>OX336370.1:45714851-47062600 GCA_946902895.1 Fragum fragum
AAAAAACAAAACAACAACAACAAAAAAAAAAACCCATTGTTAGATGTCTTCAAGAAGAAACGGCTATCCCATGAATTATTTGCATGTCTCTGCCAACTCTAGATCAAATTTATAAAGGACTCGCTTTAAGTAGCTATATCTCTGAATGATACTGTCAAATCGTCAAAAAATGACCCTTTCCTCTTCTATACTTGATCTTTACGTCCCTATGATTTTAAAAATTGTGAAATATTGTAAAAAAAGAAGAAGAAATAGCTTGTAACAAGCAATTTCTTCTTTTTTACAGTATTTCTTACTTTAATGAATGACTAGTTATTTTTCAAATTAAATCCACTTCAAATTTTCGCCTGCAAACCTTTGAATTTAGAAAGTTTTAAAAATTTGAAAAACAAGAAAGAGCTACCTCCCTGCTGGCAAGTAAGGGATACCTTGCCACACCGAATAAACTTCGAAAGGATGTTCCACTATGAACCCTTGTCATGCTGAATTAACCCTTGTCATGCTCAACCCGAAATATTCCGTTTTTGGCAGGAGGTGAAGACCAAGATCAGGCTGCACTTATGTGCAGGCTCATATTTGTCAATACCTCCTGACAAAACAGGAATATTCCGGGCTTAGCATGACAAGGGTTAAACGGCATTATTTCTAAACATTTATGGCCATTAACATGCAACAAAAAAATAAACTAGTTTATTTAGGAGTTAAACGTCTTAAATTCAACTTGACTAAGCTGCATTTACGACGTAAAAATGCGAAACCAACAAATACATAACTTAAAAGTCGACCAATATCGGAGTTCAAAGTTCACTATTGGTCTCGGTGAATGATATAATTGGTCAATTAATTCTTTGGTTGCTAGCTGCGATTTGGAACTTCATGTCGGAGTCAGTTGGGGTCGCCAGCCGAGTCAGTGGGCAGGGTCAGCGATCCGTAGATTTAGGTCAATTGCGTTACGTAACGTAAAATTAGTCTTCGAGATACAGCCCAAAATGAAACAGGAATTCATCAAGTCAATTCCTTTATTAGGTTTCGCTACCAATACAATCGAAATCCCCCAAAAACTAACGACCTCACCCGATAAATAACGATGTTTCAGAATTGGGCATAAGGAATATGCTAAATAAAATTAAGTTGTTAAGGGAATCAAGAAATGGAACACGAAGAAAAGAACAGTCATGTTAAAAAAAAAAAAAATACCACAGTTTGAAAAGAGCAGACACCTTTACTTTTTAATTTATCAAGATCCGCTTTAAAAAATTGCGCCGTTATCCTGACGTCACCTGGAGTTATTTTCGAATCTGTAAAGACCATTTTAAAACTGACTTTAGATTATTATATAAACGAACTGACAACAGTTTTGGTGTTACCCTCGATGGGACGTATTTTATGATATTGGTTATTGCCCTTGTTTCTTTACTTTCTTCCGCACATTAAAATGACGTCACGCGGTGTCGACATCCGAATGTCACGAATTCTAAAACTAATCCAACATTTCTCGGTACCAACATAATCAATCGTTTGGGTGAATTGTGGACAATGAGAAAATTTTCTTTCTTAGAGTTTAGAAATACCCATACTCCTGTAACGCAGTAATATTAACATATTAAATAACGCCCTTTGAGACATAGCTTACATAGCTTAAGGAAATATGATTTATATAAATCGGACGTTTCCAATCAATCTCGAAGCAGAGTTGTCGTTCGTTACTCCCACAAACGCCTCTGTAATGGGCTAAATGACAAGGTTCTTGTCAGACCAAGTCAATGAAGATATATTATGTTTTTCTCTTGATTCGCAAAAAAACCGAAACGGTTTGGACATAATAAATGTAGTTTAAGATACACTGCATGTGCATTAAAACTTGATAACCAACGAATTACCTTTGTTTTTAAAATCGCCTGAATAGCTAACGGAAAAACCAGACAGATTTGAAATCAGTTGATGTGTTTGATGAAAAAATGAAGTGTTGTCGGACTATTTACTGAGCCCATTACAGAGATGAATGGGAATGAACCGAGTACAAGAGAGAAAAAAAAAAAAAAAAAAAAAAAAAAAACGGCACAAATTAACCTCTTATTTTCAACATTTTATTGCTTTGAATGAAACACAGCATATATCTTTCATCTGTATAGCTGGTACCGAAGCTAAATTATTGTGGTAAAGTTTCGTTTTGCACCAGAATATTTTCAACGTTTGGATGCACCCAAAGATGCGTTTAAAGGCGAATTGTTCTCATGTCAATGCAAATATTGCTTACTTCTTTAGTTATATTACCATGCATAATTTTGTAAACCCTCTTTTCTCCGAACTATCGTTGATTGATTGAACGATTGATTGATCGATTGATTGATTCATTGTATGGGGTTTAACGCCACTGTTAACAATATTTCATTCTTATCGGGGCGGCTGGAGCACCTAACCATGGCTTCTTGGTATTTCTCACACAAGTAATACCACAACAGCCTTTCCGACCTTCCAGCTGCTAAACCCACTTAGGTTTACAGTTATCCTCGGAAAGAATATTCGCCGCAGCCAGGTTTCGAACCCGGGACCCCAATACTAGGAATCCTATGTGCTACCACTGTGCTATGGCCATAGTTAACGACGAATCACACAACTTTTCGGGCCTCTATTTTCAATGTCACAATTTCAGACAAAAGATGCTATTTGGTTTTCAATGACCCAATTCCTTTTATTCTCCCTATAAAACTAGTCACAGTGAACCATGGGGGTGGAGTGGCATATTTCAAATCTTCTGACCAGAAATGAACGACACCAACATTATTTACAGACTGCATCCGTCATCATTTGTGCACTGAGAAAATGTGATGTATAGAATTTCAATACATCGATGTATTCAGAGGTCTATACAAAATGGGTTAAGTAATGTAAAGTTATAAAGGAGAAAATAGAACTAGCTACGCAAATTTGGCTATCGAGAACTCAAGTAAATGAAAGACAAATGCAGATTGTGCGTCACAAAGGTTGCCAAATGTCAATACGATTTACCAAATGCGTGACTGCCTTTCTCGTATAAAAATAGTTGACGATGTTGCGTTTAATTTGTTAACTTTCACGAACTTTAAAATATTCTATTGCTTACCTAATAAAATCAATATTAGTTCTTGGATTTTACCTTTATTTTTTCTCTAATGTTCACGAATTTATATTGCCATGATAACATTTAGCTTTTTAGACTTAATCCATTAACCGACGCAAAATTTTAGACTTTAAATTTTCAGTCAAAGAAATTTTAAAAATGTTTGTCTTTTTATATATAACACATTGTGGGTAATGAAGAAATTGCTTGTTACAAGTTTTTTTTACCCCCACCCTAGAAAATAATTTGAGAAATAATGTGGAAGATGTAAAAAAACGTTGTTATAATCAAATTCTTCATTTGCCACATTGTTTTCTATCAATAAAAGAAAGATATTTAAAATTTCAACAAGAAATACATCGTGTCTGCAACTCGTTTGAATTCAGATCAGTCTAAGATTGTGTCGTTTGGAAATGGGTTAAAAAGCACCCTTCGGTAATGTCAATGAACCTTAGCAGGTGTGTATGGTAATTTGGTTGCTACATTGAACAAGACGTCTGGCTGTGAATAAAGGTATAATTGCCTTGTCTTTCCGTGAGAAACTAACTTCTGGATATAATTTCTAAGGACTTTCTACGGAGGCAGTTATTTTATAACTATCTATTGTCTGCGTCACATCGTAATAATTTCGTTTTTAGTTGCGCGTTTCAAATTCCTTTGGTCTTATTGACTAAAAAAGCTCTAAGTCTCGGAGAAAAAAAGAAAAGAATGGAACGACTTTTTATGCTTACGCAAAAAGTAGATTAATACAAATATATCTCGATCTGGTGAAATTCCCCCTTTTTAGCTAGCAAAGCGTCAGCTTTGATAGCTTAAGTTAACAGACAATATTTGAGGTCGTCTCAAAGTTCAACGAGTGCAAACCGCCACTGGAGGCTTAACCACTAAAGCCGTTTAATGCCTACGCCATAAAAGGAATATTGTAGAATCTGCCTGCAAGTTCATCTCCCATGTATTTTTCGCTCACTTGAGCACACTGTGTTAAAAATGAATCTGATCAGAGTCTTTAAATAAATTGCAGAGGACAAGCAATTTCTTCATTTTCCACATTGTTTTCCACAGCCATTTTCTTTAGGGGCGTAAAAAGGAGGGGTTGTGTGGGAATGGATTAACTACCTGGTTACTTTAACCTCGTTTCTTCATCATGATAACGTTTGACAAAGAAGACTACAAAACAATGCTTTGATAGCTTACAGTACTTTCAGTACTTTGATTTATAATTCAATAACATCTTCCTTGACAACGTTGAATTGCAACTTCTTAAGATTTTGACCCGATGATTAAGTTAAATGATGCAATTTCTTTCAGCGTTATTGGACTATTGGTTGATTTTTAATCAATAAATAAAATTCATACGGGGTTTAGATGTTTCTTTTAACCCATTCCCACACATTGACGCTTTTTGACATCCCCCCAAAACAGATAAATAAATAAAAAGAAAAAATAAAAATAACAACAAAATGGATAAACATTGTGTAAAATGAAGAAATTGCTTGTGAGAAGCTATTAAAGAATCAATCGACCAACCGTTCATTTCATATAGACCGGAAGTGAATTTAGAACCTCGTTACTGGCCGACATTTATGTGAAGGATTCTTGTTCGTTAGGATAATTTAACGTCGGAATTACGGCTGATTCAAGCCGTAGTAACGACGTTAAGGTCGGAAACCAATCGCTATTATTTTTGTTACATGCTAACCGTTACTAACCATAATTTTAGCAAAATAAAACCGTTTTACCGATTACCACAAAGGGACATCTTTTGACGCCCTTCAAGAAAAACAAGAAAACATTGTGTAAAATTAAGAGTTAAAATATTCAATTAACGTTCATAGATCCATCGCTAATACAATTTTAGTTCAGATACACAGATATTTACATCTATAGATAGACAAAACTGGTAGAACTGGTAGACAATGACTTAACAATAGATAGGAGAAAGGAGAAAAGGAAATGAATTAAGAAAATTCGAATACAATTTGATGCATTTTAAAAATCGGGTTATCCTGAATTCAGAGGAGGCTAAATTCTACAAATTCAGGTAGTCGGATACAGTTTGGTGTTTTGTTTCATTCTTCGTGGAATTAATACAAATTTTAGAGTCGTCAATAAATAATATTCTAAAAAGTTACCGTGGCGATTTTTGAAAAGACTGTTTTTCCTCAAATTTGACCATAAAGGGCAACATCACATTATATTATGAGTATACAATCAATCTTGTATTAAGCGACCATTGAAGGGACGACCAAAAAGTAGTCGCTGAATTGTGAAAGATATAAAGGATTATTTCTATTGAATAAAGAAATTATTACTTAATTTTCGCCTTATCCTATGTTGTTTTGGCTTGAATCGATTCACCGAGACGACTTAAATGAGTTTCGAAAAAAATGATTTTGTTGCGATTTTGTTTGTTTGTTTGTTTGTTTTATTAGTTTTTCTTTCCGAAAATGCTTTCTTTTCTATAGAGATTTGGCTTTCCAATGAGGGATTTCGATTTGGGTCGCTTAACGGAAGTGATCGCTTAAAGGGAGGTATCAATGTTTCTGAAAGCTAGAAAAGAAAAAAATGTCAATCGCAAAAAACACGCTAAAAACGGATGCTTAATGCTTTAATTTTGGTCAGATATTGTCTTCGCGATAATCCGATAGGCTTAAAGTGACCTTGGAAAGGTTCAGCGGAATTCCAAGTTATTTTAGATATCACGGAATTAGGATGTCGATACCGCATGACTTCATTTGCATATGACCCAAAGTCAACGGAAGATAACAACAAATTGACAAGCGGAACAATTAATGGCCTACATTATGTCGGAGCAAAACTATGGTAAGTGTCTATATTCGTTTTAACGCATATTACAGTTTTAGACTGATCTTTACAGAATTTAAGACCGACTGGCGAACATAACTCCTGATGACGTATTGATGACGTATTGGTGACGTTGTTTGAGCAAATTCAAACTGAATACGGGATTCCAACGGTTATACCCACCGCGTGAATGACCAACTGAATGATCAACAAATATAAATTAACAGCCTACGTAGGCTATTAGGGAAATACCCTTGTTTATTCAGATAAACGACCTCTGATTGAAGCAAAACTACTTTTCAGAATATTGTATCAAAATAGTATACGAGATGGAATAAGAATAATCAAAATCTGTGACATGAACAAAACATCGATACCTTCCTTTAAAAGACGTTAAGTCGTTCGAGCAAGATCGACAGTAATTAAAGGAAAGCGAGTTTGTAAAGTATGATACATACATGTTAACAGCTTCCTAGTAGTGTAGGGTCGTAAAGGGTGCCACTGACGTTGTTATTGTTTCTGACGCGACGAAATGGAATCTGTCACGTGTCTCTTTCAAATTACAATGACTGGGTTACTCGCCGATGAACTTTTCCAGACTAATACTACTAATAAGAGAAAAAATGTTCTAAAAATACAAGGCAAGAAACGGTGTACTAAAACCGACTGTCTAGGTATCGATTACCAAAGGAAACTGCAACAATAACTAGCACCATGATAGACATTCAGACAACCAGAAAATATAGACATAGTTTATGTTTCGATTGGATTGCCGAATGCTGTCGGAAGATTGTTAATACACAATAGGGAGAGTCTCTGGCGTAACCATATAAACCTGTTATGAAAAAAAAAATCAGTTAATGGGAAACATGTTTTTCAAGTCTAAGCAAGTCTGCATCACGTGAGAAGTGGGGTTAAAGGGGACAAATATATACAAAGTTTACAGTCGATCTTGCTGGAGTGACCATCCCTATTAAGTGATCACTATCCTTAAGCGACCACATTCGAAATCTCCTTTTCAAAATTAAAAGCTCTCATAAAGAAGTGATCCTATTGGCTAAAATATATCGCACTTAAATCCAGTCTTGTTTGGACTCATTTGCATCGTCTTAGTGAGACGATTCTAAAGATTTCCAATAACCTAGGATTAAACGGGAATCTTTAGTAATTTAGGTACGAAATCGAATAAATCCTTCATATATTTCACAAAAATGTGTTTTAAGCGACCATTCTCTTAAACGATCACTTTTTGGTATTCCCAGAAGTGCTCGTTTAATACAAGATTTACTGTATATTGATTGTCTATTAGCATACATTGGGGATTTGTTGTTGGGTTGTTGATTTGTCCCCCCTCAAGGTATTGGTATTGTTTTCGTCTCTTGGCTCACATTGGGCAATTATTAGTATGTTTTGGGGAGGCTTCAATATAACAACTGTCAACAACCCCGTTTTTATAATCTATTAGGCTATTATAATATTGTATATTAGTGCTATTGTTTTACCAGTAACTTACTGTCGGCTAAACAATAATGTGAGTTCTAAAGGATTCACAATTTACTGCATCTGAAATCACTCGAATATTTTCTAGTTTTAAAGGTGTTCCATATTTATCAAGTTTAAATATCTAGAATATGCCTTCTTTAAGCCTTTCATTTATCGGAAATCTCTATCTAAATCTGATAGATTAGGTTTTGGCTGGGAAGCGTGAAATATCGTTTCAAACTTTAAAGAGTATAGTCAGGCCTTAAACTTCCAAAGAAAACAAACTTCCTTTCGGCTCAAAAGTATTTGATACAAGCGATTTTACTTTGTTGTGAGAATATTTGAAGATAGTAAGTCGTTGAGCTTGTCTTTCTGATGAAGCCATTTCACATTTTAAAACGATATAATATATTCGAATTGTTCTTACGGTATTTGTTTCTAGGAATGAATATAACGTGAATGAGACAAAAACATAAAATTCAAAAATAACCAAGTTTCTGCAAAGCATATCGTTCATACATAGCCTAATTCAGAAGATTTCATGAAAAAATGACGCTATTTCGATACTTTTGTCTTTTCTGTTTCTTAACATTGCCGTTTTAAGTACTATTGTAGATCTAAAACTATTTACATTAGAAACACATCTTTTATAACTGTAGAAATATATTTTTCTTGGTTAAATTTAAAGGATCCATGCCACTCGTAGGGACAACATTTCTCACCAAAAGGAATCCAGAAATCTTTTTTTAAATTATTCTACATACCCTTTTGCCAATACAGTTGCACTTCAGCAAAAAATCATAAGTCCGATATGAAAAGCTTTCCCGAAAAATGAACGAAACTAATTTCATTTTTTTTTTAATTTGTTTTCGTTTTCTCTTCGGCACCGCTTTTAAGAGAAGGTTTGTGACCTATTCTGCAACTATATATGAAGGGTTTTTTTGAATAATTTTAACGGGAATTTTCTTATAGTATTGTCCGTATGAGACCCATAAAGCATTTAATCCAACCTTCTATAATTTAATCTTTAGTTTCGTCTATCAAAATCGGGCGATCTGATTGGTCGAAAAATATTATTCATAACTCCATGAACATAATTTTGATCACGCAGTGATTTTGTATGCTTCCGCACAAAATAGTCCCATACAAAAAAGCAATCAAAATTGGTAAAGCTTTTGATTTTTCGCTCGATGAAATTAAATTATAAGAAATGAAGAGAATATTTTTTGTTTTCATGGAGGTATGAACCAAAAAACCTAATCACACTGTATGAATCCGCGAAGCGGATTCATACATTGTGTGATTAGTTTTTTCGGTTCATACCTCCATGAAAACAAAAAATATTCTCTTCATCTCTTAAATGGTAAACGCATATTTCTTTCATTTCCCTCCCTGTAGAATGAAACGTACCTTTTTTAATCATTGAGACACATAGTAAATGTAATGTAATTAATGTTGTTTACGTCATTTCAAACTTTCATTTAAAGCTCGGTTTGCAGTCTTCCTTTGTGTTTGTGTGTGTGTGTGGGGGGTGCGTTTCATAAACAAAATTTCATTGTATAACAACGTTCATTTTATTGTGTATTTTTTAAGTTGCTACTCTTTTTAACCCTTGGCACGCTTAGCTGGGAATAGTCCTGTTCTGGCCGGAGATATAGACAAAGATAAGCCTGCACGTAAGTGCAGTCGGTTCTCGGTCTAAAACGCCTGTTTTATTTAATCAACCAGAGCTGTTTTTAAAATCAACTTCGCACAAGAAATATTGACGCACAACTAGTGCTTCAAGTGCTTTCAGTCCTTTTATTTCGTTGTAGTTCTGAAAGGAATTGCAATTAACATGTCAAGTGTTAGTATATAACCTTAGATCGATGTACTTTAATTGACGGATCGGTGAGAAATAAAAAATCTACCGACCAATCAAACATTTCATTTAGACCGGGAATGAAGTTTGAACTCCGACAATAATATAAAGCATAAAACGTCGTTCATTTAGATATTCAAGCTTGTGCAATAGGGGTTTTCGAAATTAACTTGTATGTTCTATGTCGTTTAAATTTGGCCTATCCTATAAGAAGATACTGTAATTAGATTCCCTCCCACACCGAAATGAACATTAAAAACGGAAACTTATTTGCAAAATCTACCGTCCCATCGTCCGTAGAGAATACTTGAAAATGCAAGATAAATACAGAATGTTCGCCACCAAGGCCGCGTAACGCTAGTATATATTACATGACTACCTCCATCGTGTAAATTCTTGAATAAAGGTCCCATTTACAGCTATGATGCAGGATCATGTAACACTTTGTACTATGCAAATTTTGGAGCTAACTTTCAAAATTTCCCCATCCACGGTTTGTACAGGAAAGGGTTAAAGTAACGTAAATTGGATTTATTCATGAATAATCGAAAGTGATTTCTCCAAAATCGAAAGCGCCATATACCATAAGGAAGCGTATACATACTCTTGTGTATATGTCACACGAGAGAAAAAATCTATCGAATATGTCACACTTGAGAACTAAGTAGTCGCAAATGTTTCGCAAAAAAGGAATACCTTCGTTCGGATAGGGCTATTGCATGCAATTCGGAACGAGCATATTATGCATTCTTAGCATATTCTGTGAAATTTTTCTTTTGCGTAACAAATAAGCATATTCAGCGGAGTTTTTCTTCCATGTAACATATAAGCATATTCAGTGAAGTTTTTATTTCATGTAACATATAAGCATATTCAACAGGGTTTTAACTTTCCTGCAACATATAAGCATATGCAGTGGGGTTTTTCTTACCGGTAACATATAAGCATATTCAGTGCAGTTTTTCTTTCATGTAACATGTAAGCATATTCAGCGGAGTTTTTCTTTCATGTAACATATAAGCATATTCGATAGAGTTTTTCTTTCCTGTAACATTTAAGCATATTCAGCGGAGTTTTTTCTGTTATGTTGCTTGTGATACATGTGTTACATGCACTTTTAATGTATTTTCTTTTTCTTGTAACACATTGCATATCTAATCGATTTTTGACTTTTTCCTGTGACATATATGGGACATGACCAGTGCAGTTTTATGTCCTACGAAAGAAAACACGAGGGCTCTTGGCCCTAAACCTCTCACCTGATTCGATGACTATAGAAGTAAAATGGCTCAATCGGCCTTATCTTGTCCTAAGAAGATTTGTTACCGAAGTCTTATTACAAAAATTAAACTTGAAAGACATTCTTATCGTGTTTCAAGATAACTATGCCTGAATAATAGTGACTTCATAGAAAAGATGGTTATCATAAGATCTGACCTATGACCTACTTTATCAACCATGTGGCCCAATATCGAATAAGAAAGAGTTCATGGAAACAAACATTGTGCACAACTATAAATACGTTTGATACAAATATAAGGGCCTCTGCGGTGCAAACAAGTTTTTTTCTAACATTTGACTAAGTGACTTAGTTTTTTTACCCCACGTGACCCATTTTCGATTTCGTTTGAGATCTTATGTAGCCAAACATTTCCACCACATATCAATACATTTGAGACATAATGTGACCTCTAGTGTGCACACAAGGTTTTCCAAAAGATTAAACCTAGTGGCCTAGATTTTTTCCCATTTTTAACTAATCCAATAGTAATCATGAACCTAAACATTCTGACATAGTTTCAAGACATTGAACAAAAAAATATGAGCTCTAGATTGCACACAAGGTTTTTCTGAGATTTGACCTAGTGACCTTGTTTTTAAAACCGTCATTACACATTTTTTAAATCGTCGGAGATATCATGTAGACAAACATTTTGACCAAGATTCAAGACATTTGAGCTTAAAACGTGACCTCTAGAGTGCACACACTGTTTTTTATCAGATTTGACCTGGTGACCTAGTTTGGACCCCACATGACCAATTTTCGAGATATTATGGAGACACTCTGCCTAAGTTTCAAGACATTTTAGATAAAAAACATAACCTCTAGAGTGCTCACAAGGTTTTTCTAATATTTGACCTGATGACCCTGTTTTTTTTCCAACATGACCCATTTTCAAACTAATCAGAGACATAATGTAGACGAATATTCTGACAAAGTTTTTGAACATTTCAGCCAAAAATTTGAGCTCTAGAGTGCACTCAAGATTTTTCTAATATTTGACCTGACGACCTTATTTGACCCTATATTTCCCTTTTTCGAACTGGTCTGAGATGTAATGTAGACAAATATTCTGACCAAGTTTAAGAACATTTGAGCCAAAAATGTGAGCTCTAGAGTGCACACAAGGTTTTTCTAAGATTTGACCATGTGACTTAGTTAATGAACCCACATGACCCTTATTCGAAATGGTCTGAAATATTATGTAGATAAACATTCTGACCAACTTTCAAGACATTGGAGCCAAAACTGTGACCTCTAAAGCGCAAACAAGGTTTTTCTAAGTTTTGAACTGGTGACCTAGTTTTTGCCCCCCACATGACCCTTTTTCAAAATAGTACGAGATATCATGTAGACAAACATTCTAATCAAGTTTCAAGACATTTGAGCCAAAAATGTGACCTCCAGAGTGCACACAAAGTTTTTTAAAGATTTATCATGGGGACCTAGTTTTTGACCCTACATGGCCCATTTTCGAACTCGAATGAAATATCATGTAGACTAACATTCTGACCGAGCTTCAAGACATTTGAGCTTAAAACGTAAAGATTTTCGAAGATTTGACCCGGTGACCTAGATTTTGACCCCACATGACCCATGCCCCATTCTCGAAATCGTCCTAGATATCATGTAGACAAACATTCTGACCAAGCTTCAAGACATTTGAGCCAAAAATGTTACCTCTAGAGTGCACACAAGGTGAAAGTTGTCGCCGGACGCCGGACACAGCCCGATCACAAAAGCTCTTTATGACCACTACGTGGTCAGGTGAGATGATAAAATCCACTGAATATGCTAAGACATGCGCCAGGGTGAGAAAAATGATTCTACAGCCCCTAAAAATCATTGCGACAATGTGCTTGCTTATGTAGATGTAACTTCTGAAATTTTAGTCCTTTACTCCCATGACTTGGCGGATCGGGGCAGTGGATCAAAAATTCAATCGACCAATCAAATAATTCATTTCGATCGAGGTTGAACTTTGAACCGGACCCATATTTTTATTGTGCGGTTATGTAAGTTTGGATACTTAAACGTTATAATTACAACTTATTCATTATGTATCAATGACATATAGAATCGCAAACCAAATATATAGAATTTCCTCGTATATTCTTGTTATGGCAATTAACCTTATCAGGTTCACCTAATGGTTTGATTGTGAGATTGGTTGATTATTTGAGGTCAGCAAAATTATTGCAACAAACTGCTAGTAAGGATGTGACATTGAAAGCTTTCAGTCGGTAACCCATTCCCACACAACAAAACTTTAGACTGGTCCAAATTGAAAGAAGTTGCAGACGATAATTTCAAGTTGATAGAATTTTAAACTTTTTTCGTCGATTGGGATAGAAAACATTGTGGATAATGAAGAAATTGCTTGTTACAAGCAATTTCTTCATTTTCCACAATGTTTTCCAAAGCTTTTTTCTTGAGGGGCGTAAAAAGGAGGGATTGTGTGGGAATGGGTTAATCTACTACATTTCTCGCCTTAACTCTTTTTTGTTTAATACTTGTTTTTACGTCTTTGTGTTTTAATACTTTAGAAAATATTGTTGAAAAAGAAGGAACTGATAATTTAAAAAAAAAAAAAGAAAAAAATATGACTTTTAATTGTAGTCTGCAAAACCTTTAAGATAGGACAACTTAACTATTTTGCAATAAAGCAAAGTATTAGACGTATCTTCTTGAAATGCCAATTAACCTTATCTGATAGCTAGATTGAATCAGACTTAACGCCTTAACATCACATACCTGTTCTTTTTTTAACTGAGAAACTGAATGTCGGAAAAATTATCAATGACCGTGTAAAGAAAGCGATTGATCTTTATAACCTAATACCAGGCGACACATTTTTAGACTGGTCCAAATTGAAAGAAGTCGCGGAAGACTATTATACTTTAATAAAAACACCTCTTTTTTGCCCTCTTGGGTAGAAAAATGTGGAATATCACGAAATTGCTTGTAATTAGCAATTTCTTTATCAATCCAAATGTTTCTAAAAAAAAAAAAAACTTTAGGCGAGGGGGGGGGGTAAAAAAAAGCGTCATTGTGTGGGAAAGGGTTAAAATGCATACATGATGCATCATTTTTACCGCGTGATAAAAAATGCAAAAAACCTTTGAAAAGCCTAGTACTGCTGAAACTAAGGAAGCAAGTTACAAAACGGACTTTGGCATGATATAATTGAAAGATTGTTATAAGCTGCATAAACTACGATTCAGTCAATAAACTGGACATGCTAGCGTACTATGATCAGAATATTGCTTACCCACAGTTTGAATGCCCCTTGTTCCGTGACAGGTATTCTCTATATCTTATTTCATGTCGCTATTTTACGTCTGGTAATACAAAATGCAATCATCAGAAATTCGATAACAATTTGAATTAAAGACTATATATAGAATATTCTCGGCAATTGCTGTAATTTCTAAGAAATTGTCGCTAGTAAAATATCCCAAGAAACTAGAGAATGTTTGAACAAGCCGTGTACACCAGCATTCTGTAGTTGTGAATGGAATGGGGGGGGGGGGGAGCGGTGACGGTGAATATCACTTTGTCGCAATCATAAAGTACGTCGGTTATTTACTAACAAGAGACCTACCGCGGCTGTCAATCAAAGAAACAATCGACCAATCAAATAATTCATTAAGACCGAAAGTGAATTTGAAATACGATATTGGTAGATATACATTTTCGTTGGTTTAGCGACTTAAACACCGTAACTACAGCTTACTCAAGCTGTCGTTACGACGTTTATATCTAAAACCAACTATTTTACTTTTTGTCACCAGTTACTATATATTTTCAAACAACAACAACAACAACAACAAAAAGACAGAAAAGACGCCGTTTGATATAGAATTGGAACTTCTTGGCGGAGTCATTGTGCGGGGCTAACCAAGTCAGGAGGCGGGTCTAGCGGAGTCAGTTGGCGGTACGCAATCTGAGTTTAATGATGTAAGTCCTTAATAGGGGAGACAAATAGAAACAACCTATTTTTTAGGATGAATACAATCAAACCAGTTTTGTCCTATTATCGGAATGTCAATGAATACGGAAATAAGATTCTTTCTATAAGAACCATTAATTGGGGTCAATGCCATTAAACTTAGCCCGGAGCATTGTATCACGTCATCAAATCTGGGTGGAATTGCGCATTAATTGAGTTTACTGGAAACAACTCTTTGTACAGAAAAAATAGTTCTTCATCGTTTTTATGTATCTATTTTTTTTTTTGTTGGATACAACCTTAATAAATATGTCAAGGAATATTAGCCAGTAAAAAAATAGTAATATCGTGACCCTTCCGTTTTTGAGTTGACTGATTACGTTTACTATTAGGCTCTCAAGTGTTAGCGTACGCTATGATGATGATGTTTTACCTTTAACATAATTATTTCTAGAAGATTCGTTCAGACTGCAATTCATTTGAAGCAGTTGAACGTATTGACATTAAATGTCAAGCAAAAGATCAATAGGCGAATCGAATCTTACAATTAGACCAGAAGCAAAGTTTGAATTTCGACACTGGTCGACATTCATTCTAAGCATTTGTTAGTTTTTCGACATAAACGTCGTGACTACAGCTTATTCGAGCAGTAAATACGACGTTTTGGTCGCCATTCCATCATACTTTTGCAAAATAACGCTGTTTAATATCTCAGTTGAACTAGCTGTCGGAGTTCAGCGATTGGTTAGTTACGTTTGATTCATTTCCGTTTTCCTATTACACGTTTCTCTATTACAGTCGAAATAACCTGATGAGGAGACGGAAAAGAAATACCTGCTAACATGATTCATATAGAATTTCAGCCACGGTATTAAGATTGAGTGCAACGCATATAAAACGTAGAAGGAAATGAAAATAATGCGTAATGAGATTTACACCACGATTATGCTACACTTACTTCAGTGAGTGTAGATATTTGAAAACTTTTCAGATTGGTATCAATTGATTTGTTTGAATGGGGTTTTACTTCGCTTTCAACAATTTTTCAGTTATATCGCGGCGGCTGGAGCACCTAACAATGGAATCCTGGTATTTCTCACACCAGTACTACCATAACATCCTTTCCTAGGCTCCAGCTGCTATCCCACATAGGTCTACGATTATTGACCCATTGGTGAGAGACAAATAGTCGGAAAGGATGAATGCCGCCGTCGGGGATCGAACCCGGGACCTCTAGATTGATAGTCCGACGCGCTACCAACTGCGCTATGACGGCGGCTTGGCATCAATTGACCAATCGCGGCTGAAATATCAAATCATTCAGCCCGAAATTCAGATTTGAACTCCAACATTGTCCGCCATTTTCGTGATTTTTTTTTGTTTCTTTGGCGACCTAATCGTTGTAACTACAGCTTTTCCAAGCTGTAGTTACAACGTTTATGTCGCCAACCAACTATTCTACTTGTTTACAACATGCTACGGGCCATACATTGTGCAGAAAAAAGCCTTTAAAAATCGGAGCGGAACTACCTATCGTAGTCAATGGGCGTGGCCAACGGACTTAGTAGGAGGGGCCAATGATTGGTCAATTGGGCTCAGAAATTTCACGATTCTCATTGTTTTCCGATAGTACCCGTCCTATTGCGATAACCGATTTCCTAAAAATATTTGCAGAATATAATTTGGTAAATAAGCAAACTTTGATTCTAAACATAAAAATTTTCATTTTTATTTTTGATGAACTGTTAACATAATATTATGTACTTGACCTCAAAATTTTTACTCTCGCAAATATCTCGATTTCGATTTTACTTACAAAAATGTTAACAGTTCAGGGAAAGGCGCAGAGGGTCTTCTAGAAGAAATGCCAAGACAAGACCCCGAATTATTTGTATGGTTTCTGTCAGCTTCAAATCTAATTTACAACGGTTATCCTTTTAAGCAGTAATCTCCACATGACACCGTCCAACAGATTTTTGACATTTGAGCGCATGCATGACATTTCCAACCATTACACATGTGCGCTTAGTAAAGATTCAGATCAGCACAGTCTGCTCAGAGTCTTCACTCTGCACTCTTTAGATAGATACTGGCCCAAAGCTTCGTTAAACAATCAGCGAATATTCTAATTGCCCCGAATGGCTGTCCAGGGTGCTCAATGTGCGCGTGTCACGCACATGCCAAATGGTTGGAAATGTCACGCATAAGCTTATTTGTCTAAATGTGACCTATTTCTCAGAACAAGGTGCATGTGTCATTTTTGTTGATATTCCGGTATAATTTTAATGTCAATTATTTTGAGTAAGTACCCTCTCACAGGGTCAACATATTGACGGTATAGTGCACAACATTGTTAGTGTCTATACAACTTAAAGACACTTACGATATTCCTGCACTATCCCGTCGATATGTTGCTATTTTAGTGTCTCGATAATGAGATTCCCTCCCACACTACAATCAAACGTTAGAAATAGAATCTTGTTACGCAAAGTCGTCCATTGGGAATAATAGAAAATTCAAGACAACCGCAGATACTGCGTCAATTAGTCTGCAAAATACCAGCATCTGTTATTAATTGCATTTCTGCCTTCCTCGTCATAATTCTGGAACGAAAATCCTTAGGTAGCTGGCTATAGATACTATTCGCCAGTATTTAGACCAGTGCTGTTCGTGCAAATTTATGAACGCCACTTGTCACGATAACATGTTCGAGCTGCGATGATTACCGACAGAGCTTGATGAAAATAGAATAATTTACGGATCGCTTGCTCCGCCCATTAACTTTGCTGGATACGGTAACTGACTCCGATAGAGGGTTCCACTTCAATAGTAACCCTTGTCATGCTGAGCCCGGAATATTCCGGTTTGGGCATGGGTGTAGACTAAGATCAGACTACACCTCCTGCTTGTACTTTTCCTGCCAGAGTTGTTTATGAAGTTGATTGCGAAAAGAAATATTTATTTTTGAACAACAAGTTCTATCAGTGCTTTGGGCCCTTTGATTTTACAACATTTCAGTAAGGTATTTTATACAGCATGTTAAGGGTTAAGCGGCGTTATTTTGCAAAGTATATGGCTAATTACGCTCAACAACAACAACAACAATCAATCGATATAGTTGTTTGGCGACTTAAACGTCGTTACTATAACTGACATAATCGACTTTTAAGTCACAAAACCAACAAAAACGTTTCACACAAATGTTGGAATTCTAAGTACACCTCTGGTCCGAATGAATGATTTGATTGGCCGATTTCTTCTTTGGTTGATATACGTGATTAGTCATGTGTAGAACAAGTATCAGGTATTCGGACCCGAGTGGTCATTTTATTCTTCAATCATAGATTGTCTGGTCTATAGTGATACAATCAATCGTACTACAATGACCTGTAGTTACGACGTTAAGGTCACCAACCAACCATTTTATATTTTTTCTCCATGTAAATGACCATGAAGTTTATGAATTAATGCCGATTAATATCGGAGTTGACCTTCCTGTTTGGGTTCAGTTGGTGGAGCCAGAGATCAGGCAATTATGCATAGTTATTTCTTTTTATTAACCCTTTCCTGCTCAATCCATTGCTTTTACGTTCCCGTGATTTTATGGTTGAGAAAATATTGTAGAAAAAGAAGAAATTGCTTGTAACAAGCAATTTCTTCTTTTTCCACAATATTATCTACCCTACTAAATGGTTATTTTTCGAATTAAATCCTCTTAAAACTTTCCTCTGCAAAACCTTCGAATTTTGATCAGTCAAAAATTTTGAAAAGCAGAAAAGGATTAAAATGTTATTGGTTGATATGTAACCATTTCAATATAAGAAGTTGAATGTTCCAGCACCTCGATTCGAAAAAAAGGAGTTTCTGTTTTTCATATGAATCCAGATTCAATTTAAGTTTTTATGGTTGCCGTATTCGTGTATACCGTCGCCTTTGGGAGTGATATTCAGGTGTCAACGTGAGGTGGCCGTTTTGGTGAAGGTTCCGTAACGATATTGACAGCTGTAAATTTCATCAGGAAAAGAGAAGTTCATATTGTCAATGGAAATCTAAATGCTCAGGTGTATATCGATGAAACTTCAGACCAGATGGGATTCCATTACATGTATTGCCTCAAATAAATGAGCGACATATTTCCCAAGACGACTATGCAGGAACTCATCTGGTAGGGTTGTGAATGGCTTCATAAGGGCTAACGATGTAAACGGAATGGAGTGGCCGTCAGATTAATCGAAACGAAATACAAAAAATGGACAACGGCTTACAACCAGAGAAACAGTCGGTCGATCAGATCACTCCTTTAGACCGGAAATGAACTTTGAACTACGAGATTGGCCGACATTTATATGAAGCATTTTCTTATGTTTGGCGACATAAAAGTCGTTCATAAAACATACTGTTGGCAGCGGTTACGAAGTTTAGGTCGCCAACCAACCATTTCATTTTTTGTTACACGTTACCGATCACAAAGTTTGCTAAATAACGACGTTTAATATCGATATGGAAATTCTGTCGGGGCTCACTGGGTGTGTGGACAACAATCCGTCCATTAGCTTGTGAGACCAAATAGGTTGTCGAACTAACCTCGAAAGTCTACCACACATAGTCTTCTGACTTTATCCGAGCGTCTTCTGGGCAGAATTGTAAACCATGCCACAGGAAATTGTCCGCAGATGTAATGGCAGCAGGCGTAAGAATTGTCAAACCTACCCCAACGCCAAAATGTTGACATACCGAATATGAAACAAAATGAAGTCATTTGTGAAATTGTATTTTGAACCTAGCACTATTTAGTAACCAATTACGAAGTTACAAAATAGTTACTCAAATGAATGAATTTAAAAGCAAACTAATAAAACAATATTCTTAGCTATTTGTTAGATTTTTTATTCTAATAAATTCATATTTATCAAACTTGTAAGAAAAGTATATACATATATATTTTTGTATTGCTTGATTGTATGCGTACACAATAGTTTCTATCCAAAAATGTAAATTTATCATTTTCTAGGGCTACCTCATTACCGGACGAAAAAAAAAAAAAACAGACTGGTCCTTCTTGATAGGGGTCGCAGACGACTATTCTATTTTCCTATTACACTGTAAAACTGTTCTGTTTGTATTTTGATTTTTGTCTTTGCCTCTGTCATTATATTTAAAAGATAATCAAATTAGTGCTTGGGTTAGCCTCTTCATAATGAAATGTTAAAAAAAGAAAACGAAGCAGGTACCGTATTTTGTTATTATGTTTCAAAGTAATTAGAAGAAAACATAACAATCAAACAAAAATATCCCCTGCCAAAACAACGACAACAACAACAAAATCAACGAAAACCAAAAAATAAAAAAAAAACCACCTGAAAATCTCCAACAATGGCTTGAGAATAATTGCCTTTCATGATAACTTTTGAAATCGACGTGTTTTCAAAGTTATTCGATATTCACAATTAAACCATTCACACAAATTCCGCCCTTTTTTATCCCTTTTAGGTCTAAGGGAAGTAAATCATTTTCCATAGACGACCATTATAACATATTCGCTTATTGCTCTGTCCAAGAGTTTGCGAGAATGACCAGACCTACTTTGAATGAAAGAACATCCATTCATACACCCAAAAAAATAAATTTTAGTATGGCATGATCCCTTTTCTCTATGACTTTTGACCCCATTTTTGAGATGACCCTCCCTGTACAGCTGTTTCTATGGGTAATTCAAAAAAACGTACCGCTTTTAAAACCCGCTAGTCAATTGCCAAAATGATTCAAAACCGTTACTTTTGACTTCATATTTTTTCAACCGAACATAAAAGGTCCTGAAAAAATCATTGATTTTGAATTTCAATAATATTGTCCAATCAGAGGCCACCTTTATCTTGTGTTGATATGAACCGGAGTTTCCCTATTCTTACCTGACAGATGACGGGGAAATGATTTACTTCCCCTAGACCTAAATCAAGAAAAAGGCTTTGGAAAACATGGAAAATAAAGAAATTGCTTGTTACAATCAATTTCTTCAATTTCCAAAATATTTTCCACTCCCATAAACAAAGATTGTTTTAATTTTCACCATCTAAAATTGACCGTATGGATCTTCTTTGAATTTAGACCAGTCTTAAAATTGTAGCTTAGTTATAGGTTTAAAAATAGAATATCGCTGTTAGTAAAGTCAAAGACGTTAATCCTGTCCTGTTCAAACCCTGCCTTTTCGTCCCCATGTTATCATACTTGAGAAAATATTGTGGATCAAGAAGAAAGTGGTTGCAACAAGCAATTTCTTCTTTTTTCCGAATATTTTCTACCCTACTGAATGATTTTTAAAAAAATAAAATCAACTTTAATTGTCGTCTTCAAAACCTTTGAGCTTGGACAGGTTTAGAATTTTGCAATACAGGAAAGGGTTAATTACAAGGCCTCTTGGATATTATGACAATCCGTGTTTAGTGTATACTGACGTAACATAATTTGCGGCAAAGGTGGCGTAACTACAAGCCAAATTGGAGACATTTGGTCTGCTACAAGCGATAACTTGTTTACTTGGAAAACAACTCGTCAAGTCATCAAATAGCTATGATACAATCATAATATCTAAGATAATCACACGCTAATGGGGGATCAAAGACCTAAAAATGTCATAATTTACATCATTTCCGACGCAGGTGATTTGGCCGTTTTCAAATTATTTCGTTTATCAATAATTGATTAACTTCGTGCTTTTAGGATTACAGAAATTATACTCATGTAAAAAATGAAATAATTTCTAATCGTGTCCTAACACACCTAATAATCACCAACCTAAAGCTAAAAATTGACGAATCCTGCCACGCCCACAGGAACCGACAGGGAGTTCGTAAAAAAATAGTATGGTTTCCTGAAAATCTTAACGTCGTATCTACAGCTGTAGTTATGAAGTTTGGATCGCAGAACCAACAAAACTCTTAAAACTTTTAATATCAGAGTTTAAAGTTAACTTCCGGTCGAAATCAATAAATCGATTGGCTAAACGATTTTCTCGGTTAGCGGCGATCCGTCAGTTGTGTAATTGTTCAGGTTTAGGAATTACAGAGATGGTTTTTATTCCATTATCACTTGAAGACAATTTAGACTGGTCCAAATCGGAGTTGCAGACGCCAGGTTCTAGTTTATGAAATTTTGAATTTCTTTATTTTTCATCTTTTGGGATAGAAAACATTGTGGGTAATGAAGATATTGCTTGTAACAAGCAATTTCTTCATTTTCCAAAATGTTTATGGAAGCTTTTTGCTTAAGGGACGTCAAAAGGCGGGATTGATTTGGAAAGGGTTAAAGGTTCAGAAACGTTTTTGGAGTGAGACATAAAATCTTTTACTTGTTATACACCCTGAGACTAACTCTTCTCCACCTAGTCTAGAATAGACAAACCTAGACTCTGTTGAGATTAGCTTCATTCAATGCAAATCTTTTGAAAGACCCAATGTGTGGTCGCACTTAAGATTTTCCAAAACACTCTTACCGAACGCCCACCAGCCACACACAAACATAACAAACACACATAAAACCAATGCGAGGAACCACTTTGATACTCAACGGCGTAATTTTGCAGAATTTTTATGCCAGTAACATTTAAAAGAAATGGTTGGTTGGCGACCTTAACATTTGATCTACATCTTAAAAAAGCTGTAGTTACTCCGTTTAACTCGCCAAACCAACAATAACGAATCCAATAAATGAGGTCGGTGATGGAGTTTAAAGGTAGGTATCGATGTTTTTTTCATGTCAAAGATTTTGATTTTTCTTATTCCCTCTCATTTACTAATTTAATACAAAATTCTGAAAAGTAGTTTTGCTAAAATCAGAGGTCGTTTAATTGAATAAACAAGGGCATTTCCCTAATAGCCTACGTAGACTGTTAAAATATTTTTATATTAAGTCGAGACAGTTGCGAAGAATATTGGGTCATTCAAGCGGTGCGTTATCTTCCGATAGGTAGCATTTTTCAAATACTCAATCTTCGGAGAATATGACATGCGCAGACAACGTCAAGCGGTGCGTCATTCGGAACATCTCTCGGCCGATCTACTCGGGAATGACCGAGTGCGTTCCGATTGGCGGTGCGTGTAACCGTTGGAATTCCGAATTCAGTTTGAATTGCATCAAACCAACGTCATCAATACGTCATCATGAGCTATGTTCGCTAGCCGGTCTTCAATTCTGTAAAGATCAGTTCAAAACTACCATAAGCGTCAAAACGAATATAGGCACTTACCGTAGTTTTGTGCTAACTATTTGTTGTGACATAATTTAGGACATTGGTTGTTTCGCTTGTCAGTTTGTCACTTTCCGTTGACTTTGGGTCATATGCAAATGAGGTCATGCGGTGTCGACAAAAGAATTCCGCGATATCTAAAAATAACCTGGAATTCCGCTAAAGCATTTCTATACAACCCAAAAAGGCACTTTAAGCCAATCAAATTATCCCAAAGACATTATCCGACTCAAGTTTAAGTATTTAGCGTCTGTTTTAGAGTATTTTTAGGCGATTGGCAAATTTTTCTAATCTAAGTTTCATAAACATCGATACCTCCCTTTAAAGTCCACTTCCGGCCTAAATGAATGATTCTATTGGTCGTTCGATTCTTTGATTGGCAGACGCGATCTGTCAGTCATATTGTCCGGTATTTAGCGTTTGATTCTTAGAAAAGCCAACCCTTCACTTCAATGAGACATGAAAAGATTTTTGATCTAAGATTAGACTTATCAATAACATACTTCGTGACATGAAATCAATTCTGATCTGATTATACAAAGATTTTGTCAGACGCTGGTTATTTGTTCGTTCTGTAATAATGTGAGTGTAATTACTGAATGTTCTTCATTTTTTCGAAATACAGTCGAACTTGTTCAAGCGACCACCTCCATTAAACGACCACTGTCATTAAGTGACCAGAATCTAAATTCACTTTTCAAAAGTGAAGGATCTTCGTAATAAGACGTTTTTGGTAACAAAATTACAAAAAATAATTCCTATGTTTGCGGAACTCATTAAAATCGTCTCAGTGTGACGATTTTAATGAGTTCCATCTAGATAGGATTAAGTGAGAATCCTGAATTATTCATGTATGCAGTCGAATCGAAACTTCGAATATGTTGAAAAACGTGTATTAAGCGACCATTTTCTTAAACGACCACAATTTTACCGTCCATTGAGTGGTCGCTTAATACAAGTTAAACTGTAATTACTTGTCAATCGAAACTTGAAAGTTTGAAATATCGCCAATAGCAGAAAAAATACCCGCCAATTGAATTGTTTGAATGGGGTTTACGCCGCTTTCAACAATCTTTCAGTTATATTGCGGCGGCTGAAGCACCTAACAATGGATTCCTGGTATTTCTCACTCAAGTACCGCTATCATATCCCTTCCTAGCCTCCAGCTGCTATCCCACATAGGTCTACGATTATCGACCCATTGGTGGGAGACAAACAGTCGGAAAGGATGAGTGCCGCCGTCGGGGATCGAACCCGGGACCTCTAGATTGACAGTCCGACGCGCTACCAACTGCGCTTTGACGGCGGCCCCGCCAATTGAAAGGATCTAGTGAGAAGTACATGCAAAGTGAATTGAATCAGTAAAGATTACACTGAGATCTTATTTTCAAAATAAACAAAAAGGAAGTTATTATGATCAATTTAAATTTGCAAAAATTTGCAAACGTGCGTGCAGACTGGCCAGGACCATCTTTCCGATGGGTTTCTTTTTCCTCCTGATGTGTTACATATATTCAAAATAAGTTCAACATATTCGTGTACTAACATAGAAAGTTCTTAAGCATACTTTTTCAGGTAATTCACGGCTGTCAATCGTATCATACATTTAGACCTGAAGTGAACTTTGAACTCCAACACTGGTCGACATTTTTGTGGGATTTGCGACCTAAACACTGTAGTTACGACGTTTAAGTCACCAGAAAACAAAAAATATTTCGTACACATGGCGGCAAATGGCAGCAAGTGGCGGAGTTTAAATATTCATTCCGGGCTGAATGAATAATTTGCTTGGTCGATATATTCCTCGATTGGCAGCCGTGATTGGTCAATTATTTCGGTGTGGCAACCTTTTAACACCCCTTAATTTTTACTGCGCGTACAGAGATCCTGTAAAAAATATGAATTGAACTTTTGAAAGACATGATTTTTTTTTATTCAATACGAAAGCAACTTCAAGGAAACTTACGACAAATTCTTTTCAAGAAAAAAGCTGGGCGCTAATTTCTGAAAAATTATAATTCAAGTATGTTCTGTTCTTTTCAGCGGTTACTACAAATATTGATTTACCCCTAACAAAGTGATCAGACATAGCACGAATGGAAATGTAAATTGATATCTTTTATTCGATTTAACCCTTTCCTGTACAAAACCCCGTTTTTACGTCCCTGTGTTTTTATAATTGAGAAAACATTGCAGAAAAAGAAGAAATTTCTTTTGACAAGCAATTTCCTCTTTTTCCACAATATTTTCTACCATATTGAATGGTTATTTTCTAATTAAATCCTTTCTTTTTAATTTCCGTCTGCATATCCGTTGACTTTAGACAGGTCTGAAATTTGAAGAAAAAAAAAAAAGAAAAGAAAAAAGGGAAAGGGTCAAGAGATGATAGACGTATAGTGTTCAATCACATTCACTTTAGTGGTTATTTTGAAAAAAGAACACGAAGAAATAATGGATAAATGGAAAGTTAGTTATTTTATGCATTTAAATTCGAATTCAGCCTAAGGTTATATATTTATTTAGACTTAGTAAATATAAATTTCTGGTCAGTTACATATGATCTGCAGAGACCTCATCGGTGGTGTGAAAAATATCGACCCTAGCCAGAGCGTGCAGTTCCGCCAGGATCGAAATATTTCTCTTTTCAGTTGTAGATTTCCCCAATCTTAAATAGCCATTCTACCTTAATATATATTTATTTAAAAAAAAAAAAAAAAAAAAATCACTGATTTTGACCTTTGTTGAATCCAGTCTCTTTTTCAATGTTTGTTGTACAGAACACCCGGCAGGTACCATTTTGCTTCATGGGACACATTTAATTGACTATATCTGGTAACTGCGATATAATCTCCTCTTTCGTTTTATTTTCACATCTTAGAAAAGATTGCGTGTCTGTAGGTGAAAGGAACTAGTTTTAATGAACAGAAATAGTTTCCCCGCATAGTAAATGGATGAAATTAATGCCGAGTATATCACTTCAATTGAAGAACATTACTTTTATCGAACGACGACAAGGGTTAAATTTTCCTGTTTTGCAAAATTTTACACCTGTCCAAATGCAAAGGTATTGTAGACGAAAATTTAACATGGATTCTATTTGAAAAACAATCATCCAGTAAGTTAAAAAAATATTGTGGAAAAAGAAGAAATTGCTTGTTACAAGCAATTTTCTTCTTATCCCACACTATTTTCTCAAGTATAAAATCACAGGGACTTAAATACAAGGAATTGAACGGAAAGGGGTTAACTGAGATAAATGGTTGAAGAAATGAGAAGAAGAATCGAATCTAGAAATATTTCAGGGGTTTCTTTAAATGAGACCTTGAATACACACACACTTACATACAGGAATGTGTAAGGGTTTTCTTTCAATGAGACCTTGCAAACATACACGTAGAGAGAGAGAGAGATGTGTGTTTTCTTACAAAAAGACCTTGAATACACACACACACACACAGAAAGAAATAAGTAAGTGTTTTCTTTCAATGAGACTTTGAATACACCACACAGAAAGAAATGTGTAAGGATTTTCTTTCAATGAGACCATGACACACACACACACACACAAGAAATGTGTAAGGGTTTTCAATTAATGAGGCAATGATACACACACAAAAAATACGATAAAAAAAAGAAGAAATGTGTAATTGTTTTCAATCAAGGAGACCATGACACAGACACACAAGAGCGCGCGCACACACTCACTCACACACACACACAAGAAATGTGTAAGGGTTTTTCAATCAAGAAGACCATTAATACAAAATATCAAGCCAAGTTACGTCTACAAAATGGTTCTACAATTTTTATCAAGTGTGTAAAATACGTCAGAGGTACGTTAGTTTATTTATTCATTGAATCCGTTGTCCAGGAGAACCTTCCTCAATGACTATACTTTATGGTGTTCGAAAATTCCAATAGCGTGATGACGTAATAATTGGCCTATTGCGTCTGTAAATAAATAAAAACAAAACAAAAAAAATGGTCGAATGTAATCATTCATCGAGGTTAGAAATGAGTGTTGATCTCCAACATTGGCCGCTATTTTTGTTAAGCTTTCTCTTTGGTTTGGTGACTTAATCTTCGTAACTACAGCTTATTCAATCTGTAGTTACGACGTTTATGTCATAAACCAACCATACTAGTCTTTTGTTACAAGCTGCTGTTCATAAATTTTACTAAAATAACGCCGTTTAAAATCGAAGCGGGACTTCCTGTTGGAGTCAATGGGCGTTGCCAAACGAGTAAGTGGGCGGGGCCAGCGATTGGTCAATTATAGTACATGTGATTGAAAAGTGCCCGACTAAGGGCAGTGGACAGGGAAACAGCCTACGGTTAGTCTGTCGTCGAATAGACAAAATCCCCTTCATAAGCTTTGGAAAACATTATGAAAAAAAAAAAAAAAAACTTTTTACAAGCAATTTCTTCATTAACCTCAATGTTTTCTAACACAAAATACAGAATTAAAGAAAATCATCAACTAAAAATAGTCGTCTGCAACTACTTTAAATTTTGCTAAGCGTAAAGTTTTGGCGTCTTTTCTATGTCTACAATGTTTTCCGAAGCATTTTTTTTCTTGGGGGGCATAAAAAAAGGAGGGATTGGGTTAAGGCACTGTCATTTTTCACTTATGAGAATCAGAATGAATGTTTATTCTGAATTGGAAATATATTAAAAACAACAACAACATTTTGATATATATATAGACAGGTTTTATTGCGTAAAGTACAAAGGATGTCCATAAACTTGACTTTATTCGAGAATAACCAACTAAAATAGAAACAGTAAACGTCAATTTATTTGTTATATGTGTTATGGCGAAAATATTTCTTGTGTTTTAACAAACAATTTATGGTCGACTTGACAATGAATGAGAATCTTATTCCTAACGATGTAATACTATCTTGAATCCATTTCCAACCAATGCCACCTTTTTACGCCTGTCAAGAAAAACTAAAGTTTTGGAAATTGTTGTGGAAATAGAGGAAATTGCTTGTTACAATCAACGTCTTCATTTTTTCTACCGTAAAAAACAAAATCATTTACCATATTTATCATCAGCAACCTTTTTTTAACTTTGGCCAGTCGAAAATTGTGTCAAATTGTGATGAGTTAAGAACAAGTAAATATCCTCTGTTGGCTCCTGTGAACAGTTTACAAAAGCAGTTACCTATAAATGAAATTCGCGATTGAAAATATTAACCCCACCCATAAAGGGTGTGGGTATTAAGTTGTGAGTCGCAAAATAGACTGTTTTAACGATTTCCCGTTTTTTTTGTTTTTTTTTTTAAATTTTAGACTATTTTGTACTATTCTTTGAAATCATCTGAACTTGGCAACTACTTCCAATGGTTACATCATACTTGTCACATTTCTAAGAAAAAGGACCTTTTTTAATAATATAATGCATCGATACCACATAGAAAAAGAAATTGTGTGTTTAGCGAAAAGAAAGCAATAAATCAATAAATAAAGAGATAAGCCACACAGAAAAAGAAATTGTGTATTTAGCGAAAAGAGAGCGATAAATCAATAAATCAAAAGAGATCAACTGTTATATGTTAATTAAACTTTTTCCTATCAGTGTAGGTTGCCATAGCCTTTCCTGTTTTTTTTTTTTTGTTGTTTTTTTTTTGTTTTTTTTGTTGTTGTTTTTTTGTGTATGTGTGATTTTTTTTTAATTTTAGAATTATCCAAATTGAAAAAAGTTGCAGACGACAATAAAAAGTGGGTGCAATTTGAAAAGTAACCGACCTGCAGGTTAGAAAACATTGTTGAAAATGTCGGAAATGCTTGTAACAAGTATTTTTTCTCTTATCATGCACAATGTTTTCTTAATATGTATAAAATCACAGAAACGTAAAAACCAAAGAAAGGGTTAACCGGCAAATCAAGGGCAGGCCAAAATAAGGTCTTTCAAGAGATCGGTCGATCACTGCACTTTTACATTAAGTATCGTAGGTTTCTCCATTAATCATATGTAGATGGAACTCATAAGAATCGTCTAGATGAGTTTAATGAGATACGCCAACACATAGAACTTAGTTTCATAAGCAAAAAAGTCCAACTATGAAGATCCTGTTTTTTGGACGGGGAAAATTCATGATGGTAGATGATTGAATGTGATCGGTTAACAGAGGTGGTCGTTTGAGGAAGATTGACTGTATTGAACTTATTGCACTGGTCTATTTTTTTTCTTGCGATGAGCTTCTCGATACTATCAAAGTTATTTATAAAATTCTTTAACAGTAATTCAAAAAAGAAATTGTCGGAAAGAATGATAGGCTAGAATAAAGGTTCTAATTCCGTCCGTATATAGGGTGCCCCATCAAAATCAATTCAAGGGCGGAATTAATTAAGTTATCCTTGGAAATGGCGTGTTTAAATTTGCATGTCAAGGTGACAATTTGTCTGCAAGCTTTCTTAGAATATCCAAAAAAGGGACAGACCGACACGTTTAAAACTAAAACTAGCTTTTACAAAGTCCTTTGGTTCTATAGCATACCATGTGACAAATCACCTCACACGCGGCGCATGAGACCCATCCAAAACTGTTTACGGGTCCTTACTGCAGAAAATCACAAGAAGAATTATGCATGCTCATAAAATTGCATTTCCATTTCACTTCATTTTAATGAAAATAACACTAAAATCCAAGAAAAGGTGTGTTTTTGAATTACATTGACATTTAATGAAAAGAAAGACAAAAACGATATTTAAAAAAAATGTTGCAATATTTATTGCAAGTTAAAAAAAATCAAAAATTCATGCGCGGTACATGAGCCATTTCCTTTTCTTTTCTTTTTTTTTCAGTCGGCCCCAACTCTGAATTGTTAAATTCAGTGTCCATATTTTAAATGTTTAACTATAAAATACTAACAATATGTTAACCCTTGTCATGCTGAACCCGGAATATTCCGTTTTTGGCAGGAAGTGTAGACCAAGATCAGCATG
Source organism: Fragum fragum (assembly GCA_946902895.1). NCBI lineage: Eukaryota > Metazoa > Mollusca > Bivalvia > Cardiida > Cardiidae > Fragum > Fragum fragum. The sequence goes on from OX336370.1 coordinate 45,744,530, forward strand.
CACATAATTGCAGGCTGATCTTGGTCTACACCTCCTGCTTGTATTTTTCATGACAGGCTTGCTTATGAAATTGATTTCTTAAAGAAATACTGAATTTTGAACGAGTTCTATCAGTGCTTTCAGTCCCTTGGTTTTATAGCAATTAAGAAAGATGATTTATACAGCATGACAAGGGTTAAGTGTTTAGTGAATATAAGTGAAGGACTAACCCAAATTTCTAGGTGTAAAAGTTGAATTTGTCCTATAGTGCTCCCTTTTTATCCTCTGACCATGCGAAATAGTGGGATGTCAATATTGTTTGACTATGCTTGCTTGGAACTCATCTTCATATATCAAAACAGAGACGCAAAGGTTGCCGACAAAGAATTAGTTTTCAAGAATGAACAGGCAAATCAGCATATAAAAAACGTTCTACCTAATACTGGGTCTATCTGTGCAGTTTGAATGAAACGATTATAGAAGAAACAGAGGAAATGAGAAAGTAATTTTTTCACCAAGGCGCCATAACTCTGTGAAATATCAATGGGCTCTAAAAGAAATACATTATGATTATATGTAGGAGGAAAAGAAAAAGCTACAAATGGAACGACTGACAGACTATGTATTTTTTGGGGGATATTTAAGAGATGAAGAGAATATTTTTTGTTTTCATGGAGGTATGAACCGAAAAACCTAATCACACTGTATGAATACGCGAAGCGGATTCATACAGTGTGTGATTAGGTTTTTCGGTTCATACCTTCATGAAAACAAAAAATATTATCTTCATTTCTTATAATTTAATAGCATCGAGCGAAAAATGCAACAACTTAACAAATTTTGATACCTTTTTGTAGTGAACTATTTTGTGCGGAAGCATTCAAAATGGCTGCGTACTCAAAATTTTGTTCATGGAGTTATGAATTAAATTTTTCGACCAATAAGATCGCTCGTTTTTGATAGACGAAACTAACAATTAAATTATACGAACATGTGTCAGATGACCAAAGTTCAAGCATGTAATAGTTAGATTGTGTTTGGTTTAGTATAATGTGGGATGACGTTAAATAACGATTGATTTATTTCAAAGAATTTTAGTGTATCACCCAATTTTCTTTTACTTTTCAAATATTGAAAGACAAGTACTACTGGGAATTATAGAAATTATAAGAATATGTAAATATGTACATATTATCTTTCGTCGATTTGTACCGGAATACTCCTGTTTTTCATGTGGTATAGACAAAGATCAGCCTTCACGTTTTATATTATATCATAATCAAAGTTGCATAACAAGTAGATGTCGGGTAGATCTTAAATTAGTTAGTGCCATGCAAGATTGCTAGTTGGTGTGAAACAGGAAGTAGATATCAGGCAAACCTGAATATCGACAAGGGACGTACAAGGGGGCTAATCTAAACCCAATTTTAGAAAACACGATCTCGTTTTTAAACTATTAAAATGTAATTTCATATAGGCCCCTATACAGAGCGCTCGGTGCTATGAAATCATTCTCGTCTCGATAACCGTATTATGAAAGATTGGATAAGTGAATCGATATCTTTGATATTACGTTGGAAAAGATGAGGAAGCTAAAGTGGAAAGCAAATTATAACTGCACCAGAAAGCGGTGATATTATATACTTTATAGATGAATTAAATGGCTTTAAACGATCTTTATTACTTACTTTCTTAATTCCTATTGTCTAAGTTTTCCCATTAGAAAAAATGGTCCCTGGCCACGCCCATTCAGCCCCGACAGAAGTTCCACTTTGACCTTAGACGGCGTTATTTAGAAAAAATATGGACAAAAGGACGTAACAGTCAAAGTGCTGAAAGCCTCAGAGAGACATATATACACGAGATATATATAGATTTGGCAGTAAAACATTGTTGTTCGGATTATAAGCGGTGTTATTTTATGCCAAGAGTTAGTATGGGTAGATCTACTAATTTGTACATTGATGGACACAACCTACCAACAAAAGTATATTTTTCTTCCTGCTTTGCAGATTTTCTAACGATATATATACTTTCTGAGATGGTGCTTTTTAAAGTAAAATTTTACGGACGGACGGACACGCACACACACACACACGGACGGTATATCGTGGAAATGCAATTGACCAATCGCGGCCGGCGATCAGGGAATCAACCGACCAATCAAATAATTCATTCAGTCCAGACCTGAGCTTATCAACTCCAAAATTGGCCGCTATTTCTGTTAAGCCTTTTAGTTAGTTTTGCGACTTAAACGTCGTAACTACAGCTTATACAGGCTGTAGTTACAACGTTTGGGACAACAACCAACGAACCAACAGTTTTACTTTTTTGTTATATGCTACTGGTTATATTTTTCTTCAAAAATAACGCCTTTGAAAATCGAAGCGGGACTTCCTGTTGGAGTTAATGGGCGTGGCTAACGGGGTAAGTGGGCAGGCCCAGCGATTGGTCAAGTTGATTTTGAAATTGTCGATCTCGATTATTTGATGTCTATGAGAAGCATATGAAAATACCTCCAAATGAATCAAAATATTGCGTTATTTCGTCGATATAGGCGAGATATATAGGCTTTAAGGGACGTATCGATGGTTCTAAAACCTAGATAAGAAAAATTACCAAGTGCCGAAAAATAGACTCAAATGAACATTTAATACTTTTAGTTAGGTCAGGTATTGTCTTGGTTGTAATCTAATAGAGCTAAAGTGGCTTTTTGTGATTATATCGGAAAGTTTCGAATGACCTCATTTGCATATGACCCAAAGTCAAATGAAGGTAACAAATTAGCGAAACAGCAAACGTCCTATGTCATGTCACATGAAAGGACTGATCTTTACAGAGCGGCTAGCGAACATAACTCCTGATGACGTAACGATTGACGTTGGTTTGATGTAATTTGAACTAAATGCAAGGTTCCAACGGTTATTCGCGCCACGTGAATGCCCTATAATCTTCGTAACTGTCTCGGATTAATCTAAAAATAGATTAATAGCCTACGTAGGCTATTAGGGAAATACCCAGCTTTTTTCCTGATAAGCGACCTCACATTTTTGCAAAACTACTTTGTGGCATATTGTATTCAAATAGTTAATGAGAGGAAATAAAAATAATTAAAATCTGTGACATGAAAAAAACATCGATACCTTCCTTTAAAACCTTATTGTGTGATTAGAAAATGCTAAACACTTCAATAGTTACCTTGTCTTTTGAATAAAGACGATCTGTCATTCATCGATACATTGTACATACAACGTAATGCCATAATGCACTTAGCTATCACGGTTTTTGACAGGAAATTGACCAATCGCTGGCCCCGCCCACTGAATCCCTAGGCCCCGCCCATTTACTCCAACAGGAAGTTCCGCCTCGATTCTTAACGGCGTTATTTTGCAAAATTTATGGCCAGTAGCATGTAACAAAAAAGTAAAATGGTTGGTTGGTGACCTAGACGTCGTAACTACATCTTACATAAGGTGTAGTTACGACTTTCAAGTCTCCAAACCAACAAAAATAGTTTAATAAAAATGGCGGCCAATGTTGGAGTTGAAAAGCTCAGGTCCGGGCTGAATAAATGATTTGATTGGTCGGTTTATTTCTTGATTGACAGCAGCGGTTGTTTAATTACGGTTTAACAATGTGTCTAAAACTTTCAAAATTCCGATCGATTGATGAAGAAAACATCACCATCACACAAAACCCAAAATAATTAAAGTCGATGAAACGGAAACAAGGTCAGTGATCAGTGGAGTCAAGTGAACTCCGAATAGTGTCTGGTAGTTTTGACCTGGTAGGGCGGGGCAAATAAATTAGCGGTGGTAAATCCCTGTGGGTTACAATAGCGGTCACAGCCCAAAATTCTAAGTTCAAGCGCATGAACAGTGATTACCAGTTGCAACGTTCGCTTGCCGAATTCGAACTGTATCTTGGAAACGGGCATGTAGTGCTTCATTTGTTATAATAATGATATGCTAAATACGTAAAAAAAAAATCGAATGTAAGTTTCGATTTTTTTGTCCTCTTATCATTTAACCCATGAATATCCAACTCCAAATTTTCAAGGAAAGATGAAACAATGTTGAGAAAAAAATGATATAAAGCAGAAAAGCGAATTCGAATTAAACAGTAAACCTCGCCAACAATATGTAAACACACTTTTCACTAACCATTTTAGGGCTTGAATTATTGAAAGGGGGTGTTCCATTATGTAAAAAGGCTTTATATTCTCCATGAGGGTTGCGTAAGAAAAACCCATTATCAGTGTTCGGTTTGCCAAGTAATAATATTTCGATATTTTAAATTAAGTTCAATAGATTTTTCCCCAGGCTGCCCTATTCATACATTTACGTTGTTGTTCTCGTAGTTTATTGTGTGGTGCAAAATGTATTTTTGTTCGAATTAAGTTTGTGGTCCTGCCTCTGTTTCAATGCTCTTTTCCTCACGTGTGTGTGCCTTTACTGACTCTTATCGTGATGATACATATATTGCATTTAGTCAATCTTCAAAACGTTATTCTTTCTATACCAGTAACTAGTGATGCCAAGCGTCACCGCGAAAATAAAACCCGTGACGTGTTTCTATGAGAATGAATGGTGACGGTTAGCCACCAGATATATTTTACCCATCAAGAAGATTATGGTGGCATATTTCAGCTACGAGATGCGAGGTAGCAGTTTCTTGATAGTAAAAAAATATTGAGACCTTTCCTATCTAGATCAAATATTGTCGGTGTTATTATAAAACAACACAACTACAGCTTCAATTCGAGGTTTAAGAATTAAATTAACGATATAGCTTCCTGTGAGAAAATCGAGACATTTTCATCTAGTGTCTTCAATTTTTAAGCTCTTACCAAGCCTTTCTAGGCGTTTAAATAATTGACCAATCGCGGCTGTCAAGCAAAGAATCACTCGACCTATCAAATCTTTCAATTAGTTAGGGAATTAAATTTGAATCCCATTTCTGGCCGGCATGTATGTGAACCGTTTTTTTCTTTTTTTGTTTTTTTTTAGGGGGGGGGGGGCAACTTAAACATTCGTAACTTTAGCGAATTCAAACTGTAGGTACATCGTTTAGGTCACTAGTCAACCATGATACTGACTATATGTTATGGAATATTACGCTGTCCTATATCGAAGTGGAACTTCCTATTGGAATCATTATGCGTGACCAGTAGAGTCAATGGACAGGGCCAGCGGACGATCAATTTTAATGCTAGAGTAATGTTAGAATAGTATACCTCGGACTTTCTCCGTGGCCTGTCGTAGGAGGCGACGAATATCAGAGACTAACTACATGTACCACTTTCCTCGTTACTCCTGGACTACAGCAAATTTATTCCATAATTTAAATATTTTTTTATCTCGATGTAAATAAACTTTGAAATGAAAAGCACTAGTCAGCTTGTGAGATACCATGTAGTTAAGAATAAGAATGAACCACTGCAGGCAGACCCCTGCCATATCTGCCATTTCATCTGGCGGAACAAACATGACAAATGGCATGTCGTAAAGGGCAACTAAAGAGTCTTTATTTATCATTTTTGTTTCATTTATTATTTTATATGTCTGTCGGTTGTCATTGTATTATTCTATATGTTTTATGATAAACTGTCCATCAATTTCTTGCAACGCTAAATGACCACAGTTGTCGATGCGCCATAAAACACCAATCAATCAACTATCTGACACGTATTTTCCGAACTCTGCGCTCTGTAGATAGATACTGACCTAAAGCTTCTTTAAACAATCAGCGAATATTCTAATTGCCCCGAATGGCTGTCCAGGGTGCTCAATGTGTGCGAACCACGCACATTCGAAATGGTTGGAAATGTCACGCACAGGCTCATATGTAATCACAAATCAGTAACAGTCTGTCTTGCTAAAGCTACCACCTCTAATAAGCGACAACTTCCATTGAGCGACCACAATCGAAATCCCCTTTTCAAAATAAAAGTTCACATAAAAAAGTAACCGTATTTGTTAAGACTTTTCATACCCAAATCCAATGTTGTTGGAACTTATTCATATCAACTAAGGGAGACGATTCAAATAAGTCCCAACAACATAAGATAATAATTGGTGAAAGCAATCGAACCAATCCTTTATATATTTCACAAATAAGTGTATTCAGCGACCATCCTCTTCAGCGGCCACTTTGTGGTCGTCCCAATAGTGGTCGCTTAAGACAAGATTTACTATTCGTCAAAATGATTGATTGATTGAATGGGATTTAACGCCGCTTTTTACAGTATTTCAGTCATATCGCGGTGGCTGGAGCACCGGACAATGGATTCCTGGTATTTCTCACACCAGTACTACCACTATATCCTTTCCTAGCCTACAGCTGCTATCCCACTTAGGTTTACGATTATCCACCCATTGGTGAGAGACAAATGTCGGAAAGAATATGTGCCCCCGCCGGGGATCGAAACCATGGCATCCCATGATTGAAGATTATGAATCAGACTCGCTACCGACTGCGCTATGACGGTGGCTCTCTTCCAAATAAGGAAGACACATTCCGGTGAGGTACACATACAAAGACACACATTTTCTATTTCACGTTTATTCACTTGATCATCGTACAAAAACATTACAAAGCATGGAACTTCGTTGAAAATAATAATGATAAAAGAAAACATAGTTCAATAATCTCTTTCATCTTCAGCTCACGGGAGACTGAATGCAGGCATTATAACAATTGATTTTCATGACAAAAATTTTCATTATAGATACATTCGTCAGTGCATTGAGTTTGTACAGAAGAACAAAGGTGATCTTTAAATTAAGCGAAAAGTATATAACAACACTAGGACGCATCAACAAGAAGCGAAGGACAATCTGCCTAAGTTATTTTAATGACGCTGGGAAAATTCAAATATTTTGATGACGTCATCGTTTATTATATGATCCGTTATCAATACGAACTCGTTACTTAATGACGTTACTTAATGACGTTTGGAAATTAACATGTTTTGGTGACGACATCGTTTATCATTTGACCCATGATTAAGAAGAACCCGCCTAAATGACGTCACTTTATGGTTTTTGGAAATTCGCATGTTTTGGCGACGTCATCGTCTATCATATGATCCGTTATCAATAAGAACCCGCCGAAATGACGTTACTTTGTGACGTTTGACAATTCAAATGTTTCGGTGACAGTTGTCTGATTATTTGTACAGTTGTCTAATTATTGATACACCCATCAAGAAAAAGGGTTTTGCAAAATATTGTTGCAAGCAATTTCTTCATTATCTACTATGTTTTCTACCCGAAATTCCAGATTCCTTAAAATCACCAATCAAAGATTGTCGTCAGCAACTCCTTTTAATTTGGACCAGTCTAAATATTTGTCGTCTTACATGTTAATAAAAAAAAAATCAGTTTAACTTCGTCAATCTTAGAAATATTGACAATCCTTTTATTTTGTGAATTAATTTCCAGAAATTTGAATAAAAAAAATCCTTTGTCACCCAGACAAGTTTTCCTGGATAATAGGTTGTATGTTGTAGATGTATTAATTGTACTTAAAGTAGAAAACTGAAAATGTTTATTATATCCAGATTACTGATATGGTATCCATTTACATGTAAATTCCACCAAACTTGAACTTGTCGTTTGAAGCTTCTATCTTTTAGGACCAGTCTTAAAATTTTGTTTGTTGGGAATGGGTTAAGCAATATAGTAACATCATTGTTACAATGTATTAATGACAACAATCTGCCATGACAAGAGAACACAAGAAAATAATGTACGTATTGTTTTATGAGATAGAATTTGTCAATTTCGCCTAGGAATGTATACAAAAGATCTTAAGCCTTTGGGTTTTTTCTTTCTTCAAAATTTTAGACCTGTCCAAATTCAAAGGTTTTGCAGACGACAATTCAAAGTCAATTTTATCTAAAAAATAATAATTCTTTTGGGTAGAAAAATTGTGGAAAAAAAGAAGAAATTGCTTGTTAAAAGCATTTTCTTCTTTTTCCACAATGTTTCTCAAATATGGAAATATCTGGACGTTAAAACCAGGGATTGAACGGGGAGGGGTTGAAAGAACTTGATGCTATATTTTTTCCCTATGAAGGCATAATACCATGCAAGAACGTAAATATGTTTCAATTTAACAATGAAGACACACAAAAAGTTAAGCACCGGTGTAAAATATTACGGATTAAAATAGGTTGAGACCTCAAATAATGTATTTTGAAAACAGTCTCCTACATTAAATTGGTTGAGCATCACAAGCATCGCTATAACAAACTGAAGTCAAGACATTTTGGGAAAGAACAAAAATTCATCAGTCTTGAAAGCCCTCGCCACATCTTGTCTATTTGAACCAATGGATTTGCGTATTAAGAGTAAAATGTCGAACTGATTTCCATCGAGCTGAAATACAGTTTTAAAAGTATTTTCGGTCGTAAGTTCGAATCTTCGCTTTAACTGCAACGTAACAATATACTGTATATAATATGTACGTGAGTGGTAAGTCCCATAAATACTGAACAGAAACTGCACGATACATGCTCAAAGCACATTGCAGATATTTAACGGTCAAAACATACACAGGAATCTGTCATTAGGATAAAACCTTTTCTATCCTCATTGAAACCTTGAGAAACACCATAAATAACACTTGTCTTATCAAAATATTCTTAAATAAATGCCCATGGTTTCGCTAAATGTTTTACAAGTTCTATTCCCTTTTTATTACTCGCACGTCTTTTTCATTTTTTACAATAATTTGACTCCCAATGAAATTTATCCTATATGTATGATTCAAAGAAAGTTTAATTTTCGTATACCATTTCGACATCTATAAGATTAGTTTCGATCACAGTTTTCTTCTCGTCTCTTTAAACGTACTGGGCAACAGTTGTATTTGCAGATGTCGAGCAGCCGCTTATCTTTACAACTTTAAACAGCCTTTGAACATTGTACCGGAACCTTTTATTCAAGGACCAGTACATCATCGGGTTAACGGCACTGTGCGCATGTCCAAACCACAAGACATACGGTAGTGCTTCCGCCATTCTCGCACTGTCTGAGAGATCTGCGAGAGCGGAAATGACGTTATATGGCAACCAACACACCATGAACACACAGATCAATATTATCACCAAACGAGCAGCACGTTTCCGGGAAATCAGTCTCTGGGTACTTCCGTCCGAGTTGATCCTTTGATTTTTCTCCGTTTCGAATAATGTTCTTCCAACGTGACCGTAACAAACTCCGATTGTAAAGCCCGGGATAATAAACACAACGAACAAAAGAAACACTCCATATGCTTTCCTGTCCCTGTCATCCGGCCAGTTTTCGATACAGAATGGCATTGGAGGTAGAAAAGGCACGTCGCTGAGGATATCAAGATCCCGGATAAATATCAGCGGACCCATGAAGATACAGGATACAATCCACATGAATAAGATGAGCACAAACGCTTGATTGGATGAGGACACTCTGTTTAAGGTTGCGGGGTACTGTAGAGCAACATAACGGTCCACGGACATCGCGGTCATGGAGAAAATACTTACGGAAACCGCAACTCCTGAAATGGTAACACAAATGTAATTTTTTTTTTGTTTTTTATTTCCTATCTATATATAAAAAATGCAAATTCATTTAGACTTAATCAGTTTGTAAAAATGGCTAGGTTTTTTCCCTTTTGTAAGAATCATTTACTTCCATACGTGTTTTATTCACGCAAAATATTCGAAGAGTACAGACCAACATTTTTTTTCTATTTCTCAAAAACTCCTGTCTCCCCTAGGTTATTGACGGAATAAATACTTAAAAACTAAAATGTATTTCACGGATCGCACGCCTATTACCCCAACAGGAAGTCAGATTTGGATGTTTTGAATAAATCAGCTTTTTATCGCTAAATATAGACAATGTACTTTATTGCTTTGATCGGTTTCATTAGTAAATCACCGTCTTAGTTTTAGTTATCATGGTAGAGGATTAGGAGTGTCACATGGTCTAATAGTTTCGTTTTACACATTAAACCACTTTTGATTTAGAAAATTCAATAACGGAACGCCAGGTCTATCTTATATTGTGAATATTTATACTGACATGCCAAAACTTTTATCTTATTATTCCCAACAGAAGTGTAGTTATGTAAAAATATGGTCAAACTCTATCTATATAAAGCCGCATCGTGTCAAAATGATGTATGGTTATATCCAGTTGTGGAACTGACCTGTATACACATTGCCTCCTTAGATCAAAAGGTAGTGTTGTCATGTCCATTTTCGCATTTGACCTGACAAAACATTGAATATAATAAGACAATGTGCGGACCAGTCATACATGTAACACATATAGGTATGATGACGGTGCATTTCTTTCAGAATAAAATAGCACAAGGCACATGTTAATATAATAATTATGGCGTTTGTGTGTGTGTGTGTTTTTTATTTTATTTATTCATTTATTTTGTTTGTATGTTTTTGCTGTTTTTTGTAAATTCCAATATGAGAAGGCATTAATCGGACAAGTCAGAATTAACCTTTGGCATGACAACAATATTCCTTTTCATAATAAGGTAGTATTTAGACAGGCCAATAGTACATTTAGACAGACGTATTTGCTAAAGAATATAATTTGTTCATATATCAACATCACATTGGGAAATGTCAACGCTTCCTTTTTACGTGATAAAACAGTGTGTAGAAAAGTCAACATTTTTGGGCGAAACAACATTGTTATTTGACATAAGAAGACAATTTATAGATAAGTCAGCATCATATAAGAAGATAATATCTGTCTATACTTTTGGACGTTTTAAGTCAGTCTGACTTTCAGATACGATAAAAACACGTTCTGACATATTTAGACTGTGTTGACACAGGTCAAACCTGTATTTTAAATTTGAAACTATCTTTATCATTGAAGATCAATTTTTACCCATTAAAACAACTCGTTTAAACACGATTACATTTCGGGGGTATAATAAGATAAAGGTTAAACACACAACATCCTCTTTTGGACATGGCAGCATCACGCATGGTTAAAAACACCCTTTCGGAACATAATATGATAGGTGTTAGACAACTTGGAAATAATAAGATATTCTAGTTTATATGAAAAGCTTAAAATAGCGTTTAGATAAGTCGACCTTGAAAATATTAACAACTATTTTTGACATAATATGATATCGTGTTAAATATTTAGATATGTTTTACTACTTCTTAAGATAATAAGACAACGCTTAGACAAGTTGACCTCATATTTTGACATCATAACAGTGTTTATATGCTATTTCTTAAAATAGTAAAACAACGTTAAGCCAAGTTGACATCCTATTTTAACATCATAACAATGTCTTTTGACCAAGCAAGACGGTGCTGAGGCAAGTGAACACCACGAACGGACATAACAATATCTATTTTAAGCAGAATAACTCGTAGGTCAGATGTATCAACTCTTTTTCATAACATCAGACAGCTTGGGCGTTCATATACATTGCGCTAGTCAATGAAGGATTAATCAGATCTAGAAAATAGACCTGCGAATGAAAAAATCTCCAAACATTTTATACTCGAAACCCATTGTTTCAATGATTATAATCAGTCGTTGACAACAGTTTACTTTTTTAACAATGGTCTCGAGTTAAGTAGGGAAAAACAAATAAACAAAAAGATCAACAACAACAACAAACAAAAGAAAAAGAAAACAAGATGTATTTATTATCTAGAGCTTTTTTATTCAAGAAACCTAATTCGATTCATAAAAGAGCTCTGTTTTTTTTTTCTGTCAGACAGACCGAATGTCAAACAGTGCCTGGGGTATAATGACGTGATTTGTTTACTTGGAAAATGAACTTGTCATGTCATCAAATATTTACGATGAAGACCATAATGCCGTAGATAATTACGAAAGACCGGTGGTGACATCAAGAATTCACAGTTCACACTTCAAACTTCATAAATATTAAGTCTGAAGTGGGAAGTGTGAAATGTGAATTATGAGACCCGTGGTGACTTCTTAAATTCACAGTACATAATCAAACCAAATTAAATATGAAGTTTGAAGTGTGAAGTTGGAAGTATGAAGTGTGAAGTTGGAAGTTTGAAGTGTCAAGTTGGAAGTGTGAAGTTGGAAGTTTGAAGTTGGAACTTGGAAGTGCGAAGTCGGAAGTAGGAAGTATGAATCGTGAAGTTGGAAGTATGAAGTGTGAAGTGTGAAGTTGGAAGTTGGAAGTGTGAAGTGTGAAGTTGGAAGTATGAAGTGTGAAGTTGGAAGTATGAAGAGTGAAGTGTGAAGTTTGAAGTTTGAAGTGTGAAGTGTAAAGTGTGAAGTTTGAAGTTTGAAGTTTGAAGTTTGAAGTTGGAAGTATGAAGTGTGAAGTAGGAAGTTTGAAGTGTGAAGTTGGAAGTATGAAGTGTGAAGTGTGAAATTGGAAGTGTGAAGTGTGAAGTTGGAAGTTTGAAGTGTGAAGTTGGAAGTATGAAGTGTGAAGTGTGAAGTTGGAAGTTTGAAGTGTGAAGAGTGAAGTGTATAGTGTGAAGTTGGAAGTTTGAAGTTGGAAGTTGGAAGTATGAAGTGTGAAGTCGGAAGTAGGAAGTTTGAAGTGTGAAGTTGGAAGTATGAAGTGTGAAGTGTGAAGTTGGAAGTGTGAAGTGTGAAGTTGGAAGTATGAAGAGTGAAGTTGGAAGTATGAAGCGTGAAGTGTGAAGTTGGAAGTTTGAAGTGTGAAGTTGGAAGTATGAAGTGTGAAGTTGGAAATATGAAGTGTATAATTGGACGTATGAAGTGTGAAGTTGGAAGTATGAACTTCAAACTTCATACTTCAACTTCCAACTTCACACTTCAAAATTCCAATTTCACACTTCATTCTTCCAACTTCACACTTCATAGTTCCAACTTCACACTTCTTACTTCATACTTCCAACTTCACACTTAATACTTCCAACTTCACACTTCATACGTCCGACTTCACACTTCAAACTTCACACTTCACACTTCAAACTTCCGACATAATACTTCCAACTTCATACTTCCAACTTCACACTTCAAACTTCCAACTTCACACTTCCTACTTCACACTTCATACTTCCAACTTCACACTTCAAACTTCCTTCTTCATACTTCCAACTTCACATTTCAAACTTCCGACTTCATACTTCCAACCTCCCACTTCAAACTTCAGACTTTATACTTCCAACTTCATACTTCAAACTTCCGACTTCATACTTCCAACTTCTCACTTCCAACTTGAAACTTCCGACTTCACACTTCAGAGTTACTATGTATGAAGTGTGAACTGTGAATTTTTGATGTCACCACCGGTCTTTCGTAGATAATAGACCACTGTTGACGATCAAAGGATCTTGATTGTCCGTAATTTTACATCATTTCCAATGCAGAGGTTTCTTTACTTTTAATCATTTATTTAAACAGGGTATTTTCTGTGTACTATGACTTAAGAGATTCAAAATAAATCTTGTATATCGTCGTCGTTCTAAAACCTCGTAACTACAGAATGAATCACGATATACAGGCATTGCATATAGATATTTACAGCAGCCTTATTCTAATTTTTTTTAATAATTTGTGAATTTATGATGAAAGATACGATTGATTGATTGAATGAATGGGGATTAACGCTATCGACTGCGCTATGACGGCGGCAAATGAAAGATACGAACACTCGCTTTTCATTGCATTAAGTATCTAACCTACTACCTATTTGACATTCTTAATTATTTTCTATGTGATCTTTATTTATAGACAGGATGACCGAATTCGTGTATTTATCAAAATAACATATACAATAAGTTTTCGCGTTACGAGACGCCATATAAATCAACGAAGTACAACTCAAATGAAATCGGAAAATTCATCGGGTAAATACGAAAGACCGGTGGTGACATCAAGAATTCACAGTTCACACTTCATACATAGTAACTCTGAAGTGTGAAGTCGGAAGTTTGAAGTTGGAAGTTTGAAGTGTGAAGTGTGAAGTTGGAAGTATGAAGTGTGAAGTTGGAAGTTAGAAGTATGAAGTGTGAAATTGGAAGTTTGAAGTGTGAAGTTGGAAGTAAGAAGTTGGAAGTATGAAGTCGGAAGTTTAAATTGTGAAGTGTGAAGTGTGAAGTATGAAGTGTGAAGTTGGAAGTTGAAAGTATGAAGTGTGAAGTTGGAAGTTTGAAGTGTGAAGTTGGAAGTATGAAGTTGGAAGTATGAAGTCGGAAGTTTGAAGTGTGAAGTTGGAAGTATGAAGTTGGAAGTCGGAAGTTTGAAGTGTGAAGTTGGAAGTATGAAGTTGGAAGTATGAAGTGTGAAGTTGGAAGTATGAAGTCGGAAATTCAAGTGTGAAGTTGGAAGTATGAAGTGTGAAGTTAGAAGTATGAAGTCGGAAGTTTGAAGTGTGAACTTGGAAGTATGAAGTGTGAAGTTGGACCTTCCAACTTCACACTTCACACTTCATACTTCCAACTTCACACTTCATACTTCCAACTTCACACTTCGCACTTCACTGTTCATACTTCCAACTTCACACTTCACACTTCATACTTCCAACTTTACACTTCACACTTCATACTTCCAACTTCACACTCCAAACTTCCAACTTCACACTTCATACTTCATACTTCCAACTTCCAACTTCATACTTCATACTTCCAACTTCACACTTCACACTTCATACTTCCAACTTCACACTTCAAACTTCCAACTTCACACTTCATACTTCCAACTTCCGACTTCATACTTCCAACTTCACACTTCAAACTTCACACTTCACACTTCAAATTCCAACTTCACACTTCATACTTCCAACTTCACACTTCCAACTTCATATTTAATTTTGTTTGATTATGTACTGTGATTTTAAGAAGTCACCACGGGTCTCATAATTCACATTTCACACTTCCCACTTCAGACTTAATATGTATGAAGTTTGAAGTGTGAACTGTGAATACATGATGTCACCACCGGTCTTTCGTAGGTAAATACTCTATCTGACGAGTGCACCGAAAATTGCCGTACTTGTGATACCATGACGTATCAATCAGCTTCGTTTACAGTCGTTATCGACATCACCCGAAAATTAACGTCATCATCCGATAAGTCCAATGTTTAAAGTAGGGGCATGTAGGGAATGTATCACATTAATTTAATTTTTTAGTGAATTAAGTAGGTTTGACGACAAGAAAGAATATTTATGGTTAAAATTCCATTAATAACTATTGGAAAAGCAGATAATTTTCCCATGTCAAATCCTCATGAAAATCTGACCAAAAGTCGCCTCTAAGAGAAACATTCCTAAGTTCGTTTATACTCTGTTGTGGAATATTTTGTATATTGTTTGTTGAAAGAAATCGCAATATAAAATTACCCGTTCTCAAACAATTATTCAAGGGCATTGATATGTCACGATGTATTTATTTTTTGATTCGGGTTATGGAATTTACAGGAAACTGTGTCCATAAATGAATGCATTTGATTCAAATAAAACTGACCAGTTTCGAAAGGTACCAACTCTTACAGTACAATTGACCTTTTTATCTGAAATATATCAACTAAAACACAAAGAACTGTGATTAGATACTCGTATAAATGACGTACTTCATGACTGAAAATAATCAGATTATCAAGCAAATTCTGTCAGGCACTAATTTGAAACTGATTATTTGTTCGTTCTATCATTAAGTAAACAGAACTTACTGGGAAGACTCTTAATTTCTAGGAAAGAGCTTTATGTCGAAAAAGGATGAAATTGTCTGTTTAAGCTGTTGTCACATAAACGTCCCGGCGCGACGGCTTTAATGAAATCGGTGATAAAATCGGCGACTAATCGGCGTCTGATCGGTGCATCGGCTGATTTAAGAATATATGTGACTTTAGCTTTTAATAGATGCCATTTGCCATGCTGCCTATTTTTCATTTTTTAACCTCTTTGGATATCAGTTATTTACTTATGTATTTATTTATTCATTTTTTTTTTCAATTAGTATTTCATAAACAAGATTCTTCGAGATCAAATACATCCGAATCTTAACATTATGATGATATTTCAAAGGAAAATTAGAGAACGGTAATTGTATGATTTACCCTTCGAGACAACTTGAACGTATAAAAGTTCACAAAGATTTGTGTCTTTGTCTTGAATTGGAACAAGTGCATGCACTGCTAAAAAAATTTCAAGCGCACACGCCAAAAACACTCCGATCAGCCTGCGTATTCGCGCAGACTGACTGAGTCTTTACTTGACGCATGAAGATGGAAATTGCCCTCGATTTTCTATTGGGGAATCATATAATATTCCTAATGTTAGATGTTAACCCTTGTCATGCTGTAAAAATTACCTTACTGAATTGGTGTAAAATCAAACGGCTGAAAGCAATGATAAAACTTGTTGTTCAAAATCAACATTTCTTTTAGAAATCAATTTCATAAATAACTCTGACAGGAGTTAGCAGCTGTAGGTAGAGGTAGTACTGGTGTGAGAAATACCAGGAATCCATTGTTAGATGTTCCAGCCGCCGCAATATGACTGATATACTGTAGAAAATGGCGTTAAACCCCATTCAATCAATAAATCCGATATATTTCCAGTAATGATCTGTAGTAAATGTATGACTATATATAGCTTCAGTGATAGATATATGTAATATGGTTGCATCTTGTTTGAGTGATGTTACACAAAATATCCCGCCTAGTAATGTATTCTTTGTTACGATTATATACAGTCTTAACCCTTGTCATGCTGAATATAAACCGTATCTGAATTTGCATTTAAATCAAAGGTCTCAAAGCACTAAAAACAATGGTAATTGGTAAAAAATTATCATGAAAATTAAATTTGTAAACAACTCTGGGTTGAAGGAGTCAACAGGAGGTGTAGACTAAGATCAGACTGCACTTATGTGCAGGCTGGTCTTTGTCTATACCTTCTGCCAAAGCAGGAATATTACGGATTCAGCATGACAAGGGTTAACTGTGTTTCTTTATTTCCCTAGCTTATTTAATAAAACCGATTTAGAGGTCAAGCAGCAATACTTTCGTTCATTGATGTAGCGCATAAAAGATGACGGTACTCTTTGTCATCAGAATGCTACTTCCTGTCGTTATTGATTTGAAATCATATTATCTAAATCTATAGATGTATCAAACAAGCTTTTTAATAAAAAAAAGAGTAAATCGTTGAAAAAACATGTACGTTCTCTTCAAGTTTCTAATGAAGCTTGGCTTGACCGGCCGCCATCTTGGATAAAATTGTTATAGCAAAGGAAGCTCCTTTAGGAAAATGCGTGATATCATATGAGCGCATGCGTGACATTTCCAACCATAACACATGTGTGCCAAGTAAAGACTCAGATCAGCCTGTGCATCCGCACAGTCTGATCAGAGTCTTCACTCTGCGCTCTGTAGAAAGATACTGACCCAAAGCTTATTTAAACAATCAGCGAATATTATAATTGCCCCAAATGGCTGTCCAGGGTGCTTAACGTGTGCGAGTCACGCACATGCGAAATTGTTGGAAATGTCACGCACAGGCTCATAACACAGTGGCCATGTATAGGACTTTTTATCAGGTGAGTATTCACCAATTGAATATCAACAGATTTCTTTGTAGTATAATAATTTCTTAAGATTCCCGCTTACCTTGAATGAAGGCTGTGAATTTACACAAAAATCTTCCATAAACCCAAAGCCTGTAGATGGTGGTACCAATGGCAGTAGGCATACATAGGACAGTCACCACAAGGTCACCGAAGGCGAGATTCACCAGGAAATAGAGGTTAGATTTCTTGGCCTTGTCCGCCGATATCGACACAATTATCAAGAGATTCCCAAACAATCCGATTATAAAAATGGGAATATACAGGGTAAGAAGAACGACTGTCGAGAATTCGTTTATCGTCAATAAACTGTCTTCAAAATCCTGTAAAATGTCATCCGCGCCAGTGAAATTAAATTGTGTGACATTTTTGTGGTTCTCCAGAAAGTACTTATAATTCAGCAGCTCCTTTAATTGGTCCATGATTCCGTCACGTGATCGTCACCATCTTTAATTACGTAATTGCTGTCAACATTTTCTGAAAGAAAGAGATGTTTAGCGTCATTAAAGGAGGACTTAAATAAGAATTCTTAAATGTGCATTATTCTCATAAATTTCAATTTAGTCAATCGCGATTTCTAGTGTAGTAAACCTTGCCAGAAGCAATCTTTTCTTCCTTTCTAATTTCGTATTATAGGAATTTTACGGTAAATTTAACTTACTTTTGATTTCCACCAAAGGCACTGTAAATATATAGTCTATCTGTAACTATACGTCATATAGAAGTTTTGAATTTGACAAAATTTACATTATAAATATACCTATTAAATTTCACCCTTCTATAAGATGCCATTTCCGTAACGAATTGATTTTTGCACTAAAATGAAACAAGTTTACAGCTAAATCCATTACTTACACCTAAAAACCACAAGTCTTAACTTTACAATTTGCCCAATGGTCTTATGACATTTATTGTGTTTGTTTTCTTCACCATCTCTTTATCTGTATGAGAACTCACATGCAATCTGGGTTTTAGAAACACACAGTGAAAAAGACTGCGTACACTTCTTTCAGTTTATTAATGAACAATAAAGATTTAATATAAGAAACAGAAAATAAGAAGGAAAACAAGTAAAAGAAAGGGGATACAACTTAAAGATTTAATATCTTAATTTCACATATTCGATAGCTAAAAAATGTATAATGCTATAATGTTGTAAGCGATATCAACGAAGCTCGCAAATATATCATATTAATTACCCCATTTTAAATAAAAGAGGCACAAGAAAAAACAACATCTAAAAAGGGTGGAAAACAAACCCAAAATCACTATTAGATCACAACAAATAACAAGTCTTTATTACGTAGCATAGATCTATATAATCCTTGTATCGGAACTCAAATAACAAAGGTGACACAGAGATTGGCTTTTATTGAGGTCTTCCATAGGATATTGCAAATGAAATAACGCAGCAATGACGTCAATATTGACTTTTAGTTCTACCTTGATGAACACTTCTGTTTGTTGTACACGTAATGTTATGGAGACACATGTTTTAGCTTGCACCAGTAAAACGGGTAGATGATTGCCTTTTCAAAAATAACTCTTACTGCTCGTGTGCTAACGGGCGTGCAAAATATTGTAACTACATCTTTTTCGAGCCGTGATTGCCCTTTTTTGTCGCCCACCAACATATCACCGACGTAATGCCGTATTACATTTTAGCCAAATATGCCTTCAGAATCGATACCTTCATTAACTCGTTATAAGACAGCAACATTTTAGACTGGTCGAAATTCAATTGAGTTGCAGAACTAAAGTTTATGATATTTTAGATTTTTTCAACCTTTTGTAGAAAAAAAATGTAGAAAATGAAGAAATTGCTTTTTACAAGCAATTTCGTCATTTTAGACACTTTTTATCAATCATTTTTCTGAAGGGGCTTCAAAAACCGCCATTGTCTTGGAATGGGTTAAATGCTCCTTCTTATTCTAAAACTCTTTCCTCTTTTGCATCATTTTAAGAGCGCATCTATCCCTCGAAAAGTCTACAATATTGTCCTAGTTAACTAGTTTCAACTATTTGTCTTAGCGGAAGTAATTAATCTATTTTCATTCATATCATTGTATATATTTTTCTTATTGTACCTTGTTTTACCCGGACGAAAAAAAAAAAAGAATTAAAATCTTCTGTTCTCTTCTGTTAGCTGCAGAGATCCATATTTCTATTTTGATATTCTGAGCAACAAAGGTAGTAGTATTAGTATTTAGATATGCATGAGCTTCGTTGTCCGTAAAAAACTTGCATGAATGAATGAAAAATTGTTGTTGTTTTTTTCTTTTATTTCAAAATGTATTATTGATTGAATGGGTTGTAACCGCTCTTTTAAGTGTCTTTCGTTCATATCACGGCGGTTGGAGCGCTTACTGGTATTTCTTATACCAGTACTACTACTACTAGATCCTTCTCGAGCCCCAAGCTGCTCATCCCACTAAAGTTTAGAGATATCCATCCATTGTTGGGAAACAAATGTCGGATAGGATATATATGCCGCGACCGGGGATCGAACCCTGGACCTCATGATTGAGAGTCCGTCGCGCTACCAACTGAGCCATGGCCGTGGCCTAAAATGTTTTATACATTAATTTTTACCAGACGAACCAATTAAAACTGGTTCTAATTTTAAGAAGTTACAGGCGACAATTTTTAGTTGATGAAGTTTTTTTAAAAGGTCTGTAATTTCGGGTAGAAAATATTGTGGATAATGAAGAAATTGCTTGTGACAAGCAATTTCTTCATTTTCCACAATGTTTTCCAAATCCTTTTTTGAAAGCCTTTTTTCTATTCATACAATTGTGACGTCGTCAAAGTGTTGAAACGTTCAAACGTCATGAGGTGACTTCATTTAGATAGGATCTCTTTGATGAAGGATCATATATGTAAATAGCCATAATTTCTCCAACTTGCTTTGACCACTGTTCAATATTAACAGGAAAAAAGTTGTTTTTTTCCCTCTTACTATAGTCGTTAAAGCTTTATAATATTTTCCCTAGAATTCGCATTCCGATATTGGTCATGACAGAATAGAACATACAAATTATGATATCTGTCATATTAGTAAAAAACTTGTTCTGTCTACGAGAAATCGTGATAATTCATGTCATAATGGTGACAAAGAATTGCAGTAAATTATCGCGGTATAGATATTTATGCGCTTAATGTGCAATTTAATATTTTCTGTCGCCTCTTTGGGATACCGTACTGATTTGTGTGTCTCTTAGTTCATTGTCATTGTTTTCTTAGTGAAGAAGATTTTTGCCGCACAAAAAAAAAAACCCGGCTAAAAGGACATTTTAATATACATTTCACATAAAATTATCGAAAAGCAATACAATTAAATTGAATTAATGGATTCTATCCATTTTATGTTTAAGCATTTCCTATACGACAACATTTTAGACTTGTCTAAATTGAAAGGAGTTGCAAACGGTAATGAAAAGTTGTTGAAATTTTAGATTTTTTTCAACCTTCTATGTAGAACACATTGTGAAAAATAAAAGAATAGCTTGTTGCAAGCATTTCCTTCATTTCGACAATGTTTTCCCAATCGTTTTTTCTGGAGGGGTGTCAAAAAGCGTCATTGATGGTGACGGAATAGGTTTATGTTACATACAGCATATATAACAGGGCCGTAGTAAGCATTTCAATAATTAAAAATAAAACTGGATTCAAATGCCAGGTTTCAAGTTCGTGTACGTATTTTGTAACTCAGGGTAGACTTATCTATTAATCAAATCTCTTTGACTTCCTCTATGGCGGAGTGGTCTAGGTACTTGACTCGCATTCTGATGGTCGTGGGTTCGAGCCACACGGTCACCGAGGTGTGTTCATGGGTAAGACACTTAATAGCCAGCCCCACCCTACCCAGATATAGAGTTAGGTAGCAGTTGGTTTAAGCTACTTCTTCTCTCTCAGCATCTTGTCGTACCAAGAGCGGCGAACGTTCTAAATATTTGATATTAGAGAAAAAGATGATCTAGATATCCCTTCACTCGAAATGATGCTCTCTCAGGGACGTAAAATCATCAGGATTGTGAGTGTGTGTGTGTATTTCCGTTTATCTATCGTCGCTACCGTAGCACATGCCCATATGAGCGACGCCCCCAGAAGACGGTTAGTTGTTACGGGGGATAGTGCAAGGATACAGGACGAAACTGCTGAGAGCTCCGCCTGGTTCTTTAACGTGCTCGATGGATAGCATCGTCACACGGGGCCTCGGTTTAACGTCTCATCCGAAAGACAATTAGTTTGTTAGTTTATATGGTCAGCCCAGGGCTCGAACCCGTGATCTTGAGGTATGAAGTCAAGTGCTCTACCAACTGAGCTAATCGGGATTGTGAGTGTGTTTTCGAGAGCCATTTTATAAGTTTAAACCTTCCGTCGCAATCGAACTAAAAAAATTGTATAAACTAAATCTCCCATGACTTGACTGGTGTCATCGAC
The DNA here is from genome assembly GCA_946902895.1 of Fragum fragum. Lineage (NCBI taxonomy): Eukaryota > Metazoa > Mollusca > Bivalvia > Cardiida > Cardiidae > Fragum > Fragum fragum. Next base: position 45,766,521 of record OX336370.1, read on the forward strand.
CGATGCCATTCAAAAGGTTCCTTTGATAATTGGAATCTGGACAGAACAATCTTTTATGGCATTCGGGATAATTAATTATTGAAAAGACGGCTTGAAAGGATCATATTTGACGTCATGTAAGGTTTGTTTTGTGGAAGCACAATGCACGTATTTGTCTGTGACTTGATTAGGTTCCTTTTAGATTATCGCTAAGACTATCTTAATCCTTCTGCAATTCGGATTGAATATGGCGAAGGAAGTTCATTGACTTCTTTTCGAGCCATGACCTGACGTTTCCAACCATTGCACAAGTGCACAAATTAAGACTCAGATCAGCCTGTGCATCCGCATTGTGAATAATCTAATCAGACTGTGCGGATGCACAGGCTGATCAGATTCTTCACAATGAGCTCTTTGGATCAGCTCTGGGTCAAAGCTTCAGTGGACAATAAGCAAACATTGTAATTACCCGGCGTGGCAGTCCAGATTGCTTTGTGTCTGTATTTCTCACATATGAGAATTAGATGGAAACATCACACCAAGACTCATTTCCTTAACTAAGACTGAAGATAAATCGGAACTGACCAATCGATGGCCCCGCCCGGTTACTCCGTTGACCCATTGACTCCGATAGGAAGTTCCACGGCGTTAGTTTGCAAATTTCACGGACAGCAGCATGTTAAAAGTAGAAATGCTGGTTTTCGATCTGAACGTCGTAACAACAGCTTGACTAAGCTTTAGTTACGACGTTTAAGTAGCCAAACCAACAAAAATTCTGCTTATGAATGGCCACCAACGTTGGAGTTAAAATTCCGATTTCGATCAAAATAAATAATTCGATTGGCCGGTTTTGTTGTTGTTGTTGTTGTTTTTAGTTTTGTTTTGTTTTCGAGTTTTGGTGTTTTTGTTTGTTTGTTTGCGCGCGTGTGTGTGTGTTTTGTTCTGTTGTTGTTGTTGTTGTTGTTTTGTTGTTGTGGTTTTTTTACAGGCGCGATTTTTCAATCAGCGGTCAATGGCATATGTAAAGCAAAATTAATGACCATTTTCAAATGAGCGAGTAGCACTGCCTCTGAGGAGCCCGGACAGCCACTCGAAACATTAAAAATTTTCTCTGATCGTCTAAAGAAGCTTTCATTTGGTATCTATTGCGTTGTCTCATTTTGTAAAGAATGTATACGCCTAAAAATACCTTCAAGTATTATTACCAGCAATGCAGATGACCATTCGCGGCTGTCAATCAAAGAAATAGAACGAACCACCAAATTATACATCTTGACCGGAAGTGAAAGTTTGAACTCCTACATTGGCTCTCATTTTTTGTAACGCAATTTTGTTTGTTTTGCGACTTAATCTACTCAACTACTACATTTATTCAAGCTGTATTTACGACATTTTGGTCGCCAACCAACCATTTTTTTTTGTTAGATGTTAATTGCCATAAATTTTACAAAATTTCGCCTTTGAATATCGAAGCGGGACTTTCTATCGGAGTCAGTGGGTGTGGTTTGCGGAGTCAGTGGATGGGGCCCGCGATTGGTTAATTAAAAGATTGATCTTATCGGGTTATTACAAGAAAAAAAAAATGATGGAAAAAAGCAACGATACTAATTGAGCGCATGCGTGACATTTCCAACCATTACACATATGCGCAAAGTAAAGACTCAGATCAGCCTGTGCATCCGCACAGTCTGATCAGAGTCTTCACTCTGTGCTCTGTAGATAGATACTGACTCAAAGCTTCTTTAAATAATCAGAGAATATTCTAATTGCCCCGAATGGCTTTCAAGGGTGCTCAATGTGTGCGAGTCACGCACATGTGAAATGGTTGGAAATGTCATGCACAGGCTCAATAAAGTTGTGCTCATTATGGCTGTACTTACATTTTTTCCCCATAAACAATACGCCAAGCAACGGGATCCTAATGAAAATTGGTGGAAATTATTTTTTTTTTATTATGATAGGGAAAAAGAGGAATCAAAATTATCAATTGACCAATCGCGGCTGTCAATCAAATAACCAGTCCACCAATGAAAGCATACATTGACATAAGAAATGAGTTTTGATATTCAACATTGGCCGCCATTTTTGTTAACCTTCTTTGTTGGGTTTGCTGCTTAAAAGTCGAATCTACAGCTTTTTTAAGCTGTAGTTACGACGTTTAGGTCGCCAACCAACTATTCTACCATTTTGTTACAAGCTACTTGAAATAAATTTTGAAAAAAACGCCGTTTACAAAAATCGAAGCGGGACTTCTTGTCGGACTCGGTGGGCGTGGCTTGAAAAGTAAGTGCTCGGGGCCAGCGATTTGTCAATTGTTAGCATAACGAAACTTAGCAAAATAACTTCTACAAACCTGACGAAAAACGAATAAAGATATAATTTCCAACAAATGTCACATAATTGTCTCACAGATCCATTCATTAGGGAATTCAGAGAAAGAAATGTATTGGTCCAGCTGGAATGCCATTCAACAAAACTGTTACGCGGTGTCAATTGGAAAATCAAAAAACTGAAAAGTTCTGAAAGCTAGCAAAGCCTTTTTTACAGTAATCTTCTTTGTCATGATAAAGAACCGAGGTTAAAGCAATCAAGGAGTTAACCAATTTTTCCACACAATCCCTGTTTTTTACACCGCTCAAGAAAAAAGTTGTTGAAACAATGTGGAAAATGAAGAAATTGCTTGTTACAAGCAATTTCTTCATTTTCCACTTTGTTTTCTACCTAGAGATAAATATTTCAGAATTTTCAACTATTTGAAATTGTCTTCTGCAACCTCTTTGAAGACCCCGGTCACAGTCAAAAAAGTGAGCTAATACCTTGCACCGTGCATGCAGAGTTTACAATATTCCTGAAATACATAAGAACTACTTTTTATGGCGTAGGCATTTAACGGATTTAGTGGTTAAGCCTCCAGTGACAGTTTGCACTCGCTGAACTTTGAGACGACCTCAAAATTTTGTCTGTTTACTTAAGCTATCAAAGCTAACGCTTTTGCTAATAACGATATTGATTCACGTGACATTCTGTCAAAGTGACCTCGTTGTTGTCAATACCGCTACAAAACTTGTTCTGTTTCTAAGAAAGAACCACCAATAAAATACTTATGTAAACTCCTTGGATATTAATAATCCCAAATGAATCCCATAAAATGGATTGCCTAATATAATTATTACATACGAAGCTCTGAGACGGCAGCGTTATGCTAGTCCAGTTTATTTTCATTGAATATATATGCTTCGAGGCGCAAATCAACGTATCACCGCTCTCGGGATATAATCGATTGACCAATTAAAAATTTCATTCAGTTCGGAGCTGAAATGATTAATTGATCTCTGGACCCGCCCACTGATTTCGCTGACCATGCCTACTGACTTCGAGATTAAGTTCCACTTCGATTCTTTATTTTTTTTTTCAAATTTCGAGCCAAAAACATGTATTAAATGGTAAAATAGTTTGGTTGACGACCTAAACGTCGTATCTACAGCTTGAATAAGCTGTAGTTGCGACTTTTGAGTCATCTAACCAACAACAATGCTTTACATAAAAGCCAGTCAATGTCGAAGGTCAAAGTTTACTTCCGATCTGACTGTATGCTATGATTGGTCTATAGCTTTTGATTGACAGACGCGATTATTCAATTGATCTCCTTATTGTCAATAACGCTACCTATTTTTTCTGTTTCAGTGAGAGTTTTTTTTGTTTTTTTTTTTTTAGAAAGAACCACAAATAAAAAGTTCATATTATCTCGTCAAACACCAATAATTTCAAATAAATGCCACAAACCTGATTGCCCCCCAAAGATTTATTCCACAATAAGTTAAGAGAAGAATCCAGTATCGATGTCAATGAGGAAAATCGGCCGAGAGGTGCAAATCGACGAATCACTGCTGATTGTGAAAAACGGTGTACGAATTAAGATAATCAGTTAGGAGCTCAAATAGTTGGCGTTGTGCTGGCCCCGCGCACTCTGACAGGCGGTTTGACTTAGATTTTTATTTGAAAGAAGTTGCAGACGACAACTAAAAGTGAGTGCAATTTAAAAAGTAACCAATCTACATGGTAGAAAATATTGCGGAAGAGAAGAAATTGCTTGTAACAAGCAATTCCTTCTTTTCCCACAATGATTTCTCGAGTATATAAATAACGGGGACGGAAAAATCAGGGATTGAAGAGGAATGGGTTAAACGGTGTTATTTTCTAAAACTTAGTCAAGTTGTAGCTACGACGTCTAAAACGGCAAAAAAACAAAATGTTTTATGTAAATGCCGCCAACGTCGGAGTTCAGAGTTCACTTCAGCGTCATCATGAAAGATTTGACTGGTCGACTGATTCGTTGATTGGCACACGCGATTGGTATATTCTTACGCAATATCATTAAGTCGATAGGCGAGCATGACGTCGTAAGTCCTGCTTTATTCAAGCTGCAATTATGATGTTTTGGCAGGCTGTCATCGGGTTACTATGTACCTAAACAGGAATGCATTTCTGCTATCGAGATCCAAATTAGTAAAAGTTGTTCACGTGACATGACATAAGAATGGTTTCATTTTTTTTATAAATTTTGCAAAGAACTAACACAAAAGAAATGCATGTTCCATTTTTACACAACAAAACACTGAATCGAAAAACTGCTATTTGTTACCACAATCTCTACCAAACACTCCTCTATCATGGACATAATTTCTATAGCAATTTTCCAGTTTTCGTGATTAAACGTATTAAGTATTTTTACAAAACTTTTTCTGCAAAATTAATTCAATTTTTTAACTCAATCTGGTGATGGTGCTTGTTCGTCCGTCTGGCCGTCCATCTGTCAAAATTCAGCCCTTGGACTATCATATTTGTTCAATCAGTTTACAAAAATGTTTATTATCTTTGTTTTTAGGTCTGCTAATGAGAATGTCCGTTATTTTCACAGTTATTCAACTTAACTAATGTACGATCACCCTATATAATTTAACCTTTTCCTGTACAACCCGGGATTTTACGTCGCTGTGATTTTATACTTGAGATAACACTGCGAAAAAAAATATGCTTGTAACAAGCAATTTCTACTTTTCAAGCAATATTTTCTACCACAAAGGATTGTTTCATTTCAAATTGCATCTAATTTTCATTGTTGTCTGCAATCTTTTTGAATTCGGACCTCTCTTGAATTTCAAGAAGCGAGAAAGGGATAAACCTGGTTCTTTATTAACGCATTGGTTATATCTGAGAGGGGATATGTTTAAATAATGAAATTCCGTCCGCTAGTATGCTAGTACGCCCGTCTGTCAATATTTCTTTAGGTCCATCCGCGACTTGTTTACATCTGAATAATTCGTCTAGTTTCGTCTATCATAACGGAGCGTTCTCCTTGGCCGAAAAAAATGCATTCCTTAATGAACGAAATTTTGAGCACACAGCTATTTTGTATACTTCTACACAAAATAGTTCCTAACAAAAACAAGAGAGTATCAAAATTTGTAAAATGTTTGCTTTCTTCGTTCAATGGTATTAAATTATAAGAAATGAAGAGAATTTTTTTTTTGATTTCATGGAGTTATGAAACGAAACACTTAATCACACTTATGTGTTAATGCGCTTCGCATCCAACAAGAGTAATTAAATTACAAATGTAATACATGTATGACCGGCGCTTCGAGGATGAAAGAAACCCGTTGAATATTTTCATATTACACGTGTAATATTATACAAGTGCAATAGCTATGCAATATGCTGAAATCTTTAGTAACGCCTTTTAATTACGTCTAATACATGTAATGACGTCACTTTATATGCAGCTTTATATGATTCGCTGAAGAGGTTTTGTCGACAAACTTCAAGAACTTTTTTGATTCGCTAGAAAAACTCAAGTCATATTATCATTAGAATATCTCATAAAATGCTTAATTTGTAAAACTCGCCATCTATCTAAAATTAATGAAAACTCGACACAGCCTCGTTTTTAGAATCTTTTAATAAATTCTGCATTTCATGACCATTCATAGAATATCCTGTCTATATGAAATTGATTCTTAAATCTCAAATCTAATGAATCGAGTTCATTGCATGTCTTTTATTCCCTTAAGGAAATTGCATGTTAAATTTTACATGACAGGGTGATAATTCGTCTTCGAATTAAATTGAATTATTTAAATGTAGGGTCACATTGAATTAGGTCATAATCTTTACTGGTTTAAAGGCATGCACGAGAAAGGCTACGGTCAATTCATTTTCTTTTCAATAACTTAACGGCACAGAACAGGTCTTTTATTTCATCGAAAATATGGATGGCCATAGTTAAGTAATTAACGAATTACCACACAATATAATTTTAGAAAGGTCCTAATTCAAAGATGTTGCAGACGACAGTTTTTAAGTTTGTGCTTTTTTTCTGTACTTTAAGGTAGAAATGATTGTGGATAATGAAGAAGTTGCTTTTAACATGCAATTGCTTCATTTTCCATTTTGTTTCCTAAGTTTTTTTCTCGTAACCCCCCCCCAACCCCCCCCCCCAAAAAAAAAAACGATAATAATCAGATAAACATATAGATCTAGAGGATAAATGATTGTTTCAGTGCAAAATCGAAACGCAATATCTTTCGTTGAGAGAACAACCAACAATACATTGTCACGCGTAGCATAGCCTCTTGTGAAAAGATATCATTTGTTGTTCACGAAATGAAGGGCATGACAAACAAACGTTTATTCTATTTTTTTTAACCCTTTCCTGTTCAATTTCTGTTTTTAACGTCCTTGTGAATTTATAATTGAGAAAGCATTGAAGAGTAAAGGAAATTACTTGTAACAAGCCATTTCTTCCTTATCCACAATATTTTCTACTCTTCTAAATGCTTATTTTTCAAATTAAACCCGAATTGAATCTGCGTCTGCAAAATCTTTGAATTTTGCAGGTCTAAAATTTTGAAAAACTGAAAAGGTTAAAACAAAAACAGACAAAATATATATTTTTTTACAAACTCCCTCAAGGTGCGTTATTTTGCATGTGATTTACATGGCAACCTTATGACGTAATCAAGACTTTAATTCCGCTGTTCATGATATTCAGTAATGCGAAATAAACGAAAGCAGGCATTAACCTATCAAAAGAAGTGAGATTATCATTTTAATCATTTCACTTGATTTCGGTTAAATTATCAAGTGATAATCTAATGAGAAATAACGGTAATTCAACGGAAAGCATTAAAGAAGAATGTGTTTTTTTTAACTAGGACAAAGATACTTTAAGTACGATAAAAGTATTATAAAAGCTATTTGACTTGATTGTCTTACTTCTTTCATTAATTAACGGAAGTTAGCCCAGCGACTGAATGTCACAAAAAATCATGTTCTCAGGATAAATCGTTTTAACTGGTAGACAAAAATATCCCATTTAACATCTCTGTCAAAGAAATAGAAAGAAGAATAGGGATTTTCTTATGCTTGCACACAAAGTAGTCCCATAAAAATGCTAAAATATTTTGCGTTTTTAAATGATTATATAAAAAAATAAATAAAAATAAATAAATAAAAAATGAACATAGTTATGTCAAATTGATCAGAAAAGAATATTCGTTCAGCTACTTTTTAAACTTCTTGGAATTTTGCTACGTCCATCTAATATTATGTTCAATGCATATTTCGTCTGGTTTTCGTTGTAAATACCTTTAAAACACGCCGATTCGCCCGTCTCTTTTCTACATTTTTCTGTTTAAAATGACATTAATCTTGACCTTACTTTGTGCCCATTCACCTCCGATATAGTTTTTTGGTTCTGAATATATAAAATGTAGGCTCAAGGACATATGACCCCCGAAAGCAAATCCTTAGTTGGCGCCACAATCGTCGTAACAGCTTGAAAAAAAAGTATACAAGTTACCAAACCAACAAATCGCTGGAAAAGAATGTCTGAGCTGAATATTCTCTTTCGGTATAATTTTTTTTGAGTGAGGATTAACGCCAATTTTCACAGTATTGCAGTCATATTGCGGCGGCTGGAGCAGTTAACCATGGATTCCTGGTATTTCTCACACCAGTACTACCAATACATCTCTTGCCGAGCCTCCAGCTGCCCAACCCACTTATGCTTGCGATTGTCCACCCATTTTACGGAGATAAATGTCGGAAAGGATATTTTCTGCGACAGGGAATCGAGCCTTTGACCTCAGAATTGAGACTCCGCCGCGCTTAAAAAACAAGAATACAATGGCAGTACTCTTTATAGATAAACTGTAGGAAAAGAATCACTTCGACTCAGATTTCGGTAGGGAAAATATGAGAATTTGTCTAATTCTATTTCCCCAATAAAATCGCGTTTTAAAATTGTATCTCAGGGCAACGATTTGATTTATTATTTGAATCAAGTTATTTGATGGAGACAATATAGACAACCCGCAAAAAGGGAAAATTGAATAAACGAATGAAATTTAAAAAAAATAAGCTGGAAACATAGGCAACGTAAAGGTTTAATGTGGGCTGGTTTATACTGTCGCCCAGGACCGGTGTTAGAGGATTAGAAATGTTGTATCATACCTATCCCGAATTTACGACTCTTTCCACTCGTTTCGAGACAAGCGCAACGAATAAAACTAAAACCCTTGGACAATTTATTTTTATGGTTTATCTAATGTCTCGAATATCCCGCCTTCTAACGCCCCCAATGGGAAAAAAACTTTGGAAAAATTGAAAATGAAGATGTTGAATATTACAAGCAATGTTTTCTACCACAAAAGAAAAGAAAAAGATCTTCACAATTTCATCAACCTAATAATTTTCGCATGGAATGGTTTTGAATTTGGACCAGTCTAAAATTTTGTCGTCTGGTAATATGTTAATCCATTCCCACACAAGGCGCTTTTTGAAGCATCCAAGGATAACAGCTTTGGAAAACATTGTGTAAAATGAAGAAATTGCTTGTTACAAGCAATTTCTTCATTTTACAAAATGTTTTCTACCCAGGGGGATAAAAAATCTAAATTTTCATAGACTTTAAATTGTCGTCTGCAACCCCTTTCACTTTGGACTAGTCTAAAATTTTGTCGTCTGGTAATGTATTAATAAATGGAAAGAACATGTAAATGTAGCTTGTGTAAAGTAGAGAACAAAAGTCGTCCTTGCTTTTCCTACAGTTCAGGTCCCTGTATTTTAGTCCACATCTATAGTAGAATGGAGAACAATCGACAAAACGGCGTCCTTTTTGTAACATCTATGGCAATCAACATGTAACAAATAAGTATAATTGCTAGTTGGCGACCTCTTAACTCTCAGATTACGACGCACAAGTCGCCAACAATAGAACTACTATTTCTGTCAATGTTTGAGTTTAAAGTTCACTTCGGTTTAACCCTTTTCCTGTCCTGCAGGATTTAGACCTGTCCGAATTGAAAGAGGTTGCAGACGACAATGAAAACTGTATGCAATTCAAAATCAAACCATCCTATGTGATAGAAAATATCGTGAAAAAGAAGAAATTGCTTGTTGCAAGCAATTTCTCCCCCCCCCCCCAATGTTTTCTCAAGTATAAAATTGCAGTCACGTAAAATCCCGGGTTTGTACAGAAAAGGGTTAAATGAATTATTTGATCGGTCGTTTGAATGTTTGAAGGACAGTCCCAATCCATCGATTATAAGAGAGAAAAAGTGTTAATGGGACTTTAAGAGGATGGAGGTCACTTGGTCGCTTGGTCCGCTTTTCTTTTTGTCAATTTAGACACCTAAAAAACAGCCAGTGTATAGGCTTTTACAGTAATGTATCTAAAATAGCATGCTTTAATCAAAGGTCTGGTTACACAATCAAAAATAGAAAGTACCGTTCAAGTAGCGTCTAGGTTAGACTTAAGGACCGGGCAATGACCTACTAAACTTGCATTGAATATACAGCCAATCTAGCCAAAGCGTCCCCCTGTATTAAGTGAACGGTTTCATTTATCGTTCAGCATGAGAATTCCCTTTTCCAAAGCAAAGAATCCGACGTTTTTTCGTAATGAAATTATCAAACCTGAATCCTATGATAGTGGATCTCATAAGATCTCAATGAGACGATTCTAATTAGTTCCATTAACATAGTTTTAAGTGAGAATCCTGTATTTAAGAAATGAAGGGAATATTTTTTGTTTTCATGGATTTATAAACCGAAAAACCTAATCACACTGTATGAATACGCGAAGCGGATTCATACATAGTGTGATTAGGTTTTTTGGTTCATACCTCCATGAAATAAAAAAAAATATTCTCTTCATTTCTCAGAATCTAATAGCATCGAGCGAAAAAACAACAACAAAAGCTTTACAAATTTTTATACCTTTTGTATAGGACTATTTTATTTTGTGCGGAAGCATACAAAATCGCTGCGTGCTCAAAATTTTGTTCATGGAGCTATGACTTTTTTTTTATCAATTAGAACGCCCGATTTTGATAGACTAAGCTGAAAATTAAATTATTTATTTATGTAACTTGTCAAACCGATCCCTAACATATGTTACAAAAAATGAATTAAGCGAACATTCTCTTGGCTATCCCTTGAGTGGTCGCTTAATACAGGTTTAACTGTATTTGAGTTCATTCGTCAAACCAGAATTCAATACTGACCATTCAGAAATATGATGGTCCCCTTAATTTTCGAGGCAAGGCAAAAGCAACAAAAATACTGTCGATCTTGCTCGAGCGACCACATCTATTTAGCGACCTCTTCCAATTACCTACCACAATCGAAATTCTCTTTTCTGATTCAAACATTTCTCATAAAGAGTGGTGGCAATTGCACAAAACATATTATACTCGAATCCAATGTTGTTGGAACTCATTAGAATCGTCTCAATGAGACGATTCTAATGAGTTCCAACAACATAGGATTTAGCGAGAATTTCCGTAACAATTTGTGAAGTACAATGCAATCGAATTAATTCTTTATATGTTTCACGAAAAGTTGTTTTCAGCGACCATTCTCTCAAGCGACCACTGTTAAGTAGTTCCATGTGTGGTCGCTTAATATAAGATTTACTTTACTCATTTCTCTAAGAGAACAAAAAAATATTCATAAAGAATAGGCAGTGCTTCACCCTTTCCGACACAGTCCCGCTATTTTACCGCCCTCAAGAAAAAAGCCTTGAAAAAATGTTGAGATAAAGAAAGTGCTCGTTGCAAGCAATTTATTCATTATCCAAAATGTTTTCTATCTAAAAAGGCAACGACTTTTCAAATTTCAAAAACTGAAAATTGTCTTCAATTTCTTACAATTTGGACGAGTCTAAAATTTGTTTAGTTGGAACGATTCAATTAATTTCCCGGAGAAGAATTACCAAACGCCAGGATGTCAAATTCCTTTAATGCAATGAGGGGGGTAGATCGTGCATTATTTAGTAGAGTGTCTAGTTCGGTTATCAGAATTGATGGTACAGTAAATCGTGTGTTGACCGCGTTTGGGACGACCGAAACGTTTTCGCTCAAGAGAATGGTCGCTTAGAACAATTTTTCGTGATCGAATCAATTATCAAAACCTTGGCGATAGAAACACAGATATCGAAGTATAGATGTAAAAATTATAGTGATTGATCAAAGGTCAATTTTGTCTATACCTATATAGACAAAATTGACCTTTGATCACTCACAAAACTTGAACATCTATAGTAGAATGGAGAACTGATAAAATGTTTACAAGTTCAACATTGGTGATCTTTTCTTCTTCATGTTCACGAAAAACAGACAATAAAATAGATAAATCAAGAGAGAATATATTTTTTACTCATCATACCATTGTTTCTTAATTCGTTAAACATTGGCTTAATGACATTGGAATTATTGATTTATTGGTTGGTAAGTTGGTTAGTTGATTGATTGATTGATTGATTGATTGATTGAATGATTGATTGATTGATTGATTGATTGATGGTTGTATCGTGTATGGCAGAAGTAATATCGTGGTGGCTGATACACCTAACCATGGTCGCCTGTCATTTCTAACACCAGTACAAGAACGACAATTCAAGCGAGCCAAGAGCTTCTAATTTCACTTACGCGCAATGCTTGTCATTCGCTCAGTGTCGAGAGGTTTTTTAGTTTGTTCGAATTGTGCTTGACGCCACTTTAAACAGTATTTCAGTCATTTCGCGGCGGTTGGAGCACCTAACCATTGGTTCTTGGTATTTTACCAGTCTACAAAATTTTATACTGGTCCATAGGCCATTCAAAGAAGTTGCAGACGGTAGTTTATAGTTTATGGAATATTAGAAATCTTTGTCTTTTGTGGTAGGAAAACATTGTGGAAAATGAAGAAATTGCATGTCTCAAGCACTTTCTTCATTTTCCACAATGTTTTCGAATGTAAATTTCATAGGGTATTACAAAAGCGTTAATGTGTAATATTGGGTTAAGTTTGTAAGTACAAATCAACAAAGCTTCAAATTTGACTTATTTGTCACAGAAACACGTTTTGACTTTTTCTAGGTCGTAAAAGGACCTTATGGGACAAAAAAGTCTTACATTATAAAACTATTGAGTATTTCTCAGAATGAAAGGATTCGACATCTATGAAAAGGTCGGTGCACTACTTCCAAATCAGATTAACAGAACTAGACGAGAAAATTGACCGCTAAGTGGTTTTGAAATGAACTAGAGCTGGTACATTAACCCTTTCCTGTCCAATCCCTAATTTGTACGTCCCTGTTATATCATACTTGAGAAAACAGTGTGGAAAAAGAAGAAATTGCTTGTGACAAGCAATTTCGTCTTTTCACGCAATATTTTCTACCATAAGGGATGGTTATTTCTTTAAGTGTACTCACTTTATAATGTCGTCTGCTACCTCTTTGAATTTGGACAAGTCCAAAATTTGAAAACAAGGAAAGGGTTAAGTGAAAAGGCCATCCGGGATAACCATTCTTTGAATGAGAATAATTTGTCTAAATCATCACATGATGGCAAAAAACTAAAATTAATAACAGACTAGTCCTAACTCAAAGAGGTTACAGAAATCAATTCAAAACGAAATTGTGAAACATGTATCTAATAAATATGATAGTTTAATAACTAAACAAAATCAGGACATCTTATACAAAATGCAAGTAAGTTTCGTAACAACCTCCAAAATGATATTTACATATCAAAGTGATGAATTTATGATATAGTTCACTGGGAATAAAACGTCACTTTTTACTGACCAAAACCTTTGAAATCACATCATTAGCGACTGTGTTCTCTTAACCAGTTAGCTTTCATATGTTACTTATTAAGTGTTCTCGGTATATAAGCTTAAACCCTTTGCTTTTTTCCAAAATTTTAGACCTGTCCAAATTCAAAGGTTTTGCCTACGAAAGTGCATTTAATTTTGAAAACAACCATTGGAAGGGTAGAATATATTGTAGAAAAAGAAGAAATTGCTTCCAACATGCATTTTTTCTTTTTCTACAATGTTTACTCAATTATAAAATCACAGGGACGTAAAAACCAGGGATTAAACAGGAGGGGTTTAAAATATGTACTTGTAATTTTAAACCATTTCCTGTAAAAACCCTGGATTTGACGTAGCAGTATTTAAACACTTGAGAAAAACATTGTGGAAATAGAAGAAATTGCTTGTAACAAGCAATTTCTTCCTTTTCCGCAATATTTTTACCACCTAGGATGATTTCATATCAAATCATATCCAATTTCTGCAAGTTCTATTTATTTGCACCAGTCTAAAGTTTCAAGAAACGGGAAAGGGTTTATCTTCAAAATGTGAGCGTAGATGCGGGTCGGTCTTCGTCACGTGATACATTATCGCCATCGGATTATATAGCTTTGAAATAACAACCAAACAAATAAATCGACAAACTACAACAAAATAAGAACATATTTATCATATCATTTCTTAAAAGTTTAACTGCCCTATCTTTTAAAAAAAAATACGTAAATCAACATATTTCAACAGGGGATAAACATATCGTCGAGTTTATAAGCATACTCGGATGCAGGAGTAACTGGATACGTCTTTAGAATTTAGAGCAGGAGACAAGACAGCAAGGTATCCCCGGAGAACCGATTAATCGATCATGTATCCTATTATCATGACAGCTGAATGTTTGAATGAACGTCAGATAGGTATCTCTTTGTCGTAGACAGAATGTCGTAGTGCGACAAAATAGCGCAAATTTAGCTTATAAAAGGAAATATTTTGCAACCGCAAATATATCGCAACATACACTGACAAGAACCCGTATAATTAGCAATAAGATTTATAATCAAAATGTATTGAACATTTTGAGAGAAAATAACAAAACAAAGTGTTTGCAAAGCCTTTATTGTATTTGATAATAACATGGGGGGGGGAGGTGGTTTTTTTTTGTTTGTTTTTTTTTACAGTCGCGGGAGGTTTTAGTCCATTCCCAAACAATGACGCCTTTTGACGCCCCTCAAGTAAAACAATCTTGAAAACAGTGTGTAAAAAGAAAAAAAGTGCTTGTTTTTCAAACCATTAAGTTGAAGAAATCTAAAATTTCACCAACTTTAAATCGTCGTCTGCAACTCCTTTCAATTTGGACCAGTCTAAAATTTTGCAGTCTGGTAATAGGTTTAAGGTATGTAATCTATCATGATGTTTCCAGTCTATTTGAAACAAAATTTTAAAGGACTGAATCGATGGCTAATATGTAGTGAAATGACTATACCTTTGCAATATAAGCAACAACAATAAAATAAAAACCAATCACTGGCAGCAAATCATCAGACTCATTGACCAATCAGAATAACCATTTATATTTCAATTATTCCCCGGATCTTATAACGTAAGTCGGGCGAACATTGGGTAGATTATTTCAAATCAGGTTGATTATGACACCGAGCAGCAATTGTTCTTTTAAGCCTGAACGAGATGAGGTCAGCGACAAAGATACTACAAACTAGTCACCCATGCGATTAGGAAAGAAAACGATAGCGAGCGCTTTCGTCTTGAAGTTCGCTTTTGGCATATGAACATAGGCAAAGCGGGGTACCATATCTTAAACTTCAACAATCGCTTTTTCATTCTAAACAGATGGCTGGTCTCTCTGACACACTGCTCTGTATGTATTTCAATAGTTCTTCTTTGAAATCTATGGATCGCTGATCACGTCCACTAACTCCGCTGGTGACATTCACTGACCCCAACAAGAAGTTTCACTCAAATATAAAATGGTGTTGTTTTGCAGAATTTGTTGCCAGTAACGTGTAACAAAATGAGTAAAGGGTGTGCTTGTGACCTAAACTCCGAACTACAGCTTGAATAAGCTTTAGTTTTACGATGATAAGACGCAAAGTCAACAGAAATGCATCGAATAAATGTCGAAACTCAAAACTCAAATTCGGTCTGAATGAATGATTTGATTTGTCGATTTATTCTTTGACACTTGCGATCAATCAGTTGATACCAAATGTCGCTTACGATGTACAACGTACAAAAAAACTGGACAACGTACAAAAAACAAAGCTCTTCCATTTTGAAAAGTGCACAGTTTGCAAAGCGGGATACCGTTTTTAAACGTTAACGAGCATTGTATCAGCCAGAAAGATCAGTTACTCGGACCAACAGGCCTGCTGGATACGTTTGTAGTGATCGTTCTTTAAAAATGAACATCAACAAGTATTTACCAGATTGTGAAATTATAACAAGAACATCAACATACATCTTTCTGACCGTCAACCGACAAAGTGTTCAATTTTCCGAAACCTACGCAAAGAAATAAAGAACATATTCATTCGTAGCGGTCGACATGTTACACACGCAAAAGTAACATCTGTTAAGTAAAGGTTAGACTGTCCTTCGAGAACAAAAGGTGATAAATCAAATGCCAAAACGTCTGGAAAGGCGTACTATTGCGTGAATCAAAAAGGGCATTTAATAACAAGACCTTGAGTAAGGGGCAAGGTACTTTCAGAAACTTACGACAAAACTGAATGTTGAGTTTTCTGAGACTTTGGAAATAAATCAAATGTCGCGCTATTTGGACAATTATGAAAATTAGCACATTTCCGCCATTCCGCCCTCCCCCCTCAAGAGAAAGGCTTGAAAAACACTATGGGTGAATTGGTTGGAATAAGTAAAGTCTTCACGTTTAAATATTTTCTTTCTATGCCTTCCCGTCTTTCACGAATTTAAAGGTTGAATAGGGTTTAACGACACTTTTAGCAGTATTTCGGTCACATCGCGGCGGTACTTAATCATGGATTCCTGGCATTTCAACTTCCAGTCCTATAGCACTACATCCTTACCGAGCATCCAGCTGCTCATCCCACTTAGGTTTACGGAATCGAACCGGGACCCTATGAATAGTAGTCCTATCAATGCACTATCGCCGCGACATTCATAGGTTTGAAATTGTCGTCTTCATTTTCTTTCAAATTTGAAAAGTCAAACTGTTGTTGCCTGGTAATCGGTTAAGCTAGCATTCAAAAGTAAAGCCAGATATTTGCTGAAACGATGGTAATCTGTAACCTGCTATTTGACATTACCAATGACGGCGGAGAAAGTGTACATTCATCTGAAATAAATGCGAGTCCCTTGGTCATTTGTAAGAAATCGTTCCATAATTAATCCATTTCCATATTACATAATTTAAACTTGTCCAAATTGAAAGAAGTTATAGAAGACCATTTTTTATCAATTGGGGTAGAAAATATCCTGGCGTATGGTGGTTCTTCTCCAGAAACTTAATGCGTCCTTTATCTTGAGCCTCATCATACGCTATACTGAATAAAGATTTAAAATATTTCAAATTCATAGTTCCTGGTTTTTTGTATAGTATGGTGTACTCTATACCTGAAAAAAGAGGCCATGAATAAATACAGAGAATATTTAAGCTTAATCAATTCCTTAATAATAACAATTTTTGACGCCCCAAGAAAAAAACCATTGGGAAAACATTGTGTAAAATGAAGAAATTGCTTGAACAAAGCAATTTCTTCATTTACCACATTGTTTTCTACCAGAAAGTTGAAAAAGCTGATATTTCATAAATATGAAATGGGCATCTGCAACTCCTTTCAATTTGGACCAGTCTAAAATATTGTCCTCTGGTAATGGGTTAAATAGACTTATACACGCAGAAATAATCTTTACTTAAGAGGTACTGTCTACACGTGACTTAAATACAGTAAAGAACTGCATTGTCGAGTAAACACTATGTTCCTAAGACAAAATCTGAAAGCACAATGAAATTCGTTTTCTAAAAAGAAGTTTATGTGACAATTGTGTGCAAATTTGTGATTAAGAAAAAACGTATCTAATTTTTGAATCTGAGACAAGAAAAGCCAACCTTTCTTATCCGAAAATGCAAATTACTTCCGGAAATACACTTTATCTTGTGTGTTGATCTATCTCTAGAATATTTAAACAGGATTGACGATGCAATACATTTTCCCACGTAAAATTAAAATACTTCTGGCAGCACTGAGACTTTTCTTGAAATTTCAACAGTCGCCAGGGGTTTTCAAGGAGAAAATTCTTGTTTTTGTTTAATGCTTTTTCGACGGATTATCGAGATTTTTCTGTGGATTATATCTTCATAATTTCATTAACCATTTCCTGACAACATCTGAAAACACGATGAAATTCGTTATCTAAAAGGAAGTTCCGGTGACAATTTGATCCATATTTTGTGATTACATTAATAGAAAAACGCATCTAAAACTTGAATCAAAGACAAGAAAAGCGAACCTTTCTTATTTGAAAATGCAAATTATTTCCGGAAATACATTTTATCTTGTTTTTAGATCTATCTCTAAAACATGTCCATAGGACTGAACTATGTAATGCGTTTTCCCACGTAAAATTAAAATACTTTCGGCAGCATTGAAACTTTTCCTTGAAATTTCAACAGTCGCCTGGGGTTTTCGAGGTGATTATTCTTATTTTTGTTTAATGCTTTTCGATGAATTATTGAGACATTTCGGTGGATTATTACTTCATTATTTCATTCACCCTTTCCTTTTTAGTCCCTGATATGCTATGCTATATCCATGTGATTTTATAATTGAAAAAAATTGTAAGAAAAAAACCTGCTTGTAAAAAGCAATTTCTTCTTTTTCCACAATATTTTCCACATTGTTGAATAGTTATCCACTTCAAATTTTCGTCTGCGAACCCTTTGAATTTGGACAGGTGTAAACTTTTGCAAAACAGAAAATGGTTAAAAAAAAAGACGGGGTCGGCGTACTCAAAATGTTAAAGAAACTGTTGCACTATTTCGTCAATTTCGAGCTACTGACGTCATTTCAGCGGGATGAAAAACATTGATGACGTAATCAGATTACGATGTGAATCAAATGCGAAATGGTGTACTTTTAAACAGTTTGTCTTTAAAAATTACTCATTTAGCGTTAAAAAGATAGAATGAGATCCAGCTATCTTTTTTTCGTGAACAACAAAAACTATTGTGGGCCTTATAGGCACTGAAACTTGTTAAGATGAATCAACCTGGAAATTGATCGGTTTATTAATCTAGACTAACTATTGTTCTAGTCACAAAATAGGTCAAAAAGTGATTTTCCCCACTACTAGGATCTTCTAAAGTTTTGGGGTCGTTAATTGATGGATCGCTGACCCCTCCCACTGACTCTGTAGGCCCCGCCCATTATCTCCGACATGAAGTTCCGCTTCGATTTTTAACGTTGGTAATTTGCAAAATTTATGGCCTGTAGCTTGTAACGAGAAAGTAAAACGGTCGGTTGGTGACCTAAACTTCGTAACGACAGATTGAGTAAGCTGTATTAACGACATTTAAATCGCCAACCCAACATAGATGTTAACAAAAAAGGCCTATGTTGGAGTTGAAAGCTCGGGTCCGGGCTGAATAATGATTTGATTCGTCGGTTGAGACCTTGATTGGCAGACGCAATTGTTCGATTGATGGATCGCTGGCCAAACCACTGATATCGTTTGTCACGCCCACTAACTCCGACAGAGAAATTTCATTTCGATATGAAACGGTATTATTTTGCAAAAATCATGGTCAGTAAAATGCAACAAAAAGGTGTAATACGTAGTTAGTTGTTGATTTAAACATCGAACCCGCAACTTGAATATGTTACGACGTTTAAGTCGCCAACTAACAAAATGCTTCATATAATCGTCAGCCAATTTCGGAGTTCAAAGCTCACTGACGGTCAAAATGAATAATTTGGTTTGAAGGTTGAATCCTTTATTGACAGTCGAGATATGTAAATTCTCTGCAAATGTTAACGGCACCAAAAATGTAAATAAGCCTTCTATCATTTTTAGCTATCAAAGCACCGGCTTTGATAGCTTAAGTTAACAGACTAAATTTTGAGGTCGTCTCAAAGTTCAACGAGTGCAAACTGCTACTGGAGGCTTGACCACCAAAACCATTGAATGCATACGCCATGAAAAAGTAGTTCTTATGTATATTAAGGAATATTGCGAACTCTGCATGCAGTTTCATCTCCTAAGTATTTTATCTCATTTGAGCACATCGATCTCAAAGAAGTTTCAGACGACAATTTCAAAGATTTGAAGACTATAAAATATTTATCTCTTTAGGTAGAAAACATTGTGGAAAGTAAAGAATTGCTTGTAACAAGCACTTTCTTTATTTTCCACATTGTTTGCAACAACTTTTTTCTTGTGGGGCGTAAAAGGGAGGGATTGTGTTGGAATGGGTTAACTCCTTAGTTACTTTAACCTCGTTTCTTTATCATGATAACGTTTGAAAAAGAAAATTATTGAGCAAAACAGTGCTTTGCTAGCTTACAGTACTTCTCAGTACTTTGATTATATCATTTCACAGCAGGTCATTGTAAACATTCCCCATAACCATTCCCACAATCCCGCTTTTTATTTACAACCCAAAGAGAAAAGTTTGGAAAACACCGTGGATAATAAAGGGGTAACTTGAAACAAGTAATTCCTACACATAAAAAATGTTTTCTTTCCTTATCTTCCCTTCTTTCACGACTTGAAAATTCATGGTTTCAATTCGGACCAGTTAAAACTATTGACGTTTAGTTATGTGGTAAACAAGCAGTCAAATGTAACGCCAGACAATTTGTTAAATAATTGTACCGTTTACCCGCCTATTTAAGAGTTGATTTTTTTTTTTTTCATGGAGGTATGAACCGAAAAAACTAAAAGTATTCTCATCATCTCTTATAATTTAATAGCATCGAGGGAAAAAAAGCTCTTGTGAAATATTAACATTTTCCTACGCAGATCAAAGCCAATACAAGATGTTGTATCTCTTTCGCAAAATAATATTCCCTGCGTATTAAATAAAGGACTAAAGTAGTCCAAATTCATAGTTTCCGATTGTTATCGTATGGTGTGCTTTGTGGCTGAAAAAAAAACATGCCAAAATTGTCTCCAGAAATATCTGTTAACCGAAAACATAGCTGTATTATTATAGCTATTGATTTAAGAGTTGAAGAATATTTTTGGAGGTTTGAAACAAACAAACAAAAACAAAAAACTAATCATACTGTATGAATACCAGAAGCAGATTATACATAAGTGTGATTAGGTTTTTTGTTTCATGTCATCACGTAAAAAGAAGCATTCTCTTCATTTCTTATAATTTAATGAAAATGAAAGAAAAAAGCAAAAACTTTACAAATTTGATACTTATTTGTATGGAACTATTATGTGCGGAAGTATCAGAAATTGCTGCGTGCTCAAAGTTTTGTTTTGTGCCCAATCAGAACGCTCATTTTTGATAGTCGAAACTAAAAATTAAATTATATAGAAATGACTTTTACTCGAAGAGAGAACTAACATACTACAATAACGGTATATAAAACATTTTCGATTACACATCATGTCTCCAAGACATTATCTGATATTCGTGGACTTGGAGGAAGTTCCGGTAACATTTTGATGCATATTTGTGTTTAAGAAAAAACGTATCTACACTTGAATCTAGGACAAGAACAGCCAACCCTTCGTATCTGAAAAATGCAAATTACTTCTTGAAATACGTTTTATCTTGTTTGAATATCTGTCTTAAAGAGTATCTCCCTAGTATTGAACCGTCTAATGCATTTTTACCACGTGAATTCAAAATGCTTTCGGCAGCATCGAGACTTCCTTCGGAATTTCAAACAGTCGCTTGAAGTTTCATGTAGAAAATGATTATTTCTTTAATGTTTTCGGGGGATTATTACTCGACAATTTCATTGAGGGAAAAACGATAAATCAATCAAAATGATAAACTCGGTGTTTTGGTAGATTAACCCCTGCATTCGTTCATTTCGCGCTACTGAACGTCGAACCAGACTATTGACACTGATGACGTCATCAGGTTGCCAATTAATTTACATTCGAAATGGTGTGCTTTTATAGAGCTTGCCCGAAAAGAAAATATTTTGTCATTTTAAGCATTGTAGAAATAGAATTATCATTTGTCTAAGTGTGGAAAGGGTTAACGTTGTAAGGATATAAGGAATATTACAAAAGTGTGTTTTTCTATCTATTGTTATCGTGTTCGAGAATCGTGTGTAGGTATTTTTTATTGGATGAGACCGAAGGTCGAATCCAATAAGAAATACCTACACACGATCCGAGAACACGATAATATAAAAATAGAAAAACACACTGTTGTAATATTCCTTTTATTTTATACCTTTTCGGATATGACATTTAAAAAAATCTCTTAACTGATTAAGAAATAACCAACTTTCCAAAAACACGTCAATACACAAAAAAGGAGTCCGTGTTTAACGGTACTCGACGAATACGGTTTTTTGGTACACGCCGAATATTGATTTTTTTTCTGTCGTGTTGTATTTGATAGCCAGATTTCAATCCATATTTTTTATAGTTATGTATCGTAAATGAATTAATCAGACTGAAGGTCTGTCGTTTCGGAAGCCAGCAACTGGTATAGAATTACCACCTTTAATAGATGTATTTCATCAAACCAAAAGAAACATATATCAGAAGCCTTTAAAATACTAATGGCAATTTTGGTGTGACATTTCGATATCATTTATAGCGAAGGTCGTTTGAATTAATCTACTGGGTGATTTTCTTTGTTTTCTATTTGGGACTTGTATTTCTTGTTTGGTCTAAACTTTTTTCTAAATTGAGTATCAAATAATTAATTTGTGAATTCATAAAAAAAAACAAAAAAAAACATACTATCTCATTAATGAGGAACTTCCTTTAACCCATTACCATAAAATCTCGCAAGCAATATAGCTTTGGAAAATAAAGAATGAAAAAAAAAAGAGAATAAATGGCAAGTTCTTCTTTTCGCACAGTGTTTTATTTGCCTTAAATGGCACGTTTTTTCAATTTAAACTACATTTGTTTTGTCGTCTGTAACTTCTTTCGATTTCGATCAGACCCTTGTAAGTGAATGCGTATTTGTTGCTTGTTGAAAACGGTTGATTTCTTTTCTTTTTCAAATTCATGAGTGAAAAATCTTAGATATGTTTTGTTATAACTACTTGAATTATATTTGACGATATCTAGATGGTGAACGCGAAAGAGTTCACTGACGATTAAACTAATGATCCATGACGGTATTAAAGGAGTACGAGAATGGTACCTCAAAGGTATGGGTTTGATACCTCGAAAGTACGATGTTAATAACACGAGAGTACGATTCTACCATCAGGTGATTAAGTATCCTGAGTTGTTGTAACTATGAGCTCGTAATCTCGCGTTGTTGTCATTGTATTCTCGCGATATTACCGTCGTAACCCACCATCGTCTCAGTCCCCAAATCCATTACAATATGTACATATAATGTAGATATTGTAGTTTTGAGATAAGAAACAGGGAAAATGTAAAAGTTATCCAATCGGTTGAATTCGTAGAGCACTCGACTTCTAACTTTGAATTCAAGGGGTCCTTATCTTTTGGATGCGTCTTTAAACCGATGCTCAGTATGAAGTGCTAAATAAATCGATCACGATGACCCTTTCCTGTACAATCACTAGTTTTTAAGTCCTTGTGATTTAATACTTGAGAAAACTTTGTGGCAAAAGTATAGAATGCTTGCAACAAGCAATTTCTTCTTTTTCCAACATTTTTTCTATCATACTAAATGATTATTTTTTCAAATGGAATTAGCTTTAAATTTTCGACTGCAAAACCTTTGAATTTGGACGGGTCTAATTTTTTTCAAGTCAGGAAAGGGTGAAAGAAACAGGCGGAATGTTGTCCTGCATCCTTAATAACCATATTCTTTGGGCGTCGAATATATCGGCAAATACTACATAAGCGACGGCGAAATAATAGACATATACACTTACAAAACTGATAAACAATCAAATATTATATTCCATCAGACACAGAGTGGAATGCCATGTAATAATTGAAACAAAACAATGTCTGGAATTGGATAACATTACGTGAATCAATAAGGAATCTAATTATAAAACTAGAAATAAGAGACAAAGGTCTACTTAAAATAATTTCCTTTAAAGTGTCTAGGATTCTGGACACGTTAATAATACATCTGTACATACAAACAATAGAACGTCACGTGAGAACAACTTGTAATAAATCAAACGTCACACTGTCTGGACTCTTACTTAGATTGATGGGCAAAACCAAAAAAATGGAATTAAGCAAGGATTTGAGGCAATGAAAATGGGTATACTAGTGCTGTAAGGTGTTGCCAGTGGCCATAGACAAGAAGAGACCCTAAGATTCTATGGAGACTGTTTCAAATGAACTCTCAGTGACAAAATAGATAACAAGCGACCATAAAATTCTAGGGAGACTGTTTCAAATGAACTCTCAGTGACAAGATTCAAAGGAGACTGTTTCATATGAGCTTTCAGTGACAAGATAGACAACAAGATACCATTAGGTTCTATGAACACTGATTGAATGAACTCTAAGTGACTAACTGGACAATAGGATATCAAAAGATTGTATGGAGACTGTTTCAGATGAACTCTCAGTGACTAATTAGATAATAAGCTATGGAGACTGTTTCAAATTAACTCTCAGTAACGGAGATACTACGAAAACTGTTAAAATGATTTTTCAGTGACAAACTGACTAGAGGAGATCATAAGATTCTAAGTCAAATATGATTTAAATGATCTTTCAGTGACAACAAGAGACCATAAGATTCTATCTTTCAGTGACAGACAACAAGAGGTCGTAAGGTTTTCCGGAGACTATTTTTAATGAACTTTCAGTGACAAAATAGGCGTTAAAAGATCACAAGATTTTATGAAGATTAGTTTAAATGAATTTCAGTGACAAACTAGACTACTAGAGACCTTTGGATTCAGCAGAAACAGTTTTGTTTAGACAATGAGAGATGAATTCACAATGCCAAAACTGCCGAATTAGACAACAAGAGACCATTTTATTCTATGGTGAAAGTTCGAAATAAACATTCGGTCACATAGAAAGAAATGGGACCACGAGAGTCTATGGTAACTGATTTTCATTACCTCTCAGTGACAAATTATACAACAACAAAAACGCAAGATGGAGACTATTCTAAATGAACTCTAAGTAGCAAAATAGGCAAAAAGAGACCGTACTATTTCATAGGGACTGTTTTAAATGAAATCGGTGACAGAATCGACAACGAGAGAGCTTATGATTCTATATCAAGACAATTTTTAATGAACCTTTGGTCACAAAAAAGACATCGGACCACAAGATTCCACGAGACTGTTTTAAACGAACTCTCAGTGACAAAATAGATGCTGGATGGACTGCTTCAAATGAATTCTAGTTTTTATTCCTAACTAGAAATACTTATTTTACACTTTCCAACCTAATACCGCGTTTTACGCATCTAAAAACAACTTATTCCCCGAGAGGTCTATGTTTGTTTAAGTTAGAGCCCTGTCACACTACACGGCGATTGCACCGCGATTGCACGGCGCTCTAACATTTTTCAGAGCGCCGTGGGATCGCCCGAAAACATCAATAATTTTCGGGAAAATAGAGATACACGGCGATGCTACGGCTCTCCTACGGCGTTCCTTCGACGATTCTACGGCGATGTATCGCGTTCCTACGGCGATTGACTGCACTTCTAAAGCGCTTCTACCGCGCTCATGGAGACGTCACGGCGCGTGCACTAGGCTCTCACGACGATTGCACTGCGCTGCCGGTGCGCTTGAGACACTGTAGGAGCGCAGTAGAGACGCAGGGGATGCGCGAAGAGCGTGGTATAGTCGCCGTGCAAGAGCCATTGCCTGTCATGGCGCTCTGACTGCGCTCACATCGCGGTGTCGCGGCGCTCTTATGGCGTTGTAGAAGACCTCGTGGCGCGGCTAAGGCGACCGCACGACGATCCTACTGCGCACTTACCACACCGCGCTCCCAAGGCGATTGTTTTGTGCATGTTCAAAGTGCGCGCAGTCCCTCGCCGCTCTACGCGACTGCACGGCGCTCCCACTGCCCTCCCGCAGCGATCATGGCGATGTCACGACGTCCTCACAGCGCTCTGGAAATTTTTGGATCGCCGTGGGAGCGGCGTGGGATCGCCACCCTAGTGTGACAGGGGTTTTACACCGCTGATACTGATGCCTGCAGTATCTTTGATTGTGACCAGTCTAAAATTCTACTACATGACTCAAAGGTTATCAGTATTTAATAATATCAAGTTAATCAGGAAATAAAGGCACTTTTGCTTATCAAACCACATGAAAAATAAAAGTTTTAAAAGTTGTTGTTAGTAGTGGACTACTATAAAATATAGTTTCTTCTTATTTGAATATTTTGTTACATCTTAACGGGAGGAGGTTTCTTGAGATTTAAAAGTGAAATAATAGTGTGCAGGTGACAATTTACTGAAGTGTTATAGACATTGTATATTTCTACTAAGGTGGGTAGAAAGTTGGGTTCTTGTAGAATATAAAAAATTCTATCCATTTCCGTGACCTTGTGAATTAAACATAATTAAAGCGATATGGGTTTTCAACTAATTATAAAGAAATCACGCATTTTACCGGCCCACGAAAAGTAGTTTTGATGCTTTCATTAACGTTGTTGAAAATATCTTTTTTTTTTTTATTTTATACATGTACCTACTTTAAATTGTCGTCTCCAACATCTCTTAAGTCGGTTGAGCCTAAATTATTGCCGACTGAGAGAGATTTGATGTAGGGAAATTCTAGAAAAAAATCGATGTAACGGCGTGTTAAAAGAGGGCTTGTCTCAAGCGTGGATTTTAAACAAGGAAGGTTAAATCTTTTATCTTAAAATGCAAAATACATATGAAATGCTTCCTATCTGATTTCCTATATCTGTTTTCAGAAGAAATCCCTTTGGATAGAATATTCAAAAAGTGTGACCACGTGAGCACTGGATATTTGTTCTTAAAACTTCCTTAAAGATCTGAATTACCAATTAAAGAAACAGATCTAGATTTTGTTAGTATGAAAGTTGATATGTCACTGGAGCTTCGGTCTCTTGAAATATCAAATTCTATACATGATTTTGTCATCACAGCTATAGCATAACATTCCTTAACTATCTTTTTTTCTTTTTTTTTTTTTTCTTTTAATCTACAAAATTACATGAAAAGCCAATTAAGGTAAGCGAGAATCAGATGGAATGGTAACCAATTAGATATGACACAATAGTATTCGAATTTCGCAAGCTATCTTATTCTATATTACTTGGAACAACTGCCGATTCGAATAATAATGCTAAAATATTGACTAATGTTAGAAAAGTTTTCAACTTTCATTGTGTCACAGTACGGTAGCGCATGCGTCATAGGCGTTCGTTGCAGAATTGGCCAATCACTGGGCCTGTCAACTTACTCCTTTGGCCACGCCCATTGACTCCGATAGGAAGTCCCTCTTCAATTTTAAACGGCATTATTTTGAGAAAACTATGGTCAGTATGATATAAAAAAATTAGAATCGATGGTTGGCGATCTAAACGTCGTAACTACAGCTTGAATAAGCTGTAGTTACGACGTTTAAGTCGCAAGAAAACTTAAATGTTTCACACAAATGGTGGCCAATGTCGGAATTTAAATCTCAATTCCGGACTGACTGAATAATTTGATTGGTCGATGTGTTCCTTGATTGACAGCCGTGGTTGGTCAATTGTCGACGTTATGTACATGTTGGTAAGTATTTGATGTGATATGTCACCAAATAATCTAATTTGAATATGGTTATAGGACTTGACTACCCACTTATTGAAAAATAATTTAATCTTTGGTTTCGTCTATCAAATACCGTCGTTCTGATTGGTCGAAAAATTATTCATACCGCCATAGACAAATTTTTGAGCACGCAGCCGTTTTGTATGCTTCCGCACAAAATAGTTCCATTCAAAAAAAGTATCAAAATTTGTAAAGTTTTTGCTTTTTCGCTCGATGCTATCAAATTATAAGAAATGAAGATTTTTTTGTTTGTTTTCATAGAGGTATGAACCTAGTCACACTTATGTAAGAATTCGCTTCGCGTATTCATACAGTATGATTAGTTGTTTCGTTTCATACCTCCATGATAACGAAATTCATTGTCTTCATCGTGTAATGAAGATGATATTTTTGTGTTTTGATTGAGGTACATGTATGAACCTAAAAACTTAATCACGCCAATATATGAATACGCGTGTTTAAGGTTTATGACCAAATGAAGAAAAACACTATACCCTTCATTTTACGCCATCTAGCAAAACGAACCAAATATTTCAGTAGTTTTGTGTAAAATTTTATAGATCTACTTTGCGCGCATGCATAAAGATTTTTTGCCTACTCAAAATTTGTGCGCTGGATTATGAAAAACAATCAGCCAATCAAAACACTTAAGCTAAATTAAAAGTAAACTGTTTTGGAATTGAAAATGAAAAGAAAACCATCTAAAAGCCAGAACGCATAAATCTGCTTTTATGTTTCCACAAAGATTTTCAGAGAAAAACTAAATCACTAACTCATTCCTTAAAATAGACATTATTCCATTATTTAGAAATAATCGTAGAAATTCGCTGCGAAACCCAAAGAAGAACATAAGGGAATTAAAAAATTACAATATCTAAGACAAGAGGGAAAGAGCACTTTAATAGCCAGGCCCTTGTTAAAACAGTTTCCTATGAAGAATTAGAATTGATGTCGTTCTTAATTTTCTCCCTTGTAGAGTTGAGAGTATCAATGTGACGCTTTATCTTGCGGGTATCTAAAACGGAGATTGATTTGGCCTACTTTAACTCTGTTCTGTTTTTTTTTCTTAATTTTAGACTTATCAAATATGAAGGAAAATGCTGACGACAGTTGAAAGTGAGTGCAATTTTAAAATTACCGCAAATAGGGGAGAAAATATTGTTGGAAAAGAAGAAATTGCTTGGTACCGATTTCAACAAGAACTTTCTTTAGAAAAAGAAGAAGAAAGTTGGATTGATAGGTTTAGTCATCTTTGTGTCAAATACCGTCGAAACTGCAGCTTGCTACTGTTTTTATTACTCTGGATTAAAACTGAATGCACGATAGTCTAGATAGTGACTAATCAAAATTTGCTTTTTGACACAATTGAAGGCACCGCCCTCTGAATTCGCTTGCCCCGACCACTGAATACGCTTGCCCCGCCCACTGAATACGCTTGCCCAGCCCACTGAATTCACTTAACCCACCCACTGAATTCGCTTGATCCGCCCTCTGACTCAAGCAGGGAGTTCGACCTCGATATTAAACGACGTTATTTTACAATATTTAAAGTCGCTAAAATGTAGCTAAAATGTGAAATGGCGGATTGGTGACCGAAACGTCCTAACAGCAGCTTGAATAATGGTTAGGTGCACAAGTCGTCGGAATATTATTGAAATTTTGTATCAAATGATGTTTAACCTCAAAAATATATCAAGATAACAAGAAATTCTCTGCTCCTTGTAGGAATAAGGGACCTCCCGCGGGTTACTCTAAGAGCAGAATTTTGACAAAAAGAGTCTGGATCAAAGGGGCCAGTTAGACTACGATAAGTATATGATATGGTAGAATGACATTTCTAGCTTCTGAACTTTTGTTAAGTTCTTACCTTCGTAAGTTACATAGTTCCCGCACTATTTGCTGACTGCTGACAAAGCCCACTGAACTTAGTTCGACTTTGAAATTAGGCGGCGTCATTGTAATAAAAAAAAAATAAGGTCGGTAAAATGTAACACCAAAACGTAAAATGGTTGGTTGGCGACCTTAACGTCGTAACTACAACTTTGGCATATAACTGACCAATCGCTGGCTCCGCACACTTATTCCGTTGGCCCCGCCAATTGACTTCAACAGGGAGTTCCGCTTCGATATTTAACGACGTTATTTTGCAAAATTCATAGCCAGTAGCTTGTAGCAAAAGTAAAGGGTGGTATGTTGTCAACTTAAATGTCGTAAGTACAGCTTGAATAAGCCGTAGCTACGAAGTGTAAGTCGCAAAACCAACAAAAAGCTTAACGAGAATGGCATCCAATGTTGGAGTTCAAATCTCGCTAATGGTCCAAATGGACGATTTCTTTGGTAGACTGATTATTTGACTGACAAACGTGATTGGTCGATTGGAGACTTATCTTATAGAGTGCATAGAGTGCAGGCCTTGTTTTACGGCCTTGTTTTTCTCTTTCGAGAAAAATAAACGGAAATGGAAACAATAAACGTCAATTCTCTTCGTGATGTCTCTTGACGAAAATACTTTTGAACTTTCCATTTCTCGTGCCAAACATTCTATTCTTGTCGCGTAATAATTTCAGAAACGAAGTAGATATGACAATAGTATCTGGTTGTAGCTCCTAGGAAAAATAGATGGTTTAGGAAAAAATAATTAGCACTTCATTGTGGATAAACAACATTATTTGAGCCTGTCTGACATTCAAAACAATTTCGCATGTGCGTGGAGAGCAGTCACTGAAGAGATCGGAGAGGCAACCCGTGCATGCGTGATATACACTTTTCTTTAATGCTTTTTGGAGGATTATTTAACGAAATCTACGCTGGAACAAAGACACCACTGACGTCATAGGGTTGCCATGTATTTCACGTGAGAAATGACGCATTTCATTTTCTTAACCCATTACAACAACACAAGCCCTTTGGAAAACATTGTGGAAAATAAAGAAATTGCTTGTATCAAGCAATTTCTTCATTATCCACATTGTTTTATACCCCAAGACAAAAAAAATAAATAAATAAATAAAATAAAATTTCATTACCTTGAAATTGTCGTCTGTAGCTTCTTTCAATTTGGACCAGTCTATAATTTTGTAGTGTTGAAATGGGTTAAGTAGAAGCGAAACTGTTGGCGAATCGCTGGCCCGCCAACTGTTCTCCGACGTGACAGTTCAACTGAGATATAAAACGACCTTAGTTTGAATATTTCATCGTAAGCGACATAAATAAAAAAAGTAAATCTTTGGTTAATGACCTTAACGTCGTAACTATAGCTTGAATAATCCTTAGTTATGACGTTCAAGGCGTAATCAACAACATAAGCAACAAAAATGGTCAATATTCATTTTCGGTCCAAATGATAGCTCCGATTGGTCAATCGATTATTTGACACGCAACAAATAAGCAGTGCTTTATCAGATGGTGATAAATAAACATCATAGTGAATATGAATCAAGGGAGCATTCTGTATTTGTCAGAGATTAGGTCGCGGGTTGGAATCCCGGTCGCGGCAAATATCCTTCCCGACATTTGTCTCTCAACAAATATTCGTAAACCTAAGTGAGATGAGCAGCTGGAGGCTCGGCAAGGATGTTGTGGTAGTGCTGATGAAAGCAATACCAGGAATACACTGTTAGGTTCTCCAGCTGACGCGACATGACTGAAATACTATTAAAAGTGGCGTTCAACCCAATTAAGATAAAACAAATTGTAAGAGACGACTTTTTGATAAAAATGTAATTTTTGTTGTTGTTTGTTTATTGTTTATCTGAAGTTTAACGCCGTTTTCAGGTGTTATACATTTAAGTTCACTTACTCCTCGCTTCATGCTTATAGCCAGTCTACTTTTTTCATCATCTGGTCAAGGGTTAAATGCCACATCAATATTAACAAACAATAGAATGTCCCGCAACAGCCAGGGGTAATAGATCAAATGTCACATTTGTCTAGAACGGTGTACTATTACGTGAATCAGAAGATCACTCTGTGGTGAAATTAGATATTTGTCAGACAACAGACTTTGATTAAAGCAATGATATTCGGACCTATTCTTTTTGAGACTACAGTGCCAATCAAAGACGGCAACGAAAAAAGAAAAAAAAAAAAGATCACGTGATTTTGCAATTGATGGATCGCTGTGCAGTCTCATAAGCCTCTGAAATGGTAGAACGACTCAAATGTCAAATGGCGTCATTTTGTATATTATTAGGACAGACATACACACACACACCAATAAACTAAAAACTAAAGCGTTGGCTGGCGACCTTAACGTCGTGACTACAGCTTGAAAAAGCTGTAGTCACGACATTTAAGTCGCTAGACCAACAAAAATGCATAACAAATGCGTTGAAGTGCAAAGTTCACTTCCGGTCGAAATGAATAATCTGATTGGTAAATAGATATTTTAACAGTGGTGATAAAACAGTTGAGTTGATAGTTTTTTTGTAAATCCCGAGCTAATGTGGTTTCCTTTATTATGTCATGTGCCAAATCCAGGACCGGAGAACAACTGACGATTCTTTTGTACTTAAGAAAGAGAGAGAATATATATTTTGTTTTCATTGAGGTTGGACGCTAAAAAACTAAATCACACTGTATAAATACGCGAAGCTTAAAATTTTATGGGTCTTCTTTGTGCGGAAGCGTAAGAATTTGCTGCGTACTCAAAATTTAGTTCTTTCAGAAACAATCAAAAGACAAGAAACTAGAATCGACTTATTTTTATTGTAAACGCTAGTGCATCTTTCCGCCTAATGTAACTATTTAATGTGTTTTCTGAAAATTATAAGACTAGCAATTACTCTGGAAGATCTGTTCAAGATATACATGTATATTTGTTTATTGTCCTTTAACATTAAGAGTCATTCATTCATTTATTTTTTATTCATTTATTCTTTTATATATTTATTGTAGAGTTTGGATATTATCATCAAATTTCAAATAAAGAAACTACAAATTTAGATTTTTACAGTAACTTGACTTTTATAAGAGTTGTTTCCAGAGTAAACAAACAGCATAAACTGCCAATGAACGAATGGTAGGTATATCGCAAAAAAGGGATGATCAGCTAAAGGCATTTGTGATACAGGTAAACCCATTCCACAATAACGACGCTTTTGGACGCCCCTCAAGGGAAACAATTTGGATAACATTGTGGAGAAAATAAAGAAATTGCTTGTCACAAGCAATTTCTTCATTTCCCACAATGTTTTCAACCAACCAAGAAAGTTGAAATTGCCTCAACTTTTTATTGTCGTCTGCAACTGCTTTGAATTTTGATTAGCCTAAAAACTTTGTATAGATGGAATTGGGATAATTTACAGGAATCAATAATTAGGTCACCAGCTGTCGTGATAAAATTGAAATTAAGTGACGTTAAGCACCAAAATACTAATTTGACTTGAGGTTTAATCGAAAGTCTAAGTGGCAATAGCCAATTGTCTCCAGAAATATCTTTTTACCGAAAACATAGCTGCATTATTACAGCTATAGATTTAAGAGATGAAGAATATTTTTGGGGGTTTGAAACAAACAAACAAAAGAAAAAACAAAAACAAAAAAAATCCCAACTAATCACACTGTGTGAAACCAGAAGCGGATTATACTTAAGTGTGATTAGGTTTTTTTGTTTCATGCCATCACGAAAACAGAAACATTCTCTTCATTTCTTATGATTTAATGACAATGAAAGAAAAAAGCAAAAATTTTACAAATTTTGATACTTTTTTGTATGGAACTATTATGTGCGGAAGTATCAGAAATTGCTGCGTGCTCAAAGTTTTGTTTTTTGGCCAATCAGAACGCTCATTTATGATAGTCGAAACTAAGAATTAAATTATATAGAAATGACTTTTACTCGAAGATAGAACTTACATACTGCAATACGGTATATTAAACATTTTCGATTACACATCATGTCTCCAAGACATTATCTGAAATTCGTGGACTTGGAGGAGGTTCCGGTGACATTTTGATGCATATTTGTGTTTAAGATAAAACGTATCTACACTTGAATCTAGGACAAGAACAGCCAACCCTTCTTGTCTGAAAAATGCAAATTACTTCTTGAAATACGTTTTATCTTGTTTGAATATCTGTCTTAAAGAGTATCTCCCTGGTATTGAACATCTAATGCATCTTTACCACGTGAATTCAAAATGCTTTCGGCAGCATTGAGACTTCCTTTGGAATTTCAAACAGTCGCAGGGAGTTTCATGCAG
The DNA here is from genome assembly GCA_946902895.1 of Fragum fragum. Classification (NCBI taxonomy): domain Eukaryota; kingdom Metazoa; phylum Mollusca; class Bivalvia; order Cardiida; family Cardiidae; genus Fragum; species Fragum fragum. Next base: position 45,799,752 of record OX336370.1, read on the forward strand.
AAAATGATTATATCTTTTATGTTTTCGGTGGATTATCACTCGACAATTTCATCGAGGGAAAAACGATAAATCCATCAAAATGATAAACTCGGTGTTTTAGCAGATTTATCCCTGCATTCGTCCATTTCGCGCTACTGAACGTCGAATCAGCGGGACTCTAGACACTGATGACGTCACCAGGTTGCCAATTAATTTACATTCGAAATGGTGAGCTTTTATAGAGCTTGCCCGAAAAGAAAATATTTTGTCTCTTTAAGCATCGTAGAAATAGAATTATCGTTTGTCTAAGTGTTGAAAGTGTTAACGTTGTAAGGATATAAGGAATATTACAACAGTGTGTTTTTCTATTTATTGTTATCGTGTTCGAGAATCGTGTGTAGGTATTTTTTATTGGATGAGACCGAAGGTCGAATCCAATAAGAAATACCTACACAAGATCCGAGAACACGATAATAAAAAAAAAATAGAAAAACATATTGTTGTAATATTCCTTTTATTTTATACCTTTTCGGATATGACATTTAAAAAATTCTCTGAAATGATTAAGAAATAACCAATTTTCCAAAAAAAACGTCAATACACAAAAAAGGAGTCCGTGTTTAACGGTATTCGACGAATAGGGTTTTTTGGTACACGCCGAATATTAATTTTTTTTTCTGTCGTGTTGTATTTGATAGCCAGATTTTAATCCATATTTTTAGCTAGCAAAGCGACAACTTTGATAGATTAAGATAACAGACGAAATATTGAGGTCGTCTCAAAGTTCAACGAGTGCAAACTGCCATTGGAGGCTTAACCACTAAATCCATTAAATGCATACGCCATTAAAAGTAGTTCTCATGTAATTCAGGAAAATTGCAAACTCTATTCAAATTGTATTGAAATCTCTCAAAAGCACGCTATCTAACACATTCCCTATCAATTCCGCTTTGGGAAAAATGCTATGGAAAACATTGTGGACAATGAAGAAATTGCTTGTATAAGCAATTTCTTCAATGTCCACAATGTTTTCTACCCAACAAGGAAACGTTTTCTAAATTCAACCATGCTTTGATAGCTAAGAGTACTTTCAGTACTCTGATTTATAGTTATGTATCGTAAATGAATTAATCAGACTGAAGGTCTGTCGTTTCGGAAGCCAACAACTGGTATAGAATTACCACCTTTAATAGATGTATTTCATCAAACCAAAAGAAATATGTATCAGAAGCCTTTAAAATACTAATGGCAAATTTGGTGTGACATTTCGATATAATTTATAGCGAAGGCCGTTCGAATTAATCTACTGAGTGATTTTCTTTGTCTTCTTTTGGGGACTTGTATTTCTAGCATGGTCTAAACTTTTTTCTAAATTGAGTATCAAATAATTAAATTGTGAGTTCTTAAAAAAAAAAAAGAAAAAAACTTTCTGATTAATGAGAAACTTCCTTTAACCCATTACCATAAAATCTCGCCAGCAATATAGCTTTGGAAAATAAAAAAAAAAAGAAAATAAATGGCAAGTTCTTTTCGCACAGTGTTTTTGCCTTAAATGGCACTTTTTTTCAATTTAAACAAAGTTTCTTTTGTCGTCTGTACCTTCGTTCAATTTCGACCAGACCCTTGTAAGTGAATGCGTATTTGTTGCTTGTTGAAAACGGTTGATTTCTTTTCTTTTTAAAATGCATGAGTGAAAAATCTTAGATATGTATCGTTATAACTACTTGAATTATATTTGACGATATCTAGATGGTGAACGCGCAAGAGTTCACTGACGATTAAACTAATGATCTATGACGGTATCGAAGGAGTACGAGAATGGTACCTCAAAGGTATGGGTTTGATACCTCGAAAGTACGATGTTAATAACACGAGAGTACGATTCTACCATCAGGTGATTAAGTATCCTGAGTTGTTGTAACTATGAGCTCGTAATCTCGCGTTGTTGTCATTGTGTTCTCGCGATATTACCGTCGTAATCTTGGGTTATCTCCACCATTGTCTCAGTCCCCAAAATCCATTACAATATGTACATATAATGTAGATATTGTTGTTTTGAGATAAGTAACAGGAAAAATGTAAAAGTTATCCAATCGGTTGAGTTCGTAGAGCACTCGACTTCTAACTTTGAGATCAAGTGGTCCTTATCTTTTGGATGAGTTTTTAAACCGTGCTCAGTATGAAGTGCTAAATAAATCGATCACGATGACCCTTTCCTGTACAATCACTAGTTTTAAAGTCCTTGTGATTTAATACTTGAGAAAACTTTGTGGCAAAAGTATAGAATGCTTGCAACAAGCAATTTCTTCTTTTTCCACAATTTTTTCTATCATACTAAATGATTATTTTTCAAATGAAATTAGCCTTAAATTTTCGACTGCAAAACCTTTGAATTTGGACGGGTCTAAATTTTTTCAAGTCAGGAAAGGGTGAAAGAAACAGGCGGAATGTTGTCCTGCGTCCTTAATAACCATATTCTTGGGGCGTCGAATATATCGGCAAATACTACATAAGCGACGGCGAAATAATAGACATATACACTTACAAAACTGATAAACAATCAAATATTATATTCCATCAGACACAGAGTGGAATGCCATGTAATAATTGAAACAAAACAATGTCTGGAATTGGATAACATTACGTGAATCAATATGGAATCTAATTATAAAACTAGAAATAAGAGACAAAGGTCTACTTAAAATAATTTCCTTTAAAGTGTCTAGGATTCTGGACACGTTAATAATACATCTGTACATACAAACAATAGAACGTCACGTGAGAACAACTTGTAATAAATCAAACGTCACAGTGTCTGGACTCTTACTTAGATTGATGGGCAAAACCAAAAAAAAAAAAAAAAAAAAAGGAATTAAGCAAGTATTTGAGGCAATGAAAATGGGTATAGTAGTGCTGTAAGGTGTTGCCAGTGGCATAATAGACAAGAAGAGACCCTAAGATTCTATGGAGACTGTTTCAAATGAACTCTCAGTGACAAAATAGATAACAAGCGACCATAAAATTCTAGGGAGACTGTTTCAAATGAACTCTCAGTGACAAGATTCAAAGGAGACTGTTTCATATGAACTTTCAGTGACAAGATAGACAACAAGAGACCATTAGGTTCTATGAAGACTGTTTCAAATGAACTTTCGGTGACAAAATAGATAACAAGAGACCATAAGATTCTATCGAGACTGTTTCAAATGAGCTTCTCAATGACAAAATAGACAACAAGAGACCATAAGATTCTATGGACACTGTTTAAAATGGACTCTCAGTGGCTAAATAGACAACAAGGCTAGGGAGACTTTTCAAAAGAACTTTCAGCGACAAAATAGACAAGAAGAGACCATATGATGCTATGGAGATTATTTAAATGAACTCTCAGTGACTCAGTTTATAGACACCAATAGACAATAACATTCGATGGAGACGGTTTAAATGAACATTCGTTAACAAGATAGACAAGAAGAGACCATAAGATTCTATTTAGACCTTTTGAATAAACGTACAGTGACATAACAGAAACAAGAGATCATAAGATTCTACGTAGACTATTTCAGATGAATTTCAATGTCAAACTAGACAACTAGATTGAACGGAAACAGTTTTGTTTAGACAATGAGAGATCATAAGATTCGATGAAGACTGATTGAATTAACTCTAAGTGACTAACTGGAAAATAGGATATCAAAAGATTGTATGGAGACTGTTTCAAATAAACTCTCAGTGACTAATTAGATAATAAGCTATGGAGACTGTTTCAAATTAACTCTCAGTAACGGAGATACTACGAAAACTGTTTAAATGATCTTTCAGTGACAAACTGACAAGAGGAGATAATAAGATTCTAAGTCGAATATGATTTAAATGATCTTTCAGTGACAACAAGAGTTCATAAGATTCAATCTTTCAGTGACAGACAACAAGAGGTCGTAAGGTTTTCCGGAGACTATTTTTAATGAACTTTCAGTGACAAAATAGGCGTTAAAAGATCACAAGATTTTATGAAGATTATTTTAAATGAATTTCAGTGACAAACTAGACAACAAGAGACCTTTGGATTCAGCAGAAACAGTCTAGTTTAGACAATGAGAGATGAATTCACAATGCCAAAACTGCCGAATTAGACAACTAGAGACCATTTTATTCTATTGTGAAAGTTCGAAATAAACATTCGGTCACAAAGAAAGAAATGGGACCACGAGAGTCTATGGTAACTGATTTTCATTACCTCTCAGTGACAAAATATACAACAACAAAAACGCAAGATGGAGACTATTCTAAATGAACTCTAAGTAGCAAAATAGGCAAAAAGAGACCGTTCTATTTCATAGAGACTGTTTTAAATGAAATCGGTGACAGAATCGACAACGAGAGAGCTTATGATTCTATCAAGACAATTTTGAATGAACCTTTGGTCACAAAAAAGACATCGGACCACAAGATTCCACGAGACTGGTTTAAACGAACTCTCAGTGACAAAATAGATGCTGGATGGACTGCTTCAAATGAATTATAGTTTTTATTCCTGACTAGAAATACTTATTTTACACTTTCCAACTTAATACCGCGTTTTACGCATCTAAAAACAACTTATTCCCCGAGAGGTCTATGTTTGCTTAAGTTACACCGCTGATACTGATGCCTGCAGTATCTTTGATGGTGACCAGTCTAAAATTCTACTACATGACTCAAAGGTTATCAGTATTTAATAATATCAAGTTAATTCAGGAAATAAAGGCACTTTTGCCTATCAAACCACATCAATAATAAAAATTTTACAAACTGTTGTTGATAATGGACTACTATTATTTTTAAAATATAGTCTCTTCTTATTTGAATATTTTGTAACATCTTAACGGGAGGAGGTTTCTTGAGATTTAAAAGTGAAATTATAGTGTGCAGATGACAATTTACTGTAGTGTTATAGACATTGTATATTTCTACTAAAGTGGGTAGAAAGTTGGGTTCTTGTAGAACATAAAAATTCTATCCATTTCCGTGACCTTGTGAATTAAACACGATTAAAGCGATATGAGTTTTCAACTAATTATAAAGAAATCACGCATTTTGCCGGCCCACGAAAAAAAGTTTTGATGCTTGGCATTAACGTTGTTGGAGATATCTTTTTTTTATTTCATACATGTACCTACTTTAAATTGTCGTCTGCAACATCTCTTAAGTCGGTTGAACCTAAAATATTGCCGACTGTGAGAGATTTGATGTAGGGAAATTCTTGAAATAATTCGATGTAAGGGCGTGATAAAAGAGGGCTTGTCTCAAGCGTGGATTTTAAACAAGGAAGGTTAATTCTTTTATCTCAAAATGCAAAATACATATGAAAATGTTTCCTATCTGATTTCCTATATCTGTTCTCAGAATAAATCCCTTTGTATAGAATATTCAAAAAGTGTGATCATGTGAATACTGGATATTTGTTCTTAAAACTTCCTTAAAGATCTGAATTACCAATTAAAGAAACAGATCTAGATTTTGTTAATATGAAAGTTGATAAGTCACTGGAGCTTCGGTCTCTTGAAATATCAAATTCAATACATGGTTTTGTCATCACAGCTATAGCATAACATTCCTTAACTATCTTTTTTTCTTTTTTTTTTTCTTTTAATCTACAAAATTACATGAAAAGCCAATTAAGGTAAGCGAGAATCAGATGGCATGTATCACGTGATAAATGGCGGAGTAAGACGTGTTTTTAATTGCTCTCGATCGGGAAATTGAAAATTCAAGTTCTGTGTATCAAGTCTGAACTTTTGGAAAATTGTCTGGATTAAATGGTATTTCATGTGGAATTAATGTGGAATTAATGTGATGGGAAAAAGACTGAGAAATAAAAGGAAAAATCGAAGTTCAGGCAGTGATAGTGGTGAAGATCAAATAAAGAAAACTTTTAAAGCGGGAGGCCCGTCCGAGAGGGACTTATCTGTAAGTGATGTATTAAGTCAAACTAACTCTATTTTGTATCAAACGGTCGACTGTTGTCCAGCCTTAGCAAAACTTGACGAAAGCGTTTTCTCAAGCGTTTTCTCAAGCACAACAATAGACTCATTGATTGAATCATCAGATATGTCCAATATGAGCCAAAGTATGGATAAATCAGGATCAAATTCACACCCTTCGGAGACTAGGCGGCAGTCCCAACCCGAACCCGAACCTACTATTAGGGACGTTTTCCTTTGCTGAAGTCAATTGAGCTAAAAGTTGGTAATGTGGAAAATAGACTCGATAAAATGGACAAAAGGTTAGATGCGTTAGAGGAAGTGAAGAAAAAGGTTGATTCATTTGAAGGAGATGTTAAAAAATTGTGGGCTGCAGTTAATGATCGTAACAAGAAGTGGGACGAAAGAATCAAAACAGTGGAAGAGAAAGTAAAAACTAACAAATTTGACGTAGACGAAACGAAAGATGACGTCAAAAACTTGGAGAAAGAGAAAAACCAATTGAAAGATGACGTTGTCTATTTGCAGGCACAGTCAATGAGAAACAATCTGTTATTTTCTAACATTCATGAATCACCAGAATACGAGATAGAAACCAATGAACTGGCAGAAAAAAAGCTAAGAGAGTTCATCGTCGAAGTAATGAAAGTAGAAAAAGCTGCAGTCGATAAAATAGCTATGGAAAGGGTACATAGAATTGGTCCTAGACAAGAAGGAAGATGCCGTCCGATTGTCGCTAAGTTTCTTGAGTTTAAGGATAAAGAATTTGTCAAAAAACACTGGAAATCTCTACAAGGGACCTCATATTATGTCAGTGAACAATTTCCAAAAGAAGTGGTAGAAAAGAGAAAAAAGCTATATCCTAAAATGAGAGAGGCTAGAAAAGCAGGTAAAACAGCGTGGATAGCGTTTGACACCCTTTATATTGAAGGAAAAGCTGTCCGTGACTAGGGGTTTGGGGAGAGTCAGATTCGTGTTAAGTCATTGAACGTAAACGGACTTTCTCAGGCAAAAATGGAATCAAGTGACTTTTTAGAACAGTTAATTCATGATGATATTATATTTCTATACGAAACATGGACATCCGAGTCAAATGATATCAAGCTTAACGGTTATACTTCATGTAATTTCCCGAGGCCTTTTCAGCACAGACGAGCTAAACGAAAGAGTGGCGGTGTAGTGCTTTACTACAAAGACAATTTAAAAGATGGTATTGAAATTGTGAAATCAAGCCATCAATCTCTTATCTGGTTAAAATTAGATAAATCATTTTTCAAAATTAACAAAGATATTTATTTATGTGGAATCTACTTTTGGTGTGAAGATTCACCAATGTATAATTTGATAGATGTCGATTTTTTTGAAATATTAGAACAAGATGTTGATTACTTTCAAGAATTTGGCTCTGTTTATATTTGTGGCGACTTGAACAGTAGAGTTGGTACAAAACATGATTTTATTTTTTGTGATAAGAATGTCGATTTTTGTGATGATGCAGATTATATTCCCGATCAATACATAGAACGGGCCTCATTAGATACTAAATGTAATAATTTTGGTACGAAATTATTGGACCTTTGTAAATCAAAAAAATTAAGAATAGTAAACGGTAGATTAGGTTCTGACAACAACATAGGGTCATATACATACATATCCCATAATGGGGCCTCACTAATTGATTATTTATTGACCGAGGAATGTAACTTTTCGAACGTCACGAGCTTTTGTATTGACCCGTTAACCGAGTGGAGTGACCATTCTTCACTATCCTTTTCCCTTTTATGTAGAAATGAAATTGTAGAGAAAGAAATAAATTATGATATTAAAAATAGATGGGATAATTCGAAAGCGAATGAATATAGAGTTGGTCTTATTTCGATTTTGCCAAAATTTAACGATGTTTTTATAAGTTTAAAAATTGCAGATAAAATGTCTTTAAATCATGCTGTTATTCAGTTTTCTAATTTAGTAAAAAGTGTAGCCGAACCATTATTCACGCGTGAGTACAAATCTAATCAAAGTTTTGCTTTTAGAGATACACCGTTATTGCGTAATGCAGACTGGTTCGACAATGAATGTTTTCGGGCTAGACAAGGCTATCTCCATGCGTTAAATATTTTCAATCGTTGTAAATCTGATGAAAATAGACGGTCATTTTGCCAAAGTAGAAAATATTATAAATGTTTGATAAAGAATAAAAAGAAAAGTTATAGACTTAAAATATTGAAAAATCTAGAGAGCCTTAAAAATAGCCAGCCGAGAATATTTTGGAAACATTTTAGGAAAAAGAGAATAGAAAATAACGGCCCCATTAAACTAATCGACTTCTTTGAATATTTTTCAAATTTAGAAAATGATATTTTTCAGTGCCATAATAACGAAGCGGAAGATTTTTGTTCGTCTTACGATTTCAAAAATATAGACTTTAACGAAGAGATTGATTTTCCAATATCTCACGAAGAAATTATAAGGGCAGTGAAAAGGTTAAAAACTAATAAAGCTCATGGTAAGGACGGATTGCTGAACGAATATTTTATAGCAAGTGTTGATATTCTATCGCCCTATATCTGCGACATTTTCAACGCCATTTTAAATACTGGGCACTTCCCTGACTCGTGGAGAGAAGGAATCATTGTCCCATTGTTCAAAAAGGGAGATAAGAATGACGTGAATAACTATCGCGGAATTACGCTTCTTAGTTCCATGTCAAAATTATTTACAACAGTCTTAAACCAAAGAATCGTTGAGTTTTGCGAAAAGTATAACAGTATTTCTGATGCTCAGTTTGGTTTTAGGAAAGGAGTGTCAACAGTGGACGCTATATTCGCTCTTAATACAATTATCCAACATTATCTAAATTCAAATAAAAGATTATATGTGGCATTTATTGATCTGAGAAAATGCTTCGACAGCATATGTAGGAACGCTTTGTGGCTGAAACTTTTTAAATCTGGCATTCATGGTAAAGTTTTACGTATCATAAAAGACATGTATAGCGAGGTTAAATCATGTGTCAAGCATTGTAATAGCTACTCAGATTTTTTCTATTATTCGGTCGGGTTAAGACAAGGGGAGGTAATTTCGCCAATCCTAGTATCGCTGTTTCTTGAAGACCTTGAATTCTTCTTACAAAACAAACCGGAATCGGGCATTTCGATAGATGATATATATAATAACATTGTTATTATTTGCCGATGATATGGCTCTTATTGGGGACTCCCCTAGCGGTCTACAAAGCCAATTAGACTTATTACATACTTATTGTACAGAATGGGGCCTTGAGGTTAACAGTGATAAGACTAAAGTTATGGTGTTTAGAAAAAAGTCTATTATTCGGCAAAATGAAATGTGGACATATAATGGGCAGAATTTGGAAATAGTTGATTGTTTTAATTATTTGGGTACCGTTTTTAAATATAATGGGAATTTCGGACCAAATATTGAATGTATTGTTGGAAAATCTGTCAAAGCAATGTCAGTCTTATTAAACAATTGTAAGAAATTACCAATAAACCCTAGCCTTTTATGTCAGCTATTTGACGCCTTTGTCGGTGCCATCGCCAACTATTCGTCTGAAGTATGGGGGTTTACCAAATCAAAGGAGTTAGAACGAGTGCACTTAAAATTTTGTAAACGTATTTTACAATTACCAGTAAATTCAAGCTCAGTTGGTGTTTACGGCGAATTAGGTAGATACCCACTTTATATATCACGTTATTACAGAGTAATTAAGTACTGGTGCAAGTTAATAGCTACAGAAAATATAATATTAAATAGATTGTACAAGTTGTTATTCATAGATTTCACCAATGGAAAGTCAAACTGGATATCTCATGTTAAGAAGTTACTTGATAATTATGGTTTTACAGATCATTTCTACAATATAAATAGTTCCTCTTTAAAAATGTTCCCGCTTATTTTCAAACAACGGGTGATCGACTGTTACCATCAAGATTGGCACGCCTCGTTAAACAGGAGTACGATTTTAGAAGAGTACAGAGCTTTTAAGATAGATTTTCAGTACGAAATGTATTTAAACCTACTTCCTCATCATTTAAGATTATATCTAACAAAAATTCGGTTGTCGTCTCATCCCCTTAGAATTCAAACGGGTAGATATGGGCCTAACAGGGTACCAAGAAATGAACGTTTATGTATTATGTGCGACAAACTAGAGATAGAAGATATTTACCATTTCTTTTTCAATTGCCCAACTTACCAAGTTTATAGACAGAAATATATTGATAAGTTTTATTATGAGAGACCATCTATGTATAAACTTTGTCGGCTTTTGGAAAGTCACCATTCAAAGACATTGCTTAGGTTAGCTTTATACATCAAAATATGTCTTAGAAAACGAACTAATCATTTAAACGTTGTCGTCTCTTGAGTATTTAATTTCAAGCCATCGGCCTGTCTTGCATTTCATTTCGGCAAGGCGGACCGAAAGGACCATAAGTTGTTCAATTCGCATTCAGTACTATCAACAACCCAAAAGTTAGTCTTGTACATTATTTCGACAAGGCTGACGGTCACGGGCTACAATATGTTATTTTTAAAATTTCCCTTAAAGTGATTTCGTTATTGAAATTAAAAGCAACGTTCTGATTTCACATTCTTGTTTCATATAATTTCTGAAACTACTACTATTTAGCATATTTATTCATGCAACTATTGATATGATATTATCCAAATTTGTTTTGCTATTTTGATTATATCTGTAAGTTATCCTTAGGTGATTAGAAACTGGGCGTAAGATTGTGAGAGTGAGTTATTCTTTTAAGTAAATAATGATGTATGGAGCGTTAATTATTTAAGCGACTATTTAATGATTTATGATGGAATTTCTAACCCAGAATGTAATACTTATTTGTGCACACTAATTAATACTACTACTGACGTAATGATTTGGATAGTTTATATCTCGTCATCTGAGGTTTTCTAATTAAATTGATTTTAAGAACATCAGATCTACTCTCCCTTTCGAAAATGTCATATTAATATACTCCAAAAATGAACTTGAAATCTGGTTCAAAACTGTTTTCGCTGTATTTTCCCGATGTTGGTACGCTCGAGGATACATTAGCTAGATAATTGTGCTCGTGTGTACCGGGCGTGCTAGTGTTAAATAGTGTGTGTATGTGTGTGTGTGTGTGTGTGTGTGTGTGTGTGCGTGCGTGCCATTCTTTCACGTGTTTAAATATTTGTATATTTGTTTACTTCGACGATGTATGTAATGTACAAGTCTAAATAAAGAATCTTGTTGTTGTTGTTGTTGTAACATTCCTTAACTATTTTTTTTTTTTCGTTTTTTATTTATTTATTTTTTTTTTAATCTACAAAATTACATGAAAAGCCAATTAAGGTAAGTGAGAATCAGATGGAATGGTAACCAATTAGATATGACACAATAGTCTTCGAATTGCGCAAGATACCAAGCTTTTTTATTCTATATTACTTGGAACAACTGCCGATTCGAATAATAATGCTAAAATATCGACTAATGTTAGAAAAGTTTTCAACTTTCATTGTGTCACAGTACGGTAGTGCATGCGTCATAGGCGTTCGTTGCAGTACTGACCAATCACTGGCCCTGTCAACTTACTCCTTTGGCCGCGCCCATTGACTCCGATAGGAAATCCCTCTTCATTTTCAAACGGCATTAAAACTATGGTCAGTATAATATAAGAAAAAGTAGAATCGATGGTTGGAGACCTAAACGTGGTGACTACAGGTTGAATAAGTTGTAGTTACGACGTTTAAGTCGCAAAAAAACTTAAGTGTTTCACACAAATTGTGACCAATGTCGGAATTTAAATGTCAATTTCGGGCTGACTGAATAATTTGATTGGTCGATGTATTCCTTGATTGACAGCCGGGGTTGGTCAATTGTCGACGTTATGTACATGTTGGTAAGTATTTGATGTGATATGTCGTCAAATAATCTTATTTGAATATGGTTATAGGACTTGACTACCCACTTATTGAAAAATAATTTAATCTTTGGTTTCGTCTATCAAATACGGTCGTTCTGATTGTTCGAAAAAAATATTCATACCTCCATAGACAATTTTTGAGCACGCAGTCATTTTGAATGCTTCCGCATAGTTCCATTCAAAAAAAGTATCAAAATTTGTAAAGTTTTTGCTTTTTCGATCGATGCTATCAAATTATAAGAAATGAAGAGATTTTTTTTTGTTTTCATGGAGGTACGAACCTAGTCATACTTATGTAAGAATTCGCTTCGCGTATTCATACAGTATGATTAGTTGTTTCGTTTCATACCTCCATGATAACGAATTTCATTATCTTCATCGTGTAATGAAGATGATATTTTTGTGTTTTGATTGAGGTACATGTATGAACCTAAAAACTTAATCACGCCAATATATGAATACGCGTGTTTAAGGTTTATGACCAAATGAAGAAAAACACTATACCCTTCATTTTACGCCATCTAGCAAAACGAACCAAATATTTCAGTAGTTTTGTGTAAAATTTTATAGATCTACTTTGCGCGCATGCATAAAGATTTTTTGCCTACTCAAAATTTGTGCGCTGGATTATGAAAAACAATCAGCCAATCAAAACACTTAAGCTAAATTAAAAGTAAATTGTTGTGGAATTGAAAATGAAAAGAAAACCATCTAAAAGCCAGAGCGCATAAATCTGCTTTTATGTTTCCACAAAGATTTTCAGAGAAAAATTAAATCACTAACTCATTCCTTAAAATAGACATTATTCCATTATTTAGAAATAATCGTAGAAATTCGCTGCGAAACCCAAAGAAGAATATAAGGGAATTAAAAAATTACAATATCTAAGACAAGAGGGAAAGAGCACTTTAATAGCCAGGCCCTTGTTAAAACAGTTTCCTATGAAGAATTAGAATTGATGTCGTTCTTAATTTTCTCCCTTGTAGAGTTGAGAGTATCAATGTGACGCTTTATCTTGCGGGTATCTAAAACGGAGGTTGATTTGGCCTACTTTAACTCTTTTCTGTTTTTTTTCTCTTAATTTTAGACTTATCCAATATGAAGGAAAATGCTGACGACAGTTGAAAGTGAGTGCAATTTTAAAATTACCGCAAATAGGGGAGAAAATATTGTTGGAAAAGAAGAAATTGCTTGGTACCGATTTCAACAAGAACTTTCTTTAGAAAAAGAAGAAGAAAGTTGGATTGATAGGTTTAGTCACCTTTGTGTCAAATACCGTTGAAACTGCAGCTTGCTACTATTTTTATTACTCTAGATTAAAACTGAATACACGATAGTCTAGATAGTGACTAATCAAAATTTGCTTTTTGACACAATTGAAGGCACCGCCCTCTGAATTCGCTTGCCCCGCCCACTGAATACGCTTGCCCCGCCCACTGAATACGCTTGCCCCGCCCACTGAATTCACTTAACCCGCCCACTGAATTCGCTTGACCCGCCCTCTGACTCAAGCAGGGAGTTCGACCTCGATATTAAACGACGTTATTTTACAATATTTAAAGTCGCTAAAATGTAGCTAAAATGTGAAATGGCGGATTGGTGACCGAAACGTCCTAACAGCAGCTTGAATAATGGTTAGGTGCACAAGTCGTCGGAATATTATTGAAATTTTGTATCAAATGATGTTTAACCTAAAAAATCTATGAAGATAACAAGAAATTCTCTGCTCCTTGTAGAAATAAGGGACCTCCCGCCGGTTACTCTAAGAGCAGAATTTTGACAAAAAGAGTCTGGATCAAAGGGGCCAGTTAGACTGCGATAAGTATATGATATGGTAGAATGACAATTCTAGCTTCTGAACTTTTGTGAAGTTCTTACCTTCGTCAGTTACATAGTTACCGCACTATTTGCTTATTGCTGACAACGCCCACTGATCTTAGTTCGACTTTATAAATTAGGCGGCGTCATTGTAATAAAAAAATATGGTCGGTAAATAATAACACCAAAACGTAAAATGGTTGGTTGGCGACCTTAACGCCGTTACTAGAGCTTTTCGTATAACTGACCAATCGCTGGCTCCGCACACTTATTCCGTTGGCCCCGCCAATTGACTTCAACAGGGAGTTCCGCTTCGATATTTAACGACGTTATTTTGCAAAATTCATAGCCAGTAGCTTGTAGCAAAAGTAAAGGGTGGTATGTTGTCAACTTAAATGTCGTAAGTACAGCTTGAATAAGCTGTAGCTACGACGTTTAAGTCGTCAAACCAAAAAAAAGCTTAACGAGAATGGCATCCAATGTTGGAGTTCAAATCTCACTCATGGTCCAAATGGTTGATTTCTTTGGTAGACTGATTATTTGACTGACAGCCGCGATTGGTCGATTGGAAACTAGTCTTATAGAGTGCATAGAGTGCAGGCCTTGTTTTACGGCCTTGTTTTTCTCTTTCGAGAAAAATAAACGGAAATGGAAACAATAAACGTCAATTCTCTTCGTGATGTCTCTTGACGAAAATACTTTTGAACTTTCCATTTCTCGTGCCAAACATTCTATTCTTGTCGCTAAATAATTTCAAAAACGAAGTAGATATGACAATAGTTTCTGATTGTGGCTTCTAGGAAAAATAGATGGTTTAGGAAAAATTAATTAGCACTTCATTGTTGATAAACAACATTATTTGAGCCTGTCTGACATTTCAAACAAGTTGGCGTGTGCATGGAAGGCAGCCACTGAGAAGATCGGAGAGCCAACCCGTGCCTGCATCATAATCACTTTTCTTTAATGCTTTTCGGAGGATTATCGAGATTTCTTCGTAGATTATCACTCGAAAATTTCACCGAAAAAACAGTAGAATGATAAAAATGATAATCTTATTGGTTTGGTAGATTTAACACTGCTTTCGATCATTTCACATTTACTAAACGTCACCTACGCTGGAACAAAGACTTTGATGACGTCATTGGGTTGCTATGTATTTCACGTGCGAAATGACGCATTCCATTTTCTTAACCCATTACCACACAAGCCATTTGGAAAACATTGTGGAAAATGAAGAAATTGTTTGTATCAAGCAATTTCTTCATTATCCACATTGTTTTATACCCCAAGACAAAAAAATTTAAAATTCCATTACATTGAAATTGTCGTCTGCAGCTTCTTTCAATTTGGACCAGTCTACAATTGTGTTGTGTTGAAATGGGTTAAGTAGAAGCGAAACTGTTGGCGGATCGCTGGCCCCGCCAACTGTTCTTCGACGTGACAGTTCAACTGAGATCTAAAACGTTAGTTTGAATTTTTCATGGTCAGCGACATAAATTAAACAAGTGCATCTTTGGTTGATGACCTTAACGTCGTAACTATAGCTTGAATAATCCTTAGTTATGACGTTCAAGTCGTAATCAACAACATAAGCAACACAAATGTTCAATATTCATTTTCGGTCCAAATGAATGCTCCGATTGGTCAATCGTTTATTTGACACGCAACAAATAAACAGTGCTCCATCAGATGGTGATAGATAAACATCATTTAAGAGATGAAGAGAATATTTTCTTCATTTCTTATAATTTAATAGCATCGAGCGAACAATGCAACAACTTAACAAATTTTGATACCTTTTTGTAGTGAACGATTTTGTGCGGAAGCATTCAAAATAGCTGCGAACTCAAAATTTTGTTCATGGAGGTATGAATTAAATTTTTCGACAAATCAGACCGCTCGTTTTTGATAGACGAAACTAACAATTAAATTATACTGAAAATGAATCAAGGGAGCATTCTGTATTTGTCAGAGATGAGGTCGCGGGTTGGAATCCCGGTCGCGACAAATATCCTTCCCGACATTTGTCTCTCAACAAATATTCGTAAACCTAAGTGAGATGAGCAGCTGGAGGTTCGGCAAGGATGTTGTGGTAGTGCTGATGTAAGCAAGACCAGGAATACACTGTTAGGTTCTCCATGTGTCGCGATATGACTGAAATACTATTAAAAGTGGCGTTAAACCCAATTAAGATAAAACAAATTATAAGTGACGACTTTTTGATAAAAAGTATTTTTTGTTGTTGTTTGTTTATTGTTAATCTGAAATTTAACGCCGTTTTAAGGTTTTATACATTTAAGCTTACTTATTACTCGCTTCATGTTTAAAGCCAGTCTACTTTTTCATCATCTGGTCAAGGGTTAAATGCCACATCAATATTAACAAACAATAGAATGTCCCGCAACAGCCAGGGGTAATAGATCAAATGTCACATTTGTCTAGAACGGTGTACTATTACGTGAATCAGAAGATCACTCTGTAGTGAAATTAGATATTTGTCAGACAACAGACTTTGATTAAAGCAATGATATTCGGACCTCTTTTTTTGAGACTACAGTGCCAATCATAGACGGCCACGAAAAAAGAAAAAAAATCACGTGATTTTGCAAATGATGGATCGCTGTCCAGTCTCATAAGCCTCTGAAATGGTAGAACGACTCAAATATCAAATGGTGTCATTTTGTATATTATTAGGACAGACATACACACACACACCAATAAACTAAAAACTAAAGCGTTGGCTGGCGACCTGAACGTCGTGTCTACAGCTTGAAAAAGCTGTAGTCACGAAATTTAAGTCGCTAGACCAACAAAAATGCATAACAAATGCGTTGAAGTGCAAAGTTCACTTCCGGTCGAAATGAATAATCCGATTGGTAAATAGATATTTTAACAGTGGTGATTAAACAGTTAAGTTGATAGTTTTTTCTTAATCCCGAGCTAATGTGGTTTCCTTTTATATGTCATGTGCCAAATCCAGGACCGGAGAACAACTGACGATTCTTTTGTACTTAAGAAAGAGAGGGAATATATATTTTGTTTTCATTGAGGTTGGACGCTAAAAAACTAAATCACACTGTATAAATACGCGAAGCTTAAACTTGTATGGGTCTTCTTTGTGCGAAAGCGTAAGAATTTGCTGCGTACTCAAAATTTAGTTCTTTCAGAAACAATCAAAATACAAGAAATTAGAATTTATCTATTCTTATTGTAAACGCTAGTGCATCTCTTCGCCTAATGTAACTATTTAATGTGTTTTCTGAAAATTATAAGACTAGCAATCACTCTGGAAGATCTGTTCAAGATATACATGTATATTTGTTTATTGTCATTTAACACTAAGAGTCATTCATTTATTCATTTTCTTATTCATTTATTTTTTTATATATTTATTGTAGAGTTTGGATATTATCATCAAATTTCAAATAAAGAAACTCCAAATTTAGATTTTTTAAAGTAACTTGACTTATATGAGAGATGTTTCAAGAGTTAACAGACGGCATATGAGTACCAGTTTAACTGCCAATGAACGAATGGTAGGTATATCGCCAAAAAGGGATGATCAGCTGAAAGCATTTGTGACACAGGTAAACCCATTCCACCATACCGGCGCTTTTGGACCCCCCTGAAGCGAAACAATTTGGAAAACATTGTGGAAAAAATGAAGAAATTGCTTGTCACAAGCAATTTCTTCATTTTCCTCAATGTTTTCAACCAACCTAGAAAGTTGAAAATTTCTCAACTTTTCATTGTCGTCTGCAACTCCTTTGAATTTGGACTAGCCTAAAAAACTTTGTATTGGTGGAATTGGGATAATTTACAGGAATCAATAGTTAGGTCACCAGCTGCCGTGATAAAATTGAAATAAAGTGGCGTTAAGCACCAAAATACTAATTTGACTTTAGGTTTAATAGAAAGTCTAAGTGGCAATAGCAATGACCACCTATGACGTAGGCAATATATGTGTTGCGTAATACGTAGTACACAAATCTCAAAAGACAGGACAAACAAATTCAGCATATCTTGTCTTTGAAATAAGTTAAGCTTGAACAAAATCAAAAGATGCGAATACATTTTTCTATTTAATTCAGTTTTAAATAGATTTTTGACTTGAATTTCAATATCCTTTATGAAGATTACAATACAGTACAATACAATAAGTTTATTGCATTAAACCTGTTTACAATGTTTACAGCAAATTGATATACAAAACAACAACAACAACAACAAAACCCAGAGGAGATTACATGGATTAACAGAAGAACATGATATTATGTGAACCATTTCATTTTCTAAGTTGAGATGCATGATATATATACATATATACATAGACAAATTTTGAACAGTTGTTTTCGATTTCTTTGACAACAGATTTGTAAACTTTTGTAGAGTTGGCCAGATAAAATAGTATTTTCTTGGATATTTGGTTCTGAAAAAAATTAAATGGTAGGACATTCCTTGCTTGACATCCATCTTTGAAAACGAGGCGCCCATGCGCAAAGGTTGTTTCTAATATTAGGAACACATCTTTTAAACGATCGCTGCTGTTTGGTTGTACAAACGTACTGGAACGTATGTTAAAGTGCAAATTTAATACGTTAAAAGCATGTCTTATTCATCAAAGTATGCAAATTATATACGGAAATACTTGTCTGTCTTATTTGTTTATCTATCTTAAGGAATCCCCCATTAGGGCTGAACATTTTGATGCATTCTATCACACGAATGTGTGTATTTTGTTTCTAGGTAGATTGGAGATTTTCTTGTAAAATGTTTCAATGATACTGGATCTCAGAGGAAAGAAATGCAACTATAGCTTTTAAGTCTTTAGGTTTAACTAATAGGCCCGATTACAAACAAGTCATCTTTCAAGTTGCGATGAATTCTCAACGTGTTAAACATTTTAGCATGTACTTTGAAGAGTGTATTATCCAGGTTACCAAAATATTATTGCAAATTGTCCAAAGATTGCTGCCAAGTTTAAAAGCCTTTATTCTGTTAAGTTCACGAATGTTTCTTGTTAATGTAAGCCTGAAATCTGGCAATATTTAATCATGTCAAAACAGTGGCCATAGAAAAGGCCGCTATTAGCCCATGACCACATAACAAAATATTAGACTGGCTAGAATTGAAAGAAGTTGCAGATTGCAATTTAAAGTTTATGATTTTTTTTAATTTATTCAACTTTTTGGTTGGAAAACATGGTATGAAATGAAGAAATTGCTTGTCACAAGCAATTTCTTCATTTTCCATAATATTTTCCAAAGCTTTATTTCTTTGGGGCGTTTAAAGCGTCATTGAGTGGGAATGGGTAAATATTGCCTTATAGAACATAGATTATAAACAATAAATTAACCGACAGAAAAGAGATTTTTTAAAAAATCGATATACTGTTGTTTTTTTTAACTTGTCTGAAATATATGGAATCTCTAAAAGTGTCCTCTATAATAGAATATAACTTCATCC
Organism: Fragum fragum; assembly: GCA_946902895.1. Lineage (NCBI taxonomy): Eukaryota > Metazoa > Mollusca > Bivalvia > Cardiida > Cardiidae > Fragum > Fragum fragum. The sequence continues at coordinate 45,818,914 of OX336370.1, forward strand.
ATCTAGAATCTATACACCATTTCATAGACACAAGCGAATAGAGCTCAGAAGCCAATGTAATGTTGTTAACAAATCAAACATGACGGTATAAAACCTTATGATTCCGAATGTCAACCAACTTTTCTCAGCTTTTTACTTGGTAGACAAGGCCGGTATTATTATTATTATTTTTTTTTTTTATGATTAATCTAATAATGCTTTAACGCATATTTCTTGACAGGACGTTGACAACCTGTTTTCATTTGGTATAAGGTCAACACCGCTTAAGTGAAATAAACTGAGCCGTTTCTTGATTCACATATGCCCTGGGTAATTTCATATTTATGAAATATCAAATTATCGGATTATTATAGTCACAATCTGAAATAGACAAAGCCCTTCTTTCGGAAAGACAAAATACTAGCTAAAATTTAAAGCTAGTTCCCCGCTTCGCACGCACATTATTTTGAAGTGCAGGTTTAAGACAGAGTATATTTCTTTACTTATGTGCGTGGTTAGGTGTATCTAAAAAAACTATATAGAATTGTACAAAATAATTGCCTACTTCTTATTTTTACAAGAAAAGGTTGCATGCTACTGGATATGAATTTTGCAAAATAACGCGGATTAAAATCGAAGAGGGATTTCTTGCCAGAGTCCGTTTGCGTACCTAAAGCAGTAACGGGGCGGGGCCAGCGATTGGTCAATTGTAGTAATTCAAACTTAATAAATGTTAACTTTCGAAATCTGCCCTACGTAAGGGATGGAAAAACACTATCTTGTGTATAAATATGATAGCCCGCTTTCCTCGTGACGGGTTTTCTCGGTCCCACCTTATTCTCGAGAATTCCGAAAACCATAAAAATTTGCATGACGGATCAAAGCGGCTGTCAATAAAAAAAAAAAAAAACAGGCAACCAATGAAATAATTCAATGAGACCAGAAATGAGTTCTAATATCCGTCTTTTGTCGCCATTTTTAATCATTTTTGTTGGTTCGGTCGTTGGCGATCTAATCGTCGTCACTACAGCTTAAATAGTGAATTATTTGATTAGTCAATAATTTTTCATTGACCGCAAAGATCCATTAATAAGTTTCAATTCATGTGTTTTTCTTAAACCAGACGTTACGATGTGCTAGGAAATTCAAAGCGATGAAAATGAGAAAAACAATCAAACACAACCTTCTACAATATCTAGCCTAAGATAAATCACAATTAAACATTGAAACATCTAGAATATTGATCACAAAATTAAATTTGACATTCAAAACGCAATTAAGCAAAGGTCGTTCTACACTGTTTATGATTTTGTTTTGAAGAGCTTGTATCTCTAAGGTATGCCGCCGTCATAGCGCAGGTGGTAGCGCGTCGGTCTGTCATTCTAGAGGTCCCGGGTTCGATCCCCGACGGCGGCACTCATCCTTTCCGACTATTTGTCTCCCACCAATGGGTTGATAATCGTAGATCTATGTGGGATAGCAGCTGGAGGCTAGGAAAGGATGTGATGGCGGTACTGGTGTGAGAAATACCAGGAATCCATTGTTAGGTGCTCCAGCCGCCGCGATATAACTGAAAGATTGTTGAAAGCGGCGTAAAACCCCATTCAAAACAAAAAAATCTCTAAGGTATTTGAAAGAAATAGATCAAATCACTGGATGCCTGTGAAATGGATAGAGTAACCACAAAGACGTGTGTCTTAACCCATTCCAACTCAATCCCTCCTTTTTACGCCCTTCAAGAAAAAAGCTTTGGAAACATTGTGGAAAATGAAGAAATTGCTTGTATCAACCAATTTCTTCATTATCCACAATGTTTTCTATCCAAAAAGGTGAAAAAAAAAATCCATCAACTTGAAAATGTCGTCTGCATCTTCTTTCAATTTGGACCAGTCTTAAATTTTGTCAAGTGGGAACGTGTCCTAATTAACCAATCGCTTGTATCTCTAAGGTATTTGAAAGAAATAGATCAAATCACTGGATTCCTGTGAAATGGATAGAGTAACCACAAAGACGTGTGTCTTAACCCATTCCAACTCAATCCCTCCTTTTTACGCCCTTCAAGAAAAAGCTTTGGAAAACATTGTGGAAAATGAAGAAATTGCTTGTATCAAGCAATTTCTTCATTATCCACAATGTTTTCTATCCAAAATGATGAAAAAATTTAAAATTCCATCAACTTGAAATTGTCGTCTGCATCTTCTTTCAATTTGGACCGGTCTGAAATTTTGTCAAGTGGGAACGTGTCCTAATTAACCAATCGCTGGACATTTACTGCATTGGCCACGCCCACAACCTCCTACAGGAAGTCCCGCTCTGATTTTAACGGATTTATTTTGCAAAATTTAAATGTCATTAGCATGTAAAAAAATAGAATAGTTGGTTGACTACTTAAACGTACTAACAACAGCTTGAACAAGCTGTACTTACGACGTATAAGTCACCAAACCAACAAAAAAGGTAAGCAAAAATGGCGGCCAGAGTCGGGGTTCAAAACTCCTTTCTTGTCTTAATAAATGATTTCATTGGTTATTTTTATTGACAGCCGCGCTTGGTCAGTTGAATAATTTTGCTATCCCTTTCACTAGGAAATCTCTTTTTGAATTCCAAAGCCAAAAACCATAATGATTTAACCTGCTTTTAAATTATACTCAAATTTGCGTGCAAGACCCCCCCCCCCAGGTTACAGGAAGTAGAAATTTAGATTAGAGGGGATAATGGGATTCTATTTCTCAGTGGACGATTCAAATGAGTACCAACAACAAAGGGATTATTGCAATATTATTGCAATATTAGTGAAATATTTCACTCTGAAATAGGAATTAAGTCCCCTTACTGTAGCTTTGAGGAAGCCGTCTTAAAACAAAGAATCCGGGAGTCAAAAGTTACTCAGTATTCTCTCCACTTGCACTAACTGTAAGTTATATTGAAAATGAAATTCTCCCTAAAAGGAACATATTCGTTAACCGTCCGAAAATAAACTGAGACACAAAACAGGAAGTAGGTAACTTGTAGACATTAATTCGGTAAGCGCCATATAGTACCGCTAGATGAACCTCCTTAGCAAGTTTCAAGTGGATGCAATCAAAGGTCGCCGCGAAAAGTGCCACAAAAATATATACCAGACAATATCTGAAAATAACTAAGTCGTAAAACAGGAAGTGGATAATGGCCATGTAGGACACCTTGTTAATTAACCCTTTCCTGGTCAAACCCGGGATTTTACGACACTGTGATTTTATACTTGAAAAAATATTGTGGAAAAAGAAGAAATTGCTTGTAACAAGCAATTTCTCCTTTTGCCACAATATTTTCGACCACATTTCAAATTGAATCCCATCTTTATTGTAGTCTGCAACTTTTTTTAATTTGGACCAGTCTCACATTTCAAAAAACGGGAAAGGGTTAACTAACACACCCAAGTTTCAAACGTGTACCATGAACAGTATTTGAGAAAAGGCGACCAGATTACACCGCTGTACCAAGCTGTTGCCTTGAACAGGATGTAGATAATTTGCGTACCTATATCATTATGTAAGTTCTTCCTCCGTATGCAGTTTCAAATGGATTCTGTTGATATATGCTGATACCACCTTAACCTGACGGACGTAAGACGGACTGGCGGACAGAAGACGGACAGACGGACTAAGGTAAACCAGTATAACTACGAAGCATTGGTATAAGTACTTCACCAAATTTTGTAATACCCAACATTGTACAAAAGACTAAGTTGTACATATACATAATTACTACAGTTGTACAAATACAAAATGGTTTACAAAATAAGGATAACAGCGGTCGTTATTTAGAAATACAGGAGCGAAAGAATGAGTTTGGAGCTAATGAATGATTTCTTCACCAACCCTCATTCAATAACTCTCAAACATATATTGATTTGTCTAAGAAAAAAAAGATAAAAGGATGCAGATGTGCCTATTGAAAATTATTTATTGAGAATTTCTAATTTGAAAAATTGAATATGAGTGGATGATAAAAAAAAATCGCAACCGCAGTTTAAATAAACTGCAACCACTATGCTATTATCACTCGCCAGCGATATGTATTTGTGGGATAATATTCGTTTAACACATGTGCGTATTTTGCGTAGATTTTTGGTAGAAACGCCCCTATAAACTGAAACAATAATTGAAGCATATCCATTTTTTGACATTCTTCTAAAAGAAAAAGCAAAATTTAAGGCATATGACATTAAAAATGTACTCTATTTGAAAGTTCTTTTTTTTTTCCACGACATTCTTTCATGTTCGAAAAAGAAATAAACTGTCTGAAATTATGGATTTGCTTGAATAATTCAATTTTTAGTTTCGCCTATCAAAAACGGATGAAAATTATTCATAACTCAATGGACAAAATTTTGAGCACGCAGCTCCGCACAAAATAGTCCCATAGAAATCGGTATCAAAATTTGTAAAGTTTTTGCTTTTTTCGCTCGAAGATATTGAATCATAGGGAATGAAGAGAATATTTTCAATTTCATGGAGGTATGAACCGAAAAACCTAATCACACTTATGTTTGAATCCACGAACAGTGTGATTAGTTTTTGCGGTTCATACCTCTATCAAAACAAAAAATATTCTCTTCATCTCTTAAATGAATAACTAAGTTGTAAATTAAGAGTGGTTTTAAAAAAATCAATAGACAAGCAAAATATCAGGAACAACAAAGGTAATTAGATCAATTAGGTTTCCAAGACCAAGTCCTTCTTCTTCATAGTGTATAATTCTGTACCAGACATATTTCATATAAAGCTTCTTCATGGTAATTTTCCTTTTCGAAATTACATTATATGACAGCATGCACAACAGCTGCGTACTCATTTCTTCATTAACCCTCTCGTTTTTTGTTTGTTTGTTTTTTAAAATTTTGGACTGGTTCAAATTGAAAGATGTTACAGACAACGTTGGAAGTTATGTGAAATTTTAAATGAAACCATCCTTTGTGGTAGAAAATATTGTGGGAAATGGAGAAATTGATTTTCACAAGCAATTTCGTCTTTTTCCACAATGCAATGTTTTCTTAGAAATCACATCAATATAAAATCCCGGGTTTGTACAGGAAAGGGTTCAGGTATGAGAAAAAATTGTCAGGGTATCAAAAGCACGAGGACTTTTAAAAGACGTAACTAAAAGCTAAATATCTAAAGAGGTCTTCACGCACAAGTGCCCTACCGTCTGTGCGACCGAGGGACATAGATATAAATACAGAATATAGGGAAAAAATAAGAAATTTACACGATAAAGGCACGAGTGGTAATTATACGGTTGTAACCTATACTTATGCAACATATAATTTTAGTGCTAAAGAAAGTTATTACTTTGCCATTCCTTGTGACGGTATTCCGGCACTGTACAATTATTGATTCCTTAGAGAAATGACGTAAAAAGCTTTTCTAATATCTCCTTTCATAGGTGCACCAGACGGTAAAATTTGAGACCAGTCAAAATTGAACGGAGTTACAGACGACAATTTAAAGCTCATAAAAGTTTAGATTTTCTTTACTTTTGGGATAGAAAACAATGTGGGTAATAAAAAAATTGCTTGCAACCAGCAATCGGAGTACAGTTGTCGTGTTGTTATTTATTTTTTTTCTCGAATAAAGCTTTGTTACGTTATGTAGTTATTTACGTTGTGAAGTTGCACATAACTAGAGGCGCTTGAGCACCTGATTCGTCCACCGGCCTGAATTTACTTATCATTCCTGAGAAATTTGGTTGAAAACCATCCTGCAGATTGTAGCTTTTCACTGTTTATCATATATGGAAATAAGCACAATCCATTAAAGCAATGTTAACAGCCAATTAATTCCTTTTTTAGCAATCTAATAAGGGGTCACCAAAGGATCATTCCGAAGAAATTTTATTCAAATCCATCAAATGGTTTCTCTGAAGAAGATTTTCAAAGCTTTCACCATACATGGAAATAATTCCCCGCCCATTTAAGCCATGTTTTTCATACGGTCAAAATTCTTTGGAGGAATCTGATAGAGTTTCACCATAGGATCATTTCTGTGAAATTTGACTATAATCCACCCATTGGTTTCTGAGAAGAAGATTTTTAAAACTTTCACTATATATGGAAATTAGCCCCGCCCATTAAAGCCATATTTTTCATCGATCAAAACTCTTTGAAGGAATCTGATAAAGGGTAATCAAATTGGCATTTCTGTAAATTTGGTTGAAATCCATCCATTGGTTTAAGAGAAGAAGATTTTCAAAGCTTTCATCATATGTGGACAATAGCCCCGCCCATTTAAGCCATGTTTTTTATACGATCAAAATTTTTTGAAGGAATCTAATTAAGGGTCACCCAAGGATCATTTCTGTGACATTTGGTTGAATTCTGTTCAGTACTATCTGAGGAGAAGCTTTTCAAAGCTTTCACCATATATTGAAATTAGACCCGCCCATTTAAGCAATGTTTTTCATCTGGTCACAATTCTTTGAAGGAATCTAATAAAGGCTCACCTAAGAATCATATCTGTGAAATTTGGATGAATTCTGTTCAGTACTAACTGAGGAGAAGATTTTTTAAGTAAGAGTTTACAGACGGACGGACGGACGCACGATGGACACAACGCCATGACAATAGCTCGCTGGCTTTCAGCCGGTGGATCTAAAAATGGATAAATGTACGTATTTTTGTGTATATGTGTGAATCAATATGTTCTATTTGTGCGTGTATATATTTGTAGACACTTGTGTGTATATAAGTGTTTATATTTGTTTACATGTGTACATTTATTTGTTTGTCTGTATGAATATGTGTGTGTGCATGTGTATGTGGCTAGGTGTGTGTATTTAGGTGTGTATGTTTATAGTATGTATACATCTTAATGTTCGTTTATATGTTTGCATGCAGACATTCACAAAAGTGTCCACCCACGTATCAAATCTCCAACTCATAGCAGTTAAGATACATTTCTTTTCTTGTGTTGTCACATATATTTATCTAAATAAGTACAGTTGTTCTATTTTGTTTTGTTGTATAATAAATATGATAATAATAATATGTTTATTTAAGTCTTGTTTGTTATTATGTGTTTTGTGTTATTATGTAATAATTGTATTTATATACTCTTTGTTTATGGAAGCAATAAAGAAATACTACTACTTCTTCTGGTACCTTAGTGAGGTCGAAGTTTGAGTATGAAACTGAATAGCAAAGTTAAAAAGATAAGAACGATAACTTTTTCTTCCTTATTTTTTAAATTTATTTAACATTATCTCCAAACCATGAATTTATTTATTTCATTTTTCGTTTGCTCATGCTTTATTCTTTTATATAACCCATTCCCACACAAGACGCTTTTATCGCCCCGAAGAATAACTGTTCGGAAAACATTTTGTAAAATGAAGAAATGGCTTTTAATTCGCCATTTCTTCATTTACCACAATATTTATACCAAGAATTCTGAAAAAAAAATCTAAAATTTCATAAACTTTGAATTGTTTCCTATAATATCTTTCAATTTGAACCAGTCTAAAATTTTGCTTCTGATTATGGGTTAAAAAAACAAGCTTTGTGGCCTATATTTCATCAGCCTTATTCTTGAAGCATATCACCATGGTATTCTGGGTTTTACGTATCTTTTGTTGTTGTTATTGCTGTTTTTGATGATGATGCTTTTTTACAAATCAAAAAGTTTCTATTTCTTTATTACTTTTTAGAAAAGATTAATTTCAAAGGAAGTTGTGTTTGAGAAAATTACCGACAATATCTCAAATTAATTTCCTCTCTCTTTATTTGATAGTAAACCAATATGTGAAACAATTGTTACTAGACTAATTTATCTATTGGCTTATTTCTCAAACGAGGACTTTCATCCTGTTCGATATGAGAGTAGTGTGTACTTTTAGACATTCTTTTCTCTCTCCAAGCCGGTTACGCCCTGATTTTTAGCTCATCTGAGCACAACCTGCTCAAGGTGAGCTTTTGTGATAACGTTTTGTTCGTCGTGCGTCGTGCAATGTGTGTCGTGCATCGTTCGTCGGAAGGCGTCAACAATTCTTTAAACGTCCTGTCCTCAGTAACCACTTGGCGATTTTCAATCAATTTGGCAGGAATGTTCCTTTGGTGACCCTTTTCAAAAATTGTTCGCGGAATTTGGATTTACCCCCAAAAACGGGCGTTATAGACGGGACAGTTTTTTACTATGAAATCTTTTAACATCTTTTCCTAATCAACCATTGGGCCAACTTCAATCAAATTTGGCATGAATGTTCCTGAGTGACCCTTTTCAAAAAATTATTCCCGAAAAATATTTTATGCCAAAACATCGGCGTCGCAGGGCGGGGCAGTGTTTGCCTTTTAAATCTTTAAACATCTTCTTCTCAGTAACTATTGGGCCATTTTCATCAAAACTTCACAGGAATGTTCCTTTGGGTGACCCTCTTCATTTTTCTTTTTTTTTTTTTTTTTTTTTTTTGCGAAATTTTGATTTGTGCTCCAATATGAGCGTGGCAGGACAGGACAGTTTTTGACTTTGAAGTCTTTAACATCTTTTCCTCAGTAACCATTGGGCCAATTTCAACCAAACTTGGCATGATTGCCTTGGGTTACCCTTTTTATAAAGTATTTCGCGAACTTTTGATTTAATTCCAAATATGGGTGTGGCAGGGCAGGGCAGTTTTTGACTTTAAAATCTTGAAACGCATTTTCCTTAGTAACTATTGGGCCATTTTCAACAAAACTTGTTTGAATGATCCTTGGGCGACCCTTTTCAAAAGTTTTTCGCGAAATTTTGATTGACGTCAAAATATGGGCGTTGGAGGGCGGGGTAGTTTTTGACTTTGAAATCTTTAATGTCACAGCTAAAGGTCAGACATGTCTGTGTTCTTTCAATTTTTTTGATCATCTTAAATTATAAGGTGAGAGATACTAGGGCCACTCCGGCCCTCTTGTTTAATATGGATCAAAAGTCCAGCTTCACTCTTACACGCCAAAAAAGACGCGTGCACGCGAAAAAAATATAGGTGCTCTCATAAAATTCAGACGTGCGCGCTCAAAGATTTGTCTGCACGCGTATAAAATGTACCAGAGCGCTTAAATTAAAAGTGCACGAATAAAATGAAGGTTTTTATTTTCAAGCGTTCGTGCTAAATATTGATCACGCGCGCTTACATGTAACAGTTGCATCTGTATTTTTTGCGTGTGTGCGCGTACTTTTAGGTGTGCACTTTGAGGCAAACGGTACACCTATTTTATAATTTTGTAAATTATGCGAACTGTAAACAAAATCTAAAAAAAAATCTGAATGACGAACTTTGTATCTGTGGTATCTACGTTTTGCTTTTGCATGACAAGTCATTTCTAAGATGACCTGCAAATTCACGGATCGTCACTGTCAATCAAATAATCAACCAACCAATCAAATCATTCATTTAGACTTGAAATGAACTTTGAGCACTAACTTTTACGTTGAGCAGTTTTGTTGGTTTAGGTACGTGAAGGTAGTTATTACAACTTGTTCAAGCTGTTGTTACGACGTTTAGGTCAATAACCATCTATTCATTTTTTGCTACAGGTTACATATCTTACACTTGAACGCCATTTTAAATCTAACTTACTGCCGGAGCTAAAGTGGGCGGGGCCAGCGATCCGTCAGATGTCCGACATTCGATAGATACTTGACTTTAAGACGTAACTACTTTCTTTCTTCTCGGCGGATAGTTCAAACATGGATCCCTCTAATCATTATCAATAACACGTTCGATCAAATTCCTTCGATCGGTTGTTTCAACCCTTCTCTGTTTTTAAAATTTTAGACTTGTCCATAATCAAAAATGTTGTGTAATTAAAAGTGGGTTACATTTGAAGAACAGACATTCAGTAGGGTAAAAAATTATTGTAGAGGTTTTGCAGGGAGAAATCTAAAGTGGATTTAATTAGAAAATAGTCATTCATTAGGATAGAAAAAATGTGGAAAAAGAAGAAATTGCTTGTTACAATCGATTTCTTCTTTTTCTACAATGTTCTCTAATTTTTAATATCACGAGAAGGTAAAAGACAGGGATCGAACAGGTTAGAGATTACCCTTTTCTGTGTCACAAATCCTGCGACCCATAATGATATGTTTAGTTTTTGACAAATCTTAGACTATAATGCGTGCAAGTCTTCCGTCAATGTCCTGAGCAAGTTTGAACTTTGTTTCAGGCTTACTGACAAACGGCTACCAATTTACAAATCATTTGACATCCAATAATTGACCAATCGCAGATGTCAATCAAATAACCTGAACACCTATGTAATCACTCATTTAGACCAGTCATGAGTTTTGAACTCCGACATTGGGAGTCATTTTTTGTTAACCATTTTTTCTTGGTTTGGCGACCTACCCGTTTTACCTACAGCTAATTCAAGCTGTAGTTACGGCGTATAAGTCGCCAACCAACCATTCTATTTTTTGTTACAAGTTATTGGCCATATAATTTGCAAAATAGCGCCGTTTAAAATCGAAGCGGGACTGCCTGTAAGAGTCAGTGGGCGTGCCAAATGAGTAAGTGGGCTGGGTCAACTATTGGCCCATTTTAAGTTATGTGGTCAGATTTCATTCAAATTCTGTGTATACACCTTACTTCCAGATTCCTGTGCAAGATTTGTACAGATACCGTAGATAGATTTTACTGGCTTGTACATGGACACATTTGTCGACATATATTTTTGATTAACAATATATAATTTACTTTCGGTAGCAATAATATATTTCAGCCAAATTAATATTTCTGCAGTTTATCTTTTCCATGTCAGTTAACAGTATGGTGGGCGTTGAAAAAATTGACCGATCGCTGGCCACGCCCACTGATCTCCGACATGTCATTTCGACTAAGGTAATTAACGACATTAGTTTGCGAAATAAAAGGGATATAAAATGAGCCTATGCGTGACATTTCCAGCCATTTCGCATATGCGTGACTCGCACACATTGGACACCCTGGACAGCCATTCGGGACAATTAGAATATTCGCTGATTGTTTAAAGATGCTTTTGCTCAGTATCTATCTACAGAGCGCAGAGTGAAGACTCTGATCAGACTGTGCGGATGCACAGGCTGATCTCAGTCTTTACTTGGCGCTCATGTGTTATGGTTGAAAATATCACGCACGCGCTCAAATAAAAGGCAAATATCTTATTGGTGGCCTAAACCTCGCTAACTACAGTGTGAATAAGCAGTAGTCACAATAGTTTAATAACCAAACCAAGAACAATTCTTAACTTACGTGTCGTAGTTCAAAGTTTATATCCGGTCTTTACGAATGATGTGACATCTCAAACGCTTTTCTTTTTATGAAAGTTAAGTGGCTCTCTATCAATATATAACTTGCTTTAAAGGTAGGTATCGATGTTTTTTTCATGTAACAGATTTTTTTTATTTTTATTTCCTCTCATAAACTATTTGAAAACAATATGGCAAAAAGTAGTTTTGCAAAAATATGAGGTCGCTTATCAGAAAAAGCAGGGTATTTCCCTAAAAGCCTACGTAGGCAATTAATCTATTTTTAGATTAATCCGAGACAGCTCCGAAAATTATAGGGCATTCACGTGGCGCGAATAACCGTTAGAACCTTACATCTAGTTCAAATTACATCAAACTAACGTCATCGTTACGTCATCAGGAGAAATGTTCGCTAGCCGGTCTGTAAAGATCAGCGTCGGACTATCAATCTAGAGGTCCCGGGTTCGATCCCCGACGGCGGCACTCATCCTTTCCGACTATTTGTCTCTCACCAATGGGTCGATAATCGTAGACCTATGTGAGATAGCAGCTGGAGGCTAGGAAGGGATGTAATGGTAGTACTGGTGTGAGAAATACCAGGATTCCATTGTTAGGTGCTCCAGCCGCCGCGATATAACTGAAAGATTGTTGAAAGCGGCGTAAAACCCCATTCAAACAAACAAACAAACTGTAAAGATCAGTCCTTTCACGTGACATGATTTAGGACCTTGGCTGTTTCGCTAGTAAATTTGTTATCTTTATTTGACTGGGTCATATGCAAATGAGGTCATCCGATGTCGACAGCCGAATTCCGTGATATCTAAAAATAACCTGGAATTCCGCTGAACCTTCCCGATATAACTAGAAAAAGCCACTTTAGGTCTATTAGATAACCACCAAGACAATACCTGACCTAACCTTTTAAATGTATTAAATGTTCGTCTGAGTTTATTTTTCGGCACTAGGTAATTTTTCTAATCGTTGTTTCAGAAACATCGATACCTCCCTTTAAGTAAAAGTACTTGAAGTACTGTAAGCTGGAAAAGCATGGTTTTGAAAGTAATCTTCTTTTCAAGGTTTATCATGATGAATAAACGAGGTTAATGTAACCCAGGAGTTAAAAAAAGCATGCTTTTACAAAAGTTCTCTACAATTCGAATAAAGTTCCTTTATGTGGTCATACAAAGCAGAGTGCTTAGTGAGGACTATGTTCAGACTAGGCCTTACTTGGCACATTTGAGAAATTGTGCGAAATGTGCATTTTAAATTGAAAACAGTAAAAATAAATCTTTTGATTAAACAAACATTTTTTAAGTTTGTTTGCTACTATATAGAATAGGATCCTGATGCTTCTGATTCGCCCACCTTCCGGGTTATTACTATAGTGGCCCCTACAGTGTACACAAAGAAATCATAAAAAGGGTCCCCTTTCTCGTGTTTTCTCTAGGACTGGAAGATCATTCTGATCCAGTTTCATCAAAATGAGACAATTACGTACACCCTAGAGTGCAGACAAAAATGTCATTTAGGCCCCTTCTACCTTTTTTCGCAATTGAATGTTCTCAACTTTGTGACCTGTGTGTGTGCGTGCGTGTGTGTGTTTGTGTGTGTGTGTGTAGCCCCTATAGTGTTAGCTATTAAAGGTGACCCACGACGGGCATTTGATAATCACAAAGGTCAATTTTAGCACGATGCTAAAAATACCTAGGAAATCAACTTTCAGGCAGGGTTTGAAATATTCCTGAAATACACAAGAACTACTTTCTACGGTGTAGGAATTAAATGGATTTAGTGGTTAAGCCTCCAGTAGCAGTTTGCACTCCTGGAACTCTAAATATCTCAAAGATCTCAAATTCGTCTTTTAACTACAGCTTGAAACAACTGGATCTATCAGGTTTTGGTTGTCAACAAATGATATTTCATTTCAAATCGAATTGTTGCTACCTAAATATCAAAACAGCGAGGATTTCTAGCAATATTTACCATGCATTGTAATCTTCCCAGCGATGCGAAATGCCATTGACGGGTTAGAGGAAAATGTGAGAGAAAAAAGAGAGAAATAGATTTACAGTAGTCCCAGACATAGAACGCTTCATTATGTCTTTACGTATAAAAGCCATATCAGATTTCTGTATCAAGAAAGACTAGCAGACTCGTGGGAAATGGATATATTCCTAATGCTTAGTTCCGTCACAGGATATAGACACATCTTCTCACCTCTTACACCATCAGCATCGGTATGACTGCTCGGACTGAGCAGGGAGACGGCTGTCAGAATCGTCTAATCGCGACTGTCAATCAAATAACCAGTCGATCAATAAAAATCATTAACTCAGACTTGATGTTAACAACTTGATGTTTACACTTATGTGAAGCAATTTTGTTGATTTGGCGACTTAAACGCCGTAAGTACAGCTTACTTAATCTGTATTTGCGATGTTTAAGTCGCAAACCCACTATTTACATTTTTGTGACATGCCACTGGCAATTGAATTTGCACAATTACACGCCTTAATATTTAAGTGGAACTTGCTGTAGGTTGCTTGTTGACAGGGGCCAGGGATCCGAGATTTGACCAATCGCTGGCCTCTGAACTCTGGCATTAGTTTGCAACGGTCAGGAAGGCGAATCGTCGATGTGTAACGTGTTACTCAATTACGCCGTTTAACCAATTACCAGACAGCAAAACTTTAGACTGGTCCAAATTGAATGGAGTTGCAGACTGAAAGGTTTTTGCAACCTTCTGAGTTGAAAACATAGTGAAAAATGAAGAAATTGCTTGTTACAAGCAGTTTTGTAAGTGTTATGTTTTCTTAAGATGCGCCAAAAAGCCTCACTCTGTGGGAATGGGTTAATATCGAAACGGAATTTCCTATCGGAGCTCGGTGGGCGTGGCAAAGGATTCGTCATTGGAAGTTGATACACGCAAATAGTCCATTTACTCAATCAGGGAATATTAAACAGATTGAATGGGGTTTTTTTTAGCCTTAAATAAAATACGTTTCAATTTCCCCTTAACAATGTAACTGTCGTGCTGACCTTTCGTCTGTACCCTTCAGCGCAAGCTGAAGTGCAAGCTGGCCCTTTATAAATTGATTACTCGAAAGTTTCTTTTTCTTCTTCTACTTCTTCTTTACGCGCATTGTTTTGTACTTTTCCATATGTTATCTTTTTTAAACCATTTAACCCATTCTCACACAATGGCACTTTTTACGCCCCTCAAGAAAAACATTCGGGAAAAAATTGAGAAACTGCATGTTACAAGCAATTTCATCATTATTCTCAATGTTTTCTAATCCAAATCTAAAAAAAAAAATCATACTTCAATCCCTTAAAAAATTTTTCCTTGAATTTTGACCTGTCTAAAATTGCGTTGTCTAGTAATAGGTTAAATGCCAGAAATACATTCAAAAATGTGCAGACACTGAAATCATTAACTAGTCCATCATTACGAGGACATCATCAATTACATTGAAAGAGTTAGAGAATTAAAAGGACAAGCAATTTATCATATTTCTGATCACAAAGTAATGTAGTCGGATGGACGTTTGAATGATACTGTAAATAAATAAGGTCATTAATTCTCCAGATAATTCATGTTACATTTATTAGAATAACAGTGAATCAGAGTGTTAGCTCAAATCAGTATTATCATTATTATTACCATTGTCATTATTTCAACTTTAAAGATTTTTTTTTCTCTTTTTGTGTATGAGTTGGGGTAAGATTAACGCATTTACGCATTCCGACGCAATCCCTAATATGGATGTAACACAAGAAAATAGTGGGGAAAACATTATGGAAAATAAAGAAATTGCTTTTATCAACACAGCATCAATCCAACTGAAAGATTCAGAACATATAAAGGACAACCTATGTAGCCGGATGGACGTTTGAATGATACTGTAAATAAATAGGGTCATTAACCCTTGACATGCTAAATAAAATCTGTTTCAAAAAGATACATTTAAATTAAAGGACTGTAAGCACTGGAAGCTCTTGCAAAGAACTAATATGTCTTTAGACATTTAATTTGATGAACAAATCCTGCTCAGCAGGGATAATCAGGTGGTGCGGACTAAGATCAGATTGCACATATGTGCAGGCTCATCACTGTCTATACCTCCTGCCGAAACAGGACTATTCCGGGATCAGTATGACAAACGTTAATACTCGAGATTATGTATCATTTTTTAGAATAATATTAAATCAAAGTTTAATATTAATAGTTCTAACCTGTATCATATCTATCACTGTTATAAATGATGATAATATTGTTATTTTTATTGTTTCAAATCACAATATTTTTCTAATTTTTTATTTATTTATTTATCTATTTATTTATTTTTGGCGGGGGGAGCGGACTGGTAGCAAATAGCGATTAACCTATTTCTACATAATCCCGCTTTTGACGTCCCAAAGAAAATAAGTTTGAGACAACACTATGGAAAATAAAGAAATTGCTTGATGAAAGCATTTTCTTCATTATCCACAAGGTTTCTACACCGAAAGATATATATATATATTTTTAAATTAATCGATTAAAATCGTTGTCTGTAACTTTTTTGAATCTGCACAGTCTAAAACAAAACACAGAGTATTGGGTTAAGCGGGGGGTGGGGGTATTTATTTCTTCGTTTTTTAGCAGAAGTCCGTAAAGGATAACAAATTCCATTCTTCCAGAAAAAACATTATCTTTCGCGAGAAAATCTCTCTTTTGATTAATTGCTTCAACTTTTAAACACAGTCATTTCATATCGATCCAATGGAATCCGAGAAATATTTACTGTATTTTTCGGACGAGCTGTATTTACGCCGAAAATGTATACTATATTAATCACCCATTCCCACACATTCCCTTCTTTTCATGCCCCTTCTAGAAAAACAAACTTTTGAAAACATTGTGAAAAATGAAGAAAATGCTTGTATCAAGAAATTTCGTGGTGTTCCACAACGTTTTCTATCCAAAAAGATGAGAAAAAAATTCAAAATTTCACCAACTTGAAATTGTCGCCTGCATCTTCTTTCAATGTAAACCAGTCTAGGCAAGTCTAAATTTTTCCATGAGTGTGCGGATTATATAAATAGAAATTCATTCAAAGAACTTGATATTTGAAAAAAGTACTTAAACAGTTTGCATTCTCATTTCTACAAATGCATGTATATAGGGAATATTATATTACGATATAGTAATATTCTATTTATTGTATACCTACATTCCTTTTAATGAAATCGATGAATTAAGAAAAAAATATATATACATTGTACGTGTATTTCCATTCTAATAACGTTTATTCGCATCATGACGCCATCTACAGTCATCTTAGGCTACCTTATATGGAACCGTATTTGACACTGTCAGGTTGACATGTAAGATTTTGGCTATTGGAAATGTATATTTTACTACAAATTTCGATAGGTACATGTATGTAATAAAAACACTCGGTGGAAACGGGTCCCGGATATTGCTAAAATTTTAATCGAAATCCGTCATTTTTTATCTACAGACTCATCGACACTGGTAAGTAAATGCCTGATTTCTTTTATTCTGTTATTCTTTAGCGCTAATTGGACCAATTACAAGAGACACAATATCCATAATTTACATTCAATTCGTGTAATACTGACTTAAATTCCACGCTCCATTTAAAAAACGACTGTTTGTAGGGCATCTTCACTCAAAAGTTGATACATTCCACTATTATTTTACATCTATGAGCAATAAAATCATGATTTTAAAAAAATCTGAAGCGAACATTTTCAACTTTTATCATTTAAGTTCATATCTTGAAATTTTCAGCCCCCATCTTCCAAAATTGAAAGAGATATGGTCGTAAACGTGCGGTCTCGTACTTAGGAGTAGGGATACTTTGAATTGAAAAATGTATACTGTGGATTGCATTTTCAAAATATTTGGGTACTGGGAATTGACAATCATTCCAAAACTTTAAACTTGTTTTGAAGCTTTAAAGAACTGATGACTTGACAAAAAATACGAACAAGATTGTTTACCAACTTCAATAAAGCCGTACCGTTTATTTTATTGGTATCTTTCATGTCTCATCTAACAACGTTTAGTCGTGGAATATAAGTTAAATTTTGACTGAGATGATTCACATTTTTAAGCAACAAGAATCGATTTCGAATACAGTAAATATGCTTTTTTATAGTTTGTATGAGTCATCAAGAAACATCTAAATGACAAAATTACAAAGCGCATATACCACCAAAGAGCCACGTTGACATAACGCACTTTGTCCCGAAATTAAACGTATTTTTTTCATTTTTCCTCTGTATATTTTAGAATCACGATTGAAACGAATCGTCAAATATATTACAAGTGGGCTTTGCTAGCTTCTTTGAAAATCAACAAAGCACTCTGAAATCTAGCGTTCTGTGAAATATCATTTTGTAGAATTAGTTTAAGCGTTTTGATATTGTAGTCTTGGTGTAAAATTATCGAGATTTATCCTTAAGGGTTCGAATAAAATGTAAAATCATTTACTATTTGTATACAAAGTTTGCATACATATTTCAATATAGATACCAATCGCCCTCTAATTTTGTGAGTTATAATATTGTTATGATTCTATAAATATGTGTTTGTTTTCGACATGAGCTCTGGTACCGTATCCCCTGCCAAACAGACGTCCTATTTTACGATTTAGTTTGGAGGAGCTAAAAACGTACAAAAGCTAATCATTTTTCGAGATTGCATAATGTATTTTTTCCATGTATCTGTCCGACAAAAGGAAATATACATTATTCAGTCTTAAACATACAAAATTGACCAAAACTAAAAAAAATTATATTGCAATTCTCAGTACCCTTTTAAGCAATTTCCAGTATGTCAAAACAGCTTAGATATTTATTCCCAGTACCCAAAAGAATTGCTACAGTCTACCGAAAAATGGCAATATCTTTGTCAAATTTTAATATTAGTGGCCTATTTTTTTAGCATTGTTTCTTGGTTTGTATTTAAATCGATCGCTCGATTCATTTTTTTTAAATGGTACTCCTTATTTTGTATCTTGGTTGAATAAATGCGAGTAGGGTAAGGCTCTTCGTGGTAAACACGTGGTCCATGTGGTGTTTAGACGACAATCCTTCGAGTACAGGGCGTAATGAATATGTAAACTTAATTTTAGACACATACTGTTTTTAAGGCTAGACTTAATCAGCGTGAGCACATAACTTAATAATAGAAAATGAACAAATACTTACACTGGTTCCTGAATATTTTGACATGGGGCCATTTTGAGGAGCAATATCCGGGATCCGTTTCCACCCAGTGAAAATTAAACATTTCTATTGAAGTTGATTTCTGACAAATGTGTTGATGTCTAAGATTAAGTAGTAAGGTGTTCTATTTAAATTCATTGCTAGACGTCATTTTTAGACTTGTAAAAATTGAATTTGCAGACGACGTTCTAGAGAGGGTTAAATCTATGGACGCCTCGGCTGATAGGGTAGCAACATTGTGAAAAATGAAGAAATTGCTTGTAACAATTTCTTTATTTTTCAAAATATTTTCATTTTTTTCTTCTTATTATTATTTTTTCTTGAGGGGCGTAAAAAGGCGGAATTGTGTGGGAAAGAGTTGGTTGATATAAAACTAAGTGACTATGGAGAATAAAGAGAATAAAAAATAAAGAGAATAAAGATAAAAAAAATAATAAACAAATGAGGAAATGAATAAGTAAGATGGATCTATTAGTCAAACACTTGTTTACCTTGCAAAAAACGGCTCTTGTCTAATGTCCAACTGCAAAACAACACTGATTGGATAATGTAATGTCTTGTTTATTAATCACAGATTATCGAGGCAGTCTGGTAGTTTGATGAACAACAGGCGACAGACGACTATTGATTGTAAGACAAGTTATGTTGTTCGGCCATTATATATCCCCCTGGTTTCTTCCTGCGGTTCTTTATTGGGAATTTCCAATAGACTCACAGACCGCAAACCACAATAGCTGCATTCCTCTGTTTCATCTTGACAATAGCGGTTTGATGAAAGACAACCGCGCGACGAAGATAAAGCCTGACATAATACCATGATAGCAGTATTTGATCTGTCTTTCAGGAAACTAAACGACGTTACGTACGATGGCAAAGAGGTGACATGTGCGTTTTTAGGTAGGAAAGCGTCAGCTTTGATAGCTTAAGTTAACAGACAAAATTTTGAGGTCGTCTCAAAGTTCAACGAGTACAAACTGCCACTGGAGGCTTAACCACTAAACCCGTTAAATGCCTACGCCATAAAAAATAGTTCCTTTTCATTTCAGGAGTGTTGAAAACTCTATTCAAATTGTAAAGAACTCTGTCAAAAGCATGCTATTTAACCCATTCCCACTCAATTCCGCTTTTTAAGCATCTTAAAAAAGCTTTGGAAAACATTGTGGACAATGAAGAAATTGCTTGTAACAAGCAATTTCTTCAATGTCCACAATGTTTTCTACCTAACAAGGGAAGGATTTTCTAAATTCAACCATGTTTTGCTAGCTTACAATACGTTCAGTGCTTTGATTATTTTATTTAGATCTATCTTACACACACACACACACACATATATATATATATATATATATATATATATATATATATATATATATATATATATATAAAGAATCGAAAAATATTCATATAGATGTGACATATGACTTTCTTTTATGTAGACCTTCGATATGGCCGCGGCTTCATTTTTGTGAAACATATAGCTTTTATTTCTAAAATTTGAAGAAAGAAAATAACGACATCGAAAAATATCGAATAAAATAATCGAAAAAATATTCATATAGATGTTACATATGACTTTCTTTTATTTAGACCTCCGATATTGCCGCGGCTTCATTTTTGAGAAACATATAGCCTTTTTTTTCTAAAATTTGGAGAAAGAAAAAAAAACAACATTGATTTTCGTCTTTTAGGCAGGTTTTCCTGGAAATAGGCCATTTGTTTATAGCATCATCGTTGGGCGTGCAATGTTGTTGGGATGCAAAATGCCATAACTTCATCTATATACAAGCTGTAGTTACGTCATTTTGCACGCCCACCGACATTGTACAGACGTCCAACATGACTCATGGGTTAATGTAATAGACTACAAAGTGATTTGAAAGGAGTCAAATGTCTGAGTTTCGATTCCCAACAACCCTACTGCATGTCATGTTGGCGAGTCTTTTGGGCAAGATATTTCGGAGCACTGTCCTTGTGCTGCTGGGCCGCAAAACATAGAGCAGTTAGTAGCGCGTAGAACTCCTAGTCATGGGGTCCCGGGTTCGATCCCTGGTCGCAGTAAATATCCTTTCCAACACTTTTCTCCAACCAATGTGAACCTAAGTGAGATGAGCAGTTGGAGGCCCGGAAAGGATGTGGTCGTAGTTCTGGTGTGAGAAGTACCAGGAACCTACGGTAAGATGCTCAAGCCGCCGCGATATGACTGAAATACCGTTAGAAGAGGCGTTAAATCCCACCCTATCAATCAATAAAACCTTATGCTGGTAAAACCTGGGAGGTACATAGATATTCGAACGTCTTCTCAATATGATTAGAACGGTGCTGAGAGCGACGCCTACTCATTCAAAAGGGACAATTAACCCTTTCCTGTTTATCAAAATTTTAGACTTGTCCAATTTGAAAGAAATTACCGACGACAACTTAAAGTGAGTGCAATTTGAAAGCTTACAAATCTGCAGGGTAGAAAATATTGTGGGAAAAGAAGAAATTGTTACAAGCAATTTCTCCTTTTCCCACAATGTTTTCTCAAGTAAAAAACTCAAGGACGTTAAAAAACCAGGGATTTAACAGGAAAGGGTTAACCTATAAACCAAAAAGGAGATCTCCTGGTTAGTAAGAGAAGTAAGTGACTATGATCAGATTGCGCGGACTGCGCAGACTGACCTGGTTTGAAATGTTTAGCTGTCTGAATATTTTCTTAATCTACAATAAAATCCTTACCTCGATATAGATGTATTGTCTGCTGGATTGAGCCCAGCTGGATCCGATCACTTGTTCAAATATTTGTTTTTCGAAACGAATGTCCCTTTTCGCTTGGTGGGTCACATATATTTAAAAAAAAGGGTGATTCTTGTAAAGAAACGGTCTTACTAAATACGTGCAAGTAAACATGAGACTGTTTATAATTGAAGGATCGCGATTGTCAATCAAAATATCAATAGACCAATCAAAACGTTTATTCAGACCGGAAGTGATTTTTGAACTCTAACATTAGCCGACATGCAACTGATTTTGAGACTTAAATGTCGAAACTAAAGCTAATTCAATCTATAGTCACTAGGTTTATGTCACCAACGAACAATTGCACTTATTTATTACCTGTAACTGATCATAAAATAATGGTGCTTAATATCCAATTTGAACTTCCTGTTGGAGCTCAGATGGCGGGACCAGCGATCTGTCAACTGACGGTCACTAGCCATGTCGACTGACACCCCTCATGTTAGTCCGAATGAGGTAATAAAAGACATTAGTTTTTAACTCATTTTGGTTTTAGACCGAATATTAACCCATTCCCTCACAATCCCTCCCTTTTACGCAATCCAAGAAAAAAGCATTGGGAAACATTGTGGAAATGAAGAAATTGCTTGTTACAAGCAATTTCTTCATTTAACACAATGTTTTCCACATGGAAAGTTGAATAAATCTAAAATTCCACGAACTAAAAATTGTCGCCTGCAACTTCTTTTAATATATACCATGGCTAAAATTGTATTGTGGGGAGATGGATAAATGTTGTAGTTCAAAGTTCACTTCCGGTCTAGATGACTTTTTGATTGACATTGCCTTTAAATTGGCTTAAAGATGAGACAATGGGTAGCCTGAAAAGCCATACAGTAAAAGCAGAACATTGATTTACGGTTAAACTTGTACTCAGCGACCCCTTAAGGGGCAGGATGCGGTTGTTTATGAGAATGGTCACTTAATACACTATTTTGGGACATAAATGAGGGATCGGTTCGACTGCATACATAATATTTATTGCACGATTCTAACTTCAACCTCTGTAGGTGGAACTCATTAAAATCGTCTCATTGAGACGATTCTTATTGATTTCCATGAACATAGGACTTAGTTTTTTATAACGTTATGCAATTGTAAATTTCTTTTTAGTTTGAAAGGTAATTTTGATGCTTGTAACCCATTCCTACTTGACAAAATTTAAGACTGGTCCAAATTGAAAGAAGATGCAGACGACAATTTCAAGTTGATGGAATTTTAAACGCTTTCACCTTTTTGGATAGAAAACATTGTGGATAATGAAGAAATTGCTTGATACAAGCAATGTCTTCATTTTCCACAATGTTTTCCAAAGCTTTTTTCATGAAGGGCGTAAAAAGGAGGGATTGAGCTGAAATTGGTTGTATATTTTAGTAGGTCGTTTGATCAAGATCTACTGTGTATTTTTAATTGACCAATCGCTGGCCCCACCCACTTAATCCGTTGGCATCGCCCATTGACCCCGTAAGGAAGTTCTACTTCGATTTTAAAGGCGTTGATTTTCGAAATATATGTCGTCAAACCAACAAAAATGCTTCACATAAAGTCGGCCAAAGTCGGAGTTCAAAGTTAATTTCCGATCTAAATGAATTATTTCATTGGTCGACTGATCATTTGATTGACAGCCGCGGTTGGTCAATTAACTTTGAAGCATTTGTAAATTTCTACAGAGAGCTTGATAAAGACTGCTCCAACCGCCGCGATTTGACTGAAATACTGTTAGTAGTGGGGTAAAACCGCTATCAATTTATCAATTAATAAATCATGTTAAAGACAGATCAGACTGCGCGGTTGCGATGACAATTACACCTCAGTCTCTTCTTTGCACATGTGTAATTGACAGATCGCAGGCCCCGCCCTCTTACTCTTCTGGTCACACCAACTGACTCCGTCAAAAAATTCCACTTCGACCATAAAGGCGTTATTTTGCAAAATTTAGTAACATGCAACAAAAAAATGTTATGGTTGGTTGGCGATTCCAACTGCATTTCAGAAGTTTAACTGGCACAACCAATTAATCCACCTAACAAAAGAAATGCCGGTGAATGTTCGAGTTCAAAGTTTAATCCCGGTCTAAATGAATGATTTGATTGTTCGATTGATTCTTTGATTGACAGCCGCGATTGGTCAATTGTTGGCTATGACATGTACCTCTTTCCTTACAAGTTTTTAAAGTAAGAGAGCAAGGTGACCTAATATTGATATAGTGAAAAGAATCACCATTCTTTTACAAGGGACGTTTTCATAATGGCAAACTTAATTGAGAGCTTTCCTCTTAAAATCCGCTTTTGACAAAAAAAGTATAGGGTTCTTTTTTTTTTTTTTTTTTTGAGTAAGAGAGCGTTTTGTAATCCTGAGCAAAGCCAGCTGCCATCTCATAGCCAATATTCGATTTATGCATGTAGAACAAGAACATCAAAACACACACACATAAAAAACACACGAATTTAATATGTAATTAAACTTTCCTTCACAAAATTAACCCAATGCCATCGTGGGGCAACCAAAGTGTCCTAACTGCGGCTTGAATACGCTGTAGTTACGATAGTTTTGTAGCACAACGACGACATTTTGATTCGAACTGTTGGCATTTGCTTAATTGACAAGGATTCCGTTGGGGCCTTATTAACGTAACTCATAAAACAAGTCAAAGCGTTTAATTAATCAAGATTTACCTGAGACAAATTAACTTTCGAAGGCAATCTCCGTTAGTTGAACGTCTTATGAAAATATCACCGACGGAGGGCCATTCCATATGAAAACGGGTCGCGTTTTTCTTCATGGACTTTGCAGAGGATTCTGGGGAGAACGAATAATTAACCAATCGCTGGCTCCGCCCTTTTACTCCAAAGGCCACGCCCATTGACTCTGCCAGGAAGACCAGCTTCGATTTTAAACGACGTTATTTTTCAGAATTCATTGCCAGTAGCATTTAACAAAAAAGTAGAATAGTTGGTTGGCGACCTAAACGTAGTAACTACAGCTTTAAAAAGCTGTAGTTACGACGTTTAAGTCGCCAAGCCAAACAACAGAGGCCAATGTCGGAGTTCAAAACTCATTTCTGGTCTCAATGAATGATGTCGTTGGTCGACTGGTTATTTGATTGACAGTCGCGATTGGTCAATTTTAACATTTAGGAGTAGTAGTAGACTTTTTGGGGAAAATGTAAAAATAATGACGATTATACATAACGAACCATTGATTTATGTCCTGTAACAAACGAAGTATTGTCGGTTTAGGACATAACTGCTCTTCACAATAAATAAAAGCACTAAATCACTGATGGCGGACGTTCCTTTTTGGCAAAGTAGAGTGATATGCCTAATTTTGAGCAGAAAATGGTAATTCTTATATAGATAATTTGATTAAAGCAAAAGTTTTCGCCTAGCCCTATTAGCCTAATAGGTAAAACAGGATGTTTCCTATTCTAGTGATAAGAGCATGATACCCAGTTCGGCAAAAAAATACCATTGCCACAATCACCATTTAAGTGATAAGTAATTTACCTATTAACCCATTCCCATACAACGACGCTTTTAGACGCCTCTCAAGAAATGAAATTGGGAAAAACATTGTAGTAAAATGAAGAAATTCTTTGTGACAATTAATCTCTCATTGTCAACATCATTGAGTAAAATGAAGAAATTGCTTGTAACAAGTTTTCTACCCAGAAAGTCGAAAAAAATCTAAAATTTCACATACTTGTTATTGTCGTCTGTAGCTCCTTTGAATTTGGACCAGTCTAAAATTTGCCGTCTGGTAATGGGTTAAGTTGACTGAACAGGTCATGGCTCAATTTCAATATTGTCGTTGTATATGTTCATGTTCTGGTGTGAAAAAATGACAGGAAACCATGGCTAGGTGCAGCTACAGGTCGCAGTATTACTGAAATACTAATAAATGTGACGTTAAATCAAATTCACTTAATCGCTGTCCATGTAGCTTCTAGCAGTCTACTTTTTAACTTTTCCGACAAATTAGTCTACAAATATTTTAGATGTCGTTTAAAAATCTTGGAAAATATCAGATTAGCAATTTACTCAGAATTTAATTACTAACAAGAAACAAACGAGAGATTTTGTATATCTTTTAAGCCTTATGCGACCCATTTAAGTCAAGAAAGCTAATTCAAAATACATGTAATAAAAAGCTTTAAGGGAACCTCACTGAACATACGTATAACATACTGAAATTGTTCCACTTAATTATACATTTCTATTTAGTCTATTATGGCCAATCACCTCTATAGCATACAGCTGGTATACCGAACTTCTAAAAATAGTAATTAAGGAATAGCACAATGGGTGAACGAAGCGCAACACAACTTCTTGAACCAGTAAAATTAAGTAAGCTGGAGGTTCCGAACGGCCGACAAATTACTCAATTCATATTGTGTACAAGGCCGAAGCCGGATATCGGGTGGCTTACTGTGATTTATGAATTACATCGAATTATCACAACTCGCCCTTATAAAATATACAAAATCTACGAAGTTTACAAAATTGATAAGTTGAGCTTAAGTTGGTACTACTTTTCCTACACCATAGTAAGTTCATAAGACGTCCACCAAAAATGAATAGTTCCGTGCTCCGTTTTTTTGTTGAGGCATGTAAAAAAAATTTGCCAATCAGAGTTCACTAGATTCGATAGAAATGACTGAAATTACTATTTTCCTGTGACGACTTACGTGCTTATGAGCTGTAAACTTCTTTTCCAACAATTTATCTTCCTTTTTTTACATTTTAGTTTTTTCCATTTTATTTTCTTTTTATTGCTGTAGCTGATGCAGTTTTTGCTAATTTCCAGTAGGTCATCTAAAACCTGTATATGTTGACGGTTCTGCAATATTGCCATGCGGTAACTGGTAAAAGAGAAGGAAGAAAAGAGATTGATTTCATTAGTGTTGCTACAGTACTCTAGTATTTCTTAATATACAATGGCTCGCTTGCCCTGCCATTTCTCTGTTTCTTTAAGCAATATATCTTGAGCATCGCTTAGAATTTATTTTGATTTATAAGGTACTAGATCGTATGTAATATTTATCCAATTACGATCCTTAGCGTGAGATGATTTTGGGGAAAATAAATGGGTCAGGTCACCATTGTCCCCCAGAATGTTTCCCTTTTTCTAATTCCATTTCGTTAATTTGCAAATCAACTCGATAAGTTTTCGTTCTCGCAAAAGACACTTATGACACTCCAGTTAGTTATACTTTTTTGTACGTATATTGAACCCAATACCAGACTGCAAAATTTTAGGCAGGTCCAAATATATTGGAGTTGCAGTCAAAATTCTAAATGAGATTATAGGTTTTTCAACTTTCTGTGTAGGAAACATTATTTACAAGAAATTCCTTCACTCTACACGCTATCTTACTAATGACTTTCTTTATTAAAAAGCGTTAAGTGTCGAAGGGATTATTTTCTGTTTTCATTTGGATGTGAAACTACAAAATTAATTACTTTGTAAGGAGCCGCATGAAGACTTTCGGGGATTTTTTTTTACAAAATAGTTGCTTACAAATTGTTTTCATGAAGAAATGAAAATGGATTTTCCAGCCATTTTTATAATAAAGCGGAAACTTTGATAGACGCAACTAACAATTCATACAAAAACAATTATGTACAAAATATGATGCCAACATTATTGAATTTTAATGTATTTTCTCGGTATGTTTTAAACCTTTATCAATACAATCGTTCTTTCGTACCCTTTCCAACAAATATTATAGATGTATTTCTAATCGCTATCTTAACCCATTAATTGCAGAAGACTATTCATAGTTGATGAAATTTAGAAAATCTCTCTCTTTGTGGTAGAAAACACTGAGGGTAATGAAGAAAAAAGCTCAAAAAGATTGTTAGAAAAGACGAAATTGTTTATAATAAGGGGTTCATGCGTACTTTTTCAATCAATATTTTTCTCGTGTTATTCTTTAGGGTACCATCCCAGCAAACATAGCCATATCGGGCCGATATCGGCTACTCGTCGGAATATCGGCAATTTTTGCCGATGTCGGGCCGATGTCGGGCCGATATCGCCTTGAAATCCGTTGTCAAATTGTGAATTATTATTCCAATACTTTTTTCTCACATAAAACCTTAATCCATTTCGAATTGATGCCCTACGAAGCAAATATCTTTCCTGACTTTCTAGTAGGATATTTTATTTTATTTTTATGACAGAATAGACCCGATGTTGATAAATTTCTTTCTTTTTTTATTTTTCTCATAAACGATTATTTTATGTTGTATAAAAGAAATCTAATGTGAATAA
Source organism: Fragum fragum (assembly GCA_946902895.1). Lineage (NCBI taxonomy): Eukaryota > Metazoa > Mollusca > Bivalvia > Cardiida > Cardiidae > Fragum > Fragum fragum. The sequence goes on from OX336370.1 coordinate 45,846,420, forward strand.
TTGTTGTTCTCAATTTGAGAGTTTTTCTCGAATTACGAAAGTGTTAGATAAAACGACATCCATATCGGCTGGACATCGGCCCGATATGCATCGTGTTGTAACTCTTATGTAATATCAAACAATTAGTCTAAAATTTGAAAAATGCAAATAATCGTTTCTATTAATTCAAACAATAAAGATAAATAAAAAGGGGTATAAAATTGGTATTTTTGAAATAATTATATTATTAATTGATATTATTTGCTCCGTATTTTATTGACTCCGTGGATAGAGAAAACGAAGCCGTTTTGGCTGGTTCCGGTATTTGAATGAGTTTGACTATTAGGCGCGGTTTACTGCGGTAACCAGAATTTTTGAACTGTTGGCGCAATTTGTAAACCCAGAAAATCCCTCCTTTTCCAATCGTATTGAAGTCATCTCCTGGAACAAGTTCTTTTAAAAGGTATGTTGTTCGGATTTACATATTTTGCATATTTGTCTAGATCATTTTTGTGAATACATAATGCAGTCTTTCTTTATCTATTTATAGCACTGATATCGGCCTCCGATTATGCCGATGATTTTTTTCACACATTTTTTTTAACTCTTTAAATCCACACCAACAGCAGAATTCTTCGTCATGAAATTTTGTATACAATATAGGAAAAAGTAGTTTACGGTCTGATGCAGGACAACTTTTTGACAGGTCATTGTGTATTTTGTTGTTGAAAAATTAGGTCAAGTAGTGTACTGATAGTCTGTTATTGCTGTCAATTTGTTACTTTTAGATATGAATCAAAATGGACTAATTCAAACAGAAGAGTTGCAAGTGACAAATTATTGTTTACTAAATCTTAGTTCCTTTCAACCTTATGGATAGAAAACATTGTGTAAAATGAAGATATTGCTTGTTACAAGCAATTTCTTCATATCCCACAATTGTTTTTCTTGGGGGTGCATTATTGTTTGGGCATGAGTTGATACGTCCTTCATCTGTAGCCCAAATCCCATGGAAGTTTTATTAAAGGCTTTGGACAATTTTAAGTAAATATTTCAGCTTACCCCATTCCCACACAACTAAATTTCAGACTGGTCAAAATTGAAAGAAGCTGCAGACGACGATTTTAAGGTGATGAAATTTAAATATTTTTCAACTGATAAGATAGATACATTGAGGAAAGTAAAGTTACTTGATACAAGCAATTTCTTCATTTTCACAATGTTTTCCAAAGTTGTTTTATTTTTCTTGAGGGACAATAAAAGGAGAGATTGTGTGGGAAGTGGTTAAGTCATGCCTCTCAAAAAGAGAATTTAATATTTTGAACATGTAGGTTTTTAGACCTTGAATTATATTTTTCTGTTGTTTATTTTCCATTCAAATATAAAGACAAGTAAAAACCCTTTCATGTATAGTTGGAAACAAGTGTATTCGTGCACAAAATAGAAATTCACATTAACTTTTCACTGAGATTAATGAGAATCTATTATGGAGGGAGAATTTATTCTTTAACATAGTGGCCATTCACATTTTTAGCTCTGTTAATGGTAAGGCTTATTCAGACAGGATACTCCACCCCTGTCAACTCTTGCTTTACTATTTATTGATTGTAGGCTAAAATTGAGAAGTGGATTATCATCAGGTCAGTTTTTAACTAAAGGGTGTATGAAGGAATGTGTATTTCATTCATACACTTTATCCAATTTATCAAAAGATGAAAAAATATGTGATTCACCATAAGTATATCACATTTTCAGTGTTCATAATTTGATACAGAGCATTGCATGAACATACTGTTTGGGAACTTGTGTCATTGACAGAGCATTCATTTAATATTCTAAAGGATAATAACACATGGTAACTATCTGGGAAATAAGGCAGTCTATTACCTCTATATGTAGAGTACTTTAAGTTTATGTCATTGATATTTCTCTTACATTGAAATAAATTGGGATCTCTTAAAGACAATATCACATGAAAATGTTTGTTCATTGTAAAATTTAACCCTTTTCTGTTAAATGTCTTGGGGTTTTTTTGTCCCTGTGATCTTATGATGGAGAAACCATTGTTGCAAAAAAAAAAGAAATTGCTTGTAACAAGCAATTCCTTCTTTTTCTACGATATTTTCTACTCTACTGAATAGTTATTTTTCAAATTAAATCCGCTTAAAATTTTCGTCTGCAAAAAACCTTTGAATTTGGACTGGTCTAAACTGTTGCAAAACAGGAAGTGTTAACTCTTGTCATCCTTATCCCAGAAATATTCATATTTGGGAGGAGGTAAAGACAAGGATCACCCTGCACCTAAGTGCGGTCTGAAATTTGTCTTTACCACCTGTTTGTCCTTTTTATATCGGTTGTTTATAAAATTTAATTTTAAAATCAAATATATAAACCTACAGGTAGTGCTATCAGTACTCTCAACCCTTTGATTTTCATGCTGTTTTTGAAAAGGATTTTATTTAGCATGACAAGGGTTAAAAGAGGTCCTTTTATATTCATATTTAAGGTTAACTATGTGAAGCTTTTGGGAAGCAAGAATGTGGCAGATAGGATGAAGAGCTCTACCCACTGTTTTGTCAAATGTAGCTACTTGATACAACTGGTACACTCAAGGAAGATGAGAAATTCAAACTGTGGGCTGCTGTTCAAAGTAAGTGAATATTTTAGTATCAAATCTCTCTTTGAAAGTGAACATGATATGCCAAGTTTCTAGTGAATGCCTCTTGAGATATAAAATATCAAACTAAGTCCAAAAAATATTCCAAAGGGAATCAAATAAACACTTTCAAATAATGTACTCTATTTCGATATTTCGGCTAATACCTTTTTCAAGAAATAACACATGGAAATGTCACATCTTTATCTTTACATTCTTACTGTGCGGCCAGTACATTATGTAAAATTGTAAAATATCAAAGTTTTTGCTTGACGGCTACAACAACGACTGTATGGAAGCTATAACGAGACCCGGGTTTTCTCCGAAAACAGAGGAGCTAACAATTGACCAATTGTTGGCTCCACCTACAAACACTGCTGGCCCCAACTATTGACTGTGACAGGATGTTCCACTTCGATTTTTACTGGAATTTATGGCCAGTAGAAAAAAAGTAGAATGGTTGTAACTACAGCTTGAAGTTACGACATTTAAGTCGCCAAGTTAACAAAGATTCACATAAATAGGGGCCAATGTCGGGCTCAACTCAAATCTTCAAATAGGGTTCTCTCTCAAATATGATCATGCATTGTTTTATATCTTTTTGTTAGTTTCTGTATGTAGCTCTACAACATCTGTGCATTTTTAGGTTGATTGCGATACTGTTGTATGTGTGTAAAAATTGTATAGTCACTTAGAACAGTATTGCAATTAACCCTGAGTTTCATATTTTTCAGTTTTGAAGCTTTACCCCACCATTGTTATTTCTTTATTTATGAATTTTTTCTGTCTTTTTCCCCCACAGAGGCTGTATTGAAAAGTTGCAAGTGTTACAGTAGTGAGGTCGAGAAGTAATTTCTAGAGTGGCTGCGGACAGTTTCAGACTGAGATGGAGGCAGAAAAAGAAGAAAAGACTCTGCATATTTGTTAGTTTACAATGATAATAATTATTGATACCCTTTTTGTATTGTTTATCTAGGGCATTAACCCATACCAACTCAAGCCCATAATTCATAACTGGAAGAAGTATAGCTATGGAAAACACTGTGAGAAATGGAGAAATTGTTTGATACAATAACATCCCCTTTTCCAACAATGTTTTCTATGATATTTGATAACTATTTTTATGCCCCCGCATCGAAAGATCGGGGACATATTGTTATACCATTGTCCGTCATTCAGTCTTTCCGTCTGTCTGTCTGCAAAAAACTTAACATTGCCAATTACTACCAGCCTATTCAAGAAACAATGCTTATATTTGGCATGATGATACATGTCCATAATATGCATCTCCTCATGTCAAGGTCAAGGTGGTGTGATAAGGACAAGGTCACATTCCAAGGTCAAACGTTTAGTCCTGTTGTGGGGGCATTGTGTTTCACAAACACATGTGTAATTTAGAAACAATTTGGAATGTTGTTTGCAGCCTCTTTAATTGGGATTCCAATCAAACATTCTGTTTAGTGGGAATGACTTAAACTTAAAAATATTGTTCCAATTCATTTAAAAAGAATATTTTGATTGTTTTGTACAAAAAGCTTAATCAAAATTTACACCAAAAGGGCATCAAATTTTGACGCATTTTTCTAGTTTTCTGATAGGATTTTCCAATTCATATGCAGTGATAACTTACTCGCTAGTCATGAATTAGTTTCCAATCAACTATTCCCCTTTAACCTTTTCACGTTTTTTAGCTCGACTATTCGAAGAATAGTGGGGCTATTCCAGTCATCCAGATGTCGGCATTGGCGTCAGCATAATGGTTTGGTTAAACCTTAAATGCATTTGTCAAATCTCAGTTTCTATTAATGTTATTACTCTGAAACTTTGCACATGTTTTTGTGACAATAATATCACCCTCTCAACAAGATTTTATTACTCTGACATTCATTTTAGTGGAATTTTAACTCTATTTGGACTTGGAAATTCTTGGTTAAACCTTAAATGCAACTATCATATGTCTTTGATAACTCTTTCTTCTAATGCAATTGCTTTTAAACTTTGCACATCCTTTTGTTACCATCATATAATCTTCTAGGCAAAGATTCATTATAATTTCATTTATTATAGTGGAGCTTTTACCTTTTTTGGACTTTTAAATTCTTAGTTGAACCTTGCATGCAACTGTGATATATCTTTGATAATTCTCTTTCTACAAATGATTTTGCTTTGAAACTTTTCACATGTTTTTATGACAAATTAATCAGCCTCTAGACACAGTTTCTTTACTCTAACATTCATTTTAGTGGATTTAAAACCTTTTTTGACTTAACATTTCTTGGTTAAACCTTACATGCAACTGACATATATCTTTAATAGCTCTCTCTCTACTAATGCTATTGCTTCTAAACTTTGCACATCCTTTTGTGACCATCACATCATCTTTAAGGCAAAGATTCATTACAATTATATTTATTATAATGGAGTTTTAACCCTTTTTGGACTTAGAAATTCTTTTCTGACTTCAAATTTTATATTGAAAGATTTTTTATCTCTATTACTTTTTAGGTATAATGCCTTATGTGACATTGAAATACTGTTACTATCCAGCTCTCAGAATAGTCGAGAGCTGCTGTCCTCTGACAGCTCTTAATTATCTCTATTACTACTAAGGTATTATGCCGAATGTCGACATTGAATTGTTGTTTCTATCCAGCACTCAGACTTTGGCGGCACATATCCTTTCCATCATCTGTCTTTCACCAATTGGTGGATAACTGTAAACCTAAGTGGGACAGCAGCTGGATGCTAGTGGAGAATGTAGTGGTAGTACTGGTGTGAGAAATACCAGGAATCCATTGTTAGGTGTTCAAGACTCAAATACTGTTGGAAGTGGTGTTAAACCCCATTCATTCAATCACCCAGCACTTGGAATAGTCGAGGGTTGCTGTCGTTTGACAGCTCTTTTTTTTACAAGGATTTCTAATGTTTGTACCATACAATAAATATGTATGCCTAGTCTTAATGAGTATTAAATTTTTTATATGTTTGACATGGAATTTGTATCATATTTATTACTTGCAATCAAGTCAAGTGATTCTCTACCTCGGCTCTGGTCATCCACTTTTTGATACATAATGAATTTAAACCATTCGAATAGTGACGCTTTTGCACGCCTCACAAGAAAAAGCGATATTTGAAAACATTATGTAAAATAAAGAAATTGCTTGTAACAAGCAATTTCTTTGTTTTACACAATGTTTTCTATTCCAGAAAGTTGAAAAAATCTAAAATTCCATAGCTTTGAATTGTCATCTGCAACTCCTTTCAAGTTAGACCAGTCTAAAATTTTGCTGTCTGGTATAGGATTAAAAGACTATCAGTATTATTTCTGTGATATTTATTTGAACTTGGAAAGGATATGTTTATAACATTAATTTGGGTATGCCTAGGTCAGTATCTTAAGTTTTTATGATTAACTTATAATGATGATACTATACATAAATTTTAACACTATGCATAAATTTTAACTATTTTAATGTTGCCAATTCACCTGATGGATTAGAGACATAGATTATATTGAGCACATGTAAACAAAAACAAACTAAAAATGGTCATATTGTCAAGGGAAAGATTTTAACCCTTTTCCTCAAAAATTCAGCCGAAAACTTGACCTACAAATTTAACATTACCTGTAACTTCAGTCCTATTTAAGTTATGATGCTCATGTTTGGCATGAAGGCACCTTTAAATAATATGCATCTTTTTATATCAAGGTCATCTGACAGTCAATTATCACAGTCAAACTTGTTCCATGAATACATCTTGATTTCTATCATTTTCTTGGATTAATGGATAGTCCAATTTTTCATCATAGGTCAGATGTGACTTTTAATCATTTTTTCAATTTAGTTTCATACATTATCTTGGGTAAGATCTGTTTATTGGAATTGTTATATTCCATGTTTTTAGATATAGAAATAAATTTATTAATAATGATTGTTATTTGAATTTTATCTATCACTTAATCATTCATTGTTTGCTGTAAATGAGTAATTTTCACATTGGATAATTTTGGCGCCGACAGGAATTAGCGGGTTCATATTTTAGCAAGAGATTATTATTTGTTCTTTGTTTATCAAAATATAAAATTAAGCAATATTCTTAATTTCTTGTGTTCAATCAGTCGTGAACAAAAGCAAAAATAAAGCTCTTGCTAATAAAACCCGATTTACAGCAGGTTGGCTTTCCTTTTTATCTCCACTATTATTGAAAATATTTGCTTGAAACTTGGTGTGTAGTTCAACACCAAAAGAATAAATTACTCTATCAGGGGAGATGATAAAGTGTAGTCGTCAGAAATATGCCCCTTATTGGATTTAGATTTCTGTCTTTTCAGCAAATAACTCTGCGTGGCATCCGCAACGCCTTTTGATCTCTTGATACTTTTTATGCCCCCGCAAGTTCGGGGGCATATTGTTTTACAGTTGTCCGCCTGTCTGTCTTTCCGTCTGTTGGTCTGTCTGTCTGCAAAACGGGCTTCCCAATTAATTTAAGAGATATTAGTTCAAGCAGAGCTGATTCATAACAATTTTTGGAATGTGCATGTTGCCTTCCTTCTTAATTGTCCTAGCAAAGTAGTGTGTATTCTAGTCATACAAGGTGATGTCATGTAATATTTATCACAGAATGAAGTGTTATGTTTTTGAATTGACTTAGGGTCCAAAGAATGCAAGCCAATATTTTAAGACCATATCAACCAAACATTGTTCACTAATATTGGCCAAACTTTCTAACCCATATCAACCAACATTTTTGTCAATATTGAATAAATCAACCAAACAATGCGAGCTTATATTGGCAAACATTGTAAGCCCATATCAACCAAAATGTAAGCTTTCAAATAGTCAACTTTGTAGTAACCTTTATCCGCCAAACATTGCAAACCAATATCGGCCAACATTATAAGCAAAATCAGCCAGAGACTGAAAGTCAATCATGTAAGCCCATTTCAGCTTATTATTTATAGCCAATATTTGCCCAACATTGTTTTGCCAACGTCGACCTTATATTGTATGGGAAGAAATGGCACCAGCGAAAAATCAAGCGACATCCAAATCATACATAGGCATCCTAAACATCTATTGGCAAGAAATCTTAAACCGATACTGGTACAAAATTGAAAGCCGATGTCCATCTGCAAACAGACAGCGATATCGGTTGGAAATGGCTAATCAATGTCGGCCCGACATGCCTAATCGATGTCGGGCCGACATCGATTGCTCGATATCGGACCGATATTATTGGCCGACGTCGGACCGATGTCGTTTCCGATATCGGACCGATGTCGTTAGCCGATATCGGACCGATATTGAAAATTGTTGCAAAACCGACATCGGCCCGATATCGCACCCGATGTCGGCCCGATATATAAAACTTTATCGGGCCGATATCGGCCCGATATAGAATGTTTGCTGGGATACCATGAGAGATTTGGTATTAAGGGGTTTAAAAGGGTGAAAATAAAGAAGACCATCAAGGTTCATTAAATCTTCATCATGTTCGAGTAAATGAGATATTTTGCATCCAGTTTAGCTTGTTCCTAGAAATCGATCTTACAGGGACTGGTGTACTTGTTCTGACGTCTGCTTCATCAGCGATAAGGTAATTAAAGGGAACTCCGTAATATATATTCATGTATACATATTTGAAATCAAAGTACTGAAAAGTACTGTAAGCTAGCAAGGCATTTTTGTTCAGTAATCCTCTCTGTCAAACGTTATCATGATAAACAAACGAAGTTAAAGTAACTTAGCAGTTAACCATTCCCACACAATCCCTTATTTTTACGCCCCAAATGGTTGTGGAAAATAATGAGGAAAATGAAGGAATTGCTTGTTACAAGCAATTCCTTCATTTTCCACATTATTTTCTACCCAAAAAGATAAATATTTTAGATTTTTCAACAATTATGCAGAGTTTGCAATATTTTTGAAATACATAAGAAATACTTGTTATGGCGTAGGCATTTAATGGATTAAGTGGTTAAGCCTCCAGTGGCAGTTTGCACTCGTCGAACTTAGAGACGACGTCAAAAGTGTGTCTGTTAATTTAAGCTATCAAAGCTGACGCTTTTCTAGCTAAAAAGATTGAATACATTAGAGGTCAAACAGGGAACGCATTTCGAACTAAATACACAGTAAGGTAGAACGATTATACTAGATTTAGGAAATAAGTCAGAAGCGAAAAATTTCGGTCCTGGTCAGCCTGTAGAGTCAGCGCAGTATGAAAGGGGTCGATACTTTTCAAAGTTTCCAGATCTTAAAGTTATTATCTCAAGTTGCACAGGAAAATTATCACCTGTTAACCTTTTACAAAATGATTAATGTTTGACATGTTTAAATTGAAAGAAGTTGCAGTCGGCAATTCTCGATTGATAAAATTCAGAAAAGAAACTCTTTATCTTTTTGAGTTGATGACATTATAGGAAATGAAGAAATAACTTTTTTAAGCCGACTTCTTTATTTTCCACGTTTTCTCAAGCACTTTCTTGAGGGGCGTAAAAGGGGGGCTTGTATGGGAATGAGTAAAAGGTACTCCAAGTAAAAATCGGATTAGAATGCTCAACTACCAAATTTGATCAGACTCTTCTCTTAAAGCACTTTCTAGACATACAGTAAGGAACATCGTTAATTTGACAATCATTTAAATCATATTCCGGACAATCACGGTCAATGTTCAGCGTTCAGCGTTAAATCCAGTAGCAACTACGGGTTACCAATCTGCAATCAATCAACCCTTAAACGAAAGCGTTCTATCTCATAACGATTATTAACATCGCCATATAAGTTTAGTTCTGATTACTATTTTCGTTAAAATTAAATTCGGTAATTCAGAATTTTAAAAATAACGATAATATTTTCGTTTATAATGATTTTCGAGGGATTGAACGACAATTTGCAAAGATATAGCCTCGTTTTCATCTCTTTTATAGATGACTCGTTTAATAAACTCGGGTTTTTTTTTTTTTTGTTTTTTTTTTAACTTTAAGAAAATTGAAAGAGGTTGCAGACGAGAATGAAAATTGGATGCAATTTGAAATGAAACAATCCTATGTGGTAGAAATATTGTGGAAAAAGGAGAAATTGCTTTTCACAAGCAATTTCTCATTTTTCCACAATGTTTGCTCAAGTATAAAATAACAGCTACGTAATATCCAGGGTTTGACCAGGAAATGGTTAAACATAAGCATGTTCCACTGTCAATCGTCGGGCCGTGAGGTTTATCAATGCCTCGGCCATTTAGATTCGACATTTGATAAAGGTCATCGCCATACGCGCCATTTGCCTGTCGCAACGTGACTTTTGATTAACTCAAACGACAAATCAAAGTACTGGAAGTACCGCAAGCTATCAAAGCATGATTGTATTGAGTAATATTCTTTGTCAAAGATAATTGTGATCAGTGGAATTAGCAAACCTTTGTCTTGTAGGGTAGAAAACAGTATGGACAATGAAGAAATTGATACAAGCAATTTCTTCATTGTCCACAATGTTTTCCTAAGTTATTTACTTGGGGTGTTTCAAAAGCGCGATTGGGTGGGATTGGGTTAAATAGCATGCTTTTAAAGGTGTTGTTTACAACTTGAATAAAGATAATTCGTGTGGCCATAAAGGGTAGTTGCAGAGTTTGCAATATTCCTGCAATAAGAACTACTTTTTATGGCGTAGGCATTCAATGGATTTAGTTGTTAAGCCTCCAGTGGTAGCTTGCACTCGTTGAACTTTGAGAAGGCCTCAAAATTTTGTCTGTTAACTTAAGCTATCAAAGCTGACCCTTTGCTAGCTAGAAATCAGACTGGTCCAAATATAAAGATTTTGCAAACGACAGTTTTAAAGTTGGTTGAATCTAAAAAAGAATCTTGTCTTTTGATGGTAGAAAACATTATAGATGATGAACAAATTGCTTATTACAAGCATATTTTTCATTTTCAACAATGTTTTCTGAGCTTTATTTTTTTCTTGAGAGACCAAAAAAAGCGGGGTTTGGATGGGAATGTGTTTACTCATAATCAGCCGACATAATTTTGTACCGGTACATAATTGGAAGAAGTCGTTGACGACATTTCAAAGTTTTCTATAATTGGAAAAATTGGAAAATAAGTGCCAAATAAGGAAGAAATCTTTGTAACAATCAATTCTTCTATTCCCAGAAAGTTTTCCGTAACCTTACTTCCTTAACCCTTTCCCGTTTTTTTTTGAAATTTTAGAATGGTCCAAATTGATAGAGGTTGCAGACGACAATGAAAATTGTATGCAATTTAAAATGAAACCATCCTATGTGGTAGAAAATATTGTGGGAAAAGAAGAAATTGCTTGCTACAAGCAATTTCTTCTTTTTCCACAATGTTTTCTCAAGTATAAAATTACAAAGACGTAAAACCCCGTGTTTGAACAGGAAAGGGTTAAGGTGTCGCTTTGTAAAGTAATGCAATATGCAGAGATAAACTTTCGGTTACTTAAAATCATCAAATTTCGTCTGTTACATTACATGATAGGAAATCATGGTTAGGTTCTCAAACCTGGGTGACAGAACCCATAGATTGATTAAACCGGCGTTAATATCAAAATATTAGCCCATTTGTGAGTGTGTGTGTGTCTGCGTTTGGGGTGTATATAAACTGTGTATTTGTACTTGAATTTCAGCTAAGAAAACTCCGTCATGTAAATTTTCCACTTATGTATAGAAGTAACCAAATAAACGAATAAATGAATTCTCGTAATTCCACGATTTTTTGTGTTCATATTTAATTCTAGGACCACGAAAAAACTTAATTCTCTTTGGTTATATTTACTTTATCTTTATAAAACAGTAGCTTACATAAATATTATTTCATTTTGGTTTTGTCTATCAAGGTGCAAGCGTTTAGTTAGCTGATTCCTTTTACACTTTCATGAACAAACCCATGACCACGCAACTATTTTGTAAACTTGTGCATAAAATAAACCCATAATAAAATTACTAAAAACAAGTAAAATAGTTGCTTTATTTTGTTTGATTTTATTAGACTATACTAAATAAACATATTTTTTTCCACCGGTTAACGAATCTTTGATTAAGTTTTCAGGTATGAACAATTTTGTCTAGATTGGAATGCCTGTCCCTTTCACGCTGCTCTCCGATATTAGCTTGTACAGTGAGATTAAGACGGGCTCGCGAGTAAAACATCTGTCTGAGATATAGGTAATTTTACATACTAATGTTGTTGTCGTTTTGGTTTCTGTTGTTGATGTTGACATCATTGACATTTCCTAGTTTTATAAACCCGATCTGTGAAGCACCATACTAGGTCATGACATTTTACCGACGTATAACGAATATATACAGATACCTCAAAGAATTATAAAAGCCACAAATAGATTTGGCTAGACATCCTATCTAGACAATCAAAGGCAATGTTCTACGTCTTACCATATTAGGTTAATTTCAGAATTCCTGCTAACCCTTTCCTGCTTCAAAAATGTTAGAATTGTCCAATTTCAGAGAGGTAGCAGACGACAATTTAAAGTGAGAATTATTCCAAATATTACTATCCGATTGTGGAAAAGAAGAAATTACTTGTTTTAAGCATTTCTCCCACAATGTTTTCTCAATGATAAAAGAATGGGGACGTAAAATTCAGGGATTTTACGGAAAGGGGTTAAAGACATTCTAAAAGAAAAATCGGAAACAGACAGAAAATTGTATAATTATCTACAGTTGCAAAAAAATGACAGAAAAAAGTAAACTTTCTGTGAAGTACTTTTTTTCAGAAACTCAACAAACAATATAACAAATAGTCTTCTTTTCTAACATAAGTACACGTGTATTCTATAGCGCATAGTCACCAGGAATACTACTATCTTACACATGCCGTCGCTAGAATAAAGCTGTAGTTACGATATTTTGCAATCCCAATAGCGGTAACAACAACTTCAATAAAGCTGTAGTTACGACATTTTGCACTCCCATCGACGGTATGAGGTATCACCTTCGAAGTCACTTATTGACTTTTTCTCGATATCCAAAGAATTTTTTCAATTTAGATTCGTTAAATCAGTTTATCTAAAAATCCATTTGGCATATCAATAGTGTATTAACCCTTTCGTGTTTAACATTTTTTAGACCTGTCCAATTTCAAAGGTTTTGCAGACGACAATTTAAATTGGATTTAATTTGAAAAATAACCATTCAGTAGGGTAGAAAATATTGTGGAAAATGAAGAAATTGCTTGTGACAAGCAATTTCTTCTTTTCCCACAATGTTTTCTAAGGTATAAAATCACAAGGACGGGAAAAACAGTGATTGTACTGTAAAGGGTTAACGGAATTATAACGGTAAACTTAGTATAATTGACCAATCGCTGGCCACGCCCATTTACCCCTCTGGCCACGCCCATTGATTCCAGCAGGAAGTTCCGCTTCGATTGTTTACGGCGTTATTTTGCAAAATTCATGGTAAGTAGCAAGTTACAAATAAGTAGAATAGTTTGTTGGCGACCTAAACGCCGTAACTACAGCTTGAAAGAGCTGCAATTACGACGTTTAAGTCGCCAAACAAACATTAAAGGTCATCAAAAATGGCGGCCAATGTTGGAGTTGAAAGCTCAGGTTCGGACTGAATAATTGAATTGATTGGTCGGTTGATTCCTTGATTGACTGCCGCGATTGATCAATTAGTTTTTTGGTGGGTAATTTTGAGCAGCGAAGCTAGAAGAATGCCGTTATAGCGGACGAAATCAATTTTCCCTTGAAACAAGCCTAAGACATGAATAATATTCAGAAACATATATACCAATGTCTATTTGAATAATTCAAAAATACATTGCTACTTTTACCAAGCGATTGCTCTGTCGATTTTAATTAAATTGAACCAACTTCGGAAGGATACTCAATTCGTATGCCAAACATTTCCACACAAAACGCCGTTCTCGTAATATTTATGGCTTATTATAGCCTGTAGAGTCATGCAAATTCAAAAGAATCACCGATTGAATCTTTTTCACACTATATCAAATGAAAGGTTGTAAAATAACCTTTAAATCACCGTGAAAGATATCCAAACTACTGTATTGTCACATGCGGCTAACTAAGAGTTCAACACAAAACAGTACAGTTTATTTCGGGTTGTCTCAGCTTGTTATTTCAATTTACTATACGCCTGTAAATATTTCTAGTAAACTATATTCGACACAGATAAAATCGGACAGGTCAGGAAAAGAAATTCGTATCTGATAGTGTAAAATACGGTTCCATATAATCCAGTCTAAGATGACATCATTTTCATCCTGTAGATGACGTCATAAAGCAAATTAAAAGCAATCAGAATGGTAAAGAAGGGAACAATCTGTAGAAATACAGATTTTCCTATTATTGCATCGAATTTATTTAGTAATAAAATAGGTGTATAAGAAATGAAATAAAAAATAGGTGTATAAGAAATGAAATAATTTTTACGATAGAGACACAACAAGATGTATTTGCTTCTCGCTGCAGAGGAAAATTTGGTACTCCACTCGACTTTCGGTCTCGTGAAATATCAAAATTTTCCTCCGCAGCGACAAGCAATACATAGGGAATATTACCACAGTGTCTTTTTCTATGCGTTGTTATCGTGTTCGAGAATCGTGTGTAGGTATTTTTTATTGGATGAGACCGAAGGTCGAATCCAATAAAAATACCTACACACGATTCGAGAACACGATAACAACAAATAGAAAAACAAACTGTTGTGATATTCCCCATATTATATACCTTTTAGGGAATGACATTAAGAAAATTCTCTTAAATGGCTAAGAAAAAAACAACTTTCCGAAAAACCCTGAACGTCAATACACAAAAAGAAGTCCGTGTTTAACGGTACTCGACGAATACGGTTTTTTGCTACACGCCGAATATTGATTTTTTTCCTGTCGAGTTGTATTTGACAGCCAGGTTTTACTCCATATCTTTTGTCAGTGTTTAACGGTACTCGACGAGTACGGTTTTTTGCTACACGCCGAATATTGATTTTTTTTTTGTCGAGTTGTATTTGACAGCCAGGTTTTACTCGGTATATAATAAAAGATGTTCTATCTCTACCGTAATATGATATTCCCTGTGTATCAAATAATATTTCCCATTTTTATCAATGTTATTCATTGTTTTCTTTCGATTTGGTATAAAATCAGAAAACATTATTTTCTTCCACAGAATTCTCATCGAAAAAGAAACAAAAAAAGTGAAAAACTTTGAAAAAATAGCTACGTGTATATCCTGTTTATTATATGACATCTTCTAATTCATTCATACCCATTACTTTTGCCATAATAGATGATGCCAACACGAAATCTCTTATCCTGGAATGCATCCGCTATTTTTAGAATTGCTGACACTTCTTCTTCTTCTTCTTCTTCTTCTTCTTCTTGTTTTTCATAACATAAGCCGATACACACTCTAATTCGATATTTCGGCTAATGCCATTACTGTTTACAATTTTTCAAAATGGCTGTTCAGTGTATGAAATGATGTAGTTGGAACAGTTCCGTTGTGCCTTATAGTGTCGAAGGTATAAACACCTACAGTATAGACCTTTGGTGTCGGTCATTTAATTTTCACGTAAAAATGGAAATGGTCGATAGGTGTTCTTAAACATATAAATCAAAATTTAAAAAAAATCAACCAATATTAGAGATATAAGCCAAACACATTTTTTGTCAGCTCTTTTGAAAAGGTTACCGTTTTGATACTTTTCTTTTTACAGAAACGAGTAAATGTCGAGAAATAACATCTTAAAGGGTCAGATATACACCAGTAAAAGTTATCATCAGTCATGGACGCCGTTTTCATTTATTTTCATAAAAGTGATCGAAGACTGATACTTAACATATTAACCTAATTTCATGAAACCTTTAAACCAAGTGTCCCATAATAAAGCCCGATCAAAATCTCCTTTAATGTCAGCTATTTTGCAAACGGCTGCTACATATTTTGATATTTTCCCTAAATTGATCGGGGGGTTATACCGAGCATATCAAATAAGTTTAAAGAAATACCATTAATTAGTAGTTAAGATCTAGGCGTGTCAACTGTATACATTCCCTTAAAACCGTACCAAAATGTCACGTTAATTACTTCATGGAAAATGCCCAGATCCCAGGGGAAGAAAACAAAGAATAATGAAAATGAAAGTCAGAAGAACAAAGCAAATAAAAGCAATGTGTTCCCGAGGCTGCGTTTTTGAAACACAACGAGCTGAAAGTATTTCCGCCATAAGGGAATCTAAACTTTTTATCGTATTGCAAAATTTAAGACCTATCCAAATCGAAAGGTTTGCAGACGACACTTTAACGTAGATTTCATTTGGAAATGATCATTCAGCAGGATGGAAGTTTTTAGGAAAGGATGAAATTGCTTGTTACAAGCATTTTTTTCTTTTTCCTCGATGTTTTCTCAAGTATAATGAAAACAGGGACTTATAAAAAAAACAGAAAAAAGGGTTAATACTTTCTAATTTATTGCAATCAGAACGAAGGAAGTCAACATTTGACTCGAATGTGTTGCTCGAAATTACAGCGTTCTCGAATTTTACAATTCTTGCTATTCTTAGCTACCTTTACAGAAAAGTTCCACTGTCAAGAACAGGAAAAGAGTTGACAATGAAGTCATTGAAAAAAAAATCAATAAATAGTTCCAAGTCATTTACATGTAATTCATACCAAAATTGCAGATAAGATAACTATTGTTGAGGTAAGATAAAAGCAAATTCGTTAGATATAAATAACATCATTTTAGATATACGTTTTAACTTTGACGAAAAGGACTATCATAAATACGGAAACACCTGAAACCGGAATTGGTATGCTAAGAATGTCAGTCGAAAATCGCGAAAATTGGAATGAGAATTCCATGATTGTACTTTCGAATATTCCATAAGCGAGAGGTTAATTTCTGTATTTTTCTTCATTGACGGCCTATCTATTAAATTCTGGTCTTTAGGGTGGTCGCTCTATGCACGTCACGGCTAGCACAGGATGACTTTCATTATATCGCTTTTCCTAAATAGATACGTGTTGGGCGTAAGCATTGCTTTCTTTACTGCGTGCAGTTTGATCAGGGTCGATATTTTGCTCTTCTAATATGGTTCCCCAAAGCTTTAGCTTTAAGTCGTTATAAATTACTACATATTAACTCATTCCTACTAAATGACGCTTTTAGAAGCTCCCACGAAAAATATCTTTAGCAAACATTGTGGAAAATGAAGAAATTGCTTGTTACAAGCAATTTCTTTATTATCCACAATGTTTTCTACTCCAAATGTTGAAAAATCCAAAATTCTATAAGCTTTTCATTGTAGTCTGCATTTCCTTTCAAAATGGACCTGTCTCAATTTTTGTTGTGTAGGAATGGGTTAAAGGACACGGAAAAGTACAGAAAGCCTTCTGTTTAATTCTCAGTAAACGGTGCTTAAAGAAGCTTTTCAAGTAAACAAAATCATTTGATTTATTTTGGAAGCCATTCTTCGAAGATCAAGGACGCCTTATGACTGTCATGTCACAACACGCATAATTCTTTAAAACCAGACCTTTTGGTTTTCGTTTATGTCTTTAATTTTGCATCGAAATGTAAAAAAGACTAGCGCATTTGTAGCTCGTAAAGCTAAAACGGAATATCTGGAGACTGGAGAGTATACTAATTGATGGATCTCTGTCTTTAGCCGATGGCAGGTACAAACTAAACAAAACATTTTCAGTAAATACTCGATTGAGTACGAAAAGCTGTTTTAATCCCAGGTTCCCTTTCCTGCATATATTTTGTTTCCGGAATTCACTGATGGTTTCTCGAAGTATGATAAATCGATTGTGACCCGACAAGTGGAACCTTTTTAAAAGCATCAAATGAAAGAAAATCTATTTTCGCCCAATTGAGCCTTTTAAATTCTAAATTGGATAATCATATATATTTAGGGATACAAAACCAGCAGTCTCGTGAAATATCCAAATTATTTTTCCTACGCGATTCTAATCAAATGAAAGGTTTTGTATCACACAATAACATAATATTCCTTGTCTAATTCTAGTGCAAAAAGGACCTTGCGATCAGGGTCCCTAGGTTCGTTGAACTATGATCACTGTATCCCCACAGTCATTTTTTTTTTCTATGAAATTACGATAATTTGATATGACAACCTTTCTGCGTCTCTAATGTCATATTTCCTTTGCGTCATCAAAATCCCTTTGGGTTTTCTTAAAACATTTCCGTTGCGTCAGTTTAATTCCTTGTGGCACTTTGTGGATGACATCGCAATTTTGCTAATTTACGATTTTCATTAAAAGCATTATTTTTCTCTAGAAAGTATAATTCACTAGTCTGGTGGTTCTTATAAAAATAAAGAAAAAGGCCTATTTTAGTTTAAAATCCATTATTCTTTAATAATATTATTACTCACCGGGCAATAGGTTGGCTAAACGGCACTATATAGTTTATAAAACTCATATAGCCGAAGAAAAATTTATTTTTTCATACCCCATATATTCAGCACTATCTCCCTTGCAAATTTGCAAGTTTGCCTTTATTCCAAGTTTACAATAACCGTCCCTAATTGATGCTCAAGATATTCTACAGGATCGATTATAATAGAATACGACAAGGACGCAAAGGCTTTCGAACAAACCCAGACTTTATCTATAAACCTGTGTCTTCCATCTTGAAAGATGGTCTGCGATACGATTTGACGGCCCTCTCGAATGAATTGTTTTCATTGAAAAGCAAGATGAACTTTCACGGTGGTATTTCCTGTCATCTTGTAGCTAACACGAGGCACAAATATGCGTTGCTAGTCTTTGCTTACCTTTGATAACAATCAGATGATTAGGTTTGTGTTGGCACTTGTTACGTTGTTTGTCTTAACAAAACATCACTCAAACGTCGCTTGCAGCCTTTCTAATAATAACCTCATTGTATGCAGAGTACTCATTTTTCAGTAGAAGTTAAGATAAAATAGCATCCTCTATTGGCGAGAGTCATCCTTCCAACATTTCTTTCCTAATTGACCAATCGCTGGTCCCGCCCACTGATCCGGCTGTCCATAGGAAGTAGATAGGCTGCAGACCCAAATTCAGTGAACTATGACAAGGACCCATAAATGACAAATCGCTTGCTAAGCCAATAAATCCATTGCCCCTCCCCCACCCCAATGACTCCAACAGAAAGTAATCAAATATTGTTTTTTTGCAGCTTTTGTGGCCTGTATCAAAAAAATAGAACGGTTGGCTTGCGACCTAAACGTCTAAACTACAACTTGAATAAGCTACGACGTTTCGGTCGCAAACAAAAAAGCTTAACAAAAACGGCGGCTAATGTTTGAGTTCAAAACTCACTTCTGGTCCCTCTTCAGATCTAAATGAATGATTTCATTGGTCGACTGGTTATTTGATTGATAGCCGAGAATAGTCTATTATATCTTACGCAGCAATGTTTCATAAAACGCTTTTAACTCCCCAAATTCATAGGTATTACCGTAATAAACAATCTTTTAAACAATTCTAACCTCTCGACCTTTTCCGTGGATGGCAAATCATCCATTGTAATCATTTCTAGTTCCCGGCCTGTAAATGATTTAAAATCTTACTCATCAGAATTCATGTGTTTGTTGACAAACTCAAATAACAATTGTGCATTAGGCTGATATTGAGGGGAATTTGACTTTACCAGAAGACTTTGCGCTTATCCCTGATATTAACTTTGACATGGTGATTTGTCTTTGTAATTTTTTATCTTCAGACTCTGTCTTAACATTAGTATCTGTATCAGACTCCTTCAAAGAAAACTCACTGTTACTCTCACTAAGTGATTGACCAATAGCGGCTGTCAATCAAGGAATAAAATCGACTAATAAAATAATTCATTCAGCCCGGACCTGAGCTTTTCAACTACAACATTGGCCGCCGTTATTTTTTTAACCTTTATTGGTGGTTTGGCGACTTAAACGTCGTAACTACAGCTTATTCAAGCTGTAGTTACGACGTTTAGGTCACCCACTAATCATTTTACATTTTGTTAAATGCTACTGGCCATAAATCTTGCAAAATAACGCCGGAACTAACTGTCGGGGTTAATGGGCGTGGCCTAGGGAGTCAGTGAGTAGGGGAATTTAATCTCTTTCTTGGTTTTCAGTCTTAGTGTCTTTACTACAATAATCCTACTTTGCTTTGTCTTTTGATTTGACACCCGTTTTCTTACTTTTGTCTAATTACTTTTCTTCTTCTTTTTCTGCAATTTGTTCTTTAGAAATTTCCTCTGCAAATGTCGGAAAGGTTATGTGCCGCCGCCGGTGATCGAACCCATGGGATGCAATGGGTTCGATCCCTGGCGGCGGTACATATCCTTTCCGACATTTATCCCTCACCAATTTGGCGGATAATCGCTAACCTAAGTGGGATAGCAGCTGGAGGCTAGGAAAGGTTGCAGTGGTAGTACTGGTGTGAGAAATACCAGGAATGCAATATTAGGTGCTCCAGCCGCCGTGATATGACTGAAATACAGTTAAAAGTTGGGTTAAAAAGTATTCAATCAACTATCAGTGAGATTGTGAGTTGTTTTATACCTCTTGTTGTTGTTTCAATATCGACCTAAGGGGCCTGAAGGGCACCAAGGGGTCCCTAAAGGGTACGGTCCAAAAAGGTTTTTTATCCAAAAAGATAGATATATTTAGAACTGTATCAACTTGAAATAGTCGTCTGCATTTTCTTTGAACCAGTCAAAGATTGTGTTGTCTTTTAATGGAATAAGGAAAGTTTTGGTTTTGTCAAAAAGTTGGTGTCTTGCATGGAGAGATTCGGGTCCGAATATCGTTGATGGGCTATCTAAACCTCGTAACTACAGCTAATGTTTAGCTCTGATTAGTGAAAGTATGCTACATATATGATATCCAGTCAAAGTAAAAGAAAAAAAAACGTTTGAGAGGCTTCTTTACTTTTCTAGATGAAACCTCGGTGGAAAATTAACGTTGCAAACTGTACAAGAAATATTATGTAAATAATGATAATCAAAAATCCCAGCAGCGAAAATGCCCGCTGCTGTAACAAATATGCATATACTCTTTCCTCATTTATGAAGAATTGATGAGATCATGGGATGAAATAATGCAGTATTTATCACAGCAAAAGGAAAGATTAAAAAATAATCTTAAAAAAATATTCGAAATTGAAAGAAAAAAATACAAAGGTACGATGAAAGGGTCTGGTCACAAGTTCATCCAGCTTTAATTCAGAATTACATACATATCGTAACCCTTGTCATGCTGAACCCGGAATATTCCGGTTTTGGCAGGAGGTGTAGACTAAGATCAGACTGCACGTATGTGCAGGCTGATCTTAGTCTACACCTCCTGCTTGTACTTTTCCTATCAGGGTTGTTTATGAAGTTGATTTCTTAAAGAAATATTGATTTTTGAACAACAAGTTCTATCCGTGCTTTCAGCCCTCTGATTTAACAGCATTTCAGTAAGGTAATTTATACAGCGTGACAAGGGTTAATGTCTTCTTTCTCTGCACAATTGTTAAAATCACAAAATATGTAGAAAGAACAGAAAACCGGTTGATTAACTAATCGCTTGCCCCGCCCACTTTCTTCTTTGGTCACTCCATTTGACTCCAACAGGAAGTCCCGCTTCGATTTTAAACGGCAAAAACTATGATCAGTAGCATGTAACAATCAAAGTACTTTAAGCTTGGTTTTGCCGGGTAATCTTATTTGTCAAAGGTTATCATAATAAATGAACGAGGTTAAAGTAACGCAGGGATTAACCCGTTACAACATGTCAAATTCTTAGACTGGATCCAATTGAAAGAAATTGCTGACGACTATTTCAAGTTGGTGGAATTTAGAAAATCTTTGCCTTGTAGGGTAGAAAACATTGTGGACATTGAAGAAATTGCTTGTTACAAGCATTTTTTTCATTATCCACAGTGTTATTTAAATCTTTTTTCCTAGAACGCTTAAAAGCGGGATTTTGTGGAAATGTGTTAAATAGCATGCTTTAAAAGGAGTTCTCTACAATTTGAATAAAGTTAATTCATGTGGCAATACAAAGCCGTGCGCTTAGGGAAGACTGATCAGACTCATTTTGATTACAATATGCTCCAATGAGCTAAAATATCTAGGAGATGATTGCGCAGACAGCGTTCGCAATATTCTTGAAACACATTAGAACTACTTGGCGTGCGTATTCAATGGATTTAGTGGTTAAGCATCCAGAGATAGTTTGAACTCGTTGAACTCTTAGAAGACATTAAAATTTTGGCTATTAACCAAAAATATCAAGGCTGACGCTTTGCTAGCTAAAAAAGTAGAATCGTTGGTTGGAGACCTAATTGTAGTAACTACAGCTTGAAAAGCTGTAGTTACGATGTTTAAGTCGCCAAACAACAAAACTGTTTCACACAAATGGCGGCCAATGTAGGAGTTTAAACTCAATTCTGGGCTGAATGATTCATTTGTTTGGTAGATATATTCTTTGATTGACAGCCGTAATTGGTCATTTGGTTACACATAAAGATACTTTTAAGATTACTAAATGCGTACCCTACGACAGTCTGCGAGTACAAATTCCGATACGACGACCCGCTTTTCTTTGCACTTTTGGATATAGGATAACGGAATCTCCAGAATTGTAAAAGACAGGAGATAGAAACGAAATGAATTGTCGAAATCTTAAAAAGAAAAAAAAATCGATCTTCTAAGTACAAGGTGAAATCTTTTTGATATGGCGGCCACAGCGTTTTCAATAAGTTTATGTAATAATACAATGCTATTAACTTGAGCATTTAAGATTTGAAGTCCAATGTTAAACGCAAAATTGTAGTTACGACATTTTAGTCGACATACCAACAAAATTCTTCACATAAATGTAGGCCAATAACGGAGTATTAAGTTCACTATCGATCTAAACGGAGATTTACTTTGTCGATTGATACTATGATTGGCAGCTGCGATCCGTCAAATAATTTGTGCTGTCAAAGTTTCAAGTCCAACGTTACCCGCAAAATTCATTCCACTTAAGAGATGAAGAGAAATATTTTTTGTTTTCATGGAGGTATGAACCGAAAAACCTAATCACATTGTATGAATACGCGAAGCGGATTCATACATTGTGTGATTAGGTTTTTCGGTTCATACCTCCATGAAAACAAAAAACATTCTCTTCATTTCTTAAAATTTAATAGCATCGAGCGAAAAAAATAAAAGCTTTACAAATTATGATACCATTTTGTATGAGACTATTTTATGCGGAAGCATACAAAATGGCTGCGTGCTCAAAATTTTGTTCATGGAGGTATGAATTAAATTTTTCGACCAATCAGAATGCTTGTTTTTGATAGACGATACTAACGATTGAATCATTTAATTATGTATCTGCGCAGTTATACGGCATGTATGGTGTCGAGATTGCTAGACTCCACAAATGAGGGTTTGTTTTGTTGTTTTTTTCATCATCATGGCGAGCAAGATATTTTGGTAAATAATAATTTGTAAATCTCCCCATGGACAAAGTAATATGTCTTTTGATGTCAAAAGTACCCTGTGATTTCACCTATATAATTAGAAATGGTAGCGGTTTTCCTAGAAAAATGTCTGGCAATGGTTTTCTTCGAAAAACATAATGGACAGATTTTTCTTGGTGTAGTTGTTTTACAAACACATTTTATCTCTAATGCAAGTGTTTACAAGAAAGACATGATCTGAATAGTGCCAATTCAACCCTATGACTACTTTACGACTTATACTATAGTGCAGCGATAAAGTGCATCTGTACGCTACTTGTAAAAGCGATAGGTAATTTTGTTATCCTTCAGAAAAAATCCGTAAGATAACACCACTTCTTGTAACACGTTTTCATTACGACGAAAAATCAGTGGCGTACGAAAGATAGGTCGTGACTTCGTAAATTTAGGTACAGACTTCATACAAATTAACTCATAAGGTAGAAAGAGGAAGTTTGAAATGTAAAGTAGGAAGTCTGAATTGTGAAGGAAGAAGTTTGAAGTGTTAAGTCGGAAGTTTGAAAGGTGAAGTCAGAAGTATGAAGTTTGGTGTCGGAAGTCGAAAGTCTAAGTGTAAAGTCAGAAGTTTGAAGAGTGAACTTTGAATTCTGAAGTCGGAAGATTGAAGTGTGATGTCGGAAGTATGAGGTATGAAGTGTGAAGTTGGAAGTTAACACTCGGAAGTAAGAAGTGTGAAGTAGAAAGTTTGAAGTCGGAAGTTTGCAGTGTGAAGTCAGAAGTGTGAAGTTGGAAGTTAGAAGTCGGATGTTTGTAGAGTGTAGAGGGTAGTGCGAAATCGGAAGTATGCACTGTGAGGTCGGGAGTGTGAAATACGAAGTTGCAAGGGTGAAGCGTGAATTTTGAATTTGAAGAATAAAGTCAGAAGTGTGAGTTCGAAGTTGGAAGAGTGAAGTCGAAAGTATGGCGTGTGGAGTCGGAAGTGTGAAATTGGAAGTTTGAAGTATGAACTCGGAAGAGTGATACGATAACTTCCGATTTCACTTTGAACTTCCGACTCACAATTCGAACTTCGCATGTCTAAACTACGACTTCACACTTCATACTTCACACTTCAAACTTCTGACTTTACATCGTCAACTACTCTCTTAAATCTTTACACATCCAACTTAAGACTTCCGACTTCACACTGCAAACTTCCGACTTAAAACATTTCATCTTCTATGTACTGTATATATTCCTTATTGTATCAAATATTGGTTAACCTTGACTCGAATGAGAAATGACTGATATCCAAAACAGTGTTACTACATGCTTTTACAATTAGAAGAAGCGGGCAGAACAAACTGGTGTACTCAAATAAAAATATCTTATTTACCTATGGTATGGTCACGTGTGGAATTTTCATGATGTGGGCGATGACAGGGAATTTTTGAAAGTTTTTAGAAATAGGTTAGATTGTTTTACACAAAAATGGTTCAGTGATGTTGGTGATTCCTCATAAGCAAGTAATTACAATTTTTTCAAATCATTGTTAGAACTCGAGTTTTATCTAAGCACCGATCTGCCGTATACGCTTCTTAAGACTTTGGCTAATTTCAGATGCTCTTCACATGAATTAATGGTAGAAAATGGTAGGTACCTAGGGATCGATAGAAAATACAGATTTTATCCGATTTGCAAAATTAAAAAATGTTCATGAAATCGAGGATGAGTTCCTTTTTTTGTAAATGTTATGCTTATGAAAACTTAAGATTAAAATACTTTTATACATCATTGGTTAAGAAACAGGACTATTTACAAATTTTATGCGATTTTAAAGCAGAATGATATTGACACTTCAACTTCAAACTTTCGAGTTCAAACCTCCGACTTCCGAGTTCACACTTCCGACTTCCAACTTCAAATACACACTTGAAACTTCCGACTTCAAACTTCAAACGTCCGCCTTTATACTTCCCACTTCACACTTCCGACTTCACATTTGAACATTCCAACTTCAGGTTTCACTGTTCACACTTCCGACTTCATACTTTACACTTCCAACTTCGCATTTCACACTTCCGACTTCACACTTGATACTTCCGACTCCACACTTCAAACTTCTCATTTCTTTATTCAAGTTTAATATGTATGAACTTTGAAGTGTGAACTGTGAACAACTGAAGCTACCACCGGTCTTTCGTAAAGCTCGGATTTCATACTTCACACTTCACAGTTCAGGCTTTATATGTTTGAAGTTTGAATCGTAAACTGTTAATTTATGCTACCACCAAAGGTTTCCGTAATGGAGGGTGTGTTAAAGTTTGCTGTGTTTAGAAAGATTTTATCCTAGTTTCAGTTTGAAGATGTTTTCATTCTGATTGGATACATATATTTCATCGAGTATTGAGAAGTAATGTTGATATACTTCTACTTAACTAGTTTTTCTTATTCCAAAACTTTCAAATTAAGAGCTTTTGTCATTTATATTTTACAAATGCATTTTCTTTACATCAAAGTGTGAATTTTGAACTGGTTTTACAACTTAAGAAACAATCTGACACAGAGATAAAAAGTGGCGTTAAACCCAATTCAGACACAATTGGGAATTTGTTGGAAATATTATGTACAATCTCAAAGCATTCCTGATACGATATCGAAACCCATGGGCTTCAGTGCCTTACCACTGGCCTGAGTCTGTAACTCTACCCTTGAAGATCTGGAAGCCAGAAAGTTACATGCAAATATCATGCTGTTGGATTAACCCATTCCCAAACAACACAATTTTAGACTGGTCCAAATTGAAATAGGTTGCAGACGAGAAAACTAAGTTGATTTAAGCTGAAAATCAAGGGCCATGTGAGGGAGAAAGTATTGTGAGAAAAGACGAAATTGCGTTACAAGCAATTTCGTCTTACTCACATTGATTTCAACAGCTATATTTCATGACAAACTAACTGATTGCTGTCTACACGAGCCACCGACCTCCAACAGAGAGTTCGAATGAGAAAATAAACGATAACGATTAGTAAAAAGATCCCGGTAGCTGTATGAAGTGGCCGCAGCCAAAGCGCAGAGGCAGTGCGTAGGACTCCTTGTCATGTTTCTACAGTTCGATGCCGGGTTGCAGCCAATATCCTTTCCGACCAATGGTTGGATTATCGTAAACCTAAGTGGGTTGAGCAACTGGGGGTACAGTGGTAGTACTGGTTTGAAGAAACTGTGGTTAGATGCCCCAGCCACCGCGATATGACTAAATTACTGTTAATAGTGGCGTCAAATCCCATTCAATCAATTAATTATAATTAAGATAAAATAAAAGCCATATCGTTAGTTTGCGATTCAATCGCCACAACCTACAGCCTGAATAAACTACAGTTACAGCGATTAAGTTGCCAAGCCAACAAAAACTGTGGGATCTCAAAGTTTGCTTCTGGTGTAAATGAATGATCTGAGTGGTTAATGGAAAGTTTGGTTGACAACGATGATCCGTCAATTGCTAGCATCTTGTAGATCGCAAAGGCAATATTTCATCATAGTGTATATGGTACTCGCAAAGGTAATATTCCATCCCAGTGTATACGTACCATTTAAATCGAGCAATGCCCCAAATCCTATTAAAAGGACGCAACGAATTTCTGTATTTAGGCCAAAGTTTACGCACGTTCCAATGTAATTTGTTTCTGACGAAGGTCAGTATTATATTAACCAATTTTTAGAGACGACATCGATTGTCGGGAATCACGCTGTTTATTTCTTTCTCGATTTCTCATATAATCATGACCTTTTGTTTTAGTATAACCATGCCAAGGGCATTTTTTATGGAATAATACATTCGCCATTGTTTGTTCTTAATTGAACTTCGACAGTGACCTACATTTTTGTTGGTTGGCGATTTAAACATCGTAACCACAGCTAAAGTTACGATGTTTAGGTCTCCAACCAACAATTTTACCCTTTTCTTGCATGTTACTGGCTATAGAATTTGCAAAAACGCCGTTTGTTAACGAAATGGAACTTCTGAGCGAATGGTCATGGGAGACGAAGTCAGTGGGCGGGTCCAGCGACTCATAAATCCAAGTAAAATCTGAGTGTTGGTCCTTAGGGAGGGCACATTATCTTGTTTGTTTAGTCATATCGTGGCGGCTGGAGCACCTAGTACCTAGTATATTTGTATATCCCGCACCAGTACCACAATTACATCCTTTCCTAGCCTCCAGCTGCTATCCAACTTAGGTTTACGTTTATCCACCCATTGGTGAGAGACAAATGTCGCTGCCACCGGGGATCGAACCCATGACATTCCATGATTGAAGATTGGAAGTCTTTTGTGCTACCAACTGCGCTATGAGGGTGTCACCATGTATTCCAATTATCTCTCAAATTTTTACCATTCTTTAATATCGTGCATATAATCAATGAGGGACATTCTTGGGTTATCTCTCTTGAATACTCTCCAGAAATACATTGGTACCCATCAGTGTTTTACTTGGACTTTATCCTAGGTTTCTTTGCGCTGTCTTGTTTTAAAGACCATCTGTATAATGCAAACTTTAGAGCTGGAAAATTCGTTCCATCTTGAAAAAAACATATGTATGTTATTTCTGAACCATAATCTGGCACCATCGAGGGATTTGTATTTAATAAAACTAGAAAAGGCAAATAAAAAATCGCAAATTCCCCATACTGAACAAGGATAAAAACAAAGGTAATGAAGTGAAAGGACCAATGTACATTTTGGCACACCTCTGATTTAATGGTCACATGACAAAGGGAAGATAACACAGGAATATCCCTCATTATGTACATGGATTGTCAATATTAATTATTTGTCATTTTTTATAGCGAGTGGGCGATTTTTAAAATTATTCGATATTCTTAATCTAACACCATTGTCAAAAAATTTAAAGTATACCGCGTCGAGTCCCTAAGTGACTCGTTTTTTGTGACCCAAAACACGGGATTTTTTCCCACATATTCGCGCATAAGGCTAGTCGCGCTAAATAAGAATTCAAGATATTGTGTCAGAAAAAGAGATGTTTGTGTAATCTTAAAGGGAGACAGTTTAAAAAAATCCACACTTTCAAAAGGGAAATATACTACTCAATATTTGCTAAGGATCACTTTATTCTATTTTTTTCTTTTATATTGGGAAAGACACAAGTATTTTGGTGTTCCCTAGAGCTTTAGTGTTTTAGATATTGAGATTATGTTCAGGTGTTATTTTGAAAGTGAGGCTTACACGAAGGATGTAATGGTAAAACAATGACTGTTTTCGGTGCAACCATGAAGATAAAGAAATCGAGTATTTCCAAATAATTAAAGTTTTATGCACTTTAATAGCGTGTTTGATGTCCCCGTGCTTCATTTACTACCTGACAACGCTTCCACGCTTGCTATCAGTAGCATATCCCAAGTATGCTCTATTGCATTAAGGTCTGGGGATCTAGCTAGCAATTCCATACGGACGAATGTGGCTTGTTCGAGATGTTGATCGGTGATGCGCGCTCTATGTACACGCGCATTGTCATCCATCAGAATTTTCACCAACAGCACCTGCATACGGGCGAACGTAAACATCCAATATCTCTTACGTACCAGAGAGGTCCGTTTTCCCCTGAGCACTTATTCACGCTCAAACCATGACTGAGCCAAAAGCAAACCGGTCATGTTCTGCAGCCCAAAATGAATCAAAACGCTCATTTGACATTCTCCATACCCTAGCACGTCTATAGGTAAAATACACTCAAAACTTGAACTCGTCTGTAAACAGGACTGGAGCCCAGCTAATTTGGGTATAAGTGACATGATCCCATGTCCATGCTTAACGCTTTTGCACGTGAAATCGGGTAAATTGAACCCGGATTGCAGGTCGTCCTCATTCTTGGCCAGCAAAATTCCACCGATTTCTGATAGTTTGGATACTTTTGCACACACCAGTATCGATCTGGTAGTTCCTCAAATCGTTGAGGTGAAGCCGTGACTAGACTATCAGAAGTTGGTCTTGAACCTCATTGGTTGAGCGTTCCCGCCCTATCCCCTCCCTTAGCTCTTCATTTCCTATCGTAATAAACCGATTCCACATTCTGGAAACAACACTCTCGGGCACACTTAGGACATTTGAGATAACCTAGAATGAAAATCCAAATGCTCCTATTTATCGCATCATGCCTAAGATAGCATTGCCATAATGAAATGGAAATCACTTTAAAATCTATGATAACTTTGTTGAATGCTTGTTAAATGTACAAACGCACGTGAAGACACTAGGCAAGATGAAACATTTTAAGGGGTATGTCTATCCCCGAGATCCTTGTGCGTAGTTTACATGCCGGATCGTTATCTCTTTTACAGGGTCCGAATATTAATCTATCTTTTCAAAAAATATCTTTTTTGGGTCGTTTTGTTTTGAGCATAAAATCATTGAACGAAAAAGTGATCCCCAGTAAATTTTGCGTAGTATTTTTTGCCGCATTTAAATAACTACGGACAAGGACGTAAAAAAGAAGGAAATATTAAGCAAGAAATTTCCTTCTAAATCATAAACACGAACAAAACAAACGGAGTAAACAGGAAATTGAAATGTGGTGTTTACCAGAAGCGGAAAAAATACGAGTACCTTTAAAAGTGTCTTTTATTTCAGGTCATTTTCTGCTTATTTCTTTTCTTTCTATTAACACGGTAATTAAAATAGATATAACACTGATGATAATATTTTTTCATCTATTTTTCGATTTTTCGCGAATGAAAGAAAACAAATTTTAATAAGTAAACACGTGTAGCCGTATTAACCCTCTTTTTTTACGCCCCACCAAAAAATGGCTTGGGAAAACATCGTGGAAAATGAAGAAATTACTTGTCAGTAGCAATTTCTTCACTATCCACAATGTTTTCTATTCCTAAAAGATTTAAGAAATTTTTCAAAAAACTTCGACAGCCAAACATGTTGTCTACAACTTTTCTGAAATTCACCCAGTCTTAATTTTGTTGTGTTTGTTAAACGATGCTTATTTGTGACCAATCGGGAGGAAAAGGCCCTACCAGTAGCTGCACAGGTTTTGGAGTTAACCAACCACTTTTCTTATTCAACCGGCAAGGTAAAAGCTCTGTTTCCTAGAAAAATAAGCAAAGAAACAAACAAACAAACAAACAAACTGAATTCTATGTTCTTTGAAATCGTTTGACATAGACCAATACAATTGAAAAGGAAAATGTGTGATTTTTACAATACTTCCCTTTTAACAAAATATTTTTTCTGTTATTTTTGGAAGAAGTGGCCATCAGAATTTAGGTTTCTTATCATCGAGTGATAATAACGGCATCGAAAAGTGATAACAACAGTGCTAATAAGAATTTGTATGTGTTATTAATCTATTATTATGCTGGTGGAAACCTCATCGGAAAAGGAAAAATAAGGACTTTCAAGCGGTCTCTCTTGTTCGAACTTTCTCATAATATGTTTCGAAAAGATCACACGAATTACAATGAAATTACAAATCAAAATATCAAAATAAAATTGTTTCCTCCTATCTAACCCATCACTTTCAATTATTCGGAAATTACTGTTGGAAAAGAACAAGTCGCATGTTACAAGCAATCTTTCCCTTTCTTAGAATGTTTTATAAGTTACTTTTTTACATAACATAGCATTTACAATTGACATATGTCATCTATATCAATTACTTTAGGAAGTTCTAAGATATTTAGATCTGTAACCCATTCCCATACAATTTTAGACTTGACCAAATTTAGAGAAGTTAAACGTCTCACCTGAATCTTTTAGTTTGGTCAGCCTAGTGCTCGAACCAATGAACCAACAGAGCTAATCAGGCTACACTTTCATTTACTGAGTGGTATTTTTTTATACAGGATATGAACAGGTGGTAGCAACAAGATACAAACGTGTTTCAAGATTCAAACGTGTTTCAACTGACGGATCGCTATTGCCATCAAAGAATCAATCGTATTATTCATTTAGACCGGAAGTGAATTTTGGCCCCAATTATTGGATGTCATTGATGTGAAGCTTTTGTAGGGGTGGGGGTTGAAGGTTTAAGCTGTTGGTACGTCGTTTAAGCATTCAAACCAATAATTTTACTGTTTTGGTACACCTAACTGAGCCGCCGTCATAGCGCAGGTGGTAGCGCATCAGACTTCCAATCCTCAATCAAGGGATGTCATGAGTTCGATCCCCGGCGGCGGCATACATCCTTTCGAACATTTGTCTCTCACCAATGGGTGGATAATCATAAACATTGGTGAGATAGCAGCTGGAGGCTAGGAAAGGATATGGTGGTAGTACTGGTGCGAGAATAACCAGGAATCCATTGTTAGGTGCTCCAGCCGCCGCAATATGACTGAAATACTGTTAAAGTGGTGTTAAACCCATTCAATCTATCAATCAACATTTAACTGACTTTTAACTTAGTAAAAAAGGCGTTCAATATCTACGTGGAACTTCCTGTCGGAACTTAATGGGCGGAGCCAGCAATTAGACACTCATAGTTTTTATTGGTTTGGCGACCTAAAGATCGACACAACAGCTAATTATCAATTGTTACAGGTCAGGTATTTACCTTTTTCCATGGCCAGGCTGATTCCTTTCGCACTACTAAGCTTAATGAGGGGACTAGTATTCCGTTTTATATTATACTACGCCCTTAAATTATATCTCGAAAATAAGACAAAATCACACAAAACGATTATTCGGCTTTTTTTTTTAAATCCCGACGGACCGCAGGTGGTTTTTGTTAATTTCCAAAGACAAAAAAGTGTATGAATATGAAATGTTGTAAAATGATATTTTTGTAGTGAATTTTAGTAATCCCAAAATGAACATTAAACAGTTGCTAAACAACGGTGACATATTTTCTAATAAAGTCATGAGATTTCTAAAAGTATTAAAATTACCATTTCTTTTTCTTTTTGTGTGTGAGTATGTGTTAATCTATATTTCAAATCTTGTGAGCCTTCTTGCATAAAGAAACTATCTAGTGCGTAATTTGATGCTGATCAGACGGCAAAGGTTGTAAAGTTTTGATTATGTTGTTGTTGTTGTTGATGTTGCTACTGTTTACATAAGTTATTCCTTAAATTAGAATAGCAATTCTTTGTTTTTAAGATTTTCAAAATATCCAATTTGGCTGAATGTCCAGAAACCATCCAATTCAAACATCGTCTGTTGGGGCCCAAAATAACATATCTTAATCTTGAATATAGCTGTTGTTTCGATACTTTTATATCCCAACGACGATATTTACTTTGGGGGAATTCAAATAATTCTTTCTCGTGAAACACATCATTCTTATTTCACTGTCAACGCGATAGATAACCAAGGCACTGAACTGAAAAGGCTGAAGGAGGTCAATCCTGAACGAAATGTTAGCCAATTGACCAATCGCCGCTGCGCTGTCAATCAATGAATAATTCAACCAATCAAATCATTCATTATTACGGGACGTGAACTATATACTCCAACATTACTTTTATGTTACTTTGCGCACATGTGTAATTGTTGGAAATGTCACGCACGCGCTCATATGGGAATCCAAATGTAGACACACACACACTAACACACACACAAAGTAACTGTAACTTAACATAAAAAATGCAATCAAAAACAGCTATGTTAATGTCAATATTTCTCGAGTTCAGAACTTTTCAAGGGGGAGGGGTATTGCCTACAAAGCTCCGGTACTTTCAATTTACTGCGTACTTTTAATGTGTAAGCGAAATATTCCATTTTGACAGCAATACAAATATTATGAGTTGTCTCTATTTTAACAAAGAATGATAATGACCCGGATTCTAACCGAATAACTAATAACGAGCCATTGTAAGAAACGTGCTAATTCGAGTAATAAATTCTGAACACAAAAGAAATCATCATGGTGCATATAGATATTTTTTATTTTTAGAAGCTTCTTTTTTACTTCACATACATGTAGCTAGTTAGCGGAGAGAAGCACTGGGAATGGATAAATGAGCTGAACTGGGAACCTTTTGGTTATAGATCATAGTAAGCCTGATACAGGATTCTCAAAGTGGAGAAAATTCATTGTGCACTAAAAACTTGTCGTAGGGCATAACTGCAAGTTTGAAAGGATTAAAGGGTTTTTGGGTTTTTTTTTAAGTGGTGATTTTGAGTACTGGATCAATTTAAATGTTCTTTTGAAATCAGGACCCTTGGATTTAAGTGAATCTAATACACAAATGAAAAAATGAAGATCAAATATGTTGCAACAGCAAGAATCTGTTAAATAGATTGAATATGATATAATGACCTTAAAAGAAATAGAAAGGAGCGTGCTTGTGATAATTTCATTCAATATACAATGTACAATTACTCTGAGTAAAGTCTTAGTCCATCAATCAGTATACATGTTCTTTAAGTTACGATTTAGTTAAATAATTCAAATAATGTATCCATCACAATTTGTTGCTAAATGAGAGAATGAATGTAAAATGAATTTGGAATGAAATTTATTTAAAAAAAAGTTAAGACTTAGTTTAGTCAGTAAAGGGATACAATCTGACCAGACCCTTCACTAGGTTTGTTAAGCCGCCGTCATAGCGCAGTTGGTAGCGCGTCGGACTGTCAATCTAGAGATCCCTGGTTCGATCCCCGACGGCGGCACTTATCCTTTCTGACTATTTGTCTCTCACCAATGAGTCGATAATCGTAGACGTATGTGGGATAGCAGCTGGAGGCTTGGAAAGGATGTAATGGTAGTACTGGTGTGAGATACCAGGATTCCATTGTTAGGTGCTCCAGCCGCCGCGATATAACTGAAAGAATGTTGAAAGCGGCGTAAAACCCCATTCAAACAAACAAACAAACAAACACTAGGTTTGTTAGCTACCTAAACGTCGTAACTAGAGCTTGAAAAAACTTTAGTTACAACGTTCAAGTCGCAAACACAAACATTTTACATAAATGTCTGCTATTGTTGAAATTTCGGTCTGAAAGAATCATTTGTTTGGGTGATCGATTCTTTGATTGAAAAATGCGATCGGTCAATTGACGCCATCTACTGTTTCACTGTATTTTCACAATTCCCCTTTTGGCTTGAGATTTCAAATATTGTTGTATTTCTGGTGTACCGCAGGTGGTTTTGTTTATTTCACAGAAAATGTCAACTGATAGGTTCAAAACGACGTAATCTGAGTATTTTTCAGACTTCTAGTAATTCAAATCCCTGTTTAAACTGGCTTGCCTAGCAACACATTACTCCAGTCAAAACACCATAAAGAGTATTTATAGTGTAAGATAATCATTTTAATCTTCATTTTTCTGTCAAATAATGAAAACTTCAAAAAGAAACACAACAAAATAAAAGCTACTATTAGCTCTTTTAAGACTCAGACGCAAATGTGTCTTATTGTTCCTAACGAGAGTTAGCTTAAAAGCGCATTCTTTGATAGTCTCTGTCTAAGTCCCTTGACTAGATTTTTAGTATTAACTCTTTTACTTATTTATTTATTTGTTGTTGTTGTTGTTTTTTCTTAGACCGGGTTAAACTTAAAGAGGTTGCAGGCGACAATGAAAATTGGTTGTAATTTGAAATTAAACCATCCTATGTAGTAGAAATTATTGTGGAAAAAAGGATAACTTGCTTGTCACAAGAAAGTTTTGCTTCTTTTCCACAATGTTTTCCCAAGTATAAAATCATAACTTCGTAGAGTCCCGGGTTTGTACAGGAAAGGGTTTCTCTGAAATAGATTTTACGGTGAAATTGTTTTGCTCTCAATTTCCAATATTCTAATTTTAATGCATTTGGGCAATTCAAAGAATGTGATTAAGCTGATTTTGTAATGAAATGACTGTCCATAACCTGGGATAAAAAGGAAAAAGAAAAAGCAAAACTATTTCGCGTTACGTAAGGTCTTAGAAGTCAATGAAGCACAATCCGAATGGATCCGGAATACTTCGGATAATTACGTTATTTTTCGATTTCATAGAAAATTGCCTTATACGTAGTTATCATGACGTATAAATTACGTCATTGGATTCGTTTAGCGATTCGGTCATTATCAACATCACCCGAAGACGAATGACCCGCTCAAATAAATTCAAATGTTTCAAATCAGTAACTTTTCCTTTTTCAAATTTTCACGAAAATTTCTTCAAGCGCCGTTGATTCAGATTAGCCGCCGTCATAGCGCAGTTGGTAGCGCGTCGGACTGTCAATCTAGAGGTCCCGGGTTCGATCCCCGACGGCGGCACTCATCCATTCCGACTATTTGTCTCTCACCAATGGGTCGAATATCGTAGACCTATGTTGGATAGCAGCTGGAGGCTAGGAAAGGATGTAATGGTAGTACTGGTGTGAGAAATACCAGGATTCCATTGTTAGGTGCTCCAGCCACCGCGATATAACTGAAAAATTGTTGAAAGCGGCGTAAAACCCCATAAAAAAGATTCAGATTATGTAGAAAAGCACAAGTAGCAAATATTGTTAGAGGATAAATGAAATTCTCGTAACTACATCTTACATAAACTGCACTTATGATATTTTGGTTAATCGTCCGAGTATATGATATTTAATTATTTTTTCATCAGAGAGAAGCGTCAGACTCCTAATCATCAATTATGGGATGTCATGGGTTTGATCCTCGGCGGCGGCACATATTCTGTCCGACATTTGTCTCTCCCCAATGGGTGGGTAATCGTAAACCTAAGTGGAATAGCAGCTCGAGGCTACGAAAGGATGTTGCGATTTCTAATGGTAGGGTACGTGTGTACCACAATCTTTGAAAACGTCATGCTCAGACGTGTGTAAGAGAGATGGACAGATTTGACGATGATAATCCTATGGTATGGAGACGTTTTTGTAATCAAGGACGATAATGATGTTTTTAGCTAGCAAAGCGTCAGCTTTGGTAGCTTAAGTTAACAGACAAATTTTGAGGTCTTCTCAAAGTTCAACAAGTGCAAACCGCCAATGGAGGCTTAACCACCAAATCGTTGGAATGCCTACGCCATTAAAAATAGTTCTTTAATATTTCAGGAATATTGCAAACTCTATTCAAATTGTAGAGAACTCTGTCAAAAGCATGCTATTTAACCCATTCCCACCCGATTCCGCTTTTTAAGCATCTAAAGAAAAAAGCTGTGGAAAACATTGTGGACAATGAAGAAATTGCTTGTAACAAGCAATTTCTTCAATGTCCACAATGTTTTCTACCCAACAAGGGAAAGATTTTCTAAATTCAACCATGCTTTGCTAGCTTACAGTACTTTCAGTACTTTGATTTAAAACAACCTATTACTGCTAACCAGTACAGGGATCAAATTTTGCAATACCCTTTGCTCCCCTTCATGTAGAAACACGGTACTTGCCTTCTTATTATAGCACGATAGTGTTAGCTACACATCGCATTTCTATCATAGGTTTTGTGATGTGCGTGATCCGGAGGTGGAGCATAGGCTTCTCGGTCAAGAGGTCCCGAGTTCGATTCCTTGAATCGGCTTGCGATCTTGGTTTAGTATATAACCCACATATTAGGAGCGAGTACTTGTGTATTCTACAGGAAGCAGAACCGAGATTTCTTCAACTAAAGTATATTCTTTGTTGACAAGGCGACTCAAGGTAACACAATATGTATTTTTCCTATACATTTTCATTCTAGTTTAGTTTTCCATTGCATCTAAAAAGTACTCTATAATTTTTAATGAAATTATAGGACTAGTTTGTTTAAAAGTTATAGATTTTTTCAGATACAATGGTATTACGCATAAGTCCCGTTGGAAGAATTTTAAAGCCTGAACCAGTTTACCCTATTAGATAAACCGACTATCTTACCAAAACTTCTAGATTTTTTTCATCAAATGCTCATAACAACACGATTTATCATTTGGAATAAAAAGAAAACATTCTTAAAATTTCAGTCAAACATGCTAATTTTTGTTATACTTTTCTGTTTGGTCTTTGTAAACATTCTGTTGAAATAAGTCATTGAGATAAGTGTTTGTACTCACGCCTGAGAACCCGTTCTACAGACGCTTGGCATCACAACTTTTACTTTGTATAGTGACTTCATATGTTCTCCGCGCTTCATGCAGCATATTTTGTTTTAGGATGAAGAGTTATTGTTTCAAGGTTTGTTGTGTTCTTCTACAATTTTAGGCCGATACATATCATCCAACTAGTACTGAAAATTAAAGGCGGCATCTTAGGATCGCTAGAAGATGTCATATATCCGTAAAACTACACGGATCGTTTAATCTTTCACGGGCACTTTACAAATAGTAATTGTCGATTTACGAGTTATTACAGGATATTTACCAAAAATAGCAGGTATTCTAAGCACACATATGTAAATGGTCAATGAAAAGGCAACAATTTTGTTTTCAGCTTTTTTCGAATAAAAGCGTTAAACTTTAGGTTCGTTGGTGGCTATTTGGTCAT
Organism: Fragum fragum; assembly: GCA_946902895.1. Taxonomy (NCBI): domain Eukaryota; kingdom Metazoa; phylum Mollusca; class Bivalvia; order Cardiida; family Cardiidae; genus Fragum; species Fragum fragum. The sequence goes on from OX336370.1 coordinate 45,883,903, forward strand.
TATACGTCTTCCACATGGACTGTTAGGGTTCATCAGGTAATACGTACAGTTTATTGCATTTTTCTGCTATGGCTAGTTTTGGGTAAGAATGGGGTATTCACGTGGCATGGTCAACGGTTCAAGAAAACACGCACCATTATTCGATAGTATATTCCTAGGTAGAGTAAGATGCAGCACTTAGAAGAGTTCGAAGCTCTCTCAGGAGATAAACTTAGACGACTCATACGGTAGCCAATTAATTTCTTGACGTGGCTATTTCTGCTCTTTGCATTTGTAGAATACTCTTGCCTATCCACATATCACCATTTTGAATTCGTAAAAGTAAGCAGGAGGCATTTATAATCGGTAAAGTCTCTGAAGCCAGTTCACAAGAACGAATTCTTCTTATTCGTCCACTATAAAAATATGTGAAGTTTTTGGGGCTATTACGATTTGTTCGCTAATACTTACGTTTTCGGCTAAAAAATGTTCATTGAAGAATTACTGCAGGTTGATAAATAGAGAGCGTATAATTCTAAGATTTTGTCCGAGATATAGCGAAAAAAAAAAAAAACTGCGGGAATGCAGAGAACTTTTAAGTATTAAAAATTTACACATAATAACGTGAACAACGAGTATGGCTTGAGGGAATTATTTTCAGTTATTTACATGTAAAGTTGATGTTGTATGACGAATAGTATTGACGAGTCCTGTTCTTTTTCTCTCTTTTTTTTTTTTTTTTTTTTTTTTTTTTCTTAAGGGGGGGGGGTTGTCTCATTATATTCAGCAAGAATGATGCAAAAACGCGTGCACTTTTTCGGGTACCATTATTATGATCTTTAAGGGGAAAACAATCTTTGGGAGAGAGAATAGGCTTTGGCAAGATCAAAGATTTTAAGTATAGTCGGATTAGAGACCAAAATGTGGTAACTACAGATTTATTTTAGTTACAATAATTGACTGATTCTTTTTTGTTTGTAAAAGCAAACAGTCCACCACATTACGTGAAATCAAATGACACAAAGTCAAATTAAAGTGCAGAGTCTTTGCGGGTGACAGTACAATACTAAAAACTAGTTTTTCAAGTCACAGTACAGAGTAAACAAAGAAAGAACCCAACAGTTCTACCTTTTTTGAGGAAATCTCTACAATTTCTTGATAAGGAGACAAAGAGTGAAGATGACATTACCTTCTTGTCGGTATAAATCATTCCTGAAACTATGAAAGGAAAGGTAAGGCATTTTTTGCGGTCACAATTCTTTCAAGATTAGCATGTCGAACTTAACAAAACGTCTAGTGGGTTAATTACAGAATATATCCCTTGCTAAGTCTTCTAGTAAGTTCAGTATATAAGAAAGATGCAAATCGGTATTTCATTTTTTATACGCCGTCGGAGGCGGTCGTATATTGGCGTCATCTTCTCCATCTGTCCGTCCGTCCGTCCATCCGTCCATCCCTCCGTAAGTACGTACATCCACTTTTCTTGTGAGCACAACTCCTCCTAAGTTTCTTGTTGGATCTTTTTGAAACTTGTTCAATGTTATCACCTTAATTGGTAGATGTGCATGAAGTAAGGATTTTATGGTTCATTGATTTTTGCCTCAGTTATGCCCCCTGAAAACTTAGTTTCTGGGGCTTATTGAAATTGCAGCCTTATGAACGCAACTCCTCCTAAGTTTCTGATTGGATCTTTTTGAAACTTGGTCAATGTTATCACCTTGATTGGTAGATGTGCATGAAGTAAGGATTTTATGGTTCATTAATTTTTCCCTGAATTATGCCCCCTTAAAACTTATTATCTGGGGCTTATTGAAATTGCAGCCTTGTGAACGCAACTCCTCCTTATTTTTTGTCTTGATTTAACCCATTCCCACTCAACAAAATTTTAGACTGGTCCTAATAGAAAGGAATTCAAGACTACATTTCAAAATTAATGAAATATAAGATGTTTTCAACCTTCTGGATAGAAAACATTGTGGAAAATAAAGAAATTGCTTGTATCAAGCAATTTCTTCATTTTATACAATGTTTTCCCAATTGTTTTTCTTGCGGGGCGTCCAAAAGCGTCACTGTATCGGGTTAAATGAAACTTGGTCGTTGTTATCACCTTAATTTGTAGATGTACATGGATCAAAGACTTTATGGTTCATTAATTTCCCTGAATTATGCCCCCTTAAAACTTAGTACCTGGGGCTTGTTGAAATTGCAGCCTTGTGAACACAACTCCTCCTAACTTTTTGTCTTGATTTAAATGAAACGTGGTCAATGTCATCACCATAATTTGTAGGTGTAAATGAATCAAGGATTTTATGGTTCATTGATTTTTGCAAGAGTTATGCCCCTAAACACTTAGACTCTAGGTTTTTGAGTGTTCATTAATTTTTCCCTGAATTATGCCCCCTTAAAACAGTATCTAGGGCTTATTGAAATTGCAGCCTTGTGAACGCAACTCCTCCTTTTGCCTTGATTTAAATGAAACTTGGACAATGCAATCACCATTATTTGTAGATGTATATGGATCAAGAATTTTATGGTTCATTAACTTCCCTGAATTATGCTCCCTTAAAACTTAGTATCTGGGGCTTATTGAAATTGCAGCCTGGTGAACGCAACTCCTCCTAACTTTTTGTCTTGATTTAAATGAAAATTGGGCAATGTCATCATCATAATTTGTAGGTGTACATGGATCAAGGATTTTATTGTTCAATGATTTTTGCAAGAGATATGCCCCTTGACACTTAGTCTCTTGGTTTTGAGTGATCATTGATTTTTCCCTAAATTATGCCCCCTTAAAACTTAGAATCTGGGACTTATTAAAATTGCAGCCTTGTGAACGCAACTCCTCCTAGCTTTTTTGTCTAGATTTAAACGAAATTTGGTCATTTTCATCACTATAATTTGTAGATGTTCATTGATCAAGGATTTTAAGATTCATTAATTTCCCTTAAATATGCTCCCTTAAAACTTAGTATCTGGGGCTCATTGAAATTGCAGCCTTGTGAACGAAACTCCTCCTAACTTTTTGTCTTGATCTAAATGTTTTGATTTTGTCTATGGCACTCTTGTTACATATTATGATACAAAATGCAAAAACAAAGATATTCACCTACCTTACTTTTACAGACATTCGTTTCAAGTGACAAAACTTCCACTGTTCACAACCACAAGTGACAATTCTACTAAGCACACTGTGCACTTCCTCTCCTGTACTGTGATCTTCCTAATGTCGTGTTCGCAAATGTTCTATGGGGATGCGATGCGTTTTTGTTAGAAATGCTAGAGGTAAACATAATCTTTATTTAAAACATGTTTTATCTTTTAATCATCATGTGATTCTAGTTTTGAGGATACCCTTTTTGACGTTTATCAATATAACACACAACCTTATAGAAATGTGTTTAATGATCTTAATGCAAGAATTTCCTTGCAGTATATTTAATATTACAAACATGCCGCTTTTGTAAAGTTTTCATTTTTGTTAAGTATATATCTGGAAAAAAAATTAACTAATTGTTGACATTCATAAATTATAGCCAATCTAAAGTTCTTTCAAAACCCAAAAAGCTAAGCGGTTTCGTAACTATGTTACAGTGTCCATCAGCTTTTACTACGATATGTTGAAGAAACTTGTTCCTGGTTTCGAGTGTAAAATTGTACTATCTGGTGGTCCCCTTCTCGACAAGGGAGAAAACTTTAGTGATTATTCCTTGACTGGTGAGACTGTCCTAATCTAATGTTACTAGTATCGGAGAACAGCGTAGATTGGACAGGTTCATCAGTCTAAGCTCTTCCGAGACAAGGATAGACGCACGTGGACCAATAACCTCTTTTTGTTATCCAATCATTGCTAAAACGCAGATATTATATATTTAGTTTTCGACCAAAACATCTTAAATATATCTTGAAGTACCAGTTTATCGTTTCTCAACATCGATATTGCACAAATCATGTAATGACTTTCTCTGGCAATTTTCTCCACAATAACACACACAAGAAACAAATACATCGTCGGTGTGCGAGCAAAATGTCGTAACTACAACTTTTATAAAGCTGTAGTTACGACAATTTTCTAGCGTATTTACGATGTCATTGTCGAAATTCTGGAAAAGTGTAGAAAAAATACTTGATATATACTAGTCTGTAAATGCTTATAAAACAAAGATTTGGTCGTGGAGTCACTAATCTGATAATATTCCAAAAAAAAGTTATTATAAAACGACTTATCGATCAGTGACTGGGTTCATGGACCCCACTGGGGCTAATTTAAGCAGCAAATAGTCGTGTTGGAGTCTACTACCTTGATTACTGCCAGACAAAGATCCCATATTCAAAGCAAAATAGCCGGAGCTAAATTAAACCTACAAGCTATAGCATTTAACATTCCGAATCTATTTCAATGACATAACGTCGGTGCGCGAGCAAAATGTCGTAACTGCAGCTTAAATCAATCTGTAGTTATGATATTTTGCTAGCGCACCATCGATAAACCTTCACTACAATTTCTGGACGAACACCAGGTATATACGATGCTGTAATTGGTTAAATCTTGGATGAAGTTGTAAATGACGCCATTAATTTGTTTTGTAATTTTTTGATGAACGCGTTATTTCCTGAACATATTCTGCAGTCGGTTCTACGATTGCATTATCACATACTGAAAGTTGCAAAAAATATATGCCGACAAACAATCTTAAAAGATTCAAAAAGTGGATCACGATTGTAAATTATAGAACCCATCGAGCAATCAAATCAATCATTTAGACCGACTTTGGCCGACACCTTTATGAAGCATTTTTGTTGGTTTTGAGACTAAGGCGTCGTAAATGCAGCCTAATCAAGCTGCTTTTACAACGTTTAGTACCTAAGCCAACAATTTTACTTTATTTTTGTGTGCGTGTTACATGTAATTGGGCACAAATCTTGCAAGATAATTAAGTTAACCCTTGTCATGCTGAATCCGGAATATTCCTGTTTTGGCAGGAGGCAAAGACAAAGATCAGCCTGCACATACGTGCAGTCTGATCTTAGTCCATACCTCCTGTTTGGTCCTTTCAGCCGAAGTTGTAAATAACACTTATTCTAAAAAAGACAATGAAATACCATCAAGTCTTCCAGTGCTTTCAGTCCTTTGATTTTAACGCAGAGAGGATTTTATTCAGTATGACAAGGGATAAATATCGAAGTGGACCATCCTGTTGAAGCTGAGTGGGCCTACATTGTTTAATTTCGCTATATCTGGGTTTCTGCTATCTTGAGACTAGCATTCAAAATTGTGTTATATATTAATAACTTAAGGAAGTAAACATAAACTTATTGTTTTTCTCCAATTCTTTTGTCGAAACGTTTTGGAGAAACTATAAATTTGATTGAAGATCTATATTACCATCAATTATTAGCCCATTTAAGGCGGCAACATTTTGGACTGGTCCAAGATGAACGGAGGTACAGACAACAATATTAAGCAGATGAAAATTTAATGTTCTTTTTTTTTGGGGGGGGGGGTCAACTTTCTGGGTAAAAAACAACGTGTAAAATGAAGATATTGCTTGTTAAATGTAATTTCTTCATTTTACTCAATGTTTTCACAATTCTTGTTTCCTTCAGGGGTGTCCAAAAGCGTCACTGTATGGGAATAGATTAAGACAGTTTATAATTGATAGATCGCGGTTCTATATGACCTATCCGATCGTTCATTTATACCGGGATTTAAGTTTGAACGTCGACATTTATGTTTAGCACTTTTGTTGGTTTGGCGACTAAAAAAATTTACCCAATGCTTATATAAGCCGCAGTCACGATTTGTTGGTCACCAACCAACAGTTTGCTTTTCGTTTTATGTCCTTAATCATATATTTTTCTAACGTCTCTTGGCATCTTAGACGAGCTGCCTTATTGGAGGGGCCAGTCAGCGTGACTGCGATCCGTCAATTTCTATTTCATTTTATTATATTTGTTATATTTCTCTATTTATAACAATTTCCCGTTTTTCGAAATTTTACACTGAAAACATTGGAGACGACGATGATAACTGAGTGTAATTTGAACTGAAACCATCTCAAGTGGTGGAAAATAATACGAGAAAAGAAGAAATTGCTTGTTAAAAGCATGTTCTTTTTTTCAAATTTTTTCTGAAGTAGAAAGGAAAGGGTTAGATATGCATAGGCTACATACCGTTGTGAAAATTCATGAGATATTCAATTCCAAGACTTTCACTCGATGGTACGAATTCTGACAGCTATTCTCAACGACATTACTGGAATAGGGAGAGCAGACAGGTTCGCGCCCTTATATGTCCTATTTACCGGATTTAAAGACAATTTTCTCTTCCCTCGGGACGTCGGTACTGGCGCAATACTAGAATTTGTCATCTGTCTGCTGAATTGGCAGACAAGGTATTGACATTTACGTGGCTTCATTCTAAAATTATATTAAGAACATCAGGACAAAGGCAATCCGAAAGGCAGTAAATCAGCATACGGCGACCAAAAGTAAAAAACAGCTAAAATGATCTTGAATCTGTATCAAATCTGCCAGGAATTGAGATTTAAACTCCAAATTGGCCGCCATTTGTCTGTAACATGTTTGTTATTTGGCGACTTAAACGTCGTAACTACAGCTTATTCAAGCTGTAGTTACGACGTTTAGGCCGCCAATCAACGATTATACCTTTTTTGTTACATAGTTTTGCCAAATAACGCCATCTGAGCGTGACTTCCAGACGGAGTCAATGGGTATGAACAAAGGAGAAAGTGGGCGGGACCACCTAGGGTATGGTTAGGATACTTTTTAAGCAAATACATCCACTTCGTATACGCTTTTGTGTTTTCAAGGGGAATTTTAACTGCGATCATTAACACGTTCACAGATGAGGAAATTTAAGACTATTCAAAACTTTCTTAGTAGAAGATATAGTGGGAAATCAAGAAATTGCTTATGACAAGCAATTTCTTCATTTTCGAAAATATTTTCCAGCGCTTTCGGGGGGGGGGGGGCGTTAAAAAGCGGAATCGTGTTCAAATAGGTACATGACAGAGTTCGCTTAATAGAGATGGTCGGTCGCACAAGATGCACTTTAATAATATTGACAAGTGTGAGTCTGCTTCCGTCGTGCGCAGATGACCTTTTGTTCGTTGGCAAATAATCAAAGTACTGAAAGTACTGCTAGCTAGCAAAGCATGACTTTGTTTTTAAGTAATCTTCTTTGTCAATGGTTATCACGAAAAATAAAAAAAAGGTTAAAGTAACCCAGGAGTTAGCCTATTACAACAGGATGAAGTTAGACTGAAGTTGCTTGCCACAAACAATTTCTTCATTGTCCACACTGTTTTTAAAGTTTTTTTCATGAAATGCTTAAAAAGCGGGATTCATTGGGAATGGGTTAATTAGCATGCTTTTGAATGAGTTCTTTACAATTTGAATAAAGTTAATTCATTTGGGCATACAAGGCGGTGCGCATAGTAAACACTATGATCAGACTCATTTTGAAGGCAAAAAGCTCAAGTGAGCTAAAATACCTAGGAGATAAATTTAAATCAATAGTTTACAATATTCCTGATATACATATGAACTACTTTTTATATGTGTAGGCCTTCAATAGATTTAGTGGTTAAGCCTCCAATGGCAGTTCGCACTCGTTGAACTCTGAGAATACCTCAAAACTTTGTCTACTAACCTAAGCTATCAAGCTGACGCTTTGCTGTCTAAAAAACTATTTAGTTGGTGAACTGATTCATTTGGTTTATTCAAGCTGCCGTGATTTAGATGAAAGTCAGTCTGTTTTAAAAAACATCTCATAATTGAATTTAACCCAATAATTAAAAACGGGAAGTATGCCAGGAGAATAGAAGTATGTTGTTGCTGTTGTGTTTTCAATAATGATTTTAACAAAATATCACTGTGTTATTATAAACCATTTATTTGCTTTGTTGGTCTCTTCATTCCATTAATGTGTCTTTTCAATCCCATTATTAAAACCCATAATTCTTAGAACTTCATTTCTTTTTTCCGACTCCCCGGGGATATTTTTCTGTTCTCTCTAATTAAGTAGATGACCCCAGTGATCAAACTAAGCCGTATTACAAAACAAGGTTTTGCCAGCTTTTATCACAGAAAGATATGTCTTTAAATATTAGGTTGATTTATTGGTGTTTAACGGTGCATCGACAGATGTGGTCATTTAGCGCGTAAGAAGGTTGGTATAACATAAAACATACGGAACAATATAAAGACAATTGTAGGACATATCAAAATGAAAGATTATGAATGAAAAAAATCATAAATGAAAACCCTTTAGGTGCCAGTCTACAGTTTTGATGGAAATATTCGAATTGGCCATGGTCAATTTCTCAAATAGATGGAAAATGTCATTTTTGACTGCTGATTTATAGGTAATAGTGGAAACTGTTGTTCTAAAAGATTCTAAAACATGAAAAGAGACTATTTGCAAATGTGAAACTAAAGGTTCATGACTTTTCAAAAGTGCACATGTTTTCGGCTGAACCAGAAGTGCAAGGTGGTAGTTTTGCGGAATTTGGCTGTCAGTGCAGGCATTTTTGAAGTGTAGGAATAGGCATTGAGATAGTGAAAAAAGTAGTTGGAATCATGGTATTTTTGACTGCATTGGCCAGCTATAGATTGTTTTTACTGTTCAGAAATCAATTAGTTTGTGGGCCATCAGTTCCAATTTGGCCTGTGCGGCAACTTGCGTCAGGCCGAAATTGCGTTTTTACTCTCGGTTTTGTTGACCAGGCCAGATGTTGAAGTGCCTTGAGTTTTGTCCCTTTTATAGGGTATCTGTATGATATGTAGTATTTTTTTCTAGTATTGCATCCTATTCTGACAAAGAACATGTTTGTTCTATTGCAGATTGTTGTTTGATAGAATAGTTAAGCACAACATTCGAATAACAGGGTTGACGACAAAGGAAAGAGACGTAAAATCGTGGACTGAGACCTTAGTTACCTCTTACGACATGCCTGTTGTCACGTTTGTTCCGCAAGATGGAATGCCAGCTGCGACAGGGTAGGCCTGTATTGATTTATTCTTATACCCCGTTTACCCTCACGGGGTCTCACACGCAGGCTAGGATTTTCTATCTTAAAGCTTATTTACATCGAAATAAAAACAATCAGCTTTGAGATAAAAAAAAAACAAACCCAAAAATACAAAGAAAACACGAACCTTCTGCAACCCAGGAGTTACGAGGAAAGTAGTTATTAGTCTTTCATTTTAGTCGCCTCCGACAGGCCACAGAGAAAGGCCGATGTATTATTCTGAAAATACACGGGACCCCATATTCAGGTCACCAAATCTTTACTTTAATAAACTTTAGTCTTAAGTCTAATTTCGGCGATTGTCATTCGGAGGTCAAGGTGAATGTCTTATCGAAGTCTGATGCCTTGTTCGGGTATCATATGTTTAAAAAAACGGTTACGGGCGAATTCTTAATCGTATGTCTAATGTCTACTTTAGTTTTTGATATTCAGAAACAAGTCTTGGGGAATATCACATCCAATCTCTAATGTCTGAATCGGATGTTAGACATTCGAAATCGGGTCAGAGCGAATTTCTCATCGAATACTGAAATATGTTCAGTACTTTCTGAAGAGAAGATTTTTCAAGAAAAGCTTTACGATCGGACACAGGACAGACGTACGACGGATACAACGCCATGACAATAGGTCGCTGGCTTTCAGGCAGTAGAGCTTAAACTGTAGGTACATAATACATGGAATACTAAGTTACGCTAGTGACACAACATCTTTTATTTGCATCTCGCTGCGGAGGAAAATTTTTTGACATACGTCTCGACCTTCGGTCTCGTGAAATATCAAAATATTCCTCTCAGCTCAAAGTAAATAAACATGTTGTATCTAGCTATCGTTACAAAATGTTCTATACATATGCAAATATCATTGTGACGGCTATGTCTCACTTGAAGCTATCAAATGAGTAAGGTGGAGTTGGTGTTGTTGTTTTCAAAAATAACATACAACCCAATAAACGACAGAAAGACAACGGGAAAACGTGTTGTCTGAATAAGCCTGCAGAGAAAATATTGTTAACGAGAAAACATTTATTAGGGTTATTCATTGCCTTTGGTTATGAAACAATCTAGGAATTTAGGTCAGGCGATTTTTATGGTTTAATTTGACCTCATTTAAGGACTTTCCGAACAAGTACAAAGAAGTTTAATGGATAATTGTTTTGTTGTTGTTGTTGTTGTTGTTGTTGTTTTCAATTTAAATGAATAATACTATGATGAATAATGTCTAAATGAATAATTTGATTTGCCAATTGATATTTTGGTTGAAAACAGCGATCCCTCAATTGAAAAGACAAGTGTGAAACTTGAGACGCCTGAGCACCTATATCGCTCCTCTGGCTTTAATTACTTCAAACAGAGAAAATTTATTCCAAGAATTCTATATTACAATATATGCCACACAGTTCAAATAAATCAACGAAATCCTCTCATATATTTAAGATGCATAAGTTCAAATGCTTAATTTTCAACCGTATTAGAAATCAAGAACTTTTTTAGATATATTTTGTCATTGAATGTGATAAAAACTTTACCCAGATAACATTCCTATACAACTTTGTTGGGATGCCAATTCCTTTCTGTCAGAGAAGATACTTTTCACTGTTTTCACTATATATCAGATAAGGAAAGCTTTTTTTCCTTTTATCCGACACGCATTTTTTCAAGGAATTGCAGGTTTAAAAAGGTTGAAATAACGCCATTTGGATCACTAACAGACGGTTTGAAGAAACAAGATCCCCGGCGGCGGCAAATATTCTTTCCGACAATTGTCTCTCACCAATGGGTTGATAATCGTAAACCTAAGTGGGATAGCAGCTGGAGGCTAGGAAAGGATGTAGTGGTAGTACTGGTGTGAGAAATACCAGGAATCCATTGTTAGGTGCTCCAGCCGCCGCGATATGACTGAAATACTGTTAAAAGCGGCGTTAAATCCGATTCAATCGATCAATTGAAGAAGCAAGATATAGCACGTTTTTAACCGAACAAAATTTCTTCAAGGATATTGATCAAAGTCATATCTTCCCTCCGAGGAAGGACAACGGTTTAAACAACCTGTCGTTTATTTGGTCACTAAAGCAAACTTTTCTTAACCTTTTTTTGTTTGTTGGTTTGGTGACTAAAGCGTCGTAACTACAGCTTATTAAAGCTGTAGTCACGACGTTAAGGTCGCCAACCAACCATTTTACTTTTTTGTTTCATGCTACTCGCCATAGATTTTACAAAATAGCGCCGTTAAAAATCGAAGCGGAGCTTCCTGTCGGAGTTAACGGGTGGGGCATAGGGAGTCAGGAGTGTTGCCAGTGATTGATCAATGGTTGTAAATGTCACGCAAGGGCTCCGTGGCATAATCCATACCCGTGATATACTTTGCTGGATCATCAGTTTCTAAATTAATGTCGCTACAAGCAGGGATATGTCCTCATGTACCATTAATTTTCACTGAGATTTCCACCATTTGTTAATATCTTCAAGTCGGAGACAATGATTTATGGGGGAAGAGGTTATTTGGTTATTTTGGTTTTGTTCTATCCTTGCCTGCTTTCATTTATCTTAATCACGGAATTTTACGTAGCTTTGATTCTTTATTTGAGAAAAATTTTCTAAAATGAAAATAATGATAATGATTATAAGGAAACAGCTCCTCTAGTAAATTTTGCAGCGCAGGGAACAACGGCTGTCAATCAAAGAATTAATCGACCAATCAAATCATTCATTTAGATGGGATTGAGCCTTGAACATTTGTCGACATTTATATAGCATTTTTTCTCAAAGCTTGTCAAGCTGTCGTTACGCCCTTTAGGTCGCCAACCAACCATTACACTTTTTTGTTGCATGTTCCTGACAGTAAATTATGCAAAATAACACCGTTTCCTTTTTTGTCGGAGCCCAGTGAACGGGATTGGCTCAAAAATCCCGATGATTAGATTAGTAGGTATAACACTCATTTACTTCCTTTTTTTGTAGTTTTGTTATGGGGCTTGTGTTGAATTGCGCTACTTTAAACCATAGGCTGCGCTTAAAAGACCTGGATTTATTAATGCAAAGAATATCTTTCTAATAAATTTTAATTCGTTTTTAGAATATACAGAAAATTGTAATTTGTCAGCCATAGAATATATCATCATCATTTCTAGAAAGAACTGTTACAGGAAGTGAAAGAGAAATGATCCTGTTCCACAAAAGATCGATTCTAAAACGTTTACGGACGCACGTATTTGCGGACGGACTGACAAACGCACGTAAAACACATCACCATGGCAATTAACTGGTGAGCTTCGTCCAATGGAGCTAGAACCTCAACTCTATCTTGACCTGCAAGATCGCTAAGTGCCCAGGCTGGATTAAATACAAGATAAAGTGACACATGACATTCCCAATTCAAAACATACACTGAATATATATAAAGTTTCCAACGGGGGTACTCCTGGTCTGGGGAGAGCCGACGTACCTTCATCATCATATTGGATTGTCTCAGTCCTCTGCAAGTATTCATAACGATTATTTCATACTTCTTTGCCATCGATTAAATGATTTTACTATATACGAATGTATTCAAACAGTCTTTTACGGATTCTTTTTATCTTTGTCACAATATTATTAATCAACATATTTATATCGCTTCGAATTTTTTATAAGCTAGAATTTCTTTATTCGTTTTTAACGAGTTAAATGACCGCAGCTGTCGATACGCCGTAAAATTCTATTCATTCATTACATGAACATTACATAGGTGGGCGACCAACCTGTCAATTGTATTGCTTGCTCAACACAGTATACATAGTATCGCAGACGAATACAACATAAAGTAATACTACTACTTTGATTTTGTTTATCCTCATAAATAGCCGAGTCTATAAAAATTGAAATAGCATAATAAAAAGATCCTTGTATACGGGAACAACTAAGAGTCTTTGGCGATCTCTCCGGGAATCCATAGTTTACCTTTACGGCCCGTAGGTATGGTTCTTCGGATGAAGACAGTTCAAGAAGGGAAGCAACGTTGTTACGACGATAATTGCCTTATATTAAAGTTAGCCGTCCTTCGAAAAGAGAACACTTTGTTTTTTATACGACGAATTCCTAGTTTATATATATGCTTTCTACTGATTACTTCCGCGTTCAACATAAGAAGCTAAACTACAATTCGAAAGTTGTCTAAACCTGACGACGTTTTGTTCAGAAAATTTCTTCCATAGATAAAGGTCGGTACACGTTTGACATGACCTCCGAGCGAAGTCGGTCCGCCACATTGATATCTGCCCAGAGGCCTTTAGCCCCGGGTCAGATATCCAGATGAAGGCCGATGTAGGTTTTGACACTTGGGAATCAGATTACATCATATTTAATGTCAATTGATATGCATTGATTTCTTATGTTTGCATACTGCACACATAAATGTTGGATCGTGCAGAATCCTGCATTGAAATTCTTCTTCAAACAATGGTTTGCTCGTTAAAGTATATTAGTTACATTTCTAAAGGCTTACAGAATTGTGTGTGTGTGAAATAGTAACAAAACGTGAGACACAGAAAGGGTAATCGATTGCAAAGAACACAAAATAAGACACAAGTCGTTAATTAGAGCTCGGCATTTTCTCTGCTGCCAAGGTAAGACCAGATTTTCAGCCTTTTGAATTATATGCCTCCTTAACCGTTGATCTCCAGTGTAGTGTCTAGATTTCTGCCCATTACCCGAGTCGATTTGAACATTCAATGCCTATACCAAGCGACTGATAATTTGAAGCGAAGCGTCAATGAGGGACATTCCTGTGTTATCTTCCATTCGTCCTGTGACGATAGGTGTGCCAAAATGTACATTGGTCCTTTCACTTCATTACCTTTGTTTTTATCCTTGTTCAGTATGGGGAAGTTGCGATTTTTTATTTGCTTTTTCTATTTTATTATAAATACAAATCTCTCGATGGTGTAAGATTATGGTTCAGAAATAAAATAGAAATGTATTTTCAAGATGTAACGAATTTTCCAGCTCTAAAGTTTCCATTATACAGCTGATCTTAAAACCAGACAGTGCAAAGAAACCTAGGATAAAGTCCAAGTAAAACGCTGATAGGGACCAATGTATTTCTGGAGAGTATTCAAGAGAGATAACCCAAGAATGTCCCTCATTGGAAATAGATGATTCAAATAGGATACAATTTTTATTTAATCCGGTGAAAGCAAATCCTTTTAGTATCGTTCTTTCGAGAAAAATTACTAAACAAGCCTAGAAAACAACAAAGTGAGGACTACTGCAATAGTTGATCAATTTATTTCGTGTGTTCGAATTCGTTCATTTTCCCTCGCTTATACTACAAACGTATTTAATGAATGCATGATAAATAAAGTAAAAGGGTAGTGCCTTAATAATCAATGTTATACATCGACTTTGATAATTGTGTCAGTTGATGAGAACCGAATAGCTCTACGCCAACATAACACAAGTAAGAAAAAATTAGGATCTTATATCTAAGGTCTTGTGGTGTTGTTTTTTGGGGGGGGTTTTTGTTGTTGTTGTTGTTGTTGTTGTTTTGTTTGTTTTGGGTTTTTGTTGTTATTTTTAGACCTCCCTGTTTATCTCTCTGTGATACCTGGAAACCCTCGATGTACGGCTGAAAATAATCTTTGATTTATAATCTGGCATATTTTTGGTACAGTACCATAAGACGATGCTGTTTGCAAAATCTGAAAGCTCTCGGCTTTAGGGTTTAGGATGAAGTTTTCTTCTGTGGGCTGCCAAGGCAACCAGAATTCTGCAATGATTCCAATTACTTGAATATTCTTGAAAGATCATTTCTGTGAAGTTTGGTCGAAATCAATCATTTGCTCGCGCATCGACGAAATTTACCTCGAATGTATCTGCTATAAAAATACAAGAAGGATAGCTTTTAACATCGTTGTCAAGTTTTCCAAGGAGTGATTCAATGACAAACATTCAATGTTTCTACCGGGGAAGAACTCTTGGACAGCTTCCCCTATGCACTGCTCTGGTTTGACTGGCGTAAGCTACCCCTACGCAAAACTTCGGCTTTGACTCGCGTATGCTTCCCCTATGCACTGCTCTGGCTTTTACTCGCGTAAGCTACCCTACGCACAACTTTGGCCTTGACTCGCGTAAGCTTCTTCTATGCACTGCGCTGGCTTTTATTCACGTAAGCAACCCATACGCACAGCTTTGACTTTGACTCGCGTAAGCTTTCACTATGCACTAATCTGGTTTTGACTCGCGCAACTTTCCCAATTCACTGACCTGGCTTTGACTCTGGCAAGCTTTCCCCTTTGCAATTCTCTTGCTTTGACTTGCGTAAGCTTTCCCCATGCACTGCTCTGGCTTTCACTCGCGCATGCTTCCCCTACGCAAAACTTTGACCCCCACTCGTGTAAAGCATTGACTCGCGTATGCTTACGCTATGGTTTTCTTTTGTTTTTATTACTTATCCTAAATACCCGAGCAACTTTTAGGTACTAAAGATATTTAGGTACTTAGTAGTTTGGCCTAGTTATACCGTTCCCACATAAATCCACTTTTTTACCATCTCCAAGGAAGACGCTTTGAAAACATTTTGCAACATTAAGAAAATTGCTTGTAAAAAGCAATTTCTTCACTATCCAGTATTTTTTAACTCTGTTAAAGACAAAAAACTTCTGTCAATCTAGACCATTCCCAATTATTGTTGACTGGTCACTAATTTGAATGTTGCACATTTTTTCAATCGAGAAAATAAGTATTTCTTATCATGACAAATATTTATCATCTCTCCCTCCCTCTCACGAAACTCCTCGTATGTCGTTACTCTGGAGTGCAGTAAGTTGAGGATATAGTCAAATAGATACCCCCCCCCCCCCCAAAAAAAAATGGGTTTATCATACAAATACAATTTCTACGTGCAAAATGTTTTATTTATTTAAATCAATTGTAATTTATTTCCGTAACAACAATGTAAACACTAGACTAAGACATATATTAAACTGCACTTTAATAAAGCTAGTAAATTCATTGTGTTACGTCAAACATACACGGAGGTAACCTTTTCCTACGAAAGACCGGTGGTGACATCAAGAATTCACAGATCACACTTCATACATAGTAACTCTGAAGTGTGAAGTCGGAAGTTTGAAGTTGGAAGTTGGAAGTGAGAAGTTGGAAGTATTAAGTCGGAAGTTTGAAGTATGAAGTTGGAAGTATAAAGTCGGAAGTTTGAAGTGAGAAGTTGGAAGTATGAAGTCGGAAGTTTGAAGTGTGAAGTTGGAAGTATGAAGTGTGAAGTAGGAAGTGTGAAGTTGGAAGTATGAAGTCGGAAGTTTGAAGAATGAAGTTGGAAGTATGAAGTAGGAAGTTTGAAGTGTGAAGTTGGAAGTAGGAAGTGTGAAGAAGGAAGTGTGAAGTTGGAAGTATGAAGTCGGAAGTTTGAAGTGTGAAATATGAAGTCGGAAGTTTGAAGTTGGAAGTATGTAGTGTGAAGTTGGAGGTATGTAGTTGGAAGTATGAAGTCGGAAGTTGGAAGTGTGAAGTTGGAAGTATGAAGTTGGAAGTATGAAGTGTGAAGAAGGAAGTGTGAAGTTGGAAGTATGAAGTCGGAAGTTTGAAGTGTGAAATATGAAGTCGGAAGTTTGAAGTTGGAAGTATGAAGGGTGAAGTTGGAAGTATGAAGTTGGAAGTATGAAGTGGGAAGCTGGAAGTGTGAAGTTGGAAGTATGAAGTTGGAAGTATGAAGTGTGAAGTAGGAAGTGTGAAGTTGGAAGTATGAAGTCGGAAGTTTGAAGTATGAACTTCCAACTACACGCTTCACACTTCAAACTTCCAACTTCAAACTTCCAACTTCCGACTTCATACTTCCCACTTCACACTTCAAACTTCCAACTTCGAACTTCAAACTTCACACTTCACACTTAGTATGAAGTATGAAGTGTGAAGTTGGAAGTATGAAGTTGGAAGTATGAAGTGGGAAGTTGGAAGTGTGAAGTTGGAAGTATGAAGTTGGAAGTATGAAGTGTGAGGTAGGAAGTGTGAAGTTGGAAGTATGAAGTCGGAAGTTTGAAGTTTGAAGTATGAACTTCCAACTACACGCTTCACACTTCAAACTTCCAACTTCAAACTTCCGACTTCATACTTCCCACTTCACACTTCAAACTTCCAACTTCGAACTTCAAACTTCACACTTCACTCTTTACACTTCAAACTTCCAACTTCACACTTCACACTTCAAACTTCCAACTTCACACTTCTTACTTCATACTTCCAACTTCATACTTCAAACTTTCGACTTCATACTTCCGACTTCACACTTAATACTCCCAACTTCACACTTCACACTTCAAACTTCCAACATCAAACTTCCAACTTCCGACTTCATACTTCCCACTTCACACTTCAAACTTCCAACTTCACACTTCAAACTTCCAACTTCACACTTCACATTTCAAACTTCCAACTTCACACTTCACACTGCAAACTTCCAACTTCACACTTCACACTTCATACTTCCAACTTCACACTTCATACTTCCAACTTCACCATTCAAACTTCCGACTTCATACTTCATTCTTCACACTTCACACTTCACACTTCAAACTTCAAACTTCACACTTCACATTTCACACTTCCAACTGCAAACTTCACACTCCCAACTTCACACTTCACACTTCATACTTCCAACTTCACACTTCCAACTTCACACTTCCAACTTGACATTTCATACTTCCAACTTCCGACTTTACACTTCCAACTTCACACTTCCAACTTCACACTTCATACTTCCAACTTCACACTTCAAACTTCATATTTAATTTGGTTTGATTATGTACTGTGAATTTAAGAAGTCTCCACGGGTCTCATAATTCATATTTCACACTTCCAACTTCAGACTTAATATGTATGAAGTTTGAAGTGTGAACTGTGAATACATGATGTCACCACCGGTCTTTCGTATTTTCCTGTACAAACCCAGAAATTTACGTTGCTGTGATCTTATACTTTGTCGCAAGCATTTTCTTCTTTTCCCACAATATTTTATACTACATAGGATGATTTAATTTCAAATTGAATCCAATAGACCTTTTCACGGTCTAACAGCGCATGCGTCAAATCGAATCTCGTTAAAGGCGATATTACCCGAGACTTTGTCACGTGATCGATTGCGGGGAGTCGATAATTTATCACTATATAATCCTATATAAATTGTCTATTTTGAACGAGCAAAAATAATGGTTAAAAATCAAAATTTTGGTGCAAAAAGGGTTTCAATATGTGGGCAGATATATGCAGACTAGTTGTAGCGAGTAATATTGATGATATTATCGTGTATTAGTAACAAAATTAAGTTTAAAACGACCTGGTGTCTAGGCCATATGAAACATTACGTACCTCGAGTTTTGCGAAAATTACCCTTTCATACAATAATATCTCCTACGAAATAAGATATTTAGACATATTTTTAACTCCCCCTCCCCTCAAACACGTACAAGGAAGGAAAAGTAAATAGTTATAGTTTGACACTCGACGCAAACACTGAATGATTACGTTGATGAATGGAAAATCCCGCCTTGCAGTATACGGACAAGTGTCAAACATCTTGACAGATATAATATTGACTAAAATAACATTCAAATATTAATCCATTCCAAATGAATGAATTTTTTGACTGGTCCAAAAGAAGCTGCAGACGATATTTTAGAGCTAATGGAATTTGATTGTTTAATTATTTTCTTTTTTTCCTTATGGGACAGGAAAATATTGTGGTTACCGAAGAAATTACTTTATCCAAGCAATTTCTTCATTTTCCACAATGTTTTCATATGCTTCTTCTCAAATTGACATTCGCAGCGTTCTGGTAATAGAAGTGTTGGAGGAAAGGAGAAAATATATTCTTTGATTTATATAATCTGCTTTTCGTCTAGATATGCCATATACCGATTAAAAAGTGTATATGGAAATTCAAAATTGAGAGCACTATATATAAACGGAAAAAGGATTATTACAGAAATCATAATAGTATGATGACGATGTTAATAGTGCGAAGAAAAGGATGAAAAATAGAAATAATCAAATGTAATGATTATAATGGAGTGCTGTTCGGTAAACAGTCTTGATGTAAAGGGTTCCCTTTGGTATATCACATATCTATATGGTGTTATGTGTAGACGGCAACATGTCACCAAGCATCCAATAAACAACACCGCACACTCTTTATGTATATTAGTAAAATTTAGGAATTGATGAAACAAATTTGTCTTTTTATGTTTCAACCGATATGCCGCCAAGTACTGGGCCCTGGTCGACGAATCAAAGAATCCGACCAGACGTCGTTTTCAATCGGCACGGGAATATTATTGCATGGTGTTTATTTAAATATAAAAATATCATTTCAATCTTTTACCAAAATATAAATAAATTGAATACGCTAAACAACTTTGAGTGGATACTTTTTGCTGTGGGATATATATTATCCTAAAAAGATGGGTGGAAATGACAATTGTTGCGTGGCAGATTGTAGATCGACAAGGCATAACTCTAATATATCCTTCCGTAGAATTCCGAAGAAACCGGAGTCTTGAAGAAAATTATGGATAAAGGCAACTGGAAGAGTCCTCCATGGAAGAAATAAATTTGCACCAACGAATAATTCTTTATTTTATGGTCGACATTTTGTGAATGGGAAGAGAAGTGATGATCCAACGTCTGTGGACTTTATACCGACAATGAATCTTCCGGTGACTTTGCCAGTAACATTGAGGCAAAGGAGAGCTACTGTTTCCAGTATGAAATCGTCCAAATATGACGGAGCAGTAGAAACCCTTGTGAAAGAAAACTGTAGCGTGTGTTACACCAAGAAACGCGTTTTGTTGCCTGAAATTGATCTTTTAAATGTGCAGAACGAAGTTCAGATTTCACATGAGCGGTCAGATGAAATGACAGAATGCGAAATGCTGCATTGCCAAATCCCCTGCGAGGTAGGATTTCAATTAAAATCTAACGTAAGTTTGGTAGGACTTTCCCTGGTATGAAGCAAGGACACGGGAACTGATTAAATACAAGCTGGTATTTTCCACAGTATTTTCAATGTGACTGAGTCTCTCGACAAATCCCTCTTCAAAGTATTTAAACGCCTTCAACGACTTGTAGGCCCGGACGCTTTCTTTGTCAAACCATTTGTCCCGCGATTCCACAAAATATTTTTTTAATTTTGATATCTCAAAGGCCGGAACATTTTTCAAACCATTTTCCCATCTATTGTTCGGATTTGTAAACACTGACTTCACAAAAAGAAATTTGTTTTCTGACATTTGAACACTGTTAAAGTTCGGAGTCGTATCGAGCCTTCTTATTTTCTATTGAGTTTTTCAAACCGGAAGTAAAAACTCCCCGCAACGGGAAAATGTTGTTGTTGTTATTTTTTGAAAGCGTCTAACGGATGTAGACTTTTTAGTCATCTGGTGCTTTGCGTGAAAAGGTCTATTTTGTTTGTTCGATTTGGACCAGTCTAATATTTCAAAACACGGGAAAGGGTTAATGCCAATGACTATTTAAATGATTTAGGTCGAGCTCAAAATAAGTTACCTCTGTTTTTATGTGCGTGTTGATGTCGTTGTTGCTGCTGCTACTGTTGTTGTTTTAATTCGAACTTATATTCAATTCAAAATATATCAACTTAAAGACGCAGTATAAAGTGGTGCACAATGGCTTCCTTGACTGATCTGGATGTTTGTAACGCATTTATCTGTGAGTTTTATTTTAAGAAGTTGATATAGTCAAAAGACGACCTGGAAAAGGCAAATATTCGGTAACTTTAAAGCTGTGAGAATAATTTTATTTTCTTTTTTACGTCCATTCGATAAATCGCTACCCCTCCCATTGACTCCTATAAGAAGTTTCGCTTCGGTTTAAAACGGCTTTATTTTTCAAAATATATCAAGAAGCAAAAAAGTAAAATGGTTTGTTGACGACCTAAACGTCGTAAATACAGCTTGAATAATATGTAGTTTCGACGTTTAAGTCGCAAAACCAACAAAAACATTTCTTACAAATGGCGGCCAATTTTGGAGTTAAAAGCTTAATTCCGGGCTGAATAAATGATTTGATTTGTCGATTGATTCCTTGATTGACAGGCGCGTTTGGTCAAATGACCTATTATTATACGATTGCAACAGAAGAATTTTGGATTGCAAATAATTTTATCTTGCTATAGAAATTATTTGTAAGAACTAGAGCCTCGGTGAAACCTGTTGTGAACCTAAATAGCTTAGCGGATGTGTAATTTTGTGACTGCATCCATCTATTTTCAGGACGCCATTTTGAAAAAAATTAACATCCGGTTTTTCGATTGTATAACTGGGTCCTCTAGTTGGTTCTATACATAATTCCTTCTCCATGAAAGAGAACACTTTGGCAGCTATTCCTAGACACCCCGAAACGCCCGTTGACCGAATACCGCCGACTGTTATCCAATTCCTTGAAATTAGAGAAATTTTAAGAATCTATTTTCACTTTCCACTAAAACAAACACCTTTACCTTGGCGAGGCAAACAATTAAAGATTTGTCAAAATTTCACATAACAATTAAGAGTGAAATAGGCCATATAGCACAAATTACCTATTACGTTAGAAAAGCTGCTGAAAACGAAAAACTTGGTTTTGACGAGCAATTATATTTGTTCCAAAATACAGTCGAACCTGTCTTAAGCAAGCGGTCAAGGGATTTGCCAAAATCGCTTGCTTAAGACAGGTGCTTGCTTAATACAGGTCGGCCTTTCAAGGTGGTGGCCGGATATTTGTATAACAAAAAGATTGGGTGGCTAGAAAGTATTCATTTTCATAGTAAATAAATAACAAGAAAACAGCTCATTAAAAAATTTCTTTTTAAATTTTGGTAAGAATACTGGTAGGCCTATATGCTCATGAAATGGATTAGATTATCAATCGAAATTAAAAAGGTTCAAATGTAGTTTTCTTATTGAAATACGTGTAGTTAGAAGTCGTGAATTCAAGGGATGAGTACATAATTTACGCTCTAAAGCTCGACCAAATGACACAGGGCGTAGATATTCTACTTCGGTCAACCATAATTATCGTTGTTTGTAAACTTACAAGTAGCGTTCTGTCAAATGCCTTAAAATAGAATTAAATAGTAGTTAAATAATTAGATGGCAAAAATTACCTTTTCGAATCCGCCGTAATGATATAATCTTTTACTTCTGTTGCTGGACGAACTCCAGTATACATACACACAACGTTGTGATTGGTTAAATCTGGAACGACGTTGTCACTGACGTCATAAAGCCGCTTTGTTACGTCATCAATAATTGGTGCCCGTGTTCTTTCAGAAACATTCTCTGCAGTTGGTCCAACTACTACATTATCATATACTGAAAGATCATAAAGTATGCAAATACTTCCCAATAGATCACAAACGGCTGGCTAAGTACCCTTTCTATGACAAAACTCGGACCGTCAACATGCGCAAGGTCAGGTGACTAGGATTGGTCTGGAAATTTATTCCGTTCCGCCCATAAATTTGGGAGCAGGTGTTTTGTTGGACGGACGTCGAAACGGAGAAGTTTATATAAATACACGTCCACCTTCGGCGGCGTAAAAATGCACAAGTGATCTAACTTTTTATCCAATGTGAGACTATATAAAAAATCTGTCTTGCGCATATCATAGGGAAATAACATTTAAACCAAGTTTTAAGATATTTAGCAAAAAAAAGTAGCCTCTATGCTGTATACGAAGTTATCCAAAGGTTTGACGTAGAGACCTACATTTTACCCAAAATGACAAAAAATTGAAATTCTAATTGTCAAAGAAGCAACTATTTTTATCAAATATAACGGTATTTGAGCTTGATAATAGCTTCTGGGGTTCATACCGATATTCCGAAATTTGACTGACAAACTTTTTGACACAAAATGACCAAAAATCGAATTTAACCGAGATATTATGAAAACATCCAATTTGACGATGTATTAAGACTCTTGAGTTAAAAATGGGACTTCTAGATTGCACATGAAGCATTTCTTTGCTTAGTTTATCACCTTACATTACCGAATATCACATTAAATCGAGATAATATGAAAACAAACATTCTGGCCATATATAAACACGTTTCAGGAAAAGCATGACCTATAGATTGCACTTACTGTATTTCTAAATTTGATCTAGTGACCTAGTTTTTTACTCTATGTAACCAAAAATCAAACTTGACCAGGATGATATGAAGACAAAGATTCTTACAAAATACCAACACATTTGAGGCACAAATGTGACCTCTATAGTGCAAGCAAGTTTGTTTTCTAAGATTTGACCTGTGACCTAGTTTTAACTCCATAAAACCAGTCATCGAACTTGACTGTAAAAATATTTTTTTGCAAATATCAAGACATCAAGGCAAAAATGTGACCTTTACAGTACTCGAAGATTTTTCTAAGATTTGACCTAGTGTACTAGTTTTGGGCCCCACGTGACCACGTATCGAACTTGATATAGGTATGAAAAAAAGCATTCTGAAAAATCACATAGTATATGAAGAAAAGAAAGTACATTCTTGAACACAGACAGATCACAAAAGCTCAACTTGAGAACGAGCTAAAAACAAAAAAGCTTCTCCATCAAGAAGACATTATTACAGATTAGAAGTATCTTGCAACTCATGTATTTTTATGTGAAAATGCCGTCACGGGTCGTGTTAGAACCATTGTGACATTTGCAAAAGGTATACTCGATTACTAATTACTAACTCGATTACTAATTCCATTCTTGATTTCAGTCCTTTGTTTAATTACCAAATGATATGTAAATAGCATGGACAAAACTTCTTCCTCCTCTGGACGAAAATACTTGAATAAAACAAAAGTTCCCTATTTACCAGATTTAAAGACAATTATTCCCTTCCCTGTGGACGTCGGCACTGGCAAAATACTGGAATTTATAATCTCTTGCGCTGACCTGGCATAAACAAGGTATTGACCCTTACGTGGCTTGATTCTGAAAGGAAATAGAACAAGAATGTCAATTTACTCAGCTACTATAGGCACGAAAAAGGCAATAAAAGAAAGATGCTTTTCATCTGCATTTTCAACTTAGATTTAACGAAACCGGAAAATTGAAACCGAATAATTAATCCCGGGTTCCCAACGAACACACTGCACGTGCACTTAGATATGAATACACCTAGGACTACTTTTCATGTCATCTTGCTGTGGAAAACCCGGTTGGTGTAACCGCAGATAGTATGAACTTATCACTGTATTTGGTGATTTGGTGTTTCTATATTTGGTTATCACTTAATCTTCTGAATTAAGTTGTCACGTGATCATCACTTCAAAGAACACTCGAACAGTTTCTTTCAAGCTTAGTTTCACTTTCTAAACGACCTTGTGCCAGACTTTAAAATCAGAGTAATGAGAGAGCTAAAGGAGGAAAGTTCTGTCAGAAAGCTAAGCTAACCAAATGACAAATCGCTGGCCTCGCCCACTGACTCCCTTGGTCCCGCCTATTGACTCCAACAGGAAATCCCGCTTCAATTTTTAACGGCGTTATTTTGCAAAATTTATAGCCAGTAGCATGTTACAAATAAGTAGAATTGTTGGTTGTCGAGCTAAACGTCGTAACTACAGCTTGAATAAGATGTAGTTACGACGTTTAAGTCGCCAACCCAATAAAAAAGCTTAACAAAAATTGACTGCAAATGTCAGAGTCCAAACTGAAATTCCAGTCAAGATGAATGATTTCATTGGTCGACTGATTATTTGATTGACAGCCGCTTTGGTCGATTGGCTTTTACATTGACGAAACACAATGTAGATAAGCAACTATAGTTAAACGCCAAAGAAGTACAACCAAGAACAGTTTAATCTAAATCAAACAAAAAGGATCATTTCTAGATAATCCTTATTTCTTCTAAAGAAAACGGAGGGTTATTGCCAACAAAGCTCCATGTCATTAAATTTAAGTAAACTACTGGGTACTTTCGTTCTAAACTTACACTGTCATAGCACTATTTGTACGCCACCCAAAAGCAGACGTATATTGGTATCGACTTTTCTGTCTCTCCTTACGTCTGTCAGCCGATTTCTTGTTTCTTGTGAGCAGATTAACATGAAATTTTCAAAGAGATTCCTCATCATGTGACCTTTCCTATGTATGTCATCACTTGACATTTCGAAAAGGTTTGAAGGAGGCATAAAGCGAAAGTTCTTGTGAAATCCTTTCTAACTATATTTTTGTGGTAGATTTAATAGATTTTGCAGAAAAATCTATGCTGGCGAATTACCCTTTGTATATTCTTATTGGTCTTTTTTACCATTAAGGAGTATCTGAGGAAAAGGGAACTTCATCTGAAATTTTCGTTTTTACCCAATATTTCTTGCATTTCTTTAAAATTTGAATGTTATTGGTTATTATGCTTCATCATAATTTTTGTTATATAATGTTTTATCAGGACAAAGTTTGATGGTAAAATACCTCCTGTTTGATTTTTCGATGGATTCTTATTGTAATCTAGATACAAAGTCGAAATTGTGGCCATGTGTCTGAGTTAAATACGTGGACAACAGTTTTGTTACCAATATCACAGATGATTTCATACTCAAATTTTCTCTGGTAGCCAAATAGGCTTTTGGGGAGGAATAAAGTTTACGTTTTAGTGAATGCATAAGGGAAATAATGGTTTACAGTATAATTCTAAGAGTTTTCTCTCCTTGAAATAAAACTATATTCTAACCGAATAACTATATCTTCATGTTTCATACTGATTTATTTTTTAAATATTTTGATTGAAGAAGTAAGGTATTTGATGATTTGAGCTACATTAGACACCAGTTAGTTATAGACCATAAAGCATGATACAGGATTCTCAAAACGTATAGCTTATCAACACACTGGAGGACAATGAAATTGAGCCTATGCGTGACTCGCAAATATTGAGTACCCTGGACAGCCATTCGGGGCAATTAGAATATTCGCTGACTGTTTAAAGAAGCTTTGGGTCAGTATCTATCTACAGAGGTCAGAGTGAAGACTCTGATCAGACTGTGCAGATGCACAGGCTGATCGGGGTCTTTACTTGGCGAACATGTGTAATGGTTGGAAATGTCACGCATGTGCTCAATTCATAGTCTTAAAATAGTTCAAGGGGAGAAAGTAGAACTGGAAGGAGATATCGTCATGTGAATATTTATTTTAAAAATCCTTCGCCTAAGGTTTTTTCAAATAAATCAATTTCTTTTTATATGTACCCCAAATCGATGAGATTTGTGGCGTATTGTTTTACCGTTGTCCACTAGTTTGTATGCCTGTCCATCTGTTTGTCTGTCTGTCGTGCGGTCTGTCAAAATTTTGATCTGAATAATTTTTTTACCTTAATTGTAACGCTGAATATCATTTGGTTTGTGTAGAACACAGAAATCATCTCTGTGAGTCCTGAAAATTGTCTGCGAGAAATTGTAGCAAGCTAGATCAATTCTATGTCAAGCTATCAACCTGACAAAGTTTGTTATTGCGACCTTTTCCCTGAATGGATTGATCCGAAAATCTATAGGGATCATCTTTATCGCGAGATTAATGTTTGTGGCAAATTTAGTGATCCTAGTTCTATATGTATTCTGTGTAGTAATCATCCTGACAAAGTTTAATATTTCGATATTAACCCTGAATGGATTGATCCGAAAATCCATAGGGATCATCTTTATCGCGAGATTAATGTTTATGGCAAATCTAGTGATCCTATTTCTACAAGTATTCTGTGTAACGTTCTCAGCCATCCGACGAACGGTCGATTGAACGACCATCCGACATAAGCCATGCAATATACTTCTGATACGGGGGAAGGAACAAAAATAAGCTGTGCTCATTTTCCTATGGACCAGAGCTGCATTCAGGATGTCTAAACACTAGCGAGCTTTTCCTCCTTGAAATTACCTTTTTTTCACAGAACGATTTTTTAAAGGGGCCACAAGGGAAATATTCTTTTGAATTTTCAACCAAATCAGGCTAAAAGTTTCAGGGGAGTAAACGTGTACTAAAGGAAAGACACGGCACTTAACAATAAATGCGCTTGTCTTTCGAGCTACATAACATCAAGATAATAACCTAGCTGGCCTTTGGCCTTTAAGGCTAGCGAAAATCGTTTAGTAAAAATAACTTAAAGCCTGTTTGCACATTCACGATTTTTAGCTACGGTGCCGCTACGATTCGCGACGATTTGTAAAATTGTCGGGTACCGCGGAGATTCGTAGTAGAACCGTGGTGAATCGTGGTGAGTCTTGATGAATCGTTATGGCTCGGGAAACTCCACGGTAGCGCTACGCTACATACGTGGCGAATCGTGATTGTTTTTGGGTGTGGCCTATTTGGGTGTAGCCCAACCGTAGCGGAATCGTGATAATTCGTACTGACACCGTAGCTATAATCGCGGCTTTCCGCGAGAGATCGTAGCCAGTCATGGAATCTTTGACACCAAATTCGTACGATTTACCATGAATTGTGTACGGTTGTCTTACGAATCATTCACGATCATTTCGATTGGCTCGTGTCGCTACCGCTGTGAATCGTACTAGTACCGTATTGAACCGTTGAAGCACCGTGAGCATTCGTTGCCATCCTCGTTAACCGTAGCATTGTCGTCAAGAGTCGTCACTGATTCGTAGCGATACCTTACAGACACCGTACTAATATCGCGGACATTATTACTGGAATCGTAGTGACTCTGAATATTTCTACTTTTCGCAACGATTCATCCCGATCCATCCCGATTTTTCTGACCATGGGAAAAATCTGGGTGAAACGTGATGAATTGTAGAGAAAATCGTGAATATGTAAACGGGCCTTTACTTAAAATTAAAGTAACACACAGTCGATTTTTGTCGGTAAATAATGATAAACTTTTCAACTGACCGTGAAAGGCTTGGGTTTAACCTCGGTCCTAGAACTACTGACCTACGTTGTTGACACAAATGCTATTGAGACTCGAACATATTTCAAGGGACTGAAGGTACATTCAAGCACTTTACCAATCAGGGTTCTACCCCAGAATTTGAAGAAAAAAAAAATATACGTAGACTTACTTAAAATTTACAATACCACCCAGAAGATCGACTTTATCTCCATATAGTCCGGCACAGTTTACTACAGCCCTTGCTCGAACCGCCCCTCCTGTTGTCTGAAGAGACCAAGCCTTTGCTGCTGACGTCTCAAATGTACAACTCTCTACCCGAGAGTTCAATTTAATCTAAAAAAGAATTTATTCACTTAGACCGGAAGGAAATGTTGAACTCCGACATTAGTGTTGAGTATTTGTGTTTATTTGGTGAACTAAACGTTGTAACTACAGCTTGTTCAAGATGTAGTTACGATGTTGAGGTCGCAAATCGGCGGGGCCGGTGATCCGTCGATTGAATCAAATGTAGTGAATAAATCCAGTAAGGTGTAGATTAACAGAAAGATGGGAACGGCGAAATACAGAAGATATAGGTCGGCATGCATACTGACAAAACATAAAGAAACAAGATGTGTTTGTGAAACACAATGCCCCCGCAACAGGACTAAACATTTGACCGTGGTATATGACCTTGACCTTGTCAGATGACCTTGACCTTGACTTGAGGAGATGCGTATTGTGGAGATGTATCATCATGCCAAATATGAGCATTGTATATTGAATAGGCTGGTAGTAATTTTTGCTGTCAGACAAAAAAACCGACAGACGGAAAGACGGAGATACAGACAGACTGACAGACGGACAACAGGCTGAAATGGACCTACTTACTTGTGGTAACTGACATGGCAATGTACATCTAGAACTGCTCGAAGGCCTGTACCGCTCCTCCGGCCTTAATTTCATAAAAAAGCACTTTTTTTTTTCTTGTTGTTCTTTTCCTTTTTTTTTATTTTTTTTTGTTGTTGTCGTTTGCTTTTGTGTTTAGTTTTGTTCTGAATCGGTTCAAATTTGTAGGAGAAATTTGAAGTTTTACTCATAGACTATTCATAAGATTGCCTCGATTGCCGATAGTGCGTTCATAGACAAGACATTTAATAGGGAGCCCAACAATACCAAGCTGCAAAAGTAGTCAGCAGTGGGATTCTGCCTCTATTTCAGGGATGTGAAACCATGTGGATTGTAAGTGTTGAAGAGCGACTCTATAATCTTAAGCTTTCGTCGCAATCGAACTAAAATAAATTATTGTAAACTATTCCTAAAATTCCTAATCGCCAATTTCGGAGAAGGAGACTTTGTCAGTTTTCACAATATTAAACACTTAGCAATCCCTCCACCCGCACCCCATAAACATAAGCCATTGTTTTGAAACATCTTTAAGGAATTTGATTAATTTTAATCAATAAACATTTCTTTAAAATTTGGTCAAAGGCAATTTGAAAAGTAAAGTTTACCAACGAAAGACCGCGTGCGAACACAGGGCCACAACATTACCCGACTAAAACTTATTTCTCTTATTGTTGTTGCTGCTGCAGTCGTGTTTCTGCTGGTCTCTGTATATTTGCATCCAATTATTACTAAGGTCATCAGTTGCACATTCTATACTCATGGGGATATCTCCTTGCATTGTCAGTTTCTGAATTAATGCCATTACAAGCAGAGATATGTCGTATACATCATTTATTTTCACAGAGATTTCCGCCATTTGTTAATACCTTCACGTCGTAGACAATGATATATCGAGTGAGAGATTATTTCGTTATTAGATTTTATTTCACCCTAGTCTGCTGTTATTTATCTGAATGTAAACAATATGTATCCATAGAGCATGTCCTATTTTCTGAACACAATATTTTTATAACCTTTTCCTTTTCAAGTCCTTGTTTTTACGTTCCGTGTAACTTCATAATTGAGAAACATGATTGTAACAGCTACCCTACTGAATTGTTACTTTTGAAATTAAATCAAATTTATATTTTCAAAACCTTTGAATTTGGACAGGTCTAGAATTTTGCCAAACAGGAAAGGGTTAAAGAAACAAATTGTCATTTTTTTTCTTTTTTTTTTTTTTTTTTTTTTTTTGGGGGGGGGTAAAGATCGCTCAAACATCCGATTGATTGGATATCGATTAGTCAGCGCGAAAGAGTTCTTACTGCCCATATACTTATTGGCAGTTACAAATGATTCGCGCTGACCCATAGACATGCAGTTATAAAACAAAATTACTCTTGTAATAGAGTAAAGGAACCTTGCGTTTGATTCTCGCGTCTGAAAACCAGATGCAGTGCTCAACGGTCCTGCATCTATTGATTCACTTAATGTTCCCTTGATAATTACCATTTGATTTTTTATAAGCTTTTACTATATACCAAATATGGTAAACAGCCCTGTCCATAAAATCTAAGTTATTTATCTGATCAACATATATTAAAGGGTTCTAGTAATGGGCCTGACAGAGGATCGATCCCTTGAGATTTATACAGAAGTTTCCAGAGATTTTTTTTAAAAGAAAACGTTTACGGACGCTCGCACGCACGACGGACACAACTTTATGGCAAAAGTTCGCTGACATTTCAATGAAGATTGGACATTGATTCTCTCTAGACCCTCAGTATCGTGAAGTATCCCGCTCTACCTTACCGAAGGTTCACTAATATCTACAGTTACAACAAATCGTCGGTGGGCGATCAAAATGACGTGACTGCAGTTTTATTCAAGCTCAATTCACGACGTTTTAATCATCGCCAAATAGCCATTTACTTTCTCCAGATTGTTTTGCTTTGCCCACCACCGAATATAACGGCGTTAACGACACAATCAACAATACCTCGACAGCTCGGCTTATTTAATTAATCCATTAACAGACCACACTTTCCTAGACTGGTTCAATTTAAAAGCAGTTGCAGAGGACAATTTTTAGTTCATAAAATTTAAAAGATCTTTGTCTTTTGGGGTAGAAAACACTGTGAATAATGAAGAAATTGCTTGTAATAAGCAATTTCCTGATTTTCCACAATTTTTTCAAAAGTTTTTTTTTCTTTGGGGAAGGGGCTTCCAAAAGCGTCATATTATAGGAAAGGGTTAAGAAATTGAGAGAATGACTTGGTTTAATTGCAATAAGAACTTTATAACTTTATCACGCTGTACGAATACGTGAAGCGGATTCATACATTAGGCTGATTAATTCAACTGAAACAAATATATTCTCTTCATTTCTTATAATTCAATGCCATCACACAAAGCAAAGCAAATATTTTACTAGTTTTGAGTGAAAAATATAGATCTGCACGTAAGGATACACACTAACTGCGTTCTCAAAATTTTGTTCATGGAAGTATGAAAAATTCAGCCATTAACCTTTTCCTGTTTTTGGAAATTTTAGACCAGTCCAAATTGAAAGAGGTTGCAGACGACAATGAAAAATGGATGCCATTTGAAATGAAACCATCCTATGTGGTATAAAATATTGTGGAAAAAGGAGAAATTGCTTGTTACAAGCAATTTCTTCTTTTTCCACAATGTTTTCTGGAGTATAAAATCACAGGAACGTAAAATCCCGTATTTGAACGGGAAAGGGTTAAAAAGGCCTGAATCTTGATAGACGAAACTAAAATTAGATTATAAATTAATGACAATATTTCGACATTGTCATACCCCGTTAACAGCCAGGCGTATATAATTCGAAATAATGATTAGAGTCCTATCGGTTAAACAGACATGGTGTAAGTCTAGATACTAGACAAACAAAGCACGAAAAGCCTGTCAGGTTAAAAGCTTTGTAACATTTCAAGGTTAGATATCTAAAGCTAATAATCATCTATCAAACAAGGTGTTTGGAAAATGTAATGTTAGACGACGAAATAGCATAATTATCTTCATAGATATCAATCGCTGAGAGAATATGAAAAAATAGAAAATTTCAATATAAACCAGACGACAAAATTTTCACGAGTCAAAATTCGAAAAAGCTGCGGACGATAATTGTTGGTTGATGAAATTTCGATTTTTTTTCTGTTGTTGTTGTTGTTGTTGATATTGTAATTGCTTTTTGTTTGTTGGGGTTTTTTGTTTGTTTGTTTTGTTTTTGTTGAAAATTCATTTTCGCAATTTCTATCTATTGTGAGGTTTTTTTCTTGGGTGGCGTAAAAATGCGTCATTGGGTGTGATTTGGTTCAACAATGCAAAAAAAAAAAAAAAGAGAAAGAAGAACGAGAGTGAAAAATTGAATTTCTTAATGAGGTCCGGGGATGTAATTGATGAATCGCCGTTGTCAATCAAACAATAGATAGACTAATCGAATCATTCATTCTGAACAAAAGTTTTCTTTGTACTCCAATATTGGCCCGACATGTACCTTGAGTCTTTTTGTTGGCTTGGCGACTTAAACGTCGAACTTACAGCTTGAAAAAGCTGTAGTAACGATGTTTAGGTCGCTTGTCAGCCATTTTACTTTTTTGTTACGCATAACTGGCCATCAATTTTGCAATCAAATTCCGTTTTATATCAGAGTACCTGTCGTAGATGTGATTGGTCAATTGACCAATCACTAGTCCCGCCCACTTATTCCTCTGGCCCCACCCATTGACTCCAACAGGAAGTTCCGCTTAGATTTTTAACGGCGTTATTTTTTCAAAGTTGTTGGCCAGTTTTATGTTACAATTTAGTGGAATGGATGGTTGGCGACCTAAGCGTCGTAACTACAGCTTGAATAAGCTGTAGTTACGACGTTTAAGTCGCAAACCAATAAAAAGGTTAACAAAAATGGCGGCAAATGTTTTAGTTGAAAACACAGCTCCGGGCTGAATAAATTATTTCACTGGTCGGTTGATTCCTTGATTGGCAGCCGCGATTGGATCAATTACTTGTCTAGAAAACAGTGTCTACTGTATGAAACTAATACATCGTAAAATAGTTTTTTTGTCTCCCAATTTTCGAAGGGCTATTGTATATTAGGTTTCATTATAGTAAAGTTGTACCTTTGCGTCTTTTTTCCGAGCATCATTTGCCATCAACACTGGGAACAACCAAGAGTCTGTGACGGCCTCTCCAGGAATCCAAAGTCCGCCTTTGCACACGGCCCTTAGGTTCGGTTCTTTCTGGTGAACTTCAGACGAAGAGAGTTCATAAAGGGAGGTAACGTTGTTACGACGACACTTGTGTATAATTGGAGTTAGCTGTTCTTTCTGAAAGAAAACTTTCTGTTAGCTCGGTTTTCTAAATTATAATTCGTAGTCTGAATCTATTTTCTTTTACTAATTTTAGGGCAATGTGTTTGGACTAACGCGTTCAACTGGCTACATTTTCCTTTTTGAGCGAAATTGGTCCAGCGGTAATGCTCAAAACCTGTTCAGTTGGACGTTAAACGCAATTACTAAAATCAAAAACTAGTCAATTAAATATACATGTATTCATAAACAAAACAAAACTGTCAATCAAAGAATCAATCTACCAATCAAATCATCTATCAAGACTGGAAGTGAACTTTGAAATCTGACATTTGATTACTTTTAGGTAAAGCATTTTCATTTGTTTGGCGACTTAAACGTCGTAACTACAGCATACTAAAGCTGTGTCGTCAACCATCTATTCTACTTTTTTAGTACATGTAACTGTGCATAAGTTTTGAAAAAAAGCGCTGTTTAATTTCGATATAATTTAATTGTTAGTTTCGTCTATAAAAAACGAGCGATCTGACTGGTCGAAAAATTTAATTCATACCTCCATGAACAAAATTTTGAGCACGCAGTGATTTCGTATGCTTCCGCACAAAATAGTCCCATACAAAAATGTATCAAAAGATGTAGGGTTTTTGCTTTTTTCGCTTGATGCTATTAAATTATAAGAAATGAAGATAATATTTTTTGTTTTCATGGAGGTATAAACCGAAAAACCTAATCACACAATGTATGAATCCGCTTCGCGTATTCATACAGTGTGATTAGGTTTTTCGGTTCATACCTCCATGAAAACAAAAAATATTCTCTTCATCTCTTAATTGTTTGAGCCCAGTAGGCATTGCCAGCGATCCGTCAATTGACCAGAAATTTCAATACATCAGTTTTCACATCATTGTTCAAAATAAGGACTTATTTGAACGGGGTTTAATGCAGTTTTTCAACAGTATTTCAGCCATAACTTTGCGGCTGGAGCACCTAACCATTGATTCTTGGTATTTCTTACACCAGTTCTACCCCTCACAACTTTTCCGAGCCTCCAGCTCCTCATCGCACTTAGGTTTACGATAACCCACCCATTGGTGGGAGGAAAAGAGAATAAAATCAGTCTTACTGTAAGACCTCTTATAATACACAAGACAGGAAGTCAAATACTGACAACGGTAGATTATAACATTGTTACTTAACTGACCGATCACCGCTGTCAAATCGAAAAAAAGATTAACCAATCAGTTCGCTTATTTAAACAGAAAGTGAACTTCCAACTCTGACATTATGTAAAGCCTTTTTGTTATTAACCCATTCCCATACAATGACGTTTTTGACGCCCCTAAAAAAGCTTCGGAAAACATTGTGGAAAAAGAAGAATTTGCTTGTAACAAACAATTTCTTCACTATTCACAATGTTTTCTTCCTTAAAAGACAAAATTTCATCAAAAAAATATTGTTGCCTGCAACATCTTTAAATATGAAATCAGTCTTAAATTTTGTTGCCTTGAGTTAAACGCCGTACAGCAGCTTATTGAAGCTGTAGTTACGTCGTTTAGGCCGTCAACCAAAGCGTTTATATCATACCCTTGACCATGAATCATACAAAAAATGTTATTAGATATCTAAGTCGGAGGTCAATGGGCCTGGCAAGGGATCGGTCATTCATTATAGCTTTGATTTTACCACAGCCAACTTTTCAAATATCTTAAATTAATCATGTAAGGTAATGAATGAATGAAGGAATGAATCAATCAATGAATCAATGAATCAATGAATGAATGGGGTCTTGTGGCGCAGCGACAGCTAAGGCCATTTAGCGCGAGAAAAACGAAGAAAGAACTTCTAGATTATTTGAAATTGAAGTGACAAAAATTTATTGAGTTGAAGATAAAGGGAAACCGTGAAAGAATATTTATTTATGTTTTAAAACTGTATAAAATCTTTATCCTTCCTTTCAAGATCGGTCCGTCCGGCGACTATAGTTCACGTTAAAAACATAACTCGAACAAACTAAATTTAGTCCATATAAGTCAACTTCAACGGTTGGTCTGCTTATTATTAAACTGACCTGTTGGTCCGTCCAAGCCACCATAGTTGCCCCGATTTTCTTGACTGGTACACCTAATTTTCCCAACAAGTCGAAGACTCGGTCCTGTGTATATCGAATACAGTCTATTTCGTGCCCGTTTTCATAAGCATCGAATCCCGTGTGCAACATACCGCTGAAGAAGGGATAGGAAAAAGTGGAAATTATCTACGAAATTTAACAGATAAAAAAAAGTAAGATTGGTTTTTTAACCAATTACCACACGACAAAAATTAGACTGGTCCGAATTCAAGAAGGTGTAGACGACAATTTTAAGTTCACAGATCTTTTTTATTTATTTTACTTTTGGGATATAAAGAATTGTGGAAAATGAAGAAATTGCTTGATGCTATTTGATCATTTTCCACGGTGTTTTCCAAAGCGTAAAAAGGGACATTGTGTGGGAATGGGTCAGGCTTTAATTTTTGATAACGTAAATCAAGAGCATTGAGCTGTTGACGCGGATGCAACACGCAATATCCATCCTAGCTAAAATTAAAGGAGAATGAAAAACAGGGATTATTTTCTATTCCAACACAATGTTTGATTCCTGACTGTACTAACATGGAATATCTTGTGCGAGAGAAAGAGAAAGAAATGTAGGGAATTGTAAATCTCTTAATTACAAACATTTTTAATTATTTTAGACTAATCCCCGTCGATTCTTCTTATTCAGCCAATAACGTAAGTGGTTTTTGCCGTCTTATGGCTAGCCGATCATGGCCCGTTTTCGGATTCGAGCATATATATAGTAAATCCAATGCATGACTCCTCATCCATGACATGTCAGCAAAAAAAGTCCATTTCAGATGGGAGAAAAGTTTAGACCCTGGTCAGTATAGAACAGTTCACGTTTGGGCAGTTCGGATCAATTTTCAAAATAGGGCCTACGCTATTTGAGTAAAATAAACCCATTTTAAATGTTTGGTATAACTTGGGTGATATTAAACAGTTGTAACAACTATGCTAATGAGCTGAAGGTTATGGTAACGCACTTACGTCAAAATGACATCATAACGCATGTAATGACCTCATTTAACAAACGGCGTTTATGTTCCACGGAATTCCGTAAATCTTTTAATCCTATTCATTTTAATCGATTTATGGAAAAAAATAAGCTAATATTATATATACTACTCAAAATGTGCTTAGGGCCACTTTTTCTAGTTGAATAGTTTTGTATTTAGAGGAAATTACTCAAGTATTTTTGTGCTTCCTAGAACTTTAGTGTTTTAGATAATGAGATTTTGTTAAAGAACGAATGTTTCGGTTTTATTTGAGAGTATGGCTTACACGAAGGACATATTGGTAAAAAATCAACATTTTCGTTGCTACCATGAAAATAAAGAAATCGAGTATTTCGAAAAAAAGAGAGAAGGCTTATGCATTATGCATAGCGTATGAGATGTCCCCTTACATCAATCGCCGCCTGACAACGCATCCGCATACTACTGATAAGCCTTCTGGTCACGTATTGTGAAATTTGATCCCATTCTTCGAGAAGAGCCTGTCCGAGCTCCTGTACAGATACCGGTTGTGCGGGGCGTGATAGAACAGCTGTCTGTAAAACGTCCCAAGTACGCTCTATTGGATTTAGTTCCAGGGATCTAGCTAGCCGATCTTACGGACGATTGTCGCTTGTTCGAGATATTGATCGGTGATGCGCGCTCTATGTGCACGCACATTGTCATCCATCAGAATGAATTTTTCACCAACAGCACCTGCATATAGGCCGACGTAAACATCCAAGATCTCGTTTACGTACCCGAGAGCTGTCAATAAATGGGGTCCGGTTACCCCTGATTTTTTATTCCCGCCGAAACTATGACTGTGCCCTTGCAAACCCGATCATGTTCTGCCACACAAACTGAAGCAAAACGCTCATTTGACATTTTCCATACCATACCATAGTACAGTCCACACAAAACCTGGACTCGTCTGTAAACGGGACTGGGACCCAGTCACTTTGGGTTCAAGTGATATGACCCCGTCCTCGCGCTAAACGTATCAGCATGTGATATCGGGTCAACGGAACCAGGGTTGCAGGTCATCTTGATCCCAAGCCAGCACCATGCAACCGATTGCTGATGGTTTGGATATCTATGCGCACACCGGTAGCGTTCTAGAAGTCCCTAGGTAACATTATACCACCAGAAATCGGTCTTGAACCTCATTGGTTGAGCGTTCTTGCCCCAGCATGCAAATGCCTAATATTTCCGGTCGTATAAACCGATTCCATATTCTGTAAACAACACTCAGGGACACAATAGGGACGTAAGAAACATGCCTTTGGTATAACCCAGAAAGAAGTCACCCAATGTCCCTAAGACTGCGTCTTAAACGTCTGTCTGCCATATTGAAATGGAAATAAAGCCAAAATTTGTGATACCTTTGTTGAAAGTTCCAAAAATATACAAACGCACGTGAAGATACAGAGCAAAATGAAATACGTTTTAAGGGGTATGTCTTTTCACGAGATCCTTGTGCGTAGTACACGTGACGAATCAACATCTTTCTATGGGTTCACCAAGACGGAATATTAATCTATCTTGATGAAATCAAAGTGCTGTCAGCACTGTAAGCGTTCGCCACTGAATAATTGAGAAATGTTGAATATTTCTTTTGGGAAAAAAGATCAGAACATTGATCGCCGTGAGTACAACTTGCTTTAGACCATCTAGAA
This sequence comes from Fragum fragum, assembly GCA_946902895.1. Taxonomy (NCBI): domain Eukaryota; kingdom Metazoa; phylum Mollusca; class Bivalvia; order Cardiida; family Cardiidae; genus Fragum; species Fragum fragum. Next base: position 45,921,787 of record OX336370.1, read on the forward strand.
TTTGTTCATGGCCCCAGAAATAATTTCTTAGAGTAGTAGGCATTAAGTTGGATAAAATGGTTTAATCAGAATTTATCAAATAAATGTTTTACTGTATATAAACAATCCATTGTTTCCAGCTCCTTAAATATCATTTTTGTCGAAAATATTGGTGATCAAAGATGTTAGTATAAGAGGACCAAGAGGGCCCTAAATCGCTCAACTGAGGCATCTGCAAATTACAGTACTTTTTGTATAAAAAAGACACAACTTGAGCAAATAATTAAAACAAATATAAGATTTTGGGCTTGGTATAAACCATCCAGTAAAAATGTACAACAAAAACTAATGGCTTTATATTTAAACCAATTATTAAACTTTCCGACATTTTGACGACCTCAAGGAATTTAGGTTTAAAAAAGCATCATGAGAAAGGGAGAACTTAGTAGTTACAAGCAATTTCTTCATTTCTTATAATGTTTTCACCATGAAATTCTCTGATTTTAGATTTTAATAAAACTTTAATTATTGTCTGCAACTTCTTTTAATGTGGATCTGTGTTAAGGAAATAATTTTATACTGTCTAATTGAGCATTTAACCTTGGAGCCTCTGGGGCGGGGCCATTTTGACCCAATGGATATTATTTTAGCAATCTTGGTAGAGAACAATCTAGATGTACTATGGATATGAATTCATTACAACTTCTACATTTGAAGAGGGAGATAATACAACATGCCTAAAATCGGTTTCCCCAAACTCAAGTTTCCCCCTCCCAATTTTCCTTTTACTAATTAATTCAATGTTTTAAAGCATTATGACATGCCGTGAAAAAGATATTTGATATTCCAGACAAAACATTCGAAGAATTTCAGATGCTCCTTTACTGACAGCTATTCAAACTGCTCTTTACCCAGAATGTTAAGTACTTTATGTCTCCAGTTGAGTTAAAGGAAGCACTGGGAAATTAGGTCACTAACGATTTTTGAGAATACCGTCATCAATCCGCGATTAAAATATTTATTTGAGTCGATTTGCTTTGAGCACAAAATCTTTGATCGAAAATTTATCTATCTATCAAGCTACCTAGATGTCTCTACCTATCTATTTGTCACACATAACAAAGAATTACCTGTTACCAGAACTTGCCTCGGATACAAGGTCAGGATTCTTCTCTAGAAGTACACAATTATATCCATGTTTGGTCAGTTCAAAAAGAGTTGCGCATCCAACAACCCCTCCTCCCACCACTGCAATATCGTATACCTCATCCATCTATACCTTTAATGCAATAATTTCATTTTTAGTTTCGTCTGTCAAAAACGGGCGTTCTGATTGGTCGAAAAAAAATATTCATAACTCATAATTCATATGAACTGAAAAACCTAATCACATTGTGTATGAATCCGCTTCTCTCTCTCTCTCTCTCTCTCTCTCTCTCTCTCTCTCTCTCTCTCTCTCTCTCTCTCTCTCTCTCACACACACACACACACACACACTCACGCACACACTCACGCACTCACTCACTCGCTCGCTCTTGATCGCCGGCTATTTTTATGCCCCAAAAGGGAGGCATATAGTAATCGAACTGACCGTCTGTCCGTCAGTCAGTCAGTCCGTCCGTCTGTCCCGCTTTCGAGTCCGCTCTGTAAATTCTACATGCAATAGTGGATTTCAATATAACTTTGCACAAATGTCGCGAAAAAGACCCAGGTTCCTATCTCAAAAGTCAAGGTCACAACCTGGGGTCAAAGGTCAAAATTCGGCACTTTTTTCAGTGTCCGCTCTTTAACTTCTATTATCATGCACGCAGGTACAAATTTCTTTCATATAAATGTTAACCACCTTCAGACGACGTGTCGCGAAAAAGACCCAGGTTCCTATCTCCAAGGTCAAGGTCACAGTCTGGGGTCAAAGGTAAAAAATCGGCACTTTTTGCCGTGTCCGCTCTTTAACTTCTATAATCATGCACGCAGGTACAAATTTCTTTCATACAAATGTTAACCACCTTCAGACGACAAGTCGCTAAAAAGGCACAGGTTCCTATCTCAAAGGTCAAGGTCCAAATCTGGGTTCAACGGGGCGCCCAGAATGGTTAGATTTCGTCCGGAATGGTTAAATTGTATTAACTCTCTTTTTCTTCAATGGATTGCTTCCATATTTTGACAGATGCTTAATTTGGTCGACCACTTTACATGATCTTGACCTTGACCCAGTGACCTTGACATTTGACCTACTTCTGACCCTAGAAAAATCCGTCCATAATGCATTTCTCGATTTCATTCTGTATTTATAGAAATCATTATATGTATATGTATATTATATGTATTAAAATTTCATTTATTAAAAACCCAGACGAATATCACAAAGATGATGATTTTTTTAAATTCTTTGTCATTTAAGGTAGAAAACATTGTAATTAATGAGAAATGTGTTACAATATGCAATTTCTTCATTTTCAGTCGATTTTTCGAGGCTTTCGTCACGGCGTGAAGAATGTAAAAACGGGATTTAGTCGGAATTTGTTAAAAGACGATCGAATTAAAGAAAGATAAAATAAGGACTGAAAAGTTCAAATAAATGCTGCCTTGTTTACTTCGAGTCAAAATCGTGAATATTCATATCACGTGACAAGTCCTCTATCAGTTTAAATGACCTTTCAAAGACTTGACACATACAGAATGTTGATTTTGATTCTACTTGGAGCTTTATGTGCTGAATCATCCTCCGAGGTAATGTTTTAAATCTAAACGATATCTGCGGCTGAGGGCCCATTAACCCTTTCCTGTGTGTCACAATTTTAGACTTGCCCAATTTGAAAGAATTTGCAGACGACAACTAAAAGTGGATGCAATTCGAAAAATAACCAACCTACAGGGTTAAAAATATTGTGGGAAAAGAAGAAATTGCTTGTTTCAAGCAATTTCTTCCCACAATATTTTCTCAAGTATTAAATCACAGGGGCGTTGAACAGGAAAGGGTTAAATAGTTCTGGTGCTTGTTGGTCCATGCACAGGTAGCCAACACGGGTGAGGATTGTGTAATTTATCAGTAAATTGACCCAAAAATGTTTACACAAAAATGTTATATCTCAACATATAATATATATCATAAAATAAGATAAAAAAAATTGTGTAAACATTTTTTGAGTCTATTTACAGAAATATAAATGTATGCGTGTAATGAAGTATTGCGATAGCCTGTATGACGCGTTTAATTGCTCAAAAGCACACTATAGAACGTATACGATAAAACGCCTTCATGCGTATACGATACAGGTAATCTTAACAAATTTAGGCGAGCATATTAAAATGCTGAGCGTTCACGTGTAAGAGATATGCGGGCAAGCTTGAATTTATAAGTGCACGCACAGTATGAAGGTATTTACTTTTTTCCCGTGCACGCTCAAATTTTGAAAATGCCCTCATGCACGCGTCTTTTATACTCAGATATGGCTTTAAAGTAGAATTTTGACACAAACTATACACAATATACATGTATTATGGACGACTTTAACTATATCTCTTCCCCCCCCCCCACCCTAAAACGTTCAACAAAATGAGTAAGAAAACAAAACTTCAAGCTCAAAGCATACACAAACATGACGATCGAAATTATTCGACCAAAATTATTTTACGCGGTAAGTCTAAAATTTAAGAAAGAAGTTTCGATAATTTAAATTGTGACCCCCCACAGTTTAAGGTTAGTTCACATAAAACTATGACGTCAATGATGACATTTTAACTTTCCCTAGAGCCTAGTTATATTCGGTCACGGATATTTACGAAATCGTCCTTAAAATTTAGTTAGTAGTATCTGTGCATACAAAAGTCAATGCCGAAGATTAACGAACATTTCCGGTGAAGAATCGAGTGCAGTCGTATCGATCTCAAAATGTAAACAAACACGAGTTGAAATCGATAAGAAAAACACAAAGTACTCTTTCTAGAAAACATCCTTCATACCCTCCTTTTACATAATGATATTAAAACAGCCCTTATTTGATGTAGTGACCAAAATAAACGATGAACTGATTTTCTTTCCTCGGAGGGCAGATAATATGCCTTTAAAGTGAACATTTGACCCAAATATATATAGTACACAATAAGCTAACTTGTTAAGGTGAAATTATCTTTTATTTCATGAAAATTACGGCCATAATCCTATCCAGCTTCCACCATGAAATAAAAAGGCTGTGTTCATTATCGACTACCGAGTTAGTGTCACTAGAATTTGTTCGATTAAATCACTAATTAAACTAAAGAGCGATCAATATCAACAATCGGGTGTGGCCTGAACGTTTAGAGAACTTTGCACAATGCTTTTTAATCAAACGAATTATCGTTCACAAGACAATATATGCTTAAAATCCTGGGGAATTTTCCCCTAACAATTGGAGCATTTGTGTAATGATACTACAACGAGAACTTACCAGACCGGATAGTGACCACAGTAGATTGGCCTGCTCGTATGGAAAAATGTAGGTCATCGTTCAAACTGGAGTAATCCTGTTCCGCAAAAAAGGACACCCTATACTCTTAATAATTTCACTTTAACCCATTCCCACACAGTGCCGCTTTTTTGCGCTCCCCCAAGAAAACAAGTTGAAAACATTGTGTAAAATGAAGAAACTGCTTGTTACAAGCAATTTCTTCATTTTAAACAATGTCTCCTGTCCAGAAAGTTGAAAAATCTAAAATTTTATAAGCTTTAATTTGTCGTCTGCAACTCTCTTTAGACCAGTCTCAAAATTTGCAGTGTGGTAATGGACTTAATTCGCTTTTCTTGGATTTTTTGTTCTTAATAAAATCCATACAGCAACTCGAAATGTCGGGGACCAACCTAGAAGTTCTAAAGGTATCAATGTTGGCAAGATTATGCTTGATCAGCCGAGAAATGATGCCGCTGTTTAACCGGATATTCTCAGCCTAGTAACAATTTTAGGCTTTATTTATTTCACCATATTACCATTTGGAAAGATGTCACCCAGTGAAGCTGTTAGTGAGCAGATGCCTGATATTTCCAACCGTGACATGTGTGCGCCAAGTTATAATTCAGTTTGATGTGGTCGCCGAAAGGATTTAAAACCGATTAACCTGCATAATTGATTTATATATATCCGCCAGAGTATCTTCTCATAAAAGGCGGCCAATGCGGAAGTCCAGTCAAAATATATGATTTCACCAGTCAACTAATTATTTGATTGACAGTCGCGATTGCTCAATTATTGTAAATGTAAAGCACATGCTCATATATTACTGTCTACTGGCCTAAATGTATTAACCCGTTCCCCTACTGTGAAATTGTTTAATTCTTAAAACCTTTGTCTCTCGGAGTAGAAAGCATGTGGAAAATGAAGAAATTGCTTCATTTCCACGGATTTTTTTTTTTTTTTTTTTTAATTTTATTTATTTATTTATTCATTTATTTATTTTTATCAGAACTGCTTTCTTGAAGGGCGTAAAAAAGAGGGATTGTGTGGTAATTGGGTTAAACAAGTTCATTTTCTTGGCAGCCTAAACAATAAGACCGTTGTCCCGGTCCACAGTAATAAATACCTTGTGGAGGTCCTATCTAGACAGCACATAAAGAGCTCAAAGTGAAGACTTTGGTAAGACTGCACTAATATTCGTGCTGATGTTGGTTTTTACTTGGTGAGTAATTACTTTACTTGGAAATGCGCTGCAATCATTAATTAGTGACAAATAAGAAAGCAGGGGAAGTTGTGATGGACCCTGATGATCAAATGTTTGAAAAAGAAATGGGATCCAGCAGAGGTCAGTTGGAGATCTATTAGTTTTTGTGAATAGAAATATTGTAAGGTAGAACGACAGTTCTAGTTCCAGAAAATAAACAAAGATCGGAGTGATATCAACATTAATTGGCGGATGGCGGCTGTAAATCAAAAAATCAGTCGACCAATCATCACATTCATTTAGACTGGAAGTAAACTCTGACGTTCGCCGACATTTAAGTGAAGCATTTTTGTTCGTTTGGCGACTTAAACGTCGTGACAACAGCTTATCTAAGCTGTTGTTACGACGTTTTGGTCGCCAAACAACTATTTTAGTTTTTTTTACATTTTACGTTACTGACCGCAGATTCTGCAAAATAACACCGTTTGATATCGAAGCGGGGAATTTTCTGTCGTAGCCCTGTGGGCGTGGCTAGCAATCCGCTTATTCTTGTACAGCAAATGTTAACTGTTCTTTCCATTTTTAACAGACTTGTTCAATCAACCAATCGCTGACCCAGCCCACTTACTCCATTGCACCGCTCATTGACTCCAACAGAAAGTTCTGCTTCGATATTTAACGACTTTGATTTTGTAAAATTTTTGGCAAGCGGCATCTTATAAAAAAGTAAATTAGTTAATTGGCGATCTTAACGTCGTAACTCCAGCTTGAATAAGCTGTAGTTACGACATTTAAGTCGCCAAACCAACAAAAATGTCTAACAAAAATGGCGGTCAATGCTGGAGTTCAAAACTCAAATCTATGCTGAATAAATGATGAGATTGGTTGGTTGATTCCTTGATTGACAGCGGCGATTGGTCCATTGAATTAAGCTTTGATACACTATTGATTTCATTTTTCAGGGAGTAGACCTGTGGCATCCAACTAGTTTAATCCAATGTCGATCCAACTCAGATTGCAAAAATCCAGATGTCTGCTGTTCTGTCACGCCGGCTTTTGGGAGAAGAAGAGAAATTCAAGAACGACAAATACCTCCTAACTGGGACGGTATGGTGCACTATTGTCTCCCCTGGAAGAACGAGAACGCCACCTGGTGCGAGTTGAGAGTTCAATACTCGCAATCGACGTCATTTTACAATGGATTATGCCCTTGTGGTCCGGGTTTACAATGCTTGCCGACAGATAAACTTGACCCTAAAGCTTATCCGCGGGATAGATACGGAAAATGTGTCCCAGTTGCGTAATCAATTACTTAATTTAGATTAACCCTTTCCCAATTTTAAAATTTTTTCAGACTAGTCCAAATTGACAGAGGTTGCAGACGAGAATGAAAATTGAGTGCAATTTGAAATGAACCATCATATGTGGTAGAAAATATTGTGGAAAGGGGAGAAATTGCTTGTTACAAACAAATTCTCCTTTTTCCACAATGTTTTCTTAGGTATAAAATCACAACGACGTACAATTCAGGGTTTGACCAGGAAAGGGTTAAAAGTGGAAAATCGTAGAAAACTATGCTATGTTTTGCTGCTTAGCTGTACTTCAAATAAAACTACAAAATTAGAAGAAGAAAAAATAACCCAGAAAAATGTGTCCTGTTTGGTATCAATAACCTCGTTGTTATTAATTTCACACCCACTAGTATAGCCTACCTGTCGCTGTTTTTCACGTGGACGGATCTGACAAAGTGTTGTCTTTTTGCATTTCGGTTGTTAAGATAACCCAACATTTTTCGCTTGTAATGGCCGACAAATTGGAGTGGTTCGCAAACCGTCATTTAGGTCATCGGCGTAGGTGGACTACTTCTCTAGATCTTCTCTAGAACTATGTTATGACCACAAGAATGTTTCAGGGAAAGAGAACGCCTGTCAAAGATTAATTGGCGGATCGCGAATGTCAATTAAAAAGTATATTGTCCAATCAAATCATACATTCAGACTGGAAGTGTATTTTGAACTCCGACATTGGTCGACATTTATGTGAAGCATATTAGTTGATTTGGCGACTTGAACGTCGTAACTTCAGCTTATTCAAGCTGTAGTTACGACGTTATGGAGGCCAACCAACCACTTTACGATTTTGATGTATTTCACGTACCATAAAGTTTGCAAAGTGACTCCGTTTGATATCGAACTTCCTGTAGGAATTGAGCGGACTTGGCAGTTCAATATTTTTAAAAATGCGATCAAATGAAAATGGTTGTCTGTAACTTCTTTAGATTTGCACTACGCTCCTTCGTTTCGTATCACGTGTGTTCGTTTGGGGGAATAAGGGGAGCGATAATTACCTTAGTTTTGAAAGGGTGATGTAGTTTTGAAAATCCTAATGACTTCAGCTGATGGTAACATGTTATGTATTTTTATAAATGGTGGAAATTGTAATTTCAGAAAACTTAAACACTATCACCGCCAATATTTACACGGCGCCTAGTTAGTCTAAGATGTTATGTATATTTACAAATGATCACTGGACTATTAGGATGGTACACTTCATAGTTAGTGAAGCAACGTTTTGTGGCACGGTGTCTATTTACCAGTATTTAAGATGTTACGTACGTTTACAAATAATAACTGGAAATTTTAGAATGCTAAACCACATAATAACTACAACTATATATTACTGTTCTGGGTCTTGTTACCAGTCTTTAACATGTCAAGCCTGTTTACAAATAATAACTGGAATATTTGAACGTTAGATCACATAGTCACTGACATAACAAAATGCGGTACCTGTCTTTAAAATGTTTGGTATCTTTACAAATAATGACTGGAATTTTTGAACGTAAAACTACATATAGATGTACACGTTATTGTGAGTGATCATAGATCAATTTTGTCTATACCTGTATATATAAATTGATCTTTGACCACTCATTATAACTTGTAAATCTATAGTAACTGGCATTACAAAAAGCGGTACGACCATCTAGCTACTACTCTATAGGATCGTATGTTTACAAATAATAAATTGAATATGTGAATGGTGGACCACATGGTCACTTCTCATGATTGTTCGGCGTCTAGTTACTAGTCTTTAAATATGTTACGTATGTTTACAAATAATAACTGGAATGTGTGAATGGTGGACCACATAGTCACTAACACTTCCCATGATTGTACGGCGTATGGTACCCTGTCCTCTACTGCCCATAACTATGAAATCAGCGTGATCTCTCTCCGCAGCTTTCACTATGGCATCACCAGGTTGTCCATGAAGCTTCTCAAGTTTGTAGAGAATCTGAAATAGCGTTAATCTTGTAAAAAGTATGGATCATACTAGAAGCAAATCGCAATAAATACATTTTTGTATGATTTCCTGGCAGGGCCATGACAACAATAATTCCCGACTGGGAAAAATATTTCAACCTTCGCCGGGATACTGGCAAAAATGGCCGCTATACTGCACACAATATTTAACATCATTATTCACATTTCATTCATGTATGGCTACCATCATAGATTTTCTACTTCCACTAAGACGCCACAAATCTGCTAGCTTACTTTTAACGTAACGTCACACAGTAAGTCCAAAAGTTGTATTTCATTGATTGTATTCATTCATATACACTTTAACCTGCATATTCGCATAGACTTGGGCACAAAAACAGTTTTTTATTATTGCAAGGGCTTATTCTACGTAAAAAAAACTTCCATGTAAACCATATCTCTTTTTGAAGTTCTTGTAATGTTTAAAAGCGCGTCATTTGATGACCCTGTATAGACAAAGTTACATCAGTTGCATGCATTTGTAACGCGCATCATCATAACGGAACTTCCCGGCATTCTCTATTTCTATTGTTATACTCGACAAGAAAAACAAATATACAACAGAGTTTAAGTTGATAAAACCTGTCAAGACTTGTTTTTACTCACATTTATGTTTCCAATAAGCCCTTCAATGTTTTTCTGCATACGCTTTGCATGTTCCTCGTTTTCCCGAATGAATGCTTGGATAGCCGAGGCAGTGCCGGCCATCATACCAGTTGCTGCAATACATTGTTTGTGTGGTAAAAAATGAAGAGAACATTTGTATTTTCATTGGGATATGAACGTAGTTTTTAGGTTCATACCTCAATGAAAACAAAAACGTTTTCTTCATGTCTTATGATTTGATATCATCAAGCAAATCAAAGCAAATATTTCACTGGTTTTCGGAAAAATTTTATTGATCTACATTTGTGCGCAAACACTCAAAATAATTGCGTGCTCAAAATTTGTTCATTGAAGTATAAAAAACATGAAATCAAAACGATTGAATCTTAATAAACGAAACTAAATCAAAGTATGTAATAATGCATTGAACTACTGGTGGTGTATTGCAAATTAAATCATGGTTGGGAGTTTCGATGGAAGTAGTATAAGTAACTTTCAGAAATCGTTTATTACCTCATTCGATCTACTATGTCGAGGGTAATTGGGCGGGACTAGCGAGTTCGTCCATTTCGCGCTACTGAATGTCATCTCAATGGGACCAAAGAAACTCATGACGTCATCAAATTGATATGTAATTTACGTGCAAAAATGTAGAGCTTTGGAATATAATGTCCCTCAAAATAATATTTTGTCTCTCATTAAAGAAAAGTTGTTTGTTGTTCGTGTGAGAATTTTTTTCATTCAGATATGAAACTAAAACCTGCCTTAGAATGATTTACACAAAGATCATCTTGCGCATATGTGTAGCCTGATCTAAGTCTATACCACCTCTTTGTGTTTTTCAAGACAGAATGGTTTATGAAATCTAGGTATCAAAATAAATGATAACATATAACTAGTACTTCTGTACTATAAGTCCTTTATCGTGTCATTTTTTGAAATGATTTTACTTAACATGGCAATGGTTAATATTACATTTTGAGGCAACATGATGAGGAGAGGTGTGGCGGGACGACTAACTATAATGCAAAACTACTCACGTGGTAACGCTACATTCTCTGCGCAAAATACAATAATTGTATTGTCTCCTTCTTTGTACCCGTTCTCTACGTACCCTGCAAGATTTTTTAACGAATAAATAAATAGTATAGATATCAAACGAAAAGTTTATATAAGAGAGGAGTTCTCTACGTACACCCTAGCTAACCAACTAACCAATGAGTCTGCGTGAAAGATACACCAATAGACTATGTCCTGTTTGATCCCTGTTTTTTACGTTCCTGTGTATTCAACAGTTCTATATAGTTTTTATCACGACAAAAATTGTCCTGTATACAAGACAAACAAACAACAACAAAAAAGTCGGAATTTATTATTTTCGCTGTATAACAAATGTTCAGTCATAATTGAAGAATCGCGTCTGTCAATCGAAGAATCGAAGAAACAGTTGATCAATCAATTCATTCATTTAGACCAGAAGTAAACTTTGAAGGCCGACATTGGCCGACATTAATGTGAAGCATTTTATTGGTTGGGCGACTAAAGCGTCGTAACTACATCTTATTAAAACAGTATCGACGTTAGGGCCGCCAATTTAACCAACCATTTTGCCTTTTTGTTACATGATACTGGTTATAAATTTTGCAAAATAACGCTTTTTCATTTAAGAGATGAAGAGAATATTTTTTTTGTTTTCATGGAGGTGAGAACCGAAAAACCAATCACACTGTATGAATACGCGAAGCGGATTCGAACATAAGTTTGATTATGTATTTCGGTTCATACCTCCATGAAAAAAAAATATTCTCTTCATCTCTTAAAATTCAATAGCATCGAGCGAAAAAGCAAATATTATACAAATTCTGACACCTTTTTGTATTGGACTATTTGGTGCGGAAGCATACAAAATCGCTTCGTGCTCAAAGTTTTGTTCAAGTAGTTATGAATAATTTTTTCGACCAATCAGAGCGCCCGTTTTTGATAGATGAAACTAAAAATTAAATTATGTGTAAGTGAAACTTCAAGTCGGAACCTCTAGAGCTTGGCCAATAATCCGTCAATTTTTGATAGCCAATCAAACCTCACCAGTCTTGATATTCTCGTGTACGTCCAACCATCTGTTTATATTCATTATAGAGTATATACGACCGAGATACATTCTAAATTACGAAGTGTTGAAGCAATCATATGTTACTGCATATCCTGGTTGTCTTTTAAAGCTCGTAATTATAGCTTGATTCGAGCTGTAGTTAAGTGGTTTTAGAATGAAAACGACGATGTGTGTTTCTTCTTGGCCCAGAGATTAAATATCAATGGAAAAATTATGGAAAAAGAAGAAATTGTTGGTAACATGTAATTCGCCCTTTCCCTTGGTTTTATCCATGGATGGTATTCATTTTGTTTAAATAACTCCTCCTTTTGAATTGACGTCTTCAACTTATTTCAAACTGGAAAAGTCTTAAATTTGTAGTACCATAATGTGTTAAAAAGCTAAAACGAGATTACCGTTGTTTGGCAACCACAGAAAGTTGCAACTAAACTCTAAAAAGCTTTAGCTAAGACGTTTTAGTCGCCCTATGGTGTTATTACTTACATTTCAGGGCATGTATAGAAAAATCACTTCCATCCACAGCTACAAGCACAGTTCGTTTAGAATCCGTTTTCCGCGATGTTTCCTCCCCCATTTTTAAGCCGAATTTAAGTAGATCGTCCTCAGAATAGTACACACAACTTATAACATTCACATATGTGTGTTACCAATTACTTTAAGTGGAGGTCAGAGTTCAATAATACTATCGCACATTGACCTTTTTTGCGCTTGGTATTTTTACTATGTGAAATTTGACGTTTTATACCATCAGTTCGGGATTGGTGTGAAAACAAAAATCGTTCTGTAATGGTTCCCTATCTCGCCGATTACAGATAGTCAAAAGCGGGGTCAAGAGGGAAACGCTTGAGTTATTCTGAATGCTCACCATTTTGTTTTGTATTAAAGCGAGTGAAATTGAGATCAGTGATACGAAAAGGATCGTCTTTGTAGTGCTTAAACTATTCCAACACAGCGGAATCTTAGACTGGTCCAAATTGAAAGGAGCTGCAGACGACGATTTCTAGTTGAAGGATTTTGTCTTTTTGGATATAAAACATTGTGGATAATGCAGAAATTGCTTGATCCAAGCAATTTCTTCATTTTCCACCATGTTTTTGAAAGCTTTTTGTTGAAGGGCGTAAAAGGGAGGGATTGAATGGGAATGGGTGAAAGCATCTACCCAGTCAGGCTGCAAAGATTGCGCATGCTGATCTTAGTAGAAATGTATCAAATTTTTCAGATGTTTTGCTTTCTTTAAATGGCTTATTTTACATTGCCGATTTTTTTCTTTTCTTTTTTTTTTTTTTTGAAATATCCATCCTAAATAATATGAAGTGATTCGAATCTGGGGATTTAGAGGAAAGGGGTTGCGTCATCCTGAATGATTATCGTTTGTTTCATTAGCGAGTGAAAAATACTACCAATCACACGAAAAGCAACCAACATGGAAATGCGAAAAGTATCGACCCAAGTCAGACTGCGCAAGTTGCGCAGGATGACTGCGGTCGAAACTTTTCGGCGTTTTTTTTTTTTTGTTTTTTTTAATTGTCTTTTATAATCAAAATGGTTGTTTTTTGATTTGCTGGATGTCGTTTTTTCAAAATAGCGAGAATGGTTGATTATATCGAATGAGTCAAACTTTTATTATGATTATTATTTTCATTTTTAAGTTTATCTATTTTTCCACTGAAATCCAAGACGGTTCCTTTTCATATGACCAGTCCTCTGTACAACTATCTTACGCCTTGTCCCCTGCTCATTGACAAATCGCCGTAATCGTATCAATAACAGACATTTTCATCTCCGACACTTATATAAATAAATTCGTGTTAGAGTGGCCAAACGGTCGTATTTCAACGTATTCAAGTTAAATTTTAAAAGATAAGACCAAATGTCTGTTTGGTTGCTTTTGTTAGGCTGTTGAGATTTGTTCTTGTTGTTGTTGCTGCTGCTGTTGTTGTTTGTGGCGGTTGTGATGTTTTCTTCTTTGGTTTGTTTATTTTTTGTTTGTTTGTTTTGTTTGTTGTTGGTGATGGTAGTGGTTTTTGTTTGATTTGGGGTAGCTGTTGTTGTTTTTGTTGTTGTTTTAAGGATGTGCCATGTAAACTAATGCCATTTATTGTTTATCTATTACCAACTATCCGGAGTCTGAGGGCGGGGTAAGCGACATTAACGTATACTGAAACTTCTAATGTGTTCTTCATATATAGAGATATATTCGACACCCACCATTGCTTTTTCGTTCTATCATATGACATCATAGCACAAAATCTATCAGAGTTAAAGAGAATATTGCTTGTAATCAGCTGTTTCTCCTGTTACCGCGATGGTTTTGTATCGGTTTCAGCCACCATTGCTTTTTACAACAAAACAATGTAAATTAAATTACACAGAGTACTATTTGGGAAAATTCTTTATATCGGTTCCCTTCGTTAATATTTAATTCCAAATACCTATTATCGAGACGGTTTTGTATTTAACCCCCTTACACATAATACCGCAATAAGACCCGACAAGGAAAAATGATCATGGAAACCTTTGTAGGAAAAGGAGTAACAAGCATTTTCTCCATTTTTTAACAATGCTGTCTACCTCATTTGTCACTTATTTTTGAGCATGCACCCAGTTTTTGTATGCTTGCGCACAAAATAGATCCAATACATTTTTATTCAAAGCTAGTGAAATTTTTGCCTTGTTAAATTACACGTAAAGAAAATGAAGAGAATATTTTTGATTCCATTGGGGTATAAAATCACGCTAAAGTATGGATCTACTTTGCGTATTCAAACCGTGCGATTAGGTTTTCATGTTCATAATTCAACGATAACAAAAAATATTCTCTTTATTTCTTAGGTAAACCGTGATTGAACTGGATACTCACTAAGATGTACGCTCAAAGTGAACCGTCGTCATAGCGCAGTCGGTAGCGCGTCAGACTTCTAATCTTCAATCATTGGACTTCATGGCTTCGATTCTCGACATCGGCACATATTCTTTCCGACATTTGTCTCTCACCAATGGGTGGATACTCGTAAACTTAAGATCTAGATCTAGGCTAGGAAAGAGTGTAGTGGTTGTACTGGCTTGAGAAATACCAGGAATCCATTGTTAGGTGCTACAGTCGCCGCGATATGACTGAAATACTGTTAAAAGCGGCGTTAAACCCAATTCAATCAATCAATCAAAGTATTCTGATATTCTATACAACACACATACTTGCTGAATCATTCGTCAAGAAAACAGCTTTTGAAAGCGTGGTGGAAAATGAAGAAATTGCTTGTTTCAAGCAATTTCTTCATTTTTCACCATTGTTTTCTATCCCAAAAGACGAAAAAAATAAAGTTTCATAAACTTCAAATTGTCGTCGTCAGCTTCTTTCGATTTGGACAAGCCTGAAAATTTCTCATGCGGGAATTGGTTAAGTCATCTTACCAACCAAAACGCTAAACATAAATGTCAGCCAATGTCAGACTTCAAAGTTCACTTCCGGTCTAAATGAATGATTTGATCGGTCAATCGATTGTTTAATCGACAACGGTGGTTCGTTATTTGTCGGACGTGTAACGAACAGGATATTTCTAGGTAAGAATTTACATGTAGAAACCCAGCACCTCTGCGCTATGCACTACTTGTGAACTGTAGAAATCGTCAGATCCGTGTCCTGTACGGTGTGTATGTAATTTCGTTTATATATCGTCGCTAACGTAGAATTCGCTCTTATGAGCCACGCCCCTAGATTGGTTGATTGAATGAATGGGGTTTAATGTGACTTTTAACAGTATTTCAGTCATATAGCGGCGGATGGATTACCTAACAATGGATTCATTGTATTTCTCACACCAGTATTACCACTATACCCTTTCCTAGCTTCCAGCTGCTGTCCCACTTAGGTTTATGATTATTCGCCCATTGGTGAGAGACAAATGACGGAAAGGATATGTGCCGCCGCCGGGGATCGAACCCATGACATCCTATTATTGAATATTAGTAGTCTGATAAAACGGTTGGCAATTACTTAGGATAGTGCAAGGACACACCGACGACGAAACTATTTCGAGCCCACCTGGTACTTTTACGTGCTAGATATATAACATCATCACATGGGGCCTCGGTTTAACGTCTCATCCGAAAGACAGTTAGTTGATCGGGTCAGTCCTCGGCTCGAACACTTGATCTCGAGATTGGAAGTCGAACGCTCTATACCTACTAATTAGATTAACTGGGCTTACGTCCTGTATGGACTTTGTTGGTGTGATTTTAATCGGACCAATCACATATGTCTTCGGTATGATATTGTTTGTCTCAAACACCTAACAAATAGATTGTTCGATCAAAGATTTAATTTAGTGCGGAGCTTAAATATGCATCTCTGACATTCGCGAAAACCTAGTCCTCGAAGGAAGACAAAAACAAAGACATTTGATCTCTAGCGCATTCAAGCTGTAGTTAAGACGTTTATGTCGCTCGATGATTTGTCTTATCCTTAGAGAAATCCCCCAAACAAGTACATTGTATCTAATAAAAAAAACCTGACGTATCGGAGGGGTGTTGTGCAGTGAATTCATTGGAAATAGTTGTCTTAGAAAGGCTAGCTATCCGACATGTGTGTAGCAATGCAAGTATTTTTTTACTCCTCAAGGAGTCGAACCCATGATCTCTCTGTCCCCATGATAACACTCAGCCGCGTCGCTTTTAACAATTCCCATACAATCCCTTTTTGACGCCACTCAAGAAAAAAGTTTCGGAAAACATTTTTGAAAAAAAATGAGGAAATTGCTTGTTACAAGCAATTTCTTCATTATCCACGGTGTTTTCTTTTCATAAAAGAACAATGTTGTTTAAAATTTTATAAACTAACTTTGTCGTCTGAAACCTCTTTGAATTTAGGCCAGTCTAAAATTTTATCGTTTTGGAATGGGTTAAAAGCTGGACAGTGTAAGTATCCGTTGTTACGTGTGCAAACTTACGCATACAGTAGACTTTAGATTGACTTTTGATACATTAAGTGCGCCATACTTTTGACCATACTTTTGACCCATTCAGTGCGCCATATACTGCAGCAGTAGACGAGAAGAGACTACACATATTTACCGCGAGACTTCGGGAATATTCCGAAGACGTTCAAAATTAATAATAAAAAATAATAAAGATAAAAAAGGTATATTGAAAAGTGTAACTTGACACGTAAAAAGGGGCCAATCAAAGACTTTAGTAAAACTCCTGATAGCCTAACAATCGAGAGAGACCAACCGAATATAACTACATGTATTTGGAGAAAAGAATGTGTCCAGCAGAGGTCAATCAGAGTTGACATTTCAACCACAAACATCTAGTCCTTTAGAAAATCAGTTATTGACATCGATAAATGACGGACGCAGCTGTCATTAAAAAATCCGATTGATAAATAAATTCATCAATTATGACCGGAGTTTAATTGTGACCTCTGACAATTGTGTCAATCATTTTTTTTTTTTTTACTTTAGCGTCGCAATCATAGCTTATTCAAGCTATAATTACGAATCTTAGATCTTCAAATAGCGAAATGTTTTTTGTTTATATAATCCTTACCATATTTTTTGTAAACCAGCGTCCTTTGTTATTTAAGTCCAAATACCTTGTTGGGGGTGAATAGGCGTGACCATCGATCAGGCATTTATTGTTTTCGTTAGACTAACAATATGTGTTGATACTTTCCGTAACTTACAAAAGACATACATTTGTATTTTCATTTTCTTTTCACTGGAAAATGAGAAGAGATCAATCATATGTCACCAAATGACCGATCGCGGCTGTCAATCAATTGGCCAGTCGACCTATGAAATCATTCATTGAGACCAGACGCGAGTTTTGAACTCCTACATTGGCAGCCATTTTCGTTAACCTTTTTATGTTGGTTTGGTGACTTAAAAGTCGTAGCTACAGCTTATTTACTTATCTACTTTTTTGTTACATGGTACTGGTAATGATTATTTTTCAAAATAACGCCGTTTAAAATCGAAGTGGGACTTCCTGTTGGAGTCGCTGGGCGGGGCTAACGAAGTAAGTGGGTGGGACCAGCGATTGGTCAATAGATAAAGCAATAGAAATAATGTATAGTAGCGAAGAATGATTACTGGCATTCTTCATTCAATGATTTTGTAAAAATAGGAATACGCCGGGTCGAAAGGTTTTAGCAGAAACGCTGGTCACGCCAACTGTTCCCCGTCGAGGTAGTTCGACTAAGATATTAAACGACACTAGTTTGCACTATAGTTTGGTATGGAATATATCAAAAAAATCGTTGGATTGCGGCTGGAACTTCGTAACGACAGTTTGAATAAGCTGTATCCACGACGTTTGGATCGTAAACCAAACAAAACAAGACGTAACTATCGAAGGTCAAAACTTGCTTCCAGCCAAAATGTCTGATTTGATTTGTCAATCGATGGTATTTAATGAACTGCAGCGTCAGTTTTACTTCTATCTTTCTATACAACCCCTCTTGAAATCCAAACCATAGCTGGCAAAGAACAGATCCAATCACTCTTTTCTTTTTATTCAAGCTGTATTTACGGCATTTTGTACTCCAACTGACGCTTTGTGACTCGTAAAGCAAACCGGGAACTGCGAAGAACAAATCAAGCGAAGGTCAAAATAATGTTGTACTCTAAGAATAAACATACACTAAGGTAGAATGACCATCTAGATTTCATAAAATATACAATGCATGGACATTTCCAATCCTTGTCTAACTGTGTAGTCCACACAGTTAAGTCAAGTCGATGCTGGTCGGATTTTTCAGGCGAAGTTTGGGTATTCCAAGTTTTTCAACATTTTATTGCTTTTGACTTTTTATAAGTGCGTTTATATCAATGAAAGAGCAAACGATCCGCATGTTCACAACTTATAATTGTTCTCACACACTGTCGAGTACAAAAGTCGCATAGATTAGCCGGATATCGGACACCGACGTTTACGTTTTTGTACAAATAATAAGTGGAATTGTGCAATAACAAAATTCTAGCATACGGAAAATAGTCCTCAGGCTTCAACGTACAGCGTATGGGTTTCTTGTTCGTGATTCTTGATGATTTTTTTTTATAAAACTAAACTAAAATAGATCATTAACTTTTGTCATGCGGAATCAGATAATCTTTCAGAAGTGTTAAAACAACACTAGAAGGCCTGATTGCTGGTCAGTCACTATATTTTTAAGGAATATAAACAACTCTAGCTAAAAAGAGGACAAACGGGTGGTGAAGACTAAGATCAGACTGCACTTTTGCGCAAGCTGATCTTTGTCCATGCCTCGTGCCAAATAGGAATGTCCTGGGTTCAGCATGACGAGGGTTTATGTTGAACAAAAAAGGGTTTTCAACGTTTTTCATTGAGTTTCGGCGAATAGTTACAATTCTTACACCTGTAACGTATGTTTAATCAAAGTACTGAAAGTACTGTAAGCTAGCAAAGCGTACTTTTATATAGTAATATTCAAAACCCTTTGTCCTGTAGGGTAGAAAACAGTGTGTACAATGAAAGTATTGCTTGTTACGAGCAATTTCTTCATTGTCCACATTGTTTTCCAAAGCTACTTTCTTGAGATGTTTCAAAAGCGCGGTTGTGTGGGATAGAGTTAAATAGCATTCTTTTATAGGTGTTGTCTACAATTTGAATAAAGTTAATTGATGTGGCCATAAAAATCAGTCGCAAAGTTTTCAATATTCCTGAACTATATAAGAACTACGTTTTGTGGTGTAGGCATATGGTGGATTTAGTGGTTAAGCCTCCAGTGGCAGTTTGCACTCATTGAACTTTAAGAAGACCTCAAAATTCTGTATGTTAACTTAAGCCATCAAAGCTGACGCTTTGTTGGCTAAAATAATAACTGAAATATGAGAATCGTAGACCACATAGTCACTAACACAAACCATTGCAGTACGGCGTCTAGCTTCGAGTCTTTAAGATGTTGCGTGTGTTTACAAATAAAAAGTGGAATATTTAAACATTGAAACCACATATAGATGTACAAGTTATAGTGAATAATCAAATGTCAATTTTGTCTATAGCTGTATAGACAAAATTGACCTTTGATCTTGTAAATTTATTGTCACTGACATTGCAAATGGCGGTACGGCGAATAGTTACAAGTGTTAAACATGTTACGTATGTTTACAAATAATAACTGGAATATGTGAATGGTGGACCACATAGTCACTAACACTTCCCATGATTGTACGGCGTATAGTACCCTGTCCTCGACTACCCATCACTATAAAATCTGCGTTCTGTTTCTCAGCCGCTTTAACAATGGCATCACCAGGACTTCCGTGCAACTTCTCCAAAACGTGATGAATCTAAAAAAATATACAAAGCGTACGTGAAAGACAGATACTGAGCGGTCTACAGAGAAAATTTGCTGATCTCATAAATAAGCTGTGATTACGTATCCAGACCGTAGAGTGAAGACTCTGATCAGACTGTGCGTATGCACGTGCTAATCTGAGATTTCACTTGGTGCACATGGGATATAGTTAGCAATGTCACACACATGCTCAGTTTGATAACCGTTACGTTGAAAACAATTAGATGTTAGAGCCACAAAAAGGTTGGTTTTAAAACTTGAAAAAGTATATCTTTATTTCTCATGATATCAACATCGTTCCCTAATTTTATTTCTCATGATATCAACATCGTTATCCTAGAAGTAAAATAGATAATATACGTATCAGCACTTCTGTATTTCCTTTTTTACATCAGTGAGTTTCGAGGGAGGTAATTTGTCGTGAAATATGTAAATCAATGAGACATATGTCTAGTTGTAGTCGTTATAGATAAACTCGATGCAATTAGAGACGTCAGCTAATCTATCTCAGTTGGTAGAGCACTTGATTCCAAAACTCAAGATCACGGGATCGATCCCTTGGCTGACCATATCAACTAACAAACTAAATTCTTTCTGATGAGATGTAAATCCGAAGCCCCGTGTAACGGTGCTATTAGCAGTTTCGTCCTGTATCCTTGCTCTATCCCCCGCAACAACTATCCGTCTTCTGGTGGCGTCGCTCATGTGTCCATGTGCTGCGGTAGAGACGATAGATAAACAGAAATCCATTTCTCTGAATGGACTAGGCTTGTCTACGAGCTCAGCACGCTACATTTCATGACAGAGGTTTCATGCTGCAACTGCTAAATCGGAGTGGCATTACCCTAGAATCTCCTCGGACAAGATTCGGGAGGAGTCTTCTGGGAGAGGCGAGTAATATGACGGTTACAGGGGTGATAATTTGAATGGAGATTTGAAAATATGTAAATCGTGGCTATTTGTAGCGCATATATAGACAAAGTCGACCCCTGTAGGGTTGAAGATCCCTTTCTCAGAATGAATTAGCTTTATCTACGAGCTCTACACGCCACATATGTAACAGCAATCGTTTAATTGAAATGAACAGTTAGGTGGGGATTGACAAATCGGCGGGGAATAATGTATTGTTCTTTTTAAATGATACCTTAAATTGGCTGATATATTCCTCGATCTCTTTAAACACTTTCTTAGTGTGTTCTTCGTGCTCTCGGATCATGGCTTGAATAGCTGAAGGGTTACCTGCCATCATAGCAGTCGCTGTAAATAAATCGGAAAATCTAGGGTTAGATCATATTACATGTAGCTACATAGTGACTTTTTATAACTGTTTAGAGCAAAGAATGTGCTTACTTGAGAGACGAAAACAGAACAAAACAAAAATCTCTATATTTTTATAATTGAATATGAACAAGGCATATATATTTACAATAAATTAAATCAGAAAAGATTGTGCCACTGTCATGGAACTATTTTGTGCGAAAAAAATACAAAACTTCCTTAATAACTTTATTCATAGAGGTATGGAACAGATTTGTCAACCGACCAGCATGTGGAAACTTTATTAACAAAGGTATTACTCATTTTTAATGAAATAATACTGCTAATTATCTAAAATTATAAATCTTTCATTGACAAGTGAAACGATCGTCTATAAAGGAACTAGTGAACCTATTTTAATTAAAAGTGTACGCAGAGAAGAAACAAATGAATCTTAAAATTGCGTTATAGCAGTTCAATCAAATCATCATCAGTTCGTATTTTGTATGGATACATGTGTAAAATAACTAGAAATCGACTTATAACACTTATAATGCGTCTCCTAGGCATTGTATCAGAACACATAGGGAAAAGAAGAAATTAAAAAAGGATGATGAAAATAACATTTCCAGATTATCATCCTAAGAATTTTTTACAGCTTCAGTTGCCTTTAGGTCGTCGCACGCACACACATTTACTTACGAGGTAAAGCTACATTTTCCACACAGAATGCGATGAGAGCATTATCTCCTTCGTTGTGGGCATTCTTTATATACCCTAGAATAAACAAAACAAACAAAAACATTAGCTAGTCTATATAGAATCTTACATTCTTACCTTTAGCTAGTCTATATAGAATCCTACATTCTTACCTATCTAAACCAAAACATAGCACACATATGGGCTCATTTGATCGATTACAAGACGGCACAATTTTAGACTAGTCCAACTTGATACACCTTGCAGACAATAATTTCCAGTTTCTGGATTTTAAATTTGTTGTAAAATTGTTTAAATGTGTTGGCCTTTCCGGTAAGAAACGTCGTGGGAAATTATGCAATTTCTTTTTGTTCACAATGTTTTCTTGAGCCGTGTCTTAGGGTCTTAAGGCCGGATTTTGTTGAACTGGGGCAGGTAAGTCGAATCAAATAAATTCAATCGATTTACCAAAACAATCACTTCTGCCATCTGATGCCGACACTTATATGAAAGGGTTGAAACTATACAACAGGATCGCAGCTGAGGATAAAGGAAATCGATTGATCAATTAAATCTGAATAGTGACATCGACAATTTGTCGAGCATTTTTGTTGATTTGACGATTTAAACGTCATAACTATATCTGGTTCAAATTGTAGTCACGAAGTTTAAGCTGCCATCAATTTCTTTACTTTTATTTAGTCCAATAACCATATGTTTTGGAATTAATCTCGTTTGATATCTGGGCAGGGCTAGCGACCTTTTAACTTAAGGGGATGTTTTTTCTTGAAGTAGTTATTAAAGTATCCATGATGATTAAACAAGGATACCCTTTAAAGGTTCGAGATTTAACTGCATGTGCTTGGTGATGAATATTCTTGAACGAAAGGGGGGCTCAATTCTCACAAAATACGTTACAAGTTATCTTCAATGATAGTATTTGCTAAAGATATGAAGAGAACATTTTTGTTTTCATAGGGGTATGAAACGAAAAAACGAAACACACTGTATGAATACGCGAAGCCCACGCACATAATGACTATGACTGAAAAGCATAAATTGTCGCTTCAATTCAGAATTTGCGGAGTATGCAGGCTGGCAAAGGCCAAAACCTTTAATTTTACTTATGATAATTGCTGAGTTTTCGTATATCCAACACTTCTTTAACCAATTATCAGACGACAAAATTCTAGACTGGTTCAAATTCAAAGAAGTTGCAGACAACAATTGTAAATTGATATATCAAATATGTGTATTTTTGGGAAGAAAGCATTTCTTTTAAAGAGGAAATTGTTCTCAACAAGAAAGACCTTCAATTTCCAAAATGTTTTCCAAAGCCTTTTCCTTAAAGTAGTAAAAGGTGGGCTTTTATGGATTGGATTAATCGTTTTCCAGAGAGGCAGTAGCCCCTTTTCCTGTGACTGTATATTAACCCTTTCCTGGTTTTTGAAATTTTAGACTGGTCCAAATTGAAAGAGGATGCAGACGACAATGAAAATTGGATGCAATTCCAAATAAAACCACCCTATGTGGTAGAAAACACTGTGGGAAAAGGAGAAATTGCTTATTATAAGCAATTTCTCCTTTTTCCACAATGTTTTCTCAAGTATAAAATCACAGTGACGTAAAATCCCGGGTTTATCAAGGAAAGGGTTAATGAAATCGAGAGTGAGAAAATTGCAAACTTACATTCTAATGCAGATTTCGAAAAATTGCTTCCATCTACGGCAATAAGTATAGTCCTCTTAAAGTCTGTTTTTGTGTCCGCCATCTCGAACATGTGATACTTTACTATCCCAATGTAACTGTGTTATCTCGTTTACTTTGGTGAAGTGATTTATATAGTATCTATGCTTGAGTCCCTTATCACAGGAATATAACATTTATCAGGTCGAATGTTAATGTATTGTTAGAAAAGGGTAAAATATGAATAAGCTCGTTTGCTTTCACTCCCCCTCGCTCTCTCTCTCTCGCGCACTCTCTCTCTCTCTCTCTCTCTCTCTGTGTAGCTCTCTCTCTCTGTAGCTCTCTCTCTCTCTCTCTCTCTCTCTCTCTCTCTCTCTCTGTGTAGCTCTCTCTCTCTCTCTCTCTCTGTGTAGCTCTCTCTCTCTGTAGCTCTCTCTCTCTGTAGCTCTCTCTCTGTAGCTCTCTCTCTGTAGCTCTCTCTCTCTCTCTCTCTCTCTCTCTGTAGCTCTCTCTCTGTAGCTCTCTCTCTCTCTCTCTCTCTCTCTCTCTCTCTCTCTCTCTCTCTCTCTCTCTCTCTCTCTCTCTCTCTCTCTCTCTCTCTCTCTCTCTCTCTCTCTCTCTCTTTCTCTCTCTCTCCATATTGTCTATTTTCTGGAAATGATCATTCATGTTACACTGCGGTACTTGATTACCTGATTAAATCATAAAACGCTAATACCATAAATGCATGTTGTTTTGGCCTCTTTAATGGGAAGTATCGATGTTTCTGGAACATTGATAAAAAAAAAGTCATTTACCCAAAAATACACTCGGACGGACGCTTAACACTTAAATTTGAGTCAGATAATTTCTACGCAGCAATCTGAAATATAAAGAAGGTTTTCTTTATTTTGCTTTTTCTGCGGTAGGTATTTATATTCGTGTTGACGCTTACGGCAGTTTTTGACTGATGTTTACAGAATTGAAGACAGACTATCGAACATAACTCCTGATGCCGTAACGATGAAGTTGGTTCGAACAAATTCAAAGTGATTGCGGCATTCCAACGGTTATACGCACAGCGTGAATTACCCAAATTTCTTTACAACTGCTTAATCTAAAAAAAGATTATTAGCCTTCATATGCTATTAGTAAAATACTCTGGTTAATTCTGGTAAACGACCTCTGATTTTAGCAAAACTACTTTTCAGAATATTGTATTGAAATAGTATATGAGAGGGAATAATAATACTCAAAACCTGTGATATGCAAAAAACATCGATACCTACTTTTAAGCCTATCACATTGCTGTGAAGACAATACCTAACTCAAATTTTAGTGTTAAGCGTCCGTTTAAGGGTATTTTTAGGCAATTGGCAATTTATTTCTTACCAAGGTTTCAGAATTATTAATACCTCCCTTTAAATTATCGTCTTCTTCTTCTTTGAATTTGGACCAGTCAAAAATATTGTCGTCAGTGATGGGTTAAATCCTCTCATATGATTGGAAATAGGACGTATGTCTTTCAGGATTCGGCCACATTTAGTCATTATCATTTATTTTTGCGAAATAAGCAGTTTAATAGCTAAGCGGAATTTCCTGTCGAAGAACATTGGACGGAGCCAGCGATCGGTGAATTACCAATTATGTCGTGATAAGTTAAGGTGATGCGATGCCCACAAGCCTGAGCCCCTTTTCAAGGCCGTCCAGGGTATGGTGTACAATTTATGGTCCAAAATCACGTTGCATCTGGCTTAAAGACCACTAAGTGATGGGTAAGAATGATTTAAACGAGAAGCAACTTTTCTGTTACACCTGTAATCAGTTAACCAAAGGAAAAATTGTCACCAATTGACGTCATACCGTGACGCCAGTCTAAGACAGCAGTTTTGCTATCTTTCAACGATTATTATCAACCCAGAAGTTTATTTATTCGAAATGATTCCAATTGGATCATGATGAAGAGGTATCCTGACTCACGTAAGTTCGAACATGGGCCGTGGGCGAATAATAACACTTTAGAATGGATTGATTGATTGGAATTTAACACTTCTTTTAACAGGACGGCCCCTACCTCAGTTATTTCGCCACGGCTGGAGCACCTTACTATGGATTTCTGGTATTTCTCATACCAGTACTACCACAACATCCTTTCCGGGCCTCAATCTGCACATCCCTCTTAGGTTAATGATTATCTCCCACCCCCTAATGATACGAGAGCCGCCGTCATAGCGCAGTTGGTAGCGCGTCGGACTGTCAATCTGGAGGTCCCGGGTTCGATCCCCGACGGCGGCACTCATCCTTTCCGACTATTTGTCTCTCACCAATGGGTCGCTAATTGTAGACCTATGAGGGATAGCAACTGGAGGCTAGGAAAGGATGTAATGGTAGTACTGGTGTGAGAAATACCAGGAATCCATTGTTAGGTGCTCCAGCCGCCGCGATATAACTGAAAGATTGTTGAAAGCGGCGTAAAACCCCATTCAAACAAACAAACTAATGATACGAGACAGATGTCGCAGCCGATCATTTGGGACCCCATGATTAGAAGTTCTCCGCGATACCAACTAACCGAAGGCTTCGCTTGAAGATTGATGATAGTTATTCTACCTTATCGTGTTGTATCTCTAATTAATCTGTTTTCCTTTTCACTAACTTTCTAAGTGGCCCCTTTCCGCGTGCAAAGTCAATCTTAGTTTACGAAATGCTTGGTTCACTAAGATGTACGTTTGTCGACATGGAAAACCTTATCGGACGTTACCCTTAGATGGCCTTATTTCACCTCTCAAGTACTCTTTAATACCTTGGCGATTTAAGAATTTATTCAAACGTAAACATGTTTTTATTTTTTGGCTAGGAAAAATGACAAAGTCCAATATGTGGTTATAGAAGTTAACCTTGTTTGAACTTCATTCATTTGATTAATCTCCATACAGTCTATACCAAATTCTTAAGGTAATAAAAAATTTAAAAATGTGTGTAAAAGAAGACACTAATTTTTACACTTAATGTCTGTTTTTACCAGTTTTCTATCATATAGAACCGGAATACGTGTATTTCAATTTCCAATACTCTGAAAGCGACGTCAACAATAGATTAGTTATTACCCCTTTCCTGTTCAAAGCCTGGTTTTTACGTCCCTGTGAATTTATGATTGAGAAAATGTTATAGAAAAAGAAGAAATTGCTTGTAACCAGCAATTTCTTCTTATTCCACAATATTTTCTATCGCAATGAATGGTTAATTTTCAAAATAATTTCAAGTTACTTTTTCGTCTGCAAAACCTTTATATTTGGACAGGTCTAAAGTCTTGCAAAACAGGAAAGGGTTAACATAGCTTGCGCGTGACATTTCTAAAATTGAACATGTGCTCGAGTAAAGATCTAGATCAGCATGTGCATCCACACAGTCTGATCCGAGACTTCACTATGTGCTTTGAAGATAGCTACTGACTCGGTTTCTTGAGACTATTGACTGATGTTTTACGGCGCAACGACAGCTGTGGGCATTTAGTGCTTAAGAAAATAAAACGTGTAAACAATACAAAGAAAACCACAAATTGATACATGATGACCCTTTGTCGCCAAGACATACCAGCTGTAACGTTTGTTCCACAAAGGTGAAATTGAAGTTACTTGGAGTGGTTCATTTTTAATTGGTCGTAGACCAATTTATATAACCATAAACTCAAGATTGTGTCGCTGCAATTTACCAAAACTGCCTTTAGCCCAACTGGACGTATATTCTGACGGGAAAACAGAAAAAAATCATTTCATTTTACAAGTTAAGAATTATCAAAAGGAGTAAAGGAAAACTGGACGGTCACACGCTTTAAAGATGAATGCTTCAAGGATTTTCCGCTAGTGATGAACGCGTCTAACCAATCCTTTCTTTCAATCATATCGAGGTGTAAACAAAGACGATATTGCCACTCAATTATTTTCCAGTCATAAGTTAATCAAAGTACTGAAAGTTCTTCTGGCGAGCAAATTTGATTATTATGCTTTCAAGCTATCTAAAGAATTCGCACAAAGAATAGTATCAATTGTTTTTTCCTTTGTTTATAATCAGCGTTGTTTAGGAACTTGTTAATTTCTGCCCAGAAAAAGAGAGGGTTTTAAAATTTCATAAACCTGCTGTCAGCATTTGCTCTTAAACTTAAGTTTAAGTCATATTTCCATAATTTTTCTGTTTTGGCTTTATAAAAAAAGCTTGAAGGGATGATCTAACCATGACTAATTAATAATCGGGAATTTTTAAAAATTTAGTTTTCACAAAAAGTTGCTTTTTTGTCGGTACCCATGTTGCATCAAGGTCTTACGTTCGTGTAAAATAATATTAGTTCTAATTAACATTCACGGAAATATCACACACTAGGATAGAACTTACGTGTTGTGAAAGCAAAAGAAATTAAAGTTGTTTTACCCTAATTCTAAAGTCGGAATGCAACGATATGTCCAATTTCTCAGTGACGACCAATTACAGTGCGTACGGCACTTTGATTATACTCCGTTTAACCACACGGGGTCTCACATGCCATTGCTTTTCATTCCAAATCTTAATTTTATATCGTTAAAAGGCTTTTGAATCAGTTGATAGGGCTTATATAGGAGTTACCAGATGAGTGGTAGGTCCTCTCTGACTTGAGTCACCTCCTACGACAGGCCACAGAGAAAGGTCCATGTACTTTTCTGAAAAAAAAAACCAGGTTCCCTACGATGTAGTCTCTTCATTTCATATTTTTGTTAAATCAAAATTACACTATTCTGATTTGCCGAAAAAATTTAAAGCGTTTGCATATGAAATAACTTTGATATCAAAGTTATCAAATATGCAAATGCTTTACCAGTTTGAGACAGTTTATGTGCGCAACTATATTCATGGAGTTTGAAACAATTTTTGGGCCAATCAGATTTCAGAAATTTTGATTAGACTCAACAAAAATTGAATTTCATACATATGAATATCGTCGGTGAGCCTAGGATTGACCCAACTAACAAAGACGTCTTACGGATAAGACTTCAAACCAAGGCCCAGTGTGGCGGTGCTATACACCGAGTACACAGCCAGGTACGATTCCCAGTAGTTTCGTCCGATATCCTCCCACTATCACCCGTACCAACTAAGTCTTTAAGGGGCGTTGCTTATAAGGGCTGACGCTACGGTAGCGACGATAAACGAAAAATACGCTTAGTTGGCGATCGAAATCCCTTTCCCGAGCTGCAGTTACGATGTTTTGGTCTCCTATCGACGATATGTGATTTGTTGATAACACTCATGTACATGTGTAAAGTTTGATCAAGTTCAAAGTCACACAAGTTATCATCAAATCAGGGTCACAAAGATAAAATCAAATACTCCCCTTACGCTATGATCCTCGTTTTCAGCGTTATGATTTCAAGGAAGAAGACAAGTGGGATACAAGGGCTTAGCTCCCACACAGTTCTGATAAGTGTCCTTAATTAAAAATATCCCCCCAACCCTGAATCTCTCGGTTCATGAATTAATCCCTCAATCTCTTACAAATATACATCTTCGTTGGCAAGGCTTGCTCTTTTGATAGTGAATATAATATTCCACCATTTAGCTTACATATGTCACGTTTTTCAAGCAGGAGCGAACGACGCCAATACTATAGTAAAACTTAAGGCGGAGGACAAGAAGTATATGTGTGTGTATGTGTGCGTTTGTGTGAAACCAAATATCATGTTCACTCTGTGCACGTATTTAGGGAACGCACACTGCAAAGATAATATCAAGTAGGTAACAATACATCGTCTGTTTGTTTGAAAATACCCGCGTAAAATCTGGAAGATACTGCAGAATATGACTATGGTTAATTTATAATGAGAAAAAGCTATTGAGCGATCAGAATGTCGTAATCTACATCTTAGTTATAGTTACGACACTTAACCAATCGCGGCTGCCAATCAAATAATCAGTCGGCCAACGAAATAATTCATTTAGATTTGAAGTTAGCTTTGAACTCCGCCACTAGTCGCATTTTATGTGAAGTATTTTTGTTGGTTTGACGACTTAAACGTCGTAATTACAGCTTGAATAGGCTATTGTGCTTTTTGTTACATGCTACAGGCCATAAATTTTGCAAAATAACGCCGTTAGAAAACGAAGTAGAACTTTCTGTCGGGGTCACTCGGTGGGAAATGGGGGAAAATAGGAGGATCCTGCGATTGGCCAACTTGGTAACCAAATGAAGATAAAAGGACGCTTAATTTAATCAAGGATCAAGATTAAGGAGCATAGTAATTGACGGATCGCTACCGTCAATCAAAAATCGATTGACCAATAAAATAATTTATTTACACAGAAAATGAACTACTGTTATTTTAAAGTGATAAATGAGGAATGAAACACAAGAGGGCCATGATGGTCCTAAGTCGCTCTCCCGAGTATCATGGTTCTTGGCTTTATGATATATACAAAATAGCAAAGCTCTCTAATTATTTTGGAGACGATGTTTAAGGATTTTCTCGTTTAATCCTAGGTATATTGATGATCCCACCATATAGCGCTAATTTCCTGTATACGGTAATTATTTGAAGTATTTTGTTAGAGGTTCAATAGACTTCAATACATACCAAATATCAAAGCTCTATGAAGACTTTAAGTAAAGGGTCAAAAGATGATGAATTATTCCAAACATCGATAGATACCAAATATCAAAGCTCTAGGCCATATGATTCCGGAGAAGAAGATTTTCAAAGATTTCCTTCTTTATTCCTATGTAAAATCAGGGATCACAGAGAAAAGGGCTAATTTTCAGAATACGGTAATTCTTTGAAGTATTTGGTATAAGGTAATTAAATACTAAAAAATACCAATTATCAAGGCTCTGGGCCTTATGGTTTGGGAGATTTTCAAAGATTTCCTTCTTTTTTTCCTTGTAAAATCAGGGATCGCACAGAAAAGGGCTAATTTTCAGAATACCGTAGGTCTTTGAAGTATTTGGGAAAAGGGCCAATAGGTGATGATATGTACCAAATATCAAAGCTCTAGGACTAATGGTTTGGAAAAGAAGATTTTCAAAGATTTCCTTCTTTATTCCTATGTAAAATCAGGGATCACAGAGAAAAGGGCTAATTTTCAGAATACGGTAATTCTTTGAAGTATTTTGGTATAAGGTCATTAAACACTGATACATACAAATTATCAAGGCTCTAGGCCTTATGGTTTGGGAGATTTTCAAAGGTTTCCTTTCCTTCCTTTGCAAAATCTGGGATCGCACAGAAAAGGGCTAATTTTCAGAATACCGTTGTTCTTTGAAGTATTATGGTAGAGGGCCAATAGGTGATGATACGTACCAAATGTCAAAGCTCGTGGACTTATTGTTTGGAAAAGAAAATTTTCAAAGATTTCCTTCTTTATTCCTTATTTAAATCAGGGATCGCACAGAAAAGGGCTAATTTCAGAATATCGTAATTCTTTGAAGTATTTTCAAAGATTTCCTTTCTGAAATTAGGGATCGCACAGAAAAGGGCTAATTATCAGAGAACAGTAATTCTTTGAAGTAGTTTGGTAGAGGGCCAATAGGTGATGATATGTACCAAATATCAAAGCTCTAGAACTTATGGTTTAGGAGGATATTTCTTAATGATCGTTTACGGATGGACAGATGGACAGACGGACATTTACCGATCACAATAGCTTGTACTCAGGTGAGCTAACTGGGGGCGCTTTAGCGACTGTTTCGCTCCAACGGCATGAATGTACTGATTAAGCATACTTTTCATGAATGTATAATTCATTCTTTGAGAAAGATGAAAATGTATTAACAAAATTTAATTTTTTTTACTGTAAACCATATATGGACATAAGCCACAACCATAATAATCAAGCTTTTCAACTAAGCAAAATCATATGAAGGAATCCGACAGTCATCTGTGGATCATTCCTGTGAAATTTAGTTGAAATTCATCGACAGTCTATTTTCAGTTTATACCATATATGGAAATAAACCCTGCCCATTTAAGCCATGTTTTTCATCCAATCAAAACTCTTTTTGATAATCTAATAGAGTCACTAAACGATCAATTTGGTAAAATTTGGTTAAAATCCACCCAACTGGTTTCTGAGACAAAGAATTTTAAAGCTTTTACCAAATATGGAAATTAGCCCCACCCATTAAAGCCATGTTTAACATTTGATCAGAATTCTCTGAAGAAATCTGATAAAGAATCACCCAAGGATCATTTCTGTGAAATTTGGTAGAAATCCATCAACTGGTTTCTTAGAAGATGATTTTTAAAGCTTTCACCATATATGGAAATTAGCCCCGCAAATTAAAGCCATATTTTTCATCCGATCAAAATTCTTTAAGGAATAAAATGTTGACCCAAGAATCATTTCTGTAAAATTTGCTTGAAATCCATTGAATAGTCTCTGAGAAGATTTTTAAAGGTTTTACCATATATGGAAATTAGCTCGACCATTTAAGCCATTTTCATCCAATCAAAATTCTTTGAAGGAATCTGATAAAGGGTCACCCAAGGATCATTTCTGTGAAATTTGGTTGAAATCTGTTGAGTACTTTCTGAGAAAATTTTTGAAGGGAAAGTTTAAGGAAGGACAGACGACCGGCCGCACGCACGCTGGACACTGCCATGACAATAACTCTCTGGCTATTTAAATGATAAATGAAGAACCTTTAGTCACCTCTTTCATTATGCCAGTTGTCACGTTTAGTTCTGCCAGACGAAATGTCAGATATGACAGTGGTAGGCTTGCAGTAATTTATCCTTATACTTCATACAGGGTCTCACACATAGGCTAGTGCTTTTGATTTGAAAGTTTTAAAAGATATAAGCTTTGGCTTGGGCGCCTGTATCGCTCCACTGGCCTGAATGTATTGATTAAGCAAAAGGTGGTTTCAGGAATTCAATATAAACTTGATCTAATTCCATATATCTAGCAAATAAACCTTGTCAATGATTCTTTTAAATAGTCCTAGAGAAGCATCTAAAACTTTTCATCGTTGACAAAAGTCAAGTAAAGTAAAACTTCTTTACTAAGTCAGGTGAAGAGGTACAAACAAAATTTTCAAAATTTTACTGTATACCAGATATGGACATAAGCCACAACCATAAAAGCCATGTTTTTCGACCAATCAAAATTATATGATGGAATCTGACAGAGTCACCTGCAGATCATTCCTGAAAAATTTAGTTGAAATCCATCAACAGGTTTCTGAGAAGAAAGTTTTCAGTATACATCACATATGGACATAAGCCCCACCCATACAAGTCATGTTTTTTCATCCAGTTTCATGAAATCTGATATTGGATCTACAAAGAATTATTCTTATGAAATTTGGTTAAAATCAACTTACTAATTTCTGAGAAAAAAAATTCTTAAAGTTTTCACTATAAACCATATATGGAATAAGCCCCCAACTACTAACCCATTACCAGATGGCATTTTAGACTGGTCCAAATTGAAAGGAGTTGCAGATGACAATTTAAAGCTCATGAAATTTCGGGGTTTTTTACCTTTGGGTTAAAAAATATTGTGGATAATGAAGAAATTGCTTGCAACAAGCAATTTCTTCATTTTCATCAATGTTTTCCAAAGCCTTTTTCCTTAGGGGGCGTCTAAAAGCTTCATTGAGTGGGAATGGGTTAAAGTCATATATTCATCAATCAAATTTCTTTGAAGGGATCTGATAAAGGTTCACCAAAGGTTCATTTCTGTTCAATACTTTCTGAGTGGAAGATTTTTAAAGTAAAAGTCTATGATTAGTTGCATAAATGATGAAGTTTAATAGTTAAACATATAACACAAGTGTGTATTTACAATATTGGAGAGAGAGAGCCATTATTTTCAAATTGCAAAGAATAATAAAAAATATTCTTAAATCAATACCACTGCCAAAGAACTGTATGTCTGAGAGATGCTTCTGCTCTACCTTTACAAATTAAATCAATTCCATTGAAGAAGCTGTCGCTGAATGCTGTGTGGCAGAAACACATCTCTCTCTTACTACATAGTAGCAAAGGACGTAACAAAATTCTTGGGAATGAGTAAAAACATTCCAAATTGTAACATGAAATATCATCTTCCTCAAGAGCTCTGGAGATTTCTATCTAAATTCTTTAACCCATTACCAGATGACAAATTTTCAGACTGGGCCAAATTGAAAGAGGTTGCAGACAACAATTTTAATTGCATAAAATTCACATTTTTCATCCTTTTATGGTAGAAAAAATTGTGAAAAAAGAAGAAAATTGCTTTTTACAAGCATTTACTTCATTTACCACAATGTTTTCCCGAGTTTTTTCTTTAGGGGCAACAAAAAGCATCATCATGTTGGAATGGGTTAATTCATTTCTCTTGATTTCAATTAAAATATACTAAGAGAGGCAATTGACAGATTGCTGGCCAGGCCTGGCCAATTGACCTCCGACAAGGTGGTTTGACTGAGATATCGACTCATTTCTTTGCAGAATATATGGTCAGGGATGAAAAACAAAAAGCAATTCACTGGTGGCAATTCCAGGATTCAGTTGCAACGGCTTGCCCTTTCCCGTAAAATCCCTGATTTTCATGTCCCCCATGATTTATACTTCAGAAAACATTGTGAGAAAAGAAGAAATTGCTAAGCACAAGCAATTTCTTTTTCCTACATTATTTTCTACCCTATAGGATAGTAAGAGGTTGATTGAAACTCACTTATAATCGTCTCCCACCACTTTAAATTGGTTTGATAAATCAAATTGGATTTCACACAAATTTTGACAATATTTCAGTCATATCGCGGCAGCTGGAGCACCTAACAACGAATTCTTGGTATTTCTCACACCAGTACTACCACTACATCCTTTCCTAGCCTCCAGCTGCTATCCCACATAGGTTTATGATTATCCACCCATTGATGAGAGACAAATGTTGGAAAGAATATGTGCCGCTGCCGGGGACCAAACCCATGACACCCCCATGATTGCTTTAAATTGGACAAGTCTAAATTTTGCAAAACACACTCACCAAAGAATACACATGGTAAATAAATCAAATTCATTTTCCTTTCTTCATTTTTTTGATAATGATCTAGTCGAGTTTGAAATAAACTTCCTAACCGATTCCAACACAATGAAGCTTTTTTAAGCTCTTCAAAAGAAACAATTCGGAAAAAAATTGTGTAATATGAAGAAAATTGCATGCAACAAGCCATTTCTTCATTTTCCACGATGTTTTCTACATAGAGAAATCAAAATAATTTGCCTTGGCTCACTTTCTTTTCCATTTCTAAATTTTGTCCGAAGCTTTGTAAGCCCTTTGTCTGAGGAAAACAATATGCTTTAGCTCTCTCAAAAGTTCCAATATTTTGATGATTATAATAAATAGCACTTTGATAGCAGCAATCCCTGACAAAATTCTACTGGAATTCCAGATTTCTTGGTCGATAAAAGCACCACAAAATATCAACCCAATGCCATTTAAAAATCTAACTTCATGCATTATATATCTGTTTCTAAATACAATAGACCATCTTAGGGTAAACAAAACTATATAACCTGGTCAAAGTGTTAATGTGATTTCATGGCCAATACAGCCTTTTATTGTTAACCTATTCAAGCACAATCTTGTTTTTTACCACACTCTAGAAGACATGTCAGGAAAAAACAATGTAAAAATGAAAAAAATGCTATTTACAAGCAATATCCTCTTTTTCACAATGTTTTCTACTAAAATAGAAAGATATAAAAAAAATTTGATCTTGATATTCTTTGTCTTCAAAAATTCAGTCATTTGGTGGTGGGTTTATTCATTTTTTTCTAAGACCTTCTGGATAAAATCCCTTTTAACCCTAGTAATGCCAAATCAAATCATTGTTCAGAAATCTTGTTAAAGTCAAAGGACTGAGAGCACTTTAAGTACTAGTTCCTGATCAGTATTTCTTTTAAACAAGAGCACCGCCTACTGGTACCTCCACTGGGCTGTTGGGTGCTGGATAATGGACAAAATGCATCTAGAGTTACTCCCCTTGATAGTATAGGTTTCTCTATTGATAGTGAACAATTATGACAAGTTTTCAAATGCATGCCTTGAGTAGAACCAGAGATATCACAAAATGTCAAAGTTTACTCATTATGACGATGACACCAAGGCTATAACACTACCTCGGGTTTTCTCTGAAAACAGCCAAGCTAAAAATGATTTCATAAACAACTCTGTCTTGAATTGGATATACAGGCAGTATAGACTAAGATCAGACTGCACATATGTACAGGCTGATCTTTTTCTATACCTCCTGCTTAAATAGGAATATTCTTGGTTTCAGCATGACAATAGTTAAGTAATCTGGATTAATTGTCCTGTGACAGTTCAACATTATCCATTTCACAACTGTTTCCAATAATAATCGCTGATATTATTTCATAAAACTGATAGAGGACAAGTGATTGTTAGATCAACACATCTTTCAAAGCGAGAAAAACAACAGCTATATCTAATCCATGTTCATAAAATGAAAAATCTATCAATCCTTCACTAAAAATAATTCTATGTTTTTAAGGTGAAAAACAAATTAAGCATGCAGTTTTAATCAAAATATCAAGAATATATGACTTTTTTAATATGCACCACATTGGAAAGTCATCAATGGTCTTTGTCCTGCATACCTAACATTCAATACAGCAAAATGAATGGAAGCTGGGTAAAAATCAGCCAAAAACAGCAAGTGCATTATTTTGATTAAATCAAGGCTCTATCACTGAAATAACCATGTGATAATCTTTCGAAACCCGTCAAAAATTCTGAATAGTTAACATGCAATCGTTAACCCATTACCAGACAACGCAATTTTAGACTGGTCCAAATTTAAACAAATTACAGACAAACATTTCTAGTTGATGAAATTTTAAAATCCTTTGTCTTTTGAGGTAGAAAATATATGAGAAGCAATTTCTTCATTTTCCACAATGTTCTCCAAGTCTTTTTTCTTTGGGGGCGTCCAAAAGCAGGATTGTGAAGGAATGGTTTGAAGAAAGACTCTTCATTGTTTTCATTATTATCCTGAAACTTTTCAAGCGAGCATAAAAGTTATGACAATATAATGCTAAGTTGAAACAACGGTAAGGTAGAATTCATAGTGATGATATGGATTATGCAGAATTATTCCCGAAATGGATTATTCCAGTAGCTAACATTTTCTTCCTTCTTCCCGATTTTTCTACCTTTTCTTATTCAAGATATTTAAAAAGGCCAGTATTCAATTTATTGTTTTCACAATAATTCCTTTAGCTTAGAGGGAGAATTTAAATTACTCAGTGAAATCTCAGCAGATTCAATAATCTATTCTAAAACTCTCTCTGGGAATAGCACATCAGTGTAAAATTTGGTAGTATGCTAAAACATGAACACCGTGATGCAAGACTGCTAATCCACTACCACACAATGACGCTTTCTGACACCCTGAATATATATGATCATGAACAATTTATGTCATTTATTTTCCAATTTAATAGGCATTTGAAATGTAGTCTGCAACTCCTTTCAATTTGGACCAGTCTCAAATTCTGCCATCTGGTAATTGGTTAAACACAAAATGCGTTCCTATTTCAGTGTTTGAATTTTTAATAGTTATTAACAAGTGCTATATGAAATCGTCATCAAAATACGACTCGTCATATCTTGCAGAACCTATATCACCAAAGTCATTTCGTTCCACTGTTATATTCGATTTCCCTTTCTTCTTTTTCTTCTTTTCTGCTTCCTAAAAAATAATTATACAATAATGAATATTAATAGTTATATTGTTGCTTGCCAGGATATATGACAATTGACCAATCGCTGACCCGGCCCATTGACTCCAACAGTTTTTGCTTTGATTTTTGACGGCATTTTTTTTTCAAAATTGATGGCCACCAGTAGCATGCAACAAAGTAGTATAATAGTTGGTTGGCGACCTAAACGTCGTAACTATAGCTTGAAAAATCTGTAGTTTTGATGTAAAAGTTGCCAAACCAACAAAAATGATTCACCAAAATGGATGCAAATGTCGGATTCAAACAGAACTTCCAGTCTAAATACACTAAAAGATTTCATTGGTTGACTTATAATTTGACTGACGGCTGTAATTTTTCAATTTATTCCCGGCTGGAGACACAGGCTGTATGTTGGCTTGAATTTCTCAAAGCATTTTCTATATTAGTGATCTTTTACAGCATAAAATGTGGGATTGTGTAGTAATGGATTCAGACTGACTAGTGACTAAATTTTTTCATCTGGTAATGATTTAATCAAAGCTATTAATGATGTATGTTTATACTTTTTAAATGGGGGGTATCAATATTTCTGAAACTTAGAAAAAAAATCCAAATGCCCCAAAATAACCTAAACAAGCATTTCATACTTAAATATAAGCCAGATACTGTCTTTGTCATCTGATAAGTTAAAGTTCTTTTCGTTTTAATTATCTAGCAAAGGTTCAGCAAAATCATGTTATTTTAGAATTCAAAGCATTCAGTTGTCCACACTGCATGACCACAATTGTACATCATGACTGAAGTTCAACAGACAAAGTTACAATTGAAACAAATGATTTATGTCACATTAAGGAATTAGCGCAAAACTATAGTAAGTATCCATTTTTATAAAAAATCTTTTGATAGTTTTGAACTGATCCATACAGAATAAAAAATGACTAGAAAATATAACTCCTAGTGATATCACAATGACGCTATTTTGAGTAAAAGCATGGTTTCAACAGTTAAATGCACCTTGTCACTGTCAAAATATTCATTGCAACTGTCCCTGCAAAATCTATAGATATATCAAAAGCCTTGTAGGCTATTGAGGAAACACTCTAGTTTATTCTGATAAACAATCCATGATTTTTGCAAAACTACTCTTCAGAATATTGTATTCCAAAACTATATGACAGGGAATAAAAATACTTAACCCTTGTCATGCTGTATAAATACCTTACTGATTTGCTGCGAAATCAAAGGGCTGAAAGCACCGATAGAACATGTCATTGAAAAATCATTATTTCTTTCAGAAAATTAATACCATAAACAACTCTGGCAGGAAAGGTACAAGCAGGAGGTGTAGACTAAGATCAGCCTGCACATAAGTGCAGTCTGATCTTAGTCTACATCTCCTGCCAAAACCGGAATATTCCGGGTTCAGCATGACAAGGGTTAATATCTGTGACACCAAAAAACAATGATCTCCCCTCTTTGAGTAAGAGAACAGTATATAAACATTTGAGATGACAAAAATGGGACTTCCAGATAATTATTAATCAGGCAAATATACAAACAGAGCACCTATCAACCATAATAAAGTAACTGTACAAAAGGATTTACCAATTCCAACTCAATACCAATTTTTCAATCCCCAAAGTAAAAAATAATTGCAAAGGCATTGACGAAAAACAATATTTTCTACCTCAGAAAACAAAGATGTTTAAAATTTCAACCAACTTCAAATTTTTATTTGCCAATTCTATTAATTTGGACTAGTCCAAAACTTTTTGTCTTCTGATCAAGGATCAAAAATAAAATCATAATATTCAAATGTACCTTTTGCTGTCTTTGTTTTTCATGGTATATTGAGCTTGTACTGGTACTAATTCTCTTCAGTTCATCTGCACTTACTGAAAGGGAAATAGATTGTTTGTTTATTTGAATGGGGTTTTACGCCACTTTCAACAATCTTTCAGTCATATCGCGGCGGCTGGAGCACCTAACAATGGATTCCTGGTATTTCTCACACCAGTACCACCATTACATCCTTTCCTAGCCCTCAGCTGCTATCCGAAAAAGGGTTACGATTATCGACCCATTGGTGAGAGACAAATAGTCGGAAAGGATTAGTGCCGCCGTCGGGGATGAAAGGGAAATAGACCAATTGTGGATGTCATTATGTCAATCAAATAATCAGTCAACCAATAAAATCATTAATTCCGACCAAGGTTGAACCATGACATTGGCCACCATTAATGTGAAGCTTTTTTGTTGGTTTGGCAATCCAAACATCGTAACTACAGCTTATTCAAGCTGCTGTCACAAAGTTTAGGTCGCCAACGAACGGTTCTACTTTTTTGTCACATGCTTCTTGCCATAAATTTTGCAAGATAACCCTGTTTGAAATTGTGGAACTTCCTGTCGAAAAAGGGCAGGCCAATACAGCAAGTGGGAGGGGCCAGAGATTCGTCAATTGCATATACATGTCTGATGCTAGTTTGTGGTATGCTGGATAGTGACTAAATTCTAAGTTCAAGAAGATTTGTTTGTGAAACACTGTTCAACAGACTAGTTTCAGAATTGAGACCTTCATTAGT
The DNA here is from genome assembly GCA_946902895.1 of Fragum fragum. Taxonomy (NCBI): domain Eukaryota; kingdom Metazoa; phylum Mollusca; class Bivalvia; order Cardiida; family Cardiidae; genus Fragum; species Fragum fragum. The sequence continues at coordinate 45,961,686 of OX336370.1, forward strand.
GATTTTGACCTTAACCTTACAATGTTAACCCAAACCCACTCAGTGACGCTTTTAAATGCCCCCAAGGAAAAAAAGCTTTGAAAAACAATGTGAAAAATGAAGAAATTGCTTGATACAAGCAATTTCTTCATTTTCCACAATTTTTTCTACCAAGAAAGTTGAAAAAATCAAAAATTTCATAAACTTTAAATTGTCGTCTGCAACTTCTTTCAATTTCAGCCATTCTAACATTATCTGTCTGGTAATGGGTTAACCAAATGATACCTATCGATGCAAGGTCCAAAATATGAGCCATCTATCTTTAACAGTGTTTGAATGACAGCAATATGTTTAAAGTTTTTGCATTAAGTTGACCTTCATAAGTGACCTTGAGCAAATGTACAGTTTTTGCGCCATGTTTACTGCTTGCAGACAGACAGACAGACAGTTTAGTATGCCCCTAATTTTATCTATGGCCAAGGAGCATAAAAGAGGCATAATTTAAACAAATAAGATTAAGAGTCAATCTCATTGGGGGTAATATTTCTCATTTGATAGTGAACAGTTGTTCTGAGTTTCAGACCAAGGTAATAACAGAGATACGTGCATAAGCTAACATCAATAATGTCTAGGCTAAAGCAGTGTTTAAGATTTCTTCAGAAAACAGGAAAACTGAAATCATTCAAACTTTTCCAAACTTTGTATCATAAGACATTACCCAATAAAACTGCCCTCTGAATTGTGCAGGAAAAGTAGGAGAGCTAATGTAAAGTTCACAAATCAAAGGTTAATCATGAGATGGATTGATTGGGTTTAACGCCACTTTCAACAGTATTTCAGTCATATCGCTGCAGCTGGAGTACCTATCAATGGATTCCTGGTATTTCTCACACCAGTACTACCACTACATCCTTTCCTAGCCTCCAGCTGCTATCCCACTTAGGTTTATGTTTATCCACCCATTGGTGAGAGACAAAGAAAGTGAATATGTGCTGCCGCCGGTTAATCATGAGGCTGTTTACATTCACAACAGTATTTAAATAAATCCTAGAATGATTACATTATCCCTTAGTCAAGGTTAAATTACTGACAAGCAAAAGTTTTTATCAGTATGAAATATTCTACAAGAAGAAACAACTTAATAATAAGCCTGTGACATCTACACAAACTTTTGTGAAGAATATTCCCTCATTTTACCATCAGCAATTTGTTACGCACAATTTTAATTGTTCTGGTTTTTACCACAGCCTGTTAAAAATAGACCAGTCGCTGGCCCCGCCAACTGACTCTCTAAGCTCCACCCATAATTCCGACAGGAAGTTCCACTTCGATTTTTGACGGTGTTATTTTGCACAATTTATGGCCAGTAGCATGTAACAAAACAAGGTGCCAAATTGTCACAAGATACGGCCGTCACACTGCTTAATATTGACTGGAGGTTTGAATAGAACTGAGGTTATTTTGAATGAATATTTTTTCTCAAACAAAGCATGGAAAACAACAAAGGACAATCTCAAATTATACGCTAGGTAGAGTTATGGTTCTTGTACACTGCACTCCCCCTAGGTGAGATCTATCCATCCATGAAGTTTCATGTTTCTAGCTATTATACTTTTAGAGATATACTCCGGACAAAATTCAAGTATAAAAAACAACAAATGGCAATAACTCAAAAAATAGGCTAGGTAGAGTTATGGTTCTTGTACACTGCACTCCCACTTGGTGAGCTCTATCCATCCATGAAATTTCATTATTCTAGCTATTATACTTTTAGAGATATACTCCAGACAAGATTCAAGTATGAAAAACAACAAAGGGCGATAACTAAAATAATAGGCCAAGTAGAGTTATGGTTCTTGTGCACTGCACTCCCCATTGATGAGATCTATTCACCCATAAAGTTTCATGATCCTAGCTATAATACTTTTAGAGATATACTCCGGACAAGATTCAAGTACGAAAAACAACAAAGGGCAATAACTAAAAAAAATAGGACAGGTAGAGTTATGGTTCTTGTACACTGCACTCCCACTTGGTGAGCTCTATACATCCATGAAATTACATGATTCTAGCTATAATACTTTTAGAGATATACTCCGTACAAGATTCAAGTATGAAAAAACAACAAAGGGCAATAACTCAAAAAATAGGCGAGGTAGAGTTATGTTTCTTGTACACTGCACTCCCACTTGGTGAGCTCTATCCATCCATGAAATTTCATGATCCTAGCTATTATACTTTAAGAGATATACTCTGGACAAGATTCAAGTATGAAAAACAACTAAGGGCAATAACCTAAAAAAATAGGCTAGGTAGAGTTAAGGTTCTTGTACACTGCACTCCCACTTGGTGAGCTCTACCCATCCATGAAATTTCATGATTCTAGCTATTATACTTTTAGAGATATACTCCCGACAAGATTCAAGTATGAAAAACAACAAAGGGCATACTCAATTAATAGGCTAGGTAGAGTTATCGTTCTTGTGCACTGCACTCCTTCTAGGTGAGATCTATACACCCATGAAGTTTCGTGATCCTAGCTATAATACTTTTAGAGATATACCCTGGACAAGATTCAAGTATGAAAAACAACAAAGGGAAATAACTCAAAAAATAGGCCAGGTAGAATTATGGTTCTTGTGCACTGCACTCCCCCTTGGTGAGATCTATACACCCATGAAGTTTCATGATCCTAGCTATAATACTATTAGAGATATACTCCCGACAAGATTCAAGTATGAAAAACAACAAAGGGCAATAACTCAAAAAATAGGCTAGGTAGAGTTATGGTTCTTGTACACTGCACTCCCACTTGGTGAGCTCTATCCATCCATGTCATTTCATGATTCTAGTTTTTTTACTTTTAGAGATATACTTCGGACAAGATTAAAGTATGAAAAACAACAAAGGGCAATAACTCAAAAAATAGGCTAGGTAGAGTTATGGTTCTTGTACACTGCACTCCTACTTGGTGAGCTCTATCCATCCATGACATTTCAAGATTCTAGCTCTTTTACTTTAAGAGATATACTTCGGACAAGATTCAAGTATGAAAACAACAAAGGGCAATAACTCAAATAGGCCAGGTAGAGTTTTGGTTCTTGTGCACTGCACTCCCCCTTGGTGAGATCTATACACCCATGAAGTATCATGTTCCTAGCTATAATACTTTTAGAGATATACTCCAGACAAGATTCAAGTATGAAAAACAACAAAGGGCAATAACTCAAAAAATAGGCCAGGTAGAGTTATGGTTCTTGTGCACTGCACTCCGTATTGATGAGAAGAATATAACTGCCAAGTTTAAAGTCAATCGGACTTACGGTGACAGAGTTATGCTTGGGACAAAGAAGTGGACACCGCCCGGACAACCGGACGCCCGGACACCACGGGTGATCCCATAATACATCCTGTCTTCGACGGGCGTATAAAAAGTAAAATAGTTGTTTTGTGACCTAAACCTCGTAACTACAGCTTGAATAAACCAACAATAAAGGTGAACAAAATGGTGGCCAATGTTGGAGTTGATAAGCTCAGGTCTGGGCTGAATAAATTATTTAATTGGTAGTTTGATTCCAGGATCTAAGGCCTATTCGGTCAATTCCACCTGGCCCCCAAAATTAAACCAAGCATATGGTATTATGATAGATGTTTGAGATAAGGATATCCTTAACATCTTACCACACAATCTTGCTTTTGTTACCACCCCTCAAGAAAAGCTCAGGGAAAGAGTGTTGAAAATGAAGAAACTGCTTGTAAAAGGCAATTTCTTCACTCTTCACAATGTATTCTACCCAGAAAGACAAAGATTCTAAATATTTATCATTTTGAAATTGTTGTGTGCAAGTTCTTTCAATTTGGATTACTCAGCAAATTTTCTCATTTCCCAATGCATTTAGCAAAGAAATGCATTTTAGCTCCATGTCATGTATATTCCTACAGAGTTCTCTCAAAAAGATAATTATGTTGTGGCATATCCACAGGCATTTTTATTCAACATCAACAAATTCTTATGACAATGCCGGATTAACAGGTTAGGCCATTGTTCTTCATTCATACTTACAATCTATGACAAGTTCTTGAATTAGTTTTTCTAAAAATGGACCATAAAGTGATGAACTCTGAAATAAAGTCAAATTAAGAATAAATACAAATTTTTACAACATTTACATTTTATTACAATTATAACAAGAGAAACACAAACAAATTACTATATAGACTTAATTTGTATACCAAACATATAAATGATGTGATCAAGTATTCTATCATGAACATAATCAGTAATTCTAATACTTTTGTTAACCAGACAATGTTAAAAGTTAAAGTACAGAACATCGTTAATTTGACAATCATTTCAATCACATTCAGGGACATCCCCTTCAATCATGTTCAACGAGCATTCAATCTGGTAGCAACCACAGTTTTCCAATCTGCGATCAATCAATCCTTAAACAAAAGCGTTCAATCAACAGCGTTTTATCATTCAGATACCTAACATTACCATATAAGTTTGGCGTTTAATATTTTTGTCAAAATTGATGTAGGGATTGAATGAAATGTTGTAATGATTGAACAATCGCATCTAAACAAGAAAACGATCAGTGTTCAATCACAATGGTGTAATGTTCAACGTTCAAACTGGTTCCAATCTGATTGTCAAATTAATGATGCTCTGTACTCAACCATATCTACCCCAATAACTATGATTTTAGTTCCTTTGGTACTATGCACAAATCTTTCAACAACTGTAAACATATTACGAGACAACACAATTTTAAACCGGTCAAATTCAAAGAAGTTGCACACTTCGATTTCAAGTTGATTATTTTTTTAACAAATTTTTCTTTTGACGAAGAAAACACTGTGGATGATAGAGAAATTACTTATTACAAGACAAGCAATTTCTTCATTTTCCACAATGCTTTTCAATAACTTTTGGGAGTCAATAAGGAAATGAACACTTACATTAAATGATGTTATTTTTCCTTTCAAAGCTTCTCTGAATTTATGAAACTCTTCTTCAGTGACTGGAAACATGCCATCTATACCACCTGTTTCAACTCCTGTTTTGAAAAAAATTCTATCATTATAATAATCATCTTTTAACCCTTTCCAACTCAATCCCTCCTTTTTACACCCCTCAAGAAAAAAGCTTTGGAAAACATTGTGGATAATGAAGAAATTGCTTGTATCAAGCAATTTCTTCATTATCCACAATGTTTTCTATCCAAAAGGACAAAGAAAATTTAAATTCCACTAACTTATAAATATTGTCTGCAGCATCTTTCAATTTTCATCTTTCATCTTTCAACCAGTCTAAAATTTTGTTGAGTTGGAATGGGTTAAATCATCAAAGTTTTTAAAATTACCATTGTTTTTATTATAACACAATCCCACTATTTCGTGACCTAAGAAATTTTGTAAGAATAGCTTGTAAAAAGCAATCTCTTTTTGTTAACAATGTTTTCTACCATATTTAGCACTTATTTTCCAATTTTAGCACACTTTGAAATGTTGTCTGCACGTTCTTTCAATTTGGACCAGTATTAGTTTTTAGTTGTCTGGTAATGGGTTATCAAATTCCCACACAATGACGTTTTCGGGCGCACCTCAAGAAAAGCAATTAGGAAACCATTGTGTTCAATGAAGATATCGCGTGCAATAAGCAATTTCTTCATTCTTCACATTTTTTTTTCTACAATGATAGCAAAATCTGAAATTCAAAATCTTCAAACTGTCGTCTGCAACTCCTTTCAATTTGCAAAAGTCTAAATTTTCCCATCTGGTAATGGTTTAAATATACTTATGATAAAGAGACATACAGAGGAAAGACATAGAGAAACCCATTACCAGATGCCTAAATGCATTTAAACTTTTTGTTCTTATTCCAGCTATAGTTACGATGTTTAGGTTGTCAACCAATCATTTAACATCAAGGTGGAACTTCCTGTAGTAGCTCAGCGGGAATTGGCCACATAAACATCATAACTATAGCTTATTCAAGCTGTAGTTATGATGTCAATTCCCCATACCAACAGAAATGTTTAACGTAAATGTCGGCCAGTGTCATGGGTAGAAATTCACATCCAGTCACTTCTGGTCTAAACCAATGACTTGTTTTTTGATTTAGTCTTTGATTGACGGCCACTATCAGCCAATTTTAGGAAATGTTATGCATAGCTGATTTACCAAAAGCCTCTTTAGCAAGCTTCAGATCAGATTCTTCCTGGATCTTTTTCAACCTTTCAGCTTCTGCTCTTTTCTCTTCCTTTGTGAGTTCTCTATTTTCTTCTTTCTGCAATAAACACAATATGGCAATGTGAATTATCTTTATTTAGTTTCACATAATTGCAATTATGATTATTAATTCACCAAGTACCAGAGGACAAAATTTTAGACTGGTCAAAATTCAAAGATGTTTCAGACAACAAATTTTAGTTGAGGGAATTTTGGAATATATTAAACATTGTGGATAATGAAGCAATTGCTTGTAACTAGCAATTTCTTCATTTTCCACTATGTTTTCCCATTTTTTTTTCCTTAGAGGCCTCAAAAGTATCTTTGTGTGGGAATGGGTTAAGTGCAAATGTTCCTTTGCACAAACAATGTATCTTTTATACAAAAATAGTTCCTAAACCTATTACCACAGGAAAAAATGTTGGCTTAGAAAGAAGTGGGGTTTTTTAGGGGTGTGTGTGTGTTTTTTTGCCTACCAAGACAGAAAACAGTTGGAAATAAAGAAATTGCTTATGACAAGCAAAATGTTTCCAAATCTTATTTCTTGAAAGGTATGGCAAAGCTTGGATGTGTGTAATTGGGTTAAGGATGATGGGAAAAGTTTAAATAGATGATTTGACAAAGGGGTAAGGTACTTCAAATTGATTATCATTGCATTGTTAAAAATAAGCCAAATTGAATAAGTCTTACCCTATTACCAGATGGCAAAATTTAAGACAAGTCCAAATTGAAAGGAGTTGCAGACGACATTTCAAAAGTTACAAAAAAATTTGGATTTTCTTAACTAATGGGGTTGTAAACATTGTTGATAATGAAGAAATTGCTTGTAACAAGCAATTTCTTCATTGACAATGTTTTCTAAAGCTTTTTTCCTGAGTGGGAATGGTTAAAGCCAGAGAAATTAAAAGAATGTAAGGCACAAGGTGAATAAGAGATACATATCTACATGACACTGCAAATTTTCCATAAGCTAGAAAACTGTCATAGATAACCTTGTCATTACTAGTATGTATCAATGAGAGGTACTTTCAAACCAAATACACATCAGCACTGTATCTTTAACAGTTTATCAGTGTTTATTCTAGGCAGAGGGATTCCTCCATTTTTTTTAATGGTCTCCCATATTTTCAACATTGTAAGGTGATTTTTTTTTTTCTATAAACAAAGAGCATGAAATACCAAACATTTCTCAATTGCATAGACTTCACACTGAAATCACTCCAAATTTTCCAAATCCTAGTATAAGCACTGGGGTATAGTTGTTCATTTTTTCATGATTTAATTTTTAGTTAGGTCTATCAAAAACGAGTGTTCTGATTGGTCAAAAAAATTATTCATAACTCCATGAACAAAATTTTGAGCATGCAGCGATATTGTTTGTTTCCGCACAAAATATTCCCATACAAAAAGTTATCAAAAATTGTAAAGCTTCTGTTTTTTGCTCGATGCTTTCAAATATAAGAAATGAAGAGAATATTTAATAATTTTTTGTTTTCATGGAGGTATGAACCGAAAAACCAAATCACACAATGTATCGCGTATTCATACAGTGTGAATAGTTTTTCAGTTCATAACTTCATGAAAACAAAAAATATTCTCTTCATCTCTTAAATCAAGTTTTTGGCAGTCAGACAATAAAACAACACACATTTTTGCTTACCTGACTGATATGGGGGCTTCATTGTCTTCATGTTATAATTTCATCAAATGGAATTCAGTTAACAAGAAAGCATTACATTTTTCCTACTCAATCCAACATTTTCACCTGTCAAGGGGTTATAGCTTTGTTACATTGTAATAAAAGGAGAAGTTGCTTTAAATTATCTTACACAGTACTTATTTTCCAATGCCAAGAAACTATTGTCTGCAATAACCTATTCACCTGTTCCCACACGACAAAATTTTAGACTGGTACAAATTGAAAGTTTTAGCAGAAGACAATTTCACTATTTGTGGCTAAATAAACCTCTGTCTTTTTGGGTAGAAAACATTTTCAAAATAAAGAATTTGCTTTATATAAGTAATTGCTTCAATGTTCACAATCATTTTCTAAAACATGTTTTCATAGGTATTGAAAAAGCGGGCTTGAGTGGGAATGGGATAATTAGAACCAATCTAATTTTTTATTGTCTGATAATGGGTTAAAACTTCTAAAGAATTCATACTTCTCTTTCTAATTCTGCTTGCCGTGCTGCCTCTTTTTCAGCAATTCTTTCCGCTAATGGCTTCTTCTTCTTTCTCTGTACTGCTTTGATTTCTGTGGATTAAAGATTAGATAATATGAATATCACTTTTCATAGAAAGTACAAATTCAAATTTGTTCTATGAGACAACAGAGAAATCTCATTACAGTGTAGTTTGATTGAATACATATCAACTTTATAATATGTGAGGAGGTGAAATAAAACCATTAACCACTTCCCACTTGACAAAAATATAGACTGGTCCATATTCAATGAGGTTGCAGACAACAATTTTAAGTTGATGATTTTTTTTAAATTCTTTGTCTTTCGTAAAAAAAATAAATATTGTAGTTAATGAAGAAATTGCTTGTCACAATTTTAAATTGATGAAAGTTTAAAATGCTTTGTCTTTCTTAGTAGAAAACAATTTGGATAATAAATAAATTGCTTGTCACTTTCCACAATGTTTTCCCAAGCTTTTTTCTCAAGGGGCGTCATAAAGCTTCATGCGTTAAATATTGTTTATATTATATGGGTAATATTACATCAGTGTTATAAATAAACAATCTAAATCTATCACTGAATGTGATGAATACCTCCCTAAAGTGCTCTATTTTGCAGGAAAGAAAGTCTATAACTTTAATAATACTGTGTACAGTTTGAATCAATGGATTATTATGTCAAAATTTAACGCTTGTCATTCTGATCCTGGAATATTCCTGTTTTAGAAACGAAATTTTAGACTGGTCCAAATTCAGAGAATTTTAATTGATAGATTATTTTCTTTGTCTTTGAGGTAAAAAATCCCATGAGGATAACAAAGCCTAGTATGGACAAAAAATGATTGGGAAAACTATGTGTGAAATATAGAATTACTTCATTTTACACAATGTTTTCTACCCAATAATTCTTGACAATATTTTTGAAAAAATGTAAAGTTTTATATACTTTAAATTGTCTGCAACTGTTTTCAATTTGGACTGGTCTAAAGTTATACCGTCAGGTAATGGGTTAAACACCTTTCATTCATTACACTATTTACAATGAGTAGAAGGCTTATAGTCCATCAAAATTTGCAAAGATCATATCGTTAATGCCGTTAACCATGGCAGTGAGAGAAATCTCTTCTCTCTGGTAATTTCACTTTTACTCTGTGTGATATCCCTATAGCTTTAATGTACAACCAGCTGAAATCAAACGTGAATTTTAAACTCTTTTCTTTACTTCTGCCTAATTTGGAACCTGCGGAAATAAAAATCTATAAAGTAATTATCAAGTCACCTTGTTGCTCCGGTTCCTCTTTCTTCTCTGCATCATCATCCGCATCCCAGGCATCCTGAAGAACAGTAAGACATGCAGCTCAAAACATAGAAACAAAGGTGAAATTTTAATTTGTTATTTAAAAAATTGTTAATCATCCTATAAATACAGAGCCAAAGAAAGAACAGGGCTTCTGCTAACCTTTAGAATTCAGTGTTATTCACTCTTGATCATGATACTAACTATAAGGCCACAACTATTTTGGAAGTATATTTTGTTAAAATAACGAAGAAGCAATCAAGTACATTTGTATATACCTAATTACCAGGTGACAAAATTTTAGAACAGTCCTTTTTGACAGAAGTTGCAAATGTCATTTCAACTTGAGCTAAAAACGGGAAATACGTGCCAAATTGGTTAGAAGAAATCATTACACAGGGAGCCCATTCACCTACTGCAGTACGTAATTCACGTACAATTACGTCAGATCACGTACAAATCTTACACCAAGATGTGCATGATCGTACAGAAAAATAAATGAAAGTAGAAACAAAAATGCCATTACATGTGTGTGTGCGTTTAAAATTACAAGCGTATAAAACGCAAAACTTTACGTGCAGATTTTTTCCTAACCCCCAACCCCCCCTCCCAAAATGCAAGCAAATTAGAAAAAAATTGCATCGGGAGCAAGTGACTTCCCTTTCATGCGAGGGAACCATTACTTCTTTCTGGTCTGGTTTTTTTTTAGAGAATGGGGAAACCAGCGGTTGGAAAAGTTCGTATAATGCAGATCCTGACGGCCTCACCAATTTGTTTTGAAATAAGTCTTAAGTTGCGCTTTTTTCAAACAAATCGATAGATATTTAAGTGTTATGGGCGATCAACTGACATGAATTCATACTATAGAATTTGATTTTGATATTGGTTTCTCGCATAAGTTCCGTTGCACATGTAGGTTGGACGTTACAAAATGGATCCGTTTACTTATCGTTGTAGTTTTGATTTTGCTACGTAATTTGCTGTCTGCAAAATGTAGTAACAAAACCTAATCTAATTCTCCACAAATGGTGACTTTTGGACAGTAATAAGGCCATTAGATATTTTCTGTGGCAAATTCAGTTCAATAACACAGTTTGAGCTAACAATGAGCTGACATGCCTGGTAAGGCCTACTCCAAAATGCCATCCCCACCCTCGTAATTAACTTGTTAGAATTGTTCAGTTTCAACTTATACAATATACCGGGTTATCATACAATTTATTGTATTTGGTGCAAATAGATCATGAAACAAAACACCCGTCATTTATTCGTTAAGGCCGATAAAATAGGGTACCCTTAATGCTTCTGAAAAACATAACTGGAACAACGCAGCAAAAGATATTGTAACAAACGGATGCTTCATTTCCAACAATATTATCTTCACCATTTAGCCCAATAGATTTCATTGTAAAAACTCATTGTAAAAAATCAAAAAAAGAAGTTAAAATGACTGGACATACTCGACGGCTTCCGAAAAGCAAAACTGGAAGTAAATCCTCCCCGCAGTGGAAATTTGTTGTTGTTTTACTTTGAAAGCGTCTTAAGGATACAGACTTTTTAGTCATCTGATGCTTTGCATGAAAAGGTCTATTGGGGAAAGCCCAGGGCCAGGGCGGTACAAACACACTTTTTGTATAAGAAAAATCATATTTGACATGCAATCAAATTATAACCTTTAACAGGAAGCGCAGAAATTGCGGTAGACATCTTGAGAAAACCATGACCTAATTCGGCATTTCCATCCATCTGGTAGGTAAGTCAAATCAGCCTATCGAAGATATGACATTAATCTCGGATATAACCATCGTCTCGAGGGTAAATGCCTTTACTTGTCACTAATTAATCTTTATCGATTGTCACGAAATCAAACAACAACTCGGATTTAAATCAGGAATCAACATTCTCATTTAGTATCAGTGCAGGATATAAACAAGTGCGCTCGCATGCGTCGTACTCCAAATAGTGTTGATGATAATGTTCATTAAGTAGGTTAAGTTTGCCCCAGTTTATTTGAAATCACAAATAACTCCACAAAATCAATAATTAATACATTTATGTTAGTATAAGTGACAGATTATAGCGTTTTATCCTTAAAACGCTATAAATAAGTAAATATCGTCTATGCGATTCCCTACGGACCCATTTAATATATACGAAGCTGTATGGCCCAAATCACTTATACGGCGTGTTTCAAGTATCCTATGTATTTATGCTCAATTTCATTGATAATTTGTTTCATCTGAGGTAACCGATATGAGATTTGTATTGCATCTAAGAAAAACAAAACGACATGAAGATACACGCTGTCCTTTCGAATTTATGGTCTTCTAATCAAAACTGACGATTTGATTATTTGTATGTATCGAGGTTATTTATGCGTTGAATGTAGTTCGCTTGTAAAATCAAAAGTTTCGAAAAAATTAGGATAATTTTGTAATGAAACCTTTAAAAATGATGCCTTTTTTAAAAGTGTATAAAAATTTATAATTTGGGCTGGTAACACAGAATGAGCCTATTTAAGAAACTACAATGTCAGGGAGGTTATTTGTCCCTGGCCATCGGAGGAATACATGAGATAGTTAAATGGTGCGACGACAATGAGTAGCTTCAAACCTTCGGTTTGCCGCAACTCAAAAAAGTATTATAAACAAAGCAACTGCTCGGTCAATATTTTGCTGTATTCTACTGAAAAATTTACTTGAGTCTTTATGGTGAATATGACTGAACAATTCGCCTCTCTCTGATTACACATTTACATAAAGCTATCTGCTAGGTGACATCATATTTGTCTAAAAATGAAGATGAATCATTTTGGAATTTCTCCATACCTTCACGTCATCCGCTTCATCTTCCCCCTCCCACTTATCTGTAGCAGCCGATACCGGTGCTGGTGGTTCGAAATCTTCATCGTCTGAAAAAGATCATTTATAACATATCAAATGACTGATCAAACAAGTATATCAAGAAGATTTGAACAATATGTTACTCCACATGACTTACCCCAACCTCCGTCCGACATTTTGAAAGTTAATCTCTTTGACAAATGTGAAAATATTTTGAAATAAAGAAAGAATTTTAGACTTATAATTTAATCAAGCGCACTAGAAAGTATAATAATAATTTTCGTATGAAAAAAAAATTGCAATATTCTTTAATGATTTGACACAATAATGTAAAATTAGTATTTTGTTATTTTAAAAATATTTGTTTACAAATGGCGGATACGGTAACTTACAAACTACAAATTTTGTTCAATCGACATTTTCTCCTTAACACACGTGTAAGCTGAAATTTATTTCGTACATTTTTCAATCTTATTAGACATCATACATTTCCGAAATGTAATGTACCTCTATGTGTAGAGACGGTTTCTTTGTAGATACATTCCGAATTCGTCCCCTGTAACTTTCGTACTAAAGTTTTTTACCAGCGATTTCTTCATTGTCCATTATATTTTCTCAATTTTTTTTTCTTGAGGGACATAAAAACGTGTCATGTGGGAAAGGGTAAAAGTATTGTTGATATGATGTCAGTCGCTGACCACTATTTGATTTCCTGTTATAATAATTTTGCACAAGAAAAGGGTATGTTACAGAAAAGATTTAGTAACTTGACTGGTCAGTGCGAAACTCTGTTGTAACTGCCTATAAACATGAAGGCAGTAACAACTATTTTGCGCTGACCCAGACTTTCAAGATTAAAACTGTCAAAATGCTGGTCAATGCTAATTAACCCTTTTCATGCTGAACTGGTAATATTCCGGTTTTAGCAGGAGGTATAGACAAAGATCACTCTACACAAGTGCAGTCTGATCTTTGTCTACACTTCCTGTCTACACTTCCTGTCTGTCCTTTTGAAACCAGAGTTGTTGATGAAATTAATCTTCAAAAGAAGTATTGACAACTGAACAACAGTTACTACCAGTGCTTTCTGCCCTTTGATTTTTATACAATTCTGAAAAAGGATTTTATACAGCATGACAAGTGTAAGGTTTTCGGGCCACGCCCATATAGCTCAGTTGGTTATGTGCTGTGCTCTCAATCCTGGGGCTGTGAGTTTGAACCGCAGCTTGGGCAACAATCTTTTTGACTTTTGATCAAATTCATCACAACATGCATCATGGTCTCTCGGCAATGAGTAAATGATAAGTAGTGTGCCTTAGTGGGGTGAGCAGCTGATGGCTTGAACAGAATGTTGTAGTTGAACTGGTGTGGGAAATGATAGAAAATTTGCAATGTAATTGAAATACTGTTGAAAGTGGCATTTAACCCCAATACAGTATGAAAATAGCAGAATTTCATAGTATTCACCCCCTTCCCATTAATTAGAGCTTAGGTCATCATTTTTAGTGCTAAATGCATCTTTGATGGCCTGCTCTAAACTTCAGTGTCATGAACAATATAATTTTTTATTTGCAGATTTTATTTTGAGTAAGAGATACAAGCGATTGAAGTCGAATATGAGTAAAAAGCCAAACAATACACAGAAGCAAGTAAGTGGCTTTATATCAGTGTAAACTTTAAGTCTGATTTGAATGAATTTTATTACAATAATCAATCCTGTCGTAATGAAATGGAGGAAAAGAATTTTACTTCTTTATTTTTCACAGTTTTTTTAATAATTACCCTTTGTTGTTTTTCGAACTTGAATTTTTTCATATCTCTCAAAGTATAATAAGTAGGATCATGAAGTTTTATGTGAGACTTGAGTTTTGTTAGGAACATATCTATGAAAGTATAAAAGCTAGTATCATGAAACGTTATGATCACAATAAAATGCAAAAGAACCATAAGTCTACCTTGTGAGTTATTGCCCTTTGTTGTTTTTTAGATTTTTATTTAAATCCCCTCCCCTAGTCAAGCAGAGTGACGGGCGTATCTTGTGACGATTTGGCACCTTATTTGATACATGTTACTGGCCATAAATCTTAACTCTTTCCCGTTCAATCCCTGGTTTTTAGGTCCCTGTGATTTTACACTTGAGAAAACATTGTGGGAAAAGAAGAAATTGCTTGTAACGAGCAATTTCTTCTTTTCTCACAATATTTTCTACCCTGTAGGTTTATTATATTTGTTGTCTGCAACTTCTTTCAAATTGGACTGGTCTAAAACTTTGAAAAACAGGAAAGGGTTAAAATTAACACCTGGCATGGCCAGTGGAGTCAGTGGGCGGGGCCAGGGAAATGTCAATATGCAAAACTTCTATCAAAATGTAGAGAATGTGCAATGAGCAATTTTGAAAATGGCTTGATGGTGTGATACCTTTATTGACATAAAATTTTACATAGTCTTTTGGATTGTTATCAGTTAAGAGATGAAGAAAATATTTTTTGTCTTTATTGAGAAATAAAACAAAATAACTAATCACACTATATGAATACGTGAAGAATTTCTTATAATTCAAAGACATTGAGTAAAAAAGACAAATATTTTACAAGTTCTTATACATTTTTTATGGAACTACTTTGTGCGCAAGCATTCAAAATAGCTGTATGATCAAAATTTTGTTCTTTGAGCAATGAATAATTTTTTTCTGCCAATCAGAAAGCTCATTTATGATAGACAAAACTAAAAACTAAATTGATAGATAATGATATCGTAGATTCATCTTGGTAATGTCTGCAAGATTGGTTGACAGGGCTTGTATTTGGCTTAGTAAACCAGATTTTTGACCTGCAAAAATCTAAAAATATCCTGTTTTGACCCTTTAGAGAATTTTTTTAAGTGTCAAAACAGACAGTTTTAGATCCATAGATCAGTTTTGCAATTTTTGTACTGTAGAAAATTACATGAATTAACTGCTAACTTTAGATTTATTAAACCTTTCCTTTTTTAAGATTTTGGACTGGTCAAATTTGAAAGAGGTTGCAGACATCAATGAAAACTGAATGTCATTTGAAACTAAACTATTCTAAGTAGTAGAAGATATTTCGGGAAAAGGAGAAATTACTTGTTACTAGCAATTTTCTTTTTCCACAATGTTTTCTCAGGTATATAATCGCAGCAACATGAAGTCCATGATTTGAACAGGACCTTATTAAAATGAACAAACACATTCAAGAAAAGGAAATTGTATTATCTGCTGTTTTTGTTGTGTTGACCCTTTTCTATATCAGTTTTTGCTGAGCAATTTTATGGCCAAGGAGTCATGACTTCTCAATTTCAAAGGCTAGTACAAGTCCTGGATGACATCAAAATTTTTCAACATCACAACACCAGGCTGATTTAAAAATTTTGCATCACACATACATTAACTTAATCCATGACCTAATCCTATAGTTTTTTATAGCTCCAAATTGAAACAGCTTGAAAGCAACTATTCAAATTTTGTTTGAATTTTGAAATAAAGTGATATTTTGGGTCTAAAACATTTTTAGAAAAGAAGAAATTACTTAACCCATTCCAACTCAACAAAATTTTATACTAGTCCAAATTAAAAGGAGTTGCAGACACAGTTTAGAGTTTATGAATTTTAGATTCTTTCAATTTTCTAGGTAGAAAACATTGCTGCAAATGCAATTTCTGCATTTTCAACAATCTGTGCCAAAGCTCTTTTTCTTTGGGGGTGTCTAAAAGCGTCATTGTGTGGGAATGGGTTAAAAGTCATTTCTTTACCTTGCAAATAATTTTCCTGAAGTATTTTCGTTAGCATGTCAAAATGCTTAATTGCTAGTAATGGGTTAGAATGGATTTTCTGAATGCATTCCAACTTACTCTAGTCAACAACATTTCGAATACCGGTACTTGTTTACCTGAGCTACACCTGAACACTTTTTCAAATATTTGATTTTCTTTATGTCTTGCTGGTCGTTTTATGAGATTGGTCTAATGAAATAATCACTTAGTTAACCCATTCCCATTCAATGACTCATTTAGACTCCACCAAGAAAAAATTCTTTGGAAAAGTAGTTTCATCCCATATACTTGCACTATCCCTACTTAACAACTAACAGTTTTCTAGGGGCTTGCTCATCCAGCATATACTACGGTAGCGACAATAAATAAATGGAAATAACATGAATGACACTTTTGTTCAAGGGTGCTGGAAGTAAAGCAGTTGTTCCAAGAGGTAGTAGAAATGTTGTGCCAAGACAAATGCCTGGACCAGTAGCTGTGAAGAAGCAAGATGGAATGATAATTCCTGAAGGTGAATTTTTAGATCAGATTAAATGCACACAGACAACTCAAGTTTACAACACTAACTGATTGAAACTGAAATATATAAGTATTTCACCGGGTATTTTGAAGTTATTGATTAAAGTGTTTAGTGCATATAATTGGAAATTTTATTGGTTTGTTGATGAAATTGCCGCAATCATGCGCAATCATAGTGCAGTCGGTATCGCGCCAGACTCCAGATCATCAATCATGGAATGTCATGGGTTCGATCCCCTGCGGTGGCACTTATCCTTACCGACATTTGTCTCTCACCAATGGGTGGATAAGTAGGATTGCAGCTGGAGGCTAGGAAAGGATGTAGTGGTAGTACTGGTGTGAGAAATACCAGGAATCCATTGTTAGGTGCTTCAGCTGTCGCGATATAACTGAAAAACTATTAAAAGTGACGTCAAACCCCATTCAATTAATCAATTGTTGATGAAATTAACTGACATCTCACTGAGAAATCTTAACCCATTCCCAACTGATAAAATTTTAGACTTGTCCGAATTGATGGGGGTTTGAATTGAAAAATAAGGTATGAGGCAGAAAACATTGTGGGAAAAGAAGACATTGCTTGTTGCAAGCAATTTCTTCTTTTCTCACAATGTCTTCCATACCTATATTTCTTTTGCGTGTAAAAATAAGGGATTGCGTGGGAACGGGTTAATTAGCAATCAGAAAGCATCAAAGAAAAATACTCTTCTGATCAAGAGCCTCATTTAGACCACACCAATGAGTTTCAGCAATTTAACTCTTGTCATGCTGAACCTGAAATATTTCTGCTTTGGCAGTTGGTGCAGACTGTGCAATCTGATATTACTTTGCACCTCCTGCTTATCCCTTATAATCAAGAGTTCTTTATAAGATATATTCTCAAAAGAATTATCCAAGCACATTATTTGCATCCAGTGCTGTCAGTCTTTTGATTTTCAGAGGATTTTATTCAGCATGACAAGGGTTAACCCTTTCCTGGACAAACCCGGGATTTTATGTCACTGTGATTTTATACTTGAGAAAACATTGTGGAAAAAGGAGAAATTGCTTGTAACAAGCAATTTCTCCTTTTCCCACAATATTTTCTACCACATAGGATGGTCAGATTTCAAATTGCATGCATTTTTCATTGTCATCTGCAACCTCTTTCAAATTGGACCAGTCTAAAATTTCATAAAACAGGAAAGGGTTAAAATAATATCCTTTTCTCAAAGAGAAATAAGATATCATGATGGAGTTTCTTTCTTCAGAATGGGACAAACACCATATGACTGGTTTAATTTGCTGTGCAAGTTTTTACAGATTTATGTGAATAAATGGTTCAGGAAATAATTTCTTATTAGATTTATCTGGATAGTGTAACAACTTTTAACATGCAAAACCAACAAAAATACTTCACAAAAATGTGGACCAATGTCAGAAAACAAAGTTCACCGCTGGTCTTAATGAATGATTTGATTGGTCTGTTGATTCTTTGATTGACCGCTGCTATATGTTAGTTCTAGTTGCTTAAAAAAGTGGTCATGAAATAAGAGGTGGTTTTAAAGCCAGATGGACTAGATTATCCAGGCAGGTGTTTTTCAGAATGTTTTGTTATGAGTATTTAACTCCCAAAACCTAAGCTAATTTTCTTATAATTCTTGAAGTTTAGAAATATCCTCAGTTGAATTTTAGCCTAACTGTTTTAAGTGTAATTCGAGGTATTGGCATAGCCTTGGTCTTGTCATCCTATTTATCATTATCAGACATTTTGTTTTTTGACAATATTTCTGGTCATATTAACCCATTCCCACACAATCAAGCTTTAAGATGCCGCTCAAGAAAAGCAGTTGGGAAAACATTGTGTGAAAAGAAGAAATTGCCTGTAACAAGCAATTTCTTCATTTTCAGCTCTACTGGCTGAAAGCCAGCGAGCTATTGTCATGGCATGGAGTCCGTCGTGCGTATGTCTGTATGTCCAATCGTCCATCTGTGCGGTCGTCTGTCTGTCCGTAAACTTTTCCTTTAAAAATCTTATCCTCAGAAAGTACAAAACAGATTTCAACCAAATTTCACAGGAATGATCCTTGGGTGACCCTCTATCAGATTCCTTCGAAGGATTTTGATCTGATGAAAAACCTGGCTAAAATGGGCGGGGATAATTTCCATATATGGTGAAAGCTTTGAAAATCTTCTCATAATGGATGGATTTCATCCAAATTTCACAGAAATGATCTTCGGGTGGCCCTTTATCAGATTCCTTAAAGAATTTTGATCAGATGAAAAACATAGCTTGAATGGGCGGGCCTAATTTCCATATATTTGATTCTTTCAAAGAATTTTGATCGGGTGAAAATTATGGTTTAAGTGGGCGGGGCTAATTTCCAATTATGGTGAAAGCTTTAAAAATCTTTTTCTCAGAAACCATGTAATGGATTTCAACCAAATTGTACAGAAATGATTCTTGGCTCAATTTTTATTTGATTCCTTCAAAGAATTTCGATCTAGTGAAAATTATGGCTTTAACCCTTTCCTGTTTTTGGAAATTTTAGACTAGTCCAAAATGAAAGAGGTTGCAGACGACAATGAAAACTGGTTGCCATTTGAAATGAAACCATCCTATGTGGTAGAAAATATTGTGGAAAAAGGAGAAATTGCTTGTTAAAGCAATTTCTTCTTTTTCCACAATGTTTTCTGGAGTATAAAATCACAGGAACGTAAAATCCCATGTTTGAACGGGAAAGGGTTAATGGGCAGGGCTAATTTCCATATATGGTGAAAGCTTTAAAAATCTTCTTCTCGGAAACTATGTAATGGATTTCAACCAAATTGTACAGAAATGATTCTTAGGTCAACATTTATTTGATTCCTTCAAAGAATTTTGATCAGTTAAAATTATGGCTTTAATAGGCAGGGATAATTTCCTTATATGGTGAAAGCTTTAAAAATCTTCTCAGAAACC
The DNA here is from genome assembly GCA_946902895.1 of Fragum fragum. Classification (NCBI taxonomy): domain Eukaryota; kingdom Metazoa; phylum Mollusca; class Bivalvia; order Cardiida; family Cardiidae; genus Fragum; species Fragum fragum. Next base: position 45,981,479 of record OX336370.1, read on the forward strand.
ATGTAATGGATGTCAACCAAATTTTACAGAAATGATTCTTGTGTCAACATTCATTTGATTCCATCAAAGAGTTTTGATCTGGTGAAAATTATGGCTTTAATGGGTGGAGCTAATTTCCAAATATGGTGAAAGCTGTGAAAATCATTTTATCAGTAACCAGTTGATGGATTTCAACCAAATTTTACAGAAATGATCCTTGGGTTGCCCTTTATCAGATTCCTTCAGAGAATTCTGATCAAATAAAAAACATGGCTTTAACTGGTAGGGCTAATTTCCATATTTGGTAAAAGCTTTGAAAGTCTTTGTCTCAGAAACCTGGAGTTGGATGGATTTCAACCAAATTTTACAAAATTGACCGTTTAGTGACTCTCTTTCAGATTATCAAAAAGAATTTTGATCATGGGAAATTTGGCTTAAATGGGCAGGGCTTATTTCCATATGATATATACTGAAAATGGACTGTTGATGGATTTCAAATAAATTTCACAGGAATGATTCTCAGCTGACTGTCGGATTCCTTCATTAGTTTTGCTTGGTTGAAAAGCTTGGCTATTATGATTGTGGCTTATGTCCATATATGGTATAGAGTTAAATTTTTTATTTTTTGTTGATACCTTTCATCATCCCAGTGAATGAATTATACATAACTTGATTTTGTAAAAACAATGAAAAAGTTGAAATGCTTCTCTAGAAACTATTTCAAAGATTTCTGTGACTTAGATTTATTTTCCTTATATCAGTTTATATTGAATTCATGAAAAATTTACTTAATCATTACATTCATGCCTGTGGAGCAATACAGGCACTCAAGCGCCACTAGTACACAATGTTTTCTACTCATAAAGTAGAAAAATGTAAAATTTTGTAAAGTTTGAATTGTTGTCTGCAACTCCTTTCAATTTGGACCAGTCTAAGATTTTGTCAAGTGTGAATGGGTTAATGAAGATTTTCATGTGACACTTGAAATATGTCTTTACTTTCAAAAGAATAATCCATAACACCAAGGGAAGAAACCAAATACATTTTAGTATTAATTATTTCCCTTTTGTACTGAAGATTTTCATATTCACTCGTTCTTATTTTTCAAGGCTATACAATGAGAAAAATACAACCTGCTAAAAACTATGATGTGGAATCTTTTGCACGAGCAATGAATGATGACTTTGCTCCAAGAATGAAGAAATTGTTTGATCCAGAAACAGAAGCTGCGGTAGAGGCCCAGAAAACAGGTACAGAGAAATGGTTACCGACAGGACATATCTTTTTTCTCCTGATAACCTTTTCCGTCTTAACCCTTTTCATGATGAACCTGGAATATGAATGTTTTTGAAAGGGGGGGGGCTTAAACACAGGTAAGCCTGCACATATGTGCAATCTGATCTTAATCTTCCCCACCTGTATGTCCCTTTTTAAAAAAAATGTTGATAATATTGACTTCAAAGAAAAATATTAACTGAAAAAAAGACTTTTCAATGCTTTCAGCTCTTTGATTTTAAAGCCAGTGTAATGAAAAGATTACACTTAGCATGACAAGGATTAACACATTCCCACACAACAAAGTTGTAGACTGGTCCGAATTGAAAGAAGCTGCAAACAACAATCTCAAGTTGATGAAATTTTAAATTTTTTCGTTTTATTGGGTAGAAAACATTGTGGATAGTGAAAAAATTGTTTGATATAAGCAATTTCTTCGTTTTCCACAATGTCTTCCAAAGTGTTTTCTTTAGATGCATTGTGGAGGGATTGTATGGGAATTGGTTAGTAGACTCTCCGACAAGGAAATCATTCATTCATTGAGCGTAAAGTTACTAAAATAATATTCATGAAGAATAAGCTGAAATTTTCTTATAACTAAAATTATCTGACACACTATTTTGTTTAGTAAATTAGTTACAAAATAATGCTGTGCATTACAATAACATGTGCGTCATGTAACGATTGGAGCTAGACTGCGCATTCACACAGTGATCAGAGTTTACATTATGCTTTCTGTAGTTAGGAACTGATTCGATGTTTCATTATACGATTGGCAAATATTCTAATTACACTGAGTATATGACCAGACTGTGTAGTGTCTTCACTCTACATATGTGAAATTGATGTATCACCGCTGTAAATGAGAAAAGAAAAGATTCACCAAACTATTCATTCATTTAGACTGGAATTGAATGTTGATGTCCTTAATTTATGTCAAACATTTTTGCTGGTTTGGTGACTCAAACATTGTAACTACAGATTTTTCAAGGTGTAGTTACAATGTTTAGGTCACCAACCAACAATTTGATCTTTGTTTCCTTTTCAAGACTTAAGTTATTGAAACTAACATGGTTTGCTGTGTTGGAGGTCAGGGGGGTAAGGCCACAATTTATCTTTAACCCATTCCCACTCAATTCCACTTTTTACACCCCTCTAGAAAAAAGCTTAGGAAATTATGGAAAATGAGAGAAATTGCTTGTTTCCACAATTTTTTTCTACCCGAAAGAGGCTAAGAATTCTCGAATTTTACCAACTTTAAATTGTCATTTGCACAATCTTTGAATATTAACTAGTCTAACTTCTTTTGTCTGGTTATGCGTGAAAAAATTGTCAATTGCTCAATTGTCAAATGAATAAAAGCCGGATGTCAGTGTTTTTCCAATGTAATCTACAATTTCAACCCATGAAGATCTTTGACTTTTTTTCAAACTAGTGACATATCTTTTTCTTTTTTACAGGTGTATATATTGGTTACAGATGTCCTGACTTTAAGCATGATTGTCAGAGAGTCAACAAAATGTCCAAATGTTTTTGTGGTCATCTGCTAGGGGAGCATGACAAATATACAGGTTTGTTTCTGACAAGATTAGTGTTTAGACCATTTACAAATGACAAAATTGGTCCAGTGAGCTTGAAATAATTTCATTTTAGTCTATCAAGATTAAAGCATTCGGTTCAGTGAAATTGAATAGAAAAAATTTACAAAATAGAAATCGTGCTCTTTTTCCACCAATCTGTTGTCAACACTCTATTTAACCCATCCATTACCAGACCACACAGTTTTAGACTGGTTCAAATTCACGAAAGTTGTAGACGATGTTTCAAATTGAGCTGAAATTGAAATATAATTTCCAAATAGGATAGAAAACATTGTGAGAAGAGGAGAAATTGCTTTCACAAGCAATTCCTCCTTTTCCCACAAAGGTTTCTTTAACTATATATCTTTACGGCATCATTTTCATTGTGTAGTAATATTTTAAGGGTACCAAAAAGCAGGATTTTGTAGTTATAGGTTACAGGAAATTAAACCTTTCCAGTTTTTGAAAATTTAAGATTGGCCCTATTTGAAAAAGGCTGCAGACGATAGTAAAAATTGGATGCAGTTTGAAATGAAACCATCCATTATCAGACAACAGAATATTAGATTGGTCCAAATTCAAAGAAGTTGTAGACGGCAATTTTTGTTGATGATATTTTAAAAATCTCTTTCTTTTCAGGAAGAAAACTTTGTTGATAATAAAGAAGTTGCTTGTAACAAGCAAGTTATTCATTTTCCACAATGTTTTCGAAGCCTTTTTCTCTAGGTGTCAAAAAAGTGGATTTGTGTGGGTTAGGATTTCTATCATTTTACCCTATGGGTCTGGAATAAGACAGGCACTCATCAGGGGACTGACCAACTCATCAGGGATTAGGCTTTGATTTGAGAAGACTTTGAAGTCCTTGTGCCCTTGACCTGGTTTCAAATAATTTTAACTAATATGTTGCTTATATTTTCTGTTTAGCTTCACATAGGCAATGATAATTGTTTGAAATGAACACATCCTAGAAAGGCAAGTACCTTCACTTGCGATATGATGTTGGCCTTTGACCTTCTTTTCATTTATATTATCATCCCCGCTGAAGGTGATAGTATATTGGTATCATCTTTTTTTTCTATCCGTTGGTATCAGGAATATTGCAGGTTCAGCATGACAAGGGTTAACACCATTCTGAAAAAAGAATTTTACCAAGCATGTCAGGTGGTAACCCTATGTTGTTGGTACACCTTAGAATCATGTCGGTGATATTATTCAAAAGCTTACCAAGAACATAGCCTTTAATGTGAATTATGCTTCACTGATATTTCAAATTAAACAAATGGTATTATCTGTGGCCTCAATCTGTTGGTCCCTGGGTCGGACAATTAATACAATGCTACTTTATGATCTATAATGCAAGAATGTTCTGTTTTAATATTGATCCCATATCAAAATAGGTAAAAGTGTATTGGTACCCTGCAAACAGATGGGCTGTAAATGTAAAGGTTATGCCTGGATCCCATCTCGGCCTGAAGATGTAGGAGAGTTCTGGATGCAGCGCCGGAGAGATTTTGATCCCAGCACCTGGAGGGCCAAATGTCGATGTAAGCATACACACGAGGAGCATGATCCTACTGGAATGAGAAGATGTAAAAAGGGTAAGATGCAGTGATTAATTTTTTCAAATTATTGATACCTAAAGACTTACCCTTATCAAAACAAGTACATGTATTTGTTTTCAAGAATTTAAGACTCAAATGGTTATTGATGAAAAATTGGGAAAGCTATTGCTTGTTCTTTTTTACCACATGTTTTGTTTTCCTCTAGTAAAAGGAGAATTTGCTTGTCGAAGTCATGGATTAATTAAGGTTATATTTCCCAGACCTATTAACTCTTTAATGCATAATCTCACTTCTTTAAGCACTAAAGAAAAATTGCAATAGAAATCATTATGAGAAAAAATAGAAGAAAAGGACGAATTTCTACCATATTTGACACAGAGCTTATAGCTTTGACACCATTTAAGAAGCCTTCTGTAATATGTTTCAGTTTAGACCAGTCTAAAATTTTGTCATCTGTTAAATGATGAAAGTCTAATATTGGCGTAAAGCTTAATACTCAATTTTTTATAAATTTTTTTTTAAACAAGTTGTAGTTTTAGCCACTTTAATTACAACAATGTTTGCTATTACATTGAAAGAAAATTAATTTTGGGAATCCTTGATATCAGTTTTCTGTCGAGCCTACTTGCAGTGAGCAAGACATAGTTGTAACTATGACATGTCAATATATGTGCGTTAGTCCGTCCAAATTTGTCCAGGCCATGACTCCTATATTTACGGGGGGATGGATTTCAATATAACAATTGTTCTTAATCATTAGTAGATATGCCATTTGAAACAAAATTTCAGATAGCTCCAAGGTAAAGGTCACAGCTAAAGGTTAAACATTCAAATTGAGCTTGTTCAGAGCATATCACCTACAACTGTGCATGGATTTCAAAGTAATGTGGGACACATGATTTCCATCATGAGTAGATGTGCAATTTGGAACAAATTGGCTTTAAAGTCAAGGTTACATCTCAAGGTCAAATACTCAGGGGCTTGACAAGTTGTCCCTCGACAACACTCTAGTTTTAGTCTGGCGTTTTTTTTGTCAATAATTTGCTTACTACCAAACAGGTTGTGGGTGCGGACATTTCATTTCTAACTTTCTTTGTGCTGCATGTGATAAACACTGGGAAGACCATGAGACTTTTTTCGAGACAGAAGACATGCGGTTGGAAAAGGGTCTTCCTGTTGGTAAGAATTTCTTTTTTGTGAGATTGAGTAATCATATATTGAGTGAACAGAAATAGAAATTTTCTTTAACTAATTCCAACACGATGAAATATAGACTGATCCAAATGGAAAGAAGTTGTGAATGACAATTTAAAGTTTACGGAATCTTAGAATCTTTTGTCTTCATGGGTAGAAATCATTGTGGATAATAAATAAGTTGCTTGTAACTAGCAATTCCTTCATTAGTCACAATGTTATCCAAAGTTTTCATATTTAGGGGGCGTAAAAAAGCGGGATTGTTTGGGAATGGGTTAACCCATTCCCACACAATCCAGCTTTTGAGGCCCCTAAGAAAACAACTTTGAAAAATTTCATTATCCATAATGATTTCTACCCTAAAAGACAAAGATTTTTGAAATTTCATGAACTAAAATTGTCTATAACTTCTTTGACTTTGGACCGATCTAAAAATTTTCTACTGGTAATGGGTTAATAGCAGTCCCACTTGAGAAAGACTTTTTTTATAGGTCCCAGGAATGAATATATTAAGTAGTCTTTACAGACATATTCACCAAAACAAGTTGTCAAAATGACTATAATAGCTTTCTGTAAATGTCTCATTGGCAGGATACCAATTTCTGACTCTTTTTCTACTCATATACATCATATTAAATATAATCACAGTCTCTGAATGCATAAGAAGTTTCTTGTCAAGTTATTTCTTTTACACTGTATATCTACAAGAAGTTTTATAGCACCCATGATAATTTCAATAAAAGATAGGTTTATTTGCCTAGGTAGGGAATTTTATACTTAAACGGTAACATATTCTTTGTAAACAATTTCAACACGAGGTGATTTACTTAGACACTTTTTGTTGTAATTGACAAATTGTGTCTATCAGTCAAAGAAAAAAACAACCAATCAAATCATTCATTTTGTCATTTGGGAATGGGTTATTGCCGTAAATATAATACAGCTTATTCAACCTGTACCCAAGATGTACTCAGAACAAGGATTTGCATTTTTTTTTATGCCCCTTTTAATATGTTGTAAAGATTACTTCACTCGAAGGAACTGGGTATTCCAAGATGAGTTTGGCCCAGCAGTCTGTCAATTGCAAGTTAATTCTTTTTGAACTTGGCTCCAAATCTAAAATGCCCAATACTTTCAAGAACAGCTACAGAAGCCTAGATAAGAGAGGGTAGCAGCACTCTAAAGTCCTTACTTCTCAGCAAAACCCTACGCAGTGTGTACTCATTTGAATTGTCTCCTCGAAATGATTTAAATGAGTACTTACATCATAGGGTTTATTGTAGTATTGGTGAAATATTTAAATCTAAAATTTAATACAAATTACGTCCTCTATCTTTATCTCTGATAGCTGAATGACCTTGTCCTCACTGCAACAGTAAATCTGCAAAAATTGGCATTTTGTGGATCATGCCTCTCAATCAAATAACTGATAGACCATTCACACTAAATATTTAGTGTGTTAGTTAACTTTAAACTTAAACACTGGTGGACATTTTTGTAGTTTTGGTAACTTAGACATTATGATCACAGCTTTTTCAACTTGTTGTAGATTGTCAATTAACAGATTTACTTTTTAGCTTGGCTGTTTTCGGAGAAAACCCGAGGTATTGCTATAGCCTTGGTGTCGTCGTCAGCATCATCATTGTCGTCGTCATGCGAAAACTTTGACATTTTGTGATATCTCTGGTTCTACTAAAGGCATTCACTTGAAACTTGGCACACTTGCTCACTATCAAAAGAGCAACTTATACTATCAAGGGGGATAACTCTAGATGCTTTTATCCACTATCCAGCACCCATTAGCCGAGCGTAGGCACCCGTAGGCGGTACTCTTGTTTGATTGATGTAACTAATCATATATTTTTCAAAATAACGCTGTTTATATAAATAATAATAAAGACTTTATTTATTGAGGCTGCATACTGGAGATAACCCAGTCTTACCTGCGGGCCTCTACAAGTATTTACAAATGCAATACATGAATATACAACATGAAAATACAACATTAAATATATCACATTTACACAAGTGGAGTAAGTAAACAGAATGAGAATATTTAAGCAAAAATTATGACAGATTATATGTAAGCACAACCATTTATGCTTTTGGTTTGTCTATACTACCTTTGGGGATATAAACCTTTTTAATACCTATATGAAATATCTATATAAAACTGTTTAATATCAAAGTTAACCCCCTGTTGGAGCTCAGTTAGAGGAGCCAGTAATCCATGAATTACCTTTATACTGAGAATATAGAGAATGATTTATCTTTCATTTCTATATTGATAAACAGGAGAGATGTACTTGCCATTTGCTGAGATGCCCCATCTGCGAAATATTGCCCTCACAGGCGACGAACATGATGATTCCAGATATAAAGCCTTGGTCCAAGGTGAAGGTTCCATTCCCAGACAAAAGCAGATCACAAGTGGAAATGATGCCCCGTTTCCCATGGGTGGGGCGAGTAAAAGTGGCTTTAAACCAGTTTATGATTAGCGATACCGGTATATGATTTTGCAGCTGATGAAATTTTGTAAGACTGGTCCAAGTTGAAAGATATTATGACTACTATTTAACGAATAAAAAGCATATAATATCATATGAAATAAAAACAATGCAAGAAACATTGTTTTCCTTATCATATACCATCTCAGGGTGTTGAAAACTGCTGATTGTAAATGTTAACAAATTCCCACTCAATCTGGTCTTTTAAAAAAGCATATTAGGGAAACATTGTAGAAAATGAAAAAAATCACTTGTAACAAGCAATTTCTATATTTCTATTGAGAAAGACTATGTTTGTTTTTAGAATTTCGTCAACATGAAAATGTTGCCTGCAACTTCTTTCAAATTTGACCAGTCTAAAAAAGTTTTGTCTGGTAATTGGTTAAGGTATAGTGATTTTGACAAATTTATCAGTGATACTATGTAATGTCATTCAATTTGTGTACAAAGGGGTCTTTACACAAACAACAAAGTTAACCAATTCAAATTCAGTCCTCCGTTTTTACACCCCTCAAGAAAAAAAATGTTGCTGAAAACTTTGTACAAAATCAAGATTTTTTTGTAAGAAGCGATTTCTATATTTCCTTCAATGTTCTCTACCAAGAAATACAAATATTTTTAGAATTTCATCAACTTAAAGTTATTACCTGCAACTTCTTTCAAATCAGACCAGTCTTTTAATTTGACTTCTGGCAATGAGTTATGGTAAAGTGCTTTAGACAAATATATGTGATAATATATGATGTTTTTCACTTTTGTATTTAAGGGGATCTTTCAACAAATTATAAAGTTTACCCATTCCAACACAGTCCCTCTTTGAATCTTTGAATTTGTATCAGTCTAAATTTTGTAATCTGGTATTGCGTTAAATGGCTTTTGATATTTAGGAAAGTACTTTCATCATTTAAAACCTGCAGAAATTTGAACAAAACTCTTAAGGTTTCACTTGCAAATAAGTAAACCTGTTGTTTTACATCAATTGAGCTAAAAACACCCTGAATCTGTATTTCACTCACTGTTTCACAAAAACAGTAGATGCCACACATCTAGTTTATTAACAATAGACGAGACACCCTGCTATAAGTTACAAGGGACTACCTGAAATTCATTGAGAAATCGACATTTTGAGGGGGCATCATTGGTTTCATCAAGTCTATCCTATACTTCCCAGTTGACCGATCACAGCTGTCAATCAAGTAACCAGTTGACCAATGAAATAATTCATTGAGACCAGAAATGAGTTTTGATCTTCGACAATAGCCGCTATTTTTGTTAAGCTTTTTTGTTGTTTTGGAGGCTATGACATTTAAGTTGCCAACCCACTTTACTACCATTTTGTTACATGCTACTGGCCATGAAATTTTTCAAAATAACGCTGTTTATAATCTAAGTGGGACTTCCTGTCAGAGTAGATGGGCAGGGCCAACAAAGAAAGTTGGAGAGGCCAGCAATTGGTCAGTTTTTTATTGATATTTTATAAGTAGATTTGGCCACAAAAAGGGAATCACGGACTATTGAAGTTCTTTTTGAAAAAAGGCCTAAAAAACAAAAGCTCAGATCAGAGAAATTGTGTGCCAGATACACCTTCTTACAGAACCTTTTATGCATTATTTATGAAAAAAAATGTTTTTATGGTTCAAGGGCTCATCCTAGAATGAACCCTATTCCACTAATATGCAGACCATAATTCCCAGTTTTTAAAAGTCTAAAACTGTAATGAAAACATTCTGTCCCTTTTATGCCCCTGTATTGATAACATCTGGGGCATATAGTTTTACAAATGTCCATCTGTCAATCTATCTGTCTGTCTGTCCAACATTTAACCAACAAACTAAACATTATTCTGTAATTATATATAAGTAGCAATGCTTATGCTTGGTTCATGAAGATACCTTTCATTTGTATGGATCTGTGTATGTCAAGGTATAATGAAATGTCAAGGTCACGCTTAAAGTCAAACTTGTAAATAAATATTTGAATAGTGTCCATGGTGGAAGTGTTGGCTTCTTAATCAAGTTGTCCCAATTCAATTGACCAATCGCTGGCCCCGCCCGCTTAATATGTTTGCCACGCCCACTGACTCCGAAGTCCCACTTCGATTTTTAACGGTGTTATTTTGTTAAAATTATGGCCAGCAGCATTTGATGAAAAATAGAATACATGTGTAGTTGGTTGACGACTTAAATGTCATAACTTGAATGAGCTGTAGTTATAATGTTTTAGTCGCCAAACCATCAAAAATGATTCACAAATATGGCGGCCAATGTCGGAGTTCAAAGCTCAATTGACTGAATGGGTGATTTGATTGGTCAATTGATTCCTTGATTGACAGCCGTGATTTGTCAATTCTGAGGAGCATCTACTGATTTAGAGGCTTTCATTCACCTACAGAATCATAGGGATTAATCTGATATGTTAAAGTTTGTTTCCCTATCAATGCAAAGTTGTTAGATAGCCATTGGGGGATTTAGAGTTTCACAAACATGTCTTGTTTAAACATATGTTGATCTCAAATTATTGTTTTATATCCTCTTTACAGAATAATGTTATGTGTTCTTGATGCATCATTTTGTTAAAGTCTCCTTAACCCTTTCTGTTATACAAAAATTTAGACTTGTCCAATTTGAAAGAAGTTGCAGATGACATCTAGAAGTGAGTACAATTTAAAATGTATCCAGCCTACATGGTAGAAAATATTGTGGGAAAAGAAAAAATTGCTTGTTACAAGCAATTTCTTCTTTTCCCACAATGTTTTCTCATGTATAAAATCACATGGACGTAAAAGTCAGGGATCGAACAGGAAAGGGTTAAGTTAATCAAAATTGACAGATTGCTGGCTACGCCCTCTTACTCCAACAGGAAGTTTGATTGAGATGTTAACCCATTCCCACACAATAAAATTTTAGACTGGTCCAAATTCAAAGGAGCTGTAGACGACAATTTAAAGTTGATGAAGTTTTAGATTTTTTCAACTTTCTGGTTATTACAAGCAATTTCTTCATTTTACACAAGGTTTTTTCAATTGCTTTTCTTATAGGGGCGTCCAAAAGCGTCAATGTGTGGGAATGGGTTTAACAAAATTATTTTGCAAAATAAATGGTCAGTAACATGTGACAAAAAAGATGAAGAGGTTAGCTGGCTACCCAAAATACATAACTACAATTTGAATCAGCTGTAGTTACGGTTGGGTCACAAAACCAACAATGTCTACCACACATGAATGTCGACCAAAGTAGAATTTTGAAGTTCACTTCTCATCTGAAATTTGATTTGATTGGTCTATTGACTTTTAAATTGACAGCCACAATCCTTCAATTTTAACATTTAACCCATTCCCACACAACAAAATTTTAGACTGGTCCAAATTGATAGAAGCTGCAGATGACAATTTAAAGTTGATGGAATTTTGAATTTCGTTGCCTTTTTGAATAGAAAACATTGTGGATAATGAAGAAATTGCTTGATACAAGCAATTTCTTCATTTTCCACAATGTTTTCTAAAGTATTTTTCTTGAGGGGCGTAAAAAGGAGGGCTTGAGTTGGAATGGGTTAAAGTAATCAAACTGTTTTCAACATCTTTATCTGTAGATGCCAATAGGCAAGTGATTAAATATTAATAATTGTTATATGAACACAGGATAACCTTACTTCTTGTTTAAAAAAATGTCTGATCTATTTGGATTCCAAATTATTATAAGCATTTTGGTACTAGTTAGCGTTTGACAAAGCTATTTCTGGAGATTGTGGATGTTTAATGACCAAATAAATTACATAATTATACTTGTGTTATTGCTATATTGGCTCATGTATGAATTTACATGGATTTCCAATTAGTTGTTAATCATTTTTTGTGATAATATTTATTTATAATATTTTATATGTTATAATTTATGATATATTTCTTAGAGCTGTGATATTTAAGTTGAAATGGAAATAAATTGGGTATCTCAACTATTTTCATTAAGAATATTTTTTATTACTAAAGCCATGATATCTAATATCCAAAGCCTCTTGATTTTTATTTTGTAACATCTCTGTTATTACTATTGGTACCTGCTTTGAAATGTGAACATATACATGTATTACTATCACAAGAGTGATTTACTACAGATTGAATCTGCTGTAGTCACGATGTTTAAGCAACCCACATACAATAAATATCAGAGATCAACATTTCCCTTCCATCTAAATAAATGATTTGATTGGTCATTAAAAAAAATTGATCAATCAAATCAGTATGTCCATCTGGAGCTGACATGCTTATCTCTTACCCTTCTTTAAACCATTTTTCTTAGGTGATGAAAACATCATAACTACAGCTTCTAAATTTATGACATTGATTATCTTAATTACTCACAATGTTTTCTACCCTAACAGTAAAAATAATCCAGAATTTCATCAGCTAAAATTTGTTGCAGGACCAGTCTAAAATTTTGTCATCTGGTGGGTTCAATTTCTTTGCTCTTGATAACCACAGCTGTTAATGCCCTGTGAAACACCAATCAATCTTCTTTTGCCTACTGTAGTTGATATGGATAGCAGTAAACCAATTTGAATTGTCCAATTGAATTTCCTTGTATTCATTTTCCCTTAGTCTTTTATCATATGTGAAGGTCACCTGAAAGGTCAAGGCTTAAAACTTTTATCTGCTTTCTAGAAATGGCTTGTACTCATTTTTGTTGATAATGTATAAAAATTATCTAGTTTTTAGCTCCTCCAGCTGAAAGCCAGCAGGAATTGCCATGGTGTTGTGTCGGTTGTGCAACTGTCTATGCATACCTTTGTGTTAGCATCGTTGCGTAAGCCCGTAAACTTTTACTGTAAAAACCTCCTCAGAAGGTACAGCATAGATTTCAACCAAATCTCTCAGGAATGATCCTTAGGTGACTCTTTTATAATACCCTTCTAAGAATTTGATCTGATAAAAAACATAGCTTTTTTGGTTGGAGAATTTTCATTCATAGTTAAAACTTTGAAAGCCTTCTTCTCAGAAATAAGTCGACGGATTTCAAACAAATTTCATTCAAATTACCTTTAACCAGAATTCTTGAAAAGCAATTAATAAGTTTTATAAAATTTCTTTGGAGGATTGGGCTCATTTCAAGAAGGGATCAAATAGTCATGCTAGGGAAATAATTGATACTGCTACACTGAGAATATTTTTTGCATAAAAGAAAGTTGCCTCCTTTAAATTAAAGTGCAGAAAAGTAATTCTTTCTAAATTGAGTTGCTTCCACTGTCAAAGAATACTGCATTACCTGTACCATTAAAAAATTCAGGACAGTGGAGCAGTTCAGGCCTTCATGTCCCTCTAGTTACTATACCTATCATATCGATATTATTTCATGATTTTTAAATCAAAGGTGATCGTAATATTATATCCAGTCTGTGTTCCAAATACCGTATTTCTCCTAATAATTGCTGTAGATGCTATGCGAGTGCCTGATGTACTAAATAAGAATATTTTCAGTGAAGTTTTCTTTTTCTTTATCAATGGGAGGAATATTTCCTCAGAAAAAATTGTTTATTGCCAGAAATATTACACCAAGGCTTTCATGTATCTCAAACTCATTTTATTGTAAATATTTTCATGTGCAATAGATTTTGTTTTGTTCTGCACTTCTAGACTTTAACCCATTACCAATCTAGACAATTTTAGACTGAAAAAAATTGGAAGAAGTTGAAGATGACAATTTCAAGTTGGTTAAATTCTAGAAACCAAATTTAAGTCTTATAGGGTTGAAAAAAATTGTGGATTATGGAAAAATTGCTTGTAACAAGCAATGCCTTCAATTTCCACAATGTTTCCAAAACCATTTTTCATGAGGGGTATAAAAAAGCAGGATTGTTTTGGAATTGGTTACAATTTACTTGCTATCCGTCCACATATACACATTTATTATATATGAGAATTTTGTTAATAAAGAAAACTGGTACACTGTTCTGTAGTTATTTAGTTAACCCTTTCCCAAATCAATCACCAATGGATTAATTGATTGTTTGAATGGGGTTTAACACCACTTTTAACAATATTTCAGTCATATTGTGGTGGCTGGAGCACCTAACAATGGTTTCCTTGCATTTCTCATACTAGTTATACCACTACATCCTTTCCTAGCCTCCAGCTGCTATCCCACGTAGGTTTATGATTATCAACCCATTGGTCAGAAAGGGTATGTGCAGCCGTGGATCGAACCCATGACATCCCATGATTGAAGATTAGGAGTCTGTTTGGCTACAGACTGTGCTATGACGGTGGCTGTCCTATCACAAAAGGAACCTAGTTGTTACATCCTGAATAGGAAGGAAAATTTTTCGAGAAAATTGTATTCTTTGACAGGCTTCTATTAACCCATAACTAGTTAGCAAAAAATTAGACTGGTCTAAATTCATTGAAGTTAAAGACAATAATTCTTAGTTGATGGAATTTTAAAAATCTTTATTTTTCGATAGAAAACTATCTTGATAATGAAAAAATTGCTAGAAACAAACAATTTGTTCATTTTCAGTTTTCATTACCGTTTTTCTTGGGGGTCATTAAAAAGCAAAATTGGGTTGGAATGGGTATAGAAACTACTCCTTTTTTAAATCCTTATCAAACAGTTTGACAAATGATTTTGAGTCAACCGTTTGTCACACTGTTGACTCAAATTGATCTAAAAATTCAGTGTCTATGTGCCCTTAGAGACATTTTTGTCAATTTGTCTTAAAAACTGAGATTATAACTTTAACATTAGCTTTCCAATGCCATACAATACATGTGAGCAGTTTCATATTTCACAAGTGCATCAATAAGACCTCATACCATGGGTACCATAAATATCAAATTGCTAGTCACTGGCAAGGTCAATATGAAGGTGTGGTTTTGAAAATGGTCGTTATGAATGCTTCTTTATATTCCATTGCATTTCCAATGATATCCTTCCAAAATTAAGATGATTTAACCCATTCTCACACAATCCCTCCTTTTTACGCCCCTCCAGAAAAATGCCTCAGAAAACATTGCGGAAAATGAAGAAATTGCTTGTTACAAGCAATTTCTTCGTTATCCACAATGTTTCCCGTCCCAAAAGATGAAAAAATTCATAATTCCATCAACTTGAAATCGTCGTCTGCAGCTTCTTTCATTTTCGACAAGTCTAAAATTTGCTGTGTGTGAATGGGTTATCAGCCCTCTACGCATAATGAACCATTTTCAGATGACAATATCTTAAACTGGACAAAATTCAAAGCTGTTGTAGACAAGAATTCAAAATATGTTTTAACTGGAAAATAAGCACAATAGAGGGCAGAGAATACATGTTGACAAGTAATTTCTCCTCTACTCAACATGTTTTCTTCCATATAATTTTTCGAAGGGCTAAAAACAATGCAGTAAAGGGATAAGCTATTTAGCTCACCTGAGCACAAAGTGCTCATGGTGAGCTTTTGTGATCGTTGAATGTCTGTCGTCGACAATTGAAGTGTTTACACTCTAGAGGTCAATATTTAGGCTCAATCTTCATGAAACTTGGTCAGGATACTTGTTAGGTCATAAAGTTGAACCTTATAGATTATGGGAAGGTTCTAAAGGATAACACAAGAAAAGGGGCAATAATGACAATTTCTTTGTTAACAATATAGAAGTCACAGTTTTGCCTCAATCTTCATGAAACTGGTTATAGTTATTTGTCACTAGTTACTTTCTTTTTAACAGCAGACAATTCAGGTGAGTGATCTAGGACCATCATGGTCCTCTTGTTTGAATTCGCATTCTTTCAAAACACACACAAAAAAGCATCCTTGATGCCAGCTTAATTTTCTGTCTATATTATTATTTCCAAAACTTGCTTGGTAAGATTTACTTGACTATAGCCACAAAATCGTGGTGGAGTGAGTTAAATGTTGCAGAATAGTGCAAATAAAAACTTCTGTCGATTTCAATGGGTTAATACAGAATTGTTGTAAAAAGATTCTACATGTCACATAAAACAGTTTTGCACTACCCATGCGGCTGAAAATGAAATTCACGGTCTGTTCATACAATAATTCTATTTGAAAATGAATATATTTTGCAGATGTTTTCTTTTTCACTTTTAAAAAAGCTTCAAATAGCTAAGATTATTTATATTATATTACAAGTCATTTGCAGCTTACTCAGTTTAGAATAAGAATCAGGAATTACATTAAAAAACAAACTCTATGTGGTTGATAGGAATTTGAATATATAAATGAGTATTAACACCGTATGGATTAAGAATACTCAAAATTTTCAAATAATTTCAAAGTTATGTTTTGGGTATGGGGGACATTGGGTTTTCTCATGACATCGCTATTCATATGACACGGTGTACTAGTACAATAAATACTCGCTGAATAAGTCCTAAAAGCCTAGCCTGTTTTATATCTACTGTTGCCTTTTATGCACGATAGTTCATGCATTTCGTAGTCTTGAGTTAAAAAAATATTGTACCCGCCTTTCCAACTCCCATTAGGTCATGTCAACGTCGAAAGATAAGGTAAACGAACTTTAATCGATTTTCAGGAATTTTATATTAGGCCTATCTCGCATTCATCATTGTATCAATGAATTTATCCCATGATTAGTAGTTAAAAATAATTAGCCAAAACCTAAATGGATGGACCAATTTCTTTAAGGACAATTAAAAAGAAGTATCATGCAAGGAGTCGACACTAACTTTGCTTCAATGAGATCCCACAGGAATCCCTACTTATCATGCCCTATGCTACTTATTACTTCAAAGTTTCCTCCATATATTCAGGGATCCCTTCTTGATATACATTAATTCATTCACACGCAATCCTGTCCTTCTAAGCCAAACTTGATAAAAAAAGCTTCAGAAAAAATTGTGGAAAATGAAGAAATTGCTTGTTACAAGCAATTTCTTCATTATCTACAATGTTTTCTACAAAAACAAGCAAACAAAAAATCAGGAGCAGTCGTTGATACATTAAGATCTATTGTACTGGAAAAATATTGAAGGATTCTGACGGAATCCCTAGCCTGAGATTGCTGGGGTCCCTTCCAATTTTTAGGGATCATTGGGATCCCGGGACACTGTTAGTGTCGACCCCTGCATGCATGGAAACGTTACACTTACAGCAGAAGTTACAGGGATTATGAGGCATACTGTAAACTTCGAAATAAAGCTTCAAAAGCAGTGAATCATTCCAAGAAAAAACATGAAAAGATCATCTCTGAATCATGTAAACTAAATGCTAAAACCTTCTCGGGTTATATTCGAGAAATTTCAAAGACAGAGTGGAATTGGCGATTTGAGGTCCACTAATGGGGACATCATTAAAGAAAATGAAGATAAGGCAAAACTACTAAACTAGTTTTGCTCTTCTGTTTTTACACAAGAAGACGTGACACAAATACCTGATTTTGACAAACGTTGTAACCACGAATTAAGTGATGTACATTTTTCAATTTCTGATATTTTGACTCAACTACAAAGCATAAAATTTCAAAAGCTTGTGGCCCTGATGAATGTCATCCAAAGTTGAGTGACTGTGCAGAAGAACTTAACATTCCTAATTATGAATAATTTTAAAATCAATTTCTGAAGGTCAAATTCCTAGTGACTGGAAAAAGGCAAACGTGACATGTATTTACAAAAAAGGTCCTAAATGCAACCCTGGTAATTATAGACCAGTTTTGTTAACTTCTATAATTTATAAACTGCTTGAAAAACATCTTAAAAAAACAGGTTTTGACCATTTAACCCTTTCCTGTACAATCCCTGATTTTACGTCCATGCAATTTAATACTTAAGAAATTATTTTGAAAAAAGAAGAAATTGCTTGTATCAAGCAATTTCTTCTTTTATCAAAATATTTTCTACCACATAGAATGGTTTCGTTTCAAATTGCATTCACTTTTCATTGTCATCTGCAACATCTTTGAAATTGGGCCAGTCTAAAATTTGAGAAACAGGAAAGGGTTTAACAAACACAATGTATTATCAGACAGTCAATATGGTTTTAGAGAGCACCATAGTACCATTCTTTAGCTACTTGCTGGTTGCTCAAATTTAATAGTGACAATTGTAAAACCGTGCAGTGTGGAAAAGCTAACTTCAATTCAAAATATGAGATGTCAGGTGCTAATGGTGCAGTTTCAACCATACAAAATCAGGAATTAGAGAAGGACCTTGGTGTGCAATTTACGCACAGTTTAAAAGTTGATGAACACATCAGCATAACTGCAAACAAAGCTAATCGCAACACCGGTCTTATTAAACGGAATTTCGTATATATTGACAAGGAACTGTTTTAAGTTCTTTTTAAATCACTCATCAGGCCAATTCTGGACTATGGAAATAATATTTACTATCCAATAACTAAGAAGAACAAACATATAATTGAGAATGTTCAGCGACGAGCCACAAAATTAGTACCAGAACTTAAAGATTTAACCTACAACATGAGACTACAAAATCTAAACCTACCTACAGTTGAATACAGACGCCAACGAGGAGATATGATCCAGCTTTATAAAATAATCCACAAGATAGATGACTATGACTTCACCCATATGTTTACACTTTCTGCAAACCCCCATGAACTCAAGGGAAACATGTTTAAGTTACAGTAAATCTGTCAGATTGAATTCGTTTTCACAGAGTAATAAACACCTGGAACTTATTACCTAATGAAGTGGTTTGCTCTGAATCTGTGAATTCATTTAAATCAAAAATAGATAAGCTGTGGATTGATACGCATTTTGAAACCAGTGAAATTTACTAATCAGACATATGCATTAGACACATGACCAAGCGGAAGACCACGAGACCAGAGAGAACGAGGGGAAAAAACAAGCCGTTAAGGGCTTAATACTTTCCCGGTATTCCAAGGGTATAAAGGAAAGGTATTCAGACTTGATGATGGTCATGTTCACCGAGGTTCCTAAAATTAATAAAAAACTTATTTGACTTTTGACATCAGTTGTTAAGGGTCTCACGACATAGATAATTTGACTCTGTGAACTAATCTGAGAGTAATATGAATTCAATTAGAACATTGAATTTTGAACAATAAACAGATTTGTAACAAATTTTGTAAAAAAGATACACTATTTTTGTATATGTACACACATATATACACAGGTCAAAAAGATCCAAATTCAGTCTCCTATAATGGAGCACCTTAGCAATATACATCCAAGAATCAATGTCACACTTGCGGCATTAGTGTAACAGACTTAAACAGGTATATTGAGTTATCCCATCTATGTACATTGAGTTATTTCCCATCTATGTACCCTAATTTTAAAAAGTGTCTACATAACAACGACATTGACAAGAAGAAGGAAAACATGAAAACCAAAATATTTGAATTGAATGAGAAAAAAAGTATAAACCAGGTGATGCAAGAGTGTCACACAATGCCATGTATTGATATTGATTTCTTACAATTTTCAAACTTTGGGATAACAAGTTAACTGCGCATGCACAGAAATGAAACTGGTCAAATATGGAAGACTTCTCGAATATGGGTAACAACCATGAAAGCGTTGAAAGTTATAAGAAAACATTGGTGGTTTATTTTAATGGGGTTTAATGCCTTTTTCAACAGTATTACAGTCATATCGACTGGAGCACCTAACCGTTGATTCCTGGTATTTCTCACCAGTACTACCACTACCAGGGTTTTCCCTTGACTTTCAAAACAGGGGGTCATTTTGCCATATTATGACCACTATCAAGTAAGATAAAGAAGGCTGTCTAGCTATTTTGGGGGTCATTTCTGAAAAATGGGGGTCCAAATTCAAAGAAGGAGAGAGTCATGGAAAACCCTGAAAAATTACCCAAGAGGGAAAGAAGAAAATGCTTGTAATCATTCATGATTTTGAAAATACTTGCAAAACACGTAGGACAACTCCTTCAAAACCTTAGTTAATCAGCTTAATTGTATGCCAAAATGGAAAAGGCGACATTCATCTGTCAAATTCTAAAGATTTTTTAGGCAAATGGGAGGAGACATCCCTCCCACACCCTCCCCAGTCACCATCCCAATATAATTTAATTTTTAGTTTCTCCTATCAAAAAGGAGCGTTCTGAATGGTCTAGAAAAATTATTCATAACTCCATAAACACAATTTTGAGCACGCAGCGATTTTGTATGCTTCCGCACAAAATAGTACATGAAAACAAAAAATATTCTCTTCATCTCTTAAATAAAAAAACACACAACGCGTCTGTCGTATATGCTGATGAAAAGGCTCCTTGACCCAATTAAGAGATGAAGAGAATATTTTTGTTTTCATGGAGGTGTGAACCGAAAAACCTAATCACACTGTATGAATACACGTGATTGTGTGATTAGGTTTTTCGTTTCATACCTCAATGAAAACAAAAAAAGTTCTCTTCATTTCTTATAATTTAATAGCACCAGCGATAAAACTAAAAGCTTTACAAATTTTGATACTATTTTGTATGGGACTATTTTTTGTGGAAGCATACAAAATCGCTGCATGCTCAAAATTGTGTTCATGGAGTTATGAATAATTTTTCTCGACCAATCAGAATGCTCCTTTTTGATAGACCAAACTAAAAATTAAAATATTTACCAGTAAGTTAAAAATGTTATCTCATTTCTTAATCCAGGTTCCTTTGCCCTAAAACATGTTTGCCCTAATTACCATTGGTCCTAATTTATTTTCGCTCCCAGATACGTCACCCTAAATCCAGTTTGGCCAGGGTTCATCTATCGTATGATAATAGGTTTAACCTATAGACATGAAAAGTATTGATACTGCAATAGACCAAGCAATTGTTTGTTCAAGCAATTTCTTCATTTTGCACAGTGTTTTCCCAACTGTTTTATTTTTAGGGGCGTCAAAAAGCATCATATTAGGGAAGGGTTAAAGGGCCAAATACAGTTTCCTGATGGACACTAGGGTCTACTATTGTATTCAGCCATATTTGTCCATCCATGACTGTTTATGTTTGCATTTTTGATAGAAAGTTTAATAGCAATTTGTGAATTTTTTATTTTGGTACAGTTTTTGCAACAATTTTCATGTGAGCTTCAGAAAAATCAGGATAGCACAATCTACAATGTACTTGGTTCCCTTTACCATTTTCTGTTGGAAGTCAATTGAGATTATTATCATTTGGGTTTCACATGAATATCAAGATCTTAGTCAATAGTTAACAAAATAGACAACAAAATTTTAGACTGGTCCAAATTGAAAGACAACTTTCAAATTGCGCTAAAACCTGAAAATAT
This sequence comes from Fragum fragum, assembly GCA_946902895.1. Lineage (NCBI taxonomy): Eukaryota > Metazoa > Mollusca > Bivalvia > Cardiida > Cardiidae > Fragum > Fragum fragum. The sequence continues at coordinate 46,002,812 of OX336370.1, forward strand.
ATGCCTAATAGGATTGAAAATATTTTCCTTTTCCAACAAAGATTTCCATGATTGTGTTTCTAATGGGTAAGTATTTTGTTTTGTTCAAGGTGTTATTATATTCAAGTATCTGTGTTGTTTATCAATTTCAGGCAGAAGAACTGAAGGAACAAGGCAACGAGGCTGTGAAGTCTTCAAACTACAGTGCAGCTATTTTACACTACACCCATGCCATCTCGCTTGACCCAAAGAACCATTTTCTTTACAGTAACAGATCACATGCCTTTCTAAAGTTGGACCAGTATTATCTAGCTCTTAAGGATGCCATTGAAACCATTAAATTACAGCCAACATGGCCTAAGGTTTGGATTAGTTATATAGTGTAAGACAGATCTTTCAAAGAGACAGGATCCTGTATGGCCAAGTGGTTAATTTTAACAGGAATGATCCATTGAATTTTTATCGAAATAAAAACAGGGCTTTAATGAAAAGGGCTATTTTCCATGTCATGTATAGTGTCTTTTCTCATATTATAGGATTGATTTTAATCATATTATAGTCCTTTGGTGACCCTTTATCAGATGCTTTGCAACACTATTTATATACCAAAAATGGCTTGGCTGATTTTGCAATTAATTTATGCCATGAGAATTCTGAGCATTTCAACCAAATTTTACCTGAATCTCACATATATTTTGATGACCTTCAAGAAGACTCCTTGAAAAAACTGTTATCGACTGAAAATTTTGGGCCTAGGTTATTCTAAAAATTTAAAAGAGGGTAATAAATTATTATTACCCGCAAAATGAATGTTTTCGGGGGTATACTGGAATCAGCCTGTCTGTCCGCCTGTCTGTGTAAAAAATACTACCAATTTTGTGTAGCTAACTCCTCCTTCAGTTTAGTTTCAATACCATTGAAACTTTATACAAAGATTAACCACATGATAAAGTTTTGTAAGACGCAATTTGAAGTCTTAATTCCCCCTGGTTCAAGAATAATCTCCCCTTGACTTAGACATTATTCATACATTGTAGACATATACAGCTAATTATACTACCAATTTTGTGTCGCAAACTCCTCCTTTCTAGAAAAGCAAAGTCAGTAACTATGTCCTTGTATTGTTAAAGTTCTCGTTACACTGAAAGCACTGATGGGGGTATTGAGTTACATACTGTGACAAGTTTTAATTAATTACAGGGAAGTAACATTGTCTTGACTGAGTAAATGATACATTTGAGTTGCTTCCCTTCTTTAAAAAAAATCCTATTATATTACATAACCCATTACAAGACAACATCATTTTAGACAGGTCAAATTCAAAAGAAGTGGTATCTCAACAATCATGTAAATCGAAATAAGTGTCAGATAGGGTAGAAAACTTTGTGAGAAAGGAATAGTTGCTTGTCACAAGTAATGCTCCTTTTCCAACAATAATTTCCTTAGTACAATACTTGAGGAGCCTCAAAACATGAGTTTTTATTTGTCTGTCTGCCCAATTGTGTTAACACTACTCCTACATTTATTGACAAATTTGAATGAAACTTTCACAGGATGTTCCTAGTCACCTGACCTTGCGCATATTGTCAGGTTTTGCTATTTAGGCTTTGTCATAGAAAAGGTGGGCTTCTTGTTCACGCAACTCCTCCATTACTGGAAAGAAATACTTGAAATCTTTACAGAATGACCTTGTGCATATTATCAGGTTTTTACTTTTCTAGACTGTGCTGTGTTACAGAGAATGGGAGCTTAATGTGATAGTGCATGTTGTGACTATGGCACTCTCATTGAAACAAAATTAACTCTGAAAATTTTATATTTTCAAAAGTCTATATAACATGGTGATATTGATATTTTGTGTAATCTACTGTCTCTCTATTTCCAACAATCTAAAATGTCAATCATGAGTTTATGGTGACTTGACAGAACACTATTTTCGTTGATTTTTTACAGAGGGGGTGTGTAACACACTACTGGCTGGATATCTGGCTTCCCTCCCCACAAAAAGAAATTGTTTTGTCTCAGTTTTCTAATTTTTCATTTAGAATAAATCAAAATTAACTAGACATAATTATTATTGCATAGGGTTACCAGGGTCAAGGTCAAATATCAAGGTGACACTTTAAGGAGTGATTGCAGGATGGCATTATTCCATTCACAATTTAATTCTTAATCCAACTTTTTTCATAAATCTTGAGAAAAAATCTTAGTCTGCACCACCTGTTAGTCCCATTGTAACCAAAGTTGTTTATAATTTTTTTTACAAGAAATATTAATCCACAATCGAGTACTCTGGTGTTTTCAGTCCTTTGATTAAAATCAATTCTGAAAAATATACATTCAACAGGGCAAGTGTTAAGAATGAATTTTTACATGAGCCTCTATTGATATATTTCAGGGATTCTATAGGAAAGGTGATGTGGAATTTAAAGTTAAACATTTTACATCTGCGTTAATTTCATACGGGGTAAGTTGTCATTTGTAATTTTCAGGAATTATTGCACCTGTCCTACAAAAGAGAAACCTGAAAGCTGCATGATAGTACTAACCCATTACCAGATGATAATTTTGATAATTTAGACTGATACAAATTGAAGGAAATTGCGGAAGATAATTTCTAGTTGATGAAGTTTTTTAAATATTTGTCTTTATGGATGAAAATATTTGTGGAAATTGAAAAAAACTGCTTGTTATAAGCATTTTTTAATTTCCACCATGTTTGCCATTGCACATTTTCTTGGGAGTCATAAAACAGTAGGACTGTGTGGATTGTGCTCACTTATTAACCTTTGTCATGCTGAATTAGAAATTACATAAAGAATTGCTTTAACCCTTTCCCGTTTTTGGAAATTTAGACTGGTCCAATTTGAAAGAGGTTGCAGACGACAATGAAATATGCATGCAATTTGAAATCTGACCATCCTGCGTGGTAGAAAATATTGTGGAAAAAAGGAGAAATTGCTTGTTACAAGCAATTTCTTCTTTTTCCACAATATTTTCTCGAGTATAAAATCACAGAACGTAAAATTCCGTATTTGAACGGGAAAGGATTAAAATCAAAGGACTGACAGAACTGGAAGGTCTTAATAAGGGTCAATATTTCCTTTGAAAATTGATAAATTGAACAACTTTGGCTTACAGGGGAAAAGCAAGAAGTGAAGACCAAGATAAGACTGCACATATGTGCAGGCTGATCTTGGTCAATACCTCCTTCCAAAACAGGAATTTTTTGGGTTTAGGGTAACAAGGGTTAAAATCCACTAGACTAAATGCACCGGCAACTTGTGTATTTGGGTTGGACACTTTACACCCTTCAAAGCTGCTACCTAGTTATTGGTGCATAACCCATTCCCACACAACAAAATTTTAGATTAAAAGAGGATGCTGATGACATTTTAAGTAGATATTTTTTATTTTTTTATTTTTTTCTTTTGAGAATAAAACATTTTGTATATTGAAGAAATTTGCATGAATCAAGCAATTCTTCATTTTCCACAATGTTTTCCAGAAACTTTTTCTTGAGGGGTGTAAAAAAAGCATGGTTGTGTTGGAAAGGGTTAAGAGGGAGCATTTTGTTTCACCATCGTCTATTTCATGTATTTCTATTTCACATGATTGTGCTAGATTTCTAATAATGTCTTAACCCATATCAAAACAACAAAATGTTAGACTGGTCCAAATCAAAACAGATTCATACAAAAAGTTGAATTTTTTTTCATTTCAAAGAAATATTCTCTTCAGCTTTTAAATAAATCAATCCTACACCGTAACAAACATTTATCCTATTTTTAGCTCACCTGAGCACAAAGTGCTCATGGTGAGCTTTTGTGATATTTGAATGTCTGTCGTCCGTCGTGCGGCGTGCGGCAATTGAAGTGTTTACACTCTAGAGGCCACAGTTTTGACCCAATCTTCATGAAACCTGGTCAGAATAATTGTTAGGTCATGAGTATGAACCCTATTGATTATGGGAGGGTTCTTTTTGAAAACACTGGAAAAGGGGCCTTAATGACAATTTCTTTGTTTACACTCTAGAGAACACAAATATGGCTCTATCTTCGTGAAACTGTGCCAGAATAATCATTAGATCATACAGATGAACCCTATTGATTATTAGAAGGATCTTTCCGAAAACACAGGAAAAGAGGCCTTAATGACAATTTCTTTGTTTACACTCTAGAGGCCGAAATTTTGGCTTAATCATTATGAAACTTGGTCAGAATAATTGTTAGGTCATAAGGATGAACCCTATTGATTATGGAAAGGTTCTATTGGGAAAACGCAGGAAAAGGGGCCTTAACCCATTCCCACTCAATCCCGCATTTTTATGCCCCTGAAGAAAAGACATGTGGAAAACAAGGCTGAAAATGAAGAAATTGCTTGTCACAAGCAATTTATTCATTTTCAACCTTGTTTTCTACCCAAAAAGACTCAAATATTCAAAATTCTCTAAACTTGAAATTGTCATCTGCAGCTTCTTTGAATTTTGTCCTGTCTAACATTTTGTCGTGTTGTAATGGGTTAATGACAATTTCTTTTCTATAGTCTAGAGGCCACAATTTAGGCACAATCTTCATGAAACTAGGCCAGAATTATTATTAGGGCATGAGGATGAAGCCTATTGAATATTGGAAGGTTCTTTTGGAAAACACAGGAAAAGGGGTCTTAATGACAATTTCTTTGTTTACACTCTAGAGACCACAATTTTGGCTCAATTTTCATGAAAATTGGCCAGAATAATTGTTTAGTCACCAGGATGAACACTATAGATTTCAATCTTCATGAAACTAGGCTAGAATTATTATTAGGGCATGAGGATGAAGCCTATTGATTATTTGAAGGTACTTTTGGAAAACACAGGAAAGGGGGACTTAATGACAATTTCTTTGTTAATGCTCAAGAGGTCATCATTTCGGCTCAATGGTCATGTCACTTGGTCAGGATACTTGCTAGGTCATAAAGATGATTATGGGAAGGTTCTATAGGATAACAAAAAGGGGCCATAATGACAATTTCTTTGTTTACAATATAGAAGTCACAGTTTTGGCTCAATTTTTATGAAACTAATCATAGTTATTTGTCTCTAGTTGCATTTTTTTAACAGCAGACAGTTCAGGTGAGCAATTTAGGACCATCATGGTCCTCTTGTTGAATTTTTGCCAAACCACAGCTCATTGATGTGTTTTCTTTCACAGCAAGCTATGATGTTAGACCCATCAAATACAGAAGTTAAAGAAGCAGTGAACAAAACAAATAAAGAAATTATCAAACAAAGAAAAGGTATACTTCTTACTATATTACTAGTTTGCTTATTTTATCAGCTCAGCTGTTTTCAGAGAAAACCTGAGGTATTGCTGTAGCCTTGGTGTCGTCGTTGTCGTTGTGGGAAAACTTTGAAATTTTATGATATCACTGCTTCTACTAAAGACATTCACTTGAAACTTGGCACGCTCGTTCACTATTAAAAGAGAAACCTATACTATCAAGGGGTATAACTCTAGATGCATTTTGTCTACTATCCAGCACCTAACAGCTGAGCGTAAGCACCCTTAGGCAGTGCTCTTAATTACTAAAGCATACTGGATGAAAAAATTTTAGACTAGTTCAAATTAAAAGAAGTTACAGATGACAACTTTCAGTTGATATAATTCTAATTTATTTGATTTTGAGGTGGGAAAAATTGTGATTTATGAACAAATTGCTTGCTACAGGCATCAAAAGCAGAATTGTGTTGGAATAGGTTACTTAATTTACTGATGCATAATAGTATTCTTAATAACATGAAAAGAATATTAACCCAATACCACACGGCAAAATTTTAGACTCTTCTGAAATTGAAAGGAGTTGCAGACAAAAATTCAAAGTTTATGAAATATTAGATAGTTGTACTTTCTGAGAAGAAAATATTGTGTAAAATAAGGAAATTGCTTGTTGCAAGCAATTTCTTCATTTAACACAATGTTTTCTAAATAATTTTTCACCCAATGTTTTTCTTGTGGGGCGTCAAAAAGTGTCAATATGTGGGAATGGGTTAAATAAAGAATAGCACAGATGCCATTTCTTGACTGCATTTGCTTTATGGGGAAACAGGAATTGTGCCATACCTGTATTATTTATGGAAATTTTTGGTCAAGTTAGACCACATAGTTCAAATCCATGGAATTACCCAGTGAAATCAAATCAAAAGTGAAGCTACCAAAGTAAAGTGATGACCTGTCCTGCTTTTTCAAACTTCAAACTTTACACCTGCAAATAAAACCTCTGATACAGTAATAGCCCTATACTTTATTTCAGCTGCAGCCAGACAACCCTGGATATTCTGTGGATGTGGTTTTATGTTGGGTATTTTGATTGTTTTAGCAGACCAGTTTTTAGCAGATAAGCCATCAATAAAGGTATATAATGAGTTTCTCATGTGGAATCACATGTAATTACGAATAATTTGAAATAATTCAAATAATCACTCTAATGTTTTGAGATCATAGCAGTAGTTTAAAGGGGAAATTAGTAATTTCGTATAACCTCTGTAGGTTGTTGTGCAAGACGTCGAGACATTTTATACCAACTAATCATAGTAAGAACTAAAGGGAAGACAGGTGATTGGCTGACCGATATACTCCAAATTGGACATAGTCTTGTTCTGTCCTCCATTTGGGGCTTGATTCTAAATTAGTTTTTCTTGAAACAAAAGCCATAAAGAGTGTGTGAAGAGGAAAATACAATTTCAAAATTACTTATCTTTTCATTATATTATTACCATGTCGCAATGGGCAATTTTTTTTCTTGAAGACAGTGCATATATTTCTGCCTCCATTGGAGTGAATCGCTATAAGCATCTATTATCAAATTTAAGGACCGACAGTTGTCAATAAAGCAACTAAAGATTGAGATTAAATGGTTAGAACATCGAAATGATGAAAATGGTATTGATATTGATGCTAAGGCATTTAAAGGAAATTCTTGACACTAACTACAGGCAATTTCACTTGATTAATTCTAAATATTGCAAACCAAACAGCCCCTTTTAATTAAAGGTAAATTATAAGTGATAAGTACGAATGACACAGTGTAAAAATCAAGGTAAATGGTGATTTGTGACACTTTGCTAGTCCATATTTGGACAAATCACACCCACAGATTAAACATAGGAGTAAGTGCTAAAAAAGGATTGATATATTGGTTGTCTACTAATTAATTTCTTGCCATTTATAGCGGCTCTTGCAAAGATTACAAAAGTAAACTTATGGCTCTAAATTTCTAAATTTCTTACTATAATGCTTTCAGACTTTTTTAGAAGGTGATAAAGCTGATTTTGTATTAAAAGTTACTGTTCATAACTTTCAAAAAAAAAAAAGAAAAGAAGAAAAAAATGTCTGGCATTTCAAGATGCCAAATAAGTCAGCAAAATACAACCTAAATGGAATCGAAATTCATCAAGTAATTAAGTCATCTGTCAAAAACTGCCTTATTTGTGGTTTCCATGACGTATCAATAACGTCATTGGCTTCCGCTAGCACAGCAGTCGTTACTGACATCACCCAAAACCTAATATACCCATCTGGTAAATTCAGATGTTTCAAAGTATGGCATAGTAAATATATCACATTTAACCCATTCCAACTCAATCCCTCCTTTTTACGCCCCTCAAGAAAAAAACTTTGGAAAACATTGTGGAAAATGAAGAAATTGCTTGATACAAGCAATTTCTTCATTATCCACAATGTTTTCTATTCAAAAAGACGAAAAAATTCAAAATTCCATCAACTTGAAATTGTCGTCTGCAGCTTCTTTCAATTTGGACCAGTCTAAAATTTTGCTGTGTTGGAATGGGTTAAATCAACTTTATGGTGAATTTTGTGGTAATATTTATTGTGAAAATGACTAATAACTATTGGAAAAGCAGATAATTTTCCTTTGTCAAATTTTCATGAAAATCTGTGGAAGAGCTGCTTTAAAGCTTCTCATCTTCAAGAATGGTGGGTTAAGGTCACAATTGACCATTGATTGAAAACCATTTCCGGGCTCTAACTCAAGAAGCAATGGACCTACAACATTAAAAGTTAATATGATTGTTGCTAATTACCCATGGAAGTGCGCTATCATTTTGTGGTCATAGAGTTCAAAGGTCAAGGTCACATTTGAACCTTTGATTGAAAAAACGTTTCCAGCTTCTAACTCAAGAAGTTATAGACCTACAAACTTGAAACTGCATATGACCCAAGGAAGTGCCCTATAGTTCTGGGGTCACGGAGGTCAAAGGTCAAAGTTACACTTGCCCATTCATTGAAAAACATTTCTGGGCACTAACTCAAGAAGCAATAGACATATAACCTTGATACATAAAGCAATTGTTGGTAATGACCCAAGAAAGTGCCCCTTTGGGTCATGTAGGTCAAAGGTCAATGTCACAATTGAAATTTGATTGAAAACTATTTCTGGGCTCTAAGCCTTAAGCCATGTGACCTAGGACCATAAAACTTTATACACATGTTGTCTACAACCCAAGGAAGTGCCTTATCATTTTTGTCAAGCCCCCTTGCAATGAGTGAGACATCATTGTAACTATGACAAGAAAGTGTAAGTGCATTAGTGCATTAGTCCGTTAGTTAGTCTGTTAGTCCATCCGTCCATCCGAATTTTTCCAGACAATTACACCTACATTTTTGGATGGATTTCAAAATATCTTTGCACAATTATTCTCCATCATGAGTAGATGTGCCATTTGAAAGAACTTTTGGGATAGTTCTAATGTCAAGGTCACAGCTCAAGGTCAAACACCAAAATTGTGTTTGTCCGGACAATTACTACTACATTTATGGATGGATTTCAAATTAACTTGGCAAAATTATTCTTCATCATGAGTACATGTGCCATTTGAAAAGATTTTTGGGATACTCCTAATGTCAAGGTCACAGCTCAAGGTCAAACACCAAAATTGTGTTTGTCCGGACAATTACTACTACATTTATGTATGGATTTCAAAATAACTTTGCACAGTTATTCTTCATCATGAGTACATGTGCCATTTGAAAAGATTTTTGGGATACTTCTAATGTCTAGGTCACAGCTCAAGGTCAATTACTAAAATTGTGTTTGTCCGGACAATTACTCCTACAATTATGGATGGATTTCAAAATAGATAGGCACAATTATTCTCCATCATGAGTAGAAGTGCCAATTGAAATAATTTTTTGGATAGCTTCAAGTTCTAGGTCAAAGCTCAAGGTCAAACACTAAGATTGTGCTTGTCCGGAGCAAGATACCTACAAAACTTTGTGGGCTCGACAGCAGTTGTCCTGGGACAACCATCTTGTTTAGTCATGTGAGTCAAAGATCAAGGTCACAAAGGAACTTTGAAAACTGTTTCCGTACTCTAACTAAGTGAATTTGACTTAGGACCATGAAACTTTATACACATGTTATCCATGACCCAAGGAGGTGCCCTAATGATTTTTGTCAAGGTCAAGGTCATAATTGAACTTTGAAAACCATATCTGTTTTGGGGAAATGCCAATCAAAGGTATTAGTTGGCTTTGTGACAATTCTAGTTTGAAACAAGAATGGAATGATGTTACAGAAGTCTGTATAACCCTACCTTTGTAGCTTTTCCATTTATAAAGTCTTTTATGCCTGACAACTATGGAAAAAATATATCTTTAGCTCATAAGTTTAGCATTATTGCTGTGACATTTAATTACAATTTGGTTGTAGGGTTTCTTACCACACATACAAGTATTTTGATGCACCAAGTAAAATATTTGTAGAAACACATGGTTTGAAACAAGTATTTTTTTCCTTCTCTCAATGTTTCCTAATCTATTATTAGGTCATGGTGACCTATTGCGATTGTCTTTCGTCTGTCGTCCTGCATTAACTTTTTACAGTTTCAACTTCTTCTTAAGAACTCTTGGACAGACTTCAACAAAACTTGGCAGGAAGCATCCTCATGGGAAGGCACTTCAGATTTGTACACGTCATGGAGTTATCTCTCCTTGGGGCCCCATAAGGGGCAAAAAGGGGTATATCTTTAAAAATCTTCATGTCAAGACCTGCTGGACTATCAAGTTTGTACAAGAAAAAAAAAAATATGTCGAGAAATGGCCTTGCTAGGGGGGAGGGCAAAGGTGGGGGTTTTCATAAGCTTACATAGTGACAACTTCGAAAATCTTTTTCTACAAAATCAAAATACATACAGCTCTGATAATTGGTATGTGGCATCATATGGTGGACCTCTATCAATATTGAATAAATTATGGCCCCAGAGACAGTAACAGCCCATTCTCGAATGTTACAAGTTTAACACAGGCTTAAATAGTGAAAATTACAAAAAAAATTCTCCCAAAGGAAAGGGCCTAAAGCTTTGATGTTTGGTATGTAGCATCATCTGGTGGATTTCTATCAGGATTGTATAAATTATGGCCCCAGAGATAAACGTCATAAGTTTAACATAGGCTTATATAGTGAAAATTTTAAAAATCTTCTCTAAATCAGAGGCCTAGAGCTTTGATATTTTGTATGTAGCATCATCTGGTAGATCTCTATCAAGATTGTATAAATTATGGCCATAGGGTCATAATTAGCCCATCCATGACATCACAAGTTTTACTCAGGGCTTACATAGTGAAAATTTAAAAACTCTCCTTCTCCCAAACAAGAGGGACTAGAGTTATGATATTTGCTGTACAACATCATCTGGTGGACCTTTATCAAGACTTTATTAATTATTGCCTGAGGGTCATGATTATCCCATCCCAGACGTCACAAGTTTAACATAGGGTTGTTTGGTGAAAACTTTTAAAAAATCTTCTCCCAAACAAAAAAGCCCTAAGCTTTTATATTTGGTATGTAGCATAATCTGATGGAATTTTATCTCTTTTTGTGCCCTATTGGCCTCTTGTTTTTCGTTTTGTATGTATTTTGAATAATGGTCTGCAATGTCCTTTTTTTTGACCATTCTAAATTTCTTTTATTTCGTATTCAGTTAACGCTTGTGATGCTGAATTAAATCCTTACTAAATTGAGTTAAAACCAACGGGCTGAAAGCACTGGAAGCTTTTATTGTAAGTTAAAATTCACATGTGAAAAGACACATGTGCAGGCTGATCTTTGATTGAACCTTCTGCCAAAAAAGGAATATTCAGGGTCCAGGGAGATATTGTCTTTAAGCAAGATGTGAAATGATTTGTTTGTTAGAAAAGCAATGTATAGGGAATATTACAAAGTGTGTTTTTCTAGTTGTTGCAATCATGTTTGAGACACATGTGTAGGTATTTTGGGGGGATGAGACGATATACCTTTTCAGACTGGAAATTAAGAAAATCCGCTGAAAATAATTAAGAAAGAAGAAAAAATACATACATTATTGGCACTTTTATGGAAAAACCCAAGCATCAGTACACAATAAAATTTAGTCCGCATTTGAAGGTAAATGATGGATACGGTTTATGACACATATCAAAGACAGAAATTTTTTTCTGCTGAGTTCTTTCAGATAGCCAGACTTTTATGCAGATTATATATAGGTATATAGTAAAAAGAGATATTTACTTTTCAGTATATGGTGCTACAGTTTATTTTGATAATAATATTCACCGGAATTGGATACTTGTGTCTTTATATATACAGGTAAAGTATAATTCTGCTATTTTACACTTTTTGTGCCCATTTATATGAAGCATTTTTGTTGGTTAACTGTTTGACAACTTTAAAGGTCATACTTACAGCTAGATATAGATTAACCCTTTCCTGGACAAACCTGGGATTTATGGTCCCTGTGATCTTAAATTTGAGAAAACATTATGGAAAAGGGAGAAATTGCTTGTAACAAGCAATTTCTCCTTTTCCCGCATTATTTTCTACTACAAAGGATGGTTTCATTCGCAATTGCATCCAAATTCTCATTGTTATCTGCAACCTCTTTCAATTTGGACCTGTCTAAAATTAAAAAAAAACAGGATCGGGTTAAGATGATAATAACTAATAATTAGTTAATAGTTTCAAAATGCTGCAGCCTCCGTCATAGCATCATAGTTTGAGCATCATATTCTTTCCGACATTTGTTTCTCACCTATGGGTGGATAATTGTAAACCTAAGTGGAATAGCAGCTGGAGGCTAGAAAAGGATGTAGTGGCAGTACTGGATTGAGAAATACCAGGAATCCATCGTTAGGTGATCCAACTGCTGCGACATGACTGAAATACTGTTAAAAATGGAGTTTAACCCCATTCAATCAATCAATCAAACTAGTGCAGAAATTGATGGATTGCTTGCTAGGCATACTGAGCTCTGAAAGCAAGGTCAACTTTGATATTAAAGCAAGGTATCAATGTTTTTTTCATGTCACAGATTTTATCTTTATTCCCTCTCATGTGTAATTTGAATAAAATTGCCCGAAATAGTTTTGAGAAAATCAGAGGTTGTTTATCTATATAAACTAGGTTGTTCCTTAATAGCCTATGTAGGCTTTTAATCTATTTTTAGATTACAAGAGACAGTTGCAATGAAATTCACAGTTTTTCCTATATAGTCCTCATAAACATTGATCCTCCTCTATAAAATGCATTGGGGTACCAAAAATAAGATAATTATTCACTCTGCAAAATGGTATTTGTACAAGGATGATCATGTTTTTATTTAAGATTTATTGTGCAATGTATTATTTTATGGCCCTGATCATCTGTCCATCTATCGGTCAATTTTTATACGCCCGTCGAAGACAGGATGTATTATGGGATCACCCGTGATGTCCGGGCGTCCGGGCGTCCGGTTGTCCGGGCGGTGTCCACTTCTTTGTCCGGGGCATAACTCTGTCACCGTAAGTCCGATTGACTTTAAACTTGGCAGTTATATTCTTCTCATCAATACGGAGTGCAGTGCGCAATAACCATAACTCTACCTGGCTTATTTTTTGAGTTATTGACCTTTGTTGTTTTTCATACTTGAATCTTGTCCGGAGTATATCTCTGAAAGTATTATAGCTAGGATCATGAAACTTCATGGGTGTATAGATCTCACCAAGGGGGAGTGCAGTGCACAAGAACCACAACTCTACCTGGCCTATTTTTTGAGTTATTGCCCTTTGTTGTTTTTCATACTTGAATCTTGTCCAAAGTATATCTCTAAAAGTATTATAGCTAGGATCATGAAACACCATGGGTGTATAGATCTCACCAAGGGGGGGGGGTGCAGTGCACAAGAACCATAACTCTACCTGGCCTATTTTTTGAGTTATTGCCCTTTGTTGTTTTTCATTCTTGAATCTTGTCCGGAGTATATCTCAAAAAGTATAATAGCTAGAATCATGAAATTTCATGGATGGATAGAGCTCACCAAGTGGGAGTCCAGTGTACAAGAACCATAACTCTACATGGCCTATTTTTTTAGTTATTGCCCTTTGTTGTTTTTCATACTTGAATCTTGTCCGGAGTATATTTCTAAAAGTATAATAGCTAGAATCATGAAATTTCATGGATGGATAGAGCTCACCAAGTGGGAGTGCAGTTTTCAAGAACCATAACTCTACCTAGCTTATTTTTTGAGTTATTGCCCTTTGTTGTTTTTCATACTTGAATCTTGTCCGGAGTATATCTCTAAAAGTATAATAGCTAGAATCATGAAATTTTATGGATGGATAGAGCTCACCAAGTAGAAGTGCAGTGTACAAAAACCATAACTCTACCTGGCCTATTTTTTGAGTTATTGCCCTTTGTTGTTTTTCATACTTGAATCTTGTCTGGAGTTTATCTCTTAAAGTATTATAGCTAGGATCATGAAACTTCATGGGTTTATAGATCTCCTCAAGGGGGGTTACAGTGCACAAAAACCATAACTCTACCTAGCCTATTTTTTGAGTTATTGCCCTTTGTTGTTTTTCAGACTTGAATCTTGTCCAGAGTATATCTCTAAAAGTATTATAGCTAGAATCATGAAATTTCATGGATGGATATGGCTCACCAAGTAGGAATGCAGGGCACAAGAACCATAACTCTACCTGGCCTATTTTTTGAGTTATTGCCCTTTGTTGTTTTTCATACTTGAATCTTGTCCGGAATATATCTCTAAAAGTATAATAGCTAGAATCATGAAATTTCATGGATGGATAGAGCTCACCAAGTGGGAGTGCAGTGTGAAGAACCTTAACTCTACCTAGCCTATTTTTTGAGTTATTGCCTTTTGTTGTTTTTCATACTTTGTTTGACAAAAAATATTTATTCAAAATAACCTGTTCTATTCAAATCCCCAGTTAATATTAAACAGTGTGACGGGCGTATCTTGTGACAGTTTGGCACCTTGTTTCTTAATTGCAAAAACCCAAGGTTTTATATCACTACTATTTCCTTATATTCCATTTATTAAATACCCTCAATTGTTGACTATAAAGAAAAAAAATCTCATACAACTTGTCTGCAATCAACATTTTTAGCGATTTTTAGCTCTACTGGCCGAATGCCACTAGAGCTATAGCGATGGCTTTTTCCCGTCCGGCGTCCATGCGTCCGTCCGTCCGTCCGTCTGTCATCCGTCCATTAAACTTTTCCTTGTTTACGCGATAAAGTCCACAGTTCTCATCAGATTCTCTTCAAACTTTCACAGAATGATTGTACCATCATAAGGATTGTTCCTTTCGAAATTGGGTCAGATCCAACTGGAAACACGGGAAAAGGGGCCTAATTAAAACTTAATTAAAAAAATCTTCGTTTACGCGATAAAGTCCACAGTTTTCATAGGATTCTCTTCAAACTTTCACAGAATGATTGTACCATCATAAAAATTGTTCCTTTCGAAAATGGGTATGATCCGTCAAGAAACACGGGAAAAGGGGCCTTATGAAAATTTAAATAAAAATTAAATTAAAAATCCTCGTTTACACGATAAAGTCCACAGTTTTCATTGGATTCTCTTCAAACTTTCTCAGAATGATTGTACCATCATAAGGATCGTTCCTTCCGAAAATGGGTATGATCCGTCAAGAAACACAAGAAAAGGGGCCTTATGAAAATTTAATTAAAAAATCCTCGTTTACGCGATAGAGTCCACAGTTCTCATCAGATTCTCTTCAAACTTTCACAGAATGATTGTACCAACATAAGGATCGTTCCTTTCGAAAATGGGTATGATCCGTCAAGAAACACGGGAAAAGGGGCCTTATGAAAATTCATAAAAATTCAATTAAAAATCCTCGTTTACCCGATAGAGTCCACAGTCTCCATTGGATTCTCTTCAAACTTTCACAGAATGATTGTACCATCATAAGGATTGTTCCTTTCTAAAATGGGTATGATCCATCGAGAAACACGGGAAAAGGGGCCTTATGAAAATTTAATTAAAAAATCCTCGTTTACGCGATAAAGTCCACAGTTTTCATCGGATTCTCTTCAAACTTTCACAGAATGATTGTACCAACATAAGGATCGTTCCTTTCGAAAATGGGTATGATCCGTCAAGAAACAAGGGAAAATGGGCTTTATGAAAATTCACTAAAAATTCAATTAAAAATCCTCGTTTACGCGATAGAGTCCACAGTTTTCATTGGATTCTCTTCAAACTTTCACAGAATGATTGTACCAACATAAGGATTGTTCCTTTCAAAAATGGGTATGATCCGTAGAGAAACACGGGAAAAGGGGCCTTATGAAAATTTAATTAAAAAATCCTCGTTCACGCGATAAAGTCCACAGTTTTCATTGGATTCTCTTCAAACTTTCACAGAATGATTGTACCAACATAAGGATTGTTCCTTTCAAAAATGGGTATGATCCGTAGAGAAACACGGGAAAAGGGGCCTTATGAAAATTTAATTAAAAAATCCTCGTTCACGCGATAAAGTCCAGAGTTTTCATCAGATTCTCTTCAAACTTTCACAGAATGATTGTACCAACATAAGGATTGTTCCTTTCGAAAATGGGTATGATCCGTCAAGAAACATGGGAAAAGGGGCCTTATGAAAATTTAATTAAAATTCAATTAAAAATCCTTGTTTACGCAATAGAGTCCACAGTCTTCATTGGATTCTCTTCAAACTTTCACAGAATGATTGTACCAACATAAGGATCGTTCCTTTCGAAATTGGGTATGATCCGTCAAGAAACATGGGAAAAGGGGCCTTATGAAAATTCAATTAAAAACTCCATTAAAAATCCTTGTTTACACGATAGAGTCCACAGTTTTCATCTGATTCTCTTCAAACTTTCTCAGAATGATTGTACCAACATAAGGATCGTTCCTTTCGAAATTGGGTATGATCCGTCAAGAAACATGGGAAAAGGGGCCTTATGAAAATTCAATTAAAAACTCCATTAAAAATCCTTGTTTACACGATAGAGTCCACAGTTTTCATCTGATTCTCTTCAAACTTTCTCAGAATGATTGTACCAACATAAGGATCGTTCCTTTCGAAATTGGGTATGATCCGTCAAGAAACATGGGAAATGTGGCCTTATGAAAATTCAATTAAAAACTCCATTAAAAATCCTCGTTTACACGATAGAGTCCACAGTTTTCATCGGATTCTCTTCAAACTTTCTCAGAATGATTGTACAAGCATAAGGATCGTTTCTTTCGAAAATTGGTCTGATCTGTCATGAAACAGGGGAAAAGGGGCCTTTATTAAAATTTAATAAAAAAATTCTTGTTAACACTCTAGAGTCCACAGTTTTCATCAGATTGTATTTAAACTTTCACAGAATGATTGTACCATCATAAGGATTGTTCCTTTGGAAATTTGGTCAGATCCAACTGGAAACACGGGAAAAGGGGCCTTATGAAAATTTAATCGAAAAATCTTTTAAGAAATACTCTTTAACACTCTGGAGTCAATAGTTTTCATCGGATTCCCTTCAAACTTTCACACAATGATTGTACTATCATTAGGATTATTCCTTTTGAAATTAGGTATGATCCTTCAAGAAACACAGGAAAAAGGGGCCTTATGAAATGTTTAATAAAAAATTCTCATTAATAATCTAGAGCCAACAATTTACAACTGTTTCTCTTCAAACTTTCACAGAATGATTGTACCATCATAAGGATTGTACCTTTTGGAATCGGATATGATTCCTCAAGAAACATAGGAAAAGGGGCCTTATTAAAATATAATTCAAAGATCTTTGTTAACACTCTAGAGTCCACAGTTTTCATCTGATTGACTTCTAACTTTCACAGAATGATTGTACCATCATAAGAATTGTTCCTTTCAAAATTTGGTATAATCAGTCAAGGACCATGGGAAAAGGGGCCCGATTAAATTGGATTGAAAAAGTCCTTGTAAACACAATAGAGTCCATAGTTTTCAACAAATTCTTTTCAAACATTCCCAGAATGATTATTACATTATGTGGATTGTTCCTTTCGGAAGTAGGTTTGATCCATCAAGTTTCATGGGAAAAGGGGCCCAATGAAAATTTAATAAAAAAAATCTTAGTTAACACATAATGGCCCTAGATTTCACCTGATTGACTTCAAACTTTCACATAATGATTGTACCATCATAAGGATTGTTCCTTTCAAATTGGGTCTGATCCATTGAGAAACATAGGAAAAGGGGCCTTAGGAAAATTCAATTAAAAAATCTTAATTAATGCTTGTAAGTCCACAGGTGAGATGGGGTTGTCTTTATACTCAAACAGAATAATTATACTTTTGTAAGAAGAGTTCCCTTTGGAATTGGTTCAGATCCATCAAGTAACATGGGAAAAGGGGCTATATGAAAATTCAATTAATAAAACCCTGTTAACACAATAAAGCCCACAGCTTTGATCAGATTTTGTTGAAACTTTCACAGAATGATTGGAAGGTCATAACTATCATTCTTTTCATAACAGGGTTTGAACTGTCAAGAAGCACAGGAAAAGGGGCCTTATGAAAATTTCATTTATAAATCCTTGTTACAAAGTCCAGAGCTTTCATCAGATTTTCTTCAAACATTCACAGAATAATTGTACAATAATAATGATTGTTGATGTTTGCATTAGACCTGATCCGTCAAGTATCACAGGAAAAAGAGCATTATGAAATTTAATTTTAAAATCATTGTACCACAATAAAGTCAACAGTTTTCATCAGATTCTGTTAAAACTTTCGCAGAATGATTATTCCATCATGAGGATTCTTTCTTTACAAATTAGGCGTGATCTGTCTAGTATCATGGGAAAAGGGGCCTTTAGAGAATTTTATCTATAATCCTTGTAACCAAGTCCAGAGCTTTCATTGGATTTTATTCAAACCTTCACAGAATCATTGTACAATAATCACGATTGTTGAGGCTGACATGAGACCTAATCCTTCAAGTATCACAGGAAAAGGAGCCTTATGAAAATTTTATTATAGAAATTTGACACCAAGATAAAGTCTGCAGTTTTCATCAGATTCTGTTCAAACTTTCACAGAATGTTTGTACCATCATAAGGATTGTTTCTTTCCAAATTGGGCCTGATCTGTCTAGTATCATAGGAAAAGGGGCTGTATGAAAAATTATTACCAAATCCTCATAAACACAACAATGCTCTCAGTCTTTATCAGAATCTCTTCAAACTTTAATAGAATGATTGTACCATCATTTGGATTGTTCCTTTGTAAATTAGGTCTGATTGGTTAAGTGACACAAGAAAAGGGACCTTATAAAAATTTTATGTCAAAACATCATTATTACAATAAAGTCCTCAGTCTTTATCATTTTCTTCAAACTATCATTAGGATTGTTCCTTTGAACATTGGGTCTGATTTGTTAAGTTTCACTGGAAAAGGGGCCTTATGAAAATTTAGTTACAAAAATTCTTGACACAATTCAGTCCACTGTTTTCATTGATTCTCTTTAACTTTTAAAGAATGATTCTACCTTCATTAGAATTGTTCCTTTTGAAATTTGGTTTGTTCTGTAAAGTATCATGAGAAAAGGGGCCCTATGAATATTTCACTATAATTCATTAACACAATAAATTCCACAGATTAAACAGATTGATTGTACCATCATTCCAATTGTTGATTTTGACAGTGGATCTGACTATAGCAAGGGTCACATAAAAAGGGGCCTTATGAAAAACTCTCTTCAGTATTCTGGTTAACACAATGATGTCCCTTGATTTCACCGGATTCACTTCAAAATTTCCAAGAATGATTGTACAAATACTTAGATGGTTCTTTTCAGAACTGGGTACAATCCATCAAGTATCATGTAAAAAGGGGACATATGATTTTTTTTTTAAATATTCTAGTAAACATAATGAATTCCCAATATTTCATCGGATTCACTTTTAACTTTCATAGAATGATAAAACCAACAGTAAAATATCACGGGAAAAGGGGCCTTATGAGAACTTGAATTTAATATCTTTGTTAACACAATAAAGTCAACAGTTTTATTGGATTCTCTTCAAAGATGCATGGAATAATTGTGGCATTCGAAACACAGGAAAAGGGGCCTTACAGATTATCATTCAAAACATTCTTGTGTATGAGATGAAGATCACAATCATTATCAGGTTGTCTTTTAAATTTCACAGGACAATTGTCGGGTTGTAAGGAAAGTTCCTTTTGGAATGAAATTGATCCATCAGAAAACACAGGAAAAGGGGCCTTATTGATTTTCATTCAAAACAATCCTGTTTATATGATTAAGTCCACAATTATTGTCAGATTCTGATGAAATATTCACAGAATGATTGTAGGGTCATAAGGTAACTTTCTTTTTGAAATGGAGTGGATCTGTCATGAAACATGGGCAAAGGGGCCTTTAGGATTGTTGCTTAAAATGATAAAGGGGATAAAGCCCCTTTTTTTTTCTTTATGCATTCTTCTTTGAGCAATTAACTTCCTTAAATATCAGATTTCTTTAACGGAAAACTTGATAACCAGTAGAGCGTCTCAGGCCCTCATGGGCCTCTTGTTTTAGGAAAAAAACAAACGGTATTTCGAATCGATCAACCAATCTCTTGATATTCTACAATGTTTTCTACCCAGAAAGTTGAAAAAATCCAAAATTTCAGAAACTATAAATTTTTCATCTGTAACTCCTTTCAATTTGGACCAGTCTAAAATTTTGCCGTCTGGTAATGGGTTAAGGAAATTTTGAAGATAATGATGTGACTTCAACATCATAGTGGAGTTGTTAATTTGCCAGATGTTTGTTGTCAATCTTTGAAAGAGTATGAAAAAAGTTTACTAATCTTGGGCCTAGAAGCTTGTTCCAAATGTTTCATCACACTGTTTCCTCCTCATACAATCATTCCTTAATATTGACCTTGCATTAGTCTAACTATTAATTGCAATAAGTGCAAACTACATCCAGTGAAAACATTTGTCTTGATTGAACCTCATTTTTTAGGCTTATAACAAAGTCTAATTTTAAAAGGTGAAAACATTTTGATCTATAATCAAGTGATGAATATGAACACTTAACTCATTCCCAAAGAAGTTGCAGTCGACAATTTTAAGTTTGTGAAATTTAAAAAATCTTTGTCTTTTTGGGTAGAAATCATTTAGAAAAATGAAGAAATTGCTTTTAAATGCATTTCATTTTCCTTAGTGTTTTCCTAGGGTTTTTTTAGGGGCCTAAAATACGGGATTGTGTGGGAATGGGTTAACTAAAAGGCTGTTTAAATGGCATTTGAAACTGAGAGACATGCTACTCAGATAAATCATCATTTGAAGACTACAATAAACCGATTGTGGCCGTCAATCAAGGAATCAACTGACCAATGAAATAATTTATTCAGCCTGTACCTGAGCTTATCAACTCCGACATTGACCGCCATTTTGTTTACCTTTATTGTTGGTTTGGCAACTTATGCGTCGTAACTACAGCTTATTCAAGCTGTAGTTACAACGTATAGGTCACAAACCAACTATTTTCTTTTTTGTTACATGCTACTGGCCATAAATTTTGCAAAATAAAGCCTTTAAAAATCAAAGTGGAAATTCCTGTCGGAGTTAATGGCCGGAGCATAAGGAGTCAGTGGGTGGGGCCAGCGATTGGTCAATCATTTTGTATGTTGAATAGTCCAAGTGTTACTACAACTCTTAAATGTTGTTGGTATTTCATTAGCCATCTCCACACCTCAGGTACAGTGACGCTTTTGGATGCCCCTCAAGAAAAACAACTGGGAAAACTGGGCTTGTAACAAGCAATTTCTTAATTCTACACGATATTTTCTATCCAGAAAGTTGAAAAAATCTAAAATTTCATCAACTTTAAATTTTCATCTGCAACTCCTTTCAAATAGGACTAATCCAAAACTTTGCTGTCTGGTAATGGGTTAAGCAAATATGATTGAATGTATTTTTCTAAAAGCAGAGCCCTAGAAACAAAATGATGTATTTTGTTGTTAGGCAACCGAATAAGCTGTAGTTACAACATGTTCTTTGCCCAGCACTGTTCCTAGAGGGATTCTACCTAAACTTTGTGTTGTTGGTTCACATTAGAATCATCAAGCTCATATACTATTACCAATTCATGGTGTATGGCTTATTATTTTATAGATATATTGATGCTTCACAAACAAGATCTCTTCTGGAACCACCTGTTGATTTACTTGAAGGTACAGTATCTTTTATTGAATATGTGTTATGTGCTTTAATGCAACACAGCTCAATCCTGCATTTTAGCACTATTGAAGAATTAGGGAAAGGGAGAAATTGCCTCAGGATTCCCGCTGCTGGTTGTCTTTGTGGCCAAATGAAACAAGTCTAGTGTTCTCCCTGTGGTCAGCGGCTAATGACACTAGTCACAATTCTATCCATCATATTTTGGAAAGATTTTTGGTCAAGTGGAGGTTCCAGCTCGAGAACCCCAGGATCAAGAGTACCATATCCTAATGATTGAACTAAATGGCCCGGATTCTTCAAATTTAGGCCTGTCCAGAAATTGTTCTCTAAATATCAATTTTTTATCCCCCGCTGTTTCGGTGAAGGGGATATAGAAATGGTCTCCGTGCATCATTCCGTCATTCCATCCTTCCGTTACTAAACTTGTCCGGAGCATATCTCTGAAAGTATAATTGCTATCAACTTGAAACTTCATAGGTGGATAGATCTCATTGAGGAGAAGTGCAGTGCACAAGAACCACAACTCTTGCTTGCATAATTTTGGAGTTATTGCCCTTTGTTGTTTTAAAGACTAAGATTTTGTCCGGGGCATATCTCTGAAAGTATATTAGCTATTAACTTGAATCTTCATAGGTGGATAGATACCATTGAGGAGAAGTGCAGTGCATAAGAACCACAACTATTGCTTGCATAATTTTGGAGTTATTGCCCTTTGTTGTTTTAAAGATTAAGATTTTGCCCGGGGCATATCTCTGAAAGTATAAGAGCTATTAACTTGAAACTTCATAGGTGGATAGATCTCATTGAGGAGAAGTGCAGTGCACAAGAACCACAACTCTTGCTTGCATAGTTTTGGAGTTATTGCCCTTTGTTGTTTTAAATACTTAGATTTTATCCTGAGCATATCTCTGAAAGTATAATAGCTATTATCGAACTCATTAAGAAGAAATGCAGTGCACAAGAAGCCTAAATCTAACTGGCTTTAGTTTACTATCAAGCTCTTACGGCGGGGGATGGCCATGTCCAAAATGGCTCTTGTTACCGTTGGGTTTTTTTGGGGGGGGTGCTTCAGATATTTTTGTGTTGTGCAGTAAAAATTATATGCATTATATAGAATTACACTTGATTTTCTTTGAATATGTAGTTTGCACACTTCTGGTCTCAAGTTCTAATATCAGGTCACCCTAAGAGGTCAACAGTAAAAATTGGGATCAAATGCTTCTTTAATTGTTCTTTACGCATATCAGTTCTGTAGTAACAAAGTCAAAGATCAAAAGTGGATTATAATTGGCAGTTTCAGGGTCACCCATGTGTTACACAAACATCTTGCTGCTCTTTTCAGAGATGGGTGTAAATAAAGATAAGAAAGAAAACTCAAAAGATACTATGGAGGGGAAACAATCTGATCATAAACCACACAGGAAAGGCGGAACAAGTGCAGGACGACAGAGATATAAAATGGGGAAGACTTGATATAATGTTTGAATACTAAAATAAGAGAAATCCATTTTGTAAAAAGACCTGCAATAAACAGATACACCAGTATTTTATAAGGGAAATGTTGACTTGGTTGGTTAGCAGTTAAATGAGTGATTAAGCCAGTGTTTTTGCAGGGTTTCAATCAAGTGTTTGATATAACTAGATGCTTCTTTTATCTGGGTTTAACCCATTTTCAAACAAAAGAATTTTAGACTGGTTCAAAGGGTACCAGCATAAATTTCAAGACATCAACATTTAAAATTTGGTACCACATTGGATAGAAAATGTAATGAGAAAATGAAAAATTGCTTATCAACCCATTCCCACTTAATGACGCTTTTAGACACCCTGAAGAATAAAATCTTTAGAAAACATAGGTGATAATGAAGAAATTGCTTGTTACAAGCAATTTCTTCATTATCCACTATTTTTCCTACCCAAAAGTTAAAAAGGTGCTTGTTAACCTATTCCCACTTTATGACGCTTTTAGACACCCTGAAGATAAAAAGCTTCGGAAAACATAGTGGAAAATGAAGAAATTGCTTGTGACAGGCAATTTCTTCATTATCCAATATTTTTCCTACCCATAGATTAAAAAAAGTCTAGAATTCCATAAGCTTTAAATTGTTATCCACAACTCCTTTCAAATTGGACCAGTCTAAAATTTTGCTGTCTGGTAATGGGTTAACGGTAATTTTTGTTTTGCTCTCAAAGTTTTGCATTGTTTTTTGGTTTTTTTAAACCCCAGGTTAAAAAGTAGCTTGTGTGGAAAAGTGATAAGAACTGGAAAATTTTGTGCTTATTTCTTGACAGTTGTGTAAGTTAGGTATCAAGAAGCTACATATCTATGTTTTTTTTTAGACTTTAAGAGACTTGTGATAAACTATGCTGTTTTGGGGTCTTTTTTTTAGAAATACTAATATATTATTACTCCTTGCCACCATTCAACAACTCTAATGACATATTTCTATATGTGATAAGCTCAATTATAGTATCTACCAAAATATATTATGATTGTTGGCAATGTTGGTCTGTGTACATTCCTGTCTTTCTATCAAGATTTACACAGAATTCACAGCTATTCATTTTGGGTTAATTGACCCATTGCAGTTGGTAGCCCATCAGACACTCAGTCTTCAATCATGCGGTATCTTGGGTTCAATCCTAGGCGGCAGCACATATCCTTTCCGACATTTGTTTCTCAACAATGGGTGGATAATTGTAAACCTAATTGGTATTGTAGCTTAAGCCTAGGAAAGGATGTAATACTGATACATGTACTTGTGATGATATACCAGAAAACCATAGTAAGGTTCTTAAGCCGCCGCAATATGACTGAAAAATTGTTAAATGCGGTGTTAAACCCCATTCAAACAAACCCACTTATTCTGTTTCCCTGGCCCACTGACTCTGACAGGAAGTCCTACATCGATTTTAAAGAGTTATTTTGCAATGGCCAGTAGCAACTAGCTAGTAAAAAGGCAAAAAAAATTGACAGTCAATGTCATAGTTCAAAACTGATTTCCGATCTAAATGAATGATTTCAGTGGTCAACTTGTTATTTGATTGACAGCAGTGATTTGCCAAGCTGATCGCTCTGATCTTCAGCTCATTCTGTAAAAGGCTATAGTATATGAAATAAATACCCAATAATGACGTGACACAGAATTGACGTACGTCAGTCAAAATAATGAAAATCACCTGCAGGTACAGATGATCCCTGATAGTTTTCAGATCACCCATTGAAGGTTATGGTAACAGAATTTTTCTTAATAGAAATTCGAAACAGTAATTGGAATCTGTAATTAATTGCGCCACCTTTGGTGTCAATATAGCAGTAGGGGAGTATGACTGTTTTACAAACAGATCTCTTGATGTGATTTGTCAAGCAAATGGGGACAGATTTGGAAATATATTCATGCAGTCTATTAGTGGTCAATACTTTTCACAATTCTGAAACAGGTGTTTTGTGTAACTAATAGCATTTACATGCTTGATATAGGGTCGTATAGTGATCACGAAAACAAAGGTTGATACTGAATGATAGAGCTAGACATTGCTTAATATATATATTGAGTTGTTATATGCATATTGTATTCTTTGTTACACAGATTAAGTGCAATAAATGAAAAGAAGTGGAAGATAATATAGAAAAGGAATTTCTGTTTTGACTTGTTATATTTTGACCATAGATTAGATATACAATGGCATGCACTGAGCCATAATTTACCATCATCAAAGTACTGAAAGAACTACAAGCTAGCAAAGCATGGTTTGTAAAGTAATCTTCTTTGTCTTTGTAGGGAAGAAAACAATGTGGACATTGAAGAAATTGCTCCAATCAATTTGAACCAGTCTAAAATTTTGTTGTCTTGTAATGGGTTAAACAAACTATGAATGTCCTCAAATAATCAGTTTATCCTCTCAAATGATCACTCCTCTCAAATGATCACTCCTCTCAAATGATCACTCCTCTCAAGTGATCAATTTATCCACTCAAATGTAACATGAAGAGGCTTCCTGACAAAGCTTAAGCTCACACCGAGAAACGTTTCTTCTACGTTTTAGCACACCTGAGCACTAATTACTTTGGATGAGCTACTGTGATCAGTCTTCTTCAGGCATCTGTCTATCTTTTTGTCCTGTTCACATCTTTCCATCCTAAACTAACCATGGAATTTCAACCAGACTTCACAAAAATGATTCTAATGTCATGCTCTTTCAAAATACTTCAAAGAATTGAAATCAATGAAGAACTTTGGTTTCCATGGCAACCCAGTGAAAAACTTAAAAGATCTTTCCCAAAGTCCTACGGGCTAAAGCTTAGATATTTACTATATATCATCACCTAATTACTCTCCAAAATACCCCAAAGAATTAGTTTACTCTGAAAATTAGCCCTATGTTGCGTGATCCTGTACTCTATCTAAGAAAAAAGAAGGGAATCTTTAAACATTTTCCTCTCCCAAGCCCTAAGGTCTAAAGCTTTGATATTCGATATACTTCATTGCCTGTTGACCCTGTACCCAAATACTTCTGAAAGTTAGGCCTATGTTGTGTTAGTCTGGATTTTATGTAGAATTAAGAGGGAAATCTTTCAAAATCTTCTCCCAAAACCTTAGGGCCTAGACAGTATTACAATAATGTTCCTCGGGGAACTGTTTGAACACTATACATAATCAATTTTCAATATTTCGGCAAAAATGCCTTTATCAAGAAAAAGAAAATAGATCTTATATCTAGAGCATAACCTTACGATCACCCATTCTATCCATTTTGTCTAGCCATTTTATTTCTCCATAGGAGAAAAACACAAAAAGAAAACAAAATGTCTATAATGAGTGATCGTAAGGTTATGTTCTAGATATAAGATTTATTTTCTTTTTCTTGGTCATGTAGAGGCCAAAAAGTAGGTCATATAATTTCTTAGAAAAAGCTTATATGTGCTCTAGACGGCACATTTTTTGTCTCTAAGGTCTTAATATTATTTGATCAGAATGTTTGTCTGAATGATATCTCGGACGTGTTCGATATTGAGTCATGTGGGGTAAAAAAATGTCACTAGGTAAAATCGTAGAAATACCTTGTGTGCACTCTAGAGGCCACAAATTTGCCTCAAATGCCTCGATATTTGGTCAGAATCTGTGTCCCTATAATTTTTGGTCAAGTTCCATATTGGGTCATTTTGGGTCAAAAAGTTGGTGACCGGGTCAAATCCTGGGTATACCCTTTGGGCACTCTAGACGGCTTTTCTTGCCTCAAATGCCTTGGGTATTTGGTCAGAATAGAAGGATTCACGCAATGTCCTCATTTTGCACAATGTTTTCCAAAGCTTTTTGTCTTGAGGGGCGTAAAAGGAGTAATTATTTGGGAATGGGTGAAAATCGTTAACAAAGGTAGATAGGAAGAAGATTCTTATATTGTGTGAAAACATCCCTTCGTCGTATACCCTTAACCCATTCCTAGATAATGAAACCCCCTGACGCCCTTAAGAAAAAAACAGTAAGGAAAAAATTATGTGTAATGAAGAAATTGCTTGCAACAAACAATTTCTTCATTTTATACAATGTTTTCTACCCAGAAAATTGAAAAAAAAAAGTGTAAAAAATTTTCATCAACTTTAAAATGTCTGTTACTCTTTCCAATTTGGACCAGTCTATAGTTTTACCGCTGGTAATGGATTTAAAACCAAAAAGAAAAATATCCCGGAGGTGTATTCGACTCATGAAAATTCTTGGTTTCTTTTCTAATTTGACCAAAAATTCATGCATGCAATCTAAAAAAAAATGAAATATGATTTCACGTTTGTTTGTTTCTTTTTAATGGGATTTAATGTCGCTTTTAACTATTTGTCAGTCATATCACGGTGGCTGGAGCACTTAACAATGGATTCCTGGTATATCTCTCACCAGCACTACCTTTACACCCTTTCCTAGCCTCCAACTGCAATCCAACTTAGGTTAACAATTATTCGCCCATTGGTAAGAGACATATGTCGAAAAGGATATGTGCCGCCGCCGGGGATCGAACCCATGACCCCCATGATTAAATATTGGAAGTCTGATGCGCTACCAACTGCTCTGTGACGGTGGAAGATGTTTTCATATAGGACCAAAATGATTATCTCTTTTTAAAAATATAGATTGTTGAACGAAATAAAGGAACGAGACATAAATAATAGGGTAAAAGTATTATTGAGCGCAAGTTAATCCACATATACCAAGTATTACAAAATGTTCAGTAAATGAAACAAAGGCCATATTTTGATTTGATTAATTTAACTACCTTTTTTTTTCTTTAGTGCACTCTGGTAATTTTCTCATGTTTAGCTAAAAAAACTCTCTCTCTGTAGATCGGTGAAGTTATCCAATTATCTCGATATTTTGAGACGATTAGACTTTGTTTTTGCTTGATTTTTATTTCTCAATCGACATCCATAATCTCAAAGCAACCGTCGGTGGGTGATAAAAATGACGTAACTACAGCTTTATTAAAGCTGTAGTTACGGCATTTTGATCTCCCAACGACAATATGTAGGAAAAGGTTAAAGAATGAAGAAAAGATTTAAAGATTCCATATGTCGCCTTTCTCAACAACAGATTTTTGTTGTAGCCATGGCAACGGATTCACACCTGTCGAACTCAATGAATACATTATCAAGTTCTGATTGTCACAAATTACATCTTTTACATATTTATTGGTAAAATACCTTTTTGTTAATAATGCGAACTATATATCTCCGGATCGCTTCGAAACCCCAACTTGTCTCAAAACAGCATTGTCCTTCTCAAATTTTATTGACGAAACAGCGTTTGAAAAGGGGAAATTATGCACATATTGAACCTCCTTGGCATCCAATAAAGGGATAGAGGTACACAGCTGTCTCTTAACCCGTTCCCACCCTATCAGACCTTTTTTTCGACCCCCCCCCCCCCCCCTAAGAAATAGAAAAGTTGTGGAAAGTTAAGAAACTGCTGGTGATGATTTGAATTGATTTATTACATTTAGGACGGGGCATCTTTAAGTGGTATGAATCCTTGAAAGGCAATTTTCCCCTGAATTTAAGAGCCAATTTGGTCCAAAGTTTTGCGTGAAGTTCCCTTTGTGATCTTTCCAAAACATGTTTGTGGAATGTCGTTGGAAGGGTAAGACTGTTGTCTCACCCAGTTCTTCATACAACACCACTAAACCACGGGACAAATTTGGATCAAACTTTGCTGGAAAGTTCCTTTTTAGCTCCACTGTCTGAAAGCCAGAGAGCTATTGTCATGGCGTTGTGTCCGTAATGCGTGCGTGCGTCCATCCGTAAACTTTTCCTTTGACAATTTTCTCCTCAGAAATTACTGAACCGATTTCAACCAAATTTCACAGAAATGAGCTTTGGGTGACCCTCTATCAGATTCCTTCAAAGAATTTTGATCGGATGAAAAACATGGCTTTTATGGGCGGGCTAATTTCCATGTGTGTTTAAAGCTTTGAAAATCTTCTTCTCATTAACCAGTCGATAGATTACAACCAAATTTCAAAGAAATGATCTTTGGGTGACCATCTATCAGATTCCTTCAAAAAGTTTTGATCGGATGAAAAACATAGCTTTAATTGGCGGGGCAAATTTTCATATATGGTGCAAGCTTTGGAAATCTTCTCATAGAAAAGTCTATGGATTTCTACCAAATTTCAAAGAAATGATCTTTTTGTGACACTCTATTAGATTCCTTCAAAGAATTTTGATCGGATGAAAATTATGGCTTTAATGGGCGGGGCTACTTTCCATATATGGTAAAAGCTTTGAAAATCTTCTTCATAGAAACCAATGGATGGATTTCAACAAAATTTCACAGAAATGATCCTATGATGAACCGCTACCACATTCCTTCAAAGAATTTTGATTGGATGAAAGACATGGCTTAATTTGATTTTAACCAAATTTCACAGAAATGATCCATGGGTGAATATTTATTGAATTGCTTCAAATTATTTTGATTGGATGAGAGATCGATCCTTGGGTGACCTTTCATCAGCTTATTAAAAAGAGTTGATTGGATGGAAAATATGGCTTTAATGGTCAGGGCTAATTCCCATACATGGTATATACTGAAAACTTTGTAAATTTCTCAGAAACCTGTCGATGGATTTCAACCAAATTTCACAGGAATGATTCTCAGATGACTGTTTGTCAGATTCCTTCACATAAATTTGATCGGTTGAAAAACATGGCTTTTACTGTGATGGGTTATGTCAATATATGGTATACAGTAAACATTTTTACATAATGAATTTTACATAACTTAACCTTTGTAAAAAACAATGAAAATGTGAAATTGTTCTCTAGAACTAATTCAAAGCTTTCAATGACTTAGATTTATTTCCCATGTATTCAGTTTATTTTGAATTCATGCAAACAATTTGCTTTATCAGTACATTCGTGCCTGTGGAGCATTACAGGCGCTCAAGCGCCTCTCGTTATTATCCTTCTAAAACACCATACCTCTAAACAAGAACCAGACAGGTTTTTTCTAGCTCAGCTGAACACGAAGCGTTCAAGGTGAAGTTTTGTGATCTAGCTGTGTCCGTCTTCCATCGTCCGTCGTGTGTCAACATCTTGTGTGCTCTCTAGAGATCCAAATTTGTCTCAAATGTCTTGAAACTTCGTCAGAATGTTTTCCTCCATGAAACTTCGGACAATATCAATATTGGGTCATATGGGGTCCGAAGGTGGGTCACTAGTTAAAATCTTTTTTTAAAAAAGAAACCTTGTGTCCGCTATAGAGGGCACATTTTTGCCTCAAGTGTCTTGACAATTGGTCAGAAAGTTTGTCTTTATAATACCTCGGTCAAGTCCGATATTTGGTCATGTGGGGTCACAAAGTAGATCACGAGGTTAAATCTTTAAAAAAAATGCATTCCGGAGGGCACATTTTTTTCCCTCAAATAAATTGATATTTGGTCAGAATGATTGTCTTTATAAGATTTTTAATAATATTTTTCAACTTTGGTCATGCGGGGTAAAAAACTAGGTCACTAGGTAAAATCGTAGAAATACCATGTTTTCATTATAGAGGACTTTTTGCCCCAAACGTTTTGATTTTCTGGTCAAAATGTTTCTCTTTTTAATATCGTGGTCAAATTTGATATTTTATCGCATGGGATCAAAACTATATCTCTAGTTCAAATCTCGGAATAATCTATATGCACCCTAAAAGCTTTTTTCGAGCCTCAAATACCTTGATAATTGATCAAATTGTTCGTCTCTTCGATATTTAGGACAAGCTCAAATTTAGGTCATTAAGTAGGTCACTAGGTCAAACCTTTGAACATGAAGCGTAGATGATGCATTTATGGCTTAAATATCTTAAAACTTGGTTGAAATGTTATTTCCTCATGATATGTACAAGATAGGATTTAAATATAGTCTCACCTTGAATAGAAAGTTAGGTCACTTGTGCATTTTCGTTGCCACCGTTGAGCACTCTTTTTATGAACGGCCCTCTTGTTATGAAGAATATGGGTAAGCGGCCGGAGGCTCGGAGAGTATATTGTGTTAGTGCTGGTGTGAGAAATACGTGGTGCCCAAGTTGCCGCGATATGGCTAAACTAATGTTGAAGACGGCGTTTAATCCCATTAAATCCTTTACATAACTACAAGACCTAGACTTTGAACTGTCTTGACTAAAGGCCTACCATCTTCACCAGCCTGGCGGGCGGGATTCCCGCATCCCAGTTTAGTGTTTCACAACAAACAAAACGATAACGCAAATGTTATTGGACCCGAAGAATCTAAGTATCGTTGGCTGCATTTCAAAAAGAGGACTAAGATGGCATGTAACGTTACATTGGTACTTTCGAACCAGAAAAAAAATGAAATTATTTAGAAAGTATTGAGAACGGAAAAGGGTTCTTTTAAAAAAAAATGCTTTTGTGTTATAGAGTGCCCCTAATGCATCACCCTTAAAATACCCAATTTACCACCAATTTAATATTTCTTAAGTGAATCTGGCAAATGTCTACCCCTCAAGCATTCCAGTCAGAAAATATTTTTAAATCAAATGACCAGTTTCTAAGTTTTTTTTTTTTTTTTTTTTATTTCAAGTGACACTTTTAACCCTTTTCTGTTTTTCAAAATTTTAGACTTGTCCAATTTGAAAGAAGACAACAACTAAAACTGAGTGCAATTTAAAAACTAACCAACCTACAGGATAGAAAATATTGTGGGAAAAGAAGAAAATGCTTTTTATAAGCAATTTATTCTTTTCTCACAATATTTCTCAAGTATAAAGGATTGAAAAGGATAGGGTTAAGATATCTGAGAGAGCGCCACTCAAGGAATCTTCCCATTAAAATCACATAGGATCCTTTGCATATAGTACGTAATAACCCCCACAATATAAAGCCATTCGTATTGCCCGATCAAAATATTTTGGAAGAAATTATCAGGGATTCAAATAAGAAACATTAAATTTTTATAATCGTTTTAATCAAATAAGTTTTTCAAGACATTTTTATATTACCCGTAATATTTCCAATGAAAGCCATGTTTTTCAAAATTTTCTCGGGGGAATCACAGAGAGGTCCAGCATAGGGAAATTCCATCTCATCTCAACCCATTCCTACATAACGAAATTTAAGACTGGTCCAAATTGAAAGAAGATGCAGACGACAATTTAAAGTCGGCGGAATTTTAAATTAGTTCGTTTAATTGGATAGAAAACATGGTGGATAATGAAGAAACTGCTTGATGCAAGCAATTTCTTCATTTTCCAGAATGTTTTCCAAAGCTTTGTTCTTGAGGTGCGTAAAAAGGAGGGATAGTGTTGGAATGGGTTAAAAAAATTCAATTCTAACGAATGGTTTCAGCGAAGAAAACTTTTGAAGATTTCTTTTCATTTTATATAGCATTGGTCGTCGCTTCACATAGAAGCTATGGAGAAATCTGACAGAGGTTTATCCAAGGAAAATTTCTTGATCAAATCATACCAAATCAGATGAATTGATTCAAAACAGATGATGGTTTTTCTTCAATAAGCTTATGTTTCATATAGTGTTGATAAGCCATGTATTGGTCCATATTTAAACAGGTTTAAGACTATAATTTCAAGTTGAAGACATTTTGAATTAACAGACGAAGAGAATATTTTCGTGGAGGTATGAACCGAAAAAACTAATCACACTGTATGAATACGCGAAGCGGATTCATAAATAAATGTGATTAAGTTTTTCGGCTCATACCTCCATGGAAACAAATATTATTCTCTCCATTTCTTATAATTTAATAGAACCGAGCGAAAAAAGCAAAAACCTTACAAATTTCGATACTTTGGTATGGAACTATTTTGTGAGGAAGTATACAAAATGACTGCGTGCTCAAAATTTAGTTCATGGAGGTATGAATATTTTCCCCATCAATCAGATTGCCACTTTTTGATAGACGAATCAAAAATTATATTACAAAATAAATGTTTCAAGCAATTTCTTCATTTTCCACTATGTTTTCCTTAGTTTTGGGGCGTCAAAAAGAGGTGTAGGAATGTGTGGGATTTTTTTTTTTTTTTTTTTTAATGTAATGCTATACTAGGTTAATAACAGTTCTCCAAGAGTCATTATCTAATCTCCTATCAATGGAACTCCTAATCCGAATCGATAGTATTACGGAAATACTTCGCTTATTAATGAAAATACCAATACTAAAGATACTGATATATTAAGAAGTTGACAGAATATCAACGAAAAATCACGTTCTAGTAGAACGAAATTGTAGATAATCGAAAAATAAAAGGGTGATTACTCCTGCGAAACAAAAAAAACCCTTTTTCGTGGTAGTAGAGACTTTATCCCTTTCCCGTACAAACCTGGAATTTTACGTTTTTGTGATTTTTATATATGTGAAAAAAATTGTGGAAACAAGAATGAAACAAGAATAAATTTATTGTACAAGCAATTTCTTCTTTTTCCACAATATTTTCTACCGAATAGGATCATTTCATTTCAAATTACGAAGGTTGTCCCAATAAATCGTAGACAACGTCAATAAAACAAAAACTACGGCATTGATTAATCTCGTTTTTTTTTCACATATTGATCAGATGCCATGTAACACAAATTTGACAAAATTATAAGTTGAACAATTATCTTAAACAAAAAATACAGAGAAATTAACAGAGGCATGTGCCGACCTGCGGCGCACGTCACAACGTAGCCCACAACGTCACGCACGACGTTAAGTTACATCTTTTCAAAATACTCCCCAGCATGTTCTACATATTTCTTGTGACGATCTACCCATCTCTTAAAAACGTCGTTAAACCACATTTTATCTAATGTTTTATTAAATGTGCTTATAACATGTCTGATTTCCTCCCTATCTTCGTATTTTTGTCCTCTCATACAGGCTTTCAATGCTGGGGAATACGCGAAGTCCAGGGGTGCCAAATCCGGTGAATATGGGGCATGCTTTAATCGTTCAAACCCGATTAGGTCAATTTCCAATTTGGACATCTCAGCCGTGTGGCTTTGGGCATTGTCTTGATGAAACAGGATGTTTTTTAAATTCTCGGCGAGAGTTGGCCTTTTCTTCCTAATAGCTTTTAACATGTCACGTCGAAGCACCTGAAATGAAACAAAAACCCGGACCCGGGCTGTAAAAAACCGATGTCTATCGGCTGATTATAATAATAATTATTATTATTATTATATATTATTATTATTATTATTATCATTGTTATCATATCATGCTATTCTCGAAATTAATCAACCTTTGAATAATATGAGGCGTTGACAGCAGGAACCATGTGCACAAGTATCATTCCACGACAGTCCATAAACACGACACACATCACCTTCCCCGTTGACCTGACAGTCTTAGCTTTCTCCGGTGGAGGGCTCTCGTTGTGTTTCCATACCCTCGACTGCTGTTGACTTTCTGGCTCATAATAATGTACCCACGTCTCGTCGGTCGTAATGATGCGCGAGAGGAACTCGCTTTCCCGCTTACACTGTCTTTGATAATTCAACCCGAACCGCCTTTTCATCTGCCGATAATAGTCTCGGAACCCATCTAGCAGACACTAATGACATAAACAGGTCCCTCTTTAGAATGCGATGGACTTTCGATTTCCCAAAGCCTGCTTTCTCCGCCACCTCCCTACTGTTCTACGTCGATCACAATCCATCACGTCACTAACCTCTTTGACGTCGGCCTCTCTAAACTTCTTCGGTCTTCCCCGTGATGCATTTTCAAATTGTCCCGATGAAAATTTCTTATGCCACTTGTATACAAGTGCCCTGGACACGTTGCTATGTCTCTCTACAGTTTTCATTTTCTTTAAAGTATCCAAAGGCGTCATACCGCTCTCAACACAAAATCGTATGACTGCACGGTGCGACGTCATTTCATCAAACGTCGCCATTTTACGCCACCAGATTTTTTATTCCAATTACGTTAAACAAGCCTTGCTGACAAACAAATGTCGTCACAATTTTGAAATTTGGCATAACATCGTCACGTTATTTCCCCTACAAAACTACGTCAACGATTTGGCGGGAAATATGAAAACTCATGTGAAATTACAATAGTTTATTAGGGTCGATAAGATTTTGACGTGCGCAATGCAAGCATAATGCGCTTCCATACATTCAATTCCATTCGGGATTGAAAGAATTGGGTGTATTTCACTTTTTCTTAATATTTTATTGCATTAGATAAGAAAATAGTCATTTTCAAATCACTTCTTTTGAATTTTTACAGTCAAATCCCATGAAGCTTTATCACAAAAAGTTATATAAGATGCTCATGATCTTACAATATTTAATGAGATGTGATTGACTACGTGGGTTTAATGCTACTTTAACAGTGTTGTCTATTATATCGCGGTGGCTGATGCATCTATCCATGGTTTCCTGTCGTTTCTAACACCAATACAACCACAATTTTCGATTCGAGCCACAAACTGCAGGCCCCACTTAGGAGCACTATTTATGTAACAGAGAAATGACGTATGTCGTAATGACGCTTGTAAAATGTCGGAAAGAAACATGGCCGATCCAGGATTCGAACTCACAACTCCAGGATTGAAAGCAAAGTGCGTTATCAAGTGATCTATATGGACAAGGCTTCAAAACATTTAAAATCTGTTGGGATTACTTCTCATAATTTCGAAAAATGATATATGGCCATTTAGCAGTATATAAACATTTATATATCGTAAAGTCCGTATAAGTAACATATACGCACAAATATAAGGAGAAAAAAGGATTTATTTTAACGAAACATTAACTTCATTATTCTGAATATCCATTTAATAGTGGAACCATTTAATAAAATTATTTCTTATTTGCGTTAGGATCGGTGTAAACGATTTACATCGTACATATTTATTAGTATAGAAGGCACAATCGACCTTTTCTCCATTTCCCCCTCCCCAAAATGCATTTCTAAGCCTAAGTAGTAATACCAATAGGGCTATTTGAGGCTGAAAGCCCGTGTCCCATTTTTAATAGTTATTCTCTAATAGAGCTCTGCCAGAGCCACAATTTTCGAAAATCCGTCGGGAAAAATGTGGTTCAAATCTTTAAATATTTTGGAAATAAAAAAATGCAGTGAAGAAAAATTTTAGTGCCCGGACGTCCATTCTGAATTACCACCAAAGAAATCCGAAGATAAAAGCCAAGGCAACACGTTTTTGTCTTACGATAAGCAATTTCAGACAGTCCCATTATAAATAGGCATAATGTATAAGCACAATAATTCTTCGTCCTTGTACGATATTTCAAAGGTAAGGCCAATAGCTTTACGGAATTTGGATCACCCTGTCTGTCTACTTTACGGAATTTGTATCATGGGGAATCGGAATTTGTATCACTCTATTATGCCTTCCATTTGATGTAGCTCGTAAAGCACGGTGTAGGAACATTCTTATACAGGACATAGCTAAACGAGTATGTATGTTACACTTTTCAAAGAAAAATCTTTATCCATGTTTACACCAACTTTCAAATAATCAATCGTCGACTTTAAAGAGATAAAATCTTCGGTTTTTTTCTCTTTAGCAACTGCATTTAGCTTCAAAACTTTAAAACAAATTATTATTACAAACCCGACTGTACCTTTATCATGATAGTAGCATTTCACCCATTTATGTGCTATGATTTACCGAGTGTTTTCACAAAATTCTATCTCGAACGGAATTTGTAACAGAAAAATCGGCCGTGTTGGGGAGACGGAATCAAAATAGCATGTAATCATGAATCGTAAAAAAGTGTTTCACGATAAACACCGCGTGTCCCACTGAAGGTATTTTGGGGTCTTTACATGTCGTCGATGTCTGTTGGTCGTTCTATGCTGTTATGCTAAATAGCATCAATCTTATTTGGTAACTGATTTAAAATCAAAGGACTAAAAGGTCTCATTGTGGGTCAATATTTATTTTGGGAATAAGTTTTTTTTAAGTTTATACTAATTTATTTTGGTTCAATTGCGACGAAAGCTTTAAGCTTATAGAGTCGCTCTCGAACACACAAACCAGATGTTTTCCCTGAAGGAGAGGCAGTGGCTTATCCCCACTGCTACCAACTTCTACAGCTGGGTCGACTGAGGCTGACTATTAAGTGTCTTGCCCATGATCATACCTCGGTGACGAACCCGTGACCTTCAGATCACGAGTCAAGTACCTATTACCACTCGGCCATCGAGGCAGTCAGGTTTTTTTAAAGACAAGATTTATATCAGCCTGCACATATGTGCAGGATGATATTTGTCTGTGCCTACTGTCCAAACAGGAATATTCTGAGTGTAGCTCGACAAGGGTTAATTAATATTTCAACAAATAAAACTTCAAATATAGAGAAAAGGATTTTAGTAAAATAAAATAACAATTTCGCAGGTGCGTGACTCGCACACATTGAGCACCCTGGACAGCCATTCG
Source organism: Fragum fragum (assembly GCA_946902895.1). NCBI lineage: Eukaryota > Metazoa > Mollusca > Bivalvia > Cardiida > Cardiidae > Fragum > Fragum fragum. Next base: position 46,040,225 of record OX336370.1, read on the forward strand.
GGGCAATTAGAACATTCACTGATTGTTTAAAGAAGCTTTGGGTCAGTATCTATTCACAGAGCGCAGAGTGAAGACCCTGATCAGACTGTGCGGATGCACAGGCTGATCTGAGTCTTTACTTGGCGCACATGCGAAATGGTTGGAAATATCACGCATAGGCTCAATTAATTCCCCCTTTGGCGCTTTGAACATGTTTAAACTGTTATTTAAATGGGAGAAATGACTTATCAAGTAATATTTCTTTTCTCACCATACTTTTCTGTCCTGCCTGGAATGATGCCCAAGCTTTCTTTGGATTTTGGCGAGTCAACATTTGGCGTTTCGCTTGTGTCAAATAAATTGGCCAATCAAATCGTTCATTTATATCGGAAGTGATGTTGACCTCCGACATTATTGTCAATCATTTCTGTTAGTTTCGCGACTTGTACGCCGTAACTGCAGCTTGTTCACAATATACTGAACGTTGGTCGAATGGTTCGTCTGTCCGAGCGAGGGAGACTTATTTAGGTCTGGTCAACCAGTCTCTAGTGCAGTTTCAATCATAATTCAGTGAATCGCCTATCCCAATAATTTCCTTTTGATCAACCAACTCCCAAACAATGACGCTTTTAGACGCCCCAAGAAAAAAAAGCTGTGAAAAACATTGCAGAAATTGTTTGTTTCGAGCAATTTATTCATTATCCACAATGTTTTTTTATCCCAACAGTAAAAAGATAAAAAATTAATAAATTTTAACTTGTCATCTCCAACTCCCTTAAATTTGGACCAGTCTAACGTTTGCAAATAGGTAATGGGTCAAAGGCTCTATAGCCCTCGTAGCGACAAATTTCAAACAAAAATGAATCCTAAAATCTTAGTTTAAAGTGTTTACCGACCCCCCCCTCCCTTATTCAATAATATCAGAATAGGTCACAAGCCAGATATGAAAATCATTGCCGAACAGAAAACGATCATAAATTGAAAATCGTTTAATGTTGCCAACATAATTTATTTGCTTTTTCTGTTCGGCAAGGCTCTTTATAGCGCGATTGTGGCATATCCTGATTTATCTAATCATTTCCACTTAGTGACGCTTTTAGACGCCTCCCTCGAAAAATAGCTTTAGGAAACATTGTGGAAAATGAAGACGTTGCATGTTACATGCAATTTCTTCATTTTCCACAATGTTTTCTACCTAGAAAGTTGAAAAAATCCAAAATTTCATAAACTTTGAATTGTCTGCAACTTCTTTCAATTACGACCAGTCTAAATTTTTTTCGTGTAGTAATGAAGGGTTGTGTCCTAAATTTAAATGAACATTTTAGGATTCTTGTTATGGAAATTTTTTCCCATCGAGAGCCCTATAGTCTTTAAGAAATGTTTGATTTTTGTACTAAATAAAGAAGCAGGTACCAGGGAAAGTATTAGCCAACCTGTCAATCAACAATTTATCATTCAATTTCTGAATGAAGGCACTGACATTTGGCTCGGCCATTCAGAGCCATCGTTATTAATTTTTAACGTAATATACAACCCGATACGCGCTTTTTGCGCGAATTGCATATCAGCGCACATTTCCCATTACATCCAAGGCCTGTAGTTTGAGTGGAATGGAACGAGATAAAACTTGGGCTGCGATAACCCATTTCTGTAATACCGTTTTTGATGCCCCTAACGACTAAAAAGCTATAGAAAACATCATGTAAAATGAAGAAATTGCTTGATTGAAAGCAATTTCTTTATTATCTATAGTGTTTTCTGCCCAAAAATGACATATCATTAAAATTCAATAAACTAAAAATTGTGTTTGCAACTTCTTTCGAATCGGACCAATCTAAAACCTTTCTTCCGAAAATGGGTTAAGAATGTCACAAGGCAGGCATTTGCTTCCCCTTTTAAATCTGCTTATGTCAAAAATAATAGTGTAAAGCGAAATACCATTTAAAAAAACAAGCGAGCTTTTGATTTTGCAGGGATAATCTGTAACTTTGTAACAAATTGGCATCTTGTTATACTGGAAATCAAAGTGTCATATTCGTTCAAGCTGTATGTAAGCCATTCTGCTCACCTATTGACAAATACTATGAAACGAGTACATTTTCGACAAGATCCCCAACCCAAACACCTACACCCCCCTTTCAGAAAAAAAAACTTCATTCAAAACATGAATTTAGGAACTGCGAACGTCTGGGAAACGAAAAGTCGGGTTGTGATATAAAATACTAGATCAAATATATTATCCATGTCATTGTGATGTTTGAGGGGAAAGGGAGTTTCTCCTGCATATGAATAAACTTTTATAAGGCGAAACATATTTTAACTAGTACAAGTGGACGACAATATATATTTCATTAAAAAAGAAAAATCTTCTGATGAGAGAAATATTGTGGACAATGAAGAAATTGCTTGTAATAAGCAATTTCTTAATTTACTACAATGTTGTACTCAACCTTTTTTCTTTAGGGGGGTGGGGGCGTAAAAAAGCGGGGTCGCATGGAATGGATAAATGCAAGTGAAGGAAATGACGTCACACTAAACATTATGATATCTGATGCATGGCAAATTGTGCGGCAATTTTAGTGATTTAGTTATGTAAATGTACAAAACGTTGTTCTGTTTTTACTAAGTTCGCACAGACATTGTCACATCCATAACGATTAGGTTACGAAACAAAAGGACGGGTTAGATGAAATCTATTGTGAGTATACTAACTAGACACTTGCAAAAGCATTGCACTAAACCCTCGATATATATAATCAAAGGACTGAAAGTACTGTTAGGTAACAAAGCATTGTTTTGTTATATAATCTTCTTTGCCATTTGCAGTGTAGAAAACATTTTGGACAATGAAGAAATTGCTTGTTACAAGCAATTTATTCATTGTCCGCAATGTTTTCCAAAGCGTTTTTTTCATATTCTTAAGGAGCGGGATTGAATAGATTGTAAAGCATGCTTTGATATTGTTCTCTACAATTTGAATAAAGTTAATTCATGTTGCCAGTCATTTTCAACACAATATGCTCAAGTATACACAAGAACTACTTTTTTTTTGGCGTAGAAATTCAGTGGATTTAGTGGTTAAGCCCCCAGTGGCAGTTTGCACTCGTTTGAACTCTGAGAAGACCTCAAAATTGTGTATGTTAACTTAAGCTATCAAAGCTGACGCTTTGCTAGCTAAAAAGCTCTTAGTTGTTTCTAAAGTCTTACCGTCGAACATCCTTTGTAAAGATTCCCTAGCTAGCAAAGCGTCAGCTGTCATAGCTTAAGTGAACAGACAAAATCCTTAGGGCATTCTCAGAGTTCAACGAGTGCAAACTGCCACTGGAAGCTTAACCGCTAAAACATTTAATGCCTACGCCATAAAAAGTAGTTCTTATGTATAATAGGAATATTGCAAACTCTATTCCAATTTTAGAGAACTCTTTCAAAAACATGTTATAACCCATTCCCACTCAATTCCGTTTTTAAGCATCTCAAGAAAAAAGATTTGGAAAACGTTGTGGACAATGAAGAAATTGTTTGTTACAAGCTATTTCTTCGTCATCCACAATATTTTCTACCCATCGATCAGGGGAAATATTTTCTAAATTTAAAGAACTTGAAATTTGAACCAGTCTAAGATTTTGTTAGTACCCCTGAGTTATTCTAACCTCGTTTGTTTATCATGATAACCTTTAGCAAAGAGAATTACTAACAAAACTCTACTTTGTTAGCTAACAGCTATTTGCCAAGTAATTGACGGATCATTTACCTCGCCAACCGATCTCCGACAGGATGTATGTAGTTCGACTAAGAAATCAAACAGAGTTATTTTGCCAAATTTATGGTCAGTCGCATTCATAAAAACAATGAGAAAAATAAAACGGTTGATTGGGCCTAAACGTCATAACGCGCTTTTGAACTTACACGCGTATGATAAAAGCACTATATAAATATGGTATATAATGATGATAATGAGTTGAACTCGAATAAGCTTTAGTAAAGTCACAGAATCAACATTTATGCCTAACATAAATGTTGAAGTTCAAAGTTCACTTACGGTCGGCATAAATTGTTTGGTGTTGGAGTTCAAAGTTCACTCTCTGTCTAAATGAATCATTTGATTGGTCAGTTTGGATTGACAGCGGTAAACCGTCAACTAACGGACCACTGGTCGGGATAGATGGATAGATACTTTATTATATAGATTTTATCTATATAGATCTTCATCTTCAACATTTTACGAACAATTTAATCGGAATTACTGACCTTTGACAGGTTGACTAAAAGAAAAAAATGTAATATAAATTATGTACAACGATGTGAAGCGAAAACGAAATCTTTGATAGGTAATATAAACACAGTACCTAAAGCTTCAGCAAACTGTGTATGTTGCATACGAACGAAAATGTTTGAAATCAGTGTCAGAGGCTAACATGATACTTCTAGTCTAAATTATTGATTTGTTTGGTCAATCAATCTATTAGCTGACTACGGCGAGACGTTATTTAGAGAATAATAATTAGGTTCTCAACTTTCTTGAAAAATAAACAACTTCTGTGGGATTTTCAAAACTATAGCCTCTCACGCCGCTCTCTTAATGTAAGGCGTCAGGCCCCGCTATATAATAACGGAAAAGAATATTCTACGGCGCCTGTTGTTCCAATAGGGCAATCGAGTTTTCATGTGTTAAGTTATTTACTAAGAGGACTGATTCAAAAGTTATCAAACGAAAATAGAACTTATGATTTTTAGACGCCATGATAGTCACGTCATTATGGACGCCATCTGTTCGTTTTGTGTATTCAACGGGGTCGGAGATTCTATTCACTTGATTCTACACTTTTTCGTCACTTTCAACCATTAAAATAATTGGAATGATATATACTTGTACGTTTTTATGGTTCTTCTTTTTAATCTTTTACGTAAATGAATCCAAATATAGGGAAAATGTCCTTTCAATACGGATAAAGGTTTATAGAATGGACTCTAGTGCGCAGAAAATAACAAATTCATTGTTAGTGTGTCTGTTTTTGTTGTTGGTGGTGTTTTTTTTATGTTTGTTTGTTTTTTCGTGAGGGGGTGTTTTTTTTGTTTTAAAAAAGCTAAGTCTCAGTAGCATAACGGAAAAAGGAAATCGTTCGGGTATAATTTGACGACTCAACAAGTCGAAAAAGGAACTGTATAGATGGACGTATTTAATCCTAAAATTAGCCTAAATAAAGTTGGCTACTCAATAGAAAACGATATACAGTAAAGCTTGTATTAAGTGACCAATCAATGAAAGGTCTGAAAGTGACCGCTTTAGAGAACGTTCGCACATTTTTCTGGCATGATAAATTTGGATCGATTTGCACACATAAATCATTGCAGGATTCTAAACAAATCCTACATTTTTCGAACTCATTAGGAACGTCTCTTTGAGACGATTCTAATCAGTTCAAATAATATAGGATTTAGTTAGGATTTTTAAATCAATTTGTCGATTTCTTAAAGGCGTATGCTTTGCGGAAAGGTAATTCTGGTTATAGTCGCTTGATAAGAGTGGTCACCTAATAGTGATAGTCGTTTAACCCATTACCAGACGACAAAATTTTAGACAGGTCTAATTTGAAAGGAGTTACAGACGACAATTTAAAGTTCCTGAAATTTTAGATTTTTTCAACTTTCTGGATAGAAAACATTGTGTAAATTGAAGAAATTGCTTGTTCCAAGCAATTTCTTCATTTTTACACAATGTTTCAAAATTGTTTTCTAGAGGGGCGTCCAAAAGCGTCACTGTGTGGGAATGGGTTAAGCAAGATTGGCTTTATAACGATTGTAATACATGTACTTGCATGTGTAAAGAGTAAGATAAAAAAATCAATAATAAATAAAAAAATAAGAAAAAAATGTTTGGCGAGTTTTGGAAAAATTGGATATTAGGCTCTTGAAATTTAATCATCAATGTGAATCGTTTATCTTTGACATATTATATCTAAATTGTTTTATATGAAAACTCTTTGAAATCGATTCATCGTTTGCGAAAAGAAACAGACTATAATGACTAGCAACAAAAACATAGTTCAGTCGCAAAAAGCTCCCGTTCTCACTGAAAGCATCGTATACCTACCAAAGTCAGATAGCTCCGACATCATAACAAGCGTGAAAATGTACCTGGGAAATCTGTCTACAACTCTAAATCATAATGTATTTAACAAAAAACGAAAAAGAAAAAAAAATGGAAGAACAAATGGCTCCGTGATGAACTGTTGAATGGTGGCGCACTAAACACGACAATATTCCACTTTAAATTGTGCGGATTAAAAGAACGCGTAGAAGCGTGAATTAAACAGGTGAATCCACAAAATCCAGGCTAGCTCGCTCAAAAACTAACAGTAGCCACATACAAGATGTGTATATGCGCAAAATATTACAAGTACATGCATGACATGTAGGTGCTTTATTCAAAACCGAAAATTGAGAGCGTTCGCATAGAATTACGTGGGATCGCTCAATGTTTAACGCGAACGCACGATTTTTACGGGTGCGCCTGTATTATTCAAGCGTGTGCTCGTACACCGTATACAACACACGACTACATGTGTGTTTGAGCAGGTGTACCCGTTGCCTCATTTAGAGCCCAGAGGGTCTTCAATGGGCAGTATTGTTTTAATACATATAATATCTTGAAAATAGACACACACACATTTTCCAGATACTTTTCTCTGTATCTTTTTATGCTTTATTCATTCAGTAGTCCATTACCATAATATCACGCTTTACGCCTAAAAGAAAAAAAATCTCTGAAAAAATGAATGAAAAGGAGAATTTGATTTTAAGAAAAAAAATCTCCTTTTTTCTCCCATTTTTTCTGTCATATATGGCACTCATTTTCTCAATTTTTAAGCGAATCCTTAAATCTCGTCTGCAAATTCTTTCAATTCGACCAAGCTTAAATTTTGTCGACTGGAACATGCAATGGGTAAAGCATTTCTTTATGTATTTCGGTAATAATTGACAGATTTTCTATTCTCTAAGAACGCGTCAAATTTGCGCTACTTAATGACCATGTAAAAATTAAAAAAATATATAAAGAGTCTTAATTTTTAGTATCGACTTGGGTACATAAAATTTCTATGTTTGACAGATCGCCGAAATCAATCAAAGATAGATTGACCAATTAAATCTTTCATTTAAACCGGAAAAGGATAATGGACTCCAACCTTTATGCCATTTTTTTTTTCGACTTAAGCGCCATTACTGAGGCATATTCAAGTTATACTTACCACGAAAACGTGTCATTATCTTTCATGTCACTGGTGATATTTTTTATTAAATTATATCGCTTGACGCCTCAGTCAAAATGACCGATCGCTCGCGCCGCCCACTTCCTGATTTGGCCCCACCCGCTGACTCCGTCAGGAAGTCCCGCTTCGGTTTTAATTAGATTTCATTCGCAAATTTATGACCAGAAACATGTAACAAAAAGTAAAATGGTTGGTTGGCGACACAAACGTCGTAACTATAACTTGACGTTTAAGTCGTCAAACCAACAAAAATGTTTCACACAAATGGCGGCCAATTTCGGAGTTCAAATCTCTATTCCGGGCTGAATGAATGTTTTGATTGGTCGATATTTTTCTTGATTGATGGCCGTGATTGGTCAACTGTCACGTCGGAGGTTGTTGGGCGTGGCCATCAATTAAAATGAACGATCTGGATTTAATCTTGTGATATCAGCTATCACTACTTTTTATGATGCAATACGACGATAGATTAAAAAAGTAATAATGAAAATGAAATTTTGATACATCTTCAAAGAATTCATACAAGTGAATTGTCTTATTAAGGAACTTATCGTTGATCACTTGAGAATATTATGATTTTTTAAAATCTAATTTACTATTCTTATTTGATTTTGTGACGTAATTTGAATTTACAATAACAGTTTAATGTTCGTTTCAAAAAATAAGTCTGGGAACCAATTCTGTATAATGTCCTACCACGTCAGCCAAACAGTTTGAGCAGAGAGAAAGACTCCCTTGTAAAAGGACAGACGTTTGTAAAATATATGGTAGACATTTAACCTATCCAAGCCTAGTTTATGTCCAATCGTTGTTACGCAGTGATTTTAGCCGATTTTATTTAAGTTGTTAAATTATATATAAAAAAAGAATTGCTTCATTTTCGAGTATATTGTATATTATAACTATCAATTTGCCAAAGCAATTCGCTTTCCTGGATAATGAAAATCTTGTCTTTGTCCAAAACAAGAGGGCCGCATGGAATAAGTTAAAATGCTGTAAAAATATAAACATATCTGTAACTTTCACGATTTTGAGAGCAGATCCACCACTAAGAGTAAGGATAAGCACATTATTACCCTGAAAAAAGAAAGACTTCTTGCTTTCACATTTCTGTCCATCAAATTTCTTTTATCAATTATAAATCACCGTTCCATGGATCATTCCAGTTGTTAACAGATTCATCCTCTCTTGTACAAAATGATCCCCAGTTCTCTCTGTAGCTGCAAAGAAGTCTAAAGCAATGTCTCCCCAAATTACTCTGAAAAAACATTGCTTCAAACCGTTCGTGAAGAACTGAGGATCTTCAACGAGTCCTTGCTTGATAGTTTAAATTGCTCCTACATCTGTAAAATCTATCATACGAATGTAATCCTTGAACACAACGTCTTGGCAGAGTATTGTACGAGGTACGGAGCATATAAAACCTGGGAAACGGAAGTATATGAAAACAGATAGTTGAACACAGAAAATCACACGAAAAAAAATTTAAGAGATATATTTCTTGCAGATGCTAGATCCAAATGCAATATTTACCTCTTACATCATGCCCTTTTTCTATCAGTGCTACGAGTGAATCATAGAAATATGTGTTTATAACAAAGTTGAAATATAGTCAAGCAGACGATTTTCGTATGGGTTGCATCTCCCATTTCTTCGTGTTATGTCTAATATCGGTAAAAACTAGCATGTAAACTTGAGTTTCAAAAAACTCATCATTGAAGATTGAAGACTTCCCAAGATTCCGATTCGCAAAGGGCTCGTTGATACTGTTCTTGATCTTTGTATATAACTTGGTTTGGCTATAACTGAAGTAACTTCAGAAATAAGATGTTTCGTTGCAACTGCCTGTGTCAGCGGAATATTTACTATCTAAGTATACTTACGGAGTTTCCAAATCCAGTTTTTCTACTTTGCCTGATCTTGTGGCTCAATTCACTTGACGTTTGCTTACTTTGTATTGTAGCCAGGAATGGTTTGGCTATTGTTTCTGTCTCCAGTTAGAGATGACCATCACATGTGTCTCAAATTTGTTGTAGCACATTTTCAAAGCAGATTTTAGTATTGATTCCTTTTTGAAAGGTCCATCTGAATTCATCAAATGGTTTTCATCTATCATCTGTGACATTAGTTGATCACGCCATCATTTTCCTTGCATAAAGATCCGTTTTAATGATGGATGAAAATATTTCTGTCTTCTGTCAATCGGATAACCATTCCCATTTCTTTTTATTTTCAGCGTTATGCCAGTTGTAAGTTGATTCCATCATGGGGTGGTTTTGACTACTATTTCTGCCTTTGGTAACCTAGCTTTATGAAATTTGAATAACAATCATACAGCTAGATAACCAAAGACAGAACCTGAGTCCTCTGCTGTAATCTCAAGTTGGCTTAAACAAAGATCTGAAAAAGAACTACCAAAGTGATGCAGCCCTAGATGGACGATACCAATTTTTAAAGTGATTAAATGACATTAAACATATTGTAGAAAATAAACCAAATTCATTCGAGGTGTAAATTGGGTAAATTTTTGTCGGGAGAAACTTTGTCGGTGTGTTTTCTACTTTAGTAGATAATTTCAATATCCAAGAACCCTCCCCCCCCACCAATAAATTATACACTTCGTTGTTTTGAAAATCTAATCTAAACTTATCCAAGTGATAAAAATGAGATCTTTCAAGAACACATCACTTAAACAAACTAATCTTACAAAACTGATCAAATTAATTAAATACATGCGATAACCTTGTAAACTCGTCCAAGACATGTTCAGCTTGTACTAGCTTGTCAGCCTTCGTTTTGTCACCAAATATGCTGTTTTATTGTCGTAATTATCGTCTTTTCGCTCCACTTGCTTGTGATCATTTATTCCTTTTATCCCTACCTGGTTAGCTGGTTCACCAACAACCACTAGACATAACTATGTGATCCAGTCACGTGCTTTCAGAGCACTGGGGACAATTGCTTAAGTGGTCCAGAAAAATCGTTTATGTTTGTTAAAATATTCATGATGACCTGGGTCTGTCCTGAGAAAAAAAAGATGGATATAGCTAAATCAATTTAACCTAGGTTTGAATGATTCTACTTTGGCCAGTCAATTTAATAATATATGTTACGTTTAACTGATTACAGAAAATAAAGACAAACACTTGGACGAACGGTGAAATATAGCTAAATCAATTTAACCTAGATTTGAAAGATCCTACTTTGGCCAGTCGATTTAATAATGTATGATACGTTTAACTGAATTTAAAAAATAAAGACAAATACTTGGACGAACGGTGAATGTACTTGTAATCCAGGTTTAATGAAATTTGAAAGACCATGTTTGAAATTACCAATTTATTAACAGAACTTGACAAACGCTTGAAACTTATTTTCTTCAAGAAAAATCTTGTTTTGTTCCTTTGTTTCCTACGTAAATGATATGGATACTTAAAAAAAGACGCGTTAATTGAATATTGATATCTTTGTGACCCAGTTCTTTATCACAAAATCGAAAAGAAATGGCTTTTGTTCTGGGAATATGGTGATAGATAGCAGGCAATTCAACATACTTTTATTTTAGGTTCGTCCATCAATATTCATGCTTTTCGATTTGATGATTTTTTTATACATTCATGATTAAAATTTTTAGCTTAAACTATTTTGTATGCTTACGAATGAAGTAGATCAATAAATTTTCACTCAAGACTAGTGCAATTTTTACTTTTTTTAAATTATTTTTTATACATTCATAATTAAAATTTTGAGCTTGAAACTATTTTGTATGCTTACGAATGAAGTAGATCAATAAATTTTCACTCAAGACTAGTGCAATTTTTACTTTGTTTTAAATGATGGCATTAAAATATAAGAAATGAAGATACTGTTTTTTGTTTCAATTGAGGTATAAACCTAGAAATGTAATTACACTAATGTATGAACTGTATGAAGTGTGGTTTAGTTTGAAGAATCATACATTTAAAAAAAAGATATGTATTCTCTTCCTTTCTGTAAAAAATGTTTTGAGCCTTAACCCTCGATATAGTTGTATTAGTGCAAAACATTAAGTTTTTATTCATATAGGCATTTACCATAGGTTCCCTGTTCCATTTACATTTAACATAATTGTTAATTGTTTTGTTAGAAGAGTAAAGTGTTAAGCATTTTCGTGATGGATAGAGAAAAAAGGCCGAGCCTAATAAATCGTCCCCGAAGTTCATTAATATTCAAATTAAAGGTGAGAGAAATCAATACCGCTACTTCATATCTGATGGTGAAACTACATTCTCTTGAACACGGCTGTTCAATATGCGGGAGTTTGATAGGCGCTGAATTAAAAAATATAAATACTTATAAATTTTTTGCTAAAATTATTAAAAACTAAAATAGATTATTCTCCGTTTTTTTTATTGCAAGAAATGAGCAAAGAACTGTCGGAGATATTTTGTCTAATAAATCATTCCAAAAATGATATCCCAATATAAACACTGTCAACTTTCCCTGGTTTCTAAGGTGTTTTTAAGGAGATGTCATGAAAATGATCTTTAATTTTAAACATTTTAATTGTTCTTGACATGAAAATAACCAAAATATAAACCATTTTGTCTATTTAGAATGCCACACTCACTGACTCAGACAAGAAGTTCAACTTTGAGCGACCTAGACGTCATAATTATAGTTTCAATAAGACGAAGTTACTACGTTTCAGTCTCCCGACCAACAAAAATGCTTTACATAAATGTAGGCTAATGTTGGAGTTCACTTCCTGTCTAAAACGTATTATTTGATTGGTCAATTTGAATCTTTGTTTGACAATCCCAAATTATGATAGCTTATGATGATATTTACAGTCCTACACAATAGGCATGATTATGTATACATGAAATGTGTAGTTTTCATTTAAGAGATGAAGAGAATATTTTTTGATTTCATGGTGGCATGAACCGAAAAATCTAATCACACAATGTATGAATACTCTTCGCGTATTCATACAGTGTGATTGATTTTTCCGGTTCATACCTCCATGAAAACAAAAAAGCATTCCCTTCATTTCTTATAATTCAATAGCATCGAGCGAAAAAAACAAAAGCTTTACAAATTTTGATACCTTTTTGTATGGGACTATTTTGTACAAAATCGCTGCATGCTCAAAATTTTGTTCATGGAATTACGAATAAAATTTTTATCGACCAATCAGAACGTTCGTTTTTGATAGACGAAACTCAAAATTAAATTATGAAAGAAAAGTATTTCTTTCATTTAGGTCAATTTATTTCTTTGCGCTATTCGAAAAAGAAATACACATGTTACCCAACGATGTTAACAAACTACCAAAATCTTTTTTAGTAAATTAAGAAAATTCTGAAATGTGTTGTTAACCTATATTTTAAGAGGTCTCAACAAAACAATGACAGCATCTTCTTTACATCTTTTTTTTTTATCTTGGGAGGTTATTTTCTTAGTTTTCTTCACTTCAAGTTTGCTTCCTCAAAATGAAGACATCTTTAAAAAATTATATTTTTGACTAAAAGCAATTTGTAACAAAAAAACGCAAAAAACACTAGGGTGTATCCCAGTAAGAAGTTTTATTTGACTTGAAAGACCCACATCCAAAGATATGCTTCGTGATGCATGAAAGTAATGTCGATACCTTACCTTTACCTCATTTCTTTTAAAACCACAAAAAGTAATTCAAAATTATTCACAATTACTAATTTTTGTGCTCTTTTCATATATTTTTACACCAAAGACATCGAACCTGATCTATGTTAAATAGTCTTTGACCAGTAACACGATTTATTTTTTATCATAGTGTATGCAAAACCAGATTCAGCTTTCAGTGTTGTAATTCAAGTATAAATATGAATAGTAATGACCATAGAAATTTATTTCAAGTTGGTTATCATAGACAAAGGTTGTATTTAATATGAACAGCTATAGCGATCTAAATCATGCAATTATTTTTTAGATATATTGTGCTATCGTGGTTTATAGTCAATATGTTTTATTTCACTGTCTCTCTCAGGAAGAAATATTTACCTTTTCATAATATAAACATAATCTGAGAACAGCTAAATGTAAAAACAAATATTCAACCTTACCTGGTAATTTAAGATTTATTGAATTATATCTACACTGATATATAAACATGTATGAAATGCAGCTAACGATGACGTTGCAGAAATAATATATTCAGACGCCTGACTACAATTATGGAACATGTTCATAATTTATTTCGCATAATTATGCAGACAGCTCATCGACTCCAAATTAATATGCAAAATATCAAGATTTAAAAAAAAAAGCAAAAATAGGTTGTCTATATTCAAAAGTTAATAACTTGATTAACTATGGTAAATGATATCAATGACAAAAAAAAAATGAAAAATGAAAATAACTGATAAATATTTGAAAAAGTACAAACGAAAATATCATAAAAGTCCCGGTAATACTTAGATGAAATAATACCCAAAATGAAAGTGTTGTCTCCAAATGTTGATGTATATGAGTGACACGTCAGTCATTTCTTATTCCATATTATCAACCGTTTAACTAAGTGTTCGGCACGAACACTTGATGTCTACTCGGGCAAAGATCGTGTGATTTTTTTCCGTGCTTTCATTGAAAAAAAGGTTTTTGATATATTTCCTTTAGAGGTTTCGTTAAGATATATCAAGTTTGTAGAGCCTGGTATATTTTTATTCTTTCTTTTATATATAAAATATAACTTGGACCTACAGGACATTATTGTACTGTATACCCACGTGATTAAGTGATATTCCTTTTTGATTTTTTAAAATGATATTTAAACGCATATAAATCGATAGAAGTTACTTATGATTGCATTATCATGACTTTTGATCAGGCAATATAGATTTACTCGGGCTATTTTCAGTGCTACATACGATGAATATTAGTATGTGATCACATATTTTTAAAAGTACATGCCGTTAATGTATATTAAGATTTCCTTTCCACAACATACAGATAATAATAATAAAACATCCATTATTTTGTCTATCTTGCTAACTTTCCACATTAGAGTTAAAATGAATATAGTTTCTAAAAGTTGGTTTGTATTTTTGTTATCAAAGAAAAGTACTCTATGATCAAAACATGACAATTGAAAAAATTGTAAGCACCCGAAACATGTACAAACACGTTTGCTTATGTATAACCTTTTCTGCATTATTGTTAAAGATATTTGAATTTATGATACATGTACACGTCAACAAAAATGGAGGTTGCAAAAAACTTTAACAAGCCGCCGAGGCTTATAAGCATAAAGAAAATTGTTAAAGTTACCGAAGGAAAGTAAATATATAACCAAGACCGATAAGGCAAATAATAATTAACAAATCATAATTACTCAAAATAATTTCATGAAAAATTTGAATATGATTTAAGCAAATCATCTATGAAAACATGATGAAATTAAAAAGTTTTTTGAAAAATGATTGTACATTTATTAAGACATAACATTATTATTTGTTATACTCATTTATCACGTGTAAAACATTTTTTCCTATTATATATATATATATTATATTTTTTCAGTAAGACAGACTAAATGTCTATTTATTCACATGGAGGTGTGTTCCATAATATGATTAACATTTATTTGGGTCATAAAATCATTAAAGATTTCTTCGAATTACCTTAAGAAAATGAATAATAAAATCACTTTCCAGATCATTTAAAGGTCATGCATTGATTAGATATATGTTAGATCGCTTGATTTCAATTCTTTTGGGCGATGTTCACCATATTTATTCTAGTAAAATAGGCATTCTTTGCATCATACAAATATCAAAAGCGACGATTTGAACATATGCTAGAATGCGATTAAATGAAGACCAGAGACAACATGCTGCGTGATTGTGATAGTTTCAGTGCAAGAAATATCAACGAAAGAAATAATATTATCTTAAAAACACACACTACAATCAGATATGACAAATTATTTACCAGAAGTCAAGCTTCCCACATATAATCCGTCCATTTATGATTTTAATTCACACGAATTAAGCACACTTCCAGTAGAGAAGAAAGCGAGAAGCAAAGCGTAGCCATGCCACCATTACAACATGAAAAGCCAATCGGGGCCAACCTGGTGCAGATGTATTAGGCTAAATTAGACTTTGTGAGAATCAACATGACGTTCCACACCGCTGACGTTTCGCGACTGACTAATAGGGAGAACATCTATGATGTATCGACGGCGAACCCCCGGAGGCTTCGAAATTTACATTGATCTTTGATTTTCGGAACAGTTCATTTGGTTCAAAAAGAAGCCAAAATGGAAATTCCGTCATGTAAATTGTCTCGAATGTATTTCAGATTGTGGGTAACTTTGACTTCTCCTCACCACATCATGTACTAAGAAGTATTTCGTGTTGTCCATCTATTTGTAATCGCTTTGTTCGGGGGCTCTTTATGTTGTATGAAGGTTTGCGTTCGGCTTTTTATTTTCATGGGGTATGATGAACTATGACACATTTGTAAAATATCTCCTACTTTATGGTACCTCTAAATCCATATATACATGATTTCCACTCTCTTAATGTGATAGTCACGACTATATACTTTTTGGAAATGATGACAATTTGTGATTTCTATAGAATCGTTTGTTGTGTACTTGTATTTTAGATTTACCCCTCGCTGCCGGACTTTTAAAGATACAAGAGAGTGTGTTTTATTTTTTAAATAAAACCGAAAACCACGTCACTGCATAGTACTTATAATTCTGTATGGTGAAAACACGGGCGAAAGTATTCGTTTTACTAACATGAAAGGTATTCAATTTATGTATATATGCAGACTCCCGGTTATGTTATGTATAATGTTAAGTGAATATTGATACTTGCATTCCTAGAGAGATGATGATGATCGATTTATGCGAATGTATTCGGTATGCGTAATAAGACAAAATGGCGGCGAATTTAATGAGGTCAATGTTGAATGTGCATTTTGAGCAACGCTTATTCACTCACTCAAAAGAAATCGTGGGCTGTTTTCATAAGATAGCATCTACTAAGAAAAAAGAAAGCAGCGAAAGGAGGACAGAAAATAAAAGAAATATGCAGTCATATAGAAAGAAGGCATTGATTTATATAAAACCATAAATAGAGACAGACAAAGAGAGATATTTCAGTTGTAATAAATACAGATGTATGTTATACGTATATTAAGATTCAAATAAATATGCAATTTATTTCACCATTATGCTTTTTATTTTGCATGCCACTTATGTTTTTTTACATGCTTTCTTTATACACAATAATTCAATAATACTAGTAACATGATTGTTTTCTCTCTCTCTCTCTCTCTCTCTCTCTCTCTCTCTCTCTCTCTCTCTCTCTCTCTCTCTCTCTCTCTCTCTCTCTCTCTCTCTCTCTCTCTCTCTCTCTCTCTCTCTCTCTCTCTCTCTCTCTCTCTCTCTCTGTTTTTCTTACCTTCATTTCTATTCTGTTTTTCTATCTAGTTATTCGTTTATTTGTACATTCATCCAAATTTGTCAGGCGTGTCGATTTTAATCCTGCAGGCCTATACGCCGATCTTTGATTTTCAAAATGTTTTACTTGTCCCAATTCAAAGGGATAGCAAACGACATTATAAAATAAGTACAATTCAAAAAGGAACCATCCTTTATGATAGAAAATATTTGGGGAAAAGAAGAAAGGATGATAATAACAATTTCTTCTTTTCCACAATGTTTAGTATAGTATCCCAGACACGTAAAGGTAAGTGATTGTCGGGAAAGGGTAAAAATCACGAAACTGCTAGCTACATTACTTGTCGAGTTACTCTGGGCAAAGTAAATTCTTTCGACATTTATGGTGACAAAATGAGTGATAAAATCGAAATGATATGCATGAATACCTTGTCGTCAAACTATGAGGGGGGAGTACAATTTTATGAACACGAAAACCACATCACTTGACTATCATAATGCAATATACTAGAAGATGATGAAGAGAAATTTGAGTGGTTAAGGTTAAGAAATTGTTTCTCAATTCTAGACCAGGTTTTCGATGCTTATGCGAATAAGTAGTACTTCTCTGTTTACATGAATTAATATAAGTTGGTCATATTTGTCTAATATCTGGAAATTCAAATTTTTCAACAATAGATAATAATGAAATACAAACGGCTCATATAATCAAATTACTAAATGATCATATAATCAATAAAAAAGCGGTATACACGTGCACTTTTAAAAAAAGAAATAAAAAAAAATATAAAAAAAATACTGCTGATTGAGATTGTTAGGATTTTTAATTTTTGTTTTTATCGAGATGTTGTAATAAAACTAAAATCACAATGGATGAGGCTGGGAAATACTCTGGTTTTTATTTTCATACTTCCTTGAAAATTAAAAAAAATCTCTCCTCTTTTTCATATATTGATTCATGAAGGCATGTACCTATAATAAGATATAGATTTTCTGTAGGTTCAAGTGTATAAAATAGTTGAATACTACTTTTTTCCGATGCGGTATGAAACAAAATTTCAAACCAATCAGGATTCACAAGTTTTCTCTTACACAGCTAAACTTTAATCATTCTACTATTGGTGCCTTGAAATCTAATGTCAGTCTTGGTAGAGTTGCCGAAATAAAGGAAGCATCAATAATACCTTACGTTTTATAATTTTTTTTTTTTTTTTTTTTTTAATTCTACTGAAAACGAATTACTATATTGACAAAACATTGCAATCTTTCTCGACAAAAAAAAAAAGAAAAAGAAACGGAATCCCAATCGGATATGTACGAATATACACCGAATACAAAATGCGTATAAGACAGGGCAAATTTTCATACAATTTAAGTTTCTTTGATTGACTGGCTTAAAAATAACTTCGTTGTACAAGAATATGCAAATGGCGTTAGTTTATATCTGGTCAGAAGAAAAAAAATGATGTCGTATGTGACGTTTCTACCAATTATACATACGCGCCAAGTAAAGATTCAGGTCAGCCTGTGCGTTCGCACAGCCTGATCAGAGTCTTCACTGTGCGCTCTACAAAGAGATACTGTCTAAAAGCTTTTTTTTGTGTGTGAGAACAGCGAATATTCCATAAGCTCCGAGTGACTGTACAGGCTTCCTAGTGTCTGCATTTCACGCACATGTGAAATGGTTTGAAATGTCAAATACATGCTTAACCCTTTCCTGTTCAATCCTTGTTTTTTACGTCTCTGTAATTTTATAATTGAGAAAACATTGTGGAAAAAGAACAAATTGCTTTTAACAAGCAATTTCTTCTTTTTCTACAATATTTTCTACCCTAATAAATGGTTATTTTTCGAATAAAATCACCTTTTAATTTTTCGTCTGCAAAACCTTTGAATTTGACGGGTCTAAAATTTTGCAAAACAGGAAAGGGTTACATAGACATTACCTGGTTGCATCCAAAACATTTTTTCGTGCCTAAAAGTGTCTGTTCTTATTTGAGGATCTCTTCTATCTTGTGAAGGGTTAATTTTCTCCATCCGTTTTATAATCCAATCATAATGGTATAGCTATTCGCTTTTGTACATTTGCACTTAATTTATTATTCACATAAAAATGGTATAAATTGATTCTCACTTAAGCTTTTCAGTTTGAAGTGGTATTCAGACCAATTTAATGTGTGGGGTACACTTTTGAATTTGTATAAATTTGGCTTTGTCATGTAGAAATAAGTTTAATTCTTTGGACGGTCATTTAGAGAAATGAGACCGGTCATGACACAGGGTACATTTGAGATGCGGAGATAATTGACCAATCGCTGGCCCCGCCTATTTGCTCCCTAGGCACCGCCCATTGACTCCAATAGGAAGTTCCGCTTTGATTTTTAACGGAGTTATTTTGCGAAATTTATTGCCAGTAGCATTTATCAGAAATGTAACATTGTTGGTTGGCGACCTAAACGCTGTAACTGCAGCTTAAAACCGCAAGTACGTAAGAAAATACTCGAACCTAGTAGGAAAGGGATGTAAAGTGAAAAAATGTAAGACAATATTATTTATTATTATCATTATTATTCTAGGATAGTTCCTTTCTTGGATTAAGAACAAAGGTTGTATTTCAAGAACGTGTGAAGTAATGAAACCATTCCAAAACAATTCCGATTTTTACGCCCCTCGAGAAAAAAGGCATTTCAAGTAATTTATTCATTTCCCACAATGTTTTCAATCCGACAGAAAAACCAAGTTTTTCAAAGTTGTCCAGAGCAACATTTTTCAATTTTCACCAGTCTAAAATTGTGTCTTCTTAAAATTTCCACAGGTAATTAATGTATAATATATTATTATTATTCTATCATTTTATACACGAGTGTTCTTGTAATAAATTAGGATTGTGTCGTTCGGTAATAGGTTTGACCTCGGACTGGAGAACATTGGCGGAAGAAAGATTATTTTTTATGCATTTCATGCTTGCTCACATTAAATTTATAAAAAAAAAAAGGATATGAATAGGTTTGAGATTCCTCTAAAAAAATGAATATAGAATGAACATAGAAAAGAATTAAGAAACTTAATATAATTTTAAGTTATAAGAAATATTCATTCATTGAATTTCTTGCCATTTCTTTTTATCTGCCTGTAGAAGCATACATTATCTGGATTACAGTTAGTCAAGTACGTGAATCATGTATACGATTAAGAATTCCAAGACGTAAAAAGAGATGGTACCTCAAGAAAGTGTTCATTATATTGTTCAACTCATTAAATGTAACACTCAAAAGAACAATATCGATTTCTTCGCGGAGTTTTACAGGGTTTCATTGCCCACAGACACTCGTATCAGTCGGCCATCTTTCCCGGAATTGATAGCTAGCACGAGACTTGGTTGGCGCTGCGCATGCGCGACCGTTTGATGTTTCTCGTCTGATGGCACAAGTACATGTATATATTTCTTTTTTATTGCAGTTCGCTGTATTGTGTAATTATCTTGCCATTTTTGCTTCGCTTAAAACATACTTGCTCCCCCGCCAAGGGATATTGTTTAAATGTTTAAACTGTAAATCTGACATTAAAACCCATTCCCACTAAATGACGCTTTTTTGACGCCCCTCTAGAAAAAAATTGGGAAAACAATGTGTAAAATGAAGAAATTGCTTGCAACAAGCAATTTCTTTATTTTGTAAAATGTTTTCTATAAAGAAATTTAAAAAAAAAATCTTAAGTTCATGAACTTTAAATTGTAGTCTGCATCTTGTTTCAATATGGACAAGTCTAAAATTTTGTATATACGCGGGTTTTATTGAATAAAAATCACATTTTCTTCTACCAGCGCCTTACAAAAATTTGAATTTACATAGTTAGCAAGAAAAATAAGTCTAATCCACAGACACGTAAAACTTCGATGTCAGCGATTGAAATTATAATATTATGCTAACCAAATTTGTTACGATATTGCCAGCAACCTTTCACTTTCCTATTTTCCCGGACATTTTGCGTTACAGCTCAAAATACTATTCTTACGAGTTTGCCAACAAACTATCATTTTCCTGGACATTTTGCCTTATATTTCAAAATGCTATTTTGAAGGCAATTTATCACTCTTTTTTAATCTTCAGTATAGCATTACCGCAGTTATTGCTCATTGATTCAAAGCGCGCCGAGTCTTGTTGCACCAATTAACAGATAACAAAATTTCACAGCGTTATAGCGCAGTTGGTAGCGCGTCGGACTGCAATCTAGAGGTCCGGGTTCGATCCCCGACGGCGACACACATCCTTTCCGACTATTTGTCTCCCACCAATCGGTCGATAATCGTAGATCTATGTGGGATAGCAGCTGGAGGCTAGAAAACGATGTAATGGCGGTACTGGTGTGAGAAATACCAGGAATCCATTGTTAGGTGCTCCAGCCGCCGCGATGTAACTGAAAGATTGTTGAAAGCGGCGTAAAACTCCATTCAAACAAAAATTCAGACCAGTGTAAATTCAGTGAAGTTGCAGAGGACAGTTTTTTGTTGATGGAATTTAAAGATTCATTGTTATTTAAGGTAGCAAACTTTGGGGATAATGACGAAATTATTTGAAACAAGCAATTTCTTTATTTTCAACATTTTTTCCGGAGCTTTTTTTCCTTGAGGGCGTCTAAAAGCGTCATTGTGTGGGAAAGGGTTAATATTCACTAACTATCGGTGGGTCTACCCGACTAGATGGTCATTTTTGAATGAAATCTACTTTAAATTTTCGCCAGCAAAACCTATGAATTTGGGCTCTAAAATCTTGCGAAACAGGAAAGGGTTAAAGGACAAAAGGGGGGTCATCATAGACTTAACCAGTGTATATTAAATGTCCATATTTTGTCCTAAATGATATCATAGGACAATCTTGTCTATATGTCACTCAAACGACAATAAATATTGTACTCGTTTGTCAATCACCATGGAAACGAATGTATTTTATTTGTCAATGCGAGAGAATACATTAAACTGTACGTATATGGTAGCGCTTGTGTTTTATATACCATGTGCTATCTTACTGTTGCTTGTGGTGTTGCTAACTTGAAATGTGACCCACTACCAGACGGCAAAATTTAAGACTTTCCCGAATTGAAGTTGCAGACGACAAGTTAAAGTTTATGAAA
Organism: Fragum fragum; assembly: GCA_946902895.1. Lineage (NCBI taxonomy): Eukaryota > Metazoa > Mollusca > Bivalvia > Cardiida > Cardiidae > Fragum > Fragum fragum. Next base: position 46,062,038 of record OX336370.1, read on the forward strand.
TTATGGATTCTTTAAACTTTCTAGGTAGAAAACACTATAGAAAATGAAGAAGTTTCTTGTAACAAGCAATTTCTTCATTTTCCACAATGTTTTCCAAAGCTTCAAAAGCGAGAATGGGTTAAACATAATGTCTTTAGAATTTTAGATTTGGCTATTACAAATTTGCATTTTCGGCAAAGCTTATTTTCAAATGGCAAGATTAAAAAGGTAAAAAGATAATTAAGCCATTACCAGATGACAACATTTTAGACGAAGAGGAAGTTGCAGACAACAATCTGGAATGTGGTGGAATGTTTAAAAATCCTTGTAAATTTGGGGTATGAAACATTGTGCATCTGGAAGAAATTACTTATAACAAGCAGTTTCTTAGTTATCCACGATGTTTGCTCGAAGCTTTTTTCTTTTTCATGGACGTAAAAAAGCGGAGGATTGTATGGTAATTGATTACAAAGGCCAAACGTCTGTTTATCTTTTCCTGTTTTGCAAAATTGTAGACCTGTCGAAATTCTAAGGTTTTGCAGACGAAAATTAAAAGAAGGTTTAATTTAAAAAATAATCATTTAGTAGGGTAGAAATTATTGTGGAAAAAGAAGAAATTGCTTGTTACAAGCAATTCTTCTTTTTCTACGATATTTTCTCAATTATAAATTCACAGGAACGTAAAAACCAGTGATTATACAGGAAAAGGTTTACCCACAAAACGACGCCATTCTTAACAACTCATAACGAAGATCAATTTAAATTAACCACCCCTAACCGCCACCCCCACCCCTACCATCCATCTCCATCCATATACATGAACATCGCATATTTCTGTCTTACTAATGCTACCATATATATGATATACAAGAAACAAACCGAGAAAAAAATCCACATGCAAGACTGAAAAGACATCTGAAATCTTTTCGATAAATACTTGTGATTCATCCTGCGGAAAGGGAACTCCAGCGTGGTGCGAAAAGCATCGACCCTGTTCAGACTGCGAGGACTACGCATGCTGACCAGGGTCGAAACTTTTCGATATGAGAAGATTTTCTGAACTCAGAATGGCCCATCTATTTCACCATACACACGTTTTTTGTTGTTGTTTTTATAATTATCATTATAAACTGTCCAAAATCGACCTTTGCCGGATCCGATCTGAATTTTAAACATTTGATATAAGGAGGTCATTTTCGTTTGATAGGTTGCATGGGTTAGTGCAGAAACATCGTATGTGTGTGTATACAATGTATATACACTTACTATATTTAGCACTAACCCATCCATGTGTATGTAAGGAAATACCATTTCATGCTTCAAGGGAAAGTTTGTTTGTTTGTTTGTTTGAATGGAGTTTTCAACAATCTTTCAGTTACATCGCGGCGGCTGGAGCACCTAACAATGGAATCCTGGTATTTCTCACACCAATACTACCATTACATCCTTTCCTAGCCTCCAGCTGCTATCCCACATAGGTCTACAATTATCGACCCATTGGTGAGAGACAAATAGTCGGAAAGGATGAGTGCCGCCGTCGGGGATCGAACCCGCTTCAAGGGAAAGAGGGCGAATTAAAAAAGATGGTCGATCTGGTAAGAAGGAAAAGGGTTTGGGACGTTTACGATGATAGTCTATGATGTGTTTTAATGATAATGTAGGTTGACCTCTCTGTTTTCTATGATTTATGACCCTCTATATGTATCGGCGCCCCGTCGGGCCAAAAAAAGGGACCTTCTGGCTGGTGCGAAAAGTGTCGATTCTAATCAGACTGCGTGGACAGCGCCATTTGACAAGGGCCGAAATCTTTTGTACTTTGACTACTTTCTGAATCTAGATTGACTACACAGTTTAAGTATTTTTGAATTGCGATCCCTGGTTGACCTCTGCTGGATCATATTCCTTTTTATCTAACCCATTCCAACGCATTTACTTTTTTGACGCCTCTCAAAAAAAAAAAAAAAAAAAAAATGGGAAAACATTGTGAAAAATGAAGAAATTGCTTGAACCAAGCAATTTCTTCATTTTCCGCAATGTTTTCGCCCCAGAGGATTATACAATCTTCATTTTGATATCTTTTAATTGTCGTTTGCAACCTCCTTTCAGTTCGGACCTGTCTAAAATGTTGCCGTCTGATAATGGATTAATTGATAGTAGTTTGGGGATGAAGATCGTTTTGTATGTAAAAGAGGTTTCTTGGTTAGATTTCAGATATTCTTTTTCTTCTTTTCGTGACTAAATTATCATCTAGTCAAATATGTACTCTTTTATTTAACCGTGATCACAATGGACCTTTTTATTAATTCATCGTTAATTCCGATTATTCTTGTTGTTCAGCTTGTTGTCCGAGTTATCATTATCATTACTATAACAACCATTATTATCATTATCAATATTATCATGAATATCATAATTTTTGTTAATTCCGTTGTCACCATTATCATGAACGTACCACCACCATCATTATCATTATTATCATCATTATCATTAGACCATCGTCATTATCATCATCATTTCATCGTCATCATCATCATTACAGTGTTTTCACATGAAAATTCTTTATTATTGATTTTCTTTTTATCATTATCTATCATGAAATTGAATTCGTTCTAATTTTGTTAAACAGAAATTTTAAACGCATAATTAAAGTCACATATGACAAGTGAGATTTAAAAGAAAGAAAGAAAGAAAAAAGGAAAAAAAAAACACATCGCCAACACAGAGATAATTTGAACTACACTACATTCGACCTTGACTAAACTCAGTTTTGTGCGTGGGTCGGATATGATCCATTCAATCACACATCGCCGGTTTCCTTCTAAAACCTTCTAACAACAGTTTCATTTAAACCGCAGCTGCGATAGTTTGAAGCCGAACAACATTATATTGATATAAATAAATCCTCATTATAAAGCCATAATAATTGATGTTTTAGGTGTATTCATAAATATGATGATTTTTTCCCTTTTTTCTCGATCGCTGCCGATTTTCATTTGTATATACACAGAAAGACAAATTCTAATTCTTGAATATCAGATATTGACCAAAGTTTTTTCTAGGCACAATATATCTCATGGGATAATATATCGTATCGTCGTTGTGCGAGCCAAATAGCGTAACTACAGCTTTATCAAAGCTGTAGTTACGATATTTTGCTCGCACACCAAGGAAATATGAGCTAGTGCGTCATGTATCCAACAGTCAAAGACAATCGTCAAGTCTCAGATCAGCCGTTCAATCGATTCTGGGCCTTCATATTTTGCTCCAATAGATACCAGCTCGATTTTTTGTAGATGATTCAGCGAATTTACTAATGCACTATGTGGTTATCCAGGCTGCTCAATGGCTGTCCTTCAGATACAGATAAAATGGTTGAAAGTGTCCTATTTTCGGTGGGCGACTAAAAATAGTCGTAACTACAGCTTAACTAAAGCGGTAGTTATGACTAACTGCAGCTTAACTAAAGTTGTAGTTATGAATGACTACAGCTTATCTAAAGCTGCAGATATGATTAACTACAGCTTAACTAAAGCGGTAGTTATGGTTAACTACAGCAAAACTAAAGCTGTAGTTATGGCAATTCAATCTCCCTCTGATGATATAATTTACACAGATCCTGGGGTTGATTTTCGTTGTGTATATCTAACAAGGCTCAGTACCGGCTTTTTGAAGCCGCGGCTCATAATCGTTATCGTGACTGACTCTGAAAACACGACAGCTACTTTTATCCTATATTTATTCATTTATTTATTCATTTATTTTTTTATCAAACTATCTATTTACTTCAATGATTACCATCGTTATAAACAGATAACGGCTTCATCCATTCCTTGAATATTCGTATAAATAGGGCCATTCTAAAATGTTTGTCTTTATAATGTTTATAATTGTGGCTGGGCAACTCACTGCAGACAGTGTAATCTCAATATTTACAAATCGAAACCACGAATTTCGCTCTTATTGGTTACCGATTTTCACAACAGACGACAAATATCAGCCAACAGTCGCTGAAAATCGTTCTTTCCATATCTAGCCCCGCCTCTTCTTCGATATGCGTTACTTCGTTGAATGCAACAATTTATTTACCTAACAATTTTTACATCAACCCCTTTCAGCCAAGATTCATTACAAAGTCTTGTATTTAATCAAGCAAAAAGAATTCGTATGCATTACAATATGATTGTTTGACATTTTACATTTGGTTTAATATCGCTCATTCCGTTATCAATAAGTTTTTTATTTGATCAAAGACTCTTCGTTTTCCTAGTATTGATATTATCCGGAAAGAAATTACTTTTTTTTCCAAATTACACATTTTCCCAAACACATTTCTAGAAGATATGATATTGAACAACGCGTAAAAGAAAATCTTTCTTGTCAAAAACATTTTTTCCTAACATAGTAATTTTGATTATAAAATAATTGCTTTACGAATTGTTACTACTTTTAAATATCGTCTACCATTCTTACAGTGTTGAAATAATCTATTTTTCCACTCTGTTAAGAGTGCACAAACTCTTTTTAAGCGAATAAGGTCGACGCATCGAATACAAAAAACAAGAAGGTCAGACATGAATTGACACGCGTCGCATTTCATTTATAGAAAATATGAATTAATATGCGGGCGATATATAAGATGTACGGGGCGATCCAAAATTTGGATGAATTTCATATCAGCTTGCAAAATGGTGGCTTGAAATCCGTAAAAAAGTCCTGGAATAAATGGCCTGAATTGGTATGAGTAGCACTTCTTTCATACAGTGACATAAAAGTTGACGGGCCGCGACTATCAATTAAAGAATAAGTCGGCCAGTAAAATTATTCATCTAGACCTGATTGAACTTTAAACCCAAACATTTACCGACATTAATGTGAAACATTTTTTTTTTTTTTTTTGGTTTTTTTTTTTTGTTTTTTTTTGTTTTTTTTTTTTGGCGACTTAAACGTCGTAACTACAGCTTATTCAAGTTGTACTTTAGATCGCCAACCAAGCATTTTCCTTTTTAGTTGCATTTTACTGGCCATAAATTTTGTAAAAATAACGCCGTTTAATATCGGAATGGAACTTCCTGTTGGAGCCAGCGATCCTTCAATTGGTATAAGGTTGATATTTTGATGTATATATTGTTCCAAAAGCACAGAAACATTTCGTGGTGCAATATAATAATAAAGACATATGAAAAACAAATAGAAACGACATGAGACGCATTCAGTCGTAGAAAGTATAAACATGAGGGCAATAGACTATGTACAGTTCAGCCGACCGAGACTGACAGTGCTGAAAGATCGAAACTGACAGTGCTGAAAGATTGTGTTTACACGTCCTAACCAATAGATTCCCTGTATGAACACCCTTTTAAATAAACAATGTGTGCACGTGACTTTCAGTTTGGAGGGACTCTTTTGTACCCTGCAGTTCAAAAATTAGGAGCCGCCTCCATAGTCGGTAGCGAGCCAGACTCCTAATCTTCAATCATGGGTGTCATGGGTTCGATCCCCGGCGGCGGCAAATATTCTTTCCGACAATTGTCTCTCACCAATGGGTGGATAATCGTAAACCTAAGTGGGATAGCAGCTGGAGGCTAGGAAAGGATGTAGTGGTAGTACTGGTGTGAGAAATACCAGGAATCCACTGTTAGGTGCTCCAGCCGCCGCGATTTGACTGAAATACTGTTAAAAGCGGCGTTAAACCCCATCCAATCAATCAATCAATTAAAAATTAGGAACTATTCGCATTGATTATGATTCTATGCAATGCGTGGTCGCTTAGCTATGGGCCTATAATGACGAGTCACAAATTGCCATGCATTTCTTTCCAGAGAGAAGATTTGTGGAATCTGATTTAGGAAAAATATCATTTTAAGTTCTTAATCTAAAGAGTTGTTTACATTACTTGATGACTTATTCCAAAATTCGATGGGTCACCGAGAAACAGTTGTAACTGCCTATATATTTATAGGCAGTTACAACTGTTTCGCGCTGATCCATCGATTTCCTCCCAGGTCCCTTAATGGTATAACACATAACATATTGTTATTTAGACACAAAGGACATAGGCACATTGTCCATGGGCTTAAAGTCCCAGTAAAACCTAGACAATTCAACATCGTGAAAAAAATAAACGCAGTTGTAGTACAAGAAATTTCAGCCATGGGGTCCCTTGTTCGATCTCCTGTCACGGCTGATATCCGTTCCGACATTTGTCTACCACCAATGGGTGGATAATCGTAAACGTAAGTGGGATGAGTTTCGGAAAGGGTGTAGTGATTATGTTTGTTTGAATGAGGTTTTACACCGCTTTCAACAATCGTTCAGTTTTATCGCGGCGGCTGGAACACCTAACAATGGACTCCTCGTATTTCTCACACCATTACATCCTGTCATAGCCTCCAGCTGCTCTCCTACATAGGTCTATGGTTATCTACCCATTGGTGAGAGACAAATAGTCGGAAGGATGAGTGCCGCCGTCTGGGATCGAACCCGGGACCTCTAGATTGACAGTCCGACGCGCTACCAACTGCGCTATGACGGCGGCTAGGGTGTAGTGGTAGTACTCTTGTGAGAAATACTAGAAATCCATAGTTAGCTCCAGCCGCTGCGTTATGGCTGAAATACTGTTGAAATTTTGCGTTAAACCCAATTTTTTAAAAAAAAACAAACAAACACTTTTGCGTTTAAACGATGAATTGTTCGGGTAGCATGTTTCATTTCAGCTTCAGACTTGGTTTTATCAACCTATCAAATTAAGCGTTAGGTCCGAACAATTAATGTGCTTATTTCTTTTGGTAATGGATCATGCGATATTTTCATCTGCCTAAAATCGAAATTAAAACTTTTTGGTATATCTTAATTATAGTTGGTCGCTAAGACGTAAAGATGTGAAGTTTTTAGAATCTGCATATGGCACTCTCAGATCGGTGCTTATAGAGAAAGAAAATACGCAGAGTTCTTCAAAATTCTAAAGATAAAATCTATGGTTTTACTCAATACTTTTCACCCAGACTGTACTTTTAACCTTTTACCAGACGAAAAAATTTTAGACTGGTCCAAATTGAAAGAAGTTGCACACAGTAATATATAATGTGGGTGACGTTTAAAAAATCTTTGATTTTTCTTTTTTTTCTTTAAATTGTGGATAATGAAGAAATTGTAGGTAACAAGCAAATTCTTCATTTCTCACAGTGCTTTCTAACGTTTATTCTTTATGAGCAGCCAAGAGCGGTAATGTGAGGAAATGGGATAAACTGACTGTATCCTGCAGATTCTAGGGTTACATTATGAAATTCTACACGTTTTATATAACTCTTCGACATCATTTTCTTCTGTCAAAAACTGTTCATGGCCATAAAATAATACGGGTTAGTCGAGTATAGGATATTTTTTCTCTTGCAATATTACAAGCTTCGGTCGATCTTACTTGAGCTATATCGTCTGTTAAGCGACAATTATCGTAATCCCTTTTATAAAAGTAAAATCTCTTTTTGAAGTGAATAACTTTAACTTTCGCCAAAAAGTAAAATCATAACTAAATCCTATGTTGTTGAAACTCATTAGAATCGTCTCATTGAGACGATTCTAATGAGTTTCAACAACATAGGATTAAGCGAGAATTCTGTGATAGTTTATGTACGTAATCAGCCCAATCCTTCACATCTTTCGCCAAAAAGTGTATTAAGCGACCATTCTTTAAGCGACCATTTGTTATCGTCCCTAGAGTGGTCGCGTATTACAATATTGACTTTACATAAATTTAATCTCTCATCACAAAATATGCATTTTTATTACAATTATTACATTGTTTCTAAGACGTTTTACTTCTTGTTTTTCATTTTGAGAAGACGTGTTCATTATTATGCAATTCTGGCTTTTTTTTTTCGGTTTTGAATATATATTATAAAGTCCCAACGAAGTAATTGATGGGAGCGAACTAGATTTTTACGATGACCGTAGGAATAGGCCTTTGAAATGTATGTAAACCGTTTCAAAACATGTATCAATTACGTACAATTTATGTACCTAAGAGCTGCTTGCCTATAGAAATTAACACTTTTCCATACAATCCCACTTTTCCACGCTCTCCTCCCACCCCATACCTTAGAAAAGGGTTTTGGAAAACAGTGTGTGGAAAAAGGAAGAGCCAATTTCTGCATTTTCCACGAATTATTCTATCCAAATTTAAAAATCGTAAAAAGAAAAAAAGAAAAAGAAACTATGGTCAAAGTCTATAGAAAAGCAAAAATCGCACCCACAAACATTTGACTCTTTCCTGTTTTTCAAAATTTTAGACCCTTCCAAAAATCATGGGATTTGCAAATAAAAAGTTTAAGTATTTAATTTGAAAAATAATCAGTTGGGTCGAAAATATTGTGGAAAAAAAGAAAAGAATTGCTTGGTACAAGCAATTTCTTCTTTATCCACATTTTTCTCAATAGTTAATAGAATCACAGGGCCGTAAAAACCAGGGAATGAACAGGAAAGGGTTAACCATAAACGTTTATTTCACGTACCTCTAATTTTCGAGAATCTATCAATTAACGTCTTTACGCCTAATTCTGTCCACGTATATTGACTAAATGATTCACCTACGAACTGTACTGTCAAATTTTATAGATGTGATATCGGACCTACCCTTTCCGTGTTTCAATCACCCTTTAACCCTTTCCTGTTTTTTGAAAATTTAGACTGGTCCAAATCCAAAGAGGTTGCAGACGACAATGAAAATTGGATGCACTTTGAAATAAAACCATCCAATGTGGTAGAAAATATTGTGGGAAAAGAAGAAATTGCTTGTTTCAAGCAATTTCTTCTTTTTCAACAATGTTTTCTCAAGTATAAAATCACAGTAATGTAAAATCCAGTGTTTGAACAGGAAAGGGTTAACGAACCCTTAAAAACGACATTTTAGACAGTTCGAGAAAGTAACAACTGTTACAACCAATTTTGTAATATAAACTCGTTTTGTAATAATTTAAAATGATCCCCCCTTTTATCCTTACCTCGATTAAGTCTATTGAACAAACATAGAAAGGCAGTCATATGGTGTTGCATTTCCTGTAATGAAATATATTATCCCCCTTCTTTTCGTTATTATTTTCTGTCATATCGACTAATAATCCACTACAATACAGCACCAGGTTTGTACCCTCTGAAGAAAAAACATATTTATAAAACATTTTGAAAAAGCCGAAGTGCTCATTAACTTCTGTCGTAAAGACTTGGAATAGTATCTTTAGACGAGACCGATTTCAAACTCATTTCTTTCTGATTGCAATTCATACGTGTCTATTTTGAATATACATTTTTTTTTTCAAGGCCGCTTTGGAATGACTTTTATTTGGTGATAAAGTTCTATCAACTTCTTTCAGAATGAAGATGGGCGTAATGAACGTCTGAGGCCAAATTATCGGGGAACTGGTTGCTAAACTCGTGTTTAACCCATTATCACCCGTCACAATTTTAGACTTGTCCAAATTCGAAGTTGTAGACGACAAATTATAGTTGGTGATATTTTAAACATATATTGTTTTGTAAAAGAAATCATTGTGGATAATGAATAAATTGCTTGTAACAAGCAATTTCTTCATTTTCAACAATGTTTTCCAATTATTTTTGTCTTCAGGGGTGTTAAAAAAGCGGGTTGTGTGGGAATGAGTTTATTTCTCGTATATGTACTCCCTTGTCATTGGTAAACTAGTAAACTAGTAAAAGGTAGAGTTTTGTATTTCTGCAAACTGCGGGACAGATTTAGTTCTTTTAGTATTTTCCGTGCTGTTGATGTTGTTATCCTGCCCACAAATACAGGATTTTTTTTTTCAATTTTTAATTCCATAGAAGAAAGACTTTATGCATGATGTATGAGTAAAAATGTAAATAAGGAAGAGATGGTCACGAATTGAATATTTTGACTCTTCCGTATCGACTTCGATTTTCTGTCCACACCCCCAGGGTGATTGATCAGCGAAAATTAATATCGATTAGTTTATAAAAATCGCTTTTGACCCCAGGACAGTCCTTACATGTAAGAAATTAATATCGAGTCACGGCAGATGAAAGTTAACCTTTTTGTTTGTAAACAAATTGTCAGTAACGTCGAATCTTGATGTCGAATATGTTCTGATATGAGTTTTATTTACTAAAATTTATTTTATTCTAAATAATTATATTATACCATTTTATTTCATTTTGTTTTATTGTATTTGAAAACTAAAATGTAGATACAAGAAATGAAAAAGTGATCAAATAATGATAAAAAAAAACGGTGTCTTCCCGATTCTCCCACATTTGAAAATCCAATAATACCATTCACCTCGAGAATACACCAGAACTCGCACCTGACCTAATCAAATGATACACTTAGGTCGGTTGTAAACTTTAAGCTCCAATATTAATCGATATTAATGGGAAGCATTTTTTGTTGGTTGGGCAACTTAAAAGTCACTAAACCATTTTTTGCTATCAAAGCGTCAGCTTTGATAGCTTAAGTTAATATACAAACTTTTGAGGTCTTCTCAAAGTTCAACCAGTCGAACTGCCGCTGGACGCTTAACTACTAAATCCATTGAATGTCTAAGCCATAAAAAGTAGTTCTTATGTATTTCAGGAGTATTGCAAACTCTATTCAAATTGTAGATGAATCTTTCTCAAAAGCATGCTATTTAACCCATTCCCACTCACTTCCATTTTTAAGCATCTCACAAAAAAAGCTTTGGAAAACATTGTGGACAGTGAAGAAATTGCTTGTAACAAGCAATTTCTTCATTGTCCAAAATGTTCTAAACCAAACAAGGGAAACACTTTCTAAATTCAACCAACTTGAAATTGTGCTTTGCAACTTGTTTCAACTTGAACCAGTGTAAGACTTTGTCAACCTGTAATGAATTAACTCCTGGGTTACTTTAAACTCGTTTATTTATCATGATAACCTTTGGCAAAGAAAATTACTTAACAAAACTATGCTTTGCTAGCTTACAGTACTTTCAGTACTTTGATTCCATGTTACTGGCCATAAATTTAGCAAAATCACGTCGTTTAATATCCATGTCGATCTTCCTGTCGGAGTTCAGTGGTAGAGGCCAGCGATCCGTCAATTGAACCCGAGAACCCCTTCATACATTACGATATCCCTTTCAAATAGAAAACAGAAAGAAAGGGAAAAAACGAAGTTACGGATGGTTGAAACCATTTGGACAGTCAACTTGCAATGTGAATTGTCCTTTCATTCGCTGACTAGAGAACGAGTTCAATTCAAGTGATCTTAAGCACACATTTCAAACCGTTACCATATTATACAAATTTACTAATTTATTTTAGTTCGGTGGCAACGAAAGCTTAAGGCTTGAAGAGGCTCTTTCGAACACAAAATCTAGATGTTTTCACGTGCCTGAAAGAGAGGCAGTGCGTCGTTTGGCTTGCAAAATATCGTAACTACAGCTTCATTCATTTTGCACGCCCAACGACGAATGGCTTAAACCCACTACTCCCCAATTCTACACTTGGGTAGACGGGGGATGGCTGTAAAGTATTGAAGCAGTCACCTTAAGACCAAGATTCAGGTATATGAATCTATATCACTCGGCCATCTAGGCAGTCATGAAAAAAGCTGTAGTTATGACGTGCTGCGCGCCCAACGACGAAATGTTCTCGATATGGATTAGTCTGAAATTTAAAGGCGAGGTAATGGACTAAAACGAGAACGAATGATTTTAGATTTATTTTTTTCAAAATAATAAACCGACATCAAAAAGATCCCGCCATTTTGATTTTCAACCATTATTGATAATTATGGATGTTTATAGCATTCTTTACACTCAGAAAACTTATTTCTCCATTTTGTGAAAAAGGGATTTCTTTGTTAAGGAAGCCTTTATCCCGCGAAAAAACTTCGTTTTTCCCAAATAAAGATTAAAATCGGGAAATATTATGGTCTGTCAAACATACTAATTTACTCGTTTGAATTATTTTCTACGTATCAATGCAGTCAAATTTAAATCTTTCAAGTCGAATTCTGAATGCAAGTTAAATCTTGATTATACATGTATATAATTAATCCATTCCCAGAAAACCATCAAAAGTTGCAGACGACAAATTTCAGTAGATGAAATTTGTGAATGCATTATCTTTCGGGGTTGAATAAATTGTGGATAATGAGGAAATTGCTTATTACCTGCAATTTCTTCATTGTCCACAATGTTTTCCTCAAGCATTTCTTGATGGGCGTTAACAAGAGGGATTGTGTGAGAATGGGTTGAAGAGCATGATGCATAGGTCGCGTTCAATTTACCTACATTTCCTCTGAATATCTAAAATAAATACTAGCAAATTGTTCAAGAGAAATGAAGGAATTTGTTCATCAGCACTGAATGACTTTTCTGTAAAATGACGGATGGCTGTTGTCAGTCAAATAAGCGATTGACCAATCAAATCATGCACTTAAAGCGGCAGTTGACCTGCGATATTAATGTCTAGCATTTTCGTTGATTTGGTGACCTACACATCGTAACTACGACTTATTCAACCAAATATTTGCTTTTATGTTTAGTTTCAGACAACAAATCATACAAACTAACATTGTTTATCCCTTTCCTGTTTTGCAAAATTTTACACCTGTCCAAATTCAAGTGTTTTACAAACGAACATTTAAAGTGGATTTATCTAAAAAAAAAAAAAAATAAATAAACAAAATTCATTAGGGTTGAAAATTTTGTGGTAAAAGAAGAAATTGCTTGTTACAAGCAATTTCTACTTTTTCTACAATGTTTTTCTCAATTATAGAATCTTGGGTATGTAACATCCAGGGTTTGGACAGGAAAGTGTTAATATTTTAGTCAGACTGCCATGTTAAAGGTAAGTGAGCGTGACAAGCGATCCCCCCACCCCAAAATGTCTTACGAAAAAGGGAAATCTCTAACCTCTCTAAATTTTGACCAGTCCAGAATTTTGTCGTCTGGAAATGAATAAAGACATTTAATTTGCATTTTTATAATAACCGGTCAGAAATGATTCAGGTTTCACATCAACAAGGTTCCACACCCAGACTACTCTCGTAACAGTGCTAATTGTAGGAATCACGGCCTCTCGAAAAGCTCAAAAAGCTTAAGATAGAAAGTCTGAGAATTCTTACGACGAAATACACGTATGTGTTCATATATCTAGGTTTTGAAAATATAATAAAACGTAAAAATTTAATCTTTTAATTTTTAGTTTCGTCTATCAAAAACGGGCGTTCTGATTGGTCGAAAAAGTTATTCATAACTCCATGAATAAATTTTTTTTAGCACGCAGTCATCTTATATGCTTCCATTAGTCCCATATAAAAATGTATCAAAATTTGTGAAGTTGTTGCTTTTTTCGCTATTTGCTATTAAATCATAAGAGATGAAGAGAATATTTTTTGTTTTACATGACGTATGAACCGAAAAAACCAATCACACTTATGTATGCTTCGCTTCGCATTTACCCATAAGAGCCTAGCATAAAGAATATGGTTAAGAGTGGTTTGTGGGTATTGCACGGATACAGAACGGAACTGCTTGGAGCTCCGTCTGGCTCTCTACCGTGATCGATGTATAGCCCCGTCTCACAGGATCGCTGTTTACCGTCTCATCCCTGAGTCAATTTGGTCAGTCGGGGAATTGAAGTCGCGATCTCGAGGTTATAGGTCGAGCGCTCAAACAACTGAATTAACGGGCTAAGATGCTACAAATATTAGCTGTCGTGATCACATCGTATTTTAGCAATTTATGGTTACAAACGCACGATATTTAAAGTGTTACTGAACCATAGAAAAACAATGATGGATGCTTGTACACGAAATCCTCTCTCTTTTCAATCACAATTGATGAGGTTTTGTACCTACTACTTCCAAAAAAAAAGTGACAATATCGCAATGTTGACACAACTTCTCAATCACCTTTTTGCTGCAAGTTTCAAGTATTCTATGATGTACATATAATACGTTTAATTGATTTTTTAAATGGTTGATTGATTGATCCCTTCATTGATTTATTAGTTCATTGATGGATCATTTGATTTGTCGATTGATTGATTGATTGATTGATTGATTGGTTGATTGATTGATTGATTGATTGATTGATTGATTGATTGATTGATTGATTGATTGATTGATTGATTGATTGATTGATTGATTGATTGATACTGCCACAGCATCCTTTCAGATCCCCGACAGCTCATCCTCATTGGTTTACGATTGTCCATTTATTGGTGGGAGCCAACAGTCGGAAAGGGTTTTCGCCGTGGGGTTTGAACCTGGGATTCATATATCATTTGAAAAAGCTTTTATTCGCATGAAATCACGAGTGTTCATAATTATTTGTCGGGTATACATTTCAAGAAAAAATGCAGCATGAAATCTAGGAAAAATGTTAGTCGTTCTCACAATCATACTTTTATACCGGAAGTGAACTTTGAACTTCGTTTTTGAGCGACATTTGCGTAAAGCGTCTCATTCAAGATACGAAGTTTAGGTCTCCAACCAACCATTTAACTTGTTAAGGACTATATTTAACTTCACTACTCTACAGTTTGGTTAAAATTACTAACAATAAGCTAATGGATACTAGCGTTTCAATTTCTGAATTATTAAAAATTGCGACATTCTGAAAACTCACAAATTATTCTACCCAGAAAAAAACCTTCCCGTGTAGCAAGTTTATACAAATTATGTCGACTTTGGCGTCTGCAAAATTTAATTCTTTTCCCCTGTCGTGTTTCATTTGATTCAAACGATAAAACTATCACTGGAGGGGAAGAAAGAATCCATCAAAGGCAATGTATAAAACACGAACATCAACACACCTGCGTCATTTTAACGTTGTCGTCATAAAATAACATTTTTTCATGCGATTTAAGATTTTTCAGAGTTGACATATTATCAAAAATGTAAATCAACCTGATTTAAATAGGTTGCTCGATTCAAAACTATCGTTTTTACATTTTTAAATATTATCTGCTGTGTGCTGGTGTTGTATGGTCGCAAAATTTTCTTCATGAATTTCATTTTTTACAAGAAAATAACAGTGTTAAATAGAAAAAAATGTCCTATCGGTAGAGAACAACAAGGCAAAAGGAAAGATTGCTGGTTCGAAACATTCCTTCGCTTACCTAGAATACGTTGGAATCCTGTATATCACAAGGCAAATTTTTCAAAGCTTTTGTTGCAATTAACAAATCGCGACTGTCAATCAATGAATATATCGACCAATCAAATGATTCATTCAGCCCGGACCTAAGCTTTCAACTCTGATAATGACCGCCATTTTATTAACCTTTTTTTATTGGTTTGGCGACTTAAACGTCATAACTGCAGCAATTTCAAGCTGTAGTTACGACGTTTAGATCAACATCCAACTATTCTACCTTTTGATGACGAACTACTTGCCATAAATTTCGAAAAAAAAAACGCTGATTGAAATCGAGGCGGGATATCCTGTTGTAGTCAATGGGCGTGGCTAAAGGAGTAAGTGGGCTGGACAGCGATTGGTCAATTAACCAGGAATTCGTATGAAAAGGAGCTATTTGTTTATAAATCTAATGGTTGAAAAATGTGAATTGCAATTAACCCATTCCAACTCAATCCCTCTTTTGTACGCATCCCAAGAATAAAGCCTTGGAAAACATTGTGGAAAATGAAGAAATTGCTTGTATCAAGCAATTTCTTCATCATCCACAATGTTTTCTATCCAAAAAAATGAAAAAAATTCAGATTTCATCAACTTGAAATTGTCGTCTGCAACTTTTTCCAATTTGGACCAGTCTAAATTTGGCTGTGTGGGAATGGGGTGAGCATTGAATTACTATTACCAGGGTTGCAATAGAGAGGATTGCGCTGTACATCATGATATCAAGAAATCTGCAGATCACATTGTGAAATTTACAATTACAACAAAATAATTTACATATGGTTGAATTGGCCAATCACTGGTCCGGACTAACTACTCCGTTAGCCCCGCCCATTGAGTTCTCTAGGAAGTCTCGCTTGATTTTTAAACGGCGTGATTTTGCAAAATTTATGGCATGCTTGTAACAAAAGAGGAGAGTAGTTAGTTGGCGATCTAATTGTTCTAATTACGGCTTGAATAAGCTATAGTTACGGCGTTTAGGTCGCCAGAGTCGTTTGAGTCGCCGGAAACTAACAACAATTCTTAACAGAAGTGTCGACCATTGTCGGAGTTCAAAGTTCACTTCCGGTCTAAATGACAAATGTAATTGAACGATTAAGTTTTGGATTGACAGGTGCTATTTGTTAATTATGAACGATCCGAAATTCCGTCATGGGAGTTACCATAACCAAATAACCCTTCACTTTAACCCATTCCCACTCAATCTTTCGTTTTAAGCCCTTCAACAAAAAGGCTTTGGAAAACATTGTGGAAAATGAAGAAATTGCTTGGATCAAGCAATTTCTTCATTATCCGCAATGTTTTATATCCAAAAAGTCGAAAAATTTGAAATTTCACCAACTTGATATTGTCGTCTGCAGATCCTTTCAATTTGGACCGGTCTAAAATTCCACTGTGTTGGAATGGGTTAAGCTTTTGTACCATGGTTACAAAAAAAACTTTATAACAAACAATTCTCCTTTTCCTATGATGCACTATGTGCCAATAACTATTCAAATTAAACTCACTTTGTTAGGTTTTTGAATTTAGTCTAGTCTAAGATTTTGTCCTGTGAAATTGGGTTAACCCATTATCACACGATTTTCTTAGACTAGTCCAAATTCAAATAATCTGCAGACGACAATTTAAAGATGATGTTATTTTGATTGTTTCGTCTTTTTGGGTAGAAAACATTGTGGATAATGAAGAAATTGCCTGATACAAGAAATTTCTGCATTTTCCAAAATGTTTTCTTTCTTGGATGTGCGTAAAAAGAGGGATTTTGTGGGAATGGGTTGTAGAAGGCCCATCCAAGACTGATTGGGATATTATTTCGACCATAGACTTCTTCAATTTCAACAAGTTTTGCCGAGCAAAACGTATAAAACATGATATCCTAATAATTAAATGTTTATCATAAATTGTGCTCGAGTTGGAACACAATAAGAAACGGTTACCGTTCACATTAGAAACTATTTCGGTATTTTTTCTGCTCCTATTTCATATACCCGCTATAAAACATCGCCAGCCATTGTCATATCATGTCATTTACATATGTTTGACAGGTAAGTTACACCATAAAAGGTTGTTCTAATTAACCCTTTGCCAGATGACAACACTTTTGACTGGTGAAAGGAATTGATAATTCTAAATTGCTGTTACAAGCAATTTCTTCATTAGCCGAATGCTTTTTTACGGGTCGCAAAAAAGTGAGATTGGTAGGGAATGGGTCAAAGCAGTTTCTTAAACGACATTAATGTTTCTACCCAAAAAGACGAAACAGTTTAAAATTCAATCAACTTTTGATTGTCGTCTGCAGCTTCTTTCAATATTGTAATGGTCATTATATTGAAAGAATGTGTGCTATCCGGAAATAGGTACATAGTCTTTCAATATACTTGTAATTTTGTTATGTTCTTTTATCCTCAAATCGGCCATCTATGCATTTATCCGGGTATGGTCGGTCATCTAGATATATTTACTAAACCCTTTCCCGTTTTGCACAATGTTAGAGCTGTCCAAATTCAAAGGTTCTGCAGACGACAATTAAAAGTGGGTCAAATTTGAAAAATAACCATTCAGTAGGGTAGAAAATATTGTAGAAAAAGAAGAAATTGCTTGTTTCAAGCAATTTCTTCTTTTTCTACAATGTTTTCTTGGGCATAATATCACAGGGACGTAAAAACCAGGGATTGAACGGGAAAGGGACAAAAGGCGGTTTAGTTTTGTGCTATGCCTAATCGTATTTTGATCGGTAAAACTATCGCCTAGTTTCCGTCTATCAGCCGCCTTTTTTACATGACCGAACGCAGTGTTCGAATACATCTGATTTTCTTAATTATCAACGTAACTGCATTTATAGCTATTTTAAAAGTTGGTATTTGTGTTAATAATTATTTCTATGTATGTTTTGTAATTGATTGCAAGTTAATTTAAAGTGTAATTACAAAGCTGTCGATAAACTACTTTTTCCCGTAGTGCTGTCGAAATACTATGGTCGATTCGATTTAGGTTTTCGGGTGTTTTAATGGTCTTTTAAATGGAAAGTTTTGTATCATTAAAAATGTAACCACCCGAGGATTGTTTCTCCAGTATTTTTCAATTCAAGTATTGTTTAGGTTTTACGTAATAACTCTTTGTTGTGGGCCTTGATAGAATCACTCGCCTGGAACACTCAGTCGTAACCCAACGGAGGATTCTGATTAGCTAATGCATTCGCAAGCATCCAATCGGGTATGAAAAAAAAGCCGTATCCGACTAATTGCATCGGCTTAAACAAGATGACTTCAAATAGATCAGCATACTAGAGAATTTAATACAAAAATAATCAAAACAATCCAACTTTATCTGATAACTCAACATGATTAACACCTTGCCGTCTTATCTACGATCAACTTGTAACTCTCCTTTGATTTGAGATGTAGACACTCTAAAATCTTTTTCTTTTGGCACAATGTTTCTTGTCATATCTATTTAAGTCATTGGTATTGAAAGTGATACAGGCAACTAATATTAGATTTGTTCGTAGTGTTTGGAATAAACTGAACACAATTGCGTTTTTTTTTTTTTTTGTAGAAACGTTTCGGGTTGGATTTTATATGTAAACATCTTTTTTCTGATATCATCCCTTTTTTATAAGCAATCCTGACTTAAGTAGCCAACTTAAGATGACCAGCCACCTTAACCCTTTCCTGTTTTTGGAAATTAAAGACTGGTCGAAATTGAAAGAGGTTGCAATTGACAACGAAAATGTGATGCAATTTGAAATGAAACCATCCAATGTTATAGAAAATATTGTGGAAAAAGAAAAAAATGCTTGTTACAAGCAATTTCTTCTTTTTCAATGATGTTTTCTCAGATATAAAATCACAGCCACGTAAAATCCCGTATTTGTACAGGAAAGGGTTAACTAAACTAGCCATCTCGATTTGACCGGCCATCTACATGGAGAATAGTGACCAGCTGCTTACAATATGGACCAGTCTAAAATTTTGTTGTGTGGTATTAGGTTAAGGAAGTGAAATTGTTGAGTCTCAAAATATCTTGGTTGTACATGCTGACAAACGTCTGTCCTGGAGAATTCATACTGACGAAACTAGCTCTAAAGTCAACAGTACAAATGCTATGCTCAATTTGGAATTAAACGATCCTAAACCTTAAATGGGTCGACATTGTCCATACACCATTCCAAATAGTCACTTGACTTTCTGAAGGTTCCCTAATTTGCATATCACGTCAAGTTATCTCTCCTGAAACCGTTACAGAACTTTCACACTTACGCAATGAAGGAACAAATTTACTACTCGTGTATACTCCTTCTCTTTGACTATTGCTTTACAATTGGTGGAAAAGTGCTAATTATGGGACCTCTAAATTATCTGTACTTCAAAAAAGAACAGCACGCGTTATTTTGGGCGTTGCACCAAGAACAACGTCTATTGAACTTTTCACCCAACGAAATTGGATGACTTTTGAAGAACGGTGTAATTGAACAATGGCTGGCCCCAACCACTTAGTCTGTTAGCCCCGCCCTTTGACTCCGATGGGAAGTTCCGCTTCTATATTTAACAGCGTTTTTTTGCAAAGTTCATGACCAGTAGCGTGTAACAAAGGAAAAGAAAGGTTGGACAAAAACTTCGTAACTACAGCTTGAACAATTGACGTGCTTTCATTAGTTCTGAGTGATAAATCATGATTTGGTCAGCTAACTCATTATCAGACGCCATATTTTTAGACTGGTCGAAGTTGAAAGAGGTTTCAGACGACGTTTTGAATGTTACCAAAACTTTGAACTACATTTCCCAGGTGGGATTGAAAATATTGTGTAAGAAGAAGAAAGTGTTTGTTATCAGCATTTTTGTCTTTTTTCCGCTAAGCGTTCAATATCTTACATTCTTGTGTAATGGATGGAAATGTCACGTACAGGCTCATATACCGTCAGTGTTCTACTAAAACATCGTAACTACAGCTTATTCCAATCTATAGTTTTGAAGTTTTGGTAGAACACCGTCGATATGCATCATGTTACATTTTCCCCGGCCCCTCAACCCCTTTTTTATGATAATTTTATGAGTTATTTTCATTTCGTTGTTGTATTTCCATGTTTATCACGATGCGCCTTTAGATTTTTTAGAAAAAATACATGTAAGAAATAGAAAAAAATGTATGTTTTTTGTGTAAGACCGATACATCTTTTATTTCGACAATAGCAAAAGCTTTAATTTCACCATTGGCTCAGGTAGTAATGAAAATAAAGCTATTATTGATCACCCAATCAAAGATAAATCGATCTTGCACTCAAACAGACAATGCTCCTCTGTTTTTTTTTTCCCCATTTTTAGCTAGCAAAGCGTAAGTTAACAGACAAGATTTTGAGGTCCTCTCAGAGTTCATCGAGTGCAAACTGCCACTGGAGGCTAAACCACTAAATTAGATGAATACCTGCGCCATAAAAAGAAGTTCTTATGCATTTAAGGAATATTGCAAACTCTATTCAAATTGAGGAGAACTCTTTCAAAAGCATGATATGTAATCCGTTCCCGCTCAATTCCGCTTAAAGTATCTTAAGAAAAAATGCTTTTGAAACTATTGTGGACAATGAAGAAATTGCTTGTTACAAGCAATTTCATAATTGTCCACAATATGTTCTACCCAAGAAGGGAGATAATTTCTACATTCAATTAACTTGAAATTGTCGTCTGAAACTTCTTTAATTTTGAGCCAGTCTAAGATTTTGTCATGCTGTAGTGGGTACTGGGTTACTTTAACCTCGGTTGTTTCTCATGATAACCTTTAGCAAGGAAGACTATGCTTTGCTAGCTTGCAGTACTTTCAGTGCTTTTATTTCAAGATAAAGATAGTCGCGAAGAGCTGTCCGTAATAGTTATGATTGAACTTCTCAGTCCACCCATCTACCGCCTAAATCACCCACTCACAATTTTCACACATGAATTCGCAGGATTTGTGCAAGCGAGACTTAACGTAGGTGGAAACAGATGATCGATTTTGATATCATGTAAATGGTATCATCAACATCATTACTCACTATCATCATGTGCTGTACTTTAAACCCATTCCCACACAATGACTTTTTTGACACCACTCAAGAAAAACGAGCGGGAAAATATTGTGTAAAATGAAGAAATTGCTTGCAACAAGCAATTTCTTCATCATCCATAGTGTTTTTTTACCCAGAAAGTTGAAAAAAAATATAAAAAATTTGTAAACTTTAAATTATCGTCTGCAACGACTTTCCTTTCTGCCGCCGTCATAGGGCAGTCGGTAGCGCGTCTGACTCCTAATCTTCAATCATGGGGTGTCATGGGTTCGATCCCCGGCGGCGGCACATAACCTTCTGACATTTGTCTCTTACCGATGGGTAGATAATCGTAAACCTAAGTGGGATAGCAGCTGGCGGCTAGGAAAGGATGTAGTAGTAGTACTGGTGTGAGAAATACCAGGTATCCATTGTTAGGTGCTCCAGCCGTCACGATATGACTGTAATACTGTTGAAAGCGGCGTTGAACCCCATTCAATCAATCAAGCAAGCAACTACTTTTAATTTGGACCAGTCTGAAACATTTTCCACTGGTTATGGGTTAAGATAAGAAGTAGTTGTTGTTGTTGCTGCTGTTTTATCAAGCATTACGAAATATCTTTAAAAAATCTCCAATGGCTTTTCTTGAAAATTATCTTCCAGACACGACTGAATTTCTACGAGGACTATTTTTCAACCACGTGTCAAATTATCAACCATTCTGAGGTCGGGTATTTATTGAATTATTATAGCGTAACAGCGAGAAAGTGTGATGCACTAAAGTGGTGATAAACTTATGAAACACGATCTCGGTAAAAATGCCATGATTTTTCATTTTTTGTGCCTTAAATGGCATCCACATCTGCTTTGTAATGCGATACCTCTCCCGCATCTAGTTACACTGAGCTATTTAGGATCGGACTTGTAAATATTACAAGCATTTTTATTCTTTTCCCCCTTTTCTCAGGTATAATATCACAGGTTCATATATCAATTGGATCATTATGTGTATTAACTCATTCACAAACAGTTCCACTTTTCACGCCCTGATTTATATTAGGAAGGAAAACATTGTGAGAAAAGAAGAAATTGCTTGACACAAGCAATTTCTCAAATAATCACTATGCTTTCTATTCTAATTTGACCATTTAATCTCTATTTCAAAGCAATTTGAAATGGCGTCTGCAGCCTGTTTCAAAATATTAGTTGGTCAAATTAGTTTGGTGTGGTACTGGGTTTAAGAAGACATGTTCCATCTGAAACAAGAACAAAACCGTGACGTACTTACATTAGTTCTGATTAATTGACTGATTGAATGGGGTTTAACGCCGCTTTTAACAGTATTTCAGTCATATCGCGGAGGCTGGAGCACCTAACAATGGATTCCTAGTATTTCTCACACCAGTAATACCACTACATCCTTTCCTGGCCTCCAGCTGCTATCCCACTTAGGTATACGATTATTCCCCCATTGGTGAGAGATAGATGTCGGAAAGAATATGTGCCGCCGCCGGGGATCGAACCCATGATATCCCATACATTAGTTCTGAATGATAAATCATAATTATGTCAGCTAACCCATTACCAGACGCCATAATTTTAGACTAGTCCAAGTTGAAAGAGGTTTCAGACGACATTTGGAATGTTACCATACTTTTAAACTATCTTTCAGGTGGGAATGAAATATCGTATAAAAACAGAAAATATTGGTTATATGCATTTTGGTCTTTTTTTCCGCTATGCATTCAGATCATTGATCGATTGAATGGAGTTTAACGTCACTTTTAACAATATTTCAGGGGCACCTTACCATAGGTTCCTGATACTTTTCAAATCAGTACTACCACTACATCCTTTCGAAGCCTCCAGTCGCTCAACCAACTTAGGTTTACGAGTATCCTACCATTGGTGGTAGTCATTTCAATCTCAATACTATTATAGCTCATTTTAAATTGTTTGTTTGAATGGGGTTTTACGCCGTTTTTAACAATCTTTCAGTTATATCGCGGCGGCTGGAGCACCTAACAATGGAATCCTGGTATTTCTCACACCAGTACTACCATTACATCCTTTCCTAGCCTCCAGCTGCTATCCCACATAGGTCTACGATTATCGACCCATAGGTGAGAGACAAATAGTCGGAAATGATCATTTTAAGGAGGTGTTCTTAAATACAGGATTTGACTCTATTTCGGTCCGAGGGGGCTGAGTTCGGCAGTTTAAGATTTCAAACGGGTTCATTTTGATACCAATTTACCATGATGATGTCTTAACGAATTACCAGACGGCAAAACTTTAGACTGGTCCAAATTTAAAGGAGTTGCAGACGACAAATTGAAGTTTATGAAATTTTAATTTTTTTAAATGATGAAATTGCTTACACAATGTTTTCCCAAATATGTTTCTCGAGAGGTGTCAAGAAAGCGTCATTGTAAGCGTCATTGTATGGGGCTTGATTAAAATGGCTGTCTCAGACAAATGAAGCTCTTATACCATCGAATGGCTAGCATTGTTTTTATACTTGAGAAAACATTGTGGAAAAAGAAGAAATTGCTTGTCACAAGCAATTTCTTCTTTTTTCACAATATTTTCTATCCTATTGAACGGTCAATTTTCAAATTAAATCAACTTTAAATTTTTGTTCGCAAAGCCTTTTAATTTGGACAGGTCTAAAATGTTGCAATGCACCAAAGGGTCAAACAAACACTTTCTGCGTACAACATGGAAGAGATATTGAAGTTGTCAACTAACGGATAGCTGCCCGTACCTACACACTACCTCTGAGCCGAAGTTCGACTTAGAGAGCAAACGGTCTTATTTTGCCAAATTTTGGGCAGTAAGATGTAGCAAGAATAAAACCATTGGTTGGCGGCCTGAATGTCGTAATCACAGCTTGATTAAGATGTAATTACGACGTTTAAGTTGCAAAACCAACAAAAATGCTTGACACAAACTTCGATGTTTAAAGTTCACTTCCGGTCTAAATGAATGATTTTATTCGTCGACCGTTTTTCTTGATTGACAAAAGGCTGTAAGGCGCTAAGGAGACAAAAATTAACAAACTATCTTGTCATGAAAGGCTGCCATTTATAAGCACCTCCGCAGACGTCAAAGTGTTAGACCTTTCCAAAATTCGAAGCTTTCGCAGACAATATATTTTATAGTGATCCAGAAGTTAAAATAGATTTTTAGAGAGGGGTTGCAATTACCGGCATTTTATTCTTTTTCCAAAAAGCTCCAAAACAGAACAACCAACAAAACTACATATCGGCCTTTGACATTATTCTGTACGTTTATATTTCGTTTACTACAATGACTCAAATTGTCGTCTGCAACGCGGAAAAGGGATTAAATAATGAAAATGAGGTAATTAATATGCGATTATGACATTTATGAACCAAAAAAGTCTTTGCTCTCCATACATTTACACGACATCAAAGTTAACTTGTGTGAATTTGATTAGCCGGCACTTTTGATTCTTTTTTCGCGAGAATAAGGTCTTATTATATCCCAACTGACAGCCCGATTAGCTCAGTTTGTAGAGCACTTGACTTCAAACCTCAAGATCGCGGGTTTAGGACCAGGGCTGACTAAACTAAATAACTTATTTTTTTATATGTTAATCCCATGTCCCGTTTGGCGTGAATATACAAAGTAATTTCGTTATGTATTCCCGCACTTTCCGACGTAACAACTGTAGTTTTGTCCTGTAGCCTTGCACTTTCCCACGCAACAATTAACCGTTGTTACGTGGTTAATTGACCAATCGCGGTTGTCGATCAAGGAATAAATCGACCAATCGAAAAATTCATTTAGCCCAAACCTGAGCTTATCAATACCAACATTGGCCGCCATTTTTTCTTACCTTTATTGTCGGTTTGGCGACTTAAACGTGGTAACTACAGCTTATTCAAGCTGTAGTTACGACGTTTAGGTCACCTGCCAACCATTTCAATTTTTTGTTTCATGCTACTGGCCATAAATTTTGCAAAATAACACCGTTAAAAATCGAAGCGGAATTTTCTGTCGGAGTTAATGGTCAGGGCCTAGGTAGTTAGTGGGTGGGGCCAGCGATTGGTCAATTGCAAGGATACATGACGAAACCGACGTGAGCTTTGACTAGTTCTTCAACGTGATCGGTCTGGGAGCGTCGCTCAAATGGGCAAGTGTTACTGCAGCGGCGGTGAATAAACGAAATACACGTAAAATATATTCCATCATTTCATAATGACGGGTTGGTTGACTTTAACACAGTTTTAATCCATTCCCACGCAAAAACGCCTTTTGACGCCCCTCAAAAAAAGGAAAACATTTTTTTTAAAATGAAGAAATAGCTAGTAACAAGCAATTTCTGCATTTTACACAATGTTTTCTACCCAAAAGTCGAACAAATCTAATATTTCGTCAACTTAGAATGTCGCCTGCAACTCCTTTAAAATTTGAACCAGTCTACAATTTTGTCGTCTGGTAATGGGTTAAAGAACCAGACTGGACCAAAAGTAGTTTCGTCATGTATCCTCGCACTATCCCACGTAACAACCGCAGTTTCGTCACGTAGCATTGCACTCTCCCACGCAACAACTAACCTTGTTATTGCAAGGATAAATGACGAAACGGATGTGACTGATTCTTTTATTGGTCTGGAAGCGTCGCTCATATGGAAAAATACTACTGCAAATACACGTATCATATATTCCAATATTTCATAATGACGGTTGGGTTGACTTAACCCATTCCCACTTGACAAAATTTTAGACTGGTCCAAATTGAAAGAAGATGCAGACGACAATTTCAATTTGATGGAATTTTAAATTTTTTCACCTTTTTGGATAGAAAACATTGTGGATAATGAAGAAATTGCTTGATACAAGCAATTTCTTCATTTTCCACTATGTTTTCCAAAGTTTTCTTCTTGAAGGGCGTAAAAAGGAGGGATTGAGTTGGAATGGGTTAAACAAAGTTTTTATGATAATCATTGTTATAAGAATCATTATTATCATTATCATCATCCTTCTCGTTGTTGTAATTATTTGCATTATTATTATTTATATTATAATTATAATTTTACCATTATTGTTTAAATTTTATTTACCAGTATGTGATCAACTTTTACTAATCCAACACAATTTACTTACTCAGACCACATGTACATTTACTGGAAAATTGTACCTGTGCAATTTTGTTGTTGTTGTTATTGTTTGGCTTTACAGTCTGCTTAAGAAGTAGAATAACCCTTTCCCACCCTTTCCCTCTTTTTGACGCCAATTAAGGAAAAAATGAAAACATTGTGGAAAATGAAGAAATTGCTATTCCCAAAATAAAAAAAAAAACCGTCAAATACAAATTGTCTTCTGCAACTTCTTTCATTTTTTGACCAGTCAAAATTGTGCGGTCTGTTAATGGGTTATATCAACCTAGGGTGGATTATTCAAATATCGAAAGGTTTGAGTACTAATCTTGATGGAATTATAAAAAAAAACACACAATAAATGATTTTAGTTTCCCATTTTCAAAAATATAAACGAATAAATATATGAATTTAAAGATGTAAATAAAAAGATAAATTGAATAGAAAAAATACAATGAAAAAAGAATGATCAAAGAAAACAAACTGGGTGTGAATAGTAAAATATCCTTATGCCGAATTTGCCTATTAAAGTCATTAAACATTCTGTTAATGATTCCGTCTGTGAGTTTTGTTGTTGTTGTTGTTGTTTAATCATGCTTTCGGGACAAATGTCTTCGTCACCTATAAACTATTTGTTATAATATAAAGCCTTTCCTTAAATAGAGGTCTATCAACTGAATAATAAAGAATATAAATATATATAAAAAACCATTATCTTTCATTTCGTGGACAACAAAAGTTATATCTAACAATAGTATAATATGAGTAAAGCTTTTATTGTCCATTCAATGTTACTATGTAGCAAACTATTCTCCTCTCTATATCTAACCCATTCCCACACAATCCCTCCTTTTTACCCCCTCAATTAAAAAACTTTAGAAAACATTGTGGAAATGGAGGAATTGATTATTTCAAGCATTTTCTTCATTGTCAAAAATGATTTTATCCCAAAATACCATTCTTTTAAAATTCCATCAACTCGAAATTTCATTCCATTTGGACCAGTCTAAAATTAGAAAAAAAAAACAAAAAAAACGAGATCGTGTTAATATCTAAAAAGCCTGGGATTTGTTGTGGTTGCTTCTGTTTTCTGATTTGTTGTTGTTGTAAAGAGAAGTTAAACAAATATATTTCATGGTTACATACCACATTTTCAAATTATTAGAAAATAAAGCAAGGGCTAAATAACAGGCGAACACTAGGCAATGCCTTAAAAGAATGTAATTCAAAACAAAAACGTATACCTATCAAACTCTTATGATGAATAACCAATAATATGGTTCAAGGATAATACGATTGCTCTGTGTATATTCTGTTGATTTCTTCCAGGCATTGTATGTTTAACCCATTCCCACACAGCAAAATTTTAGACTGGTCCAAATTGAAAGAAGCTGCAGACGACAATTTCAAGTTGATAGAGTTTTGAATTTTTTCGTCTTTTTGGATAGAAAACATTGTGGATAATGAAGAAATTGCTTGATACAAGCAATTTCTTCATTTTCAACAATGTTTTCCAAAGTTTTTTTCTCGAGGGGCGTAAAAAGGAGGGATTGAGTTGGAATGGGTTAAGTGCATTCATAAATAGGGATTTCCCTTACCAGATGAAAATATTTTTAACAGATCCTATATGGAAGTTGTAGATGACTTTTAAAGTAGATTTCATTCGGAAAACAAGTGCTTGATAAGGTACTAAGGAAATTGATTGTTGCAAGCTTTTTTCCTAAAAAGTTTCCATTTATTATCATTACAATTTTTATTTTCACCGCTAGGAAAATTAGAATTGTATTGTAATAAACTAATACTGAACAAATGTACTTACGTTAGGACATACGTTTGGTCACTCTCCTGGATTGTTTCTACATTTCTTCGATCTTTTTCTTGCCAGTTCACAATTTAAATTCACCCTCTATCTTCTATGACCACATGCTTGGTAAAACTAGTATTTCTCCATGACAAGCAAAATCTGTCTTTTTTCTTCCGGGGAGCATAAATGCACCGATCTGTGCGGACTGAAAACGACTGTTCTCGTACTTCCATATCCTGTTATCCACTATGTGCGAGCTGAGGTTGACTTATTACAATCCAGTACAATTTAAAACCCTTAATTTGTTAAATAAAATGAGTTTATTGACAATATTAACTTGAACAGTGTAACAAAAGAGAGATGATAAGGAAAATGCAACGTGAATTATGTAAGCGGATTCTTTGGTCATGTGATTACCAAAGCTTGCCAAATAGGTGAAACATAAATTGAACGCCATTATTTATAAGTCTGAAACCAAGTATCAAATTTTCAATGATCTATTCTAGGCGGTAAATGAGTTTCACCGCTTTTATAATCCTACTTTTTTCGGGACCGCTTCAGAACGCTTCCGGGGGTCAATAGGCAATTTTCATATAATTATACCAAACTGTAACACGTCATTTATTTCCATTGTTTAACATTGCCCAAAGTTAAAAATCGAATACTCCCTATGAAGGATTTTACATTATATACAACAATCTTTCGTTTCTGTGTGTTAAGTCAAAATCCTTGTCTAAAAATCCGAAAACTAATAGTTGACGCGTCATCCGTCGGCCATATTTGGTATTCATTATTCAAATAGCTTTGAATATTATCTGATGGAGGCTTTTTCGCCCCAGCAGCCATGCTCTATCAATGAAGCGTGTTCAATGATAGCGAAAATTTGTCGGTTTAGTCCAAAACCTCGTAATTACAGCTTATTAGAAGCTGTATTTACGAACTTTAAGAAGTGAACGACGAAATTTAAAACGTCAACCGCTAATGGAGCATATGCCAAGCTGAATGGCTTCCGAAATCATTGTGTGAAAACAAGAAAATGTTAGTTCTCAACAGGTTTTTCCTTCCCTTTCTACGATTTTCTTTTCTAGGACTAATCCTTTGTTTGTAGTATAAAATTCGAAAAATAGATACTTATTTCTTTTTCCGTCTCTTCTAATTTTCATTTCTAGACTTTAAAGTACGAAAAATTATACATAAAAAATGTTGTCGTTAAGAATATAATAAATATTGAATTATATGTAAATAATTTAATTTTTAGTTTCGTCTATCAAAATCGGGCGTTCTGATTGGTCGAAAAAAATATTCATAACTCCATGAACAAAATTTTGAGCACTCAGCGATTTTGTATGCTTCCGTACAAAATAGTTCCACGCAAAAAGGTATCAAAATGTGTAAAGTTTTTGCTTTTTTCGCTCGATACTATTAAATTATAAGAAATGAAGAGAATATTTTTTGTTTTCATGGAGGTATGAACCGAAAAACCTAATCACACACTGTATGAATCCGCTTCGCGTATTCATACAGTGTGATTAGGGTTTTTTGTTCATACCTCCATGAAAACAAAAAATATTCTCTTCATCTCTTAAAACAAATTTTTATTTCATGAGAGATTACTTTTGTCTTATTTTCCTTCCATAAATAAATATCTCTTAAACATTGATCGTATTTGGATTTTTCGTTTTGTTTTGTTTTTTAAACGTAACTAAATCCTATTTTGTTTGAACTCATTTGAGTCGTCACAATGAGACCACTGTAATGAGTTCGATCAACAAGGCATTAAGTGAGAATTCTACAATAACTAGGAATGCAACTGAATCGATCTTTCAAATTTGTTTCAATCCGCCTATTAAGAGACTTTTCTCTCAAGCGACCATTTTTCCTGACCTTAGAATGCTTGCTTGTAAAAAGCAATTTCTCCTTTTCCCACAATATTTTCTACCAAATAGGATGGTTTCATTTGAGGTGGCATCTGATTTACCTTGTTGTCTGCAACGTCTTTCAATTTGGACCAGTCTAAAATTTAAAAAAAAGGGGGGAAGGGTTAAATGACGCATAGCCTTTTTAAACTTCTTCAAATGACCCTCGCTCCAGTGATCCGAGAAAATATTACTTTTTAAGTGGAAGACCGCGTCATTCCAAAAATATCGTTACTCTTCGTGGAACAGAACGATTTGAAGTAGCGGCTGTCCTTGTAAAGGCAAATTTCCGTTTTTGTTTTCAAAATGTTTATTTTACCTCAAATTAAGCGACTGCAAACGATAATACAAGTAGCTTTGTAATTATAAAACTGCTTTACTTAAGATTTCACTGAATACTAAGTGATGTTAGGGCTTTAGTAACCCATTCCAACATATTCCCGCTTTTGGACGCCCTCATCCCCGAAAAAAGCTTTTGAAAAACATTTTAAATAATTTAGAAATTACTAGTTTGAAGCAATTTCTATATTATTATCAATGTTTTCTCCCCCAAAAGATAACGATTTTCAGAGTTTCATCGGCAAAAAATTGTTGTCTACAACTTCTTCCATTTGTTTGGAAATGGGTTAAGCAGTTCATATTTGCCCATTCACTAGAACAATGACTTAAAATGTTAAGTTTATTGCGCCTACAGATTTCTTTATTACTTAAATAGATATCCCATCATTTTCGTCCCTTCTGAACCAAACTAGTATAAGCTGTAGTTACGATATTTTGGTGGCTAATCGACGATATTTTTGTCTAATACGCTTTTTCTCACTAATATTTGGACATGTTTTGTGTTTTTATGAAGTCCTAGTATAAACCCAGACAACTTAACCGGTTCCCTCTCAATTCTGTTTTTACGCCCCTCAAGTAAAAAGCTTCGGAAAATATTGTGGAAATGAAGAAATTACTTGTTACAGGCGATTTCTTTATTTTGACAATATTTTCCTACCTAAAAGGACAAATATCTTTTCAATTTCACAAACACAAAGTCATCGTCTGCAAGTTCTTTCGATTTGGGTCAGTCATTTTATGTCTGTAGTAAACACATAACTATCCATTATAGTAACATGTTTTATTATTATTATTTTTTTTTTTTTTGCGCGTCAAAAAGCATCATTTTGTGGGAATGGTTTAATCAGTAATATCAACATCTTAATTTTTCATTCGGGCATTGATGACCTGGTTTTTTCATGTTTTTAATACAAAAATAAAAAAATCTTTCGTGCATTGTTTTTAATGTTGTCGGTTAGACGTAAAATATGGAGTTTTTAAAATACAGTAACTTTGCAATTGATCAATCGCCGGCTCCACCCACTTAACCCATTTCAACTCAATCCCTCCGTTTTACGCCCCTCAAGAAAATAGCTTTTGAAAACTTTGTGGAAAATGAAGAAATTGCTTTTCTATCCAAAACGACAAAAAAGGTCAAAATTCTATCAACTTGAAATTGTCGTCTGCAGCTTCTTTCAATTTGGACCAGTCTAAAATTTTGCTGTGTTGGAATGGGTTAATTCGTTGACTACGCTCACCTACTCCTACAGGAAGTCCCGCTTCGATTTTTAACTGCGTTATTTTGCTAAATTTATGGTAAATAGTATGTTACAAATAAGTAGAACGGGTGGTTTGCGACCTTCATTCTTGGGTAGTTTCAATGTAATCTGTCCTCCAGTTTCTTACAAGATGTTTTTAGCTCACCTGAGCACGAAGTGCTCTGGGGGAGCTATTGTGTTCGGTCATCGTCCGGCGTCCGTCCGTCCGATCACAATTACAGAAAATCTTCGCCTCCTAAACTCAGGATGGAGTTTCAACCAAACTTCACAGAAATGATCCTTAGGTAATGCTCTCTCAGAATACTTCAAAGAATTGAAATCCACGAAGAACTCTGGTTTGCCATGGCAACGGAGTGAAAAAACTTAAAAATAGTCTCCACCCAAGCCGCAAGGCCTAGAGCTTTGATATTTGGTACAAATCATCATCTATTGACCCTCTACCAAAATACTTCAAAGAATTACCGTATTCTGAAAATTAGCCCTTTTCTGTGCGATCCCTGATTTAAATAGAAATAAAAAAGGAAAACTTAAAGAATCTTCTCCTCCAAAGCCGTAAGGCCTAGAGCTTAGATATTTGGTACATATCATCATTCTTTGACCCTGTACCAAAATACTTCAAAGAATTACCGTATTCTGAAAATTAGCCCTTTTCTGTGCGATTCTTGATTTTACATAGAAATAAAAAAGGAAAACTTTATAAATCTTCTTCTCCTAAACCATAAGGCCTAGAGCTTTGATATTTGGTATAAATCATCATCTATTGACCCTCTACCAAAATACTTCAAAGAATTATCGCATTCTGAAAATTAGCCCTTTAATGTGCGATCCTTGATTTTAAATATAAATAAAGATGGAAAACTCTAAAAATCTTCTTCTCCATAAGGCCGAGAACGTTGAAATTTGGTACAAATCATCATCTTTTGATGACTGACTCTCTACAAAAATACTTCATAGAATTACTGTATTCTGATAATTACCCATTTTCTTTGCCATCCCTGATTTTACATAGAAATAAAGAGGGAAACCTTCAAAAATCTTCTATCTCAAACCATGAGGCTTAGAGCTTTGATATTTTGTATAAATCATCATCTATTGACCCTCTACCAAAATACTTCAAAGAATTACTATATTATGAAAATTAGCACTTTTCTGTGTGATTCCTGATTTTACATAGATTTAAGGAAGGAAATCTTTAATAATCTTCTTCTCCAACACCAAAAAGCCGAGAGTTTTGATATTTGGTGTGTAATAATACCTATTGACCATGTACTAAAATACTTCATAGAATTACTGTAGTCTGAAAATAATACCTTTTCTGTGCAATCCCAGAAAGGAATAAAGAAGGATATCATAGTAAATGTAAACCATTAGGCCTAGAGCTTGGATATTTGGTATGTATTAATGCCTATTGACCCCCTACTTTATTACTTCAAAGAATTACAGTTCTCTTGAAATTAGCTCAACATGGTTGGGTTTTCACTATACCTAGGATTAAAGGTGAAAATCTTTTTTAAAAAATCTTCTTCTCCAAAATGATTAGGTGTAGGGCTTTGATATTTTGAGATATTATATCATAAAGCCTTGAGCAATCATACTCAGGGGAGCGATATAGGACCATCATGGTCCTCTTGTTTAGGTTTTTAATTTATACCATATAAATAGAA
Source organism: Fragum fragum (assembly GCA_946902895.1). NCBI lineage: Eukaryota > Metazoa > Mollusca > Bivalvia > Cardiida > Cardiidae > Fragum > Fragum fragum. Next base: position 46,095,280 of record OX336370.1, read on the forward strand.
ATCAGCCCGCCAATAGAAATAATGTTTTAATCCGATCGGTATATTCTAAAGGGACCTGATTATGGTCATTAGAAGATATTTCAATGAAATACTGAAAAAAAAACCACACGATTTTTACAGTTTTCCCTATACACCATATATGGAAAAAGCCATGTTTTATCTGACAAAAATTCGTTGAAGGAAACTAAAAAAGGTTAATTCATGTCGAATTAGATTGAAATTTGTACAGCACTTTCGGACGAGAAGGTTTTTTAAAGTAAACGACGGGCGGACAAAACGCGGACACAACGACGTGACAATAGCCGCTGGTTTTGAGTCATTTGAGCTAAAATGTTTCTATATGATTCAAACGGAATAATTTTGACATAACTCATACTTAAATACATCTTTTTTTTTATTTCATAAACATTACATAACAAGCAATATTTTTCAATGACATTCATATAACAACAATATTAACAAAATGAAAGTACGCGTGTACTCGTACAAAGAACAGACAAAGAAATAATCGAAATGACATGAAAAATAATGGCTGTGTGCTGCAAAAACTTCGTAATTACAGCTTGGAAAAAGCTGTTGTCAGTTTATACTAATTTGATTTTAGTTCAATTGCGTAGAAAGCTTTAAGCTTATATACTCGCTCTCGAACACACAAAACAAGATGTTTTCACGTCTCTGAAAGACAGGCAGTGGCTTAAAACCAACTGCTACTAACTTCTACAGCTGGGTAGCCTGGGGCTGGCTACATTGTCTAGCCCATGAACACATCCCGGTGACGGTGGGGCTCAAACCCGTGACCCAGATCACGATTCAATCACCTATACCACACGGCCATCGAGGCAGTACATCTGAAGTTACGAGGTTTTCGTAGAAGACCGACGATAAACAATCAACATGAATAATGTTTAAGCCTTGCATGACATTTCCAACAATTTCACACATGCGTGAAGCTCGTACACTTACCAGCCTAGATTCCCATACCGCGCATTAAGACTATTTTCTGTTCACCCAAAGAAACTTTGGGTCAGTATCTATTTACAGAGCGCAAAATGAAGACTCAGATCAAACTGTGCGGATGCACAGGCTGATCTGAATCTTCACTTTGCGCCGTTGTGAAATTGTCGCAAATGACACAAAACGTCTCCCTTCCTTTATTTAATTTTTTATACAGACTCTGAGGCTCATATACCTCAGGTACACTGACATTCAACTGATCAGTATTTTACAAATTCTGCTGGTATGATCGAAAAGACCAACAACTGACGGGTCACTGGCCACACCCAGTGATCTCCGACTAGGAACCTTGATTTAGATAATAAACCTTGAACAGTGGTTTTTAATTGGTCGTATACCAATTTATATAACCATAATTTCGAGATTGTGTCGCTGCAATTTACCAAAACTGCCTTTAGCCCAACTGGACGTATATTCTGACGGGAAAACAGAAAAAATCATTTCATTTTACAAGTTAAGAATTATCAAAAGGAGTAAAGGAAAACTGGACGGTCACACGCTTTAAAGATGAATGCTTCAAGGATTTTCCGCTACTGATGAACGCGTCTAACCAACCCTTTCTTTCAATCATAACTATATGTAAACAAAGATGATACTGCCACTCAATTATTTCCCAGCCATAAGTTAATCAAAGTACTGAAAGTTCTTCTGGAGAGCAAATTTGATTATTATGCTTTTATTAATAAGCTGTCTAAAGAATTCGCACAAAGAATAGTATCAATTGTTTTTTCCTTTGTTTATAATCAGCGCTGTTTAGGAAATTGTTAACTTCTGCCCAGAAAAAGAGAGGGTTTTGAAATTTCATGAACCTGCTGTCAGCATTTGCTCTTAAACTTAAGTTATCATATTTCCATAATTTTTCTTTTTTGGCTTTATAAAAATAGCTTGCAGGGACGATCTAACCATGACTATTTAACAATCGAGAATTTTTAAAAATTTAGTTTTCACAAAAAGTTGCTTTTTTGTTGGTACCCATGTTGCATCAAGGTCTTACGTTCGTGTAAAATAATATAAGTTCTAATTAACATTCACGGAAATATCATACACTAGGATAGAACCTACGTGTTGTGAAAGTAATAGAAATTAAAGTTGTTTTACCCTAATTCTAAAGTCGGAATGCAACGATATGTCCAATTTCTCAGTGACGACCAATTACAGTGCGTACGGCACTTTGATTGTAAACTTTATGGTAACAGATACAAGGCAACAGCGGTGTTCCGTCTTTTCAAAATTAATCATTGCTTATACATTTCTGTCCGGAACTGGAATTCAAAACTTTTCTGTTGTGAAAATTGACAATATAAGCAGATTTCACCATTGGGATACACCCGAATTTGCATTGGGATACACCCGAATTTGCATGTTGAGACCAATGCTTTTGTCTGGACTAATGGGAGGTAAATATGACATACAGACGAAAGAGAGTTCGTATGAATTACTTCCCTTGTAAGTCTAAATCACAGAACCGTTACATGTATTTATCGAGTCTCAACACTTCCTTTTAAAAGCCGAAAGAACAAACTCCTTAAAACGCGTTCGTCGTGACTTGCTTCTCCGAGATACAACAGAGTTATACGGTTCTTCAACTGAAATAGAGATTCATTTCATTAAAGGCAGTATTTACGTTATCGAAAAAAATTTACCGTGAGGGATGACAGCGGTTTCCTAAGCATAGGTACAGATTGAATAACCGGTTTACCCTTTCCCACAAATCCCTCCTTTTTACTCCCCTCAACAAAAAAGCTTTGGCAAGAAATTGTGTGAAATGAAGACATTACTTGTATAAAAAAATCTTCATTATCCACAATATTTTCTATTTAAATAGAATAAAAGGTTAAAAATTCTACCAACTTGAAATTGTCGTCTGCAGTTCCTTGCAATTTGGACCAGTCTTAAATTCTGTTGTGTTGAAATGGGTTGAATAAGTGTTTCAATAAGGACATGTTAAAAACAACCAAACAAGAAGCTTCTTTTTTAATCAAGAGAAAGGAGATAATTATCTAGAATAAAATTTATGTTTGTTTTTGTTAATCAACAAAATTTAGAGGAGTTAACAACTATTTTGAGGAATTCTAACCATGAAAATGAAATATAAAGCAATCTATATTTCGTCGTTGTCATTCTAAAACATCGTACCTTAACCTTAAATCAAGATGTAGTTACGAGGTTTTGGAATCACAACTACCCTGTGTCCATTGTTGTGTTTAGTCATATCAAAAGTGTTTTAACAAACCATTCCATGTATTCATGCGTATGTTTATACAATTATTTAAACAATTTTGGGTCCATCTATCAAAATGACCAAGCACGCTTATGGCTCGTCCCAAGAGATAGCTCGACAAATAATGTTAATTCAAATATTACCTATAGCCCGTGAATGATTTAATCCCATTGAATATTTTTGATATTACACGGGTGATATTGCACTGGTGTAGTGATTAAATGCGAAACCTCTGGTAACAAATTTTGTTACAGCCAAAATGACATCAAAACACGTGTAATGACGTCATTTTACAAGCGGCGTTAAATCTATAAGTGGAATATCATATAACGATGAATTTTATTAATTGTTTGTGATTTACTGCAAAAAATTATGGTCACATTATAAATAGAATATCAAATTCGGGTTAAAAAATTCCCTAGTTTATTAAACTCGTCATCTAAAACAGAAAAAAACTCGGCAAAGCCTCGTTTTTATCTATTTATAGATGACTCGTTTAATAAATTCGGTATTTTATGACCACACATCCAATATCCACTATATTCTACTTATCCCTTTCCCGTTCTTCTAAATTTTAGAACTGTCCAAGTTCAAAGGCCTTGCAGACAAAATTTTAAAGAAGGTTTAATTTTAAAAAAATAACCATTAAGTAGGATAGAAAATATTGTAGAAAAAATGAAAAATGCTTGTTTCACGCAATTTCTTCTTTTTCAACAATGTTTTCTCAATCATAAAATCTCAGAGATGTAAAAACCAGAGATTGAACGGGAAAGGGTTAAGTAATGTTAAGAAGACTAATTTGTGGAGAAATGTACTGACTAGCCAATCTAAAAGATGCGGGATATTTTACCTTCATAATGTCGTCGTGCGGGTCTGAAAGAATCTTTATCTGGGACATATTCATATTCTGGTGTCCCCTTATCCAGTGTTCGGTCCCACCAAGCAGCTTGGACGTAACGCTGTGGAAAGATAAGAGCTTTTATTTTCTTCCTTGATCGAAATCTTAATTACTACCGTATTTTATTGAGTACATACGATTTAACTACAAATTCGGTATATCTCCATTCCAACATCCACCTTCCCATCCAACCCAAACTAGGCTTGGCTACGATTTTTTTAACCCATTAGAAAAAATTAAACTGGTCTTAACTCAAAGATGAAGACGACAATTTCAAATCGATTGAATTCTAGAATTCTCTGTCTTTAGGGGTAGAAAAATATTGTGCATTGAAGAAATTGCTTGAATCAAGCAATTTATTCTGTGTGCTCAATGTTTTACAAAGCTTTTTTCTTGAGGGGCGTAAAAAGGAGAGGTTGTGTGGGAATGTTCTAACTAATCGTGAAATAATCAGGCCATATTTTCCGGAATAATCTTCCGTTTTATTAGAATATGTTGAAAATTTAATTTTACTTCAAAGAAAACATATATAGATTTCAAAACACTTACTCTCTCTTTCTCCTCTTTTTCACATGCCTCTGGTTTCTTTACTTCCTGTTCTAACTTGTCTAAAAATAGTTTTGTATCTTCCGTCAGGCGCCCCTCATTTTGAACCTCTTCGACAAAGGCATCTAATTGTTCCGCATTTGATTCACGATAGCAAACTGAAATAAATCGAGAAAACAAAGGTGTTGATATGACGGATACAATTTTAGAAACTAGAACGGTCTTAAGATAACAAAATTTTAGACTGGTCCAAATTGAAAGATGTTGCAGGCGACAAATTCAAGCTGTTGATTTCTTCTCTTTGGGGTAGAAAACATTGTGGCCTTTGAAGAAAGTGCTTGTTATAAGCAATTTCTTCATTGTCCACAATCTTTTTAAACCATATTTAGAAGGGCGTAAAAGCAGTGATTGTGCGGGAATGGGTAAAAGCTTTGAAGAGTCCTGAGGCAGGCGTCAGTCTACAGTGAATTTACGAGAGAAAAATGACGGACGACAGAAAAAATCGATTCTACAATATTTTTAAGACTAGCGTCTAAGAATAGTCGCAAAGAATAATATGTACTTACAGACGGCAGGAATATCATTTCTCTTTTTTTCTAAACATGTGCACGGTACATTCATTTTAAAAGATCTGAATACAAGATATTATGAATGCAAAATAGAGGCACTTAAGCGCCCAATTCTCCAAAGAATGTGATAATGGGAAAAATTTCCTTCAAGCAAAGAAAGCAAATCACTTCAGACCAGAAAAGCTATTTTCCTTTGTAACATGGTAAGTCAGTACAGGAGAATCAGATTATCTTATAAGATCGAGCCAAAAGTCTATAAAAATCAAATAATCTAATCTCCACAGTATCTTTCGTGTGCAACTTGGCAAAAACTAAGCGAAACTTTGTGAGATGACTTGAAATGTATTCTAATATAGATATAAGTGAGTTGTTTGTCATCCTGAAAACGTTTCTTGATACCAGGGAAGCCGCCGTCAAAGCGCAGTTGGTAGCGCATCGGACTGTCAGTCTAGAGGTCCCGGGTTCGATCCTCGACGGCGGCACTCATCCTTTCCGACTATTTATCTCTCATCAACAGGTCGATAATCGTAGACCTATGTGGGATAGCAACTGGAGGCTAGGAAGGGATGTAATGGTAGTACTGGTGTGAGAAATACCAGGATTCCATTGTTGGGTGCTCCAGCCGCCGCGATATAACTGGAAAATTGTTGAAAGTGGCGTAAAACCCCATTAAAAAAAAATCTTGATACCAGGGCTGCCTTAAACCCCTTTTTATTAAATTTTAGACTCGTCCAAATTCAAAGAGGTGAAGGACGACATTGTGAAGTGAGTGCAATTCGTGAAGTGAGTGCAATTCAGAAAATAATTATCCTATTTGACCATATGATAGAAAATATTGTTGAAAAGAAGAATTTGCTTGATACAAGCAATTTCTTCTTTTTCCACAATTTTTTCTCAAGTATAATTTCACAGGGACGTAAAAATCGGGGATTATAAGGGTTAAGATGACAAAATGCTAGCGAGCGTTTCTCTCTTGAAACAAGCCCAAGCAAAGAGTGCACATGAAAAGAGGGATACCTTTTTTTGAAACGTTCGATCGTGACTGCAGGGTTGGGTAAGAGTTGTCGCAAGTCAGTTGATAGACAGATATTGGTAATTCGTGTATTGTAAATACAAACTCATTATCTCTTAACTTTGATTGATTCATTCATTGATTGGTTGGATGGTAGGTCCATTGATTGATTGATTGATTTATCGTTTAATTGATCGATTGATTGATAGTTTAATTGATCGATTGGTGGATCGATTGATTGGTATTCTAGTCCAATGTGGGGAGGTAAAAGGGTACATTTTACCTGCAAGGAACATGTCTGTTATCAAGCTAAAGTTGTTTAAACGTAGGTAATATCCTCCTGTTCTCTCAGCCATTTCTTCATAAAATGGATTCGATTCGGACCTGTGCATTGCTTGGACACCATAAACCTGTTATGTACATAAAGTTAACATTAAAATCATTTTTAAAGGGGTGATATTATTTTGTTAATGATGACAGATTTTGTTCAAAGTCGTTCGAATTAATGTCTTTATTATATCTTTTTTATGTGCTTAGTAAAATTTCAAGATTGTAATTACTAAGACCGGGCCAGTTTCTGAAACACAGACCTTAAGCAAAAAACAGAAGACAAAATTGTATAGTGGTCAAAATTCATATAAGTTGCAGAGTTTATAATTTATATAACATGACTCTTTTGGTAGAAATCAATGTTGAAAAATGTAGAAATTGCTTGTAGCAAGCAAATTCCTCCTTCACTGTAAAGGCAGTAACGACCTTTTCAACTTGACCGTCGAATTATTCTCATTATCTTTTTTATCTGACTGCGTACATTTTCAAATTGACTTAACCATTTACCTTAACTCCCATACCAGACAAGACGTCTAGCTCATCTTTCCAGTACAGATGTTGGTCTGTGTAAGACGGAACATGAGGCAGTTCATCTCCGATCATTACCAGAGCTTTAGCACTGTCTTCTGACCAGTCTAACTGCTGAGCCTTCCGTAACGCCCACTCATAGCACTGAAAATAACATAATAAACGGAGTGTTGCTGTCAATCAAAATATCGGATAACCAATCAATTTATCCATTAAGAACGCAAGGAAAATATTGACCCCGACATTAATTTGTGATGCCTCCAGTTTCGGACATCATGATTCTCATAATGTTCACAATATATCATATTGCCCGCCAATAAAGCCATGCTCTTTAACCCAGCAAATATCAATGGAGGTAATAATAGTCATACTCCTGTGAAACTTTGTTAAAATCAAAGAAACAGGTTTCTAGGAAGAAACTTTTCAAAGTTTTCACCATTTTCACTATGTTTTCTATATTCTTTATATGGAAATAAGCCCCACCAGTAAAGGCTATGTCTTTCATCTGATCCAAATTCTTTGAAGGAATCTGAGTAAGAGTCACCAAAGAAACATTCCTGTGAAACTTAGTTGAAATCCATGAACTTGTTTCCAAGATAAAGATTTTCAAAGTTTTCCCTGAATTCCAGATATAGAATATAGCCCAGCCCATAAGCGCCATATTTTTCCTCCGGTCATTTTTGAGGGAATCCTATAAAGGGTCTCCAAAGGATTGTTCCTGTGAACTTTTGTTGAAAGAATTCAACTGGTTTCTGAGAAAAAGAGACGTTTTCAACGTTGATTGAAATTAATTAAAAATATGATTGGACACTTTTCTTTTTCCCAAATCGACTGATCTCGGCTGTCAGTCATAGAATCAATCGACCGATCAAATCATTCAATTAGTTTGAACTCCAACATTTGTCTACATATATTTGAAACATTTTTGATGTTTTGGTAACATGGACGTCGTAATATGTCATTCAAGCTGTAGTTACAACGAAATTAAAAGTCACCATCCATTTTATTTTTCGGTTGTAAAATACTAGCCACAAGTTTTGAAAAATAACGCTGTTTCATATCGCCCGGAGCTCAGCGGGTCTGGCCAGCGACCCGTCCATTAGCAAGATATATTAGATGTATTTAAGAGATGAAGAGAATAGTTTTTGTTTACATGCAGGTATGAACCGAAAAACCTTATCACACAATGTATGAATACGCGAGGCGAAAAACCTAATCACAAAATGTATGAATACGCGAAGCGGATTCATACATTGTGTAACAACAAAAGCTTTACAAAATTTGATACCTTTTTATATGGGACTATTTTGTGCGGAAGCATACAAAATTGCTGCGTGCTCAGAATTTTGTTCAAGGAGTTATGAATATTTTTTTCGACCAATCAGAACGCCCGTTTTTGATAGACGAAACTAAGATAAAATTATTAAAGCTTAAATGTCGTATCGGTGAACAGTTCAACATGCAGACAGACCGTGACACGCACCTCACCACCATTTCCTCCCCCACCCGTCGCTGACACTCTGTCGGCAAACAATACAAGAACATCAATATTGGACGTTAAATCTTCGTACTGTAGTACGTAATTCCCATAATCACAGTAGTCGCCATTGGCCATCAGTCCAATACGCATGCGTGGAATGTCACGTAGCAGACGGGAACAGGAAGCTCGCAGTTTTTGCCGAACCTGTCGAAATTAAATGTTGTTTATTTAATGAATTATTCTTTACAAACCTCTGGTGCGTCTCCGCCGGTTGTCGCAGGTACGTTGTTAGCGAAATCAACAAGGGTGTCAATGTTTGTGGTGAGGTCGGTATACCGTACAATATAGCTGGAGTAGTCGCAGTAGTCGCCGTGCGCCATGATGCCGATTCGAATAGTTGGAATATCTCGGACAAGACGCTCACAGGATCGTCGCAGATTTGTTCTTACCTATGTAATCAATTTGTTTTAAATCTTATAACGTTACTAGAGGTACAAATAATGCTTTCGAGTTAACTCTATTTTATTTCAAAATGTGAAAGATGCACTCGTTCTAATTTTTATCCATAACGAGACGACATAATTATACGAGCATTTTTTTTTTTCGTTTTCAAGATGCTTTCTAGGCGATGCGAAAGGTTTGTTATTGTTGTTGTTGTTTTAACTCTCTTTGAGATGTGTTCTACAACTTCTTTCAATCTGGATCAGTCCAACATTATCCGTCTTTTAACCCTTTCCCGCTTTTTCAAAATTTAAGACTGGTCTAATTTGAAAGAAGTTACAGACAACAATTAAAAGTGGGTACAATTTTAAAAGTATATAACCAACCTACAGGGTAGAAAATAGTGTGAGAAAAGAAGAAATTGCTTGTGACAAGCAATTTCTTCTTTTCTCACAGTATTTTCTCCAGTATAAAAATCAAAGGGGCGTAAAAACAAGGGATTGTACAGGAAAAGGTTTATATAGTATTAGAGTAGTTGTTGTACCCTTCTCAACCGTTAGGAGAAAAAGAAAATTGATGGATCTAGACTGTCAATCAAACAGCGGATTGACCAATTAAATCGTTCATTTATACCGGAAGTGAACTTTGAATTTAGATAATTACCCAATGCGTTTTTGTTGGTTTGGCGACTTAAATTTCGTGACTACAGCTTATTTAAGCTGTAGTCACGACGTTTAGTTTGCCGACCAACGATTTTATTCATTTATCTATCTATCTATTCGTTTATTTATTTTGGATACGTGCTACTGGCAATAAAATTTGCAAAATGGCACCATTCGGTATTCAGTCGAACTTCCTGTTGTAGTTCCGAAAGCGGAACCGGCGAACTGTCAATTGTACAGTGTGCGCCAGGTTACAAACTCTGGTCAGCCTATGCATTCGCACGGTCAGATCACAGTCTTCACTGTGCTTGGAGTTAAAACCTTTTTTTGTTATTTTACATCGATCGGGAAACAAGTTCTTCCAACTTAGATTAATCCCTCTCGTTTCTGCTTCCTGGAAAATACACCAGTACTCGTACCGAAAGTGTTGGCCAATGACATAGCCAAGATCGATAGCCGCTCCCGGGAATCGAACTCGGGACCTTCTGATCGGGAAGCCGATGCCCTTCTTCTCGACCACGGGCACCACTTATCTGTGCAATATGTAGACTGATTCTGCTCTTTCCCTACCTGCTGTATACAGCTGCTCATACTTCCGGTTGTATCAAAACAAAACACTACTTCAATGTTCCGTCCGTCTGTTGCAAAACTGTCCATTAGTTCCTGAATGAAACAAGAGACCAGTCTTCACATTAATAACACTAAAACCAGCTACCAAACGATGAAATTTTAGACTGGTCCTAATTAAAAAAGGAAAGAAAAGAAAATACAGGCTACAAATTTTAATGCTTCTTTTTATTTTCTATTTTTATTATTATTATTACCATTATTTCTTTTTTTTGTTAAAAATATTAGGCTTTTGGTAGAATTCATTGTTGATAATGAAGATAATATATTGCTTGTGAATAAGATCCGCAGTTGGTGAAAATCTTTTTTCGTTAATGGGCGTAAAAAGCAGGATTATGTAGGTACACGTTAAGAAATGTAAATATATATAATTTTGAATATCTCGAAGACTTTACCTTTAGGACGCCAACTGAAGTCAAATAAATCCAGAAAATTGCTTACTTGTTTCTTTTCTTCGCTTACAGCTTCTTCTTCCGTGTCAGCTGCAGAGGAAAAATCAAAAACAAAATGGTAAGAATTGAACCATCAAAAGAAAAGGGCCGTGTGGAACTGTCGAAAGCATCAGCCTTCTAGTACCGGCCATTGAGTTATATAAATAATGTGGAAGATTTAAACCTGTATATGAAATTTGCAACAATTTCATGTGTGCGCCAAATAAAGACTAAGATCAGCTTGTGTATCCGCACAATCTGATCAGAGTATCCACTACAGGCTCAATCGATAGAGACTGACTCTAATTTTCGTTGAGCATTTTTCGATTCCCACAGTTGGTACTCTTTTGTGTAAGGGATCTTTAGCACCCCCCCCCCCCACACACACACCACACGCACACACCACACACACGCGCGCGCGAACACATGAAATGAAAATAATATTGATTGCATTATGCTTTACAAGACAGGTCCATGAGTCTAGTGACCTTTCCGATTAAAAAACATGGCCGTTACCATGTAACAAAGACGAAAAGTGTTTGAGTTGGTGACCTAATTATAGTAACTACTGGTTGTAGTTACGACGTTTGAATCGCCAAACCAACAACTAAAGGCGCCTAAGCGCCTGGTTTGCCCCCACCGACTGATGTACTTATGAAACAGGTAATTCAACTTTCTTTACTACAGGAGGCAACTCATTTCGGAAAGAATTAGCTTTTTATTTAATTTACTTGGAGCAAGGTAATTTTCTTTTATACAACAAATTTTCTCAGTTGAGCAGTAACAATTTTTTCCCTTGCATCATTAAGCGCTCTTTGTCTGTAATTTGTCAATTTCTCCAAAGCAATACTATCAAACATATGATTTTTTTTTTTCAAAATTATTTGAATGGATATGATAAACCGTCATGCAAGAGTCATTACTGTGAAATTCTGTTTAAATCTGTACTGTTCATTCTGATCAAGATTTTTTTAGTAAATGTTTTCTTACGGACGGACGAACTGAAGTACGGACGGACGAACTGAAGTACGGACGGACGCACATCGGACAGGACGCCATGACAGTTGCCCTTTGGCTTTCAGCCAGTGGAGCTAAAAATGCTTCGCAAAATGGTCAGCCAATGTTAGAGTTCAAAACTCACTTCCGGTCTAAATGAAGACTTTCGTTTACTAGCCTTTGATTGGTCGATTTGTTTGTTTTTTATCATTATTATTATTGACCTCCGCGATTGGTCAATTATTCTTACCTCCATTTGGTATAGGGTTGATAACTCTTTCTTTCAAGGTAAGAACGGACTCGTCCACTATTCCTGTGTCACAAAGTAATGTAGTAGTACCCGTTATCGTGGTACCATTCTCAAACTAAGGGAAAAGAAAGTGAGCATGAGCATGACATGCCATGTTTTTCCTGTGCGCTCCGTTGATATGTACTAACCTTTCTTTTTTTAACCCTTTCCTGTTTCGCAAAATTCTAGACCTGTCCGAATTCAAAGGTTTTGCAGACGAAAATTTAAAGTGGATTTAATTTGAAAAATAACCATATTAAGTAGGGTAAAAAATATTGTTGAAAAAGAAGAAATTGCTTGTGACAAGCAATTTCTTCTTAATCAACAATCTTTTCTTAATTATAAAATCACAGGGACGTAAAAAGACAATGGATAGAACAGGAAAGGGTTAATACTTAAGAAATGAAAAGTGGAATAAGTTTTGTTTTCACTTTAGAAAATAGAGAATATGTTGTTTTCATTTGAAAAATAAAGGGGGCAATTTTTAATTGGGGTATTAAGCGAAAAAACTAGGCACATTTCTGCAAGAAACCGGTTTTTCGTGAATTCATATCCGGCTTGTCATTAGGTTTTTTTATTTAATTCTTCTACAACAAAAACGACAAAAAGTATTTACTAGACTCTTAACCCATTACCAGACGGCAAAGTTTAGACTGGTCCACATTGAAAGAAGTTGCAGACGACAATTTAATGTTTATAAAATTTCAGATTTTTTCACTTTTCTGGGTAGAAAACATTGCGGAAATTGAAGAAATTACTTGTGGCGGCATGCAAATTATTTCATTTTACACAATGTTTCCCCAATTGTTTTTTCTTGATGGGCGTCAAAAACTTTCACTTAGAGGGTATGGGTTAAGAAATAAAGGGAGTATTTTTTCGTCGAGGTATGAAACGAGAGTACTACTCGCATTTCTGTAAGAATTCGGTACTTCATGACTTCATATCCGGCCTGAAATTATGTTTTTCATATGATACCTCTATACATAAAAAAACGACAAAAAAAAGTATTTACAAGTCTGTTAAATGATTCGGAGAAAGTTTTTTTTTTTCAATCATTGTTACGGTGTTACCTGTAACACCTGCGAGTTTTTTTCGACACCACTGTCAGACTCCAACTTTCTCTTCAAATCTTGCACGGTATCCGTAGTTTGAGCGGTTAATGGGTTGCACGTGCCATCTGGGAATTTGACGAAAATATGCAGCTCTTTAGGAAAAACCACCTGAAAAATATATTTCGTAGTGACTAATCGATTATGCCCGATTTTCTTCCCGGACCGCCATTCGTCCGGTTTTGAAAAACTGGTTCCTTTAGAAGTCATTCGATTTAGAATTCGGCCTAGTTCCGAAACCGGGTCACAGTCTAGTAGGCTCATAGACAAATGAGAAGATTTGCGGACGTGAACAATAGCTAGGTTAACCCATTCTCACACAATGACGCCTTTGGACGTCTCTTGTGAATAACTATTTGAAAAACATTGTGTATTTTGAAGAAATTGCTTGTAGCAAGCAATTTCTTTATTTTACACAATGTTTTCTACCCAGAAAGTTGAAAAAATCTAAAATTGCATTACTTATAAATTATTGTCTGCAACTCTTATCATTTTGGACCAGTCTAAAACTTTGTTGTGTGGTAATAGGTTAATCAGCAAGGATCTGGACTGCGCGTAAGGTCGTCCCTGTCGGTAGGACCATATACGTTCTGCGCGCCCTGAATGCTGACCAGGGACAAAACTATATGAACTGTTTCAATATCCCATGAAAAGGAACGTCCAAATTATACTGTTCACAATGTATAGAGAGCCATTTAATCGATAACGAGACAAAAATTTAACCTGGTCCAAATTTATAGAACTTGCAAACGACATTTTTAAGTTAATTGAATTTGGGGGGAAAAAATCATTATTAAGCTTTAAGATTAGAAGTCGTGTGTGAAATTATGAATTTACATGCAGCAAGCAAGTTTTTCGCTTTTCCGTAATGTTTCCAAATCGTTTTTCTTCGAGTCGTAAAATATGGCCGGAGCGTGTGAGAATGGGTTCAGGCATAAAGACTCTGATTTCATTTAATCTATTTCATTTCGCAGAATTGACAAATCGCGACTGTCAATCAGGGAGTACACCGACCAATCAAATTTTTCATTCAGCCCGGAATTGATATTTAAACTCCTACATTGGCCTCCATTTGCGTGAAACTTATTTCTTGTTTGGCGACTTAAACGTCGTAACTACAGCTTAGTCAAGCTGTAGTTATCATGTTGAGGTCGCCAACGATTATACTTTTTTGTTACATGCTGACTGTAGTTTTTGCAAAATAACACCGCTTAAAATCGAAGCGGGACTTCCTGGGTGAGTAAATGGGCGCGGCCAAAGGAATAAATGGGCTGGGGCAGCGATTGGTCAATTTTATCAAAGGGAAATAGCTTATAACATCGTAAATGAATAGAAAATTAAGACTTACCTCCGCTTTCAGAATAGTTTCTGCGCAGATTCCCAGATACCCAATCGTTTTGGTTTTATCTAGTGTCTTGCCCTGGTATTTGATCCGAATTCTATTTTCTGGAATATTTTCTTTTGATCCGATATGCTCGGCTATATTTCTGACAGTATCCGTAGAAAAATGCTGCGACGAAAACGCTTTCCCGCTTGGCAGCTTTATATACACATCAATTGATCCACTAGCCATTGTCCCTTGATTTTTCTGACAGAAAATTCGTTCTCTGTTCAATACCGACGTGTTTTGCATAAATAATTCCAAAAACGTTGTTTAAATATAATAACGAAAGTAAAAGATAAAAATAGAAATGTTTTGATTGGGTTCTATCTTTAGATCAGGAAAAATAGGTTTACTAAAAATAGAATTTTAAATAATTTTACGACAACCTTTATACTCGCTAAAATATAAAGCTTTTATCGAAAAAAGCTAATAAAAAGCAATTCTCAAAATTGCCTGCATCATATAAGTATAAACAACAAAACAGAAGAAAAATATGTAAAATCCACCATAAAGCAGTAGCATTGTCACGTGACTAGCGTGTGGCGTCGGAGTGTTTTGTTGTCTAATTTTCCCGTTTTCTAAACCCTTTCCTCAAATGAAATCAGATAGAAGGTAAATATCAATAAATCATCTTTTTTTATCTGGTTTCTTATAAAATCTGGCTCTATGATGTTCAACAATAAGAAGAATTTTTTATCAGTTCCATGCCATGATTTGTATCGTAATTGGGTGGGGTAAGATAGTTTTAATTTGGGTTGTTATATTACAGGCGATTGGAGGCGTTTAAAAGCTTAATTGAGTTGGAATGGGTTAATTGCCTGTGTACTTTTGATGTTTTGTTGCCACTTCAGGCTATATATGTTTAAATGAAATTATATACTCAAGGTGTTTTCTTTCAGATGGGAAATTTTGTAGGTCAAAAACAACAATAATGCAGATTTTTTATTATCTACACCAACTTTGAATTATCTCAGGAAATAAAATCTGAGGGCAAAGTGTAAATTACCAAAAACAGGCCTGGAAATCCCAGAAAATTTGACTCACATTTTGATGCCCCCGCATCGATAAGATCGGTCACACTAAAACAAGCCCTACAGAGATTTATAGCCCTACAGACGCCCTACGGAATTTTACACGCCCTACGACTATAGGACCTATAATAGTGAATAATTTTGAGTTAATAGGATAAAAAATAACATTTTTTTTCTTACTTGAAAAAGAATTATATGAATTTTGCTTATTTCTTATGATATTGATGTTTACAATATCACATAATTTGACCGGAAGTACTTGACGAAACGCCCTATCGTTTAATTGATCGCCCAACAAATTCATAAGCAAATACCTGTCTACGTATAAGTATTTTTGAGAGACAAATTATTCATGTTCTGATTTTTATCTTTATTTTGGCATAATTTCATGCTAGAACAGACTTTTTAGATACAAAGTGATCTCAATGCAATGCAAGTGAAGCAACTCTTGATTTGCAATCAAAATAGACTGGAAAGTCCTTTTAATGAAATATAGTATGGGGCGTTTAGCTTAATGAGACCCTATTTGTTACAAGCATTTTTTTCGCAATGTTTTCCAATATTCTTCAGTGTCGCGAAAAAAGAGATTGTGTGGCTGGGTTCAATGTTTATTCTCAAAAGACAGAAGTTATTTGTAGTCTTCTTAAACAATTCAATATGATTTAACTCAGACTTTAATGCTTATGATATTCATGTGATCGGTTTGGATTTTAAAACATTTAAAAGGGGTTTACATTTTAAAATAATGCGAGAAAAGGTGAAAATAATTTCTTTTCTAACAATGTCTACATTATCAGGCACTTGAAATTAGAACAAGCTTTCTCCGACAAGGAAACATCTTTCCAATTTTGTCATTGGTATCCATTCTATAGTCTTCTAGCCTATGCTATATAGAGTTGCCTCCCTTATCTTAACAATTTTCGGCTCGAAAAATCATTTAAAACCTAAAGATAAGTTCTGAAATATTTTTATTTCAAAAACCTATTCCTTCTATAACTGAGGGGATAAGTACTTTAATAGAAATTTGACTGTAGATTTGAGGGGCAACCCTCATTTAATGGTCTGAGGTTTCCTCAAGTTACTTCCGGTCAGGTTTCGGCATTTGTAAACATCAAAATCATCATAAATATCATAATTTCACAGAAAATATTTTGAAATATGCAGAAAAATGTTAATTTCAATCATATTAACTAAAAAAAATACACCATTATCGCTCAAATACTCGTAGTGCGTGTATAAATTCCGTAGGGCATCTGTAGGGCTATAAATCTCTGTAGGGCTTGTTTAGTATGACCCGATAAGATTGGGGGCATATTTTTTTACCGTTGCCCGTCTTTCTGTCTGTCTGTCTGCAAAACTTAATCTGCCAATTAAACATTTTCCTATAACTTCAACCCTGATTAAGTTACAATGCTAATATTTGGTATGTAGATAGGTCTCAACAAGGCGCAACTGGGGAAGGTCATTTCATCAAGGTCAAGGTCAAAATTTTAACCCTTCACCCATTTCTAAAGAATTCCTGTTTTGGGGGCAAAGTGTTTCACTAACACATCTTGTTTCTAAGTGGCATTTGAAACGACTTGCAAAAAGTCAGATTCACTTGCAATTTTAGTGATAGTTACAGTGCTCCAGATAATTTCAAGAGGCATCAGTACTGTACTGATCCAAATAATTTTAAATCAGTACTTGATATGAGGATCAGTACCAGCTTACTTTTAGTATCAATTAAACAGAAGGAATATCAAATTTCGTTTCTTTCGTTTATTAAGTAACCTTTTAATCAAAACTGAGCTCTGTTACCCAACACAGAGATGGTCAAAATTTACACCATAATGTTAGAATATAGCAAGAACGCTAGAACTTTTCTATGTAGCCAATTGATTGCTATCAAAGCAATTATCCTGATTATATATTACACTTAAAGTAATTTATATAAACAGGTCAATTGCTCATCAAACATTGAATTACAGTCAGTAACTCAAAATCTGAGCTATAGCTATAGCTCTGTTTGAAGAAAATTAGACAAAATGACATTTTATAAATACGAGTATCTACCGTAGTAGACACCCGAACTCTTCCTTAACTTCTATGAATAGCCCAGAATCGATTTTACAGTCTACTCAACAACAAAACTATTAATTTTTTATGATTTCGTTTTTGTATCACAAATTCTATTTAATTAAACAAGAAACCATTTCTATTCAGGATCATCACTGATTTCTTGTTTCAAACAGATTGCTGTAGGGATTTGTCCGTAGACGGCTGAAAAAAACTCGTCAAAGTTTTCTGTCTCGTCATTTTGCAATTTAGTCAGTCGGAACTCCTGGTTTCACATCGCTTACGACATTTAATTAGAAAGAGATTCAATGCCGGGTACCGTCTTTGTTGACAAGAATTTTCCCACGGTCTGCATTCCAATGTCACGGAAAGAGACGAAAATCGATCGGTAATTATGGTAGGCAATAACAAAGTAACGGGGATTTTCGGCAATATCGGAAATAGCCGAGTGATTACATGAAATGCTACAAGAGTAAGTTCCCTTTTGTTTACGCATTCGTACCTTATAATGTCTATACACATGATTTACGGTCCGTAACTTGTACGGCAATTCGCTGAAAAATATGCGTAACCAGCCAATTTACGTCCGTAAATTACGGAAAAACGGACCTTATCTGGAGCGCTGTAGTTATTTTACAGGTTTACCTATAAAAAAATAAAATCATATATATTATAAAATGAGTTTTTCTTTTATTTACGAAAAATCTTCAAAGAAAAAACGAGTTGATCTAACATTAATTTATATCCAGACAACACTACTTTAGACTAGTCCACTGATATTAAAAGAGGTTGCTCACAGCTCCTCTTCCAGAGCTTTCAATCCGTTGTTTTTATGCAATTATGAAACGGATTTTATCCAGCATGAAAAAGGTTAAAAACTACTAACATAATGGAGAGAGTGGTTAGTGAACACAATATCTTGAAAATTTACTTTTCTAATCGAGATGATATTTAGATCTCGGAGAGGCATCCGTTTACGTATGCATTCTTTTCACTTGTCAAAAAGGTTGACTTGTTAGAATATTTGACTGGGTGATGGATTGTAAACTTAATCATTTGAGAGCTCAGTTTCTGTTTTTTTTATGCTTCAAACCTAATCATTTCGACATGCAGACGATAAAAGTTTCACAAAACTTAAAGCTCAGAAGCTAACACTAATTTACAGGACATTGTTGCCGGTACCTTGCTGGAGTTGATAAAATGATAACAGACCTTTGTTTCTGGTATGGTCAGTGTCCGATGACAATTTTTTCATCCTTTGAAATTTAAAAAAATGTTTGGAAATGTTAATTGACTTTTTTCCATCCATTGGTTTCTGAGAAGAGGTTTCTTAATAATTGATGAGTTAACAAATCACTACAGTACACTGGAATTTACCAGTATTCTGATCCCGGGAAATAATGTCATATCTAGACTTCCTGTTTAGGAAAAAATGTAAATAAAACAAGATCTGAAGGAAAAGCATAAACCATGATACTTGCATCGAAGGTTAAGCACAATCATAGTGCAAAAAAAGAATGAAAAAATAATGTGACATCTTTTTCTGCTGATCAATTTAATTCACTTGCAAAAAAATTCAAGTTGCAGAAAAAATCACTTGAAATCTTCATTTTTAACTTGCAAATTGCGAGTATTCGAGCTGAAATTCCAGCACTGCAAAAGGTTGTATTCAGATTTTCTTACTTTATAGGTAGGGGTCCAGTGTAAGTCTAAAAAACTGTGACCAGGGGAGCTAGATCTTGGACCCTATCAGGCTAAGAGTTGGAGAGTCTAAAGTAGTGTTAAGCAATTGGTTTCAAATCACAATCCATTATCAGTTTTTAGTCAGAAAAGTAAATAAACTAATGATTGATTACATAATCGGCTTCTTTGAAAACAATTCAGTGATCTACGTGTAGATGCTATTGCATTTCGACTACTGCCTGGTACTTTGATTTTATTTTTTGATTTATACAACCATACTTATATCATTATATCGTTTTAAAACTTGTAAGCTTTGTTTCTGAATCTATTGATTTTGTATTTTGATGGAGACTTGATTCAATTTCAAGACAGGGTTAAAAAGAATTGCATTCCGTTAATGTAAAATGTTGCCATAGAACAAGAAGTAAACAAGACCAAAGTAGTGACATTGATCTCACCATTTGACTTGACATATGTATCAGTGATTTGTACCTTCATATCTATCAAGCAGCGAATAATCTAAATTTTGCCATCTGTGAGTTCCTCACATTTCTTAAACTTACAAGGAATCCCAGAAAAAAGTCAATGAGTCTAGCATAGAAAACAATTGAGTCCCACAAATTGTACTCTAGTGCAAACAAACAGCATTCTTTATTTTTGGTAGCCAATATTAATTAGGCCTACTTTGAAAGGGAAGATTCACCTTCTAAAAATAATCATACAGTGCTCTCAATAAGTGGACGTCGACGTATATTACGTCCAGAAAATCAGAAAAAACGTCCAGAAAATCAGACCCGGGTGTAAATTAACGTCCGAGATTCTAGGAAAACGTACTGATTTCATGACTCGGACGTTTTCTGAAGTTACAATATAAAGGGTTTGACAAACAAAAGAATGTATATTCTGGCCAAACCCTCGGGTAAAATTGAATCCAAAAAGAGTTTATTAGAATGTCTCCATGACGACCGGTGTAGATGGAAATTTACATAGAGCGTACTCAATTATAGCCGGTTCGGTAACCGAGCCGTCGCAACATCTTGGACCATTTTCTTTGGAAGTCACTCGATTAATAACGTGCCGGGCAAATATCAAGCAGGCCCATGGAAGCCGTTTGGTCGAATTTATGTAAACTAAGTTCAGGGCCAGAATTCACCCGTAATGTCATGTCCCGTCTTTAAGTTCGCGGCGGATACAGAACGGTGTGTCAAATTTGCATTCTAAATACGTCTATGACGCTGCGGATTCTATTTAGTAACTTGACATGACGTCTGTCCTCGAAACATCGAAGTTAATCGATTTATCTCGCTAGAGTTCGTTCTCTTTTTAATGACGTCACACATGTTGTCTGTAAACATCAACTAGCAGAAACGAAACAGGGAATTCTTAAAAGATACAACTCTGCTATTAGTTTCATTTTTTTGTACTGTAACTTTTATTTACGGTAAGTGTTATCCATGGCGTATGCACTTGGATATCTATGATGTGACCGGAGTCTGTCTCGGAATAATCCAGTCTCGATTTTTTCGTACCCAAAACGTTTCAAGCAGTCTGTTTTCTGACATTCTAGTAATCAGAAAATTTCAAATCCTGAGAGATTTGCAAATAATAATTTGGAAAATAATAGTGTTCAAGGGGTTTGAATGTTGTGGGAAAGAGAGGAAATTTATATAAGAGACAAATTTCTCAAGAAACACTTCTTTTACCACATTGTTTTCTCTAGTTCAACTCAATGGGACATGAAATTTAGGGACTATAAGCAAAGGATGGAAAAGAATGTACTGTAGGCTTTATGTATCTTTTTCATTTCATTTTTTTTGGGGGGGGGGTATGGTCGAGGGTGAAAAAAAATTCCTTAAATTGTGAAACTTCCTGAAATTGAAACTTCGAATTTTAAAAATTCCTGAAATTGGTCCCTATTGAGAGCACTGATCATATGACCATCAATTATAAAAACATGAATTGAAATAATTCCTGAGTTTAGCCTAAATCCTGCATCCTCCCCCCCCCCCCCCCCCAAATAAAAGCTTAAAACTCATAGCTGGAATAGTCATTCAGTAAGGGCAGTTAATTCTCAAAACATGACATATTATGATCACAATGTTTTGCCTAGATGTAACATTTTTCAGATGAAATTGTGTTACAAACCGATTAATTGTTAATGAAATTTCTTAGTTGATTATTGTAATCAGGAGCCCAAACCAACTGATTACCGATTATAATCATCATCAGCCCATCACTAGTCTGAAGCAAAACTGGGCAGGTCCATACTTTTTGGAGTGTTTGGTGTTAGAAAAAAATCATGCCTTTGTACAGCTTTGACAATTTATCTGGGAATTGTGGATTTTTTCATTCAATTGTACAACAGGTTTGCATGGTGTCATTGACATAGGAAAATAAGGAACATGTTTCTTTGCACTATTCTTGGAAAGTATGAACATGATAATTTACTTCATAAGAGGAGTTGAAATATTATTTAATGCTAGCTAACTCGCTGTGTTCTGTTCAATGATTTGATTTGGTGAACAAAAAAAGGAATGAGTTTGTCTTCTTTTGTTTGTTTTGTTTTTTACAAGGCAGCGGATCGGTCGCGAATGAAGCCATTATGAAACAAAACACAGAAGTGTTTGATTTCCAACCAAGTTAAAAATTGACCTACCTAGTATTTAGTTATTTAAATGCTTTGAAATGATAATCAACATAGATCTATAAAAGTAAAAAAAGTCTTAATATCTAGGTCTATTTTTTTTTCTAGTAAATCAATTTCGGTAACATGAAATTATTTCATTTATGCCTGTCATTTTCTCGAGTATCCCGCGTCTAGAATTAGAAATCAAATCCGACCTCAGTAACAGCCCTGGAATTTGTAAGCGGTTCAGATTTGACCTTACACCTTCATTAAAGTAATAGTTTGGATGATCCTTGTTGCTACTTTTGATTTCTGGTACCATAGAATTTGTCCACAGCTGTTTGAACTGAAATTCGATCTCAAAATTTACATGGGACTAAAGACACATCTTGACAAAATTTTATGCAACATTCACTTTTATGGAGTTTCCATGTTCATCTTGCAGCCTTCGTAGCGCAGTTGGTAGCGCGTGGGACTGTCAATCTAGAGGTCATGGGTTCGATCCCCGACGGCGGTACTCATCCTTTCCGACTATTTGTCTTTAACCAATGGGTCGATTATCGTAGACCTATGTGGGATAGCAGCTGGAGGCTAGGATAGGATGTAATGGTAGTACTGGTGTGAGAAATACCAGGATTCCATTGTTAGGTGCTCCAGCCGCCGCAATATAACTGAAAGATTGTTGAAAGCGGCGTAAAACCCCATTCAAACAAACAAACAATGTTCATCTAGTTTTCTGTATGTCCATGCACATCTTTGCATAAAAATTATATGTGAACTAAAGTAATTATACATGAATTACGTACTGCAGTACATGAAAGGCCACCCTGTGACCTCTGTTTTGGCAGGTCCACCAGAACTCACCTTGTGAATTTTTGTAGGTCCAATACTAATGTTGGAAGGTCGTAGACCTCAGACCTGTGCTATTTTCTTACCATGCAGGGCTAAGTATCGGTGGAAATGTGTCAAAGAAGCTGTATTGGGGGAAAACACTTCAGGGGTATTTTTCTTGACAAAATTTAACCAATTCCACTCAATCACACCTTTTTACACCCTCAAGAATATTGCCTCAGAAAATATTTTGGAAATTGAATAGAATGCTTTTAACAAGAAATTTCTTCATTTCCGAAATGTTTTCTTATCAAAAGGACAAATGGTTTTGAAATCTCCTCAATTAAAAATAGTTGTTGGATATGGAGGAAATGCTTGTGACCTTTCTCACAATGTTTTCTTAACTATTAGGTTCTTACTTTCCAAATATAGCTCTCTTTGAAATCTTGTCAACTTAAAATAGTTTTGGGAAAGGGAGGAATTATTGCTTGTGACTTTTCTCACAATGTTTTCCACAATCTTAGGTACTTACTTTCCCAATTAAGTGCTCTTTGATACATTGACTATAACTTCTTTCAATTTGAGCCAAATTTGTCATCTGGTAAAAGGCCTTGGGTGTGCTACAATGTTTTATTAAGTTATAAGTGTATTTTGCACTTGCTTGAAAGCAAACTAAAAGAGCTAAAAGTAGTAATTTATATGGATTTGCTTTGATTTAGAAACACTATAGGCTCAAAAGACCTTCAACTGAGGGGCAATTGCCAATCCTTCCTTTAAATCCCAGGCATCTGGCCCGAGGATTGATTCATGGTGTAGACCCCTGAAATACATAGAAATAGCTGTGGATAATAATGATGAAAATTCTTCTTTAGAAGCAGATCCCGCTCTCCAATGGATGACAGACGAGAGAGTTCTCGGGATAGGTCCAGGTCTCCGAGACGTACCAGAATACCAACGTCAAAGAGAGTGGTTGTCAGTAATATACCTTACGATCTGAAATGGCAGGAAGTGAAGGATCTTTTCAGAAGAGAAGGTATGTGCATTATTTGTACCCTTTAGCAGGGGTTGACACTAACAGTGTCCTGGGATCCCGAGATCCCTAAAAATTGGAATGAACCCCAGCAATCTCAGGCTAGGGACTCCGTCAGGATCCTTCAATATTTCTCCAATTCAATAGATCTTAAAGTATCAACTAATGTTCCTGTTTTTTTTTTGCTTGCTTGTTTTTGTAGAGAACATTGTGGATAATGAAGAAATTGCTTGTGACAAGCAATTTCTTCATTTTCCACAATGTTTTCCAAAGCTTTTTTTTCAAGTTGGGCTAAGAAGGGCAGGATTGCATGTGAATGAGTAAATGTTCATCACAGAGGGATCCCTGACGGAGGAAACCCTGAAGTAATATGTCAGTGCTCAAGATAATTTCAAGAGGCTTCAGTACTGTACTGATCCAAATATTTTTAAATCAGTACTTGATATGAGGATCAGTACCAGCTTACTTTTAGTATTAAATAAACAGAAGGAATATCAAATTTTGTTTCTTTCGTTTATTAAGTAACCTTTAAATCAAAACTGAGCTCTTTAACCCAACACCGAGATGGTCAACATTTACACCATTATGTTAGAATATAGCAAAAACGCTAGAACTTTTCTTTGTAGCCAATTGATCGCTATCAAAGCAATTGTCCTGATTATATATTAGACTAAAAGTAATTTATATAAACAGGTCAATTGTTCATCAAACACTTCCCTCTATAATTGGTCTTATGATTTTTTCTGGCCTTGGGAGGGATTTGTCCGTAGACGACTGAAAAAAAATTGTCAAAGTTTTCTGTCTCAACATTTTGCGATTTAGTCAGAACGCCTGGTTTCACATCGCTCATGACATTAAATTAGAAAGAGATTCAATGCCGGGTACCGTCCTTGTTGACAAGAATTTTCCCACGGTCTGAATTCCAATGTCACAGAAAGAGACGGAAAATCGAGCGGTAATAAGGGTAGGCAATAACAAAGTAACAGGGATTTTCGGCAATATCGGAAATATCCGAGTGATTTCATGAAATGCTACTAGATTAAGTTCCCTTTTGTTTACGCGTTAGTACCTAAAATTATCCATACACATGATTAACGGTCCGTAACTTGTACGGCAATTCGCTGAAAAATATGCGTATCCAGCCAATTTACGTCCGTAAATTACGTAAAAACGGACCTTATCTGGAGCATTGATATGTAATGATTCCTGTGCAGTGCTCCAGATAATTTTAAGAGGCATCAGTACTGTACTGATCCAAATTATTTTAAATCAGTACTTGATTTGAGGATCAGTACCAGCATACTTTTATTATCAAATATGACATTTTATAATTACGAGTATCTACCGTAGTAGACACCAGAACTCTTCCTTAAGTTCTATGAATCATCTGGAATCGATTTTACATTCTACTCAGCAACAAAACTTTTAATTTATTTTCATTTAAATTTTGTATCAAATTCCATTTAATTAAGCAAGAAACCATTTCTATCCAGAATCACCACTGATTTCTCGTTACAAATAGATTTCCAAACCGGCAAGAACGAAACCGCTAAGAACCAAACCGCTGTGAGTGAATCGATATATACGTATTTAGCCCTAAACCATGCCTTCGAACATGTTTCACCACGATGGAGTAAACAATTTCCTCTATAATTTGTCTTATGATTTCTTCTGGCTTTTGGAGGGATTTGTCTGTAGAAGACTGAAAAAAAAACTTGTCAAAGTTTTCTGTCTCAACATTTTGCTATGTTGTCAGTCGGAATGCCTGGTTTCACATCGCTCACAACATTAATTAGAAGGAGATTCAATGCCGGGTACCGTCCTTGTTGACAAAAATTTTCCCACGGTCTGCATTCCATTGTCACGGAAAGAGACGGAAAATCGATCAGTAATTAGGGTACCTAATAACATAATTAACAAAATAACGGGGATTTTCGGCATTATCAGAAATAGCCGAGTGATTACATGAAAGAGTAAGTTCCCTTTTGTTTACGCGTTCGCACCCAATAACGTCCGTACACATGATCAACGGTCCTATACTTGTACGGCAATTCGCTGAAGAGTACGCGTTACCAGCAAATTTACGTCCGTAAATTACGGAAAAACGGACCTTATCTGGAGCACTGCTGTGGGATCCCATTGAAGCAAAGTTAGGTTCGATCCCTGTTTAACGCTTTCCTGTTTGATTCCGTATTTGATTTTCAGAAAGCAATTAGATCTCCTTTGGCATTACACGTATGCAAATTGGCGTGGGATAAACATTTTGTGAACTACTCTCAGAAAATAAGTCAGGGGGGGGGGGGGAGCAAGAAATTAAGATGAACAACAATCAAATATTCTCTCAATTCAAATATGTCGTTGTACAGAATGCATTTGGTTGTTTGTCCCATATTTTTTTAACCAAACAAGTCTTTAAAAAAAAAATGATGTAGCAATTTGCCTTGACTATGGTTCAATGAATATCATTGAAAATTAGGGCATACAATCCAGTTCACTTAACTGTGCATTCTCACTGCTGTTTTTCAAAAAATAGATTTATACATTATACATGTAGTACATTCTAAAAATAGATTATGCTTAACGCATGCCCACATAATAACGCTATTTAATTAATCAAGAAAATCTTATGAAAGCAGTATAGAAAATAAAGAAATTGCTTGTTACCAGCAATTTCTTCATAATACACAATAATATCTACCTCAAGTATAAAAATAATTATACCTCCCTTAACTTTACTATTTTACCCCCTGTAACTTTGTTAGGGGGGTATATAGGAGTCAGCTCGTCGGTCAGTCAGTCCGTCCGTCCGCTCGTCTGTCTGTATCTTTTTCGTTTCCGCTCAATTTCTAGGCAACCATTGGATGGATTTGATTCAAACTTCACTGATATAAACAGTATCAAGCAGAGATGTGCATAATTTATTTTGGTCACTGTTCATTGATTTTTGACGGAGTTATAGCCCTTTGGTGAAAAATCGTGTCGGCTCAATTTCTCAGCAGCCATTGGATGGATTTGACTCAAATTTCACAGAAAGACTTGATATAAGTCAGACATGTGCATATACATTTTGGTTATGGTCCATTGATTTTTGACGAAGATATGACCCTTTTATTAAAAAATTCCTTTTTTTGCAACAGCCCTTTGGTAGATAGCACTTGTTTATGGACAAGCGCTGTTTGGGGTATTAGTCCGCTTTGCGACAATTTCTAGTTCTAATGGTAGTTATCTTTCTTTTTGATGACTATTTGAATCCCAAATAAGTGTCATTTGATAGTTAGTCTTAAAGACCAATCTATTCTTAGAACAGGCACTTTCGAAACACCATTACTTCAGTGTTATACAAAAAAAAAAACTCTCTAGATCCCGGATTCAGAACTATGTAAGATCATTTACTACAGACCATGTGATTAAAAGAAACCTAAATCTAGGGGAATTCCAAATTTTGACAAATGACATTTCTAATATTTTTAGCTCAAAATATAATCCAGCCACTTAAAGTGGATTTTTCCTTCAACATCAGGAGTTGATATTGCATTGGATATTTTCTTACCTGATTTTGGAGGAAAATGGCATATTTTGGCATTAGAAATGGGTCCCTTTTAAGGTAAGGACCCGACAAAAGACTCTGAAATTTGACATATGAGCCTGTAATGAAGTATAGATAATCTGAGGTCAGACTTCCAGCTTGGATCAAAATGGAGAAACCAAAAAAAGCTTACTTTTAAAGAGAAAGTAGGATTTATCACAGAAAGCAGTGACTAATTCATGGTAAACATAAAAAGAAGAATACATTATCTGACAAAATGAATAAAGTTTAAATAAACATGCATAGAAAAGAGCCACTCTAGACTGGGCCTTTAATTAAAAAGTCCACTTTTTCTTACATTTCTATAGCTTTTTTGTGTCCGCTCAATTTCTCAGCAACTATTGGTTGAATTTTATTTAAACTTCACTGATATAAACAGTATCAAGCAGAGATGTGCATAATTTATTTTGGTCACTGTTCATTGATTTTTGACGGAGTTATAGCCCTTTGGTGAAAAATCGTGTCGGCTCAATTTCTCAGCAGCCATTGGATGGATTTGATTCAAATTTCACAGAAAGACTTGATATAAGTCAGACATGTGCATATACATTTTGGTTATGGTCCATTGATTTTTGACGGAGATATGACCCTTTTATTAAAAAATTCCTTTTTTTGCAACAGCCCTTTGGTAGATAGCACTTGTTTATGGACAAGCGCTGTTTGGGGTATTAGTCCGCTTTGCGACAATTTCTAGTTCTAATGGTAGTTATCTTTTTTTTTGATGACTATTTGAATCCCAAATAAGTGGCATTTGATAGTTAGTCTTAAAGACCAATCTATTCTTAGAACAGGCACTTTCAAAACACCATTACTTCAGTGTTATCAAAAAAAAAAAAAAATCTCTAGATCTTGGATTCAGAACTATGTAAGATCATTTACTACAGACCATGTGATTAAAAGAAACCTAAATCTAGGGGAATTCCAAATTTTGACAAATGACATTTCTAATATTTTTAGCTCAAAATATAATCCAGCCACTTAAAGTGGATTTTTCCTTCAACATCAGGAGTTGATATTGCATTGGATATTTTCTTACCTGATTTTGGAGGAAAATGGCATATTTTGGCATTAGAAATGGGTCCCTTTTAAGGTAAGGACCCGACAAAAGACTCTGAAATTTGACATATGAGCCTGTAATGAAGTATAGATAATCTGAGGTCAGACTTCCAGCTTGGATCAAAATGGAGAAACCAAAAAAAGCTTACTTTTAAAGAGAAAGTAGGATTTATCACAGAAAGCAGTGGCTAATTCATGGTAAACATAAAAAGAAGAATACATTATCTGACAAAATGAATAAAGTTTAAATAAACATGCATAGAAAAGAGCCACTCTAGACTGAGAATCATGTGCATAAGTTGTATACTTGAAATGATGTTTATACAAGGATTTGAATAGAATAATAACCCAAATATGACAAGTGGCTTGACAACAGCTAATCAGATGACCAAAACTCAGTATTAAGACCACTTTCAAAAAGCACCGCAAGTAGTCTTAAAAGAATGGTTTTACTGTATTATGATAATTTTCCATTATATAAAGAGCAAGTTATCATTTGATAATTTTGTACCAGTCCATGATTTGTCTTGGTACATCTATTTACTTGTCCCAGGACAAGTGACCTTGAAAAATGTACTTGTCCGCAATTAGAAAAGCCCATGTCAGATTGGCTGTGGAATTCAGCACCTCTGAAGTACCAGATCACAGAGCAGACATCTGCTCACAATTGACCAATTGCTAGCCCTGCCCACTGACTCACTAAGCTCCGCCCATTAACTCCAACAGGAAGTTCCACTTCGATTTTTAACTGTATTATTTTGCAAAATTTATAGCCAGTAGTATGTAACAAAAAAGTAAAATGGTTAGTTTGTGACCTAACCGTTGTAACTACAGCTTTAATAAGCTGTAGCTATGTCGTTTAAGTCGCCAAACCAACAGTAAAGGTAAACAAAATGGCGGCCAGACAGGGAAAAAGACTATTAATTTCTACCTACAGGCCCAGTCTGCCAAAATTCAATATTTAATATTAGAAGTATAGGCATCTTCTCAAAAGGTCTAGGGGCCCAGCCCAAAATCTAGGGGCCATGGGCGACTGGGCCCCTGCTAGTCTTTTTCCCTGCCAGAGTTGATAAGCTTGTATCAAGCAATTTCTTTGTTACCCACCATGTTTTTTCTACTCAAAAGGATTACAAAAATTAAAATTCCATCAACTTGAAATTGTCATCAGCAGATTCTTTCAATTCGGACCAGTCTAAAATTGTGTTGTATTGGAATGGGTTAACAAATGATAAAGTTAAAGGTTTTTGTCTATTTCAGTTGGTGATACCATGTACGTAGAGCTGTTCAATGGTCCAGATGGTAAACCCAAGGGAATGGGGTGAGTACATGTTGATAGAGCTATGGTTAGATTGGTTCATTTTGCAGTGTTCTAGAAAGAAGGGATGGTAATCTTAACCTATTTACATCGGACAAAATCAAAGCACTGAAAAGTACTAAAATCTAGGAAAGTATTGTTTTGTTTAGTAATCTTCTTTGTCAAACGTTATCATGATAAAGATATGACGTTGAAGTAACCAAGGAGTTAACCCATTCCCACACAATCCCTCCTTTCTACGCCCCTTGAGAAAAAAGTTATGGAAAACATTGTGGAAAATAAATGAAATGCTTTTACAAGCAATTTCCTCATTTTCCACATTGTTTTCTACCTAGAGATATAAATATTTTAGAATTTTCAACAATTTGAAATTGTCACCTGCATCTTCCTTGAACACTGTGGGCTAAAGTGAGCGAAAAATACTTAGGAGAAGAACTTACAGGCAGAGTTTGCAATATTCCTGAAATACATAAGACCTACTTTTTATGGCGTAGGAATGTAACGGATTTAGTGGTTAAGCCTCCAGCGGCAGTTTGCACTCTTTGAACTTTCAGACGTCCTCAAAACTTTGTTTACTTGAGCTTTCAAATCTGACACTTTGCTAGCTAAAAACTAGACTGGTCCAAATTGAAAGAACTTGCATAAGACAATTTCAAATTGATAGATTTTTGAATATTTCTGTCATTTTTTGTGTGGGAGTAGGGGTGGACAATGTTGAGAATGAACCAATTGTCTGTTACAACCAATTGCTTCATTTCATCATTGTTCTATTGTGCTGTTCTTTAGGATTGTAAAATTACTGGATTGTGTTGCTTAATCAGTGATGGCTCTTCGAAAGAACTGTTTGTTATTCTTGAGCCTTAGGTGTTTGCAAGAAATAATTTTCATTGTAATGCTGATGTTAACTCCCCCCCAAAAAACATGAAAAACATTTTAGAAAATGAAGAAATTGCTAGTTACAAGCAATTTCTTTATTATCCACAATGTTTTCTACACTAAAAGACAGTCTTTTAATAATTCATGGACATAAAATTTATATCTGCAACCTCATTGAATTTGAAGCAGTCAAATTTTTTGTCTAGTAATGGGTTAACACATCAAAAAGCGGAATTCTTCGGTAATTGGTTTACCCATTCCAACTCAATGACGCTTTTAAACGCAATATGAAAGCTTGGTAAAAAAGTTGTGGAAAATGAAGAAAATGCTTGTGACAAGCAATTTCTTCATTATCCACAATGTTTTCTACCACACTAGACAAAGAATTTAAAGATATCATTAACTTTTAAATTGTCGTCTGCAACTTCTTTGAATTTGGACTGGTCTAAAATTTTATGGTGTGGGAATGGGTTAATGCAACAATATAGGTTTGATAGAGACTAATAAAGAATATCTCTGGTATGTTCATGCTACTGACTTGTATTTTTTAGAGTGATTGAATTCAAAGACATTGATACAGCTGCCTTAGCTATTGAAAAAATGCACCGCTTTGAAGTCAGGGACAGAAAAATTGTAGTTAGAGAGGTATGTGGTAGAAATGTATCATATAAACACTACAATAGAGAGAGTTATTCATTGGTGACATTGAACAAAGTGCCGAAGTAGTTTCATGGTTAGAGAGACAAATTCATAAGGAGTCCAGGGTTCTCCCCAGGAATTTTTGAAGGCGTAGTGGCATATGCGCGGTGTGTTGTCCGTTAACATCTTGGTATGATTATACATAGTAAAGGTCATTAAAAGTGCTTTTATGCCTGATTATTGACATCTTGTTGTTTTATTGAGAGTTATTCTTGAATAATAATCTTCAACTTTTTAATTATTATAAGTTGATTTATCTACTCTTAGGCTTATTTTGATACCAACCAATTGTGACATTACTCAGCTTATTTAACTCTCTATCCTATTTGTTAGAAAGTGCACTAAATTATCAAATAAAAAAAGGTTGTGTAAAAGAAAGATAATGAAAGAATATACCCAAAAGTCTCAAAGGAATGAGTAAAAAAAGTGTAAACTGCTTGTCTATTAGGTAAGATTAGCTTTTCATGCTTGGCCATTTTATCAAGTCTGTCCAAAAATCATATCCTTGAGGATTCTTTAAAAAAAGCATGGAGTGTTGTATTGAAAAAGAAATGCCCTTCATCAGAAAAAAATTAGAAATTATTATCAGTAATTTCAAAAATGTATTTATAAGGTTCTTTTGTGAAATACCTGGTTTCATTTTCAAATTTTGCATCTTAAAGAGCTCCAATAGATTCTCTGTGTAAAATTTGAAATGCTCATTATTTGCCCATTCAGATTCCTATTCTTCTAACAGTAGTTTCAGCTCTTTTATTTCAATAAGTTAATAAAAAATGTATAATATATCAGCAGTGTCCAATCTTAACCTTAATTCTCAAATAATAATATGAAACTTGGTCAAATTAACAGAATAAGTGTCTTTACTCTTCTCTTCTTAAAGTGAATTCAGCACTTTGATTTTCAAAAGAGTATTTTTGTTTTCCAAATATTATAGAGTGAATTATATTTTCCTGATTTTAAATAATTATTAAACCATCAATTTTTATAAAAAGAAATCCCTAATTGGTCTAAGGCATTCTTTTCTTGAAGTGCTTTTAGCACTTTGATTTTTATGGGGGTATAATTTCTTTTTGGGTAAAAAACATGAGAGGATGAGATATCATTAGATGATAACTAAAAGTATAATAATATTTTTCATCAAGCTTTTAAAACAAAATTATTGAAAAAATGGGTTGAACAAACCAGGGTACGAATGTTTGAGATAATACCCTCCATATTGGATAAAAAATATATGGACCTCATCCAGAAGATACATGTGTGTAATTATTAAACTGAGTTGAAAAACAAGAGCTAAGTATAACTAGGATGGCTTCTATTCAAATCTGTTGTTTATCATTTTGGTTAGGAAAAAAGATCGCGAAATTGGTGTTTTCAGCGATCAATGTATGAAATAAACTGACCCAGTTAATCTTTCCTTCAAAAAATTAAATTTTAAACCACTATGGCTTTAATTTGATAGTTGTCACATCAAATAACCACATTCTGTACTTTTAACTAGACCAACCTCAGCCGAAGTTACCCGGTCGCCATTTTGAATTCATTGTTTACATATTGGTACCCATCATCCTTAGTGACTGATAGCGAGGTACCAGTTGGAAATGCGAGAAAAAAAGAAAATCAATAATCATCAATTAGTAGGAGTGTAAGGGTCTTATCAATTGAGATGTTATGTAATACGTGGTATACAACACTATAGATAAAGAGACTGTCGTGTCCGCGCTTCTGCAAACAATTTTAATGGTTTGCTTGACCCTTTCTTCAGCTGGAAATTAAGCTGTATTGGTGACCAAATTTAAGGGTATCGGCGATCCGAAGGCGAATCGGCAAACTCTCTTAATTTATGAAGGTGTATCGGGGCCGATACGCCATAAGGGCCTGGGGAGAACCCTGGAGTCAAAGGTCACAGGCTTGATTTTTGATGGTAAAGTTGGTATGGAATATCCGTGGAGAAAACCTTATGGTCGTCTTTCTTTGGAGAAAACAACGTGGGAAAAAATGCCATGTTACAACAATGTGGACAATGTGGAAAAGAAAGACATTTCTTGTGATAGTAATTTTTTCTTTGCCACATTGTTTTCTCGAGCTTTGTACTTAACTCATTCCCACTCGAGCCCTCCTTTTTACGCCCCTCAAGAAATCGGTTTTGGAAAACATTTTGGAAAATGAAGAAATTGCTTGTATCAAGCAATTTCTTCATTATCCACAATGTTTTCTATCCGAAAAGACAAAAAAAATAAATGAATAAAATGCCATTAATTTGATGTTGTCTGCAGCTTCTTTCATTTTGAACTAGTCTAAAATTTGGTTTTGTGGGAAGGGGTTAACGGTGGCAAAAAAAGCTGCATTGTATGGGAATCGCTTGAAATAAATGAATCAACTAAATGATTACCCCTTGGTAGCATTTTATTTTGTTATGTAAGTTTTGAAAAAGCTTTTATCTTGTGAACTAATTCTGCTTGTTTTGAAACTTGAAGCAAAGAAGCTGCCTATCATTATGCCAAGCACGTAGCTTTGAATCCCAGGTCATAATCATTAAAACACCAGCCTAAGAAGTAGAGGAGTTACTGGTTTCACAATACCTGTCTGTCTCTCCATCCATCAGTCCATAAACATTTTTGTTTCCGGGCTCTAACTCTAGAACATATTGACCTACAACCATGAAACTTCATACAATTTTGCGAATGGTCCAAGGATGTGCCCTTTCTTTTTGGGGGTCAAAGGTCACAATTTAAGTTTAATTGAAAACTGTTTCCATGCTCTAACTGGAAAGAGATTTGACCTAGGGTCCTCAAACTCTATACAAATATTATCCATGACCCAGGAGGTGCCCTATTGTTCCAGGGTTATGTACGTCAAAGGAAAACTGCACTACTTGAGTGAGAAAGAGCTGGTTGGGTATATAAGTCTGCTTTGCAACAATTTTAGTCGATATCAACAGACTTTCATGTCAAAAAATGGAACACCAGTCAAACTTATGTTGATTACATCCTGGTTTTGAAAATATGGTCACATTAGGGATGGTATTTAAAAATGGATGTATAGATATGCATTCAAAAAACCTTCCTTAACAAATAGATTCAACATTGATCAGTGTGTGCAATCTGCACAGTCTGACTTGGTTCTCCCATTCCAGAAGGTCCATTTTGAAAAAGAAATTATTTTCCTATACAAATAGCTCTCCTAAACTATGTGAGAAAAGGAGAAATAGGTTAAAATAAGCATTTCCTCCTTTTCTCACATTACTGTTTGCTTTATTTGGTACTTTTCTTTTAATTTTAACACACTTTTAATAGTCATCTGCAACTTCTTTTAATCTTGACCATTCAAAAATTTAGTTGTCTGGTAATGGATTAAACTTGACTTGTCATTAACCCATTCCCACACAAGCCCTCCTTTTTACGCCCCTTAAGAAAGAAGCTTAGGAAAATATTGTGGAAAATGAAGAAATTGCTTGTATAAAGCAATTTCTTCATTGTCCACAATGTTTTCTATCCCAGGAAAAAAATTTAGATTTCATAAACTTGAAATTGCCGTCTGCAGCTGCTTTCAATTTGGACCAGTCTAAAATTTTGCCATGTGGGAATGGGTTAAGGTAATACATGGTCTTTACTCCTTTTAGAATTTCGAGACATTTAGCAGATTACGTTATTCTTTATTTTAGGAGAGAGAACGTGAAAGAAGACAACATGAGGCTCAGTCCTCTCGTGGAGGAGGAGGAG
Organism: Fragum fragum; assembly: GCA_946902895.1. Taxonomy (NCBI): domain Eukaryota; kingdom Metazoa; phylum Mollusca; class Bivalvia; order Cardiida; family Cardiidae; genus Fragum; species Fragum fragum. Next base: position 46,130,327 of record OX336370.1, read on the forward strand.
GAGGTGGCGGTTCAGGAGGCAGAGGCATGAATAACATGGGACAAGGAGTTATGGGACCAGGACCTGGCATGAGGATGGGCGGTTCAGGACACAATATGAATACAGGTTAGTTTGCTGTATGGAATATAAACATAAACTGTGGAGATTGAACAGTCTAGGTAGAAACTAAGTGCAGTTAGAATAAATGCTGAAGAAACTTTAGAGTCTGTAATTAAAAAGCGCACAGAACAGACTTTTATCTTGATGGTTTTGAGATGTCCTAATGTATTTTAAAACTATGTTTTAAGATTGGACCAAAATTTCAAGATAAGCAAAGTGGAAATAGGGATAATGATGTGATCATTAATTATCTAAACGCATGATATCACAGTATTTCTTGATCCTTTGGTGGGGTTAAAAGTATGAAACTGATTTATGTATAAGAAATCTGTTACCTGTTTTTGTGTGAAACCAGCTAGAAATATTGTTTATTCTAGGTTTGGGGAAATCCATTTCTCTTTTCAAAGACTCAACATATTACAAACATTTTGTTCTGTAAAAGAACAGCAAGAAATGCCAAACAACTAAATTATGTATATTTTTACTCTGAAATCTCCACATTTTTGAAATCATAGAATAAACATTGTCTAAGCAGGGCTCTCACTAGGATTTTGAAAGTAGGATTCCAGGAATCCAATTTAGGAAAAAGTTGGATTCCAAGCAGAAAAGTTGGATTCCAGCCTGATTTGGCAGGATTTTAATACTGAATGCGATTTTCACCAAATCCTTTTTTACAGCACTTTCTTTGTTGAAAATAGTGTGAAAAAAGGAGATTAATTTTGATTTTAAGAATTATCATATTTTCTAGCCCATATTATGTTGTTTACATGTCTGATCATGTTCATTTGATCATCAGCAAATTCTCTTAATTAGGATTATTTGTAAATCTAATTAAGAAGTAAAGAATTAATGTCAAAATAGAGCAAATGATAGAATTATCCAACATGTATAATTTTCTTTTCTTTATTTTCTAAGCACACATTGTAATTAAGTAAACCCTTGTCACACTAAAAATGTAATATTCCTCTTTTAGCAAGAAGTAAAGACAAAGGTGTGCAGTCTGACCTTAGTCTATACCGCCTAATTTTCCTTCTTAAATTTAACCATTTTAAAGATTATATTTTCAAAATAAATACTGACTCACAATCAGTCAATCCCTCCTTTTACCACTTTGATTTTGATGAAAATTTGCACTGATCTCTATTTAGCTTGATAATGATTTTTTTTTTGTTGAAATTTGGACAAAGTTATGACATATATTGATAGTCAAATTGATGATTTTTTAAACTAAAAAATGACAGTAAATTTATGATTAATGCCCAGCTTTAGATGTTTAAGAGCCCCAAAAGTTTATCTAATAATTTTCATTTTAAATTGAATTGCCTGTTTTACCCACGAAAACCCATGACAATTTAATTTTGCAATATAAGTTGACTTCTTTATTATGTTTTTGTTATTTTTTCACTAAACTGATAAATAATAATTTGATTTCAGTGAGATAAGAGTTCAAGTAAAATAATTTTACCCAAGTTTCACAGGTTTCTAACACCTGTCACCTACGATCGTCGATGCATGACAGACCACCGCAAAGTGGTAATTGTCAATCAAGCTGGGTGTTATCAATGATTGTGGTGTATGTTAGGATAATCAATTAACATTTTCCAATAATCTACCTACTATTTTAATGACCCTTGAACAATGACAGATGATTTTACACAGTCACTTTGACATAACGACTGACGTCGGACGCATGTCATTGAAAAAATTGTTGTCCGTCGGAATCCTATGATAGGATTTTTTGTCGTCCCTTGCGGAAAGTTGTCGTCTCAGACGACATTACTGTCGCTTCCGAGAGCCCTGCTAAGAATAGAAAAGTCATTAATCTCTTTCCTGTTCAATTCCTCGCTTTTACGTCCTTGTGTTTTTATACTTGAACAATTTCTTCTTTTTCCACAATATTTGTACCTAACTGAAAGTGTATTTTTCAGATGAAAATCGACTTAGTTGTCTTCAAAACCTTTAAATTAGGAGCGGTCTAAAATTTTATAACACATTAAAAGGTTAAACTTGCAAAGTCTTGTTTAATAACTTTTACTACATGTCATCCAGACTGGATTAACCTGCGTCACACTGAATAAAATCTTTGTTCAAAATTGCACTTGAATTAAAGGGCTGAAAGTACTAACATCACTAGTTGTAGGTTAATATTTCTTTTAAAAATGGTTTTATGAACAACTTGAGCTTGAAAAGTACTAGCAGGTGGTGTAGACCAAGATTAGACTGCACATATGTGCAGGCTGATCTGAGTCTATAGCCCCTGTTTAAACAGGAATGTTCTGGGTTCAGCTTGACAAAAGATAAGATCGGACTTGTATCAAAGAAAATTTCATGACAAGTCCTAAATTTCTACATAGGTATGGGTGGTGCCCCAGCAATATCTCCAGTCGTTTTACAGCAACTTGGTATTGAAGGTCCTGTTACTAATACAGTATTCATCTCAAATGTAAGTGCTTTCCTTTCTATACCCCCAAAAACTATGTTTGGGGGGTATATAGGAGTCAGTTTGTCGGTCTGTCGGTCCGTCTGTCTGTAGCTTTTTCGTGTCCGCTCAATTTCCGGCAACTATTAGACAGATTATATTCAAACTTCACTGATATAATCAGTATCAAGCAGAGATGTGCATATTTTATTTTGGTTACAGTCCATTGATTTTTAACGGGGTTATGGCCGTAAGGTGAAAAGTCGTGTCCGCTCATTTTCTCAGCAACCATTGGACAGGTTTTATTCAAATTTCACAGAAAGACTCTGTATAAGTCAGACATGTGCATATCATATTTTGGTTATGGTCCATTGATTTTTGAAGGAGTTATGGCCCTTTAATTAAAAAGTCCATTTTTTTGTGGATAGCATTGTTTTGACGTCCTTGTGGATTTTTAATTGAGAATATATAGTAGAAAAAGAGAAAATTGCTATAGTTACAATGTTTTAAGTCGCCAAACCAACAAAAAAGGTTAACAAAAGTGGCGGCCAATGTTGGAGTTAAAACTCATTTCTGGACTAAATGGATGAATTCATTGGTTGTTTAGTTATTTGATTGACAGCTCCAATTGGTCAATTATGTTGAAAAGTTTTAAGATAATTTATCTTACTAGTGTATATTTTCTTTCCCATAGTTGGATTATAATGTTGGTTGGAAGAAGTTGAAAGATGTCTTCAAACTTGCTGGAAATGTAGTGAGGGCAGAAATAAAGGAAGATAAAGATGGGAAGAGCAGAGGGATGGGTACAGTAACCTTTGAGACGCCAGCTGAAGCTGTACAGGCTATTTGTATCCTTTCATAAATATGTTTTAGTCACCTTGTGACCAGACATGAAAACGGGACCATGTGAGACCAGAAAAATGTAATGACCCTGGTCAGACAGGACAGACTGCCAAGACCTGCCATGGGTCCAAACTTTGTCTATTTCACCAGGTATTCTGAATGTGTAATGGTCTTTATGCATTTGTAAACCTGAAGATTTGTTTGTTTGAATGGGGTTTTACGCCGCTTCAACAATCTTTCAGTTATATCACGGCGGCTGGAGCACCTAATAATGGATTCCAGGTGTTTCTCACACCAGTACTACCATTACATCCTTTCCTAGCCTCCAGCTGCTATCCCATATAGGTCTACGATTATCGACCAATTGGTGAGAGACAAATAGTCGGAAAGGATGAGTGTATCCGTCTGGGATCGAACCCGGGACCTCTAGATTGACAGTCCGACATGCTACCAACTGCGCTATGACGGCAGCCGTGTAAACTTGAAGAAGCTGTAGTTACAATTTAATTTACAAACCATAAATGTCCTGGCTCAGCATTCTTATTTGGTTTAACCCATTCCCACACAACAAAATTTTAGACTGGCCCAAATTGAAAGAAGCTTCAGACAACAATTTCAAGCTGATGGAATTTTAAATTCTTAAAGTCTTTTTGGTTAGAAAACATTGTGGAAAATGAAGAAATTGCTTGTAACGAGCAATTTCTTCATTTTCCACTATGTTTTCCAAAGCTTTTTTCCATGGGGCTGTTTGAAAGCGTCACTGAGTGGGAATCGGTCAAATGAATTATTTGATTTTATCAAATCATTTGAAGTGGGCAATTTGTTTCTGTCAATTGTCCATTATCGTTTATATACCCCACCATTTGATTGTAAAGGCATATAGAGTCACCACTCTACGTGTGTGTTGGTGTGTAATGTACTTCTTATCTGGAGCTTATCTTCTACTTTAATTGAGTCGGACTGTCATTCTAGAGGTCCCGGGTTCGATCCCCGACGGCGGCACTCATCCTTTCCGACTATTTGTCTCTCACCAATGGGTCGATAATCGTAGACCTATGTGGGATAGCAGCTGGAGGCTAGGAAAGGATGTGATGGTGGTACTGGTGTGAGAAATACCAGGAATCCATTGTTAGGTGCTCCAGCCGCCGCGATATAACTGAAAGATTGTTGAAAGCGGCGTAAAACACCATTCAAACAAACAAACAAACAAATCTACTTTAATTGATGGATTGGAAAACTACTTGGAACAGTAGAAGAGTATTAGTCTCATGAACAAAGTCTGGATGCTACCAAGGTCAAGGTCACAATTGTCCGTGACACATTTATTGTCTTCAAAACTCTCCTTGGAAACCTCTGGTTTTAATTTTTTACAAATTTAACAGGAATAGTCATTTGTTGACACTTATCAGGTTCCTTGGTTGAAAAACATAGTATGGACTAATTTCGATATCTGGAATATGATTTAACCTATTCCCACACAGTGACACTTTTTGACGTCCCCCAAGAAAAAAACAATCAGGAAAGCATTGTTGTACATGAAGAAATCGCTTGTAACAATTAATTTTCTTCATTTTCTGGAATGTTTTCTACCCATAAAGTTGAAAAAATCTAAAATTCAATACACTTTTATCTTCTGCAACTCCTTTCAATTTAGACCAGTCTAAACTTTTGCCATCTGGTAATGGGTTAAGATTTAAATAAAATCTTATGCTCAGAGACTAATGACTGGATTATTGCCAAATTTTACAGACAGATTCTTGGATGATCCTTTGTGAGATGCATTCAAAAAATTCGATCAAATGCAGGGTTCATTCTAGAGCGCCCCATGCTTCATGAGCCCATATTTTTAGCTCTACTGACATAGGTAGAAGAGCTATAACCATGGTGTTTTCTCGTCCAGCATCCCTCGTTTATTAAGTTATCTGTCCTTGAAACTTTTCATTGTTAACAACACTCGAGTCCACATTATTCATCAGGTTCATAATGTTTGTACCATCATAAGGATTGTTCTCTTTGAAATTGTTCTGATCATTAAGTAGAAAAGGGGCCTTATGAAAATATGATTAAAAAATAGTTGTTAACACTCTAGAGCCATTTAGTTTCAAGGGAAACGGGGCCTTTTGAAAATTTATTTAAAAAATCCTCGTTACTGCAATAAAGTCCAAAGATCTAATCAGATTCTCTTCAAACCCTCACAGAACGATTGTACCACCATAAGGATCCTTCTTTTGAAATTGGCTTTCATTCATCAAGTAAAGTGGGAAGGGGGCCTCATGAAAGTTGAGTTAAAAATTCCTGGTTTTAATGCAATAAAGCCCACAGTTTTGATCAGATTTTTAAAACTCTCAAAAATGAATGTAAGGTCATAAGGATCTATTGAGCTGTCAAGAAACATGGGAAATAGGGCCTAAAGAAAGTTTCATTTAAAACTCCTTGTCAGCAAGTCCACAGCTTTCATGTGATCCTCTTCAAAGTTACAGGTAACAGGATGATTGTATCAACATTAGGATTGTTCCTTTCCAAATTGGGTCTGATCTGTCAAGTAACACAGGAAAAGGAGCTGTATGAAAATTTTATAACAAAATCCTTCTCAACTTGTGAAAATAATCTTCATCAGATTCTCTTCACACATTAATAGAATTAAACTATCATTATTTGGATCATTCCAGTCTAAATTGGGCCTGATCTGTTAAGTTTCATGTGAAAAGGGCCTTATGAAGATTTTATTACAAAATTGTTGTTAATACAATAAAGTCCTCAGTCTTTTTCATTCTCTCAAAACTTTAAAATGATTGTATTATAAGGATTGTTCCTTTGTAAATTGCATCTGATTAGTTAAGTTTCACAGAAAAAGGGGCTTAATGAAAATTTTATCACAAAAAGTTCTTGTCTTAACTCTAGATGCATTTTGTCCTATATCCAGCACCAAACAGCAGAGCATAGGCGGTGCTCTTGTTTCAATTTAGACCAGTCTAAAATTTTGTTGTATGGGAATAGGTTAAGCAATTAACTTCCTTTATATATCAAATTAATTTAACTTAAAACTTGAAAACTTGTAGAGCATCTCAGGCCTTATTTGGACTCTTGTTTTTAACTTGTGTGGTAGAAAAATCATAGAAGAAAAAGATATTTCTTATAACAAACAATTTCTTTATTTTCCATAATGTTTTTTAAAGGTTTTTTTTTTTGGTGGGGGATCGAAAAGCATCATTGAGTGGGAATGGGTTAAAGTTTTGTTTTTCCTTGACTATTCTAAAGCTATGTTTAACAGTCAGTCTTTATTTGACCGTACAATGAGAGTCAAGATGGACGGACAATCATCGGCAGCTACTCGTCCGGATAGTCTACCCTCAGGACTTAAAAGTGTCGGACCTACTTTGAACAATTTACAAATGAACTGTAAGTTTATTCAGTGTATTATTGGTCTGAAACCGTACTGTTTTCACTCCAACTTTAATGAAGCAGTAGCTACAACATGTGGCTACCCTCTGAAACATTTAATGGTTTTCTATCTGTCATGATCTTTCATGATGATATTGAACTTTCTTAACCCATTCCCACTCAGCTACACTTTTAGACGCCTCCAAGGAAAAAAAGCTATGGAAAACATTGTGGAAAATGAAGAAATTGCCTGTTAAAAGCAATTTCTTCATTTTCCAAAATATTTTCTTCACAGAAAATTGAAAAAATCTGAAATTTCATAAACTTTAAATTTCCGTCTGCGTCTCTTTTCAATTTGGACCAGTCTAAAATTTGCCGTTTGATAATGGGTTAAATGTTTTCAGGTGTTGTGTCAAGATTTATCGTTGGATTATTACTTGGTCATTACTTTGACAAAACAATGAAATTATCAAAATGTAGTTTTAGCCCAACGTTTATATGTTCAGAGCTGTGAACGTCATTTAACCCATTACCAAACAAATTGCAAAATTTTAGACTGGCCCAAATTGAAAGAAGTTGCAGACGACCATTTAAAGTTTATGAAATTTTTGATTTTTTCAACATTCTTGGTAGAAAACAATGTGGAAAATGTTTTCTTCTGTGAAACTTGATATACTTATGATAATAGTTTGCAATCCTGGTATATCTTACACAAGTACCACCATTACATCCTTTCATAGACTCCAGTTGCATATCCCACTTAGATTTATGAGCATTCACCCATTGGTGAGAGACAACTGTTGGAAAGGATATGTGCGGCCGCCTGGGATTGAACCCATGAACTGCCTGTCGGAGTAAGTGGGAGGATCCCTATCCTTCCCATCCCATCTTAAACAGATCCATTCATTGAACAAATTATTGTAACTCCAGTTTCATCTTTTTGACAGACATTGACTAATGTTAAGATTTTCTTTTATATTTCAGCTATGGACATGAATGTGGGTATGGGCTCTAATATGGGTATGGGAGGTATGGGAATGAATGATGGCATGAGGGGTGTTGGTATGGGATCTGGAATGGCTGGTATGGGTGTAGGTATGTCGGGTATGGGTGGGGGCATGTCAGGTATGGGAGGAGGGATGTCTGGAATGGGCGCAGGGATGGGGGGGTCAAGCATGAACAATTCTATGGGTATGAGCGGAATGTCGGGTGGTATCGGATCCATGGGAACCGGTATGGGTATGAGTGACTCCTTTAGTGGTATGTCAAATATGTCTGGAATGGGCTCAAATTCAAACTCCATTGGAATGGGAGGGGGTATGTCAGATAGTTTTAGTGGGATGTCGTCGATGGGTATGGGAGGAGGGAATTCCTACTCTGGGATGATGGATTCTTCAAGATCGTCTAATATGGGAATGAGTTCACGCACAAATGACTTTGGTCGTAGCATGTCTGAAAGGAGTAGCAGTGGCGGTGGTGGAGGTAGCAATTTAGCCAGCGGTGATATGAGAACAAGGGCGGACAAATCCACAATCATTGTCAAAAATGTAAGTAATAGATACATTTTACTCATTCCCACACAATTCCTCCTTTTTAAGCCCCTCAAGAAAAAAGCCTTGGGAAAAAATTGTGGAAAATGAAGAAATTGCTAGATAAAAACATGTGGAAAATGAAGAAATTGCTTGTATCAAGCAAATTCTTCATTATACACAATGTTTTCTATCCCAAAAGACGAAAAAAATTAAAATTCCATCAACTTCTAATTGACATGTGAAGCTTCTTTCAATTTTGACTGGTCTAAAATTTTATTTTGTTAGAATGGGAAACCTGTGTCCTGATGGATAAAGTGACTGGCAAGTAGCATATTAATGCAGGCAAATCTTTGCTTTTGCTATCTGTTTAGGATGGGATAGACAGTATAGGTCTGATCCTAATTTTCACATCTCTTTCTAAAATAGTCTGAATTTGGTTTGATTCGTACAGAAAACCTTTGAGATACACAGTTGCATTGAGTACTAGTTTGTCTTGTTGAACTAGGCATGGATAAAGTTGGCATCAGTCTTATGTCCGTATGTCCATCTTTTCATCCAAATTAGAAGCTTAACTCTAGACGCATTTATGATGCATTGTTTATAACTTTTAGGTTTCTTGTGTCCATTCTCATCTGCTTATGGCAGGATCCATGTCATATAGCAAGGCCAATCTTTCTTGTCACCGTAAAAGTGCAGTTGGTAGCGTGTTGGACTGTCAATCTAGAGGTCCCGGGTTCGATCCCTGACAGCGGCTCTCATCCTTTCCGACTATTTGTCTCTCACCAATGGGTTGATAATCGTAGACCTATGTGGGATAGCAGCTGGAGGCTAGAAAGGATGAAATGGTAGTACTGGTGTGAGACATACCAGGATTCCATTGTTAGGTGCTCCAGCTGCCGCAATATAACTGAAAGATTGTTGAAAGCAGCGTAAAACCCCATTCAAACAAACAAACCCAATCTTTCTTATCAAGGTCCTAATTGACAGATTGTTGGCCCTGCCCTCTGCCCCAGGACAGGTAGTTTTGCCTAGATATGAAAAGTTAATATTTTGCAAAACTTAAGGCCACTTAGATATGACAAGTCATCATTTTGCAAAATTTAAGGTGACTTGGATATGACAAGTCATCATTTTGCAAAATATAAGGCGACTTAGATATGACTAGTCATTTTGCAAAATTTAAGGCGACATGGATATGACGAGTAAATTTTTTGCAAAATTTAAGGCCACTTAGATATGAAAAGTTAATATTTTGCAAAATTTAAGGTCACTTAGATATGACAAGTCATCATTTTGCAAAATTTAAGGCAACTTGGATATGACTATCATCATTTTGTAGAATTTAAGGCGACTTTAATATAAGGAGTCATTATTTTGCAAAATTTAAGGCCACTTAGATACGGAAAGGCATTATTTTGTAAAATTTAAAGCCAGTTACATGTGAACCCTTTCCTGGTTAATCCCTGTTTTTTTACGTCCCTGTGATTTCATGATTGAGAAAACATTGTGGAAAAAGAAGAAATTGCTTGTAACAAGCAATTTCTTCTTTTTCCACAATATTTTCAACCCTACTGAATGACTATATTTCAAATAAGTTGAGTTTATATTGTAGTCTGAAAAATCTTTCAATTTGGACCAGTCTAAAATTTCAAAAGCAGGAAAGGGTTAAGAGTAAAAAAAGGTTAATTCGCAACCTAAATGTCGTAACTACTGCTCTAGCTATGATGTTTAACTCCCAAAACCAAATGCTTTACGTAAATATCTGAGTTCAAAATTCACTTTTGGGCAAAATAAATGATTTGATTGGTTGATTTATTCTTTGATTGACAGCTAATATCTATTGATTCAGAAAAATAAAAGTAGCGGGGCATAGGTTGTTCACTGATGCGTCTTGTTTATCACCTGAGTTCCTTAAATTCTTTTTATCTCAACAGTTGCCCTACTCCATGGATTGGCAGACCCTGAAGACTAAGTTTTCAACTGTTGGTAAGTTGGATTATAAATAGACATTGAATATTTTTGAAATTTAGATAAATAAGTGAGCCTAAGAAGTATACAAATTTACATAATTCTATAGCTATGACTTTTCCATAAATTTTGCATTATCGAAAGCCTAGCTCAATGACTTCCTATGTGAAATTCAACTTGGGTATTGAACAGGGTTATTTTGCAAGATCTATGGTCTTTAGCATGAACCAAAATAGTAAATAATTTGTCGACAACTTGGACCCTTTAACTACAGCTTGAACAAGCTGTAGTTATGTTTGATTTATCAAATCAACTTGAGTGCCAGGGTTCACCATTCTGACTAGGAGATTCAGGTGAGTGATTTAGGACCATCTTGGTCCTCTTGTTTGATTGGCACTGGCAATCACTGTACTTTAATGTTTCAGGTGTTATTCTAAAAGCAAGAAAACAATCTATAAACAATTTTTTCCAGGTGACATAAGGTTTGCTGAAATAAGTAAAGATGATCGAGGGAAATCTCAAGGCTGGGGACTTATCAGTTTTAGACGTGAAGAAGATGCCAGAATTGCTGTCCGTAAGTGGAATATCTTACTGTGTTTTACTGTGTTTAATTTCAGATCCAAGAGGTTTGTTGCATACACAATAAAGCACATGGCTTTTGGTTTTGCAAATTGCATTTAACCCTTTCCTGTTCAATCATTGGTTTTTATGTCCCTTTGATTTTATGATTGAGAAAACATTGTAGAAAAGGTGAAATTGCTTGTAACTAGCAATTTCCTCTTTTTCCACACTGTTTTCTACCCTACTTAATGGTTATTTTTCAAATTAAATCCACTTAAAATTTTAAACTGTAAAACCTTTGAATTTGGGCAGGTCTTAAATTTCGCAAAACAGGAAAGTGTTAAAGACAAAGGGAATGTCATTATATGTTGCCTGACTGTTTATTTTTCAGTCGTTTATCTAGAAACCTAAACTAAGGTGAATTCCTTTTTAGTCAGGCGCGATTAAGCCATCACCAGACAACAAAAATTAAGACTGGTCCAAATTCACTGAAGTTAAAGACAACCATTTTTAGTTCATGAAACTTATTTGATTTTGTCATTTGGGAAGAAAGCATGATAGGAAATGAAGAAATTGCCAGGAAGCATTTTATTCATTTCAAAATGTTTCCCAGAGCTTTTTTTCTTGAGGGCATTTGAAAAACATGATCGTGTGGGAATTGACAGATTGCTTGCTACGCCCACAAAGCTCTGACAGGAAGTTCAACCTAGATATAAATCAGCATTATTTTGCAAAATTCATAGCCAGTAAGATATAACAAACATGTAAAATTGTTGGTTAGTGATATTGTAACTACAGCCTTAATAAGCTATAGTTCTGACCTTTAAGACGCCAAACAAACAAAATGGCTTCACATGACGTGATCTATCGCGAATACTTGAAAATCTGGGAAACCTGTTGATGGATTTAAACTAGATTTCACAGGAATGATTCTCAGGTGACTCTTTGTCAGATTCCTTCATAGAATTTTGGAAAAAAATACCTTTTATCAGCATGGCCTTTGTCCATATATGTCATAAGTGAAAATTTTGAAAATAAGTTAATAACTTTTCACATGACTAAGGAAATGAAGTTTACATAACTTGACCTTTGTAAAACAATGAAAAGTTTTAGATTCATCTCTAGATCTATTTCAAAGATTGCAGTGATTAGATTTATTTGAGATTAAGATGATTCAGTTCATACCGAATTTCTGAAAACACTATTTGCTTAATCAGTACGTACAGGGCTGTGGAGTGATACAAGCACTCATGTGCCTCTAGTTAACAAGGTTTGTAAAAGTTTTTTTGAGGGTTGTAGGCAGGATTTTGTAGAAATGGGTATTTTTTTTGTTTCTTTCAGAGAAAATGAATCGAGTGAATTTGGATGGCCGAGACGTTGTGGTTAAGATGCTAAACTAACGCTGAACGGTACCGTACTCTTTATTAGATGATGAGTTCCCCTTGGTTTTCACGTTTCTTCATGGATTACCATCTGCTCCTTGGAAATTCTGGATATCATTATAGATTATTTCTTCTCGAACAATATGTGACTGTTACTTAGAATGCTGGTATTGTTGACTTTGAACTCATCTTGAATGGGAAATTTTAGTGATACTCTGGGTGTGATTAATTGGACAATTTCAATTGAAATTCTATTCCAGTCTCTGAATTTGTCTTCTTGAAGATATTTTTTTGTTTTGGTTAAAGGTAGGCTCTAAGGCAGAAAGTATTTCTCATAAGTCAAGAATTCTATTTGAAAGTCAATTTTGTTCCATGTGTTTTGGGGTATTTGCTGAGACAAACAAGCATTGTTAAATAGTAAAAAAGATCAACGAAAATCAACAAATTCAAGATTACAAAGTGCCTGTACTAATTAGCTCGTTTTTTGCAATTTTGAATTCTTTCAAGGTATATCAGTTGGGTTGAAGGAGACCAGAAAATGAGATTGGATACATGGAATGATTGTACCCCACCAAAACTTTGGTTAGGGTGCAAAGTAGTCAGCCTGTTGGTTGGTCCATCTATCTGCCTTTAAGATTTTTCTTGTCTGCAAATTCTCAGCAACTAATGGATGGATTTTATTCAAACTTTACAGATACACATCTTTGCTTGAGTGTATGTTGTAATTTGGTTGCAGTCCATTTACTTTTAAAAGAGTTATGGCCCTTTAATGAACAATCTAGTCTGTCCATTTTCCCTTCAACTACTGAATGGATTTGACTCAAATGTCACATGTGCACTCAGTATCAACCAAAGATGGGCAGGTTTCATTTTGATTATGCTATATGGACTTTTTTTGAGTTATGGCCCTTTGTTAAAAAAAGGCTATTACAGTGACAAAATGTTTTTCTGCAACATCTGTGAAAAGGAGCCATGGGGGGGGGGGGGGGTATTAATCACATTCAGTGATAGATTAGTCTAGTTTTGATATGGAATAACTTCAATCTCTTTTATACAAGTATTGTGAAACAAATTCCGAAATGTCTGTAAGTTGTATTCTTGAATAGATGAATCATCGCTTGTATCTGTCTCTCCAACGTGTAAAACACATTCTGATAGAGTCATTATTTTCTGCCATAGAAGTCAAGTCTTGCTTCATTGTTACTGAAGAGTATTTGATAAGATTTTAAATAATTTGATTATGGCAATCTTCCTCCAGCAGTTTTCATGAAGAGGTATTTTTGACATTTGAAATATTTCATTCAGAGACAGTTTTGTTTCTAGTATTCATAAAAAATGATTGTTTTTACTATATTTTATCATGTTGTTTCATGTCATTTTATATTGTACTTTTCACTTGCACATATTGTGGAATAAAGTCTTGTGTCATTCTGTTTGACCTGTAGATCTTCAATACATTTGTTGTTTTGTCTATTTTCAAAAATGTCTGCCTTACTTTCCATATTCCTGTGTGGGATCTTAAATAAAAGTGAATGCTTTCTTTTATAATTATGGCTTGGTGTACATTCTTGAAATGGAACTGAGACAAAGCCTGTGCCATTCTTGGCAGGTGTCAGTCACAATTTATTGTAGGATTTTTATCAAAATGCAATTCGCTTTACTTGGATACAATCACACCAATTGTAAACCTAAGTTTGATGAGCAGCTAGAGGCTCAAAAAGGATTTAGTGGTAGTACTGGTGTAAGACATTCTAGGAATCCGTGGTTAGGTGCTCCAGTCGTTCTGATATGACTGAAATACTGTTTAAAGTGGCCTTTAACTGCATTGAAACCAAAAATATTGAGGTACACACAAAAGTGTGTTAAAATGCCAGATATATTTTTGATTAATATTTGTACAATTGTAAGTGATATCATTCACCAATAATCAATAAAAAAGTCAATCATTAATTTGGCAACTTGAAAGTATAGGTTTGCCAATGATTTATCTTCTGTTGTTTGCAAACCAATGCTGTTTGATATCTCAGTCAAGCTGGTTGGCTGGAGGTCTTTGGGCCTGGATAGTGATCTGTCAGTTATTTTGTTTTCATTTTCTATTAGAACAGAAGAAATGGAAGCTGCCTACTCAAGATTTTGTTAATAAGCTAGAAATTTACCGTTTGACAAATTTCTGCGTAGTTTTGAGAAGTCTATTATTTGGTGGTAGATTTTCATTTGATGACATACAACTTTTGTCTTCAAATTTACCTGTATACAATCTATCGCTGAACATGTTTAGTCACTGCTTTCCTTGTCGAGACAAGTAAATGAGATAATTTATGTTTTAAGTTAGTTGGTAATCTATCCTAAAGATCTATCACTATGTTTGTGTCATTTCTTTTGAAAAGCTGTGAAGAATAAGAGGTTCTGTTCTCCATTTATGGGCATGCCAAGAAACTATGAATAGGTGACACAAATGGATTTGACTGTCTTTAGCCGATTCCCACACAGTGACGCTTTTTGATGCCCCTCCAGAAAAGTAATTGAGAACACATTGTGTAAATTGAAGAAATTTGTTGAAACAGGCAATTTATCATTTAACACAAGGTTTTCTTCCCAGAAAGTTGAAAAAAAAATCAAATTACGTAGTCTTTAACCCTTGTCATGCTGTATAAATTACCTTACTGAAATGCTGGCAAATCAAAGGGCTGAAAGCACTGATAGAACTTGTTGTTCAAAAATCAATATTTCTTTTAGAAATCAACTTCATAAACAACTCTGGCAGGAAAAGTACAAGCAGGAGGTGTAGACTAAGATCAGTCTGCACATAAGTGCAGTCTGATCTTAGTCTTCACCTCCTGCTAAAACCGGAATATTCCGGGTTCAGCATGACAAGGGTTAATATATCATCTGCAACTCCTTTCAATTTGGACCGGTCTAAAATTCTGCTGTCTGGTAATGGGTTAAAGACAATTGGGGATGAATTCAAATGTTTAATTAGTGGATTGCTTAGAGCTTTGACATATTGCGCCTCTCCCTAACTATAGGTAGTTGAGTCTAAGGCAAAGTTTGAAGGTTTAGGATGAATTCAATGCAGTTTCAGGCAATTAATCAGTTCTTAACCCATTCCCACCCAATCCCACTTTTTTGTGTCCCTCAAGAAAAAGTCTTTCGAAAACATTTTGGAAAATGAAAAATTTCCTTCCCCAAAAGACAACGTGTGACTTTAAAATCCTTTGCCTTTATGGTAGAAAACCTTGTGGATAATGAAGAAATTGCTTTTTCCCTGAGGCCGCGTAAAAAAGAGGGCTTTTATGGGTCAAACTAAGCATTTTCTAGGATATTTGTAACATAAACTTACCTATCAGGTGGTTTATGGACTAGTGGTGATTGTTTGAATTTCATTTTGTGTGTTTAGATATGGCTTGTTAAGGTAAATGCTGAAATGTTCAAACTGCAATGCCCATACCAGTAAGCCTTTATTTTCCACCATTATGTACAATATTTTACCAGTATCTCTGGTCAGGAAGTTGGATTGAACATTGTCATTATCTGTCCTAAATAAAACTATAAAGAATTGTTATTAATACTTTTGCTATCTCTATAAGCAATGAAGAGAACTTTTAAAGAGAAAGAAGTTTGTTTTTGTGCTTTGCTGGACAATGATATATTTTGCCCGCGTCTGATTGCTTTAGATCAAATTTATCAAATCTGCAACTCCTGAAGCATTCTGGGAACTTAAAGGCAGTGGAATACATGTCTTAAATTCGACTTTCTATAAAATGTATTAAGACAAAACTAACATATCTCTCAAGATTACAGCTTGTGGCTTTGCTTTTATCATATGTGGTTTAACATGATGACATGCATTAAATGAAATTTTTCAAGGCAAAATGAAAACCTATACAAGCAGAAAACAATTGGTAAAGTTCTAAAACCCTCAAAATGATTTGGTTTCTTTATGAGATTATATCTAAGAAAAAATCTCATTAATATTATTTTGTTTTAAACTTTCTGATTTTAAGCATTATTATACCAAAGAAAAATGCAATTAACCACAATTTCTTCAGGATATGTATTGTTTTTTTTGATTGATTCTGTAGTAATTAGTACTAATTACTATTTCATGTGACTGTCTTATAAAATTTTTGTATAGAATGATGTGGTTGTACTGGTGTACAATTGAACCAAGTAGAAGAATCGAAGTACATACTGAATCTTGTTTCTTTGATATGCATTGGAAAACAGTACAAATTGAAGCTCTTGCAATTTCCATATTGTGCATCACTTTGATTTTTCTCTGTTTATTCAGCCAAGAAAAGTATATGATTGTCTTCAATTATATTATTTGAGAAGGTAAGCAGACATGCTTTGACATCAGCCGTACAGCTAAAAGCATTAGCGATTCAAATTGTAGATTTGTTCACTCTTTGGTCTTCAACAGAACAACATGGTTTTGCTTTTGTATAAGAGCATTGTATATTGTGTGTTTTGCACTCATAATGCAAATATTTTAGATCCAACAGTTTTGTAATTAAAACCTTTACTTGGATTGGGTTGATGAATTTTCATTATTATTTTGTTGCAGTATTCAGATGCTGTGTACATGGCATACTGTAATATCGTTAGTATACCTTGTTAGATTTGAATACCAAGATACTTTCAGCAATCCTAATGCTGTGTTTCAACTTTATTTTGTCTGCCTAGAAGAATAAGGGTAATGCATGTGTATAAATTGTGACTGTGTACTAAATTTTGTGGTATTTGCAAAATGTTGATCCAAGAAGTCTGTTGGACAGAGTTCAGAAGACACATTTGTTCCAGTTTGGATATTATGTACCAATCATCAGCTGACAAACTTTAGGATGGGAACTACTGGTTGTGTTGTGATTGCCCATTGACATTATGTCATCAAAGAATGATTTATATTGTTGATCCAGTATCTCTACTTAATTTGTTACTATTTCAAGCAAAGATGGTTGGATGGTCTATCCACAGTTGGTTTGTATTATTTCAAAGTTTTCCTGTTTGGTTTGAAGATGGTAAGTTGTCACATTATTTGCTTTCTTGGAGAAAATCGTCCTTTGGGTTGCTTTTGTTGACCGCTCTTTTCTTTAGAAATTAGTGAATAGAAAAGAATGCTCTATTATTGCAATTTTGAATGAAAATTTTTTGAAAGTGTCAGAATCAAACATGTTTGGTCTACTACTTAAAGATATTAAATAGGAACTAAAAACAATCAGTTTATTTTTAAGGAATGCATTTTACTTCTTAGAACTATTGTAGTTTTGATTCAAATCCATGCAGTGTATACAAATATTTGTTGATATGGTTAAAAGATAAACTAACATGGATCTTGGTTACAAAAGGATTTTTGTTGGGCGGAGGGAGGCTTGGTTTTAAGCTTGAAATTAACAAAGGCATTTTTGATATCCTTTGCTAATAAATCTCTTGTGATGAATTCTTTATTGGTTTAAAATTCATGTATTTTAACATTATTTTATTCGGAAGTTGCTTAGGTCATGAAAAATGGTACTGTGTGAGAATGGGTTAATCTTGCATGCTTCAAGAAAACATTGGAGAAAGTCATTTGCATCTTTGTCCTACAGAACTTTTCTGATTTGGGTTTTTATTTGGCAAACATGTGAAATTGTTTGAAATGTCAACACGGGAAGATTTTTAGTAGCATAAAGCAGGTCATTCCTAGCAGATGATTCATCTTTGGCGAATCATTTTTCTAAACAGTGAAGTGTATTTTCCTTGCTATCAAGTTCCAAGTGTCACACTCTATTCAATTCCAATAGACAAGTTTGGAACCAACTGGCAGTTATCTTGATCAGTTTGGAATTCAGTAGTACATGTTTAGCTGAAGGTCAATACTTAATGATGCAAATTCTAAAAAGTTCAACTTTGTCATATTTAAACCAAATTCTTTTCATGCTGGTTCCAGAATATTCTTGTTCTGAAAATAGCTGTAGCAGGTGTATAGTCTAAGACCAGCCTGCAATGACATGCAGTCTGATCTTTGTCTACACTACCTGCTTGTTCTTTTAGTGTTGAGGTAATATTTGAACACAAAGGAGGTCAAAATTTGAAAAAGATTATAAATGTTGTAAAGAAAGCGTAAATATTCAGCAGAACAAGGGTTAAATGAGATTTTTATAGCCATAAGTCATTTTTTTGTGCATTTTGACTCATTCAATATTGAATAAAGAGTGAAGTTCTCAATGTCATAAGCTATGTTACTCAACTGAGAAAGCTGATGAAAAATATTGGCATTTTCTTGTATTATTTTAACCAAATTCCAAAACATTTTTAGACTTGTCTAAATTGAAAGATGTTGTAGACTACAACTTTTAGTTTAGTTGATGGAATTTAAAAAATCTCTGCCTTTTGCGTTAGAAAACATTGTGGACAATGAAGAATTGCATGTCACAAGCAAGGAGCGTAAAAAGGCAGCAATGTGTGAGAATGGGTTGAAGCAATGTCTTATG
The DNA here is from genome assembly GCA_946902895.1 of Fragum fragum. Lineage (NCBI taxonomy): Eukaryota > Metazoa > Mollusca > Bivalvia > Cardiida > Cardiidae > Fragum > Fragum fragum. The sequence goes on from OX336370.1 coordinate 46,148,985, forward strand.
AATTAGCCTTTGTCATGCTGATCCTGTTGTTATTGCAGAAGTCATAGACAACAATCAGTCTGCACAACAATGCAGTCAGATCTTAGTCCAAATTACATGTTTTGTCTCTTTAAAACCAGAATTGCTTTTATAAAGTAAGTTTTTAGCAAGGCTGTTTTCAGAGAAAAACTGAGGTATTGCTTTAACCTTGTCTGTGCTATCATCATGCAAGAATTTTTGTAATATCTCTGGTTAATTAAGGCATTCATCTGAAACTTGGAATACATGTTTTCTAACAAAAGAGCACTCTTTAATACAAAGAGAGGATACTCATGCATTTTTGTATGAAAAAAGTTCCTCTTACCCACTATCGAGTGCATAAGGCACCAATAGGCGGTTTTCATGTTATTCGATTAGGTCTTCCAATGCTTTCAGTCCTTTTATTTTTTGCAATTTCAAATACTGATTTTATGTAACATTACAAGTGTCAGTAAATCCATTCCCACACAGGGATGCTTTGAGACACCCCTCAAGAAAAACAATTGGGAAAACATTGTGTTAAATGAAGAAATTGCTTGTAACAAGCAATTTCTTCATTTTACACAATGTTTTTTACCCAGAAGTTTAAAAAGTCTAATTTTTCATCAACTTTTAATTGTTTTCGGTAACTCCTTTCAATTTGGACCAGTCTAAAATTTTGCCATGTGGTAATTGGATAATACCATCAAATTTGTAGGTTACCACCTTATCTGATGATGTATGATGGCAGGATTCACTGTATGGTGATAGTTGAGGAATTCTCACAAGAACAAAAGCTAGTGGGATTGCTGAGACTCAGTTTTACAGAAGAGTTTGGTGAGATTGTGGTGTGAAAGTGTCCAGCAGAAATTGGTTAATGATTGGTGGACATGTTAAAAAGGTAATTTTTGTCAAGAGGTCGGGGACATACTGATTATTGTTGTGCATCTGTTGAAGACTTGACTTTTTCTATGAGTTCAAAACTACATTTGTATTCAATCTATTGCCAGACAACAGCATTTTAGACTGGTCCAATTTCTTGGAGGAGTAGACAGGGGAGATTGAGGCCCAAAGCCTGGCATGGGACCTTTTTGAGACATTCAAACTAATTTTCTATATTTGAGCCCCTTCCCCCTTATATGATATTAGTGCTCCACAACAATTGGGATAGGATAGGCAATCCCTATGTTTAGGATAGGACATGGATAAGGGATTGCATTAAGGAAAATTAGTTGTTTCAGTGTAAGATTGATTTATCTTCATGCAGTGGACACAAAAGCCATAGCTGCAAAAATATAGTTTTGTTCACAAAATGAAAGATATATATTTAACCCTTTTCATGCTAAATTAAAATCCTATACATTATTGCTTTAAAATCAAAGGACTGACAGCACTGGAAAGCCTTAATGAGAGTCAATATTCCTTTTGAAAATTGACTATTTAAACAATTCTGGCTGAAAGGGGACAAGCAGGGGGTGTAGACGTGCAGTCTGATCTTTCTCTATACCTCCTGCTAAAACCATAATGATCCGGGCTCAGCATGACAAGGGTTAAGGTTCTGGACAGCCTGTTTTGGGAAACTTAAATAAAGTGTTTGTGTTGAACATTTTTGAGTTTTTAGGTCACCTGACCGAATGGTCATGGTGACCTATTGCAATCATCGTTTGTCCGTCGTCGTCCGTCGTCCGTCGTGCGTCGTCCGTTAACTTTTATACATTTTCATCTTCTTCTCAAGAACTACTGGGCGGATTTCAACCAAACTTGAAAGAAAGCATCATTGGGGGATGCCAATTCAAGTTTGTGAAAATAGGGGTTCTGGGGGTCATAGGGGCCCAAATAGGGGCCAAAAAGGGGAAATTTTTGGTACTTCTTTAAAAATCTTCTTCTAATAAACCGTTAATGCCAGAGCTTAAATATTTTGTGTGCCTGACAACTAGGACAGGCATATTATAAATTGTGAAATTCATGCCCCTGGGGTCATGTATGGGGCCACACCCAGAGGTCAAAGTTCATCATGTTAAAAAATTCACATTTTCATCTTCTTCTGATGAAGTACAAAGCCAATTTCAAACAAACTTGTTGAAAAGCATCATTTGGTAATGGTTATTTGGATTTGTGAAAATAAAAAGGCTAGGGGGGGTCAGGGGGCCCTAAAATGGGGACCAAAAGGGGGTAATTTTTGGTAACTTTTAAATATTTCATCTTCTTCTCCAGAACAACTGGGAGGATTTCAACCAAACTTGGTAGAAAGCATCATTGGGGGATGCCAATTCAAGTTTGTGAAAATAGGGGTTCTGGGAGTCAAAGGGGCCCAAATAGGGGTCAAAAAGGGGAAATTTTTGGTACTTCTTTAAAAATCTTCTTCTAATAAACCGTTTATGCCAGAGCTTAAATATTTTGTGTGCATGACAACTAGGACAGGTATATTATAAATTGTGAAATTCATGCCCCTGGGGTCATGTATAGGGCCACACCCAGAGGTCAAAGTTCATCATGTTAAAAAATTCACATTTTCATCTTCTTCTGATGAAGTACAAAGCCAATTTCAAACAAACTTGTTGAAAAGCATCATTTGGTAATGGTTATTCAGATTTGTGAAAATAAAAAGGCTAGGGGGTCAGGGGGCCCTAAAATGGGGGCCAAAAGGGGGTAATTTTTGGTAACTTTTAAATATTTCATCTTCTTCTCAAGAACTATTGGGCGGATTTCAACCAAACTTGGTAGAAAGCATCATTGGGGGATGCCAATTCAAGTTTGTGAAAATAGGGGTTCTGGGGGTCAAATTGGCCCAAATAGGGGCCAAAAAGGGGAAATTTTTGGTACTTCTTTAAAAATCTTCTACTAATAAACCGTTAATGCCAGAGCTTAAATATTTTGTGTGCATGACAACTAGGACAGGTATATTATAAATTGTGAAATTCATGCCCCTGGGGTCATGTATGGGGCCACACCCAGAGGTCAAAGTTCATCATGTTAAAAAATTCACATTTTCACCTTCTTCTGATGAAGTACTAAGCCAATTTCAAACTAACTTGGTGAAAAGCATCATTGGGTACTGATTATACAGATTTGTGAAAATTAAAAGGCTGGAGGTCAGGGGTGCCTAAAATGGGGACCAAAAGGGGGTCATTTTTGATAACTTTTAAAAATTTTATCTTCTTCTCAAGAACTACTGAGGGGATTTCAACCAAACCTTTTTCTAATTCTTTCAAACAAAATCACTTGTCTTGGTGCTCTTTTACTCAGGTGACCGTTAAGGCCCACTGGGCCTCTTGTTTCATTTGGGGCCCATTTGAAATTTTGTTCTCTGGCAATGGATCAGTGTTGTCCTTACTCCTCAATGTATAGTAAGTGATACATACCTGTTATGAGTTTGTTTTCAAAATCTTTCAAAAAATGATCAATTATACAGGAAGAGTTGCCAAAATGACACACACACACACATACAAAAAAAGATTCACAAAAATGGATAAAAAGAATCAGTATCTGAACAACTGACAAAGTTACAACTCTTTTATTACCGTATTTATTCGAACAATCGCCCCGGCGATTATTAGAATAGTCAGCATCGTCAAAGTTCTAGGTGGGCCTATAATTAGAGATTTTTCTGTACGGAGGCAGATGATTACAGTAGTATGTGGAATGAAGATGACCATGGAGTACAAAATAGTACGAAAATCATAATTACATTTTATTGAGGATGTATTTACGATCTTTTAAAAGCCAACAGTCAACTTAGTTCTGCCTTTGGTTTGAACTTAAACAGCCCAAAGATGGGGAATTAGAAATTCCACAACACAGCAACGTAGTTACAATGAATACATTGTATTTAAATGTCCAATAAGTTGACCCTCGCAACATCGGGTATCATCATTTCTATATTTGCAGGATATTAAAGATATACCTGTTTCAAATTTCAATCAATTTTTGAAAGACAAACTGTGGAAAAGCTAGCTAGACTTGTACCCCTGTTGCTGTGGTGGATCCATATTGCCCCGGGTTTGTCCAAGAAGTAAATAATCTTATTCATAACAGAAACAAAAAATAAGGCAAATTCAAATACGACAAATTAGTTTTGTTAGTGTTGTGTCTTAATCTTTACGCATGAGTAAGTGTGCCAGGTGTTCAACTCGGCAATGTACAAACGCGTCAGTCACCAAGGAGATATGGCAGCGCAGGAATTTTCCAGACTCTTTCCATTTCCTTCATCATTGAAAATAGCAATCCTACTTCAGTTATAGAAAATCATGAGGGTAAGTCTTTCCTTATGGATATTTCAACCAAATACTAATTTCCTGGTGTTTTACTGAACATTGCCGGATATTTAAACCTATTAGCGTTAAAGAACTCAAACTTCATATGCATTTATTATAACCCTAAATGGACCATCCACGGCAAAGGTCTTTGCTTGTTCTGTTTGTATCATTTTTACCTGAATCTGATAGGATTTCATTTAAATCTTTTCTTGGCTATTTCTCATGACTGAGGTAAGAATTTTCAAGACACGAAATAAGTTAATACTTGCAGGCGATTTAGTTGTTATTGTTAGTTCTCAGTAGGTTTTTATGCCCCCGCATCGATAGATCGGGGGCATATTGTTTTAACGGTGTCCGTCTGTCTGTCTGTCTGTCCGACTGTATGTCCGTCTGTCTGCAAAACTTAACCTACCAACTAAACATTTTCCTATAACTTTAGCCCTGATTAAGTTACAATGCTTATATTTTGTATGTAGATAGGTCTCAACAAGGAGCAACTTGGGAAGGTCATTTTATCAAGGTCAAGGTCAAAATTTAACCCTTTTCCCTAAAACAAAGCAAAAAGATAACAATAAAAATCACCCGTTTCGGGGTATAGTGTTTCACAAACACATCTTGTTTTTTACTTAAAAACGTAGGCTCTAAGGATTCAGCCATTGAACATAAACTTTTTTGAATATAAATATGTTTATTGAATTTGAAATAACAAATCAACCTATGAAATCCATGCCAGCAGACACAGAGATAATTGAAGCTTTATAACAAAATTTAAAACCACTACTATGTTCCGATGATATGGAAATAAATTGTTTTTATGTTTTTTTTAAGATCTACGAAATTCTATATCTGACAGCTTCAAGTTTCTCTTTCAGTTCACAGCTACTCTTTAATTGATCTTGACAAATTAAAATAACAGAGTTAAATAACTTATCAAAATTGGTCTAGGCAATGCAAGTCGAATGGCGGATAATTAAGAAGTCACGACTTTTTTTTACGTTTTGATAGGAATACATTGCTTACTTTAAAGACACGAAATTAAATTTTATTTGAATTAATCCAATAAACGTCAATTAATTATGGGTTGATTTTCTATCAAAGAAGGGGTTGGGCGATTATTAGAATCGCCTATTGTTACTGAAAATCGGCGAAAAATGGCCACATTTTTTGCAGTATTTTAGGGGGGATGGTGAAAGGTCATTTATCAAGGTCATATCCCGAGGACATTTCTCTGTAATTCTACTTAAGTTTTAAAGTACCTGCAGCCTAGCATTGACATCTGTGTGTTGTGCTCTCGTTAGTTGATGAAATTTTTGACCAGTTTTTAGCTCACCTGAGCACGTCCCTCTTCGGTCGTCAACATTTACCTTGTATGCACTCTAGAGGCTTCATTTTTTGCCCAATCAACCTGAAAATTGGTCAGAATGATTGTCTTGATGAAATCTTGGACAAGTTCGCAATTGGGTCAACTGGGGTAAAAAACGAGGTCACAGGGTCAAATCTTAGATAAACCTTGTATGCACTCTTGAGGCCACATTTTTACCAGATCAACCTGAAAATAGGTCAGAATGATTGTCTTTTTGAAATCCTGTACGAGTTCGAAACTGGGTCAACTGGGGTCAAATCTCAGAAAAACTTTGTTTGCACTCTGGAGGCCATATTTTTTGCCCAATTGACCTGAAATTTGGTCAGAATGATTGTCTTGATGAAGTCTCGGACAAGTTAATAACTGGGTCAACTGTGGTCAAAAACTAGGTCATTGGGTCAAATCTTTGAAAAACCTTGTATGCACTCTAGAGGCAACATTTTTTGCCAATCAACCTGAAATTGGGAAAGAATGATTGTCTTGATGAAATCTTGTGCAATTTTAAACTTGGTCAACTTGATTCAAAAACTAGTTCACAGTTCACTTGGTCAAATCTTAGAAAAACCACTCTAGAGGCTACATTTTTTTCCCTATCAACCTAAAAATGATTATCTTAATGAAATCTTGTTCGACTTCAAACTAGGTCAACTGGGGTTAAAAACTAGGTCACAGGGTCAAAAGTTATAAAAACCTTGCATGCACTCTAGAAGCCACGTTTTTTTCCCATTTGACCTGAAATTTGTCAGAATGATTGTCTTGATGAAATCTAGTGTGGGTTGCGAAACTTGGTCAACTGGGGTCAAAAACTAGGTCACTTGGTCAAATCTTAGAAAAAATTTGTATGCACTCTAGAGGCCACATTTTTTGCCCGATCAACCTGAAATTTGGTCAGAATGATTGTCTTGATGACATCTTGTGCAGGTTTGAAACTGGGGTGAAAGACTTGGTCACAGGGTTTAACCTTAGAAAAACCTTGCATGCATGCTGGAGTCCACTTTTTTCCAAAACAACCTGATATTTGGTCAGAATGGTTGTTGTGATAAAATATTGTATGAATTTGAAATTGGGTCAACTAGGGTCAAAAACTAGGTAACAGGGTCAAATCTTAAAAAAAACTATATGCACTCTAGAGGCCACATTTTTTGCCCAATCAATTGTAATCAAAATTAAACAAAAAACACGATACATTCAATTTAGGTACACAATTAAGGGCCAATATGGCCCTCTTGTTTAGAAGAAAAAAATTAATAGAGCAGTGAATGTCTATGGCAAGCATCGGTCGGCTAAGCAGGCCTAAACTTTAACAACTTCTGCTACAACTCTTTTCACCAAATGTATGTCTTCATGTGACCTAGGGCATATTATCAAACTATTTTTATTCAATGCCTAATCAAGGATTTCGATAAAGCCATTTATGCCTTTCCTGTTCAGTCCTTGTTTTTCACGTCCCTATGATTTTATACTTGAGAAAACTTTGTGAGAAAAGAAGAAATTGCTTGTAATGAGCAATTTTTAGCTTTACTAGCCAAAGGCCAAAAGAGCCATTGTGATAGCTTTTTCCCATCCGGCCATCCGTCCGTCCGCACGCCCGTCCGTTGTCCGTCCGGTAAACTTTGCCTTGTTAACACTCTAGAGTCCACAGTTTTCATCGGATTCTCTTTGAACATTATTAGAATGATTTAACCATCTTAAGGATCTTTCCTTTCTAAATTGGGTCAGATCCGCCAAGAAACACAGGAAAAGGGGCCTGATGAAAATTTGATTAAAAAATCCTCCTTAACACTCTAGAGTCCACAGTTTTCATCAGATTCAATTCAAACTTTCACAGAATGTTTGTACCATCATAAAGGATTCCTTTCAAAATTGGGTATGATCTGTCAAGAAACATGGGAAAAGGGGCCTTATGAGAATTTAATTAAAAATTCCATAAAAATTCCTTGTTAACACTCTAGTGTCCAAAGTTTTCATTGGATTCTCTTCAAACTTTTACAGAATGATTGCACCTTCATAAGGATCGTTCTTTTTGAAATTGGGAACGATCCTTCAAGAAACATGGGAAAAGGGGCCTAATGAAAACTTAAATAAAAATTCCATCTAAAAATCCTTGTTAACACTCTAGAGTCAACAGTTTTTAGCTCTACTGGCCAAAGGCCACTAGAGCTATTGCGATGGCTTTTTCCTGTCTGTCAACTGTCTGTCGTCCGTCTGTTAAACTTTTCCTTGTTAACACTCTAGAGTCCACAGTTTTCATTGGATTCCCTTCAAATTTCACAGAATGATTGTACCATCATAAGAATCTTTGCTTTGGAAATTGGGTCAGATCCATCAAGAAACATGGGAAAAGGGGCTGTATTAAGATTTAATTAAATAATACTCATTAGCATTGGATTCTCTTCAAACTTTCACAGAATGATTCTACTATCATTAGGATTGTTCCTTTCAAAATTGGGTATGATCCTACAAATAACATGGGACAGGGGCCTTATGAAAATTTAATAAGAAGATTCCATTAAAAATCCTCCTTAACACTCTAGAGTCCACAGCTTTTATTGGATTCTCATCAAACTTTCTCAGAATGATTGTACCATCATAAGGATCGTTTGTTTCGAAATTGGGCATAATCCGTCAAGAAACATTGGAAAAGGGGCCCTATGAAAATTTAATTAAAAAATCCTGGATAACACTCTAGAGTTCACAGTTTTCATTGGATTCTCTTCAAACTTTCACAGAATGATTGTACCACCATAAGGATTCTTCCTTTGGAAATTGGGTATGATCCATCAAGAAACATGGGAAAAGGTAGCTTATTAAAATTTAATGAAAACATCCTTGTTAACACTCTAGAGTCCACAGCTTTTTCAAATTGTATTCAAACTTTCACAGAATGATTGTACAATCATAAGGATTGTTCCTTTCAGAATTGGGTCAGATCCATCACGAAACACAGAAAAGGGTCCTTATGAAAATTTTTATAAAAAAATCTTATTTAACACATCATGGCCCTAGATTTCACCTGATCGACTTCTAACTTTCACATAATGATTGTACCATCATAAGGATTTTTCCTTTCAAATTGGGTCTGATCCATTGAGAAACAGGAAAAGGGGCATTAGGAAAATTCAATTAAAAAAATCTTCGTTAATGCTAGTAAGCGCACCGATTTCATGGGGTTGTCTTTATACTCAAACAGAATAATTATATTTTTGTTAGTATAGTTCCCTTTGTAATTGGTTCGGATCCATCAAGTAACATGGGAAAAGGGGCCTTATGAAATTTAAAAAAAAAATCAATAAAATAATCCTCGTTAACACTCTGGCGTCAACAGTTTTCATCAGATTCTCTTCAAACTTTCACAGAATGATTGTACTACTATAAGGATTGTTCCTTTCGAAATCAGGTATGATCCGTCAAGAATTACAGGTAAAGGGGGCTTATTAGAATTTAATGAAAACATCCTCGTTTACACTCTAGAGTCCACAGTTTTTATCAGATTGTATTCAAACTTTCACAGAATGATTGTACAATCATAAGGATTGTTCCTTTCGAAATCAGGTATGATCCGTCAAGAATTACAGGTAAAGGGGGCTTATTAGAATTTAATGAAAACATCCTCGTTTACACTCTAGAGTCCACATTTTTCATCAGATTGTATTCAAACTTTCACAGAATGATTGTACATTCATAAGGATTGTTCCTTTCGGAATTGGGAATGATCCGTTAAAAAACAAAGGAAAAGGGGTCTTAATGGAAAAAACTTTAAAGAAATCCTCGTTAACACTCAGGAGTCAATAGTTTTCATCGGATTCTTTTCAAACTTTCACAGACGATGGCGGCAATACTCTTTCCGACATTTGTCTACCACCAATGGGCAGATAATCGTAAGCCTATGTGGGATAGCAGCTGGAGGCTAGGAAAGGGTGTAGTGGTAGTACTGGTGCGAGAAATAACAGGAATCCATTGTTAGGTGCTCCAGCCGCCGCGATATAACTGAAAGATTGTTAAAAGCGGCGTTAAACCCCATTCAAACAAACAAACAAACTTTCACAGGATGATTGTTCCATCAAAAGGATTATTCCTTTTGAAATTGGGTATGATCCGTCAAGAAACACAGGAAAAGGGGCTTTATGAAAATTTAAATAAAAAATCCTCATTTATTATCTGAGTCAACAATTTTCAACAAATTCTCTTCAAAATTTCATAGTTGGATGTACTATCATAAGGATTGTTCCTTTCGAAATTGGGTATGATCCGTCAAGAAACACAGAAAATGGTCTTATGAAAATTTAAATAAAAAATCCTCATTTATTATCCAGAGTCAACAGTTTTCAACAGATTGTCTTCAACTTTTCACAGAATGATTGTACCAACATATGGATTGTTCCTTTCAGAATCGGATATGATCCGTCAAGAAACATGGGAAAAGGGGCCTTATTAAAATTATTTTCATCTGATTGACTTCAAACTTTCACAGAATGATTGTATCATCATAAGAATTATTCCTTTCAAAATTTGGTATGATCAGTCAAGGACCACTGGAAAAAGGGGCCCGATAATAATTGGATTAAAAAAATCCTCGTTAACACAATAGATGCCACAGTTTTCAACAAATTCTCTTCAAACATTCACAGAATTAATATTACATCAAATGGATTGTTCCTTTGGGTGGTAGGTTTGATCCATCAAGTTTCATGAGAAAAGGGGCCCTATGAAATTGTAATAAAAAAATCTAGTTTACACATCATGGCCCTAGATTTCACCTGGTCGACTTCAAACTTTCACATAATGATTGTACAATCATAAGGATTGTTCCTTTTAAATTTGGTATGATCCATCGAGAATCATAGGAATTGGGGCCTTAGGAAAATTCAATTAAAAAAATCTTAATTAATGCTTTTAAGTCCACAGATTTCATGGGGTTGTCTTTATACTCAAACAGAATAAAAATACTTTTGTAAGTATAGTTCCCTTAGGAATTGGTTCAGATCCATCAAGTAACATGAAAAGGGGCTATGTGAAATAAAATAATCCTTGTTAACACAATGAAGCCCACAGCTTTGATCAGATTTTGTTGAATTTTTCACAGAATGATTGTAAGGTCATAACTATCATTCTTTTCATAACATGATTTGAACTGTCAAGAAACACGGGAAAAGGGGCCTTTTTAAAATTTCATTTATAAATCCTTGTTACCAAGTTCAGAGCTTTCATTGGATTTTCTTCAAACATTCACAGAATAATTGTACAATAAAAATGATTGTTGATGTTGACATTAGACCTAATCTGTCAAGTATCACAGAAAAAGGAGCATTATGAAATTTAATTTTAAAATCCTTGTACCACAATAAAGTCAACAGTTTTCATCAGATTCTTTTTAAACTTTCACAGAATGATTGTCCATCATGAGGATTCTTTCTTTTCAAATTAGGCCTGATCTGTCTATTATCATTGGAAAAGGGGCCTTTTGAGAATGTTATCAATAATCCTTGTAACCAAGTCCGGAGCTTTCATTTTTTCCGAGGCGGCACTCATCCTTTCCGACTATTTGTCTCTCACCAATGGGTTGATAATCGTAGACCTATGTTGGATAGCAGCTGGAGGCTAGGAAAGGATGTAATGGTAGTACTGGTGTGAGAAATACCAGGAATCCATTGTTGGGTGCTCCAGCCGCCGCGATATGACTGAAAGATTGTTAAAAGCGGCGTAAACCCCATACAAACAAACAAACCAGAGCTTTCATTGGATTTTCTTCAAACCTTCACAGAATCATTGTACAATAATTACGATTGTTGATGCTGACATGACACCTGATCCTTCAAGTATCACAGAAAAAGGAGCCTTATGAAAATTTTATTTTAAAATCTCATCACCAAGATAAAGTCTGCAGTTTTCATTGGATTCTGTTCAAACTTTCACAGAATGTTTGTACCATCATGAGGATTGTTTCTTTCCAAATTGGGTCTGATCTGTCTAGTATCATAGGAAAAGGGGCTGTATGAAAACTTAATACCAAATCCTCATTAACACAAGAATGTCCTCAGTCTTTATGCGAATCTCTTCAAACTTTAATAGAATGATTATACCATCATTTGGATTGTTCCTTTGTAAATTAGGTTTGATTGGTTAAGTGACACAAGAAAAGGGACCTTTTAAAAATTTATTACAAAACATCATTATTACAATAAAGTCCTCAGTCTTTATCATTTTCTTCAAACTATCATTAGGATTGTTCCTTTGTACATTGGGTCTGATTTGTTAAGTTTCATGGAAGAAGGGGCCTTATGAAAATTTTATAACTAAAATTCTTGACAAAATTCAGTCCACTGTTTTCATTGATTCTCTTTAACTTTAAAGAATGATTTTACCTTCATTAGAATTGTTCCTTTTGAAATTTGGTTGATTTTGACAGTGGATCTGATTATGGAAAGTGTCACATAAAAAGGGGCCTTATGAAAAACTTTCTTAAATATTCTGGTTAACACAATGATGTCCCTTGATTTCACCGGATTCACTTAAAAATTTCACAGAATGATTGTACAATCACTTAAATGGTTCTTTTCAGAACTGAGTACAATCCATTGAGTATCATGTAAAAAGGGGCCAAATTTTTTTTTTTTTTTTTTTTTAAATATTCTAGTAAACATAATGAAGTCCCCATATTTCATCGGATTCACTTTTAACTTTCACAGAATGATAAAACCAAGAGTAAAATATCACAGAAAAAGGGGCCTTATAAGTTTAAGTTTTATCGATTCTCTTCAAAGATGCATAGAATAACTGTGGCATTTGAAACACAGGAAAAGGGCCATTACAGATTATTATTCAAAACATTCTTGTGTATGTGACGAAGATCACAACCATTATCAAATTGTCTTTAAAATTTCACAGGACAATTGCAGGGTTGTAAGGAAAGTTCCTTTTGGAATGAAATTGATCCATCAGAAAACACAAGAAAAGGGGCCTTATTGATTTTCATTCAAAACAATCCTGTTTATGTGATAAAGTCCACAATTATTGTCAGATTCTGATGAAAATTTTACAGGTTGATTGTAGGGTCATAAGGTAACCTTCTTTTGGAAATGGAGTGGATCTGTCATGAAACACGGGAAAAGGGGCATTGAGGATTGTTGCTCAAAATAATAAAGGGGATAAAGTCCTGTTTTTTTTTCTATATGCATTCTTCTTTGAGTAATTAACTTCCTTAAATATCAGATTTCTTTAATGGAAAACTTGATAACCAGTAGAGCGTCTCAGGCCCTCATGGGCCTCTTGTTCTTTTCCCTCAATATTTTCTACCCTGAATTGCAATCACATTAGTTTGTCGTATGCAACTTTGTTCAAATTGGACAAGTCTATTATTTTGATAAACAGGAAAGGGTTAAATACTTGTATGAGACATTTTTGTGAGATTTCCACAATGTTCTCCAAGGCTTTATTCTTAATATATGTAGCAATAATCAGAGAATTTTGTGATCATAAAAGCCTTTGAAATTTCTTACATGATAAAATTATGTCATTTAGGTAGATTTTCCTGTATATTGAATTGAATCGATAATCATTCATTGAATATTTTCAGACTACCAACTGATGAATTGTCAAGAAGAAAAATGGAATTGAGGCAGTAGATGGAAAAAAGGAGACTGGGACAATGTTGTGTCTGGTGTATGGATTTCAGGGTTCTCCCCAGAAATTTTTTAAGGCGTAGTGGCAAAAGTTCTGCATGTTGTCAGCTATAATATGATATGACTATACATAATAAAGGTCATTAAAAGTGCTTTTTAGCTTGTTTATTGATATCTTGATTTTTATTGAGTTTTATTCTTGAATGATATGCTTCAACCTTTTAATTATTAAAGCTTTATTTCTCTACTCTGAGGCTGGTTTTGATACCAATCAATTGTGACATTACTCAGCTTATTTTGCCTCTCTATCCTATTTGTTAGAAATGGCACTAAATTGTCCAATTAAAAAGTGATGTGAAAAGGAAAGAAAATGAAAGAATATATCCAAAAGCCATAAAAATACAGCGAGTCTAATAAAATCAAGGTATCAATTGGTCAAATGAAAGAATAAATCACAAAGTCTCAAAGCAATGAGTAAAAAAAGGTGTCAGCTGCTTGTCTGTTAGATAGGAATATCTTTTCATGCTTGGCCATTTTAACAAGTCTGTCCAGAAATCCTATCCTTGAGGACTCTTTAAAAAAAAAGCATGGAGTGTTGGATTGAAAAAATGCCCTTCTTCAGAAAAATATAGATATTATTTTCAGTATTTTCAAAAATGTATTTATAAGATATCTGTGTGAAATACCTGGTTTCATCTTCAAATTTTGCATCTTAAAGAGCTCAATCAGATTCTCTGTGTCAAATTTGAAAGGTTCATTATTTGCCCACTTTGACTGTCTGACACTATAACTATTCTTCTAACAGTACTTTCAGCTCTTTGATTACAATAAGTTAATCAAAAATGTTGTATATATCAGCAGTGTCCAATCTTAATTCTTAAATTATAAAATGAAACTTGATCAAATTCATAAACCAAGTGTCCTTACTCTTCTCTTCTTCAAGTGATTTCAGCACTTTGATTTTCCAAAGTGTTTTGTTTTCAGAATCTTATAGAGTGAATAATCTTTTCCTGATTCTAAATAATTATTAAACCATTACTTTTGGTAAAAATAAAACCTAATTGGTCTAAGGCATTCTTTTCTTGAAGAGCTTTCAGCACTTTGATTTTTATGGGGTATTTTTTTTTTTTTTTGAGCAAAAATCATGAGAGGGCGAGATATCATTACATGATTACTAAAATTGTAATAATACTTTTAATCAAAATTACAAAACATTTTTTTTTTTTTTTTTTTTTTTACAAAGGGGTTGAACAAACCAGGGTACGAATGTGTGAGAAAATACCCTTTATGTTGGATAAAAAATAAACGGACTTAATCAGAAAGATGCATGTATGTAATTATTAAAGTGGGTTGGAAACAAGCGCTAAGTATAACTAGGATGGCTTCTATACCAATCCGTCTTCATTATTTCGGCCAATTCTCGTAAAGAAAAAGATCGCGAAAATGGCATTTTTCAGCGATCAGTGTATAAAATAAAATGACCAAATTAATCTTTCCTTCCAAAAATTATATTTCAAACCATTGTGGCTTTAGTATGATAGTTGTCACATCAAATAACCACAAATTTTACCTCGGCAAATCTCAGCCGAAGTGACAATTTTCCGAGACTGGGTCGCCATTTTGAATTCATTGTTTACATATTGGTACCCATCATCCTTTGTGACTGATAGCGCGGTACCAGTGGTAAACGCGAGAAAAAATCAATAATCACCAATTAGTAAGAGTGTAAGGGTCTTATCAATAAAGGTGTTACGTAATATACGGTAAACAACACTATAGATAAAGAGCCTGTCGTGTCCACGCTTCTGCAACCAATTTTAGTGGCTTGCTTGACCCTTTCTTCAGCTAGAAATTAAGCTGTATCGGTGACCAAATTTACGCGTATCGGCGATCTGAAGGCGTATCGGCAAACTCTCTTAACTTATGAAGGCGTATCGGGGCCGATACGCCATAAAGGCCTGGGGAGAACCCTGGATTTTGACTATTTCATAAGCTTACCTGTAGCAAACATTTAAAATGGTACAAATTGAACGAGCTTGCAGATGATGTTTCGGAGTAATTTCGGAATGCCCCCCCCCCCCCCCCCTGCATACAAACCTTAATCGGTCTTAATCAGTCTTATCCCTCCATAGGCATACAATCCTTAATCAGTCTTAAACAGTCTCTTTCCCTCCCACAGAGTATATGAACTTTAATTGGTCATATGAATGCAATAAAAGAAAGACGCGTTTTTGAACGGCATGAGATGGGGTTAAAAGTCACTTAGTACTTTAACAGTGGGAGTGATAAATGGGTACATCTGGGTATCAAATTGATTTTATCAATGACCTTATGTGATGATGTAAATTAGGGTGGTATGGTGGGATGTTATCAACTCATTTCATTAGTGAAAAAATGTAACCCTAGTCATAACTAACCTTTTCCATTTAAGCCTTTATTTGACAGTCGTTCTGTACCCTTTTTTGTGGATCTTTAAAGATCGGATAGATGATCCATATAGCGCATGTTTCCTTCAGACAGATTATATGTGAGGTACTCTATTAACGAAGACCCGTACTAGCAGAGAAAGCGATGCAGAATACGTCTATCTTGTTAATAAAATCTCTATTGTAACCAACCGGTTGTTGTAAGCGACCACGTGTTGTAAACTACAGCCTGCTAGATTCTTTATTATGGCACTATACAATTTTCTAGTCTATCATTTTTGGTTAGAGTCAACCTACAGGCCTCGACCCTGACATATATCCCGACGCCGAGACAATCGACTCCGCTACAATTGACTTCGGACCAAATGCCTTTAGAAAAACCGAACATGCCATATATACAATCACCTCAAAAATCGACGTCAAGATTCACGCCTCCGTTAACAATGACCCTGACATATATCCCGACACCGAAACAATCGACCCCGCCACAATCGTTGCCGCAACAACTAACGTCAGACCAAATGCCTCAAGAAACTTTGAATATGCCATATATACCAACGCCGCAACAATCGACGTCAACCTACACGTCTCCGCAAACATCGACACAGACGTATATTTCGACACAGACTCAATCGACGACACAACAATCGATGTCTTTCGACACACCTCCTCAAACATTGTCACTACCGTATACAGCATCGCTAGCACAGACGTCGATGCCATCGGCTATTAGCGATACACTGGAGTATCATCCACCTTCAATAAATAAACTTCGGAGGAGGCAGGGGACGAAAGTAAAGGGGCCAAAACGTGAAATGGCAAAGGTCGAACCGCATGTGTATAAAACACCATCATTGGACGATGCATGTATCAACGATCCGATGATGATTAAGGTGGGTGGGCTACCTTTAATTATGATTTCTATGTTGTCCGACAAATTTGATTGAATGGAGTTTAACGCCACTTTCAACATTTTTTTAGTTATATCGCGGCGGCTTGGGTTTCTTGGTATTTCTCTCACCAGTACATTTCTTAGCCCCAAGCTGTTATCTAACATAGGTCTACGATTATCAACCTATTTGTGAGAGACAAATAGTCGGAAAGAATGAGTGCCACCGTCGGGGATCGAACCCGGGACCTCTAGATTGCAAGTCCGACGCGCTACCAACTGCACTAAGACGGTGGCATATATTGACTAACAAAAATAGCCGACATACATGAATATCAATCAAGCAAATATTGCAATCATTAAATCATGTTGTGAACAATAAATGAACATTTACTTCTAGATAAATTATGATTTGAAATAAACTATGATTATAAAAGTAACATTATGCATTCACCCTGTATGCATGTAAATCAACATTTGCATTCACCCTGTATGCATGTAAATTAACAAATAACCTCACAACTCAAGTAGAACATTTATTGATTAACAAACAGTAATAAAACAATGTACATTTAGATAGTGCATTTATGTGAGTATTTTAAGCCAATACCAGACAAATGAATTTTTAGACTAGTTCAAATTTTAGACTAGTTCAAATTTTAGACTAGTTCAAATTAATCAAGTTGCAGTCAACCCATTACGATCAACACAATTTTAGACTGGTTCAATTGAGAGAAGTTGTAGTCAAACCATTACGATCAATACAATTTTAGACTGGTTTAATTGAGAGA
Source organism: Fragum fragum (assembly GCA_946902895.1). Lineage (NCBI taxonomy): Eukaryota > Metazoa > Mollusca > Bivalvia > Cardiida > Cardiidae > Fragum > Fragum fragum. The sequence continues at coordinate 46,166,326 of OX336370.1, forward strand.
ACTTGCAAATAAAAAACAATTTAAAGTTATTGATATGTTGTTACAGGCGATTTCTTCATTTACACAATGTTTCCAATTGTTTTTCTTGAGGGGCATCACTCTCTTGGAATGGGTTACATTTTCCCAATTTCTCCCGGAATTATTCTGGCTTTTCTGTAACTTTAGTAGGGTATATATACTTTCATCTTAAAAAATACACTGAAAGAAAATGACTGCTTTAGGATTATCCTTTGTTTCAATGTTTTTCTTATTTTTCATAAAATGAAGATCTTGTTTTCGTTTCAGATGTTTCTCCTGTCTAACGCCACCAGATGTTTAGTGAAAGATTTTCAAAAAGTTTAACAATAGACACTTTCATAGTTGCACATTCATAAAAACATCATTAAAATATAATTAAAAACAAACCTTTAAACCCATTACCAGATGATAACATTTTAGACTGGTCCTAGTTGAGACAAATCAAATATGATATAAATATCATGTTTATAATTGTACATCATGGACTATGTTTCTTATTGTTAAATAAACTTTGAAACTTTTATAAAAGTTTGATGGAGTATGATAGGAAATTGCTAACGAGCAATTGTTTCCTTTTTTTGAAATGATATTGTTATTGGGGCTTTGAATGGAAGTGGGATATCGATGGACGCTTTTACACGATATGTATTATTTGTAAAAAATGGGAATGTGAAATAAGACTGGAATGCAAACAACAAATTTTAAGTTAGAAAATGTGAAAAATTAGCGTGTTTGATTAAAATTTACAGAACATTGATATGTAATTAAAGATAAAAGCATGTTGGTCTTTTTATACTGTTTTCAATTCTTATCCAGCTGATACCAGAATATTCCTATAGTGTCTAAATATTTAGCAAACAGTAAAAGCATAGATCATCCTGCAACATGCAGTCTGATTCAAGTCTGTACTAAATTGCAAAAAACTATTCAAAATTATTTCTAATAGCAAATCTGCAGCTAATTGAGGATTGTATTCTAAATCCAGCAGGATAGGTTTATATATTGATTGCGAAGTTTTAATGCCCTTGAAAATGACGACTAAAACCGACTATAATTGCAAGAAATACCCTATAGCCCCTTACTAGACAGCAAATCTTTAGACTTTTTTTCAAATCGAGAAATGATGCGGTCATAATTTCAAAGCGCAAAAATTATTTGAAAATATAGAGTGAAAAATGGCCTGCAATGAAAAAAGTGAAACAATTGAAATAAAAAGGTCTTTGGATGCAGTATAGACCAAGAACAGCCTGCAGAGGCTTACAGAATGATCCTGGTAAATACTGCATTCCTGTAACTTTATCATATGACTACAATAACAGCACAGAATTACCATGAGTGGGCATAAGGAATATCGACACTACGGCTTAATCTATATAACTCTTTAGCCCCGTACCAGACAGCAAAACTTCAGATTGTTTTCAAATTGAGAAATGAAGCGGTCATAATTTCAAAGCGAGAAATTATTGGAAAATATAAGAGTGAAAATGGCCTGCAATGAAAAAGAGTGAAATAAAACGGTCTTTGAATACAGTATAGACCAAGATCAGCCTGCAGAGACTTACAGTGTGATCCTGGTGAATACTGCATGCCTGTAACTTTATCATATGTGGACTGGAATTACTACATTCACAAAATAGAATAACCATAAGCGGACAAAACAAATGTTGAAACTATAGCTTTATCTTTATAATCCTATAGCCCCTTACCAGACAGCAAAACTTAAGGCTTTTTTTCAAATTGAGCAATGATGCGGTCATAATTTCAAAGCGCGGAGTAATTTGAAAATATAGACTGAAAATGGCCTGCAATGAAAGAAAGTTAAATAATTGAAATAAAACGGTCTTTGGATGCAGTATAGACCAAGATCAGCCTGCAGAGACTTACAGTGTGATCCTGGTAAATACCGCATGCCTGTAACTTTATCATATGCGGCCTGGAATGACTACATTCACAGCACAGAATTACCTTAAGTGGACAAAAGGAATTTGGACACTACAGCATTATCTATGTAACTCTATAGCCCCTTACTAGACAGAAAAACTTAAGACTTTTTCAAATTGAGGGAAGATGAGGATGTTTTTCAAAATATCAAAACATGTTCTTTGTTGGAATATGCTAAAACATCATTCTTTTCTGAAATCTTGTTTGGTACCTGTGAGGTGGAACTGAAGCAGGCGGTGAAGAATTGGTAGACATTGAGCGTGATTGGATGATTGATGTAGAAATGATGCTGCTGCGATGGATAGGTGTTGATGTCCTTGATATGGTAGTCAAGTTTGGCTCTGAATGGGTTCTGTTTAATCCTACACTACTCATCTCAAAGGACAAATTTCCAAACCTAACGTGTTTAAGCTTTAGAACTTTGAAATGGTGTAAGATTAGAAATACGCCAACCAGAACCAAGCATGATCCCAAAAGAATTGCCAGGGATAAGGCTGAAAAGACAAAATTAGTACTTGAGGGTTATTACAACCTGCAGTTCACTGAAAATTAGAAGTATCTTTGATACATGAATGCCCCCCCCCCCCACTCATCCAAAAAAAAGTACTATTGCTATTGACCATGATCTATCAAATGCTCATTCATGATAAGTACCTAACCATTCCATATGCGATATCTAACAAATAACCAGAAGGTATGAAAGTTTTGGAAGTATTAATTTTTATTCTTAAAAACCATTTTTATTAACAATTTTGACACAAGAGTTACAAATAAGTGGTAAAGGCTAAGATCAGCTTGCAGGCTTATTTCAGTCTGTACCTCCTACCAAAAAAGGAATATTCTTGGTTAAACATTACTGTGTTTAAGTCTTTTGTTAGCTAGACAACATTAAAGTATACTGAGGGAAAAAAGTTCAGCAATTTCGTACGTTACAGCCAATTTCTCCGGCTGACTGACTGAATGGGGTTTAACGCCGTTTTTAACAGTATTTCAGTCATATCGCGGCGGCTGGAGCACCTAACAATGGAATCCTGGTATTTTTCACACCAGTACTACCATTACATCCCTTCCTAGCCCCCAGCTGCTATCTCACATAGGTCTACGATTATCGACCCATTGGTGAGAGACAAATAGTCGGAAAGGATGAGTGCCGCCGTCGGGGATCGAACCCGGGACCTTTAGATTGACAGTCCGACGCACTACCAACTGCGCTATGACGGTGTCTAGCTTTGGATTCAAACCATATTTTCACACATCGATCTTTTATGTGTTAGCCACAGTATTTAAAAAAATCAGATGATTTCAAGGTCATACGTGTTTGTTGTACAGCGTCAAACATAGTAGGGGTAGGGAAGTAAAAGTAACACAAAGATTTAATATCTTGTGTGCCAATAACGGCATCACAGCGTCTTCTCATGCTGGAAATAAGCCTACGATTAATGGCCATAGGGATACGACCCCATTCCTGACGCAGAACACGTTCCTGGTCTCTAACGTTATTAATGTCACTTACTCTCCTACCCAGATGGTCCCAAAGGTGTTCGATCGGAGACAGATCCGGTGATTTGGCTGGCCAATCCAAGACATCAACATTATTAGTCCGTAAAAGGTCCAACGTGTGCCGAGCGACATGTGGGCGGGATTTATTTTGCTGAAAAATGGTAGCAAGCCCTTGACGCAAGAACGGCAATACCACTGGCCGGATAATTTCGGTGCAATAACGAACGGCATTTAAGTTTCCCTAAAAAGCTACCAAGTCAGTCTTGCCACGGTATTATATACCACCCCAGACCATGACGCTGCCGCCTCCAAAACGGTCATGTTGAATGACGTTGGCGGGATCCATCCTTTCGCCGTCACGCCTCCAAACACGTACCCTGTCATCCGCAAACATCAAATTAAAACGGGATTCGTCTGTGAATAGGACCTGATTCCACATTCGTCTTGGCCATCGACGGTGTACCCTTGTCCAATTCAATCTTGCTTGTCTGTGTGCACGTGTCAAAGGAATGCCAAAATAAGGTCGGCGTGCGCGTAAACGTGTCGAACGGAGTCTGTTTCTTACAGTACGAGCACAGACCCGTGTTCCCGTTACATTTCGGACCAAACCGGCTATACGAGTGCTATTGAGGAAGCAATTACGCCGTGAACACGTCACGTGGTAATTGTCCCCACGTTGGGTAGTCTTACGTGGCCTGTCTTTGACGGTGCCTGATTCACGATACTTTGTTCTAAGTCTTGAAATGGAACTTTGGCTCACGCCAAAATGTTGAGCCACCTCTTTTACCATCATACCACCAGCCAGCATACCGATGGCTACGTTCCGTTGGTCTAAGTTAAGCCTTGGCGACGTCCCATTTGAATTTTTAAAATGTTTTAATGAGTTATCTTGTTATTGATGCTAACCGATAAACTGGGATAGATACTTTGGATAAAGACTTCACGTACATGTGGAGGCACGTGCAGAACGTGTTTCAGCAAAATTGCGTCAGACAGCCTTTAGAACCGAGGAAAACGTGCTCTTAATGCATAAAAGACCTTTTCACGCTCTCACTGCGCATGCGTCAAAACAAATCTCGTTTAATGCGATATCTTCCCGGGACTATGTCTCGTGATTGATTGCGGGGAGTCGGTAAATTATCATTATATAAACCTATATAAATTGGCTATTTTGAACGAACAAAAATAAAGATAACAAATCAAATTTTTGGTGAAAAAAGAGTTTCAATCAGTGAGCAGACATATGCAGGCCAATTGTAGCGAGTAATTTTGGTGATATTATCGTGACTTTGCAATCAAATTGAGTTTAAAACGGCCTGGTAATCGGGGCCATATGAAATATAAAGTACCCGGAATTTGGAAATAGTTTTCTTTTCAAACAATCATATTTAAAATGCAATAAAATTTTTTGAAAATATTTTCAACACCCACCACTCCTTACATACATACAAGAACGGAAAAAATATAAAGTTACGTTTTATCACTCGGAATAAACACTGAATGGTCACTTTGAATAATGGTAATATCGAACAAAATACTATAAGTTTTTTTTGTGTCGGAAATAAATGGTTTTGTGATATTTACAACTATCGACACTACATGAAAGAAATAAGCCCTCCCAATTTTTCCGGCACACTGATTGGTTAAATTTGCGAATAGCGTCAATCATAGGCACGTCAATCATGGCAAATCCCACCTTTCGCATGGCAGGCCTGATCATACGAACAAGTGACAATAATCCTGATTGACATGATTGGCTCAATTACTTTGTTTAATCTTTATTGCATTTAAATACTATTTACCACATTTTGGAAGATACAGATAAATGTGGCTTTAGATATGCCATATAGTGGTCTATATTGATACAAATCTCCAAAATCTTCACCGAAAAGCAAATATTTCCTTTTTTTACCAGTTCCCGTGACACAAAGTATAGGCCTTTTAACTTAAACATTATGAAAATAAAGAACACAGAAAGCATGCTATTTTTGAAATATTTGTTGTTTTTCTTTGTCTGTGTGTCCACAAATGTAGAAGTCTCCATCTTCTCTCTCTCGCTCTCTCCCCCCCCTCTCTCTCTCCCTCTCCCTCTCTCCTCGCTCTTCTCTCTCCATTCTTTTCTTTTATTTATATCAGACACGTCCGCAGAAAAACATGCCATTCTTTAAGAATTCGCATTATATTTACAATAGAAATCTCGAATAAAAGGAGAAAGCATTTTCTGGATATAAATAATTATTTTTCGTAAAAAAGTGCAATACAATGAATTAAAGAATATATTGTAATGCGAATACAATGAATTAAAGGATATATTGTAATGCGAAAACAAGGAGAATTATTTCGACGATGAATGAATTACATAAACCGTATTGATGATGACTTTGTTAAAGTGCAAAGAAAACTGAAAAAATGTTATGATTAAACTTATAATTATGATTAGATAGAACGGATCAAAAACGATCTGATAACAGCCTTGGTGTTAAGGGTTCCCTTCGGTAGATCATGATACATATGGGGTTATTATGTAAACGTCAACATGTCACAAAGAATCCGATAACACTCTTAGATTTAATTAGTAAAATTTATGATTTGATAAGACCAACTTCATCTTTTTATGTTTCAACCGATATGCCGCAAAATACTTATTTCTTTTCGATTGATCAAAGGATGCGACCGGACGTCGTTTCAACTGGCACGATAATATCATAACATTGTGTTTATATTGCCAGCATTTTTTCCGAAATAAAATGAAGTGAAAACGCTTATTTTCATTGAATGGATTAAAAATTGTTTTGTCGCTTCAGGATTTATTGCGAGGTAGGCTTTCATTTTCAAAAAATATAGTTTTGATATTAGAATATTTTGCTTTACCAGTGAATCAAGGGCCGATGTGCATGTTATAATCAGAATATCATCGATGGGCTAATTAAAGGTTGTAAGTACAATTTAATTCAAAATTTTGGTCGCATACCCGACGATATAATGTATAAACAACCATATTGAGCTTAAATTTAATCTTTTCTCACACAAACTATCACAACTATTTCCGGTGGCAATTTTGGTGATTCTAAAGTTTGTCGGAAACAAAATGGGTTAATTACATTTCCATGGTGCATTCCCCTTCATTCATTACAGGCGTTTGTTTCAACATAAACTATATACCGGGTTAGGATACATTTTATTGAATATTGTGAAACACAGATCATGAAACAAAACACCCGTCATTTATTCCTTAAGGCCGATAATATATAGTGCTTTTAATGCTTCTGAAGAAACATTACTTGAACAACGGAGAAAGAAATATTGTAACAAACAAATGTTACATCTCCAAAAATATCATCTACATTATTTAGCCCATGCTTTCATTGTAAAACATCGAATAACGAAGTTAAAATGACAAGACGTAATTATAGGGCTGTCGAAAAACAAAACCGGAAGTAAATCCTCCCCGCGGTGGAAATTTGTTGTTGTTTTTCTTTGAAAGCGTCTAGTGGATACAGACTTTTTAGTCATCTGGCGCTTTACGTGGAAAGGTCTATTAGTTAGTTAGCTTTTAAAAATTTCAAACGAGACTGATTTTATGTGGTTTTTACATTTACGTTGAAAAATAATGTAGGTCGAAAAAAATTGCCAAACTTTTTTCCCTTAGTATAATATACCCCTGACCTCACCAATATAGGGGTATAAAGATATAGGGTATGAAAATATAATTGGGAAGAAACTGCTTACAACTCATTAATCCATTTCCACACAGTGACGCTTCTTGATGCCCCCAATTAAATAAACTTGAGAAAATATTGTGTGAAATGCAGAAATTGTTTGTAACGAGCAATTTCTACATTCTTCACAATGCTTTCTACACAGAAAGTCGAAAAAAATCAAAATTTCATCAAATTTGAATTGTCGTCTGCAACCTCTTTGAGTTTCGAGCAGCTCAAATTTCTGAAAAGTTGGAATGGGTTAAAAAGCAGGGTTTGCAGAGGAAAAGGTTATAGCTGAGTTGTCTCCTGCTGAAAGGAAAATGACTCATGTATTCAAATCAAATGAATCCAAGTCAAAATAATTAGAGTCATAATATGATTGTCTAGGTTGCGGATTAAGGTAATCATCACTAGCCAAAGAGGAATGACTGGAGTGTATGCGCATAGGTATAATGGGAGCAGACGCAGAAAAGCGGGACCGTCTTTTATTTAAAATCTTTCTTACATATAGGATGCTTGTGGCTATGACCGAAAGAAATGCAAAGTTCAAACCATATAAGGTGGTGATGTGAGGTAACATGCTTTTCGCGTGAACGGAAAGAGTAGAGGAAGGTATAGAATACATACTGCTAACTTTATACTCATCCCGGTCAGTAGAAAAGGAAGATTCTGGAGATGATAATGATGATGATGATAATGGTGATGAGAATGATGTCAGATGTATACTTTTCTGAAAGAAAAGAATCATAGAAAAATGTAGTTGCAAACACAAATAGGATGTGTTTTTTAAACACTAAATGCATATAGTAAGACAATTTTGAATGATATTACCTTGACAGATGACTGAATATGATATCAAAAGCATGTGAACAGATGAAAGTCATTAGCACCTAATATTTAAATCTACATAATGTTTTCTGCTCAAAAATTTGAAAAAAAATATTTTTCAATTGTCCTTTGCAACCTCTAGGGTTTGTCAGCCACGACTACACCAAAAGAAATCCTCTTGATTCTCTGTTTCCGGACCATCGTACATGGCCCTCTTTGGTCGAATAATGTATTTTTAACAACCAATTCTTCAAACATCGTCAAATTATCAACTAATAAAATTGATTGCGTGAATCGATCGAAAATAACGCTTTTCACATTTTTATTTTCATAGTCACTGTAGTATGTTCCAACGTCTTGAAACACACACAAAATAGCTGAGCTTTGGAAATCAGCGTCTAAGCAAGCATCGTGTTGCAGAGTATAGTTGGTGGCACCACACTGACAATACATTTACGCAGAGACACAAACGAGACGACGGAAAAAATCCATTTTCGTATAAAAATGGCGTGTAATGGTCAGACCCCACCGGATTTTGGCCTTCTTTACTCTATGTAAAATCACTGTTTTGGTCCAAGATATAGCATTTGTCAGAACATTCGTTGAAATATAGCCTTTCAGGTGCTGTTTAGTCGTTCATAGAACTTCTCATTAAGCGTCGAAATCATATATGATAAATGATGAATTTTTGAAATAATGGACTCTAAACACAAGCACTGTCTTTTTTCCAACCATGAAAATCACATGTCGCCAATTTACACCTCCAATTTTTGTACACCATCTATAACACATAGACCTGCAAAGATAGGGTAAAATGCACATTAAAACAGCAGAACAGATGCAGAATTACTTCAAAATCAAACAAAATATTGCATATATCACTGTTTAAGACTCAAATCATCCCTACATTTTCTCTAAGATCTATTTTCTCTAAGATCTACTTTTACCATACAACGACCTCAGGAAGTAATTTCCGGTGAGGTCACTCCTAATGTCCTCCTAAAAAAAGTGAATAATTCTCGCTCTCTGATTGGTAAAAAAAAAAACTCACGGTAGAAAGTTGACTTCGATTCAAACTTAGGTACTACTTTTACCCGGGTCTTGATAATCACCCCGGGACACCCCAGGACCCATCGGGATACCCCGGGACGTTTCATATTAACAAAAATGCCATAAAATCATTACTGGCCGCCGTCATAGCGCAGTTGGTAGCGCGTCGGACCGTCAATCTAGAGGTCCCGGGTTCGATCCCCGACGGCGGCACTCATCCTTTCCGACTATTTGTCTCTCACCAATGGGTCGATAATCGTAGACCTATGTGGGACAGAAGCTGGAGTCTAGGAAGGGATGTATTGGTAGTACTGGTGTGAAAAATACCAGGATTCCATTGTTAGGTGCTCCAGCCGTCGCGATATAACTGAAAGATTGTTGGAAGCGGCGTAAAACCCCATTCAAAACAAAACAAAAAAAACAAACAAAAAAAAAAAACAAATAAAATCATTACTCAATATCACACAGATTGGGATAAGATTGATATGTCGAAGGTAACAAAGCTATAATAAATTCTCTAGGAAAAGGAGCTACCCCGGGACTAAATGTAAGTGGACCGAGATCTTACTAGACAATTTATCTCAGAGCATGAAAACTCCCGGGGCTAAGTTAAATGCGATTCCTCATAGGATAGTAAAACACCCCGAGACTATGTTCAAATGCACTTACAAAACCATTTCACATAGCATAAGAAAACAACCCGAAAAAGAAATACCCCTGGACTAACTTCAACTATGCTTACAGTAACAGTTTCTTTAGAAATGGGTCTAATTCTAAATAAACACTGAACTCATAAAAAGGTTGATCTCCACGTTTGTAAGGATTTTAATCCTTTTCCCTAAAACTTTACTCAAAAACTTAACCTGCCAACTAAACATTTATCTATAACTTCATCCCTAATTAAGTTACAACGCTAATATTTGGTGTGTAGATAGGTCTCAACAAGGCACAACTGGGTAAGGTAATTTCATCAAGGTCAAGGTCAAAATTTTAACCCTTTTCCCTAAAACCTTTCTCAAAAACTTAACCTGCCAACTAAACATTTTCCTTACACATCATCCCTAATTAAGTTACAATGCTAATATTTGGTATGTATTAGGTATCAACAAGGCACAATTTGGGAAGATCATTTCATCAAGGTCAAGGTCAAAATTTTAACCCTTTTCCCTAAATCCTTATTCAAAAACTTAACCTGTCAACTAAACATTTTCCTATAACTTCATCCCTAATTAAGTTACAATGCTAATATTTGGTATGTACATAGGTCTCAACAAGGCACAACTGGGGAAGGTCATTTCATCAAGGTCAAGGTCAAAATTTTAACCCTTTTCCCTAAAACCTTACTCAAATACTTAACCTGTCAACTAAACATTTTCCTCTAACTTCATCCCTAATTAAGTTACAATGCTAATATTTGGTATGTAGATAGGTCTCAACAAGGGGCAACTTGGGAAGGTCATTCCTTCAAGGTCAAAGTCGAAATTTAATCCTTTCTCTAAAACAAAGAAGAAAAAACAATAAAAATCACCCGTTTCTAAAAATTCCTGTTTCGGGGGGCATGGTGTTTCACAAACACATTTTGTTTAACATGATTAAAACCATCTATGGCGGTCGAGCTTAAATTTTTATAAAATGGCACAAATCTCTCATTTATCCATAAACAAATCTAGGGCTAGTATTAAAATTTCCGGGCGTAATTCATCGAAAAAAATATCGATTGTAGCGAGAGGGTTTCCTAGTAAAATTAAAAAAAGATGAACATCTTTTTCACAGTCTATTCCACCCATTTCTCGTTTAAAAAAGTACAAAGTTTCGTCATCCAAGATATAATATAGAGGATAATCAACTGGTTATTTTTGATATGAAAAATCTCTCACTCGAATACGTTGTTATGCGTTGGAAAAACTCGTCCTTCGGACTCGTTTTTCAACGCCTAACAACGCATTCTCGTGAGAGATTTTTCATATCAAAAATAACCAGTTGATTATTCTATTTATTATATTCGAAACAGTTTTATTTTTCAATAGTTACTGATTTATTTCAATCATATTCGACATAATTGGCCCTCGAAAACGTGCTCATTAATATCAAAGGATTTTGTAATTCAATTATTTCTGTTCGCCATTTTGGATTTTCTTTCCAAGTGGGCGAGTTTTTCAAAGGAATTTTTGAGGGAAAGTCCGTATTTTAAGACACTTAGAGATTTGCAGTGTCAGGCACAACAATAATTTGGGCGAAACATATACTGTATCATCTGATCTTCGATCTAAAGGCCCCGGGATATTTCGAACATCGATCGACGATTCATGACTTGGACTTGGACAGAATTATAGGATAGGCAGTCTGTGATCACTCAGTCTCCTGACTTGGGCGTACAAAACAAGCTCATGCGGGTTAGGTTTGAGTGTCTATCACTTTAACTACAATATCATCAGTATTCGGGGAATAATTTTGGACGTTACAGAAAATTATGCATTGGTTAGAGTCATCCGTGATAACACAAACATCAAGGTTCGTAATTGTTTCAAACCAGTTTTTAACAAAACGGTTATTTTGATGTTGTAGTTTTGTTCTTTAAATTTTTCTTATTTTACTGTTTTTTAATTGAATTTTAGCCCAAGAAATTGAATATAAGGTCACCGAGCGAACTGGTCCTTTGAAAATAAAAGTAGTTCCAAATTTACGGAGTGAAAGTTGATATCATCTCTAGTGATGATATCAAAATTTATTACACTGGGAAATCCCAAGATTTCACAGTTAGGAATATAATAAAACCATTTACTTAACGATTATTCCACTCTAAATATTTTTTAATAAACAAAGATCTTTTTATAAGCGTATTTTTTCTTAGATATTCCATCGCGAAGTATCTCTGAACGTTTTTTTTTTTTTTTTTTCATATTTATATAGTCCAATTTTACACTCTTAATTAAGGATTGGTGGGGTGTCATATTAGATAGATATTTTCTCACGACCACTTAATCAGAAAAGACGCAGGTGTGTGCTATAAATTCACTCATCAATCAAATTCTTATCTGACGTTTTAATCTTTACAACAAAAGAGGTAGACATCATGTCACCCCAATAAAACACAATGATCAGATAAGACGCAGGTGTGTTTCGTAAAAAGTCATTAATTAATCTTTTATCTGACACTTTAATCTTAAAACAAACATTATGACGCCGGATTCAAAGGCCGCTGGAATGTATGACGCGGGTGTGACAAAAATAGGTAATTTATTACTTTTATCTGACATTTTTGTCTAAATGTGTGACAAAAATAGGTAATTTATTACTTTGATCTGACATTTTTATCTAAATAACTATCCCAACTTTTAAAACATGCGATGACATAGCGATTTTTAACACTTAAACTGTAAAAAAGACCAATCAGAAAAAGGTGGGTTGGGTGTAATGGCTTACCCAACCAATCACATATCAGCATTGTCCTTATAAAATAGCTCACTTTCCAATGCGTGTTAAACACTTAAGTGAAAAAGTTTGACATGGATCCTACTTACGATAGTGAAGGATTTCTTCAAAAAGTGCAAGGACGCTTTGGATATGGGAGGGATGTGTGCTTAGCTGCATGGCAAGGTCAAGCATGGGTACACATCTTTGACTCAAGTAAATGCCGACATCAAAACGGATCATACGATAAAACGAAAAAGAAATTTATTTCGTTTAAGTGGGCAGATGCCTTAATATTAAAAGATTGCCTAGGACAACTAGAAACGTATGCACATCAAATAGAGGGATAACAAGCGAGTCTTTTCGTTAGATTCATTTATATTGTTAAAGACTTTTCCTATTTTCCTAAACTTTTGAAATTATATCTAAAACTAAACTTTTGAAATAATATCTGAAACTAAACTTTTCATATTATATATTAAATTCTAAAAATCATTTTCTAATACAATGTTTTTAAAATATATGTATCTTATCGACTTTCGGGATCTTTATCTTTTTTTCTATATTATATTTTTAGTATACGGGATTGCCCGTGAGTCAAACAGAGGCGTTATTTGCTACACCCTTTCACGTAAACCCAACGGAATCAACGCAATTGACACCAGCCAACCACACTCGGACCAGCTCTGGCTCATCTAACCCTACTGACACAAAGCTTTCTAGCCCATCCACGTCTGGGACATCAAGACACTATGTGGACAGAAATACGCCTATACAATCCCGCGTCAACAAAAGATTTCAACCGTATTGACTCTTTTTTTAGACATGTTAAGAAGATGAATAATGACACAAGCGGCAGTTGATATAGCAAAACTAAAATATGAACAAGGTGAATTTAGAAATATTCAATATATATCGAATAAAAAAACGATTCAATGTGAAGTCAGTGATTCTGCGACTTTAAAAATTAAAAAACGTGTCATGGACCTTCTATCATGATCAGAAACGATTCCAAATTTGTAACCAATTCTAATGAAATATCTTATTTTCTATGTAATTCGAAAAAGTGAATTCAATTTTTAATCTCGTTTCTCGAGAAACAGTAAAATGAATAAATACTAGATCTCTAGTAAAAAAAAAACTGTTAAAAACATCTACTGTTCAACATCTACATGTAATCGGTGGTTATCCGAGTTCTATCTGAGTTGTCATTTGAATAGTGTGTTTCACGAAACACGATTTAAAAACTCAAGTTGTCCAAGCAAGCAAACAAAGATTTTAACAAAGCCTGCATCAACTCCAAACCATTCCCCTGACGATTCGTTTTAAATCGAAGGAAATACACTTAGAGACTGTTTTGAAGATGTGTCAAGATCACCACCTATTCCATTTAGCGAATTTAAACAGAAAATATTTGAGCAAGAACAATAACAGGAATATTTATACAAAATGAATGAGCTTGGTATCATGAATTGCGATACATTTGCCCTTAGCACATCATCAGAAAGTGTTTCAGTTTACTCGAGTAATACACATCGTGAAAATGCCATTGATGCGACTGAGCATTTTCCTCTTAGTATTTTAATTGGTGTATTTCCAGGTTCACAAAGTTCTCATTTTCACGACAATCCAATGGCTGAACTCCGATGTTCTAAGTGCCATCCAGAAAGTTATAAGGACTATGAGGATTCACAAGACTGTTCATTTCATCTCCAACTGATTTCAGTTAAGTAATGGAAAGTAAAGTGGATTATCAACATAAAAAAATAGGTAATTGCTCTACCAACATCGATTAAAGACATTTCAAACATGGCCTAAACAAATACGGCAAATAAGTACTCGTTGGCGTCATCGGGGTTATTTTACACAAACGAAAACGATACTTGCGAATGTTTTTCATGCGGTGTCAAGTTATCACAATGGGGACCCATGGGTGACCCATTAACAGAATATAAAAAAATGGGCCCATAATAGTTTTTTTCTTAAAATGATTGGTTTTGGACAGCAGCAACCAAATGAGTACTCGGACAACGTTTGACTACCATCCTATCTGGAGCAACTGTGTCAGTTCGATAATTCATTACCTTGGTGATGGATGCACAAAACGTGACGTTATTGGATTCTTATTTCGATTTCTTATATGCTCAGGAAATAATTTGCGTTATGACGAGTGTCTTAAAAAAGAAATGGATGTAAGACAGCTGCTTTATCTCAACTCGATCACCAGTGCTTATGCTGACACCGAAAGAACAAATAAAACTGTACTGGGACTATATTTTAAGAGAAATAAATGAAATATGTGTTATTGAAAAGTGGTATGGGACTGTTTATATGCTGGATTCTATACCGATAGAAGTTATAGATATATATAAACTGAAACTTGAGTGCCGAGACTGGAGAGAAACCGAGATGTAAAAAGATCTATGGAAACCACGATTGATTAATATGGTGGATTCAATTTTGAAATTAGAAAAACGATTTTAAGCTTTTTTGCTCGATGTGTATTTAATCATCTTTTGTACTTTTTTGTCGATTGTATGTAGTTTATGTACCCCTCAAATGTAGTTGGAAAAAAAAAATAGCCATAATCACATACTTTTGTTTTAGTTTCTTTTTGAAAAAGAAGAAAGAACGTATTTACTCAGATATAAATTTTTCGTTATGGAGAGTGTTGTAAAATTAGAAACGGCTTCCACAGCGCAAATTATAGGTACCCATTCCTATTTTCTTAATGTGGTAAATTTAGAATGCGTTATTTTTTCTTCTTACTATTATTCTTTAACAAAGTACTAAGATTTGAAGATACTATTGTACCCTTGCTGATTTTAAATGTGTCCTTCAAAACTACTATCTCAATCATCGGGATTTAGACTTACATCTTCTATATCGATGCTAATGGATTATATTTAGTCAGGCTTTTTTTACGTTTTTTAAAAATGTATTTTAAGTACTTGTTTTACATTCGTTATTTTATTAGCACCTTCAAGATCAGGGAAGAGCAATTTTTTGTACGAAATTTTAAAACATGCTATTGGTATGTTCAGAGACCCCATTCGTGAAATCTACTATTGTTACGGTGTATATCAACCACTGTATGATGAAATGAAGCGAGAACTACCACACATCCATTTCTTTGAGGGTTTACCGTCAAAGCAAGATTTGGAAGAGTGGTACATGAAAGAACCGGGTCATAAGCTATTTTGCATGGACGATTTGAATGCTGGTATTGAGACTATGGCTGGTACCACAAAAAATATGACTGGAACCTCAAAAACCGTGCTTTCAATTTATTGCGCCCTATCACATCATTACAATTTCTTTACAATTCTAGTGTCCCAAAATGCATTTAGTCCTGGCAAAGAATATAGAACAATTAGTCTAAATACACACTATTTTATCCTATTTAAAAACAGACGGGACGAATTACAAATTCAAACTTTAGGTCGACAAATATTCCCTGGACAATTGGATTTTTTTATGGATGCATATAGAAAAGCAGCAGAAAAACCTAATGGGTATCTTTTGATAGACCTCTCACCCCATTCAAATAATTCATATCGTATACGCACACAAATCATTCCTGGTGAGACTATGAGCGTGTATGCATCCGAAAAAAAACATGACAAAGAAAGGTGGACTTTTTACGTCTTCTTTTGATTACTTCAAAAAAACAAAGACACGCTTTGTTAAAAACGATAGAAATATCACAATTACAAGATATTGTGCAAATTGTGTTTAATGTGTTGATGGGCAATTGTGAATTAAGACAACCAGATAAACGTCTCTAAAAAAAACCATAAGACAGCCATTCGTCGTTTCGTGAGCAAAACAATTTCGGATTCTCAAAGAAAGAACGTTCTTTTAAAATATTCTTCGCATATCATAAAAAATTTTAAGCACAGGTAAAAATGAATTATATCATGGCTCGGGAATTAGTACTAATCCTAAAAATTACGTATGATCACCTCCTTCAACAAGCACAGAATAAGAAAACGGAGGTCGATTCTACTCAATTTTCGAGCTTAGAAAGCGATGTACCTCACGTAGCAAACATTAAAAAAGAGTACCAGCGAAATGAAAAGGATCAGCCGAAAATCGAGAGCACTAAAATTGATCTCCAGCAAAAAGGCGGTCAGTCGGTGGACAATAATTCTGGCACATAGACTAATAATCAATTACTTAACGAAGATAAATAACAAACTCCTAAACCAATACTTTTTATCAAGAAACCACTATCTAAGATGATGTTTAACCGAAAAAGGAAACAGGAAAAAAAACAAAATGATAGCAAGAAGAAAAGTGGATTCATTACAATATTTAGAGGTGAGAAGCTCTTTAAAGTATAAATAACCCATATAACGCAGGTCTGTGTGTGTTGGGGGGGGCGGGGCAGACATAAAACTACAAACATTGAGAAACCGGATATAAAAACCACAAACATGTGACATGAAGCGGATGTTTTTTATAATTATATCCACCAATCACTTGTTATCTGACGTTTCAATCTCAAAAAGACATTAAAACACCGGATATAAAAACCACAAACACGTGACACCAAGGGGGTGTATTTTAAATTGGATCTATCAATCAAATTTTATCTAAAACACCTCAAAATCGTCAATTAAAAGAACTCATTATTACCTTATATGGTGTTGCATTAGGGAGTGTTTAAATCGAAAAACTCTGAGAGATTCATTAGTTTTGTTGTATATCTTTAAGCGTGAAGATCAGTGCAACTGTGTGAACAGTTTGGATAATAAGCAGTGATTACTTGTGGATTTCTTTTTGACTTTATCAAAATACTGTGCACAAGGAAAAGTATTAATCCTAATCTGGTGATGGTGAAAAATAAGCAAAATAGTAAAAAGTAAATATTTTGAATGTTATTTGCAAAAAAGTATTCAGAAAGAAAAAGTATCTTTCGCAGCATATGCATACACATCAGAGAAAACTTGAGTGTGAACATTGTGGAGATCTATTTACTTTTCCGAGCACTTTGAATAGACATAAGCGAGAAGTTCGTGGGGTGCAAAAAGAAAGAAAAGTATCAAAGAAGAAATGTAATTCTGTTGACGATAATGATTTAAAGTTCACTAATCAAATTTCATTTTCGTGTCGACACTGCCAAAGCGAGTTTGAGACATATCCATTGTTGGTTAATCACATTGAACAACATCACCCGTTAAATCACATAGGAGGTAGACAAGAAACGAAATCGAAACAAACGGGACAATGCAGACCACAACAATCCATCAAGTGATTTAAGAAAAATAAAACAAATCAAGAAAAAAGTGAAATTGATCATCATGACATGGAAAATAACGACCGGCCCACCAGTTCGAAAAATGAAGAAGGCCAGGAAAACGATAGTCTTCACCAAAATGACTCCATATCGGCGATAAGAAATGGAGTAGAAAACAAATATATTTATCCAAAACGAAACGAGCGATATGACATGCTTCCATTTTTAGCAAATAGTAGAGATGAAATTATGACATATCTCAGAACACGAGCTAAACAGCTCGCTAGCATAAAATGGAATTTGTGTATTCAAATCGAAATGCAGCGAGATGATGGTCACGAAACGACCACATCAACTCCATACTTGCGGAGTCTTACCTATCGCCTTTTTCACCCAGAAGGCTTGCGAGATAACGATCTAAATGAAGCTTTTCAAAAAAATGTTTGCTGGGTTAGAAAAATATCAAAAAGAATGTTCCAATTGGTTTGAAAAAAAATTGAAACTGGAAATTTACACAGTTGTGTATCAACCCTTATCAGGATCAACCTATATTCCTTTACCAAAAACGTTAACCTATAGCAAAAGTATCTTGAATATTCAAAATGTCGATAACAGATGTTTTCTTTATTGTATTTTAGCATCTATGTATCCGCAGCAGGTTCCGCAACCTGAAAACCCACGACATAACGAACCTTATTAACATGAAATAGTGATGAGTGGTCTCCAATATCCAGTAACGATTAGTGATATTTCGAAACTCGAGAGAAAAAATGACAATATTTCGATCAATGTGTTTGGCATTGAAAAAGATTCTATCATTCCGCTAAGGGTGACCAAATGTACCGAACGACTTCATCATGTCAATCTTTTGTGTTAAAAACCAACACACTTCCCACTACTGTCTAATTACAGATTTAAACCGTTTTCTTTCTCGAACGAGAACTACTCACATCAAATCATATTTGTGTCCTTACTGTTTACATAGATTTACAAGAGAAGGCCTCTTAACTAATCACAAAGAATATTGTTCTTCACATGGACCACAAAAAGTTATTCTACCTTCGAATGAGAAAGATGTCATACTAAAATCTAACAAAATCGAAAAAAAAAAAATAATAAAAGTTCCCTTTGTCATTTATGCTGACTTTGAGACCGCCAATTTACCAGTCCACACTTGTACACCAAATCCAGAATATGCTTCAACTACACCTACTGCCAAGTTAGAAGTATGTGGGTTTGCCTATAAAGTGGTGTGTGAAGATTCTCTGTATACGAAACCTACCATCATTTATCGAGGTTCAAATGCTAACGTAAAGCTTATAGAAAGTTTGATTGAGGAACAGAAAGAAATCAGGGAAATTCTGTCTCATATTCAACCTATACCTGAGCATGAAAGATAAGTGGATAATGCAAAGTATTGTTGTCTCTGCAAGAAAGAATTTAGCTTGAATGATAGAACGTACAAAAAGATCGTTATCCGTCACAATCACATTTCAAGGGAAATAATTGGTCCAAGTCACAATTCCTGCAACCTTAATTGTAAGCAATCAAAGTTCACGTGCGTCATGTTCCATAACTTACGCAATTTCGATGCTCACATACTGTGTGAAAGCTAAGGACAATTCAAAAATTACAAGTTAAGCTGTTTTCCTCAAACTTCTAACGATATGTAAGTTTCACTCTTGGTGATCTACGATTACTTGATAGTTTTCAATTCTTACCAAGTTCCTTAGAATCGCTAGTAGATAATCTGAAACATGACGGAGTTCACGCTTTCAGACATCTATGTTCAGATTTCAAATCAGATGAAATAGAACTCCTCATAAAAAAGGAATTTATCGATACGATTACATGGATTCTTTTGAAAGGTTTGAAGAAAGGGAACTACCTCCTATCACAAAATTTTATTCAAATATTAAAAAAGCAGGTATTTCGGAGGAAGAATACACTCACGCCCAAAAAGTATTTGGAAAATTCCAAATGTCATGTCTTGGAGATTATCACGATCTCTACGTTAAAACAGATGTTTTGTTGTTAGCGGATGTATTAGAATCTTTTAGAAATGTGTGTCTCTCTCAATACGAATTAGATCCATGTCAATTTTATACATCTCCTGGATTATCTTGGGCTAGCTTACTGAAAATGACGGGTGTAGAACTGAAACTACTTACAGACATTGATCAAATTCTAATGATAGAGGCAGGAACCCGAGGTGGACTTTCTCAAATATCAAATCGTTACGCAAAAGCTAACTACCCATTTTTGGAATATTATGACCCATCAGTTTCAACTTCATATCTCATGTACTTGGATGCAAATAATCTATATGGCTTGGCTATGGTCCAGCCTCTCCCAGTAAGTGATTTCAAATTCTTGGAAAAAATAGAAAAGTTTGATATTATGAGCGTCAAAGAACATGGAGAAACTGGATATATTCTAGACGTTTCTCTCCATTTCCTCCAGAATTACACGACTTGCACAACTGTCTTCCTCTCGCACCGGAACAAATGGTGATACTAATTGACAAACTCTTACCTTACGCACAACAGTTGCTGTGTAAAATGTATGGCTTAAACGAGAATGATCCACTACCATCAGGTGGACAGGTACAAAAATTACTGGCTACTCTAGGAGATAAAAACCACTAAATTCTACATTACATAAATCTTTAACTGTACGTAAAACTCGGATTGAAAATCAAGGAAATCCATAGAGTGTTACAATTCAGGCAAACACTTTGGATGAAACCTTACATTGATTTAACACTGAGATGAGAAGACGGGCCAAATTAACATTTGAGAAAAATTTCTACAAGCTCATGAATTGTTCTGTTTTTTGGAAAGGTAAGCACATGTATTTTGCAACATATTATGATATTGTAAAATTCCAAATTTATGAAAAATAAGGCAAACGCCGCTTTTTTTATTGTAGTAAGAAGCATTTTAACGATAGGGATTACGAATATTTTCAGCATATAATTCTTTGTCAGAAATGTTTATCTGAATAATTTTCGAAGATACGAACATTCTTATGTAAGATTTTGATTAACCTTAAATAACTGTGTTTACATAATTTTCAGACTCTACAAAAATGAACGCAAGCATAGAAATAACTTGTTCATCTGGAGTAGCGCCTAAGGAAACTCACTGCCAAACCAACTTACAAGAACACCAACATCTTTACTTAAGATTTAGTAGCAGTGGAACTATTACGCTCAGAAGTAAAGCTGTTCAAACCGAGCTATTGCGGAATGTGCATTTTAGGTAAGCATATGTGATAAATGAAATTTGTTGCTACTATATCTATAGAAAAATGACTGAAACAGTTTTACTCTACTCAATGCGCGTAAAACAAATCTATCTTTTTTTTCAGATTTGAGTAAATGCCTCATATATGACTTCTGGTATGGTTATATCAAACAAACGTATGAGGACAGGGCGCAGCTGCAAATGACTGATACAGAAGGCCTCTTGTTCTACTGAAAAACAAACGATATTTACAACGACATGATGCAGTCCATACACCTGTTCGACACATCGGACTACCCAGAGGACCACATACTTCATAGTAATCGAAACAAAAAGGCTCTCGGCAAAATGAAAGTCGAATCAACTGGACATCCTATTTCGGAGTTCGTCGGACTTCGCTCTAAAATATATAGTTATATTTGTAATAATAAGGAAGAAAAACGAGCCAAAGGAGTGTCTAAAGAGACAGTGAAAAAAGAGCTCAAACACGCACATTATAAATCTGTATTGTTTAAAGAAAGGAAAAAATGTCTTCCATGACTTCTATAAGAAGTCACAGACACAAACTGTTTTGTGAAAGCATTTGTAAAACAGGATTATCCGCTTTCGACGACAAAAGATTTCTCATAAATTCTTTTGAAAGTTACGCATATTCCCATCATAGAATAAATGCTGCAACATGTCATCAGAGTGGTGATCTCATCGAAGAAATTCCCCATGAGGATTGTGTACAAACTTCATCAACACAAAAATCAACACAAATTAAACCTTTGGTATTCGAAAATGTGCTTCACACCGCGTTGGAAGACCAAAGATTTACTTTGAAAAGCTTCACAATTACACCAATGAAAAACAGTGATGTAAAAAATCATATTGCAAATTTTGAACCAAATCAAATTGAGCATTTGGTTTTCGAAGATCGGAAGTATACCCCATTGGAAGACCAAAGTTTCAACCTGAATAGATGTAACATCACACCGTTCAAAATAAGTGATGCACAAAATGAAATGATTGTTGCTAAAGCTCAACAAGATATGGATGCATCATCAATTGACAACTCATCTGACAATCAAAGTTTCATTTTGGGAGATTTTACACCTTGTACGTAATTGTTTAAATCATCCATTAAAAAAATAAAACAATACACATGTTTTAATTCTTTTCTTTCTATATAATTGGTTTTATACACGCTGATAGGGAAACACTTGTCTGATTATAAACACGATCATTTGATACACACTCTGGAAAGGCTAATGACACAATGTTCTTCACATACTCGTCATTAATTTCTAGATTTGTACCATATAATTCCATGAACGAGTTAAATGAACCCCCCGATAGTCTGTAATGTAAATACAATAAAGCCCACACACAGTCGTTTGGTTGCTTTGAAGTTGTCTGCTGAAGTCTTGAGTTTTTGATTTCTTGTCCAACCACCTCGAAATAAAAACACTGTTTTCCTCCGTGTCCCTATCATAGCCATCGAAAAATTCCATATGTCTCATGCCATCACTATAAATGGCACACCAATGTTGTCCGGAATTAAACGAAATGTCCGTATTTACAATTAGTCCAAACGGTTGTCTTGGTAAAAAGACTGGAGGACGATCCGCAGCGAATACACCTAAAACAGATGTCGAGAGTATAGGGTCACACTTGATACAGCATTCTAGTTGCGAGGTGTTCATGCTTGCAGAATCAAGTCCCGTTCTTTTGTGATTTCTAGGTAGGCTGGCTCCTCCGAATAAACGATACAAGTCATTGGCTCTGTAATGGAAAAATAGATACTTTTTTTTAGAATATAAAAAACTTTAAATGAATAAGAAGATATCTGAGTACATAAAGGGTTTAGGTATGCAAATAAGACTGAAAAATATAATGCTTACCTGAAAGAACTGTGCCAAACTGCACAGCTAACTGCGAATTCCCACTCTTCACCAGGGACAAGTACTCTCCATAGCTAGTGAAGTTAGGCTCTGACTGAAACACGAAAAGAGTGCTGCCACTCATAAAATGATCTTTGTTTATAGCAACCTTCGTTACGTCTCCATTTATCCATACTTTGAATCTGATTCGTAAAAGCTCTCGTAACAACACTTCCCAAAGTTGTTAAAATCTGTTTTAATAGGAGTGCCCCCCACGGGTAGACCATCGTTGTAGACCACAATCTGCGTTATATTACAATGTTCAAAATTAAAAGGATTTATGGTGTAGTCACCATTCAAAGCTTTGCTCTTCACAAACCCGACAATAACAGTTTCTGGTCGCTTCCCTTGAAACATATTGTCCCAGATAAATGAACTGATTCCTGTAGCAATGGTCTGAACTCGAACTTCTTTTTTCGTGTAGAGATACATTGCGTTCTGCTTTTCAAGAATTGGAGCATGTCCATAGATCACTGCATGACTGACTTTGATCTTTCTCGCTATAATATAAATGTCCTGTATCACAATTGTAAAATCCACAGAGTTATCCGCTGCGAGAAGTGCAAAGCTTGCCGGCTTTCTATAGAACTTGATTTTAACATTCACTTGATTTAAAAGGTTCCGGTCCATATCACATAAGTCGTGAAAGATGGGTCCTTGTAAATCTAGTGTGCTCGATGTAGCAATCCATTTGGCCCTTTCATATAATCCGCTGTAAGAGCCGCTTGGATCAGTGACTCCCGGCGAATCTGCATCGTCTATGATCCACCCTTGAGTATTAATCTGACTCGAGAGCGCATCCTGTCCATATTTTAGCAAAGTAGGGGTGTAAGCTCTATACGGATTATAATTGCAAGTAATCGTAGCTTTATTTTGCAGAGTCAATTCATCTGTAGAAAACAAACTTTGCAAAGATAAATTTGCCAGACCCACTTTTTTTGTGTAAGATCAGTTCCATCAACTTTAACCACTTTCAGTTTCACATAAATCTGTGAATTCTTCAAGTCTAAATAATCTAGAGAATTTTGTGCATTGATTCTGAATTCGAATGGTCCATCCGATGACACTTTAGATATTGGTCGAATTTCTTCATCCCTGAATTCTGTAACACTTATTTGAGTTCCGGTAGGTCGTACAAACTAAGCTCAGACACGAGTCCTTCATTAAACTGTTCTTCGTTAAATGTTGACATCATTAAATCTAAAAAATATCACGCTTGTTTCTCGAGGTCTTCCTTTTAGAATGCGCTCTTTTCCT
Organism: Fragum fragum; assembly: GCA_946902895.1. Classification (NCBI taxonomy): domain Eukaryota; kingdom Metazoa; phylum Mollusca; class Bivalvia; order Cardiida; family Cardiidae; genus Fragum; species Fragum fragum. Next base: position 46,190,447 of record OX336370.1, read on the forward strand.
ATGAGACCGATTTCTATAAGCGCCCCTTTTAGTCCAGAACCACGTTGACGCTTTGAATGTTCACATCGTCGTTTCGACTTATGAATAGACGTTGATCTCGACTTTCGTTTTCTGGAACGTCTAGAAGTAGACTAAAACATGTTTTCAACTGTTTCAGGGTTTATATTCTCTCTCTCTAATTCCGATTTTGCTTGTGCAGTGGTCTGTTCTGATGGCAAGACTGCTTTAACGGATAACTGTTTGTCTTCTACTGGTTTTAATTGGTCAACCGTTATGACCCTCGGTTTTCTCCCAGCCCCTGATTGGTTTTGAGGCGTTTTTCCAGTACTCACACGGTTGAAAAATCCGTCCACTATTGAGGGTATAGGTACGTAAAGTTTCATGATTTTTTACAAAAATAGATACCACCTCAAATGCAGGGTTAATCGCACAGGATCTTTTAAGTTTAACTTCGTTGATTCGTTTTCGCCTCTTATATAGACATGTTATTTCTCGAACTACTTTTTTGCGGCGTTTACGTAAAACGGAATACTTAAAATATAGTCCCACGTCGTTCTGGCACTTTTTTCTAACCACCTTAACAGCGGTTGCTCCTTTCCTTCAATAATACTCTCTTTACACAAATCCGTGAATATATATATCCCGCCATTTCCTTTAGATTGTGCTTTCTCGATCGCATGAAATTCAACCAACGCTACTTTCCATAATCCAGGTAAATACAGAGGGTATTTCAGTTGTATTCTAAAACTAGTCGACTCGTTATCCGTAAAAAAGGCATCGCTATCGTCGCTTTGTATGTAAATATAACGATCCAACCTTACTTCGAGCTGGTTTCAGTGTCTTTAACGTCAGTCGCATCTACCCAACTATTAAACATGTCCGGAAAACCCTGCCATTTCACAAAAAACTCTGTTTTCTTCTTTCTTTTTCTTCGTTTCAAAACGCGTTCGATAAACCACAGACTGTTTTCGTCTGTATCCACTTTTTGTAACTCACTCGCATAAATCAATCCTTTCACGTTTTCGTTTTTCAAATCTTCTGGTCTGTACATGGGAATTCCCTGTTTCCATAACCTTCCGGATACTCGAAAAACTTCGGCTGTATATTGCTCTTGATATGCTCTTCGAAATGGTGTTTTTGTAAAACTAATTCTAACAAAATCTCCAAAATTAAACTTAAATATTGGTTTGCTTTTCCTTCTTTGACGTTTTTTTTAGAAACATGAGTGCCCATACATCGGCTCCATTTTCTTTATTCACTTGGTTCGGTGCTAAATCATTAAAACTACGATGGGGTGCGTTATTGTAATTTGACACATTATCCTGTACAGCATCAATGTAACGATAGGAACCTTGATGTCTCAAATACCGAAACAAAGCCGTCTTTATTGTCCTTTGCATTCTTTCTACATAATTTGCCTTAGGTGGATTTTGTGTGGAGAAGAAATAAATATCTTCCTCTTTCATCAGTTTTTTAAACCACTGATTCACAAATTCTGAACCTTTATCAGCACGTATTTTTTTTGGTTTCACATCTTTCAGCACCACTTTTATACCCTCTAAAACCGACTTTGCCGTTTTATTCTTTAAAGGTTGAACACGCACTTTTCTGCTTAAATGTCAATAGCAAGTAGGAGGTAACGTATACCGTCGTTATCGTCACTTAAATTAAGCATTGATAATAAATCGATATCCCATTACTCGTTAATGAACGATACCCTTACATGAGCTGTTTTGAAACGATAACGTATAGGTTTTTGCAAAATGTAAGCGTCCTGATTACTCAACCACCGAGAAACGTACTTTAATGTAAAAACTCCAGGAATTTTTTTCTCCTCTACTTTTAACAGTTATTCAGGCCCTCCATAGGCGGCGGGATTCCTCGGATTAGAATAATACTCTTTTTAAAATAGCTTCCTTGTCCATTGCATTAACCCGATAGAATCAATTGTTGACACAAATATAAAATTTTGATGATTTTCAAGGGACTTAAATAATATCGAAAATTCTATTTTATCAACAATAAAACCGTTTAAGGTGCGTGTACTTTGGGGGTGAGACCGTTTAAAACCGTTCAAGACCTATTAAGACCGATTAAGGTTTGTATGCCTATGGGGGGCGGGGACCTTAATGAAGACAGAGGGGGGTGGGGGGGAAGACAAGACTGATTAAGACCTGAATTAAGGTTTTAATGCCTATTTCATACCTATACTAAGAGAAAAGTTTAGCAATTTTTTTCGACCCACATTATTTTTCAACGTAAATGTATAAACCTTATAAAATCAGTCTCGTTTGTAATTTTTAAAAGCTAACTCACTAATTATGCATTAAGAGCACGCTTTCTTCGCTTCTCAAGGCTGTCTGACGCAATTTTGCTGAAACACGTTCTGCACGTGCTTCCACATGTACGTGAAGTCTATATCCACAATATCTATCCCAGTTTGTTGGCTAGCATCAAAGTTCCATTTCAAGACTTAGAACAAAGTATCGTCAAGTAGGCACCGTCAAAGACAGGCCACGTTCAGGCAGGCCACGTAAGACTACCCAACGTGAGGACAATTACATCGTGACGTGTTCACGGGGTAATCGCTTCCTCAATAGCACTCGTATTGCCGGTTTGGTCCGAAATGCAACGGGAACACGGGTCTGTGCTCGTACTGTAAGAAACAGACTTCGTTCATTTTACGTGCACGTCGACCTTACGTTGGCATTCCTTTGACACGTGCACACAGACATGCAAGGTTGGATTGGACAAGGGTACACCGTCGATGGCCAAGACGAATGTGGAATCAGGTCCTATTCACATACGAATCCTGTTTTAATTTGATGTTTGCGGATGGCAGGGTACGTGTTTGGAGGCGTGATGGCGAAAGGATGGATCCCGCCAACGTCATTCAACATGACCGTTTTGGAGGCGGCAGCATCATAGTCTGGGGTGGTATATTATACCGTGGCAAGACTGACTTGGTAGCTATTAAAGGAAACTTAAATGCCTTTCGATACTGCACCGAGCTTGTTCAGCCAGTGGTATTGTCGTTCTTGCGTCAAGGGCTTGCTACCATTTTTCAGCAAGATAATGCCCGCCCACATGTCGCTCGGCACACGTTGGACCTTTTACAGACTAATAATGTTGATGTGTTGGATTGGCCAGCCAAATCACCGGATCTGTCTCCGATCGAACACCTTTGGGACCATCTGGTTAGGAGAGTAAGAGACAGGAATGACGTTAATAACGTTAGAGACCTGGAACTCGTTCTGCGTCAGGAATGGGATCGTATCCCTATGGCCATTAATCGTAGGCTCATTTCCAGCATGAGAAGACGCTGTGATGCCGTTATTGGCGCAAACGGCGGACACTCAAGATATTAAATCTTTGTGTTACTTTTACTTCCCTACCCCTACCATGTTTGACGCTGTACAACAAACACGTATGACCTTGAACTCATCTGATTTTTCAAATACTGTGGCTAACACATAAAAGATCGATGTGTGAAAATATGGTTTGAATCCAAAGCTAGACACCGGAGAAATTGGCTGTAACGTACGAATTTCCTGAACTTTTTCCCTTAGTATACTAAAATATTTGACATGTGTTTTGTCTTGTCAAGAAGTAGAGCTTTTGCTTCCCCATCAAGAGGTCCCGAGTTAGATTCTCAGCTATTATCTTGGTTCTGTCGTTGGCCCACATAAGCGACACATTTAATGGCGTATTCTCTAGGAAGCAGATCCTAGGATTAATCTAAGATGGAAGAATTTCTTTTCCCCAGGAAGCAGATTCTAGGATTAATGGAAGAATTTGTATTCTCCAGGAAGCAGATTCTAGGATTAATGGAAAAATTTGTATTCTTCGAGAAGCAGATTCTAGGATTAATCTAAGATGGAAGAATTTGTTTCCCAATCAATGTAAAATAAAAGGGTTTATACTTATTTTTTTACATGTCTTCATTGAATCTCTTTACCCATTTCTACACAGTGACATTTAAGACGCCCCCTAAGAGAAAAATAATTGGAAAATATTGTGTAAAATGAAGGAATTGCTTGTTGAAAGCAATTTTCTCATTTCACACAATGTTTTTTTCCTAGAAACCATTTCACATGTACATAAAGCAGACATTGAACATCCTGGACAGCCAATCAGATCATTTAGAATATTTTGCTTATCAGAAGCATTGGCTTTCAGTCATCTTCCACACCAATACAACCACAAATTTCAATTAACCCATTCCAACACAGTGGAATTTTAGACCGGTCCAAATTGAAAGGAGCTGCAGACGACAATTTCAAGTTGATTGAATTTTAATTTTTTTCGTCTTTTTGGATAGAAAACATGGTGGATAATGAAGAAATTGCTTGATCCAATGCAATTTCTTCATTTTCCACAATGTTTTCCAAAGCTTTTTCGTTGAGGGGCGTAAAGAGGAGGGATTGAGTGGGAATGGGTTAAATCCAAATGCTCATCCCAATAGGTGCACTAATTACCATTTTCCAATGGGCGAGAGACAATCAATGTGTGTTGTTGTGACGTTTTGTCAAATGTTGGAAAGAATATTTTGCTTAACCAGGTTCTAACGACCGTTCATGTTCAAGTCACAGTTTTAACACATTTCAACTCAATGACACTTTTAGAGGCCCCCCAAGAGGAAAAGCTTTAGATGTGGAAAATGAAGAGATTGCTTGTATTGGCTTTATTTCGCAAGATTCATGGCCAGCAGCATGTTTCAAATAAGTAAAATAGTTGGTTGGCGACCTAAACATCGTAACTACAGCTTAATCAAGCTGAAGTTACGACAGTTAAGTCACCAAACCAACAAAAAAGGTTAAACAAAAATGCCCGCTAATGTCGCAGTTGAAAGCTCTTAATAGGCTGTAGTTACGAAGTTTAAGTCACCAATTTAACAAAAATGGTGGCCAATGTTTCAGTTGAAAGCTAAGGTCTTGGCTGAATAAATGATTTGATTGGCTGGTTGATTCCTTGATTAACAGCTGCGATTGGTCAATTATATAGGCACATATGACAGTGTTAGCCCCTTAGTATTTCATAACAGCTCTAAAAATAGTTTTGTCCCCTCCAAATAAATTTGGCATCAAAAATCTAGTTTCATGACTAGAATAACTTGTTTCCTAAATGCAGTAAAAAACTTGTTATATGCATAAATACATATAGATGGTTACTATTTATCATTTTTAATTGAATAAACGTTAATGAATCAAATGTGCTTTTCCTGTTTCCAAAAGAATTAGGACTCTACCATGGATTTTCCTTTCCAAAACAAAATAAGCCTTACCTAGAACATGAACCCATTTCTACAAAATCCCGCTTTTTTACATCCCTCAAGAAAAACAGGTTTTAACAAACATTGTGGATATTGAAGAAATTTCTTCAATGTACTCAATGTTTTCTACCTGAAAAGGCAAGGATCTTTAAAATTTCACCTACTTGAAAATGCAGTCTGCAACATTTGAATTTGGACTACCGGTAGTCTAAAATTTTGCGGTCTGGAAATGGGTTAATATATTTCCGCAGAGTGATGATTTTTGGCGCCCAAAGAAAAAAAACATTGCGTAAAAAGAAGAAATTGCCTGTCCCCTTCAAAAATATCTAAAAGAATTGAAATCTGTTAAAATCTCTTTTTGCCGTGGCAAAAAATTTGACCTCTTTCAATCATGACCTTCAGGTCTCCAGAGATATCCCCTCAGGGGGGTGGGGTTTATCTAGAAATAGGAAAGGATGTATTGGTAATACTGGTGTGACAAATAACAGGAATCCATTTTTAGGTGCTCCAGCCGTCGTCATATAACTGAAATGCTGTTGAAAGTGGCGTTAAACCCCAATCAATCAATTATATAGAAATAAAGAACGATTTTTAGCTCCACTGGCTGAAAGCCAGCTAGCTATTGTCATGGCGTAGTGTCCATCATGCGTCAGTCCGTCCGTAAACTTTACTTTAAAAATCTTCTCCTCAGAAAGTACTAAACAGAATTCAACCAAATTTCACAGAAATGATCCTTGGGTGACCCTTTATCAGATTCCTTCAAAGAATTTTGATTGTATGAAAAACAGGGCTTTAATGGGCGGGGCTAATTTTTCATATATGGTGAAACCTTTAAAAATCTTCTTCTCAGAAACATATGAATGGATTTCAACCAAATTTTACAGGAATGATCTTTGGGTGACCCTTTATCAGATTCCTTCAAAGAATTTTGTTTGGATGAAAAACATGGCTTTTATGTGTGGGGCTTATTTCCACATATGGTGAAAACTTTGAAAGATTTCTTGTCAGAAACCAATGGATGGATTTCAACCAAATTTCACTGTACTGACCCTTGGGTGATCCTTGATCGGATTTCTTCAAAGATATCTGATAGGACAGAAAACATGGCTTAACCCATTCCCACACAGTGACGATTTTGGACGCCCGTCAAGAAAAGCAATTGGGAAGACATTGTTTAAAAAGGAAAACCCCTTGTAACAAGCAATCTCTTCATTTAGCACGATGTTTTCTACCCAGAAAGTTGAAAAAATCTACGATTTCATTAACTTTAAAATGTCGTCTGCAACTCCTTTCAATTTGGACCGGTCTAAATTTATGTTGTGTGGGAATGGGGGGGGGGCTTATTTCCATATATGGTGAAAGCTTTGAAAATATTCTTCTCAGAAACAACTGATGGATTTCAATCAAATTTCACTGAAATGATTCTTTGTTGTTCGCTTATGAGATTGCTAAAAAATGAATTGATTGTCTGTAAACATCGCTTTAATAGATTGGGCTTATTTCCATATGTAGTAAACAGTGCAGGATGGTTTTCAACCAAATTTCTCGGGAATGATAAGTAAATTCAAGCCGGTGGAGCAAATCAGGCGCTCAAGCGCCTCTAGTTAAACAAATCCTCCCAAATCAACTAGGCCAATTTCAACCAAATTTGCCAGAATTTTTCCTTAGGTGGTCCCCTTTAAAAACAGCTAAAAGAATAAAAATCTGTTAAAAACTCTGGTTGCCTTGGCAACAAGCAAATTCCTTGAATCGATATCCCCGCCCCGGAAAATATTTTGTTCATCAATAGAGTATTTCAATCTTAGTATATCACTCTGAATGTATATGGCTTCACCAATCAGGGGCAGTAACTCTAAATTTAAAAGTCGAACCCAGACGATATGCACATCTCCTCTTTTTAGTGAAGCTTTCCACAAAGTTTCATTGAATCCAGTCAATGGTTTATAAGAAATAGCGCGGAAATGAATATTACTATGTATGTATATAGTTCACCAATCAGGGCAGTAACTCTGAATTTAATAGTCAAACGGGATAACCCCGAGGACATGCTCATCTCCTCTTTGTAGTGAAGCTTCCCACAAAGTATCATTGAAATCCAGTCAATGGTTTCCAAGAAATAGCATGGAAATGGTTTCCAAGAAATAGCATGGAAATGAAACTCGGATGGACGTAAGGACAGACAGACGGACATGGCAAAAATAATTTCCCCCCAGATGATTTCATCGTCGGGGGATAACAAAAGTGAAATTTTGAAATGATCTTTAAAACGTTCTCCTCCTGACCCAAAAGACGTCGGGGCATGATATTTTGCATGAAACATCAGTATATTGAACTCTTTCAAAGTAGCTAAAATCATGAACCTGAGGTCCTCAGGGGCAGAGTCCCAGGGTTTATAACGAACGTTTTTTAAATGACATCTCCCAAACCACTGGGCCAATATGAATCAAATATAGCAGAAATGTTCCTAAGGTTGTCCCACTCAAAAATAGCACAAAGAATTGAAATACATTAAAAACTCAGGTTACCATAGCAACAAAAGTGGAATTATAGAATAGTCTTTTAAAATCTCCTCCTGACCCAGAAGACATAGAGCCTTGTTATTTTGCTTGAAGCATCAGTTAATTGACTTTTTCCTTATTTCTGAAATTACAACCTATGGATCCAGAGGGAAGGAAAAAATGTTCTCCTTTCAAATTAGTCCCAAAGCCTTGGATTTGTCATTAAGACTGGGATCCCAAGGTATAGAGCCTATATATGTATAACGTAAGGCCCACTTGTATCATAATCCTATCCCTAAAATAAAATTAGACTGTTTAAAGAAAAGAGCCTTTATCTCAGGTGAGCACTCCAGGGCCAAGGGCCCTCTTGTTTTCAATAACCAACTAATTTACATGCAATCCTAAACTTTTACAAGAATGGCATTTAAGAAGTCAAAGGTGTCACAAGTTTTCTAACCCATACGGCACTTTTTTCCAATAAAACCCCATTTTGAATTACTGTCTACAATTTCATTCTATTTAGGCTAATACCATATGAATTTTTTTAGACTAGATAAGAAGTTGCAGACAATGTTTCAAATTGTGCTAAAATTAGAAAAATCAAAGTACTGAACGTACTGTAAGCTAGCAAAGCATAGTAACTGCAGTTTTATATACCTCCCTAAAATTTATTTGGGGGTATATAGGAGTCAGCTTGTGGGTTTGTCAGTCAGTCTGTAGCTTTTTCGTGTCCGCTCAATTTCTGGGCAACCATTGGACAAATTTGATTCAAACTTCACTGATATAATCAGTATTAAGCAGAAATGTGCATGTTTTATTTTGGTTACGGTCCATTGATTTTTGACGGAGTTAAGGCCCTTTGGTGAAAAAAAATCGTGTCCGCTCAATTTCTCAGCAACCATTGGACGAATTCGATTCAAATTTCACAGAAACACTCGTTATAAGTCAGACATGTGCATATCCTTTTTGGCTATGTTCCATCGTTTTTGACGGATTTATGGCCCTTGAATTATAAAGTCGATTTTTTGTTATGGCCCTTCGGCGGATAGCACTTGTATATGGACAAGTGCTTTTGGGGGGTAATAGTCCGCTTTGTGACAATGTCTAGTTCAACTTGTAGTTACATCGTTTCGGTTATCTACCAATCATATTACTTTTTGTTTCAGACAGTAATTTTTACAAAATTGCATGGTTAAATATCAGTCAAACCACGGGGGTCAATGGGTGTGGGAAGCAATCCATCAATTTCACATGCGAAAAGTGCCAATATTGAGCAGCCTGGACAATCACATAACCCATTCCCACACAATGACTCTTTTAGACCCCAAGGAGAAAGATTAAAGACACATTGTGGAAAATGAAGTTCTTCACTAGCCACATTGTTTTCTACTAAAAAAGATAAAGATTTTTAAAATTCCATCAACTTGAAATTATACAAGTCTAAAATGTTTTTGTCTAATAATTGGTAACAACATTTAGAATTTTTGCTGGTTGTCCAATCGTTTGAGTATCTATCTACAGAGTGCTTGTTGAAAACTATTCAGACTGTGTGGATGCACAGGCTGATCAGAGTCTTTACTTGGCACACATGTGGAATTATAGAAACTGTTACAAACAATATCATTTGGGTACAAGACAGAAATGATTCATAATAAATAATTTCTTAAAAAGCTGGTTATTGAATACACAACCTCACTTACATGCTCAGCTACTTCTAACTGGCAACAAACCATACTTTTGCTGTAATTTCCACGATTGATTGTTTAGAAGTGTAAGGGTGCTGTTATTCCAATATAAATTGCATATTGATTTTCTATTTACCTATATTATCCTGTGAAAATTTCAAGGGAATCTGATAATATATATGTATTTTATTGCCTTAACAAGGAATGTTCACATGGATTGTTATGTCTGGACAAAGGGTATAGAAGCTCAAAGAGCAAGAATATGACAAAGCCATAGTTTGTTCAATTTGTATTTTATGCTGTCATGACATTTCATTGATGGTTTATATACATATAGCATGAAAGCCCAAGAGGCATTAACAACAAATAATTTACTTGGCAAGACAACAAAATCCAAGACTTTCCCAAATTATAAGTCATTGGGAACAAGTGGGGTTTGCCACTTTTTGATAAAGTTAGAAGACAGATGGCTGTAATTAGCAAGGATAAATATGTTTCTATCTAACTTGTTTGTTTTATGGACAATCATTTAAGCCCATTCCCACACAATCCTACTTTATATGACCCTCAAAAAAGAAAAGTTTTTTTAAACCATTCTTGGAAATGATATAATTGCTTGTTAACCCATTCCCACACAGTGACGCTTTTAAATGCCCTTCAATTTACAAGCTTTGGAAAACATTGTGGAAAATGAAGAAATTGCTAGTAACAAACAATTTCTTCATTATCCACAATGCTCTCTATCCCAATGGTACAAAAAATCCAAAATTTTATAAGCTTTGAATTGTCGTCTGCAATTCCTTTCAATTTGGACCAATCTAAAATATTGCCATATGGAAATGGGTTAAAAATGACCATCTGCAACCTTTTAGAAGTTTGACCTCTCTAAAATTTAGCTATCTGGTCATGGAATAGAAAATATTTCAAATGTGATGGGTTCAAATTAATATTCATGAGCAGATTGATCAAACAATGCTCGCTGCAGGTGACATTTAACCCATTCCCACACGAGAGAATTTTAGAATGGCCCAAATTGAAAGAAAATGCAGACTACAATTTTAGGTTGATGCAATTCTTAAATTATTTGTCTTTTGTGGTTGAAAACGTTGTGGACATTGAAGAAATTGCTTGAAACAAGCATTTTTTTCTATGCCAATATGTTTTCCAAGGCTTTTATCTTAAGGGGCGTAAAAAAGAGGGCTTGTGTGGGAATGGGTTAAGCGCAATAAGGGACATAATTCAACAACATGAGGACCATGACAGTCCTAAAATGCTCACCTGGGTAACAGTCTCAAAAATGGACTATCACCTAATGAATTATACTTGTGCCAAGATTGTTTCCTAACGGATTATTTAACTCACTCCACCTTAAAACAAACTTTTATACTAGAAAAAGGCTTTGGAAACCTGGAAAATGAAAAAAATCCGTTTTCCTGGTAGCGTGGGAACCCCAATATAAAATCTGACTCTTCTTTGCCTTAAGGTTTTACAGATTTTTTTTTATTTAACAATTCCTTCTTTCCTTCTTTGCTTCTATGTACAATATGGTATGCCAGGACTCTAAAGAATTCATTGAGGGCCACTGGGTGATTCTAAATGCAAAATGAGACTTATATGTCTTATGGTTTGTTGGGAGAATTTGAATGATTTTTTTTAATTGGTGTGCTTAAGTGGAGTCAAAGGACATTATTAATCCTTTCCCGTTTCTTGAAATTTTAGACAGGTCTAAATTGAAGACGGTTGCAGACAATAAGCAAAATTGGATGCAATTTGAAATGAAAACATCCTATGTGGTAGAAAATATTGTGGGGAAAAGGAGAAATTACTTTTCCACAATATTTTCTCAAGTATAAAATCTCGATGACATGAAATCCCGGGTATGTACAGGAAAGGGTTAACCAAATTTTCTGGAGGGCAACAAGGTGATGCTAAATATGAAACCTCTATGCCTTATCATTTGCCTTGTGCCAATATATAAGACTTCCTCCCTTTATCTATATAAAATAGTTTCAACTTGTCTGTTGTCATGGAAAACAAATACTTTGGCAGAATTCAATTCTTTTACAACTATAAGAGAGCTTCTCCACATTCAAGCCAAAATAAAGCCTAAATGGCTGTGTGAATTAGCAGAAAAGTTTTAAAATTGTGGACAGTGAGTGATCACAACAGTTCCTTAAAACATATTGTGCTAAGGCAAGTTAAAAAGGCATTTAGACTTCTCTCCTTTAATTCTAGGAATTGCTGGTGATGGTGAATACACATGCCAATTTCAAGTAACCCTTTCCTGTTTCAAATCCCGGATTTTACGGTGCTATGACTTTATAATTGAGAAAACATTTTGGAAAAATAAGAAATTGCTTGTGACAAGTAATTTCTCCTTTTCCCACAGTATTTTCTACCATATAGATTTCATTTCAAATTGCAACCAATTTCTATTGTCGTCTAATCCTTTCAAGTAGACCAGTCTAAAATTTAAAATATTTCCAGGTATTACCTTACCACGAATCAATGTAAATAGATGAAAGAAAATGCAGATTTGGATTGTATTGTAGAAATACATAGGGCATTTAAGAACAAACAGTCAAAAGTGCCTACATAGAAGTACATTCAATGATCTGCAACAGTTGGAAAAGGAACATTCAGTTGATTAATGCAAGTGGTCAACTGATGGATCATGGCTGTCTTTCAAAGAATCAATTGAACAATCAAATCATACTTGAGACTTAAAGTGAACTTTGAACTCCGACATTGGCCAACATATTTTTTTCTATTTTTGCTCAGAAATTATGACCTTAAATCTTGCAAAATTACAGTTAACCCTTTCCCGTTCAAATACGGGATTTTACGTTCCTGTGATTTTATACTTGAGAAAACATTGTGGAAAAAGAAGAAATTGCTTGTAACAAGCAATTTCTCCTTTTTCCACAATATTTTCTACCACATATGACGGTTTCATTTCAAATGGCATCCAGTTGTCATTGTAGTCTGCAACCTCTTTCAATTTGGGCCAGTCTAAAATTTCACTGTGTGGGAATGGGTTAAATATATACATTGAAATTCCTGTCAGAGCTCAGTGTGCATGATCAGTAATCCGTCAGTAGAATCAAACATATACTAAGTAAAATACATCAACCCATTCCCACTCAGTGACGCTTTTAGACGCCACCCAAAGAAAAAAAGGTTTAGAAAACATTGTGAAAAATGAAGAAATTGCATGTTACAAGCAATTTCTTCATTTCCAACAATGGAAAAGGATAAACAGCTTTAAGAATGTTATTTCTTCATTTCCCTACCCTTCGAAATGGTCGTATTCAACATTTTTAATATTGGACAGTCTAAAATACTGTTGTCTGTGGATGTGATTATATAGGTGGTTGCTCAGTTCTTCTGTACAGTAAACTCCCCTTTATGACGGCATCACTTAATCCATTCTCACACAATCCCACTTTTTGACATCCCTTGACCCTTTCCCGTTTTTTTTTAATCTTAGACTGGTCCAAATTGAAAGAGGTTGCAGACAACAATGAAAATTGGATGAAAATGGAAAATAAACCAACCTACAGGTGAGAAAATATTGTGGAAAAAGAAGAAATTGCTTGTCACAAGCAATTTCTTCTTTTTCCACAATGTTTTCTCAAGTATAAAATCACAGTGACGTAAAATCCCAGGTTTGTCCAGGAAAGGGTTAAGAAAAAAGCTTTGGAAAATGTGGAAAAGAATGAATTGTTACAAGCAATTTTTTCATTATCCACAATTTTTTCTTCTAAAAGATTCTTACAATCGATCAAATTCAAAATGTCGTCTGCAACATCTTTGAATTTGGACAAGTCTAAATTTTGCCATCTGGTGGTGGATTAATACAGTGTGTATAATGGAGTAGATTTCATGATCAAAATTAGGTCATTTTGTAACAACAGCTATCAGTTTTGATGAAACTCAAATATAGCAATATTTTTCTTTGGTCTCATGAGCACTAGTTTAACCGAGACAGTAAAATTCAGACTGGTACAAATTAACAGAATTTGCAGACAACAATTTTAAGTTGGTAGAATTCCTAGTATCTCAGTCATTGTAGGTAGAAAACAATGTGGAAAATGCAGAAATAGCTTGTTTTCCAGAACTATTTTCTAGAGGGGGCGTAAAAAGGTGGGATTGTGTGGGAATAGTTAGCCAGAGGTTTATTGGTAACCTTCAGCTTCCTTCAAGCTGTAGTTAGAAGGTTCTGGTTACCAAGTGATTACTGTATTTAGACACTCAAGACAGTATTCTATTCTTCCCTTTATTTGTGTCTCTATTTAGCACTATTTTGTATCAATCAGTCACTATCATCATCAACTGGTAAAGCTTTTTTCCGTTTCTTTGCCCGCGGTTTTATATTGTCTTCCTGTAAAGAAAAATACAAACAGTTTTAACATGCAACCCTTCACTCAAAAAGTGACTAGCCAAAAACAAATCTTAACAAATATTTGAACAGAGATCTAACAGAGATCAGGCTGCACTGGTGATTCAGACAAGAAACCTATTCTACTGGTTGTAGTCCCCAAGATTTTTCAAGGTCCTTGACCATGTATTTTCAAAGAAATATTTCAAAACCATCAAATTTAACCTGTCATACTGAATAAAATCTTATTTTAGAATCCTTTAACCCTTGCCCTGCTGAACCAAAAATATTCTTGTTTATGCAGGAGGTATAGACAAAGATCAGCCAGTACATATGTGCATGCTGATCTTAACCCTTGTTATGCTGAACCCGGAATATTCCTATTTTGGCAAGAAATGTGGACCAAGATCAGCCTGCACATAAGTGCAATCTTATCTTTGTTTACACCCCCTGCTGGCACTTTTCCTGCAGGAGTTGTTTATGAAATTGATTTTTAAAGGAAACATTGATTTTTGAACTACGAGTTCTATCAGTGCTTTCAACCTTTTGATTTTACAGCAATTCAACAAGGTAATTTATATAGCATGACAAGGGTTAGTATACACCACCTACTAGTCACTTTCAAACCAAAGATGTTTATGAAATTAATTTTCAAAAGAAATATTGACCAACAAATAAAGCTTTCAGCACTTTCAGTCCTATGTTTTCAACGAAATTCTGAAAGTATTTTATTCAGCATGCCAAGGATTAAAACCATCTGGCTGAAAGTACTAAATACCCTGACTTTAGTTCAATAATTATTTAGAGCAGCAATTGTTTATAAAACTCTCCCTTAACCCTTTCCCTATTTTTTTTAATATTCAAATTAGTCCAAATTAAAAAGAGGCAGCAGACGACAATTAAAATTGGATGCAATTTGAAATGAAACCATCCTATGTGGTAGAAAATATTGTGGGAAAAGGAGAAATTGCTTGTTATAAGCAATTTCTTCTTTTTCCACAATGTTTTCTAAAGTATAAAATCACAGTGAAGTAAAATCCTGGGTTTATAGAGGAAAGGATTAAAAGTGACAAACAGGTGTTAAGACTAAGATTATATGCAGGTCTTAAAAAAGTGAAATTATATAGAAATGGTTGAAGGGATAAGGTATTTAGTAAAGGAGAATTAATTCCAACATACTTCACTACTTGATGAATCAGAATCTGAATCGTCTAAATGCTTCCGACTTTTTGATGATTTACTAGAACTAGTTGTGCTGGGGTTTGAATTCGATGATGCTGTTGATGATGCTGATGATGACTGAGTGGTGGTTGTTGTAGTGGTAGTTGACGATGCTGCCGCAGCTGCCCGTCGACCTGGTAATCCTCGTAAAACACGAGTTGATTTTATATTGTCTATATCTTCTGCTAAAGCTAATAAATCACTAAACCTGGAAAATGATGAAAATAGTTTTGGAGTTTAGCACACTTAAACTAGCTTTGCCCAAATTACTATAAGAAATGAATGCATTAGGTGAGAATCCTCACCCTAGACTTTTTTTGTGTGTATGACGTCATGTAAAAATTGTTGTCATTGATGTAGGCTAAAAATATGCAAAGAAACATCACCTGACTTTATTTCATTGGCCATCGACAAGGCGCTTCTTTTTTTTTTTTAATTGCTTTATTGCTCTGGACACATAAATTTATGATGCATTTTTGTGACTACTATAACATTAATAAATAATTTATTACATAAAATTGTGACATATATTGACAGAAAAATTGATGGAATTGGAAGCAATATAGCCTTTAAATAATTGACTAATATTCATCAAAGGGGCATAATTCATTCTAAAAAGCATTTAGAGTTATCCATCTTGTTTTTATAGTTTGCTCTTTTGTTAGTGCACATATTTAAGTTTATAGTCAATGTGATCAATGATACCAAAAATATGACAAAATAATTTAATTTTTAGTTTCGTCTATCAACAACGGGCATTCTGATTGGTCGAAAAAAATTATTCATAACTCCATGAACAAAATTTTGAGCACGCAGCGATTTTGTATGCTACCTCACAAAAAAGTCCCATACAAAAAGGTATAAAAATTTGTATACCTTTTGTTTTTTTTGCTCGATGCTATTAAATGATAAGAAATGAAGATAATATTTTTTTGTTTTCATGGAGGTATGAACCGAAAAACCTAATCACACAATGTATGAATCCGCTTCGTGTATTCATACAGTGTGATTAGGTTTTTCGGTTCATACCTCCATGAAAACAAAAAATATTCTCCTCATTTCTTAAATGTCAATGTTTTTGGACAACAACGAGGATGACCTGGCTATAGCAATACCTCTGGTTTTCTCTAAAAACAACCGTACTCAAAATGCTAAAGTTTTGTGAGTCAAGAAAAACAAAATCTGTAAGATTATTGCTTTTTTGATGCCTTCTTAGATGGCAAGCAGCAAACCAACTTACTTTGTTTTTTGCATTTCACTAGCTGACACCTGAACTTGTTGTAAAGCATGTTGGATACTTTCATGGTTTAAAACTGAAACGATAGATAGTTACAGAAGAATTTAACCCTTTCCTGTTTTTCAAAATTTTAGACTTGTCCAATTTAGAAGAAGTTGCAGACAACAACTAAAATTTGAAAAGTAACCAACCTAGAAGGTGGCAAATATTGTGGGAAAAAATGAAATAACTTGTTCCTTCCCCACAATGTTTTCTCAAGTGTAAAATTACTGGGACGTATTAACCAGGGATTGAACAGGAAAGGGTTAAATGTTTTCAAAAACAAGACGTGCACAACACTGATACCCCCAATAACAGAAGTTTAACCTTGATAGATGACTTTGACTGTTATCAGATGACGACGGTATCAGCAGATGCATATCGATGAGAGCTATCATCATTTCAATTATGAGCATTGTTACTTGAATTGTATTGAAGTTACAAGAAAATGTTAAGTTCACAGTTTAACTGTACAGCAGACCAATAGATGGAAAGACAGATGGACAGATCTTTTGATGCAGGACCATAGAAATGTTAACTAGAACTGTAAATAAGTGGGCCAACACCTCAACCAGTGCTTTGACACAGTAGTAATACTGTCAGACATGTAAAAAAAAAGTCTTCTGACAAGAAACTAGACATTGTCGCAAAGCGGACTAATACCCCTCATATATAGTCCATATACAAGTGCTATCCACTAAAGGGCCATAACAAAAAATGGACTTTTTAATTAAAGGACCATTACTCCATCAAAAATCAATGGACCATAACCAAAATAGGATATGTGAATGTCTGACTTATACCGAGTGTTTCTGTGAAATTTGAATCAAATCCATCCGATGGTTCCGGAGAAATTGAGGGGACACAATTTTTCACCAAAGGGCCATAGCTCTGTCAAAAATCAATGGACCGTAACCAAAATAGAATATGCACATCTCTGCTTGATACTAATTATATGAGTGAAGTTTGAATCAAATCCGTCCAAGGATTGCCCAGAAATTGAGCGTACATGCTACAGACAGACGGACTGATGGACAGACAAGCTGACTCCTATATACCCCCCAAACATAGTTTTGGGGGGTATTATTATCCTGTTTCAAAGCCTCATCCCACATCAAAGGTTGAATACTTACATGAAATATTTCTACAAATCTGTCGCATGTGATCTAGATGAGAAAGGATTTGATCTATGGAGGGTGTGTCTTTCTTAGAGGTTGAGCCTGGTCTGTAATGACAAAAAGTGTCAAAATCCACTAATATTATGAAAAATCACAATTAAATCCTGCATTGTTCAAGTTGTATTTACCATGTTTAGCTCACAAACAAACCATTTTCCTTTTTTGTTACATGTAACTGGCCATAAATTTAAATTAACACTTAAACCATTACGAGATGACAAAATTTTAGACTGGTCCAAATTCAAAGGAGTAGTAGACTTCATCTTAAGTTTATGAAATTTAGATTCTTTTATTTACCTGGGTAGAAAACATTGTGTAGAAGGAAGAAATTGCTTATTGCAACCAATTTCTTCATTTTAAACAATGTTTTTCCCATCCTTTTTCGTGGTAGGCAGCAAAAAACATCATTGTGTGGGAATGGTTTAAATTATAGTGGAACATCCTGTCAGAGCTCATTTAGTGTGGTAAGCAATCTATGAATTAAATTGAAATAATTAACCTTATTTTGTAAGATAAGGTAGTCTTAATAAGCTGTAGTAACAATGTTTCAGTCCCCAACAAACAAAAGGTTTTTAAATAAAAGTTAGTGGTCAGATTGCAAAGGAATCTTTTGATTCACAAGCAATCTCTCATTGCTATTATTTTTGGTCTATGCTATCAAACTCTTATGTTTAAACTCACAACTTAACCCATTACAACTCAATCCCTCCTTTTTACACCCCTCGAGAAAAAAGCTTTGGAAAACATTGTGGAAAATGAAGAAATTGCTTGTCTCAAGCAATTTCTTCATTATCCACAATGTTTTCTATCCAAAAAGAAGAAAAAATTCAGAATTACATCAACTTGAAATTGTCGTCTGCAGCTTCTTTCAATTTGGACCAGTCTAAAATTTTGCTGTGTTGGAATGGGTTAAGTCAAGCTGTTGGCACCTGGTTTTTGAAGAATTTGACCAATATTTTACAATATGTCAGACTGATCTAATCAAGAAACTGCACATGATTAATTTATTTGAAAAATCTTTTCTATTAGGATAGAAATTTATTATGGACAACAAAAAACTCTCTTTTTACAATCAATTTTTGTTATTGTCCTCAATTATTGTTGGTTTTGTTTGGTTGTTTTATCTTGAGGGTCTTGAAAAAGTGGGATTGAGTGGGTATGGCTTAAATAGGCATCCCTGCCTTTCATTAAGAAAACTGAATGATTCTAGACAGTAAGTTTGCCATTGAAAACTTGTGTCCAGTAAATGAAAACGGAATCGGTGATTATAGTTACCTTTGTCTTTTCTTATTTGGTGTTCCACCATTTAACTTAGAGAATTGTGAATGAATCAGATCGGCCAATTTGTCCTCAAACTCTTGTGCCCAGTAGTTGAGAACAGACACTGTGAAATAATCATTCCTTTTACACTCCCTGCATAATATAGGCTGCAATAACTCTGATGAAGGACTGAAAATTACAAATACATTTCTAAAAATACAGTTTTTCCTCTAATAATCTATTTCAACACAACAAAACTAAAAGACTTGAAGATCCTAACTCATAGATGGCATCAATCAAGAGGATGCATGCAGATGCTTGGTTGTTGATTGCTTGACAGTAACAAATTAATGGGCTTATTCATCTCCCTTGATAATATAGACTGCTTTTTTGAAGGTGAACATTTTGCTTTTTTGAAGGTGAACATATTTTCAGGTGAGCTAATCATAGATTGCCAAATCAAGTCATTCGTTTAGACTAAAAGTGCAATGTTAATATGACAATTATGTAAACATTTACATTGGTGGGCAACTCAAATTTCATAACTAAAATTAAATGAAGCTGTAGTCATTGCATTTAGGTTGATTTCCATAAATTTACTTTCGGTTTCATGTCATTTTATATATTGGACAATTTAACTTGTTGGAGTGAAGTGGCCTTGTCTGAGAACTGAATTTTGGCAAATACAAAATGTAACAAATTTTTCCGGGATGCCCAGTGCAAAAATATATATTTAACCTACACAAGCCATATGGCAATTTCATCAAATAAACCATGGTTTTCAGTCATTGTCAGATTTAGTAGTTTTGTATCAACCAAAAAAATCTTAAACTGTCCTAGTCGTCCAATACCATCATTATGTGAACCTATGCGTGACATTTCCAACCATTTAGCATGTGTGTGACTCGCACACATTGAGCACCCTGGACAGCCATCCGGGGCAATAAGAACATTCGCTGATTGTTTAAAGAAGCTTTGGGTCAGTACCTATCTACAGATCACAGAATGAAGACTCTGATCAGACTGTGCGGATGCACAGGCTGATCTGAGTCTTTACTTGGCGCACATGTGTAATGGTTGGAAATGTCACGCATGCGCTCATTTTTGGGACAGTTTTCTCATACCTTCGCTAAAATACAAAAGCACAGATGGTCTGATTTTCATATAAATTTGCTTATTTGGAAATATGCTTACTCCAGACAATACCATCAGAAAGCAAAGTTTTCAGATTAACGTGCCATGACTATACTATACCAAGAGGACCATAATGGTCCTGAATTGCTAAACTAATTAATCTGCTAATAAAACTACATGTACCAAGTAAGAATGCCTTATATAATAGGAGAGGAAGACTTTTTATCTTATTATACTTGAGTCTTTTTCCAAACTTTGAACCTCAATGGTAGGGCCATTATTTTACATACCAGATATTGATGCCCTGTTCTATATAGTTTACTAGAACTTCTCATTTTCAAGTCCCACAGCAAATAGAGTTTTCTAGGGAATGTAATTTTTTAACAATTTTTGTAGAACTTCATCCCTGCCCAGTTTTAGCTTGATCAGCTTACTGGTTTGGGAGAAGATTTTTAATAGATATTGTGGATGGACAGACAGTTGGTAGAGATCTATGCTATATATGAAACATGAATGCATTACACATTATACAGTAAAACCCCTCCTTACGACCATCTCGGAAATACGGGCATCCGCTATTATGACCAAATTTTTACAGAACGGAATTTTTGTTCTTTATTTCAATGGTCGCCTCTAAAACCAGCACCCCGTTATTCCGAACTGCGACCACTAAATTCAGTACCAACTAAAGCTGATACACAGTTTTGAACCCCACTAAAACGACCAGTAACTTCACACATTGAGCCGACCACCTGACTTTCACACTTGATAAGAGCAACACTAATTGGGTATGAATGCATTGTCAATACAATATCAAATTGTTGATTATGTGATATCGAACCCTTATTATACTATGTGTTTTTTCTATTAGAAAGATTAAAGTGGCCGATCACTTTTAGGAACTATAACAGAGCTTTTTAATTATTTGAATATGTCACGAGTTTCGACTCGAGTAATAAAGTAGAAAGTGAAAAAGTATTCGAGAAGTTACGATTAGTTTGTTCACGGCGTTCCGAACATTTAATTATCAATTGAATTTATATTTCAACTTAATTGATGTTTGGTATTCGCATTATAGAAGATATGATATCACCTGTTTGACACTTTGAACCTGTACTTACATATAGATAATATGAGGTCGGACTTCTGAATCAGATCAAAATGGAGGAGAGAAAGTAGAACTTATCAAAGGTTGTGAATTTGAAAATGACATAAGATTCCGCTTTAATACATGTTTTTTTTATAGTTTTAATTTTGTTTTTCAAGTATCAATATATTCAAAAATCGAAGATAAAATAAACATGAATTACTTGACGACAAACGATCAAACCTCAGTATTACGACCACCCCGCTATTATGACCACTTTCAGAAAGTACCGCAAGTGGTCGTATAAGAGGGGTTTTACTGTACATGAGGAGGAGCAGACATTTGAACATGCTCTAATAATAATTCGGTGTTTTCTCAAACTTTGGACCCCTTGGCCAGGACTGTTTTTGACCCCAGAGGCATAAATAATATCAACAAACATGGCAGAAAATTATTGGGCTATGGTACATTCCAAATATGAATGCTTTAGGCCTTAATGTAAAGAAGATTTTTTTAACTTACCCATTTGAGAGAAATTCCCAACCTTAGACCTTAGGGGCAGGGCCATTTTTGATCCCAGGGGCATAATTTTTATCAATACACAACAAAACTATCTAGTTATGTTACATGCCAAATATGATTGTCCTAGGACATATAGTTAAGGAGAAGACTTATGAACTTGCTCTAATTGAGTGTTTTTCCCAACTTTGGACCTATGGGGAGGGGCCATTTTTTACCCCAGTGGTATAATTTTTGAGAACTTTGTAGAAAACCATGTGATTATCCAAGTTATGAAACAAGAGGACCATGATGGTCCTAAATCGCTCCCCTGAGTATGACAGTTCATGGATTTATGACATATACAAAATAGCAAAGCCCTCTGTCTAATTATTTTGGAGAAGATGTTTAAGGATTTTCTCTTTTAATCCTAGGTATATTGATGATCCCACCATATAACCCTAATTTCCTGAATAAGGCAAAGCTTTGAAGTATAGACATCAATACATACCAAATATAAAAGCTCTAAGCCTAATGGTTTGGGAGAAGAAGGTTTTCTATCAAAAGAAGGGATCGCACAGAAAAGGGATAATTTTCAGAATGCAGTAATTCTTTAAAGTATTTTGGTTGCGGGTCAATAGCTGATGATATGTACCAAATATCAGAGCTCTAGGATTTGGTTTGGGAGAATAAGATTTTCAAGGTTTTCCTTCTTTATTCCGTTGTAAAATCAGGGATCACACAGAAAAGGACTAATTTTCAGAATACAGCAATTCTTTGAAGTATTTTCGTAGAGGGTCAATAGGTGATGATTCATACCAAATATCATAGCTCTAGGCCTTATGGTTTGAGAGAAGAAGATTTTCAAAGATTTCCTTCTTTATTCCTTTGTAAAATCAGGAATCGCACTGAAGTGGGCTAATTTTCAGAATTCAGGTATTCTTTGAAGTTTTTTGGTAGAGGGTCAATAGGTGATGATACATACCAAATATCAAAGCTCTAGGCCTTATGGTTTAGGAGGAGAAGATTTTTTAAGATTTCCTTTGTAAAATCTGGGATCGCACTGAAAAGGGTTAATTTTAAGAGTACAGTAATTCTTTGAAGTATTTTGTTAGAGGGTCAATAGGTGATGATATGTACCAAATATCAAAGCTCTAGGCCTTATGGTTTAGGAGGAGAAGATTTTTGAATAATTGTTTACGGACGGACAGACGGACACCGGACAATTACTGATCACAATAGCTCACCTTGAGCACGTTGTGCTCAGGTGAGCTAATAAAAATGACATTGGCCTTGTAGTTTCTGAAAAAAACTTTTTTAAGATTTACTAGAATTGCTTTACAAAAGGACTATCCCTGAAAAGTTTCAGCTTGATTGACTTACTGGTTTAAGAGAAGATTTTTAAAGATTGTGGTGGGACAACGGACAATGACCGATCACAATAGCTTACCTCGCACTTTGTACTCAGGAGAGCTAGAAAGGACTTCAAAGCTATTGCAACTACATTTTTTAGGTTATAGTTATGACAATTTTGTAGCAAATAGACAACATCCTTGTTTTCCTCCCAGAAGCAAAACAGACCTACTTACCAGTCTTGTTTTAATAATACCATGATGCTTGTCAGGGCTTCTGCATGACCTGAAATTAAAAGAAACACATGCAGATGCCTAACCCTTGTCCTGCTGATAATTTTTTTCATCTTTTCACTTTATTTGAAAACTTTGACATCATTAGATTTATCTTGCCTTCAAAGATTCCTTTCAGAGTAGCAACAATGAGCAGCTTGTGTAGGCTAAGAACAGACTGCGTGTCTGTGCAAGCTGATCTTAGTCTGTACACCTGCCAATGCCCTTGTCAAACAGGAATATTCCAGGATCAGCATGACGAGGATTAATTTTTCTACTGTATTTATCCTAATAGATTATTCTCAGAGCATTTAGAACATTTTGAATGGAAACTTTTAGTTCTATCTTATTTACTTGGTCAAGTAAAAAGAGCTGTCCCTAAAACCTTTCAAGATCAAGATCTAAAGATTAAGCCAAATTCGAATAGTCATCTGCAACTACTATCAATTTGGACTAAATATGAGCATTTAACCTTAAACACCTTTGAAGTGAATGGAAAATATCTAGTTTGCACGATTAGATTTTAAGACAGACAGATGCACAGACTGACAAACACTCACCAATGAACTATATGACCCCATCTTATTATAGCCATGGCATAAAAATTCCATTTCTAGGGTGATTAGACATCTTTTTCAAGAGTCTGAAATCAATTTTACCCCTTTACTGTTTCTTCCTTTTTTTTAATTTTATACTGGTCCATATTGAGAGGGGTTGCTGACGACAATGAAATTGGATTTCATTTGAAATGAGACCATCCTATGTGGTAGAAAATATTGTGGGAAAAGGAATTGCTGTAGCATAAAATCACAATCACGTAAAACCCCAGATTTATACAGGAAAGGGTTAATCCACTTACTCTGGAAATCCAGTTTAGGTAAAATGGGCATGATGTGTTCTAATGGTATGTTATGAGCGGTGATTAGCTGCCAGAGAAAATATTGCTCTAACGTCTCCCAGTCTAAGCTAGAATCTGAAAGTATTACAAATTTTTCATTATTTCAATATTTTGAAGAAAACAAGATATATAATTTAAACCACATCATCTTTCAAATGTTGAATTTTAATCTATTGCCATACAACGCCAACTTTTTACGCTACCAAGGCAAAAAATATGGTAAAACATTAAAATGGAGAAATTGCCTGTTACAGTCTACCCATTTCTACAATATTTTTATACTTTATATTTTTACATAAGGCACTTATGATCCAGTTCAATAGCAACTTTAATATGTTCTGCAACTATTTCAATTTGGACTAATGCAAAATTCTATCATCTGGTAATGGGTTAACCCTTTTCCATTTTTTTTAAAGTTTAGACTGGTCCGAATTGAAAGAGGTTGCCAACGACCATGAAAATTGGATGCAATTTGAAATGAAACTATCCAATGTGGTAGAAAATATTTTCGGAAAAGAGGAAATTGCTTGTCTCAAGCAATCTCTTCTTTTTCAACAATGTTTTTCTTAAGTACAAAATCACAGTGGAGTAAAATCATGGGCTGTACAGGTAAGGGTTAAAAAAGAAGACTCTGACTTTTTCAATTTTCAATTTATTATCAAACCTGCTTCATCAGTCACCTTTCTAACAGCTAAATTTGCCAAAGAAAGTCAATTTCAGACATGCCTCTGGCAAATCATACACTTCTGTAAGATTTCAACCTACCTAACTTAACCAGCAGCAACAAATTAGGGGTCCCAATATGATTCAAAAGGTTTGCATAGGAGCCATGTCAGAAAGCAATTAAATTAAATTGTAAAAAGGGATTAACATATTACCATTAAATCCCTCATTTTATGTGCTGAAGAAAAATAAAATGAAAAACATTTTACAAAAAAAAAAAAGAAAGAAAATGCTGATAGCCAGCTTTTTCTTCTTTTCCAACAATATTTTCTAGCATATGCAACACAGAGTTTAAAGATTTGGCCATATTTTATATGCCGTCTACAACTTCTTTGAATTTAGATCAGTCTAATTTGTTGTTGTATAGTAATGGTTTAAAATAGATCTCTGACACAGCAATGTGTTAACATTTGTAAACAAGTATTTTTTCTGACCAAAATAAATGGAGAATAACGGCCCAGTTCCCCACTTCCTGGAATATATAATTCCCCTCTCCTTGAAGAAAATTTCCCCTTTTAGGTGAAATTTTAAAAAAGTATCAAATATTCTTAGTAACTAGAGCTTTGTCCACAGGACACAGATGCCCCCAAGGTGGCTTTGATAATAACAAAGGGCATTAACTCCAAAATTATGCAAGCAAGAGTTGTGTTTCTTGAGCACTGCACTTCTCCTCAATGAGGTCTATCCACCTGTGAATTTTCAAGTTCATAGCTATTATACTTTCAGAGATATGCCCAAGACAAAATGTAAGTCTTTAAAATAACAAAGGGCAATAACTCCAAAATTATGCAAGCAAGAGTTGTGGTTCTTTGCAATACACTTCTTCTAAATGAGGTCTATCCACCTGTGAAGTTTCAAGTTGATAGCCTTTATAGCTTTCAGAGATATGCTCTGAACAAAATTAAATCTTTAAATATCAAGGGCAATAACTTCAAAATTATGCAAACAAGAGTTGTGGTTCTTGAGCAATACACTTCTTCTAAATGAGGTCTATCCACCTGTGAAGTTTCAAGTTGATAGCTATTATACTTTCAGAAATATGCTCCGGACAAAATGTAAGTTTTTAAAATAACAAAGGGCAATAACTCCAAAATTATGCAAGCAAGAGTTGTGGTTCTTGTGCACTGCACTTCTCGTCAATGAGTTCTATCCATCTGTTAAGTTTTAAGTTGATAGCTATTATACTTTCAGAGATATGCCTGGGACAATTTCGGGACGGACGGAAGGACGGATGGACGGAAAAAGGCAAATCTATATACCCCCCACATTAAGTGGTGGGGCATAAAAATGGAAAATTGAAGGGAAATCAATCAGTTTGTAAAGAAATTAAATATCTGATATTTTCATTCTATTTTTTTTTACATTCAAATACAAGAAATACATTTAATGTGAAAAACATTTTACCCCTTATCAAATTTTATTCTATTTTTTCCCCTGTAAGGGGTATCGACACCCTTTCCCAAAAATTAAAAACAACAACATTGAGGTGGCTGTGTTATACAGGTGTGGCTGTACTCAATGAATCTAGTGTGTTTTTCTTTTACACTCTACCAGATGGAAAAAATTTGGACTGGTCCAAGTTGAAAGAAGTTGCAGTCAACAATTCAAAATGCACTGAAATTAAAAAATAATTGCCAAAAAAGGTAGAAAAACATTATGAGAAAGAGTAATTGCTTGTTACAAGCATTTCTCAGATTCCAAAAGCATTTCCAGTTATGTTAGTTCTTCAGGGTATCACAAAGCTGGATCATGCAGTAATTGGTTAAAGATTTTTTCATCAATATTCAAGAAAGCATAACTTGAAGAATTGTTCCATGTTATTCCCTTACATACCAATAGGTGGACAATCATAAACCCTAGTGGGTTGAGCAGCTGGAGGTTCAGAAAGCACGCAGTGGTAGCAGTGGTGTGAGAAATATCAGAAAACTGTGATATGACTATCTATTCAGCCATTATCATGTCTGTATTGTTTGAATGAATTTAACACTGCTTTCGACAATCTAATCATTATCAAACAAAAAAAATTCAACTGGTTCAAATTGAAAGAGGTTGCAGATAATAAGTTGATGAAATTTCTGAAAAAAATAAATAATAAATAAATAAATAAGATAAAAAGCCTGCTGCAAGCAATATCTTTATTTTAAACATTTTTTTCCAAAGTCTTTTTTTTCTTTGAGGGTCATATTTTGAGGGGGGAAGACTTACTTAGTATAGAGAGGAAAGATTCTTTACGGAACATAATGAGGTTTCCTTGTAAAATTTGACAAATTAATTCTTGTAACTGAGATCCATCGATAGAAGATACAATGAGAAGTAACAGTTCTGCATTTCCTATACACACATTTGGAAACTGAAATGAAAGGAAAAAACTTAAAATCATTATTTAGCCAATTTTTACATATTTTTACATGGATACAAATTTAAAGAAGTTGCAGACTATAATCTTTGGTTGATAAAATTTGAATTTTTTGTCTTTATGGGATTAAAAACAGTGGATAATGAAGAAATTGCTTGTAACAAGCAATTTCTTCATTTCTAAGTTTTTTTTTCATTGGGGACGTCCAAATGTGGGATTATGTGGGTCAATCATTACATTGAAAAAGGATATCCAAAATTGATTTTGCAAAAATACAGTTTCATTAATGAAAACAAATTTCAAAACCTTAAATCAGAATCCTTGCATTGAAATCATGTGCTATTTTGATAGACTAAAAACCTGGACATGGAAATTTTCTAGCTTTTAATTGAATCATTATGATACAAGTTTGCATTCATGAATAATTATCTAAAAATAAAGTTGACGGATCACAGCTGGCAACCAAAAAATAGATAGACCAATCAAATCATACATTTGGACCAACAGTGAAATTTGAACGACAATATTAGTCAACATTTAACTTTTAAGATGAGCAAATATTTTGTTTCGTTACTTAAATATCATAACTACAGCCTATTAAACTTATACCAACCATTTTACTCATTTGTTATATCTTACTGACCATAAGTCTAGAAAAATAATGCAGTTCAATTTCTTAGTCGAACCTCCAGTTGGACCTCAGTGGGGATGGTCAGTGATCCATCAATTGAATAATATACACTTGCTAAACTATTGTCATATGTAATAAATATATAACAAAGGAGTTAAAATTAGCCTTTCCACTGAATAACTTTTTATCTAAAGGGAACTACTGTTATAATAGCAGAGGGAGATTTATTTAATAATTTAACCCATTCCCACACAATTACGCTTTCTGATGCCCCTCCGGAAAAATAATTGGGAAACCAAGCAATTTCTTCATTTTACACAATGTTTTCAACCCAAAAAGTTGAAAAAATCTAAAATTTCACCAACTTAAAATTGTCATTTGCAACTTCTATCAATTTAGACTCGTCTAAAATTTTGCTGTCTGGTAATAGGTTAATAAAGTGATAACAGAACCTAACCTACCTGTGAATAAATATCTGGTAAAAGAAATGTAAACAACCGTACATCGTCTTCCTGACAACAGCGTAAATCCGACATTAACACAGACTGAAGAGAAGCACCATCCACTGATTTCACAAAGTCTTTGTACGTTAACATCTTCTCGTCATTCACCTTCCTGTTAAAATATTGACTACAAATCAGAATTGATGGATTGCTGGCACCCCCACTGACTCCGCTGCCCACACTGCTTCGTTATTCCGATATAACGTTCCATAACAACATAGATTTCAATTAAAATCAAAGGACTGGAAGCACCAATTGTAGGTAAATATTTCTTTTGAAAATTTATCTTATAAACAATTCTTGTTTAAAAAAGAGACAAGCATATGGTGTATACTATAATCAGACTGCACATATGTACAGGCTGATCTTTGTCTATAGCTCCTGCTAAAGCAGGCATATTCCAGGTTAAGCAAGACAAGGGTTAACCTGTTCCCACACAATCCCATTTCATTTAACAATCCGCAAGAAAAGAGTTCTAGAAACAATGTTATCCACAAGAGGATAATGAAACAATGTTGAAAAAAAAGAAATTGCTTGTTTTCTACCCAGAGAGACTGAGATATTTTTAACTTCTTTCAATATGAAATTATTGCCTGCAACCTCTTTGTTTGAAATGTCTAAAATGGCTTAGTCCTGCAGTGGAATAAATAAACCAAACATATTATAGAAACCACTGTAGTAAAAAACAGTATTAGTTTCTATCTATGTATAGGAGGGATGCAAAAAAAAAAACAAAATAAAAAATTTGATGAAAAAATAGGAAAATTGCATGTCATAGAATTTTAGACAGGTCTAAATTCAAAGAAGCTGCAGACAACATCTCAAATGTAGTCAAATCTTTAAACTCTGTGTCAGATAGGGTAGAAAATATGGGAAAATGAGAAAATGCTGGTTACTTTTCCAACCATGTTTTCAAGGGTTTGTTTTATTCAGCATGTAAAAAGTGGGGTTGAGTTGTAATGGGTTAAACAAAAGCACCACTAACTGGTGCCTTACACTAGAATGTTTGGTACTAGATAGAGGATAATTAGAGGGCCATTGGGCTTTATCCGTCACCTGAGTCTAAAGAGTATATAAACTAAACGCAAATGGGCCTTTACAAAACAATCCGGCCTTTTAACACAATGAAGAATACTTGAAACAAGAAATTGATCCTTGTCTCACAATGTTACCCTAAAAAGGTAACAAATTTTACAAACTTTAAAGCATCCTTAAAAATTGCCTTCTTTCAATTCTTAAAAGTGTCATCTTGTGAAAAGTTGAGATATATCTTACGAATACGTACCCTACTTTAAGAAAATACAACAGAAGATATCCAATTCGAGGTTGTCGAGAATACATCTCTCCTAATAACTGTAATAATGGAATCCTTGAGGGATCTTCTTCTGGTGTAGAACTTAAAAACCTGTATGTAGTTCATATAAAAAAACCCATTAATGTATAATATTGGCAAGAATCATAGGTTCTTAACCCTTGTCATGCTGAATTCTAAATCTACAACAGAATTGTTTTAAAATCAAAGGGCTTAAAACACTGGAATTATAGGTCAATATGTATATTTAAAAGTCATCTTGTAACAAGTTTTGGTATAAATTGGTTAGCAGGAGGTATGAACTAAGATCAGACTGCACATATGTGCAGTCTGATCTTAGTCTATACCTCCTGCCAAAGCAGGAACAGGGTTAAAATAGTGCATATTGTTCAAAACACTACACCATTTCAAGAATTGGTCAAGGATATATAATCTGCCCAACAGAAATACAGTCGAATCTGTGTACAGCAGCCAGTCAAGGGAGAGGGTCAAATTGGCTGCTGTACACAGATTGGCTGCTGTTCACAGTATCAATTGGGGGGCCATTTTGTCATACCATTTTTTGGTTAGCTCATTAACAGATCACAAAACTTTAGACTACTCCAAATTCTAAGAAGTTCTAAACTTCCATTTCAAGTGACTTTTCTTGTACCATTTGTACCATTTAAGATAGAAATATTGTGACAGAAGTGAAAATATCCTGAGAAATTCTCGTTTACGTTTAGCAACATTTTGAACCTGGGTACGATCTACACCAAACTCACTAGCAATAATCCTAGAAGAACGTTCAGAGTCAAGCATACGAACCACTTTCACACGATCCTCTAGAGAGAGAGGAACTTACGTTTAGAGAGCGACATGAAAGCAAGATCTGACAGCAAAAGCAAGTTTTCATCCATTTTAAAGACCTCAAGAAATCGGTTTGCTACATGTGTAAACAAGGTATAATGCTCAAGTTCATTTTATTTAAAGAGACCCGACAACTTAAAAAATTCCGTCTCCTCTGATCAAAAATCATCGCTCAAATATATCAAATCGACCAAATAAATATTAACGTCTAATTGCACGTCAATTAATCAACTACACGGGATTAAGTCGATAATTAATTGTTTATATCTTGTACATTACGATAAGGCGACTTCGACAATTACTATAGTAGTGATTATTGATTTTTTCGAAAATGACTAATTAAGTCGCATGTTTTGTTAAATGACCGTTGTTTAGGTGCGATATACTGTTGACAAAATACCAATTTAGGTGACCGCTGGCCGCATTTCAGGAGATCACGCTATTCACAGTGCAATTAAAGAAGGAATTTGCACGGGGGGAACTCGAGTGGCTGCTGTCGGCAGATTGGCCGCTGTGCATAGATGGCCGCTAACACAGATTTGACTGTATCTTTTTGTTTTCTTCTTTATAAAACTATTGTATTACCATCACAATATGCATTGTTATTTGCATTTATTTCATTTTCCCCTGGTAGGTGCAATTACTTTCAGAAGTTTAATCTTGATAATGACCTTGTCAGATGACCTTGGTTTCAGCAGCTATTATGATGTAAAATATGAGCATTCCATACCAAATAGTATGGGAGTTACAGGAAAAGATCAGAAGTTCACAGGTTAAGTTTTCTGCAGACAGACAAACAGATACAGGTAAAGCAAGATGTGTTTGTGAAATACAGTGCCCCTGCCCTACATGAGATTTTTTTGGCATTTGACCTTGGTATGTGACCTTGACCTTTTCACATGACCTTGACATGAGGAGATGCGTTTTATGAATATGAATCATCATATAAAATATGAGCATTTTATCTTGAAAAGCCTGGTAGTAATTGGCAATGTTAAGTTTTTGGTTAAGTTTTGCAGACAGACAGAAAGACGGACAAACAGGCGTAAAGAAGTAAAACAATATGCCCCCACATTGATAGATCTTTCACTGCAGGGGCATAAAAATGTCTCATGTACAATTAGATATCAAAGAGAGTCATTGTGGCAAAATTTTAGTTTATTCCCATTGAAAATGTACGAGAAATTGCACACACAAAAACACTGCAATTTAAGGCTATTTTGATACATCAAAGGCAAATCATTCTGAAACGAATTGAGGAATCAAAACTAGACTATGAATGTGATTAATACCCCCCCCCCCCAACTGCTCCATGTCATAAATAGAGCCTTTTTAACAAAGGGACATAACTCCAAGAAAAGTCAATTAAGGTTAATCAAAATGGAATATGCACATTCTGGTTAATACTTAATGCACATGTGTAATTGGTGTCAAATCCATTCAACAGAGAAATTAGCAGACAAGACTTTTCATCAAAGGGACATAACTCTGTTAAAATTCAATGAGCCACAACCAAATTACAACATGCTCATCTCTGCCTGATACAGAGTCAGTCTGTAAAGTTTGACTGAAGTCCATGCAGAAGATGAAGAGAAAATGAAAGGACAAGATTTTTCATCAAAACACCTGGGCCCGAGATTATAAAACTTTTTTTCATACTCATCTGAGAATTTACTCAAACTTAAAGTTTGAATGTATGTTGTTTCTCTAAGTCCAGTGTACTTTTTTTTTTATTTAGATTATTATTTACCAATATAATCTTTCGTTTTCACGTGCTTGCCATAAAATTTAACATAATATATATCTTTAATTTCAAATCAAATATTGAGTAAATTCTCTGTTTAGTAGGAAAAAAGTTTTATAATCTCGGGCACTGAACTCTATTAAAGAGAATGGACTGCAACAAAATTACAATATGCACATCTCTACTTGGTGCCGAGTAAGTTCGTTAAGTTTAAATCAAATCCATGCAATAGTTGCTGAGAAATGGAGCAGGCATGGAAAAAGCTACAGCTAGATGGACCAACTAACCGGAATAAGACGTGATTGAGACTCACTTTCACAAATTTCAGTTCAAACCGAATGAAACTGTAGGAAGAGTTGTGCACATAAAAAATTGCAATGGACAGACAGACAGACAACCAGGGCCACAACATAATACCTCCCTTATGCCATATAAATAAAATTGTACATAATGATCATCATACATCCTTTGACAAAACAAGCCCTTTGTCCTTTTAACAATCTTTTAATCTTTACAAACCTGAAGTAGTTTCTTCAATTCAAAACAACATTTAACCCATTCCAACTCAAGCCTTCCTTTTTACGCCCCGCAATTAAAGAGCTTTGGAAAACATTGTGGAAAATGAAGAAATTGCTTGTATCAAGCAATTTCTTCATTATCCACAATGTTTTCCACCCCAAAATACTGGCAAATTTAAAATTCCATCAAATTCAAATTGTCGTCTGCAGCTTCTTTCAATTTGGACCAGTCTAAAATTTTGTCATGTGGGAATGGGTTAAATTATCACACTTACCTTAACATAACAAATAATGGAGTACCTATTGATTCTTCTAGAGATCTGAAAAACAACAAGTATCATTTATTTCAAAATCTTTAGTTGGCTTGGCTCAAACAGCTGTTAAAAGTCACTCTCTGACAGTCAGACAAATCATTAACCCATTACAGAACAATCCTTTAATACAAAAGAGGCTAAGTTTTCTAACCTATTTGGCACTACTTTTTTTAACCCTTTTTTGTTCAATTCCTGGTTTTTACGTCCGTGTGATTTTATAATTGTGAACAAATTGTAGAAAAAGAGGAAATTGCTTTTTCTACAATATTTTCTACTGTGTGGTTATTTTTCAAATTATATCCACCTTAAATTTGCGTCTACAAAACCTTTGATTTTGGACAGGTCTAAAATTTTACAAAATAGGAAAGGGTTAATTGACATCTTTTATAGTGATCTGTATCATTTTTAAATTAAGACCGGTCTAAAATCTTATTGACTTTTGATGGCTTATAGATTCACCATGAAATGGGTTTAAGTATAACAAATTAAGTCAATAATCTGGATCTTGCATATTTCTACTAAGTCTTACACTTAAATGGCAAATAATTGTAGGAAAAGTTCTTGACACTTAAATAACTATATTTCATAACTTTTGATATAAAGATGGACCAACACTCGGATTGAACCCAAGATGCTAGCCAGGCCCACTGACCTGTAACAAGGCAAGTTAACCGAGTTATCAAAAGATGTTAGTTACGAAGTATAAGGCTTGGACATAAAATAACAAACAAATCATTGACTACAGCTTGAACCCATTGTTAAGACATTAAAGTTACCCAAAAACAAAAATGTATTAAATAAATGTTAGACTTAAATGTTTTCTTACAGTTTAAATAAATGATGTGATTTGGTCAAGCTTTCTTCTGTTGACAATGGCAATCCATGTGTGGCCTAAAAACACTGGCTCCTTTATTGCAGACAGAAATTGACCCAGATCACAACTGCCAATCAAATAATCGGTCAGATATTGAAATCTAGCATTTAGACTGGAAGTAAACAATGAACTCCGACATTCGCTGCCATTTATATAATATGAAGCATTTTTGTTGGTTTGGTGACTTTAAGGTAGGTATCGATGTTTTTTTCATGTCACAGATTTTAATCATTTTTATTTCATCTCATTAACTATTTGAATACAATATGCCGCAGAATAGTTTTGCAAAAATATGAGGTAGCTTATCAGAAAAAAGCTGGGTATTTCCCTTATAGCCTATGTAGGCTATTAATCTATTTTTAGATTAATTCGAGACAGTTACAAGGATTATAGGGCATTGACATGGCACATATAACCAATGGAACTTTGCATTTAGTTCAAATTACATCAAACCAACGTCATCGTTACGTCATCAGGAGTTATGTTCGCTAGCCGGTCTGTAAAGATCAGTCCTTTCATGTGACATGATATAGGACGTTGGCTGTTTCGCTAGTAAATTTGTTACCTTTATTTGACTTTGGGTCATATGCAAATGAGGTCATTCGATGTCAACAGCCGAATTCTATGATATCTGAAAATAACCTGGAGTTGTGCTGAAACTTTCCAATATAACCACAAAAAGCCACATTAGGTCTGTTAGATTGCTACCAAGACAATACCTCACCTAACTTAAAGTATTAAATAATAGTTTGAGTCTATTTTTCGGCACTTGGTATTTTTTCTTATCTAGGTTTTAGAAACATCGATACCTCCCTTTAAATGTCATAACTACAGCTTATTCAAATTGTAGTAATGATGTTTAGGTTGCCTAGCAACCATTCTTCTTTTTTGTTACATGCTACTGGCCATAAATTTTATAAAATAACACCATTTAACCCATTCCCACACAGAGACGCTTTTAAACACCTCTCAATATATAACCTTTGGAAAACATTGTGGAAAATGAAGAAATTGCTTGTTACAAGCAATTTCTTCATTAGCCACATTGTTTTTTGAAACAAAAAACAAAGATTTTTAAGATTTCGTCAACTCAAACTTGTCCTCTGCAACTTCTTTGAATTAGGACCGGTCTAAAATTTTCTCGTGTGGGAATGTGTTAAAGCAATACTTCCTGTCGGAGTCTGTGGGCGCCACCAACAAAGTAAGTTTTGTCGGGTAAAGCAAATGGTCAGTAATACATACTCGTCATCAATATCCTGAGGGAATATATTTGTACTGAACTGTGATATAAGTATCTGGCACAAACATATTGACAGCGTCACTGCCGTATCGGAGTCAAACTCGTCTTCTCGTACAACTGTCTGCATTAAACGATCCATCACTTCACACTGGCTCTCCTGATCACTATAACATGAGAAATATCATTTTATTCTATTACCAAGTAATATTATGTGTCAGTGTTTAGTCTATTGATTGATTATATGGGGTTAAACACCATTATCAACAGTATTTCAATCATATTTCAGGGACTAGTCACCTGAACATAGTTCTCCATTATTTGTCACACCAATTCAACCACAACATTTGATCAAAGCCAACAGCTGCTCATCCCACTTAGATATACAACTTATCATTCTCTAATTTTAGAGAGACATACAACACCTGTCACAATGACAACTTTTGTCAATTGTCAGAAAGAATTTTGAGCCACGGTTCAAACTCAATTATAGGAAAGAGAGCACAACCTGATTCCGTCTGAGCTAACAGGGCTCAGCAATGTTCTTTCTGGCGATCATGCCATTGGCAATCTTAAATACAAAATAACCCCTTTTTTGCACCAAGCCTAGGCCAATTTGCTGCACTGTATTCTCAATCTCCAAATTTGATTGAGATATGCTATTCTGAGAGCTGGATAGTAACTAAAAGTCAATTTCCACATTAGGCTAGGAAAGGATGTAATGGTAGTACTGGTGTGAGAAATACCAGGATTCCATTGTTAGGTGCTCCAGCTGCTGCGATATATCTGAAAGATTGTTGAAGGCGGCGTAAAACCCCATTCAAACAAACAAATCCTCATTAGGCAAAATACTTAGTAATGATAGAGTAAAAAAATTCAATTGAAATTTAAGTCAAACAAGAATTTTTAAATCCAAAAAGGGTTAAAGTTCCAATCAAATGAATGTCTATGTAATGAATCTTAGAGGATGAAATGCTGGTCACAAAGAATTGTGCAAAGTTTCAAAGTAATAGCATTGGTAGAAAGAGATTTATTAAAGATACATTTGTATATGACAGTTGCACATAAGGTTTAACCAAGAATTTCTAAGTCCGCAAAGTGATAAAATTTAACTAAAATGAATGTCAGAGTATTAAATCTGTGTCTAGGCCCTGATATTATTGCAACAAAAGCATGTGCAAAGTTTCAGAGCAATAGCATTGTTGAAACTGAGATATGACAATTGCACATTGGGTGTAACCAAACCATTAAGCCGAAGCCAGGTGACTGGAATAGCCCCCTGTTTTTCAAATAGCTGAGCTAATAAATGAGATCTATTACCATGCAAAATATGAGATCTGTATCTTGAAAGGGCTTGAAACAAATTGTACATGTTAAGTTTTTTGATAAATCTGACAGAAAGACATACAAATGGATAATAGTAAAACAACATGCCATCATTTTTCAATGTAGGAGCTTAAAAAGCTATTTTAACCCTTGTCATGCTGAACCCAGAATTTTCCTGGTTTAGCAAGAGGTATAGTTAGAGATCAGCCAGCACAAATGTGCAGTGTGATCTTAGTCTACACCTTCTTGTCCCTTTAAAGCCGGAGTTATTTATAGGATAATTTTTCAAAAGAATTATTAACCAACAATAATTTAATTGTTAGTTTCTTCCATCAAAAACGTGCGATCTGATTGGTCGAAAAATTTAATTCATACCTCCATGAACAAAATTTTGAGTACGCAGCCATTTTGAATGCTTCCGCACAAAATAGTTCAGTACAAAAAGGTATCAAAATTTGTTAAGTTGTTGCATTTTTCGCTCGATGCTATTAAATTATAAGAAATGAAGAAAATATTTCTTGTTTTCATGGAGGTATGAACCGAAAAACCTAATCACACAATGTATGAATCCGCTTCACGTATTCATACAGTGTGATTAGTTTTTTCTGTTCATACCTCCGTGAAAACAAAAAATATTCTCTTCATCTCTTAAATGTTTGCATCTGGTACTGACAGCCTTTCGATTTTAATGCAATTCTTTAAAGGATTTTCTCCAGCATGACAAGTGTTAAAAGCTAATTTGCATTTTGAATTGTGTAATGGATGCATTTTATCATTATAAATGACCCTCATTATCAAAGACTGTGGGCCAACATAGCCAGCTAAAAAACAAATTATATTGATAAAAGTCTACATGTCTTATCAGTCATATGGTAAAATATTGAAATTATATTGAATAATTGTCCTCTGCTAAAACTTTGAATATCATTGATTTACACTATAAAATGGTTAAGTTACAGTTATTTATTATTTAATTTTTAGTTTCGTCTATCAAAAACGAGTGCTCTGATTGGTCGAAAAATATTATTCATAACTCCATGAACAAAATTTTGATCACGCAGTGATATTTTATGCTTCCGCACAAAAAAGTCCCATACAAAAAGGTATCAAAATTTGTAAAGCTTTTGTTTTTTTCGCTCGATGCTATTATCTAATAAGATATGAAGAGAATATTTTTTGTTTTCATGGAGGTATGAAAAGAAAAACCTAATCACACAATGTATGAATACGTGAAGCGGATTCATAGTGTGATTAGGTTTTTCGGTTCATACCTCCATGAAAACAAAAAATATTCTCTTCATCTCTTAAATGAATCTTACTTTTCGCTCTGTAACTGCATAGTGTATTCCCTGATATCACCGTCAAGTTGCTGTAAATGATCGGTTATGTCAACTGGTTGGTATCGCTGTTCACGGATAGGTCTGAATGTGGACTCAAACTTGTTGTTTACTGAAAAATAACATTCATTTTTCCCATTTATTTAATTTATCAAGAAGGACTGCTGAGACTGAACAAAAAAAGTTTGAAAAGAGAATATCATGCAAGTGTCTGATGTATTAGATTTTCGGTAATGAATAGATAACTTATAAACCTAACTTAAATCATTACCAGACGACAAAATTTTAGAATGGTCCAAATTGAAAGGAGTTGCAGACTACAATTTCAAGTTGAGGAAATTTTGGATATTTTTTTACTTTTGGGGTAGAAAACATGGTAACAAGCAATTTCTTCATTTTCCACTTTGTTTTCCCAAAGCTTTTTTTCTTGGGGGCATTTAAAAGCGTCAGTGAGTGGAAATGGGTTAAGGGATAATTCTTTTACACATATATAATGACCTCGTTCAATAATATGCATTGCTCTTCAGATAGTGAACTTATATTCTGAGATTTGTGCTATTATAGAAGTACATGTATTACAAAATGTCAAAATTTTAACACAACAAAAAATACAACACAAGGCTGAAGTAAAACCCCAATTTACTAACATTTTTGCAATCTTGAAAATGATACTTCCATTTTCTAACAAAAAAATGTAACAATTTTGTCAGTAAACAATTAATCAATGAAAGTCTTTCAACTTGGATCAACTTTAAAATTTTTGATCTGGTACAATCAATTACCGGCAGGTATTTCTTCCTCTTCATCATCTGAGAATGCAGCATCTGAGAGATTGTTATCTATTGAATGATTGTTATTTTCTATACCCATGTGTAGAATAGGGTCTTTGTTGTTAGTCTCTATGTCTTCTTTATGAACTGAAAGAGAAAAAAAATTGTATGTATGACATACTTTCTTGGAAAACTATTCAAACTAAATACATTTTGGTTCAAATTATAAGAAATATCTTTTAAATAAATAGATTAGAGAACATTTTTATTTCTAGCAAAAAAATGATTTTTCGCCAGGCTCATTCTTTTTGGATAAATCAAATTTATTGACAGTAAAAATATTGTATGAGGAAAAAGAAAAGCTCGATCAAAGCATATTCATTTATACTTAATTTCTACCCTTTGTTCAACCAGCATTTGGTCATAACCCCCATTCAAAATTTTACATCTTCCCAAGTAGGTTTAAAATTCTGAAAAATTAACCCTTCATGCTGAATAAAATCTTTTTAAAGAATGACAACAAAATCAAAGGACTGAAAACACTGGAAACCTAATGTTGGGTCAATTTTCTTTAGAAAATAAACATCATAAACAATCTTCTCTCAGCCCATTCCCACAGAATGATGCTTTTTGACGCCATTAAGAAATGCAGTTATGAAAACATTGTGGAAAATGAAGTATTTGCTTGTAAATATTGAAAACATCTAAAATTAAATAAGCTTTAAATAGTTGCCTGCAACTCCTTTCAATTTTGACCAGTCTAAGATTTTGTCGCCTGGTAATGGGTTAAAAGATAGATAAGAGGATGTAAACTAAAATCAGACTGGACATATGTGTAGCCTAACTTCCGTCTACACCCTCGGCAAAGGTGGGCACAATCCTGGTTCAGCATGACAAGGGTTAAGTTATTTTCTCATTAATATGTAATGAGTAATAGATTACCTTCAGCTGTCAAAAACTCAGCAAAGTTGTTGTTGATTAAAGACCTAAGCTCTTTGTCTAGCTTGGGATTTTCAAATAGAGGAGCAAGTGACCTGAAATAGAGACATAGGTATTGTTTAAAATCAGTGTTCCCTGCAGACAATTCATCAATATAGTATGATGATAAAGTTAAATTATCTTTCTATCATTTTCCATCCATTATGAAAATTCTATGATTTTATATAAGATCACAAATGTTTTGTACTTGTAATTTTTATAATTTCCTAATTTTCTGGCAATTTAAGTAGAGCTATGTCAGACATAGCGATCTTCCGCTGTAAATGCTTGATAGTTGACTGAAGCCAGTTAGATTTAGGCTTCTTGTGTACTGCATTTCTTCTCAATGAGTTTGATAATAGCCATTATACTTTCAGAGATATGCTCCAGACAAAATCTTAGTCTTTAAAACAAGAAAGGGCAATAACTCCAAAATTATGCAAGCAAGAGTTGTGGTTCTTGCGCACTGCACTTCTCCTCAATGAGATCTATACACCTATGAAGTTTCAAGTTGATAGCATTTATACTTCAGGAGATATACTCTGGACAAGCTTAATGACAGAATCACAGACGGAGACCATTACTTTATCCCCTTCACGGAAACAGTGGAGGATAATAAATAATATTTTGTTAAGTCATAAAACCTCTTAGAAAACTAAAATGGTTTCAAGTGGACTCAAACCCCCACCAGCCCTTTATTACTGAACTAGACCTGTTGACCTTTTACCTACATTTTCCAAAAAGGTCCATTGTGACCTTGAAATTTGACCTACACCACCTATATAATCCAATAACAATGACGTTCTTCCTTTGGTCATGCACAACATATAAATAAAGCTTCAAGGGCCAAGACCAAATGCCTTATGAGTTAGAAGTTTTAAAAATAGAACAACCTGAGACTTCTGAGTCCTAACAAGAAGACCTTCCTGCTATGGCAACCAGAGTTTTCAACAGATTTCGATTCTTTTAGCTATTTCTAAAGGGGACCACCCAGGGAACATTTCTGCAAAATTTGTTTGAAATCAGCACAATGGTTTGAGAGGAGATGTGGTTGACGAACAACAAACAACCTACAGACGCCGGACAAATGGTGATCACAGTAGCTAAAAAGGGGCATGGTTGGTTGATAACCTAAACATCACAATTACACCCTAAATAAACTGTAGTTACAACAAAAATGCTTCACATAAATGGCTGCCAATGTCAAACATAACTCAAAGTCTAAATGAATTAGACATTGTGGCAAAGCGGACTAATACCCCCCAACAGCGCTTGTCCATATACAAGTCCTTTCTGCCAAAGGGCCGTAACCAAAAAAAAAAGACTTTTTAATTAAAGGGCCATAACTCTGTCAAAAATCAATGGACCATAACCAAAATAGGATATGCACATGTCTGACTTATACCGAGTGTTTCGGTGAAATTTGACTCAAATCGTCCAATGGATGCTGAGAAATTGAGCGGACATGATTTTTCACCAAAGGGCCATAACTCAGTTAAAAATCATTGGACCGTAACCAAAATAAAATATGCACATCTCTGCTTGATACTGATTATATCATTGGAGTTTGAATCAAATCCGTCCAATGGTTGCCCAGAAATTGAGCAGACACAAAAAAGCTACAGACTGATGGACGACAAGCTGACTCCTATATACCCCCCAAACATAGTTTTGGGTGGATTAATCATTTGATTGGCAACCATAGTTGGTCAATTAGTAACTGTAACTAAAATCTCACTTACTGTAGAACTCTTTTTTCCAATATGACTTTTAAAGACTTGTAAATTCCTGCTTGTATTTGTTCACCATACATTGGACAGAAGTTGTTCATTATCTGTGAAACAATTCATCGATTTAAGTTGTTTACCTTTCAGTTTTATCTAGGCGATTCAAATTGACGTCATTCTACATCATGCATTAAGATTTTCACAGATTTGATCTTCATTATCCAAAGTAGCCTTATTTTAAATCCTTAAAGATTTCATCAAGACAAACCTTCTGACCAGTTTTCAGGTTGATTGATCTGAACTTGAGGTTCTAGAGTGTCTACAAGACTTGACCTCATGACCAAGTTTCTTCAAATATGTAGTTCATTTGGTTCTAGAAATATAGCACAGAAACAAAAAAGTTTACAGACAGACAGATGAATTGATAGACTCTCATTATGAAAACAATATACCTCCCTTTGATACCTAGGCAGGAGGTCTTGGACTTTCTGAATTGTTTATCCAACCCTTTATAAAAACCTGGATAATTAAAAAAGGGGGTCAGACCTTTTCACTTTCCATCAACTGACCAGTATGAAAGATTGGGTTGATTAAGTGGGGTTTAACCCATTTTTAACAGAATTTCAGTCTTATCGCGGCAGCTGGAGCAATTAACGATGGATTCCCGGTATTTCTCACACCAGTACTATCATTACGTCCTTTCCTAGCCTCCAGCTGCTATCACCTTTATCCACCCATTGGTGAGAGACAAATGTCAGAAAGAATATGTGCTGCCGCCTTGCAGGCTGAAAGAGTCTAAATCAATTTTCATAAACAAGCAAAGGGGAATATGTATTAATCAAATACGCATGAACTCCATAATACATACCCTACATAAAAAGTCCAAAAGTGTCGCTGTAATTTGTGGATGAGGTCGCATAGAATAAAACATCACCAATATAGCAGGCTCTGTAATGAGACATAAATATCTAATAAAGCCATAATTCATAAGTATTTATTTAACTTTTATGTCTTTTTGTAGCAAGTTTATTATCGTTAAATTAGATAAACATATTATGTGGTGTCTGTGGTCTAATGGTTAAACACAGGATTCAGAACTGGAGGGTCCTTGCTTGAAATCCCACCCAGGCCATGGGAATTTTTCAGAACAAAATAAACTCTATGTTGCTTCTTTTCACCCAGGAGTATGAATGGGTGCATGTGAGGGTTATAAGCAAACTGCTTTAGCTGCATTCGCGTCATCTTTTAACAGCCACTTAGAACTCGATTGTGGGTTAAGTGTTGTAAAGTGGTTGAGCTATATTCTGTTTGAAAACAGACTATGAAATAAAATTAACCTTTTTTTCTTCATATTTATGCACATTAACCCATTCCCACACAACGACGCTTTGAAACGCCCCTCAATATGAAAGCTAAGGAAAATGAAGAAATTGCTTGTAACAAACAATTTATTCATTATCCACCATGTTTTCTACCCCAAAAGACAAAGATTTCAAAGATTTAATCGCATTAAAATTGTCATCTGCTACTTCTTTGAAATTGGACTGGTCTAAAATTTTGTTATGTTGGAATGGGTTAAAATGTGTCCTGTAATTTCTAAATACCAGTATATTAAGGTAAATTTTAAGGAGGGTGATGTAGAAAATCTTTTATGTCAGAAAACGTAATATGAATGAGACTTAATCCACAATACTTTTTTTTAGTAGGCCCATGGGGTTTAGGACAATTTATGGATTGCTTGCCATTCCCACTCACCTCTGACAGTGTAGGCTGACTGAGAAATCAGAGGAAATTTCTTTGCAAAATATATGGTCAGGGACTTAAAAAAACCCCAAGAGTTGTATGTGGACAACATAGCTTGCCCTTTTGGGTGGTATTTCAAACAGAATTTAATATCAAGGGTACATGTTCAAAAAGTCAAGTCACTATAGAAATATAAAAACTTTAACAAAGCAGGCCCTGAAGAGCTAAAAAGCAAATCTTAAGGCGAGCTAAAAATCGTGACTACAGCTTGAATGAGTTCCTTTAAGACGGGCTTATTAGATAAAAGAAAAACATAGTGTAACACTTTAAGTATTATAATCATGAACATACCTATATTCATAATACTGTCTTTATCTGGGTCAAAGAAAAACCAGTCATAAAATAATGACAGTTTGGCATTGGATGCAGCTACATTTGACTGAAATAGAAGTTTTATAACAACATGTCAATGGCATGGACTAATCCTCTAAGCTATCTTATGGACAAATATATCTCAAAACTAACTTAGAATAAGTTTTGCCCCGTATAAATTTGCTAAAGAGTAAATGGAATGAAATGATAATTCACGGAAACTTTCGATTAAGTGCCTAAATCCTTACTTTTAACACTTCTATAAATGCATTGAAAAGTAGCATAGAATAAGATTAGTCTGCATTTATCATATTTATCCTAGAATTTGTTTGTTTGAATGGGGTTTAATAGCACTTTTAACAGGATTTCTAATATATCATGGTGGCTGAAAACCTAACCATG
Organism: Fragum fragum; assembly: GCA_946902895.1. Lineage (NCBI taxonomy): Eukaryota > Metazoa > Mollusca > Bivalvia > Cardiida > Cardiidae > Fragum > Fragum fragum. The sequence goes on from OX336370.1 coordinate 46,234,176, forward strand.
GATTTCTCGTACTTCTCACACCAGTACATCCTTTCCAAGCCTCAAGCTGCTCTTGCCCTTAAAATGCTCGAAGGAGCTAAGCAAAAGGTGTACAATGGTAAAACAATTTGCCCCACAACTTAAACAAGAGGCCCATGAGGGCCTGAGACACTCTACTGGTTATCAAGTTTTCCATTAAAGAAATCTGATATTTAAGGAAGTTAATTGCTCAAAGAAGAATGCATAAAGAAAAAAAAGGGGCTTTATCCCCTTTATCATTTAAAGCAACAATCCTAAAGGCCCCTTTTCCTATGTTTCATGACGGATCCACTCCATTTCCAAAAGAAAGTTATCTTATGACCCTACAATCATTCTGTGAATATTTCATCAGAATCTGACAATAATTGTGGACTTAATCACATAAACAGGATTGTTTTGAATGAAACTCAATAAGGCCCCTTTTCCTGTGTTTTCTGATGGATCAATTTCATTCCAAAAGGAACTTTCCTTACAACCCGACAATTGACCTGTGAAATTTAAAAGACAATTTGATAATGATTGTGATCTTCATCACATACACAAGAATGTTTTGAATGATAATCTGTAAGGCCCCTTTTCCTGTGTTTCGAATGCCACAATTATTCCATGCATCTTTGAAGAGAATCCAATAAAACTGTTGACTTTATTGTGTTAACAAAGATATTAAATTCAAGTTCTCATAAGGCCGCTTTTCCCGTGATATTTTCTGTTGGTTTTATCATTCTATGAAAGTTAAAAGTGAATCCGATGAAATATTGGGAATTCATTATGTTTACTAGAATATTTAAAAAAAAATCATATGGCCCCTTTTTACATGATACTTGATTGATTGTTTATGAGGATTTGGTAATAATTTTTCATACAACCCCTTTTCCTATGATACTAGACAGATCAGGCCCAATTTGGAAAGAAACAATCCTTATGATGGTACAAACATTCTGTGAAAGTTTGAACAGAATCTGATGAAAACTGCAGACTTTATCTTGGTGTAATATTTTTAAAATAAAACTTTCATAAGGCTCCTTTTCCTGTGATACTTGAAGGATCAGGTCTCATGTCAGCATCAACAATCGTGATTATTGTACAATGATTCTGTGAAGGTTTGGATAAAATCCAATGAAAGCTCTGGACTTGGTTACAAGGATTATAGATAAAATTCTCTAAAGGCCCCTTTTCCCATGATACTAGACAGATCACGCCTAATTTGAAAAGAAAGAATCCTCATGATGGAATAATCATTCTGTGAAGGTTTTAACAGAATCTGATGAAAACTGTTGACTTTATTGTGGTAAAATGATTTTAGAATTAAATTTCATAATGCTCCTTTTCCTGTGATACTTGACGGATCAGGTCTAATGCAAACATCAACAATCATTATTATTGTACAATTATTCTGTGAATGTTTGAAGAAAATCCGATGAAAGCTCTGGACTTGGTAACAAGGATTTATAAATGAAATTTTCATAAGGCCCCTTTTCCTGTGCTTCTTGACAGTTCAAACCCTGTCATGAAAAGAATGATAGTTATGACCTTCCAATCATTCTGTGAAAGTTTCAACAAAATCTGATCAAAGCTGTGGGCTTTATTGTGTTAACAGGGTTTTATTAATTGAATTTTCATATAGCCCCTTTTCCCATGTTACTTGATGGATCTAAACCAATTCCAAAGGGAACTCTTCTTACAAAGGTATAATTATTCTGTTTGAGTATAAAGACAACCCCATCTCATCTGTGGACTTACAAGCATTAATTAAGATTTTTTTAATTGAATTTTCCTAAGGCCACTTTTCCTATGTTTCTCAATAGTGCAGACCCAATTTGAAAGGAACAATCCTTATGATGGTACAATCATTATGTGAAAGTTTGAAGTCAATCAGGTGAAATCTAGGGCCATTACGTGTTAACTAAGATTTTTTTTATTTAATTTTCATAGAGCCCCTTTTCCCATGAAACCTGATGGATCAAACCTACTTCCGAAAGGAACAATCCATTTAATGTAATAATCATTCTGGGAATGTTTGAAGAGAATTTGTTGAAAACTATGGAATCTATTGTGTTAACAAGGACTTTTTCAATCCAATTTTAATCGGGCCCCTTTTTCCCGTGGTCCTTGACTGATCATACCAAATTTTGAAAGGAACAATTCTTATGATGGTACAATCATTCTGTGAAAGTTTTAAGTCAATCAGATAAAAACTGTGGACTCTAGAGTGTTAAAAAAGATCTTTGAATTAAATTTTAATAAAGCCCCTTTTCCTATGTTTCTTGAGGAATCATATCCTATTCCAAAAGGTACAACCTTTAAGATGGTACAATCATTCTGTGAAAGTTTGAAGAGAATCCGTTGAAAATTCTTGGCTCTAGATTATTAATGAGAATTTTTTATTAAACATTTCATAAGGCCCCTTTTTCCTGTGTTTCTTGAAGGAACATTCCAAATTTCGAAAGGAATAATCCTTATGATAGTACAATCATTCTGTGAAAGTTTGAAGGGAATCCGATGAAAACTATTGACTCCAGAGTGTTAAAGAGTATTTCTTAAAAGATTTTTCGATTAAATTTTCATAAGGCCCCTTTTCCAGTGTTTCCTGATGGATCTGACCAAATTCCCAAAGGAACAATCCTTATGATGGTACAATAATTCTGTGAAAGTTTAAATACAATCTGATGAAAACTGTGGACTCTAGAGTGTTAACGAGAATTTTCTAATTAAATTTCATAAGGCCCCTTTTCCCGTGTTTCTTGACAGATCATACCCATTTTTGAAAGGAACGATCCTTATGATGGTACAATCATTCTGAGAAAGTTCGAAGAGAATCAGATGAAAACTGTGGACTCTATCGCATAAACGAGGATTTTTAATTGAATTTTTAATTAAATTTTCATAAGGCCCCTTTTCCCCTGTTTCTTGATGGGTCATACCCATTTTCGAAAGGAACTATCCTTATGATGGTACAATCATTCTGTGAAAGTTTGAAGAGAATCCGATGAAAACTGTGGACTTTATCGCGTAAACGAAGATTTTTTAATTAAGTTTTAATTAGGCCCCTTTTCCCATGTTTCTTGACGGATCTGACCCAATTTCGAAAGGAACGATCCTTATGATGGTACAATCATTCTGAGAAAGTTTGAAGAGAATCCGATGAAAACTGTGGACTTTATCGCGTAAACAAGGAAAAGTTTAACGGACGGACGCACGGACGGACGCCGGACGGGAAAGATCATCGCTATAGCTCTAGTGGCCTTCGGCCAGTAGAGCTAAAAATTGTTCAGATGAAATATTATGTGAATGCATAATGAAGATAAGGGGACCATAATGGACCTATATTGCACACCTGAGTACAAAAGCTATTTCTTTTATGGTGAAGTTTTTAAATATTTCCATCTTTATCACCATATACAATCATGAGTTTTACAACTATTCTATTTCTGATCTCCACCAACGTAAGACAAAATAATTTTACAAGCACTATGACTGTTTTAGGAGAAAAAATGTTTTTGTTTTTTTTCATACATAAGCACAGGACTAATTTTAATCTTAGAGTGACAAGTCAACGTTAGTTCATTTAACTACTTTATGACAATTCTTTATAATTATGCAAAATATGAATACCCCACTTCTAATGGTCTTGAAGAAGTAGAACAATAAAGAATTTCTCTTCATCTCTTGTTTAAAGAACAGGATTTGTCAACATAGAGCTTCTTTTGTTCTTAGAGCAATATTTCGAAGTATTTAGGTAGAGGACCATAAGGTAATGCTACATGAAAATTCTGAAAGCTGTAGGCCTAATAGTTTGGAGACTTTTTACCCACTCCCACATGATAAAACTTTAGACATGTCCAGATTCAAATAAGTTACAGACGACAATTTTAACTTGATGAAATCTTCAAAATCTTTGTCTTTTAGGGTAGAATACATTGTGGGTAATTGAGAAATTGCTTGTTACAAGTAATTTCTTCATTATCCACATTCTATAGCTTTCATATTTAGGGGCGTTTAAACGCATCATTGTGTGAGAATGGGTTAAAGATTTCCCTATTAATTTTCTATCATGAAAGAAGCTGTATCATTGTAGATATATAACTTCAAACAATAAGGTAGTTGACAATATTACAATGCTACCTTCAATGTTTAAGGCTAATTTATTTTAAAGAAGCTTTGTAAGGATAAATTTCTTTATTCCCATGAATATGCTTGAAACCAATGAATAGGGCTGATTTTCAGAGGAAAGTAATTGTTGGAAGTATTTTAGTACAGGTTCATCAGCTGATTATATACCAAACATCAAAGCTCAAGGCCTTACTGTTTTGAAGAAGATAATTGAAGACTTGCTTCTTAATTCACATATTAAATCTGGGATTGAATAACTAATTTTCAGAACAGACTACATCTTTAAAGAATTTTTGTTGAGGGTCATAAGACATATTGTTATCATAGTGTGAAAGATTGTGTCTATACTTTGTATAGACACTTATGATGTTCTTGCACTGAGCCACTGATATACAAAATATCAAAGCTCTAGAACTAAAGGTTTGGTATGAGATTTTTTTTTAAAAAAAATCCAATTTAAAGCCCAAGATCCAAAACACAAGGCTATTTTTCAGAACAGAGTAATTCTTTGAAGCAACTTGGTTCGGGTCAATATTAAGTTTGGGAGGAAAAATTTGTTTTGTGATTGCAGACTTACAGATTGACAGACAGATGCTTGACATTGACCAATCACATTAGCTCACAATGTGCTCAGGGAAGCTAATAAAATATGTTACAGGATAGTAAATATTGTTTGAAAAGGACAAAGACCTTACGACAAGCAATATCTACCTTTCTAATGTTTTTCTAAATCAACCATCTCAGGGTAATGAAAACCATCAGTTACAAAGGAAGATTTACAATATTTTTAACCCTTGTCATGTTGAACCCAGAGAAATCCTGTTTTTGCAGGAAGTATAGACAAAGATCAGTCTGCACATATCAAGGGTTAAAATAATCTTACCGTACAAGTCTGCAACAACCAGCCAATCACAGCCCATCGAGGAATTATATCAGAACACAAAAGTTCATTGGATGGATGAAAAACACAACATATATAGCGAATCAGATCACAGCGCAAGGACTGACTTTCTGGAGTGGCAAGATACTGAAAAAAAAAATTGTTATTACAACTTTTATTTAACTTATTCCCACACAGTCCCTCCTTTTCATGCCCCTCAAGAAAAAAAGCTTCAAAACATATTGTGGAAAATGAAGAAGTTGCTTGTATCAAGCAATTTCTTCATTATCCACAATGTTTCCAGAAAGACAAAATAAATTAAATTCCTTGAACTTGAAATTGTTGTCTGCAGCTTCTTTAAATTTGGACCAGTTTAAAATTTTTGTTGTGTGGGAATGGTTAAATGATCCCAATAACTAATATTAAAGGCTTAACCCATTACCAGAATACAAAATTTTTTACTTGACCAAAATCAAAGAAGTTGTAGACAACAACTTTTAACTAAAAAGCTTTAAAAATCTTTGTGCTTTTGAAAAAATGAATTTTAATAATAAAGAAATAGCTAGTAAATGGAAATTTTTATTTTTTTACTAGGTTTACCCTAGCTTTTTTTCTTAAGGGACATGAAAAAGCAGAATTGTCTTGGAATGGATTAACCCATTCCTACACAAGCCCTCTTTTTTACGAACCTCAAGAGAAAAGCTATGTAAAACATTGTAGAAAACTTGATGGTTGTCCTAGGACAACAACAGCTGTCAAGCCTCAAAGTTTTGTAGGCATCATGATTCGAAACAAGCATAATTTTAGTGTTTGACCTTGAGCTTTGACCTTGAAGCTATCAAAATAATTCTTTTAAATGGCACATCTACTCATGATGGAGAATAATTGTGCCAATTCATTTTGAAATTCATCTATAATTGTAGGAGAAATGCTCTTGACAATCACAATTTTAGTGTTTGACCTTGAGCTGTGACCTTGACATTAGAACTATCCCAAAAATTCTTTCAAATGGCACATCTACTCATGATGGAGAAAAATTGTGCCTAGTCGTCTTGAAATCTATCCATAAATGTAGGAGTAACTGTCTGGACAAATTCAGATGGACAGACGGACTAACGCACTAACCCACATACACTGACTTGTCATAGTGACAACATTGTCTCACTCACTGAAAGCGGGCTCGACAATGAATATATTGCTTGTATCAAGCAATTTCTTCATTATCCACGTTTTCTATCCAAAAAGACAAAAAAATCAAAATTCCATCAACTTGAAATTGTCTTCTGCAGCTTCTTTCAATTTGGTCCAGTCTAAAATTTTGTTGTGCTGGCCTTGTAATAAGATACAGAGCATTAACCTCTTAAGAAATACAAAGCAAATGGAAGACAAAGATATGAGCAATTGTCTACTTAATACCAAGTGAAAAAGATCAATAAAACATTAAGCCTCTTGTTCTTTAAAAGTATTTAAAAGGACTTAAGCCATTACAAAATGACAAAATTTTAGACTGGTCTAAATTGAAAGAAGTTGCACACAACAATTTCTAGTTGATGAAATTTTAAAAATCTTTTTGGGTAGTAAATATTGTAGCTTTTAACAGGCAGTTTTCTGCATTTTCCACCTTGTTTTTCTGAAATTATTTTTGAAGAGCATAGAAGAGGTATTATGTGGGAACTTCGTACCTGTCTTTGAAACCAATCCTGGTATCTTTTATGTTGTCCGAACTTCACCTTTGTAGTTAAAAACACCAGTTTATTCTCCATGTCTGGAGTGAGACGGGCTATCAAGAACTTTCTTGACGTTCTGGTTTGTAACAGCTGCTGTACACCTGGATAAGGGAGATTTATGATCAGCCATGCAAAAGGGGACCATCTTGGTAATGTATAAAGTTTAAAATAATAAAATAATTATCTTTATTTAATGAGGGTAAACCATTATGAGAATCATTAAAAATTAAACAACTAGAAATTTACTCTTTTTTACAATGTTGCCTTCAATGAATGAATATTAAGTGAATGTAATGATTTAAATGACAATGAATGAATATTAAGTGAATGTAATGATTTAAATGACAATGATACCACATCATACACATAATGAATCGATTGATTGATTGAATGGGGTTTAATGCCATTTTTGACAGTATTTCAGTCAGATAGCGATGGCTGGTGCACCTTACAATAGATTCTTGGTATTTCTCACACCAGTACTACCATTACATCCTTTCCTAGCCTCCAGCTGCTATCCTACTTAGGTTTACGACAAATGTAGGAAAGAATATGTGTCGCCATCAGGGATCAAACCCATGACTTTCAATGATTAAAAATTGGGAGTCTGATGCGCTACCGACTGTGCTATGACGGCAGCTACACATAATGAAAGAGAACAATATACGATGACATTAAAAAATGATGACAAACTATGAAATTACTATAGATGAGTTAGATGGGTACAAATGAAAAAAAAAAACATGCTTGATTAATCCTTTGGACAGTCACATCCTGTACTGTAATGACTTAAATATTTTCTGCTGGGTCTGTTAATTTGTTAACTCATAGATACTGTTTCACTTTATTTTTTTAGCTAGAGAATGAAGTTGAATTTCTAATTGAGATAGGAATTTCATTCCACACACTCATGCTACAGTATGAGAAAAATTGTTTCTTGTACAACGTATTATATTTTGAGTGTGTGTTTATGTTGTGTTTAAAATTTGGTCAGAAGGCAAAGGATGAGCACGCTGATCAGGGTTTTCCTTGATAACAGAGTATGTACTTATTGACCTGATCAGTTCTCTCCTTTTTAGGTTTTAAAGCAACAATAACATAAATGCCTATATTAAAATAGTTTCTTACGACAGTGTGGTGTTAAGCTCTCATGTTTCGTGTAGCAACATTCCAAGATGGTACTTTTTGTGTAATGGTTCACATTTGTTTTGTAAAATTCTCAGTCATGTCCTAATCATATTTAACCCATTCAAACACGAAAATAAATTGCAAACAACAATTTTAAGCTGGCTGAATTTAAATAATCATCATCTTTGGGGTAGAAAACATTGTAACAAGCAATTTCTTCATTATACACAATGTTTTCCAAAGTTTTTCCCTGAGGGATATCAAAAGGTGTGATTGTGTCGGAATGAGTTAAAAGAGGGTAAAATATTTGTGTTTGCATGAGCAAAGATCTGTCTAGGTTTTGGCAGCAAGGGGACAATGGTCTAAAGAAATGGGGGTATTTTACAAAATCGATGGATCACACAAACAATCTAGCTATCATGGCTTTGCAACCAAGGGGGACATTGTCTCTATGGTCTTGGATGTTTTTTGGGGACAATGGTGAAACTAGATGGTTGTCCCTGGACAACTGCTGTTGAGCCCGTAAAGTTTTGTGGGTATCATGCTCAAGACAAGCACAATTTTAGTGTTTGACCTTGAACTTGAAGCTATCCGAAAAATTCTTTCAAATGGTAAATCTATTTATGATGTAGAATAATTGTTCCCAGATATTTTGAAACCCATCCATAAATGTAGGAGTAATTGTCCGGACAAATTCGGCAAGACAGACATACTAATGGATGGTCGAATGCACTAACGCACATACACCTTCTTGTCATAGTGACAACTATGTCTCGCTCACCACAAGCAGGCTGGACAAAAATGCAGCCTTGGCAGATCACTGCAAGGGGTTTTACACAACATTGGACAATCTTTTCATTCATATTACAATGAAGTTCAAATGATCATGTCCAGGGGATCACCAGTACTAGGTGGTGGCTATGTAATAACTTGCCCAAGGAAAGGGCATACATACACATAAAAGAATAGATATAAAAGGCTATTTTGAATGAAATTTAAAAAAAAAAATACACAAAAGAAATATTTCCTGATTCCCCATGTTTTTTCAATCTCTCTTTGCCAAGACTGTAAAATACATGATATTCATGACACAAAGGTCAGAAAGAGGTTGGATATTTAAATTGTCATCATTGCTCCATCCTATCTACAGCTATCTACTTGCTACTTGAAAAACATCAAAAAACTTACCAGTGAAACCTGGTGCTAAAGCCCCTGGATTTAACATGACATCTCTCCATAAACTTTCAAACTCTGGAAGTCTGGCAACATTTTGTAACAACCGAATCAGATCTCTGCCAATCAACATACAGTCTGCCCACTGAAAGGTCATAAAAAATGTTAGAATAGGCAGGTCAACATTGAAATGGGTTGCTGATAATTTTTGAAGTAAATGAGGCAATAGGCAGAACTAAACTAAAACTTATTGTAAATACCTCCAAACCGCTCAATGTCACAGAAAAAGATTTTGTCACTATAAAAAAGCTTTTTTTTCCAATGAAGGCCCAAAAGTAAGCTCACTTTTGGTTTACAATGCATACATGTGTCAGAGAAATTAGCAGACGAAGCAACAATTTATTTTGACTCTACTAACCATTAATTGACTAGACCTCAGCTGCAAATTACTCCAGCAAAAACTTATTGTCAGTGGGCGAGCACAATGTTGTAACTATAGCTTTAACTAGACATTGTTGCAAAGCGGACTAATACCCCTCAACAGCGCTTGTCCATATTCAAGTGCTATCTGCAAAAGGGCCATAACCAAAAATGGACTTTTTTAATTAAAGGGCCATAAATCTGTCAAAAATCAAAGAACAATAACCGAAATAGGATATGCACATGTCTGACTTATACGGAGTGTTTCTGTACAAATTGAATCAAATCCGTCCTGTGGTTGCTGAGAAATTGAGCGGACACGAAATTTCACTAAAGGGCCATAACTCAGTCAAAAATCAATGGACCGTAACAGCAATTCAGCAACAGAATATGCACATCTCTGCTTGATACTGATTATATCAGTGAAGTTTGAATCAACCCCGTCCAATGGTTGCTGAGAAATTGAGCGGACACGAAAAAGCTAGACAGATGGACGGACCGATCGACGGACCGACGGACCAAACGACCGACAAGCTGACTCCTATATACCCCCCCAACAAAGTTAAGGGGGGTATAATAAAGCTTGATGACATTTTGCATGCCACTTGATAGTGCACATCCATTGACCTTGTTTTCATTAATTGACCCACAAAGGTTCATGTACCTTACCTTTTCTCTGAGTATTGATGCCGTAAATTCAGCCTCTCTTTGGCGTAGGTTGTGAAATATATGCCCTGTATGATCAACAATCACTCTTAAGTAAGTATACACAGCCACTGGCACAAGTGATGGATATTTATCTAAAAATGCCCTGAAAAAAGGCAAAGGTTTTATCAAATTTATTACATGAGAACTGTATTACAGAACAAAATATATGAGGTTGATTCTTATTTTCAGCAATCAAGCAATCAATAATTATTGTTCAATCAAGATCTTTTTAAGTAGCACAACCCATTACCACACATTCCAATATTTTGACAGCCTGAAGGAATATAGAATGAAAGATGATGTGTTTGAACAACACCATGCCCTGTAACAGCCTATTTCTGTAAAGTAACCTTGTCAAGTGTCATTGACCTTGATGGATGACATAAACTTAGAACCAACTTATGCCTATAGAAGTAAGGAACCTATGTACCAAATATGAGCCATGTATCTGCAATGGTTCAAAACTTTCAGATTAAGTTTATAAAATGTGTGACCTTGATAAGTAACCTTGACCTTAATACATGACCTTGATTTTTATCCATTTGAGTTAAACCTACTATTAAATTTTACAAAGGATCATTTCTGTAAAATTTGATTGAATTCTATTCAGTACTGCTGAGTAGAAGATCTTTACAGTAAAGGTTTGCAGACAGACACACATGAAGCATGCACACACAGACACAACACAATAGCCTGTTTGGTTTTTACAGACATTGGAGCTAAAAATGCATAACATAAATGTCGAAGTTTGAAGTTTCAGTCTATATGAATGATTTGGTTGGTCGACAACTTCTTAATTGACAGAGTTGTTCTGTCAATTGTGAAAAAACAGAGATTTTTCTCAGTGATAGTTCATAGATGTAGACGAGATATAATTACCTGTGTTCAGACAGTATATCCAATAAACTCTCTGCCAACCACACATTTTTTGCAGTAATATCTCCACCTAAAGAAGAGTCATACATGTGAAAAAGCCCTAATGAACTATTTGAAGTTTGGGAAAGTATTTCTCCTGATCAGCTTTCATTGTCTATAAGCAGTGTACAGGGTGACAAAAGGTAATATCAAATTGCTATTTGTAGATTTATGTATACAAAGGAATCCTCTTAAATGCAATCCTGATGATAACAATTCACTACTTAACAACAACAGACTCTGCACACAAATATAAATCTTATAATTAAAAGGTCTTTTTACTTGCAACTTCCTGTTAAATGCAACAAGAGCACCGCCTACTGGTGCCTAGGCTTGGCTATTAGATGCTGGATAGTGGATAAAAACACAAAATGCATCTAGAGTTAACCCTCTTGATAGTATAGGTTGCTCTTTTGATAGTGAACAAGTGTGCCAAATTTCAAGTGGATGCTTCTAGTGGAACTAGAGCTATCACATATTGTCAATGTTTTTGCACAATGACAACAACAACAAAAACAACGACACCAAGGCTATAACAATACCTCTGAATATTCCTGTTTTGGCAGGTGGTATAGACAAAGATCAGCCTGCACATATGTGCAGTCTGATCTTAGTCTACACCACCTGTTTGTCCAGTTCAAGTCAGAATTGTTTTAAAAATCAATTTTTAAAAGAATTACTGATCCACAACTAGTGCTTCCAGTGCTTTCATCCCTTTGATTTTAATTCAATTCTGAAAAAGGACTTAATTCGACATGACAAGAGTTAAACAGTCAGTAGGAAATCCCTGGTTTGATGCATTCAAGAAATATACTTGAAGAAAACCTTGAGGGAACAGAAGAAAATGCTTATTCTAGACAAATTATCCTTGTCTCGCAATGTTTTCTAAATTTCCATATCATCACTTATTTAAAAGCAAATCAGTGGACATTCTATCTATTTATCAAGGCACAAGAACTTTGTTGATTTATTAATGTCATTACCAGCTACTTGTCTCATTAGGTTAGCAACCACACTTTCCGTGCCCATCACAAAGTTTTTCACAAGTTCTCGTGTCAACCATAATATTTGAGATCTTCCAATGTCCCGTAGCTTCAACCATTTCTCAAAAATGATTTGGTTCACTCGGTTTATCACAAGACTGAATCCATCACGACAAACAAGATGGATATCTCTGTAATTCTGAAAGAAAAGCAGACATAATACAGTGCTGTATCAAGGGCTTTTGCACCAAGGTGTAGGTCCCCCTCTGTATTAGCAGAATAAGAGTAAATTAGTAAAATAAGAGCTTTGGTTTTAGCATAGACATATCTTTATCTGGTCCATACATTTATAGTATCATATCACAAGAAATCAATACTGCTTTAACCAATTGTTTGTATCAAGCAATTTCTTCATTATCAACAATGTTTTCTACCCAAGAAGACAAAAACAATTAAAATTCCATCAATTTGAAATTGTCGTCTGCAACTTCTTTCAATTTGGACCAGTCTAAAATTTTGTTGTGTGGGAATGGGTTATAATTGTAGATAGGATATAAAAGGTCATGTATTCTAACAACCATAAGAGACCAGAATGATGTCATTTGAGCTTATCTTACCTTATCTCTAAACAAGACAGCTACTGGCTCTGAAGTACTCATCTGAGTTGGTGGCAACAAATGGCCAAAAAAAATTAATAATAATTGACCTACTGCTCATTCTTTAACCAAGGTATATCATACAGAAATAACCAAGTTTTTAAGGTATTTAAGCCATAAATATAGCCTCTACGCTGTATACAATTATTCAAAGGTTTGACCTAGTGACCTACTTTTTGAACCCACATGACCAGAAGTTGACCTTGTCTCTAATATCAAAGATTAATATTTTGATCAGGTGATGGTATTTGAGTATCAAAAATAGCTAGTATTCAGAGGTTTAACCTAGTGACCTACTTCTGACCAGATATCAAACTTGACCAAGATATTATAAATACAAACATTCTGACCAAATATCAAGACATTTTAGGCAAAAAATGCCCTCTAGAGTGCAAGGTAATTCTACAATTTGACCTAGTGACCTAGTTTTTGACCCCGTATGAACAGATTTGAATGTGATAGAGATCTTAGGAAGACAAACATTCTGACCAAATATCAATTTATTTGAGGCAAAAATAATGCATACAAGTTTTTTTTTAAATTTGACTGTGTGACCTTTTTGACCCCACATGACCAAAATGAACTTTTCCGAGGTTTCAAAAAGACATACATCCTGACGAAACATTCACCTCAAGTAGATACTTTTCCTTCATAAAATTTTCACGAAAATCTGTTAAAGGACCACTTTAAATTCAAATTCTTGAGAAAATTAGTTGTAATTCTTTAGAAAATTAGTTGTCATCTGAATTTCTGAAATTTCTTTCAATTTGGATAAGTTTATTACATGTATTTTGTTCTCTGGCAAAGACAAGAAAATCTTACAGTGCTTTAACCCATTCCAACTCAATCCCTCCTTTTCACGCCCTTCAAGAAAAAAGCTTTGGAAAGCATTGTGGAAAATGAAGAAATTGCGTGTATCAAGCAATTTCTTCATTATCCACAATGTTTTCTATCCAAAAAGGTGAAAAAATTCAAAATTCCATCAACTTGAAATTGTCGTCTGCATCTTCTTTCAATTTGGACAAGTCTAAAATTTTGTCAAGTGGGAATGGGTTAACATCCTACCTTTGAGGCATTTCCAGGGTCAGTTAAAATGGCATACAGCAGACCCAGTTGTACTTCTTCATGTTGCTGTGACCCTTTACACACCTGAAATATATCACTGAATGTAACTGTTTGTTACAGGAAGATAATTTGAAGCTTCATGTAAGAGAGGGGTAATATCTTTCAAATGACATGAATTCATGCAAAATAAAGACAGCAACTATTGAAAACATACAGTTTTAGATTTTCTTCTTTCTTTTTCTATTTTCCTTATAGCTTTGATTGAATTGGGTTTAACACCACTTTTTAACAGTATTTCAGTCTTATCACACCTAACAATGGATTCCTGGTATTTCTCACACCAGTACTACCATTACATCCTTTCCTAGCCCACAGCTGCTATCCACATAGGTTTAAGATTATCCACCCATTATTGAGAGACAATGTCAGAAAAGATATCTGCCGCCCCTGGGATCGAGCCCATGACATCCCATGAATGAAGATTAAGAGTCTGATGCGCTACCAACAGCACTATGACGGCGGCTTTTTTTCCTTATAGCAATTGTTCAAAATTCTCTTTATTGATAGTAGAAAATGAGCTGTGATTTAAGTTCAACCTGCTCTCTGTGAAACAACAAAATATCTTCAATGTTTCTTTTGTCATAGGGAAACCGACTCTTGCTGTAATCCAAAGGAATAGCTTTACCCTTTTTAGAAACCACATATTTTCCTTAATTTCAATGATTTGATGCAACTCAAACTATGTTGTAATGAGAATTGCCTAGAATCAGGTATAACCTACTTATCATATTTTACCACCTGTGCACTATTTAGTCAAGCACCTGCCAAGGTAAGACTGGTCCCTAAAAATCAACATTCTCATATTTACACAATGGATTCTTTTAATATGAAGGCTTTTATTTTACCAGACTATTTATTGCTACAGTAATAATCGTGATTTTTACGGTCTTCATTATCCAGATTTTTTCCCTGCATCAAACTTTTGAATTGGAAAAATGACAAGGTCCAGTCTGGTTTAAATTTCTATACATGTATTTTCTTTAATAAATAAGGTGCATCACTGAAAATTTGAGGGGTCAAAATATCCCCCCTTCAGAGAAATTTCTAAGGTTCTAAACCAGAATTCTCAGATTTAAGAGGGTCAAAAACCCTGGTCTACCAGTATTACACACAAGTCTCGTCAAGATAAGTACCCACAACATCCAAGGTTTTGAAAAGGAATAAAAATATCGATTGGCATCACTCCATCTTGTCCAGAGCTCTATTGATGATTTCGTGTACTTACATGTGAGTTTAGCACATCATTTGCTTCCCTGTCTGATAAGCCTTTTGTAACATTTTGGACAATAGCAAAACACCTTTCCAACCTCTGAAAGTACAGCAAACTTGCATAAGTAATAATACATTTGTAACATTTTGTTCAATTTCTTGCCTTGAAATTACAGCACAGTTCACTGTTGCGTTAACTATTCAATTTTCTATTTGTACACAATTCCCCATACTTAACTCTTTCCCGTTTTGCAAAATAATCCAAATTCAAAAACTTTGCAGATAAAAATGTAAAGTGGATTTGGTTTCAAAATAACCATTCAGTAGGGTAGAAAATATTGTGGAAAAAGAATAAATTGCTTGTTACAAGCAATTTCTTCTTTTTCTACAATGCTTTCTCAATCATAAATTCACAGGGACTTAATAATCATGACACTTTTGCTGTTTACCGAAATCTCTTTTTAGATTTAATAAGAACGTTTTCTGTATTGTTTTTTCATCAGTGCGTGAAAATTTGTAGTTGTATGGTAAAAGGTTAAATGATAAAAGGTAAAGCAATCAAAGCTTACATTCAATTCTTTTTGCTTTGGGCATATTATTATTACGTACTACATGTTCGTTTCAAAGATATAGTCGAATTCGAGAGGTAAAAGCGTGTTCGCTGGAATCGCGACTGTAACAGGGTTGTAACTTGTAGCATATACTGCATACACTGGGTGTAAATTTGCTCAGCCCTGCCAGGTCAAAACACTATCAGATAGTTTACATGTATTCGATTACTCCACTAACCACTGACCTAGATTCTATAATGAAACACGAGGAGATTTTTTCTCTCATTTAGACAGTTCATTAGACAATTTACTATGGATATATTAAGTCGAATTTTTAAACCATTTTCCTTGATATTCATGACTAAAAGGAGGCTGTTGGCATTCAGCAAGTAAGTTATTTTCTTCATCAGCGATGAAACAAGATGGAGGCAATCACATAGATTTTCACTTCAAGTTTATGAGCATGCATGGAAATGAGTAGAAAAATCGTGAAAACTTGTTTCCGGTTGATCGATGTGAAATACTGGTTTTGTCCTACAAAACCGCTAAAAACCATTAAAAACCAGAAATATCAAACACAAATAGGTTTATCAAAGGCCTGATAAACCTCAATTTTGGTCAGCCCTGAATATAAGTCAGTATGAGACAGCACGAGAATCATGGTATGAGAATGAAGCCATTTTCAATCAGGGATATTGAAGTATCATTTGCAGTCTTTTCTTTTTTCCTTCAATGTTGTAATGATTCTCCCATGTCCCATCAACCAATTTATTTCTTCAGGTTTTAATTTCTTTTAACCCATTCCCACACAGTGATGCTTTTGAACGCCCCTCAAGAAAAACCATTTGGAAACCATTGTGTAAAATGAAGAAATTGCTTGTAACAAGGGATTTCTTCATTTTACACAATGTTTCCTACCAAAAAAGTTGAAAAAATCTAAAATTCACAAACTTAAAATTGCCGGCTGTAACTCCTTTCAGTTTGGACTAGTCTAAAGTTTTGTTGTGTGGGAACCAGGATCAACCACTAGAATCTATTACAGAATCTGTAATTATACTAAGTTCAAGAATTTTGACTGAAAACCGATTTTTTTCATTAAAATTAAACTAAAATGCCTTTATTAATTTCATTTGACATGGGTTTTTGGTGCAAACGAAAGCTGTTGAAGACATCAGCGAAAGGCACTCTTTTTTTTTCATACCATAATTTGTAATCAATTAAACAACTTTTTCAATCAGTAGGATAGAAATGCCTGATTCGATGTTGTTAAACTAAAATCCAGTGAATACAACTTTGAGTAAGCTGTAACTATGAGGTTTAATACAGTGCCAGCGTGCCCACTGGGTTTTTATTTTGGGGGTACATGTACCCCCTAGGTTTTGAAGTGGGGGTACAAAGAAAAATCTGGGGGTACAGTGTACCCTTTACTTTCAGATTTAAGGGTACACAATACGAATCTGAACCCTTTACCAAATGACAGACAATGTTGTAGTTATATAGTTTGTTATTACTCAGTAAAGAAGTACCACACGTCATGTTCAAGTTTCAGATGAATTTAGAGGGAAAGATAATTCCCTTTTTCTTACTTATTGGATTTTGGACGGGTTGAATGGAATATGAGAGTGATGGCAAGTTAATTACAAGGGTTGGAATGTCATCTTGGAGCAGGCCATACCAGGCATGTCTGCTCATTTTAAGATCAAACTGTGGTATTAAAACGATTCTGGTACAGAAAATATCAAATGGTCTTATAAGTGTCTCAAAGTCACCATTTGTGGAGAAATAGAATAGGTTTTGTTACGACATTTTGCAGACAGCAACTTACGTAGCCAAAACAAAACTACAACGTTAAACAAACAGCTCAATTTTGTCCCGCCTGACTTATATGTACAACGGAACTTACGAGAGAAACTGATTTCAAAATCAGATTCTATATCATGAGTTCTTGTCAATCTTGCCCAAAAACACGTGAATATATATCTTGTGTTTAGTTTGAAAAATAGCGCAACTTTGGGCCTATTTCAAAACAAACTGGTGAGGCCATCAGGATCCGCATTATACGAACTTTTCCGACTGCTGGTTTCCCCATTCTCCATATGAAAACAAACCAGCTAGTTCCTGTCGCATGAAAGGGAAATCACTCGCTCCCGATGCGTTTTGTTCTACTTTGCTTGCAGTTTTGGGGGGGTTTAAGGAAAAATTCGCACGTAGGGTTTCTTGTTTTATACGCTAATCATTTCAAATGAACACACACGTAATGGCATTTTTGTTTCTAAGTTCATTTATTTTTCTGTACGTTCATGCACGTCTTGGTGTAAGATTTGTACGTGAACCGACGTAGTTGTACATGAATTACGTACTGCAGTACGTGAATGGGCAACCTGAGTGCTCTCAAAAAGCAGACATCAATGTGTCAGATTTTGGTTCCTAACCAATGAAGTACCTTGATACATGATGGTCACTTGACGATGATGATGACTGAATCTTTCAAAATTGAATGAATCAGCAAAACTTCGAATGATTTGAAGCTGTATTCTCGGTGTTAACATTAAACGACAGAGGTTGGTGAAAGATAATAATTTATTTTATGACGTCAATAAGTGTTTTGGCCGGTATCTGGTACCAAATAGTATATTAAGTCTCACAAGCACCCTGGACAGACCCGAGTTAGACCAAGCAAATTTGACCCAAATGTCGTGAAACCAGCTTCTCTAGCGAGAATCCCCAAACACTTTGTTGGAAAAGCACTTTGTTTTTTGCTAGATAAATGTGTAAGGAGTTGGTCAGGGTGCCCATTCACGTACTGCAGTACGTAATTCACGCACAACTACGTCGGTTCACGTACAAATCTTACACCAAGACGTGCATGAATGTACAGAAAAATAAATGAAGTATAAACAATAAGAGGCCCAGTGGGCCTTAACGGTCACCTGAGTAAAAGAGCATCAAGACAAGTGATTTAGGGTTTATTAGAAAAAGATTTTTTAAGAAGTCAGGGCTCTGCAGAGTGGGCGACTCAGGCGAAAAAGTCGCCTGGTTTCATAAAACTTCGCCTAATTTTCTGATTAAAGCGAAGTCGAAGTCGCCTGGAATTTTCGGGAAGTCGCCTGGATACGATAGGTGATAATCAAAACTGGCCCAGTGGCTATAAAAGTAGGGGACAGTGTGCAATTATACAACTGCCGGTCGGAAGCCCTTTGATCGTAATTCAAGCGTGTATCGATAGTCGCGAGGCCAGCAGATTATCAGAAATAGGGGTATGTTCTGGCAGCTAATAGTCAACATGCTTGCTTCATTCACACCAACGCTGATTGGTTTTGGCAATGCTTTGTATACTATCGGCACCAGAAATCTTTATTTAGAATCCTTTCCCTTCTTAAGTTTTAATTATTTCTGTAAATTAAGTTATCATCAGTCTACGAGATTTGTTGCTTACTTTCACATAATGAGAATAATGGCCGACATTTACGGACGCCGTGTCATTTACCAGAAGTCAAAATTTTGTTAAGAATTTGAAATCTTGATGGAAAAATAATTCTGCCGAAAAATCTACGTAGAGTAAATTCATTTTTCATTAGAATCCTTCAAATTGAATTATTTGCTTTAATTGTAACAAGTTAAGAAAATTTAAAGGCTGCTACTATCTTTTCCTGAGTTTCTTGTTGTGATACATTCTTTCCAAAAACTAAATTTCACTTACTTGTGTTGGTAATAATTCCTTTAGATAACATGTAATCCTATAAAATTGAGCAAATTATCCTGTGTTAACTATAAACCTCTGCATGTACACAGTCTGGTTTCGTGTACTTGGCAGTAACCCTTACCCTTTACACACTATAACTGACTTAATCACAGAGGACCTTTTTGACCAATTAATGACAATTTTTTATCCATTTATATATTATCAGGTAAAGTGGACAGACTTTAACTCATTACCACACAATCCCCCATTTTGACATCTTGAAATATTTTTACGAGAAATTGTGGAAAAAGGAGGAAATGATTGCAGCATGCAATTTATCCTTTCCCCACATGGATTTGTACCAGTCTGAATTTTTTCTTCTGGTAATGGTTTGATTAAATACATGTAATTGTTGTTAAAATAAAATCTTTTCTCATTTTCTGCTTCAAATAGGAACACTACTCATTCAGACCGCCTATACACTATTTGCATTTTTTTCATTAGTTTATTTTTTTTTATCATATATGAATCTATTATGAATTATTAAAAAAAAAATTCAGAATCAAACTCTTGAATTCTCAAACCTAAAAAAAGAAAAAATCAAAAGTATCACAGTATTTTCTATGTTTATTGCATAATACATAATATAAAATGCAACTACTTGGTTGTAATATCTGATAGAAATGAGGAATACATGCAAAAACTTTATTTTTTACGCGATCCACTTCTCCTGAAAGCCTCACCACTTCTCCCCATTTTGAAAAACTTCTCCCAATTCTCAGACTAGTGAGAAGTGACTTCTCCCCAAATTCTGGGAGACTGCAGAGCCCTGGAAGTACAAAAATTTACCCCTTTCTGCCCCCGACTGGGGCCCCTTTTACCCCAAGCCCCTCCAACCTCTTTTCACAAACTGGAATTGGCATCCCCCAATGATGCTTTTGACCAAGTTTGGTTTAAATCCCCTCAGTAGTTCTTGAGAAGATGAAATATTTAAAAGTTACCAAAATTACCCCCTTTTGGTCCCCATTTTAGGGCCCCCTGACCCCCCCAGCCTTTTAATTTTCACAAATCCAAATAACCATTACCAAATGATGCTTTTCACCAAGTTTGTTTGAAATTGGCTTTGTACTTCATCTGAAGAAGATGAAAACATGAATTTTTTAACATGATGAACTTTTACCTCTGTGTGTGGCCCCATACATGACCCCAGGGGCATGAATTTCACAATTTATAGTATACCTGTCCTAGTTGTCATGCACACAAAATATTTAAGCTCTGGCATTAACGGTTTATTAGAAGAAGATTTTTAAAGAAGAACCAAAAATTACCCCTTTTTGCCCCCCGATTGGGGTCCCTATGACCCCCAGAACCCCTATTTTCACAAACTTGAATTGGCATCCCCAAATGATGCTTTCTACCAAGTTTGGTTGAAATCTGCCCAGTAGTTCTTGAGAAGAAGATGAAAATGTTTAAAAGTTAACGGACGACGCACGACGACGGACAAACGATGATTGCAATAGGTCACCATGACCATTCGGTCAGGTGACCTAAAAATGCCATTACGTGTGTGTGCATTTGAATTTATTAGCGTATAAAACGAGAAACCCTAGGCTATGTGCGTATTTTTTCCCTAAAACCCCAAGAAACTGCAAGCAAAGTAGAACAAAGCGCATCAGGAGCGAGTGATTTCCCTTTTATGTGACAGGAACCAGCTGGTTTGTTTTCATCTATATAGAAAATGGGCAGTTGGAAAAGTTCGTCAAATGCGGATCCTGATGGCCTCACCAGTTTGCTTTGAAATAGGCCCAAAGTTACGCTATTTTTCGAACTAAACGCAAGATATTCACATGTTTTGGGCAAGATTGACAAGAACGCATTATATAGAATCTGATTTTAGAATCAGTTTCTCTCGTACGTTCTGTTGTTCATGTAAGTCGTGCGAGACAAAATGGAGCCATTTGTTTAACGTTAGTTTTGTTTTGGCTATGTAAGTTGCTGTCTGCAAAATGTCGTAACAAAACCTATTCTATTTCTCCACAAATGGACACTTATAAGACCAATTGATATTTTCTGTACCAGAATCGTTTCAATACCAGAGTTTGGTCTAAAAATGAGCTGACATGCCTGGTATGGCCTGCTCCAAGATGACATTCCCACCCTTGTAATTAACTTGTTAGATTTGTTTAGCCATCACTCTCATATCCCATTCAACCCGTCTAAAATCCAATAATTAAGAAAAAGTGAATTGTCAAAAACTAGGTTTTCAAAGAAAGTTTATTATCTTTCCATCTAAATTTATCTGAAACTTGCACATGACGTGAGGTACTTCTTTACCAAGTAGTAACAAACTATATAACTAAAACATTGTCTGTCATTTGGTAAAGGGTTCAGATTCGTATTGTGTACTCTTAACTCTGAAAGTAAAAGGTACACTTTACCCCCAGATTTTTCTTTGTACCCCCATTTTAAAACCTAAGGGGTACATGTACCCTCAAAATAAAAACCCAGTGGGCATGCTGTTAGTCAAAGAAGATCTCGTGTAATTATCTTTAGAATTAAGAAAGTAACAAGTGTTTTTGTGGGGACTCAGGGCTTTTTTTCCACAAATTGGGAAGACACCCTAGCCTTTCAAATTGGGAAATTTCGCGTGAACTTTGGTCAAATTGGGAAAAAGTTGAAACTAACAAGAAAGAAGTCAAAACATAAGCCATTTATTATTATCATGTGAGCAAAAATCCACACAACACTATTGTATTCACTAATTCAATCCATTACCAGAAGGCAAAATTCTAGACTAGTCCAAATTCAAATTCAGACTACTTTGAGATTTTTTTTCTCCCATTTGCAGGGTAGAAAACATTTTGAAAAATGAAGAAATTACTTGTACAAGCAAATTCTTTTTTTTCCACAATGTTTTCCCAACTTTTATTCTTGAAGTTGGGCTGGAGTAAGCTGCTCCAAGATGGACTAGGGAGTGATATTACTGATGAAGAAGTTGCAGATTGAGTAATTTTGTCATCTTGACATTGCTCTGTTGGCGGATTAAGTTCTCAACAGTCTGTGTGGCAGTGCTGTTCATCAACTACCAAAGGGCTGCTTGATCGGGGCTGGTCATATACGACAATTATGTCAGTAATGATCTGTTCGGTGACAGACAGTTCGGGGTCGCTTTTCTCAGTTGATACTTTACAACTTTTCACCACTCCGACGGTAAATAGACTTCTTTGAGTCTTATCGGCAACTCTTGAAGTGCTTTTCGGTAGTATTTACCATTTTAAGACATAATGACCTGATTGTCTGTGGATTATTTTCTTAACTCTGAAAGTAAAAGGTACACTGTACCCCCAGATTTTTCTTTGTACCCCCATTTTAAAACCTAAGGGGTTCATGTACCCTCAAAATAAAAACCCAGTGGGCATGCTGTTAGTCAAAGAAGATCTCGTGTAATTATCTTTAGAATTAAGAAAGTAACAAGTGTTTTTGTGGGGACTCAGGGCTTTTTTTC
This sequence comes from Fragum fragum, assembly GCA_946902895.1. Taxonomy (NCBI): domain Eukaryota; kingdom Metazoa; phylum Mollusca; class Bivalvia; order Cardiida; family Cardiidae; genus Fragum; species Fragum fragum. Next base: position 46,256,966 of record OX336370.1, read on the forward strand.
CACAAATTGGGAAGACACCCTAGCCTTTCAAATTGGGAAATTTCGCGTGAACTTTGGTCAAATTGGGAAAAAGTTGAAACTAACAAGAAAGAAGTCAAAACATAAGCCATTTATTATTATCATGTGAGCAAAAATCCACACAACACTATTGTATTCACTAATTCAATCCATTACCAGAAGGCAAAATTCTAGACTAGTCCAAATTCAAATTCAGACTACTTTGAGATTTTTTTCTCCCATTTGCAGGGTAGAAAACATTTTGAAAAATGAAGAAATTACTTGTACAAGCAAATTCTTTTTTTTCCACAATGTTTTCCCAACTTTTATTCTTGAAGTTGGGCTGGAGTAAGCTGCTCCAAGATGGACTAGGGAGTGATATTACTGATGAAGAAGTTGCAGATTGAGTAATTTTGTCATCTTGACATTGCTCTGTTGGCGGATTAAGTTCTCAACAGTCTGTGTGGCAGTGCTGTTCATCAACTACCAAAGGGCTGCTTGATCGGGGCTGGTCATATACGACAATTCAGGGCTTTTTTTCCTTCTTTAGTTGACGCCGATCTTCGGTGTCTTCCCAATCGCAAAAAGCCTCTTTTTTTCCCAACTGTGGCTAGAACATTTCCCCAAAGTCGACGATAATTTCCCAATTTTTGATACTCACTAAATCTTTGTGCAAGTCAAATACACATGTCATCAAAGAAGTGAAAGCAAAAGTTGTTTGTAAACGTCATAAGTTCTAATCCAATAAAATATGAAGGGTCACGCTATTTTGACTGGGCTGGTATCCATTCGATTTACAATTACTAGCCCTTAGTGTAAAAAGGCGGGTTACCAGGCTTTGTTTCCCTACTCGATTAAAGCCTAGACCGGTACCGCCGTCGACTTTACAAAGGCTTATTTGGTAAAGTCGACAGTGGTACCAAACCGAACTTTATTACTGACTGTCAAATGAATATATTTCCGAAATTGTTGTGCCAAACTAGTCTTAAATAGGTTTTTAAACTGTAAAATTGTAATTTATAGGTAGAATTGCGATTATGCTGAACGCTAAAACAGCAAAAACGTACTCGGCGCATTAAACAGAACATATTCTTAACAGGTTTTGTCGTATACGTCTTTCTACAACCCAATGCGTCTAACCAAAATGAGAATCATGTCTAAAATGGTAAATACTACCGAAAACCACTTAAAGAGTTGCCGATAAAACTCAGAGAAGTCTATTTACCGTCGGACTGGTGAAAAGTTGTTATGTATCAACTGAGAAAAGCGACCCCCAACTGTCACCGAACAGGTCATAAGTGACATAATTGTCGAATGTGACCAGCCCCATTCTAGCGGCCCTTTGGTAGTTGATGAACAGCACTGCCCCATAGACTGTTGATAACTTAATCCGCCAATAGAGCAATGTCAAGATTTCAATATTACCCAATCTGCACCATCTGCACCAGTAATATCACTCCCTAGTCCATCTACTTCAGTCTTGGAGCAGCTTACTCCAGCCCAACCTCAAGAATAAAAGTTGGGAAAACATTGTGGAAAAAGAAGAATTTGCTTGTATAAGTAATTTCTTCATTTTTCAAAAAGTTTCTCACCTTGCAAATTGGAAAAAAAATCTTAAAGTAGTCTGAATTTGAATTTGGACTAGTCTATAATTTTGCCTTCTAGTAATGGATTGAATTAGTGAATATAATAGTCTCGTGTGGATTTTTGCTCACATTTGATAATAATAATTTGCTTATGTTTTGACTTCTATCTTGTTAGTTTTAACTTTCCCAATTTGACCAAAGTTCGCGCGAAATTTCCCAATTTGAAAGGCTAGGGTGTCTTCCCAATTTGTGGAAAAAAAGCCCTGCAATTATGTCAGTAATGATCTGTTCGGTGACAGACAGTTCGGGGTCGCTTTTCTCAGTTGATACTTTACAACTTTTCACCACTCCGACGGTAAATAGACTTCTTTGAGTCTTATCGGCAACTCTTGAAGTGCTTTTCGGTAGTATTTACCATTTTAAGACATAATGACCTGATTGTCTGTGGATTATTTTCTCATATTTGTATTTCGACGTTGTTTAGACGCATTGGGTTGTTGAAAGACGTATACGACAAAACCTGTTAGGAATATGTTCTGTTTGATGCGCCAAGTACGTTTTTGCTGTTTTAGCGTTCAGCATAATCGCAATTCTACCAACAAATAACAAGTTTGCAGTTTGAAAACCTATTTCAGACTAGTTTGGCACAACAAATTAAGAAATATATTCATTTGACAGTAAGTAATAAAGTTCGGTTCGTTCTATTTGGAACGAATCGTGTTGGACCAATTTTCCCGGCTTTAATCGAGTAGGGAAACAAAGCCTGGTAACCCGCCTTTTTACACTAAGGGCTAGTAATTGTAAATCGAACGGAAACCAGCTCAGTCAAAATAGCGTGACCCTTTAAATTTTATTGGATAACTTATGACGTTTACAAACAACTTTCGTTTTCACTTCTTGGATGACATGTGTATTTGACTTGCACAAAGATTTCGTGAGTATCAAAATTGGGAAATTATCGTCGATTTTGAGGGAAATTTTCTAGCCACAGTTGGGAAAAAAAGAGGCTTTTTGCGATTGGGAAGACACCGAAGATCGGCGTCAACTAAAGAAGGAAAAAAAGCCCTGGGACTGGTGTATTTTTCTTCAGTTGCATCCCTTGATATTATATATACATGTAGGACATAACAAGAGCCATGTCAGACATGGCCATCCCCCACTGTAAAAGCTTGATAGTAAAGTGAAGCCAGTTAGATTTAGGCTTCATGTACACTGCAATTCTTCTCAATGAATTCCATAATAGCTATTATACTCGACAAGATCTATCCACCTATGAAGTTTCAGGTTAAAAGCTATCATACTTTCAGAGATATGCTCCAGACAAAATCTAAGTCTTTAAAACAAGAAAGGGCAATAACTCCAAAATTATGCAAGCAAGAGTTGTGGTTCTTGTGCACTGCACTTCTCCTCAACAAGATCTATCCACCTGTGAAGTTTCAAGTTAATAGCTATTCTACTTTTAGAGACATGCTCCGGACAAAATCAAAGTCTTTAAAACAAGAAAGGGCAATAACTCCAAAATTATGCAAGCAAGAGTTGTGGTTCTTGTGCATTGCACTTCTCCTCAATGGGATCTATCTACCTATGAAGTTTCAAGTTGATAGCAATTACACTTCAGAGATATGCTCCAGACAAGTTTAGTGACGGAAGGACGGAATGAGGGAATGACGGACAGAGACCATTACTATATCCCCTTCGCCGACACGGGGGGGGGGGGGGGGGGGGGGAAATGCCCTGAGATGGAAAGCAAGACCAAATCAGAATAAAAAATTTTCATTCACCTCCTCTATGTCATCTTTTAGTTCATAGTTATTTGAAACAAGAAATCCAACTTTAGATGAATCCATTCCTGGTCAAAATTTATCTTTTTTTTCTCCAAAAGTTTCAGTCACATTTTGATTAGTCTCGCACATGTACAAATTCACATTGTTGACATTTCTGTCAATCTATTTTTAGCAACAATTTCCGGTTACACTGCCGCCATACTTTTCTTCTCTAGAGTAGAAAAAATCTTATAAAGCCTTTTAAACACGTCAATCCTGTTAAGCAATGAACCAGTTGCAATGAAAAATTATTCAATTGGTCACTGAGTCTTTAATTTTTGGTGATATATGCTTAATTACGCAGAATTTAGCGTTTTTCTGGGAGCAACTTTCTTGCAAGTCCTTTTTCCTTGTACCATAATTCGACATTATCAGTTGTCGTTACTAGTGAGAAATATTTTCAAAATGTATGTTAATCCAACGAACAAATTCTTTGTTCACAGATTAATTTTGAAATGTTCGCACCCCGAAATATGTCTTAGGACCTACAACAAACTTAGGCACCAAATCATTTTACGACATCATGAACAATGGAAAAGTGTTGAACCCATTCTGAACTAAATGGCTTCACTTAAACAAGCTCTCATTGAAACACAGTGTTTTATTTCAAATAATTTAAACGTGATTATCTTGTGCTACGGATTAACCGAAGCGCCAATTCAAAAGTATCACCATTACGATCTGGAACAATATCTGAGTCGCGGGACTAGAATTTAGAAATTACGACTGTTTTAACAAATCAAAGTGCTGTCAGCACCATAATCGTTCGTAACTGAACTACCGAACACGAATCAATGTTTTTGTTGTCGTCGCTGATCAAGTTCGACGCCGGCATATTCTTTTAAAATGATAATAATGATAAATAAAATAAAATAGCATCACTGTTCGCTTTTAGCGCCGGTTATTTTTATGTCATCAGGATCAATTAGGTCAGCAGCCAATGAGTAAATCTCATGGTTTATCAGTTTCTGGTAGGCTAATGCCAATGCCAATCAACGTAGCTTTTCAGTAGGTTACAATATCCCAAAGTAATATGCATTTGGTAGTCAGTGACTTTGTTGAGATATATATATATATAGAATAGAATTGCTAAATATAGAACTGGTATGCGGAGACCGTGTGTGCTGTTGTGTCAGATACTATATGAGCCTGTGCGTGACATTTCCAACACTGGATGTGCGTGACTCGCACACATTGAGCACCCTGGTCAGCCATTCGGGGCAATTAGAACATTCGCTGATTGTTTAAAGAAGCTTTGGGTCAGTATCTTTCTCAAGCCCGAGAGCGGAGAGTGAAGACTATGATCAGACTGTGCGGGTGCACAGGCTGATCTGAGTCTTTGACTTGGCGCACATGTGTAATGGTTGGAAATGTCAAGAATGTGCTCATATATGTTATTCAAACATTCTGTTTTGGGGAATGCCTCGGTAGCGCACAGTCTCTTGCACTCGGTTCATTTCCATTCAGCTCTGTAATGGGCCCAGTATATAGTCCGCCAATAGGTTATCATTTACATTGATTGAATGATTAATTGAATGGGGTTTAACGCCACTTTTAACAGTATTTCAGTCATATCGCGGCGACTGGAGCCCCTAACATTGGATTCCTGGTAATTCTTACACCAGTACTACCATTACATCCTTTCCTATAGCTTCCAGTTGCTATCCCACTTAGGTTTACGATTATCCACTCATTGGTGAGAGACAAATATTGGAAAGGATATGTGCCGCCGCCGGGGATCGAACCCATGACATCCCACGATAGAAGATTAGGGGTCTGATGTGCTGCCGACTGCACTACGTCATCATTTACAAGTTATAAGCAATGACTTCTTTTCCCACAATGATTCCCGTCATGACGGTAAAACTTGAAATCACAGGTACGTAAATACCAGATTGGTTGTACAAGAAATGGATAAATCAAAGCTCATAATCATAAAAGTTCTAGTGAAAAGTTACTGTCAAAAATGGTAAAATCGCAATTATAAATGCTTCTGCAAAACCCCTTAACTATGATCTCTGAATTTTGTTTGACGTCACATCATTATCATTAATATAAGTATTTTTTGTTGTTGTTGTTATCCTTCTTCTTTATTATTTTTGCTAGGTATATCCAAACATTTCACATGAACTTCTAGTGGCGCAGATAGTTACCAGTTTTGACAGCAATTCAGGGCATTACTTAACCCTTTCCTATTTCAAGCCGGAATTTTACGTTCCTGATTTTATACTCGAGAAAAAGCAATTTCTCCTTTTTCCATAATATTTTCTTTCGCATAGAATTGTTTCATTTCAAATGACATCCAGTTTTCATTGTCGTCTGCACCAGGCCTCTTTTAACGGTTTGAGTAGTAAATTTCCAAAATCGAGAAACTGAACATGCAGTATTCTCTAGCTGTTATTTTAAGTTTAGTAGAGAAGCCTTGTAGCCCAGCCTCAATCTGTACGTAGAGCTCAGAGTGAAAACTTTGATATGACTGTACAGATCCAGAGGTTGGTCTGAATCTTTACTTTGTATATATGTTTTACGATTCAAAATGCCATGCATATTACGTGTACCCTTATCAGTTTCGTGAGGTGACCGGATGTTCACTGCTCTAATGACGTTATCATTCGGTTTTTCTGACAAGAGATGGGATCATCAGTTTTTTCTCATATACTAAATAAAATTTAAGACAAGAATGTGAGTGTAATTCTGTGACGTTTTTTAACACACAGGTGTGCTCCAAAATTATTTTGGTTTTGTAACAATTTTGTTAACTATAGATTGGCGAATGCCGGCAGGCGGTTTTCCGTGGTATCATTACCGAATTTGTACCGTGCGTTAAATACAAAACCATTTATTTGATTTCAAAATATTATATAGATTTTTGGATTGTTAACCTTAGATGTCTATTGAATAATAAAATAATGGGATAAGATTCGTTAGTTTTGTCAAAGTTTTCGTGTAACCTAAATATCTTTTAGAAATGTAATAAGTTTTACGTTTATACCATAAAGGGAGGTAACAGAAATCACTGAGCTAGTTGTTTGACCAGGTTTGACCAGGTTTGAGAAAGCTTGAAATTGACTGGTGCTGTCATTTGAAATGCTGATTTGCAATTTGTTAGTAACTTTCTAAATGGGCAGATGTAGCCGTAGTTACGACGTTTTGGGTTAAATACCTAACGATAATAGATTGTTCGCTGGCTTAACAAGTAATTCATGGTCAGTAATATATAATAAAATAAAATGTTTGACTGAAGATCTATATGTCGTAACTGTAGCTTCAATAATTTAATCCTTAGTTTTGTCCATCAGAAACGGGCGTTCTGATTAGTAGAAAAAAAAAATCATACCTCCATGAACAAAATTTTGGTCACGCGGCAATTTTGTATGCTTCCGCACAAAATAGTTCCATACAAACAGGTATAAAGATTTTCAAGTTTTTGCTTTTTTCTCTCGATACTTTTAAATTATAAGAAATGAAGAGTGTATTTTTTTGTTTTCATGGAGGTATGAACCGAAAAACATAATCACACTTCGCGTATTCATACAGTGTGATTAGTTTTTTTCGGTTCATACCTACATGAAAACAAAAAAATATTCTCTCTTCATTTCTTAAATAAACTGCAGTTACGGCGTTTCAGATGTCAATTCAACAGAAATGTCGAAGTTAACTGCTTGGATTGCCATAAGTCAGTTTTTCAGCGATCCGTCTATTTTAGACTGCTTGACAATCACTAATCAGGGGCGTATCCAAGATTGACTTAAGAGTGAACGCAGGGTTTGGATAACCATAGCAACCGTGTGATTGTCCGAGACTGGCTTGGCTCATCCTACCTTTATATCACTGAAAAGGGCTGAGTGATATATAGAGAGACCAATTCATGCTGATGGAACGATCCATCGAAAGATATGCACATTCTACGGCATACCGACTTGAGGAAGAGCTTCTAGAAAGACAAAAATAACGGTAAAATACTCAGAAAGGCTTATTTCTTTCCAAATTTGGTCTTTTTTGAGTCTTGTTATTACGTGACATTGTTTACTATTGTCATGCTATCAAAACAAGTGCTCATAATTAATCATAGTATCATTTTTTACCTAGCATTGATAGTTTTTTATCTTCAAAGATACTGAGTCGTCAAAATCTTTATTTTTTCTATTAAATTCAATTTACTCTTGAATTACTTCCAAACAATTTTTTTCTTATTTTCTATCAGAACTGTCCTGTTTTCAAAAAATAATATGCCTTCCAAATATGGTGACCTGAATATTCATTTGCTATCGTTTTGGCGGGAAGCCCGAGATTTCGTGAGATCTCGCTGTCAAACAGCAAAAATGGCTGACATTTGATTCAAAATGGCCAAAAAACTTGGAGTTTGCGATGGTGACTTAAATGCACAGAATATCCGACTTTATGAGATTTACATTTATTTAGATTGATCTATAGATAAATGGTTAAGGTTCATTTTGGTATTAAATTTGCGTTTGTACTATTTACACAACTTCCAAAAAGCAACCTCAAAGTGCCCGGAGTCACTTCGGGCTCTGCAACAAAGAGCAAAGAAGGGGGGGGGGGTCGTAGCCATCGCAAGCAGATTATAAGTAAGAGGGATACGATATCTCAAGTAATTCCACAATATCCCGCTTTTTGACCCCCACCACCCCAGGATAAAACTATGACACTTTCTTCACTCTTCACAATGTTTTCTACCCAAAAAAGCTTAATTTTTTTTTTAAACCCATTTCCACACAATAGCGATTTTTGGCGCCCCTAATGATAAGCATTTGGGGAAAAGTTGTGGAAAATGAAGAAATTGCTTCTTACAAGCAATTTCTTCATTTCCACAATGTTTTCTACCACGAAAGTTAAAAAATATAAAATTTCATAAATCATTATTAAATCTGCGACACTCTCATTGGGTCGAAACAGGAGCGCGAATCTTTCCTCATCTTTATTTCTTGATAGTTGGACATCGTCAATGTTCATAAGGCTACACGTCTATCCGGGGCTGTACTCGCACTTTCTACTTCTCTGCAAGGTGCAACGTAAAATGAAATTAGTTCTAAATGGTTGAAATTGGTTTTTCTTCTGACAACTTTGTGTTTTTATGGATATGACGTAGGTCCTACGTCATTACTTTTCTTTTCACAAGTTATTTCTTATTGGATCAAGTGGGTGTCAATTGTTTTATCAGTAAAAACATGTCTCTGGGCCTAGATTACACAATTTGTGTATCATTTTATAATGTCAATGACAAAATAAAATACATGCGAATACAAGCGCCCGTGAGAATGGGGGGGGATATCGGGGTTCAAAGTTCACTTCCGGTCTAAAGACTATTTGATTGGTCGATTATTTCTTTAATTCTTTAATAGCGATCCGTCTCTTACGCTGGACATACGACAATTTGATCTTCTAACAATGCTTGTTTACGCTACTCATTCAAATATCAAAACGCTACCCTACGTGGCGATTCTTTTCCAAGTTTTATATCTGGAAAATTGACCCTCACTTCTTGACAAGTCTATTGTTAATCGTCCCTGATTATTACGTTTCTGTGATAATATACTGTAGAATCATTGTTAAAAAATTCCTTGCTAAAAGCAATTTCTTCTTTTCCCACAATAGTTTCTATCAAATGGTTTCATTTTGAACTGTACTTACCTTACAGTGTCGTCTGCTACTCTTTTGAATTTGTACGAATCTAAAGTTTTGAATAACAGTAAAGGATTAAACTATTTACTTTATCATTTATTCCTGAAAACGTTCACGCATCTTTGATTAAACGTTTTCGATTATTGTTGCATTTAGAAGCGCTTACCTCAAATATTTGTGAAGTTCATTGCAGGTATGAAGAGCTGTGTCAACTGCCTTGGTTGTAAAGTGACCTCTATTTCCCTTGCCGTATAACCAGGACAGAGCGGCCACACAGAGCGATGTGCATTAATTACCGGCATATATACAGAGCAACATACTCTGGTTCTTGGTTCCCCTAATGAACGCAGTCAGATCTGAGGAAAATAAGATTTGAACTTTTAAGGTGTCTCACTCTCTAGTTTGTACATTTGTGAAATATAAACTCAACACTGGACTAAATAAATAAATAAATAAATAAGTAAATAAGTAAATGAATAAATAAAAGGGCGTGTCACTCATTAACGCATTTAACCAAATCCCACATGATAACATTTCAGACCAGTCCAAATTCAAAGCAGTTGCAGACGACAATTTTAAGTAGAAGAAATCTTTAAGATCTTTGTCTTTTGGGGTAGATAACATTGTGAATAACGAAAAAATTGCATGTTACAAACAATTCATTCATTTTTCACATTGTTTTCCAAAGCCTTTTTCTTTGGGCGTAAAAAGAGGGATTGTTCGGGAATGGCTTAGCCCATTCGCAAACAATGGCGCTTTTAAACGACCATCAATATAAAAGCTTTGGAACACATTGTAGAAAGAAAGAAATTGCTTGTATCAAGCAATTTCTGTAGAACACGGATCGATGTTCACTGAGTATCTAGTGGAAACACACTCTGATTCTTTTTACCTCTAATGATCGCATTTGGATCGGTGAAGTATAAGTTTTGAACTTTAGGTGGGAGGGGGTATCGATTAGTTTTTCCTTATGGTATTTCCTCACCCATTCCCACACAATCGCGCTTTTTTACGCCCCTGAAGAAATACATTAAAGAAAACATTGTGAGAAAAGGAGAAATTGCTTGAAACAAGCAACTTATCCTTTTATCACAATGTTTTCTACCATATCTGGGCCTTAGTTTTCAATTTCAAAGAGATTTGAATTGCCGTCTGTAATTTATGTCAATTCGGACCAGTCCAAAATCGTGGTAATGTGTTAATAGCCTACGTATCCAGTTATTAAATCGTGAAGAAAGTTGCATTGACTTGTGACGTGTCCACCGGCTGTTCTCATGCGTTCAGCTGAAAGAGTTAGAACTTTGATAACTCGCTCCTGCCTCAAAATAAACGTGATCGTGACGTCAACTCGAGTTATATTCGCCAGCAAATTTTCAATTCGGCAAAGCTCAGTTCAAAACTGTTGGAATTAAGAGCTTATATCAATATAGACACTAATAAAAGTTTTGTCCGAACCCCATGATTTGGAGTGAATTGGAAACAATTGAAATGTTGTAATGGGGAAATAGATTAATGATATTCATGCAATGCCAACTTAAAAACAAACAGAAAACAATCCGATTTTTTATATAATCTTAACACCTGCTAGCTCATGTGAATTGTGTGCAAATTTAGTCTTAAACCATTGGTTTCTCACCTAAATCCTATTACCAATTACAGTATTTGATTCCTTTGTTGGATTAATTCTAGGATACTAGAGAGAGAGAGTGTGTGTGTGTGGGGGGGGGGGGGGGTCTGCGGTTCAGTAAAGGCAGAATCTATTGAACGAGTTCATTTAAAATTCAGCAAACGGTTATTAGGTGTAAAGTCAACAACAAGCTCGTTTACCGTATGTGGCAAATTAGGGCCTACCTAATGTACATTTCACTGTCCATATTTTTGATCCATATTATCAATTCAGAAAGTATTCTTTTTCAAATCGGTACATTTGTATCCTGAATGACTGCGAAAGAGGCTGTATGAACTTGTTTTGGAGAAGTATGGAACAACTCTAGAATTATAAACGCTTCCCCCTTTTAATAAAACGGCGAATTATTGATGTATTTATACAATGTTTCCATAATAATATTCTCTATTTCCTTCTAGAAAACTATTTACTAGTTCTACCCTATCAAAATAGAATCGTAGTTAGCAAACATATAAATCTCACCTATTAAGAATCGGAAGCGGTACACATGGTAATAATATAATTGAAAGATTCAAACACACCCGACCCATATGTAATAGCAATGATAATGAAGACGAATTTCATTTCCTTTTGTTCGCACCCCCCCAAAAAAAAAAAAAAAAAAAAAAAAACAAAAACCCAACAATAACAACAACAACAACAACAACAACAAAAGTTAAAACAGTCTTTATCGAAAAAAAAAAAAGTTATACACCTGCCCAAGTATGCAGAAATTTGTTCGCCTCTTGCATTCGTATAACCGGAAGACTCTTTTAGATCTAGCTAAGTACATTGTATACCAAATTCGCACTGGATCCAAGCACCTACAGTTTAAAGTTAATTTCAAACACTCAAAGTTATCTTTTAAACAAATCTTATTTTGTCATTGTTTGTTTTAAATATACCTCATTTTCTATGTTAACTTACCAGTAACACTTTACGTAAAATTGAAATAATTAACTTTGTCATGTATTTTGTTTGTATGTATCATGTCTTTGTACGTTCGGTATGACTAGTAGCTAGAAGCAGCTTATGTCGAATAAAATATGCATATTTCTATAAATAATGCCGGACCTTTTAAAAAGAAATATGGTGTGTTGTGGGCGGAATTGACCAATCGCGTCTGTCAATCAAAAAATCTACCGACCAATTAAAACATTTATTCAGCCCGAGCCTGTGATTTCAATTTTCAACAACTAGCCAATTCCAGATGAAAAGGTCAATATGTAGAAGTCAGTGATTGTAGAAGTCAGTCTGTTGTAGTCCCTCGCAGTTGGTAGCGCGTCGGACTGTCAATCTAGAGGTCCCGGGTTCGATCCCCGACGGCGGCACTCATCCTTTCCGACTATTTGTCTCTCAACAATGGGTCGATAATCGTAGACCTATGTGGGATAGCAGCTGGAGGCTAGGAAGGGATGTAATGGTAGTACTGGTGTGAGAAATACAAGGATTCCATTGTTAGGTGCTCCAGCCGCCGCGATATAACTGAAAAATTGTTGAAAGCGGCGTAAAACCCCATTCAAACTGTTGTAGTCCCTACTAGTAGTGGGTATTATTTGTCAGTTGTAGTAGGACTACAAATACTCAGATTAACCCATTCCCACACAGTGACACTTTTAAACGCCTCTCAAGAAAAACAATTGGGAAAACATTGTGGAAAATGAAGAAATTGCTTGTAACAAGCAATTTCTTCATTTCCCACAATGTTTCCTACCAAGAAAGTTGAAAAAAATAAAATATTCATATACGTGAAATTGACGTCTGCAACTTCCATCAATTTGGACCAGTCTAAAATTTTACCGTCTGGTAATGGGTTAAGAAGTTTGTCTGTAGTCCCCACTAGAAGTTTGTCTGTGATTCAGTCAATCAATAGTAGTCGGACAACGAAATTCACATGTTATATTGAGTCTGTCTCTAGTAGTTACCGTTAGTTTATAGCAATAGTCTACAGTTGTAGTCGGGCTACAAATCTCACGTGTAGTTGCAAGTCTGTAGTCCCCACTATAAGTCAGTCTATGATTCAGTTAGTATGTATTAGCCACTAGCTAAAGCTGTACAATAAAACTATGTAGTACTCAGTCTCTAGTCCCAGCTATAAGTCAGTATATGATTCAGTCAGTCGGTAGTTGTATCAAGTTGTGGTCGGAGTACAAAGTTCATATATAGCCGTCAGACTTTAGTCCTTACTACTGAGTCTTGATTTCAATCTAAATAGTAATCACTAGTTGTAGTCGGACTATAGTACTCTTGTGGAGTTAGTCTATAGTCCTAACTAATGCACTTATGTCGTCTTTAGAACTATAGTCGACGACAGTCTATCGGTAATTCACGCTGTTAGGCAGTCAGGGTTAGTCAGTTTTAGCAAATATCAGTAGTTGTAATCAATTGTCTTTCGAACTATAATCGGCGGTCAATCGGTAAATCACGTTATTTTCAGCCAAGGGCAGTCAGTTGTAGCAAATTTCATTAGTTGTAGTCAGTCGTCTTTCGAACTATAGTCGGCAGTCCATCGGTAAATCACGTCGTTAGTCAGTCAAGGTAAGTCAGTTGTAGCAAATTTCATTAGTTGTAATCAGTCCTCTTTCGAACTATAGTCGGCAGTCCATCGGTAAATCACGTCGTTAGTCAGTCAATGTAAGTTAGTTGTAGCAAATAGCAGGAGTTGTAGTCAGTCCTCTTTCGAACTATAGTCGGCAGTCCAACGGTAATTCACGTTATTTTCAGTCTAGGTAAGTCAGTTGTAGCAAATTTCATTAGTTGTAGTCAGTCGTCTTTCGAACTTTAGTCGGCAGTCCATCGGTAAATCACGTCGTTAGTCAGTCAAGGTAAGTTAGTTGTAGCAAATAGCAGGAGTTGTAGTCAGTCCTCTTTCAAACTATAGTCGGCAGTCCAACAGTAATTCACGTTATTTTCAGTCAAGGTAAGTCAGTTGTAGCAAATTTCATTAGTTGTAGTCAGTCGTCTTTCGAACTATAGTCGGCAGTCCATCGGTAAATCACGTCGTTAGTCAGTCAAGGTAAGTCAGTTGTAGCAAATTTCATTAGTTGTAGTCAGTCGTCTTTCCAACTAGTTCATCGGTAATACACGTTGTTAGTCAGTCTATGTTAGTCGGTAATCACGAGCAGCAGTCGTCTTTGGATGTTGTCAGAAATTTAGTAAGTATGCTAGTTTTAGTTAGTCAGAAATAGAAGTTACATAAATCTTTCAATGTATTAGTGGCTGATCGAAGAAGTCATACTTCAAGTTATTCCAAAGCTAGTGATCGATACATTGTTAAAAAGGCTCGATTAATGATTGTATCACTGTACATAAACCCTCGAATTTTCAGTATTTTAGTTTGGTTAAGCAAACCTTTGCTTTTGATGCTCTGATAAATATCCGATTCTTATAACCTTTAATATCACGCCCTGTAATTATCTAAATGTGAAATAATCTATTATCGACATGATGTTCAAGGTCGAGCTAAATGGAAATTTTCTCAAGAATAATTTCATAAACTCAGCGAAAAAAGTAAAGCTGTTCAAAATACATTAGGGATACTGTCTATTTCAAGACAACGTAACAGATCTAGAGGTATCAAGATTTTTTTCTAAGTGGCGTAAACGCCCTTTAATCATTTCCAATAAACTCGCGCTTTTTTACCCCCCCCCCCCCCAAAAAAGCCCATGAGAAACAATGTGGAAAATGAAGAAATTTCTTTTTACAAGCAATTTCTGCATTGTCCACAATGTTTTCTTTACAAAAATACAAAGATTTTTGGAAAATTCATCAACTCTTGTCGTCTGCCACTCAGTTGAATTGGAACCAGTCTGAAATTTTGTCGTTTTTTTACCTTCAATTTCATGCCATTATAAAGTAAATCTTTCACTGTATAAAGAGCTTCAAAAAGCAGTGTTTATCCTCTCATTTAAGCTATAACAACTTGGAAAATTAAAATTTGAAGAATAAAAACTTTGCCCTAAATCTAATGTAAAGTCCCCTCAAGGAAGAAATTACCACTTACCTATCGGCCGTGGGAGACTTTCGTTTCTTTGCATACATGGCATACAATTATCGACCAACGACATTTTTTATTGTTGTTTATGGATACACTTCGTGTATGAATTTGTAAAATTAAGAAGAATACATTGAAAAAAAGTTGTTTTCGCGAAATGTTAGTTTGCGTTGCGCGTTTTAACGTTGCGATGAGCGACGAAACTGATAACGTAGACGTTACGTTTGGCAACGCTTAATACGACGTGAATGTAGGCCCTTTAATATTCAGACTTTAGTTTAATCTTAGAACAGACTTTTTTTAATTCATGTACTCTGTAAAAGTTATCGTTCATTTTGAAAAGATAATTCTCTATACGACCAGATTTTTCCAGTGGAAATAAAAATTTTGAAGCGTCATTATTTATAGGCCAGTTTCTAGGGAACTATATTCTGCGTACTGACGTCTTTTTGTGTAACGTCGTTGATACGTCATCGTTTTGTGTTGATTGGGGGAAAATTGAAGAGGCGATAATTTACTCTTAATTTTTACGAAAAAGCTTGGAAAGTTCTCTAAAAGCAGATTCGCAGGTCTACCCTTAGTCAACTGGTGGTGCAGATTCTACAATGACCTGTCGGTTAAAACACTTTGAACTGTCGCGCGAAAGGAAACTGTCGTGGAAATGCATAAATTATCTTTGTCAGACTATAAGTGGATTATCCCATTACCAGACAACAAATTTTAGACTAGCACAAATTTGAAAAAAATGCAGACGACGATTTTTTATTTTTTGTTTTTTGAGGTCTACAACTTTGTGGATGATGAAGCAATTGCTTGTAACAAGAAAATTCTTCATTGTCGACACTGTTTTCAAAGCTTTTTTTCCTTGAGGGTGTCAAAAAGCGTCACTGTGAAGGAATGGGTTCATCGTTGAAGGTTCACCAGAGTCGTATCTTTCGTGTTTTACGTTGGGTTGATAAAATTAACAAGACATTCTGCTACATTATATGAGCGTATGCGCGACATTTCCAACCAATACACATGTGCGCCAAGTAAAGACTCAGATCAGCCTGTGCATCCACACAGTCTGATCAGAGTCTTCACTCTGCGCTCTGTAGATAGATACTGACCTAAAGCTTAATTCTTTAAACAATCAGCGAATATTCTAATTGTCCCGAATGGCTGTCCAGGGTGCTCAGTGTGTGCGAGTCACGCACATTCGAAATGGTTGGAAATGTCACCCATAGGCTCATATAGTATTCATTACCTACGATAACAAGCCGCACTATATCCTCTGCTTGGTCCCGAACACTATATATTAATGAATTTCATAGATGAATGATTGCTTTTACATTTACAATAATTTAATATTAAGTTTCGTTTATCAGAAACGGGCGTTCTGATTGGTCGAAAAAAAAAAAAAAAATACTCATAACTCCATGAACAAAATTTTGAGCACGCAGCACTTTTATATGCTTCCGCACAAAATAGTTCCATACAAAAAGGTATCAAAATATTTAAAGGTTTGGGGTTTTTTCGCTCGATGCTATTAAATTATAAGAAATGAAGAGAACATTTTTTGTTTTCATGGAGGTATGAACCGAAAAACCTAATCACACAATGTATGAATCCAATGTATGAATCCGCTTCGGAGGAATGTTTCGATATTTTGTGAGACCGAAGGTCGAGTGGAATATCAAATTTTCCTCTGATACCGAAGATGTTGTAGCCTCTGATACCGAAGATGTTGTAGCCTCTGATACCGAAGATGTTGTAGCCTCTGATACCGAAGATGTTGTAGTCTCTGATACCGAAGATGTTGTAGCTTCTGATACCGAAGATGTTGTAGCCTCTGATACCGAAGATGTTGTAGCCTCTGATACCGAAGATGTTGTAGCCTCTGATACCGAAGATGTTGTAGCCTCTGATACCGAATATGTTGTAGTCTCTGATACCGAAGATGTTGTAGCCTCTGATACCGAAGATGTTGTAGCCTCTGATACCGAAGATGTTGTAGTCTCTGATACCGAAGATGTTGTAGCCTCTGATACCGAAGATGTTGTAGTCTCTGATACCGAAGATGTTGTAGCCTCTGATACCGAAGATGTTGTAGCCTCTGATACCGAAGATGTTGTAGCCTCTGATACCGAAGATGTTGTAGCCTCTGATACCGAAGATGTTGTAGCCTCTGATACCGAAGATGTTGTAGCCTCTGATACCGAAGATGTTGTAGCCTCTGATACCGAAGATGTTGTAGCCTCTGATACCGAAGATGTTGTAGCCTCTGATACCGAAGATGTTGTAGCCTCTGATACCGAAGATGTTGTAGCCTCTGATACCGAAGATGTTGTAGTCTCTGATACCGAAGATGTTGTAGCCTCTGATACCGAAGATGTTGTAGCCTCTGATACCGAAGATGTTGTAGTCTCTGATACCGAAGATGTTGTAGCCTCTGATACCGAAGATGTTGTAGCCTCTGATACCGAAGATGTTGTAGTCTCTGATACCGAAGATGTTGTAGCCTTACTATCACGATCGTATAGAAGTATTCCATTTAATATATACACATGTCTTATTAAATAAATTCGATGAAATGATAAATAAAATATATACATATATTTCCCTTTCCCTTTACCATTCTGATTACCTATATTATGACGTCACCTACAGAAGGAAAGTGACATATCGCAGCTACAGTAGGCCTAGCCTTATCAGTGTAAAACCTTAATCCGATGTATTTAATATTCATTAGAGACGCTTCTAATGGGTCCCAACAACATAGGATTTAGAGAGAACTCTGTAGTAATAATCATTTATAAAATCGAATCAATCCTTCAATATTTCTGAAAATGTGTTTATAACCCATTCCAACTCAATCCCTCCTTTTTACGCATCTCTAGAAAAAGGCTTTGGAAAACATTGTGGAAAATGAAGAAATTGCTTGTATCAAGCAATTTCTTCATTATCCACAATGTTTTCTATCCAAAAAGGTGTGAAAAAATAATAAAACTCCATCAACTTGAAATTGTCGTCTGCATCTTCTTTCGATTTGGACCAGTCTTAAATTCTGTCAAGTGGGAATGGGTTAAGTGGCCATGTTCTGAAGCGACCACTTTTTGGTCGTCCAATGAGTCGTCGCTTAATACAAGATTTACTGTATATGAATTTTTTAATAAAAACAACATTGATTTCAGAACAAAAACGGTTATTGAAATGATATCAGTTAGTGGCCTGAGTTCAGAAAAGAGTGTCGAACCAACTTTTTTAATTACAATAAAATGTTGAGACTGTGACCAAAATCATTTTGACGAGAGCTATTGCTTTGCACAGCTTTAGGAAGCTAAATTGTTAGATATACAAGTTTTACTAAGGAAATAAAGACAAGTTTGTCTATCATAAGGTTTCAAGAAATCGTTGTCAATGGTGGATAAATAGTTTTAAAGATATAATTTTATCTCACTTTACCCTTTTTTTCTTAAAAAAAAAAAAAAAATCTTAACAATTTTCTTCAACTTTTTGATTAGAAAATATTGTGTAAAATGAAGAAATTGCTTGTGACTGTTTTTCTTGAGTGGCGCCCAAAGGCGTCACTGTACATTAACGTTAGTAGGCTACCATTAAGCCTTACTCCCCGAATGCTCGCGTCAGGGACATGTCGGTTAGAACTTTATAACAACTCCGTCCCCATCATATTCCGAATTAGAATTGGGTTTTTCTGACATCGAACTCCAACTCTGGCCACGAGTATATCAGTATTAAGAAATGTCTAACGTTACTTGAATTGAACTTAGAAAGTATCTACTTTAGTCATAACAATTTACAAGCCAACCACTTTCCTTGGGAAAACCAGCGATTCCCGGTTACAGCTGAACTAAACGATAAGACGAAGTTGACGGATTGTCCATAACCTACGACCGATAATCCGGATTGACAAATCAAATCATTGTCTGTTTACATCTAACATTTGTATCTAGTTAATTGTGACTCGACCGAAGTCAGTAAATTCGTGTTAACTACCACCAGTGAAAGCTGTAGTTACGAGGTTTAGGTCGTCATGCTGCCATGGCTGTTAGCTGGTGTAACTCAGTGATCGCATTACCACAAAACAATCTTAATTACTTCCCTTTACAAAAAAATAGGTATTATTATAATACTAATAAATATTGTTGTAATACTATAATAATAAACAAAAGTATTAAAAAATATCATAATTATCTATATGAACTTAGGACTTGACTCAAACAAATTCATCAATTAAAATGAGCTAACCCCTGTAAGATTGATTACTTTTTCATATTTACACTATTTCCCTCTCCTTGTTGCCTGCCGACTCCGGCGGTATGACAATATAATAGCTCGCCTTTCACAGCTTGTTACATGTGAAAGAAATTTTGCATCTGCACATAAGTGCGGAGCTAACAATCGTGTACTACTGAAGACGGCTAGCATCACCGAACTGTGAGGAGGCTCCGGTTCATTTTAAACCGGCTCTTGCACAGAATTTGAAAGCAAAAACTTGATTCGGATCTCAGCATTCAAATTTCTAACTGTGATACTTTCAGATATTTCAAAGATGATTTTGTAGTAAATGCCTGTTCAGGTCTTTGATAAAGGAAAGAAAAGAAGCAAATCTATTTCGTGTTACGAGACGCAAAACTAGTCATCGAAGTACATCCCCAATGGAACCGGAATTCATCGGGTAAACACCTTATATCTCAATTGCACCGAAAGTTTCCTGCGCTATGGCTATCGGTCGAAAATGTGTAATACAGTGAGAAATGTTTCAATGACGGGTTTTCGTGAAAATTAAACTTGACAGCACTGCGCTACTTTTGTGTTATGCTCGCTCCCAGTCTCACTGATATTTATTTGTTATATATTTACGATTTTAGTTAAAACGCCGTGTCTTCATTCTGTAATGCATTCACACGTTTGTTAGGAGTCGGTTTAGCTGGTTTTGTAATAAAAAATACTGTTCATAATTTAAAAAAAAAACTTACGTGAGGAGAGAAAAGAAGGGGGAAAAGTGGCGTTATTAGACGCCAAAAAAATCAGCGAAGCACATGCAACCCGAATGGAGCCGGAATTATACGTTATCTGTCGATTGTACCGAAAATTGCCTTAAAAAAGGTTTTCATGACGTTTCAAAAACACTGATCACTGGCTTCCGCTATCAATACACTACAGGCGTGATTTACATCAGCCGAAGACAAAAATATCACATAAGATTAAATTTCTAGTGATTTTAGAAGATTTACATAAAGGAAGAAAGAATGTTTATCGTGAAAATGATGCATTAATAACTATTGGAATAGCAAATGCATTCCAAATATCAAATTTTCATGGAATTCTGCGTAAGAGCCGCTTAAACCCTTTCCTGTTCAATCCCTGGTTTTACGTCCATGTGTTTTCTTACTTAAGAAAACAATGTGGAAAAAGATGAAATTGCTTGTCACAAGAAGTTTATATTTTTCGTTTGTTATTTTTTTCCACAAAATTTCCTTTTTTCGTTTTTTATTTTTTTCCACAAAATTTTATATCCTACCGAATGGTTATTTTTCACATAAAATCAACTTCAAATTGTCATCTGCAAATACTTTCAGTTTGAAGAGGTGTAAAATTTTGTAAAACAGTAAAGGGTTAAATAGATCATCACCTTCGGGTACCTGACGCCCTGTATTTAAGTACTGGATAGTGAATTTAAAAAAATCTATGCCGAAAAAGAGGTATAATTCAAACAAAAGTATATTTAGAGTTACCTGTTTTGGTGGTAAATGGTCCTCTTTTGATGGTGAACAGTTATTGTAAGTTTCAAATAAATGCTTTAAATGCTTTCGGTACTGATAGAGTTCATTGCAACCTGAAATGTCAAAGCTTTTGCTTGACAACGACGACGATGCCGACAAGGCGATTGAAGATTATTTTCTGAAAGTAGCAGAGCTAATGATAAGAAAAAGAAGAAGAAGAAGAAGAAAAGTGTAAAGTATTGTTAATAATCGGCGTACTAATATTGGCTAATGGAAACAGCTTGGGTCCTATGTCACTCAATTACAAGGTTATCGGATAGGGAAATACATGATTATATTGGGAACATATGAAATGACTAAAACTAACTGGTATGTCCTTTTTTATTATTTCTTTTCTTCGATTTTTTTTCTATTGTCATTGTCGTGTCAGTAATATCTACAAAAATATGCTTATAAGTTTCGGAAAATAAGGAATTCTAGGTTTCATTGAATTTCGGTCCGACCCCCCCCGCCCCTTCCAATAAGAATACTGGATCCGTGCATTTGTAGATGCACATTTAACCCTTTTCCACACAATGGCACTTTTACCCCCCCCCCCCCCCCCACCTCCGAAAAAAAGGTTAAGAAAACATTGTGCATAATGAAGAAATTGCTTGTTACAAGCAATTTCTTCATCATTCACAATGTTTTCTATCCCAAAAGACAAAGGTTTTTAAAATGTAATCAACAAAAAAATGTCGCCTGCAACTTCTTTGAATTTGGACTGGTCTAAAAACTTAATGTCTGGTAATGGGTTAATAATCACAGACTCACGGGATAACGCAGATCACAACGTGATGGTTTAGATCGCGAAACTCTCGTCTATTATTTTATATTAGCTATCTTATGAGGCGACAATCTCAGTGCGTAAATATTTCATAGCGAACATGGATGAATATATTTATGAAGTCACGTGAGGATCTGACGAAGACGACAGATCGAAATCGCGATGACGATTGACGGATCGCGTTGTCAATCAAAGAATCAATCGACCAATCGAATTCTTCATTTAGACTCCAACACGGACCAACATTTATTTGAAGCCCCTTTATTTGCCTGTGGCATTAGGCGTCGTAAATACAGCTTGAATAAGCTTTAATTGCGACGTTTAGGTCAAAGTTTAGTCTATAAGCTTAGTACAATATAGTCTCTAATGATGTGATTTGAAAGGTCTTTGTTTTTAGCCCATTCCCACACAAAAGACGCTTTTTGACACCCATAAGAAAAATGACTTGGAAAACATCGTGGAAAATAAAGAAATTGGTTGTTACAAGCAATTTCTTCATTATCCATAATGTCTCCTAACCCAAAATACAAAAGTTTCAAAAATTTCATCGCTTATAATTTGTTATCTGCAACTTTGGGTCTGTCTAAAAAAATTGTTGTCTAGTACCGGGTTAAACAAATGACATTTATCCCCGTTGAAGTATAGAAACTTCGATCTTGTCGTTCTGGAGAGAATCCTCTATAGAATTGCATTAACCCTTTCCTGTACAAACACGGGATTTTACGTTGCTGCTATTTTCTACTTGAGAAAACATTGTGGAGAAAGGAGAAATTGCTTGTAACAAGCAATTTCTCCTTTTTCCACAATATTTTCTACCACTTATGATGGTATCATTTCAAATTACATCCAGTTTTCATTGTCGTCTGAAACTTCTTTCAATTTGGACCAGTCTAAAATTTCTAGAAACGGGAAAGGGTTAATAGTTATTTTGAAAAATTATTTCATTTACACTTCTGGCTCCCAATGAACGATCACGTAGTGTAGGCTATAGTCACACTGTAAATGTCTGACTTGTGTCCTTACCTCCTGTAAACCGCCGTCATAGCGCAGTCGGTAGCACGCCAAACCCCTAATTTTCAATCATAGGGTGTCAAGGGTTTGATCCTCGGCGGCGGCACATATTCTTTCCGACATTTGTCTCTCACCAATCGGTGGATAATCGTAAACCTAAGTGGAATAGCAGCTGGTGGCTAGGAAAGGATGTAGTGGTAGTACTGGTGTGAGAAATACCAGGAGTCCATCGTTAGGTGCTCCAGCCGCCGCGATAAAACTGAAATACTGTTAAAAGCGGCGTTAAACCGCAATCAATCAATCAATCAATCAATCAATCAAAACCTTACCTCCTGTCAAAACGGGAATATTTTGGGTTCAGAATGGCATGGATTTAGATAAATAAACTACTTGTAATTGACCAATCGCTGGCCCCGCTCACTTTATTCTTTGGCCACGCCCACTGACTCCGACAGGAAGTCCCGCTTCGATTTTTAACGATGATATTTTGTAAAATTAATGGCCAATAACATGTAACAAAAAAGTAGAATGGTTGGTTGGCGACCTAAACGTCGTAAATTCAGCTTGAATTTTATTTTATTGGTCGAGTAATCTCCTGCAGAATTTCTTGAGATATAATGAGAATATATATTTTTTTCATTGAGGAAATAACTGTCGTTTCCAACCTGTCTTTAAAATTTGGACCTGTCTTTAATTTTGTCAACTGGTATCGGGTAAATATTTAAAGATATTGACTTGTTACATGTGTGAATTAGAAAGACAGTATATACTTAATCTAAAAAAAGTCCTGTAGGTAACGAATCTATACATCCATATGTTCGTATTCAAAAAAAGTTATTTTCAAGTACAAATCTGTTGTGTTTACATCTGAAGGGTCGAATGAAAATTATTTCGTCGAGAGTGGGGGTGACTAAAACGTAACCGTGAATCGCTAATCAAAACTCAAAACTCTGAATGATTGTGATTTTCCAAAAGCTGTGATTTGAGTAGGTTTAAAAGGTTTCGGGACACCGAGGTGATATTAACCCGCATACCCGATTGTAATTAAGATCTGCATTTCACGCAAGAGTATACACACAGACTGCATGTGTATTTTAACTTCACACAATAGTAATTTTGTGTAAAGACCAGTCCGGTTGTATTAGATCGTAGGATTTAGTTACGGGTAATTTGCTTTCTTATTATGTGACTAGCTCGTCTATTTTCGGAGCTACTGACCTCGGCGTCGTCGTCCGCTTCAGCCCCTTATAAAGCTTTGAAATTTTGCATTATATTAGTCATAGGCACTTGGATTTTTTATTAACTGTTGACAAAATTATGTCGCTATATTGAAATGTTCAGGGTTGCCCAGCTGCCATCTTTACGCGAACGAATGTTTTACAAAGACTCTGGTTTATCAAACATCTCCAAACAAACCCATTACAACTCAAGCCCTCCTTTTTACGCCCCTCAACGAAAAAGCTTTGGAAAACATTGTGGAAAATGAAGAAATTGCTTGGATCAAGCAATTTCTTCATCATCCACAATGTTTTCTATCCAAAATGACAAAAAAAAAAAAAAAAAAAAAAAAAAAAATTCCATCAACTTGAAATTGTCATCTGCAGCTCCTTTCGATTTGGACCGGTCTAAAATTCCACTGTATTGGAATGGGTTAAAGGAAACAAGTTATACTATGCAAATATCTGTTCCTATAAACAATGCTGCTTTAACATGTGCTATATTAACACGTAAAAAGAGATATATTTCTTTAACTTGTTAAAAGATCAGGAAACCTAGTGGCTGTGATCTGAACTATTACTAGTGACTTCGACTATATTAACCCATTCCCACACAATCCCTCCTTTTTACGCCTCTCAAACAAAAAAGCTTGTTGTTTTGTATCAAGCAATTTCTTCATTATCCACAATGTTTTCTATCCAAAAAGAAGAGAAAAAGTAAAAAAAGTAAAAAAAAAAAAAGTAAAATTCCATCAGCTTGAAATTGTCGTCTAAGGCTTCTTTCAATTTGGAACAGTGTAGAATTTCGTTGTGTGGGAATAGGATAAGGGAGGTAAGACACATTTTGAAACAATTATTCCCCTTTACCTGTTGACTCACATTTCATGTTTATTATTCCACACCCCATATCAGAGAGAAGGTTCACAAGTTATAGGCCGAAATCGTTTGCTCCGCTCACCGTCTCCGCTAGACAACATTGCGAGAAACTAAGACAGTGAACGTCTTTTTTCCCCACAATCTTTCCTAAATTTCTACATTTTTATGAAGCCCCCCCCCCCCAAATAAAATGTAGGATTATTTTGCAGTGCGTTACTCAAACAGGAAAAAAACACACACCCATAACAACAACAACAACATAACATGCGAAATGGGAAGGGCATATTGGTTTGGTGGTTTGTTTCTTTCATTGCCCATTAATAATGTATCGCTGTTTTCTAATGACATTTTATCTGCGTTAATATAATGGTGACCTCAAATGTCCTTTTATTTCCTTTTGTCCCTCATTATTACTCACAAAGAAGTAACAGTTTCTAATATTTACCAACAAAGCACGAAAATAAGGTTAAATGGTTGGTTGACCGACCATCGGTGTCGTTAATAGATCGATTGTCCAATCGAATTATTGATTTATATCGGAAGTAAATTCTGGCTTCCAACAATCATGTCGAACATATTTGCTTCGTCGCAACTAAAAGGATCGTTCAAAATGCCGTGTTTGGGTAAATAATCAACGACTTGCTGCCTAGTTGATGTTCTCACGAATTTGCAAACTTACTTCAACTCTTCTTCTTCTTCTTTTTTCTTAAAATCTACCTAAGTCTAAAACGTGTTTTTAAGTTCTGTTTACAAAATGTCAATATCAGAGATCGAGATTTCGCTTTTTAGCTCACCTGAGCACAGAGTGTGAGGTCAGCTATTCTTAGTGTTCATTTTCCGTCTGTCCGTTCAAAAAATTCTTTCAGTAAATAAATAATTATATACTAAGGGAAAAAAGTTTAGCAATTTTTTTCGACCTACATTTCGACCTATTTCAACGTAAATGTATAAACCCTATAAAATCAGTCTCGTTTGCAATTTTTAAAAGCTAACTAACTTATTATGCATTAAGAGCACGTTTTCCTCGATTCTAAAGGCTGCCTGGCGCAATTATGCTGAAACACGTTCTGCACGTGCTTCCACATGTACGCGAAGTCTATATCCACAATATCTATCCCAGTTTATTGGTTAGCATCAATAACATGTAAGATAACTGATTAAAACATCTAAAAAAATTCAAATGGGACGTCGCCCAGGGCTTAACTAAGATCAACGGAATGTAGCCATCGGTATGCTGGCTAGTGGTATGATGGTAAAAGAGGTGGCTCAACATTTAGGCGTGAGCCAAAGTTCCATTTCAAGACTTAGAACAAAGTATCGTCAATTAGGCACCGTCAAAGACAGGCCACGTTCAGGAAGGCCACGTAAGACTACACAACGTGAGGACAATTACATCGTGACGTGTTCACGGCGTAATCGCTTCCTCAATAGCACTTGTATAGCCGGTTTGGTCCGAAATGCAACGGGAACTCGGGTCTGTGCTCGTACTGTAAGAAACAGACTTCTGTCGGCACGTTTACGTGCACGTCGACCTTACGTTGACATTCCTTTGACACGTGCACACAGACATGCAAGATTGGATTGGACAAGGGTACACCGTCGATGGCCAAGACGAATGTGGAATCAGGTCCTATTCACAGACGAATCCCGTTTTAATTTGATGTTTGCGGATGGCAGGGTACGTGTTTGAAGGCGTGATTGTGAAAGGATGGATCCCCCCAACGTCATTCAACATGACCGTTTTAGAGAGGGCAGCGTCATGGTCTGGGTAGGTATATCATACCGTGGCAAGACTGACTTGGTAGCTATTCAGAGAAACTTAAATGCCGTTCAGTACTGCACCGAAATTGTCCAGCCGGTGGTATTGCCGTTCTTGCGTCAAGGGCTTGCTACATTTTTCAGCAAGATAATGCCCGCCCACATGTCGCTCGGCACACGTTGGACCTTTTACAGACTAATAAAGTTGATGTGTTGGATTGGCCAGCCAAATCACCGGATCTGTCTCCGATCGAACACCTTTGGGACCATCTGGGTAGGAGAGTAAGAGACAGGAATGACGTTAATAACGTTAGAGACCTGGAACGTGTTCTGCGTCAGGAATGGGGTAGTATCCCTATGGTCATTAATCGTAGGCTCATTTCCAGCATGAAAAGACGCTGTGATGCCGTTATTGGCGCAAACGGCTGAAACACAAGATATTAAATCTTTGTGTTACTTTTACTTCCCTACCCCTAACATGTTTGACGCTGTACAACAAACACGTATGACATTGAAATCATCTGATTTTTTTAAATACTGTGGCTAACACATAAAAGATCGATGTGTGAAAATATGGTTTGAATCCAAAGCTAGACACCGGAGAAATTGGCTGTAACGTACGAAATTGCTAAACTTTTTTCCCTCAGTATGTATGTAATGATTTAAATTCGACAACCTCCCTAGGTTTTTTAACGGACACACGTTTTGCACGTCTGTGACTAACAAAGAAGTAATAAGGACCCTCAAAAATATCTGACGTGAGTCCCATTGAGCCCTGTAGACTCATTTTTAGAAAAGAATTGAAGACTGTTTTAAACAGTCTTCAATTCTTTTCTGAAGTTGAGCCGCAAGGAGTCTTTACTGCCAGACACTTGCAATTGTAACCCTTGTCGTAAGATCTTTGAATTTATAGTATTTGAGTTTCATTATAGAAGTTCAATATTCATACGAAATAAAGCTGATAGTTAAAAAAACACAATATTTTAAACAGGGACTGCAAAACACCTGCAATGGCCCTTATGACCTCTGCTTTGGAGACCTATTGGACCCTACTTTGTATATGAATGACTAAAATAATTACTTTCACTTCACTAGTACTCCGAGATATAAAGCTTGCTCAACGAGAATTTCGTATAGGGCCTACATACATAAAAAAATATAAGTCAATCAATACACATGTTTATACATTAACACGTTCTTGAAAACGACTTTAGCTTGACCATGATCATTAGAAGCAAGCTAATTCCTTTTTAGCGGTTTTGTAGGACAAAACCGGTATTTCACATCGATCAACCGGAAACAAGTTTTCACGCTTTTCTTCTCATTTCCACGCATGCTCATAACCTTGAAGTGAAAATCTGTGTGATCGCCTCCATCTTGTTTCATCGCTGACGAAGAAAGTAACTTACTTGCTGAATGCCAACAGCCTCATTTTAGTCATGAATTTCAAGGAAAATGGTTTAAAACTTCCACTTAATATATCGA
The DNA here is from genome assembly GCA_946902895.1 of Fragum fragum. Lineage (NCBI taxonomy): Eukaryota > Metazoa > Mollusca > Bivalvia > Cardiida > Cardiidae > Fragum > Fragum fragum. The sequence continues at coordinate 46,284,574 of OX336370.1, forward strand.
TAGTAAATGGTCTAATGAACTGTCTAAATGAGAGAAATAAATCCCTTGCGTTTCAAGACAGAATCTAGGTCAGTGGTTAGTGGAGTTAGCGAATATATGTAAACAAACTCCTAGTCCTGTCTGTTAGTTTTGACCTGGCTGGACTGAGCAAATCTTCACCCCGTAAACGCAGTTACAAGTTACAACCCTGTTATAGTCGCGATTTAAGCGACTATTTAATCCCCCGAATAAAAACACCCCTTTACCTCTCGAATTCGACTATACCTTTGAAACGGACATGTAGTACTGTACTTCCATTGTAATAATAATATGCTCAACGCAAAAAGAATTGAATGTTAGCTTTGATTGTTAACCTTTTACCACAAAACCCCAAATTTTCACACACTGATAAAATAATATCAAAGAAAACGTTGTGATTTAATCTTAATAGCGATCTCGGTAAATAGTAAAACGGTCATGATTGATTGAATGATGGGGTTTTAACGCAACTTTTAATAGTATTTTAGTTATATCGGGACGGCTGGAGCCCCTAACCATGTATTCCTGGTAGTTCTCACACCAGTATCACCACTACATCCTTTTAGAGCCTCAAACTGCTAATCGCACTTAGGTGTACGATTTATTTATTCATCTTGATGATACATGTTGGCATTATTGAGCGCGGTTACTGATAAGCCAGCAAAACCGCTCTCAGGACTTTCAGTCCTTTGATTTCACTTGGTTTTTGAATGGAACTTCTATATCTACCACACATTTGCCAAGTGGTAGGACGATCTTTGTTTGTCCTGCCTTTGGAGAGAAACGCGGGTGTGCAAAGATTGTTCAGCGAATCTCTTAAACGATCGTTGCATAAATCGATTTTTATAAAGAGGACATTAGACTGTAACGGTTTAATACAATTTAGAGACAATACACAATATAGTCTTTTCAAGAAATGTATATAATATGATAAAATCGTTAACCTGCCAGTTTATAATAAAACATAATATTTACAATTAGAATAAGCTGTAGCTACAGTGTTATGTTCGCACATTTACTAAATGATCTCATTCTAAAAAAATGCTGGATTATTAACCGCTACCTGGGAATTTACTCCGGTGTTAATCGAAAAATAACAACGTAGCCAAATCTCGGGTCTAGTATTGGATTCTTTACACTAAATCAAAGCACTGAAAGTACTGAAAGCTAGCAAAGTATAGTTTTGCTAAGTATTTTTCTTTGCTAAAGGTAATCATGATAAAAAATCGAGGTTAAAGTAACCTAGGAATTAACCAATTACATGTTAATATCTTAGACTGGTTAGAAGAAGTTGCAGACGACTATTTCAAGTTGGTTGAATTAAGAAATCTTTCCCTTGTCGGGTAGAAAACATTGTGGACAATGAAGAAATTGATTGTAACAAGCAATTTAATCATTGTCCACAATGTTTTCTAAAGCCCTTTTCTTGGGATGCTTAAAAAGCGGGGTTGATTGGGAAGGGTTAGCATGTTCTCTACAATTTGAATAGAGTTTGCATTATTTTTGAAATACATGAGAACTTCTTTTTACATCTTGTCGTACCAAGGTCGGCGATCGTTTTACTTATCTAAAACATGATCTCGATATCCCTTCACTCATGAGGGTGTACTTTTTATGGCGTAGGTATTCAATGGATTTAGTGGTTAAGCCTCCAGTGGCAGTTTGCACTCGTTGAACTTTGAGAAGACCTCAAAACTTCGTCTGTTAACTCAACCTATCAAAGCTGACACTTTGCTAGCTAAAAATGTATTAATTCAGTAATATATAGCTTGTCGTACCAAGGGCTGCGAACGTTCTACAATCTAATATAAGAGAAAAGGATGATCTCGACACCCATTCACTCGCGAGGATGGAGGTAACCACCACACATATTTAGTCACTTGGTCTAATGTAGGGGCTGATACATTGTAAGATGATTTAACCCTGTCCTGTTTTGCAAAATTAGATCTGCCACGGTCCAAATTCAACGGTTTGCGGACGAAAAAGTAAAGTGGGTTTATCTTAAAAAAAAAAAAAAAAAAAAACCCACACACAAAAAGTCATTCAGTAGGATAGAAATTATTGTGGAAATAGAAAAAATTGCTTGTAACAAGCTTTTTTTTTTTTGCTTTTTTTCCACAATGTTTTCTAAATCATAGAATAACAGAGGCGTAAAAACCAGGGTTTGGACAGGAAAGGGTTAAAGTTACGGGCTTTCTTGTATATTTCGTATTTCTTACCAATCATCTGAACGAAGGTCTATTCTTCGTGTCTTCTATCTTCGGCAAATCAAGCCTACAACAACATAGATCTTTCCGATCTATACCAGATGTTAATCTTGAACTCCGGCATTAATGACAATCCTTTTGTGTTGGTCTAGCGACTTAAAGATCGTATTTCGAGCTTGTTTCAGACTGTAGTTCGGACGGTTGCATGCAAACCATCGCTTTGCTTTTTGTTACTGGTCGTAAATTATACGAACTAACGTCCTTTGAAATGATGTGTCGGATATTAACCCTAAACATGCTGAATCCTGATTATTCCTGCTCTAGCAAGAGGTATAGACAAAGATCAATCTACACATACGTGTAGTTTGATCTTATTCCTCACCACCAGTTTGTGACATTTAGGTACGAGCTGTTTATTAAATTTAACGTGCTTGATCGGTGCTAAAGGTTAACGTGCTTGATCAGCGCGCCGACAATCTGGTTGCCGAAAAAACGGCACATCAAGCCTCTATTGAAAGAAAATCACGACCCGTAACGAGAGATGGAATCATTTTGGAAGTTAGAAAATGATTGATCTTTGCCGAACTGCGCGGAATTCGTTGGTTGAACAGGATCGACACCTTGCGCTTGTAGTTAGTTAGCTGAAATTTAAACCCATATCCATACTGTGACGATTTTGAAAAAAAACTCTCAAGAGAAACAATTGTGAAACATTGTGTAAATAAAGAAATTGCTTGTAACAAGCAATTTCTTAATCTTACACAATGCTTTCCATCAAAAAAGTTTAAACTTCAAAAACTTTCAAGTGTCGTCAGCATCTCCTTTCGATTTGTATTGGTTAATGGTCATTCTAATTCAATTTTATGTTCGAAAAGCGATCTCTGATTGACCTTTGCTGGGTTCTACTCTTTTTCAAGTAGTTGTTTGATGAAGTTCTGTTTTGATAATGGATTAGTTCTCAAAAACAGCTAGAACTGTATCAGTTTTGAGGTATTGTCATTTTACCTCCACTTGCTAAAAGGCAGCGAAATATTATCATCGCCGTCGTGCGTCTACTCGCATGTGCACGAGTCCGTGCGTTAGTCCGTAAACTTTAAAAATGAAAAATACTCTCTTCAGAAAGTACAGCATAGATTTCAACTAAATTTTACCAGGAATTATCTTTTGGTGACCATTTATCAGGTTCCTTCATATTCCAAAAATGAATGAATAGATAAATAAATAGATAAAGAAAGGAAGAAAAATGAACGGATTAAACAAACTTTTTTTAGGGGGGGGGGGTGCTAATCAACAAATATTTGTATGATTTATAGTGAAACTAACAAAATCTTCTTTTTACAAATCATCAGATGAATTCCAACTGAATTGCACAGAAATGAGCATTTGGTGATCCAATATCGGGTTCCTTCAAACAATTTGGTCTCATAAATATAAACATGGCTTTAATCAGCGGGGATAATTTCCATATATGACATAGAGTGAAAAAGTTGGAAAACTTCTCGAAGGATAGATTTCAACCATATTTCACATAAATTATCTTTTAGTGACCTTTTTTATATTTATATTTGAGATAACATGAGTAGAAGTTAATTCAGGCCGATGGAGCGAATTAGGCGCTCAAGCGCCCGTAGTTTCAATTTTGTGAATCAGATTGTACAATTTGTAAAAATGTTGTTTCTTTCAGATATGTTTGAGAAACTTGGTAAAAAGACGGCAATTTTCCTGTTCGTTATCTTAGCCCAGGCACTTTATATTGGAATGTACCACCTTAGCAGCAATGCTACAAATACCCTGACTCGAAATCCTAGAAGCGCACTATCGGCCAACGAAGAAACGAAGGAAGGACGTGGACTTAAAGTTTCGGATCGGAAGCATTTAATTGTTAACTCTTTGAATGATGACATAAAAAGTACTTCAAGAAATGCAATGGTAATTCCGGAAAAAGTTGTTTTCAAATTGGACAAAGATAGTCATCTGAACGTCGATTTTAGGATTGGGAACAGCTCTGTAAGTGAATTGTTAGATAAGATCTTAAAGCTCACAGATAAATTAAAGGAGATAAAAAATATTCCAACTGATCAAAACCTTGGAAAGAACGATGATTCAAAATCTCAAGATGTGACGGATGGTATACAAAGGCATAACACAGGGCGACGGAAATCATTTCTAACATTGTTTACATCGTGGGCGTTTAAGCCGGAAATGCTGAACATAACTAATAATACAATGTTTAATTGGAATAGTTTCTTTCCAGTTGTTTCTTGCATAGTGTTTACAAACGATTCCAGGATAGAAGGGGCCGTATTGCCAAGATATTGTGATACCCGTAAAATATACCGATATGCTAAGAACGCTTTACCTATTCTAAAACATATGTATCAATACGCAATGGATGTTTTTGACTCCGAGTTCTACGCATATGCAAACAGCGACATTCTGTTCACAGACAGTTTGATAAATTCTCTGTTGATGGTTAAATACTCTTATTCGAACAATGAGCCAGTTTTAATTACGGGTCAAAGATGGAATGTTGTAGGTACCAAAAGGAATGAAGTAACTCCAAGGGAGAAATTACCAGATCTCGTCTCAAAGAATGGATCTCTGTTTCACGTTTGGGCGGCTGACTACTTTGTAACATCCAGAAATGTTCCTTGGGGTAAATTTGATGACGTTGTAATCGGTTCCTTGGGTCTGGATAATTGGGTGATAATTCAGTCTCGAAAACTTGGGGTAAAAGTTATCGATGCCACGAAAACAATTCTTGCTGTCCACCAGAGCTTAGACTGGAATTTGTACCAATCACACAAACGGGAATTTTCAAATTATAATAAAGATTTGTTACAGTCAAAATATGGACCGCAAAGTTTCATACAAGGGCAAATCAATTGTATTCAGAACTATACAGATGTCGAAAACGATAGAATTTTCATAAAGAACCGAATTCTGGCTGATGCTTGTAAATTATGATACGTAAATATTACAACTAAATTGAATTACTAATGCAATAAAACAACATCTGAAAGAGTCAATCGAACATATAGTTTTCGAAAAAAAGGAGATCGATCCGGCTTAGGTCAATTGAGTTTTGGTATTTTGGATGTGTTTGTGACCTATCAGGTCGAAGACAGTTTTAATCCAGCAGAGGTCAACCAGAGATCTCATTACGAAAATAACTAAGCATGAAGCCCTATCCTGGTTGATCCCTGGTTTTTAGGTCTATTTGATTTTTATAATTGAGAAAATATTGTAGATAAAGAATAAATTGCTTTTCACAAATAATTTCTTCATTTTGCAAAATGTTTTCCCAGTTATTTATCTTGGGGGCGTCAAAAAAGCGTCATTATATGTTTATAGGCAGTTACAACTTATTGGTGCTGACCCATCGAATTTCTCCTTGTTGTGTGTGAGGGAAACCCTTTTAACCCATTCTCACACAATCACGCCTTTGAACGACCTTCGAGACAAAAAGCTTTTAAAAAAAATTTGAATCATGAAGAATTGCTTGTGTCAAGCAATTTCTACATTATCCACAATGGCTTCTACTTAAGACCATAAGACCAAGCAATTTCTTCATTACTCACAATGCTTTCTACCCCTAAAGACCAAGGTATGTAAGATTTCACCAACTAAAATATGTCATCTGCAGCTTCTTTGAAATAGGACTTGTCTAAAAGTTTTTGTGTGTGTGTGTGTGGAAATAGGTTAACAAGTTATTTTTTATACATTCTTTTCATTCAATGGTTGTTAGATTTTTTCTAATGGGTGTATTTGTGTATTAACCTTTTAAAATCATTAGAAAGTGTTCATAGGGACAAATGCCTATTAACGTAATACTGGCCCCGCCCACTGACTCTGACAGGAAGCTTCACTTCGACGTTAAACGGTGTTATTTTACCAAAATTATGGCCACTCTGTAAAATAAAATCCCATAAAATGTTATAGTAAAAACCCGGCAGCTAGTTTCCCGGACCGTGATGTACCGTAACACTTGAACCGAAATTCTACGGGACCTTCCTGGAAACCAGCTGCCAGGACTTTCCTGTGAATTTTAACGGGGCATAAGGACCGTATTTTCACATTCATATTAAAATGCTTTCCTTCTGCATTAAATTAAACAAGGAATATTTAAATGTCTTTTGCAATATTTCAACATATCTAGAGATACATATGCAAACATTTTCAAAAATGTACATATCTATTTTTTTAACATAACAAAGAGTTTAAAATTCTGTTGATTTAACCATGACTTGTTTTATTGGATCTTTCATGTTTTAACAATGAAAGATTTTGACAACAAATAAATCACACAAAAGAATCATAATGTCTCTAAAAAAGATTGGGTTCCTCAAACGGTACTCATCAATCCTCCTCTTTAGTTTTCATGGAAGCTGTGTTTTTTATTTCCGCTGATTGCATTTTGGATGAAAGTCTGGTCGAATTCCGCTAAAACTAAAAAGACTAAAATATGTAAGACATATTACTTAACTTATACTTCGTCCTAGTATTGTGGTCCGGTTTCAATTAAAAAAAAAGTCACACACAAATTTACATTTTTTCTTACACTAAACACTGTTAGTAGGAATATTGTATTTAAAAATCAAACGCAGAAGTGTAAAATGTTCAACATGCGGATAAACATGCATGCCATTTTCAAGCCTACTCACACGTGTAAGCATTGTTGGACGCACTCTTATTTTGAACTGAAGTACATATATAATACTAGATGGGACATCTGCTATCGATTCCGCAAAGTTTTGACCATCAACTTGACCTTGACCACCAATTTAATATTTTCCCTTTAATAAAGAGATTTTTTACTTACTACGTTTCTTTATAACTAAACAAATAAGTTTTCGATAATAGCTAAAAATACGAAAAAATACCGATAAAAAGACGGGTTCACCTGTTTTGTTTTTCCATTTGACTTGAAAGAGTATCTTAAAGCGCACAACTCCATCCTAACGTTATCCATCGAAGCAACAAAATTATCTATACGTGTAACACGCATGACCATATCTTTCAGTCAAAAGCATAGATATTGTAACGACAGTCAGCATGATAGGTAATGGCTGGGGTCATTTACAAACTGATAGAGCAGTATAAAGACAGTTACCTTTCTCAGATGCGTTAACTATTTAAAAGGCGAATTCTATCATACCACAGCTTCGTTTACCCCGATTTGAACTCTGTTGACCTAGATGAAAGCCAGCAGCCGAATTTGATTTTAAATAAGTGACAATTGTCAGTTAAATGTCTGCGGTGTTCTAATTACTTTACCCATGATGCAACAATTTGACAGTTAGATTCTGTAGTGGGTAAATACGGTATAAAACCGTAACGAAGATACAGTAAAAATGACAAAATTTCACGGTATTTTTCTACAGTGCAGTAACATGTAATAAAACAGTAAAATTGTTGGTTGACGGTTTGAAGGTCGTAAGTTACGACGTTCAGGTCGCTAAACCAACAAAATTGCCTAACATTAATGTCGGCCAATGTCGTAGTTCATGGCTCACTTCCGGTCTATATGAACAGTTCTTTTGGTCGATTATTTCTTTGACTGACAGTCGCGAACCGTCAATTTATCCCGCAGTTCAAAAAATTGTGTTACAAATTTGTTTTAAACCCATTCCCACTCTGCAACATTTTAGACTGGTTCGAATTGAAAGAAGCTGTAGACGACAATTTCAAGTTGATGAAATCTTAAATTTTCTCATCTTTTTGGATAGAAAACATAGCGGATAATGAAGAAATTGCTTGACACAAGCAATTTCTATATTTTTCCACAATGCTTTCCGAAACTTTATTCTGGAGGGGCATAAAAAAGCGGAATTGAGTGTGATTTTGGTATAAAAGGATATGTAGTATGCGTGAATACCGAGGGAGTATCAAGGTCCAGACCCCCCCCCCCCCGCATGGAATTTCGGCAAAAGGATAGTTATAAAAATCGGAAAATCTGAAAATCAAAGTATCATATTGTCAGTGGGCAATATTCAGAAGGGAATAAGTTGTAACTACAGCTGTGTTCAAGCTGTAGCTACAACATTTACACACCTACTTACGAATATTATAAAACGAGTACGATTTTGGTTGGACAACACACTCCCCCCCCCCCCTTGTCAAAAATAATCTAGGTATGCACATGTGAAGATACCCATTCGATCATCCCGTGTTGCAGACTCACAGGACCACGCAGATCACATCGTGACGACTCATTTCTGAAATGTTTGTCCACCCACAATTTTATAGAAGCTATCTGATGAGGCGACAATCTCGCTGCATTAAGTTCATAATGCAAGCATGGTTCAATACATTTATGAAGTAGTTATAGAATCTGACGAAGTCGAAAGATCGAAGATAATTAAAACAACAATTAATGCATCGCTGGCCACATCCACTGAGCTCCAACAGAAACTTCCACTTCGATATTTACCCTTTACTGTTCAAACCCGGGATTTTACATTACTGTGATTTTATTCTTTAGAAAACATCGTGGAAAAAGAAGAAATTGCTTGTGTCAAGCAATTTCTTCTTTTCCCACAATATTTTCTACCACATAGGATTGTTTTATTGAGCTGCGGCAAACCGAAGGTTTTAGGCTACTCATTGTCGTCGCACGATTTTACTACCTCACGTATTCCTCCGATGGCCCGGGACAAATAACCATCCTGACATTGCTGTTTCTTAATAGGCTCATTCTGTGTTACCAGGCCATATTATGAATTTTTTGACACTCTTTTAAAAGTTATCGTATTTCTTTCGAAACTTTGGTTTTACAAGCGAACTACATTCTACGCGTAAATGACCACGATATATACAAATAATCAGATCGTCGGTTTTGATTAAAAGACCACAAATTTGAAAGGACAATGCGGATCTTCACATCATTTTATATTGCTTAGAAATAAATCTGCAAATGCAATATATATCTCATATCGGTTATCTCCGATGAAACAAATTATAACGACGAAATTGAGCATTGATACATACGATACTTGAAACTCGCCGTATGAGTGATATGGGCCGTACGGCTCAGTTTATATTAAATGGGTCCGTAGGAAATCGCATAGACAATATTAACTTATTTTGGTATTTTTAAGTATAAAATGCTATAATCTGCCATTTAGACTAACATCAATGTCTTAAATATTGATTTTGTGGAGTTATTTGTGATTTGTCATATAGTGGGTCAGACCTAACCTACTGGATGCACATTATTATGAAAACTATTTAGTTTACGACGCATGCGCGCACTTGTTTATATCCTGCCCTAATACTAAACGAGAGTGTTGATTCCTGATTTAAATCCAAGTTGTTGTTTGATTTCGAGACAGTCGATAAAGGTTATTTAGTGACGAGTAAAGGCATTAACCCTCGAGACAATGGTTATATCCGATATTAATGTCATATCTTCGATGTACTGATTTGACTTACCCACCAGATGGATGGAAACGCCGAATTAGGTCATGGTTTTCTCAAGACGTCTACCGCAATTTATGCGATTCCTGTTAAAGGTTATAATTTGATTGCATGTCAAATATCATTTGTCTTGTACAAAAAATGTGTTTGTACCGCCCTGGCCCGGGCTTTCCCCAATTTAGTAAAATAATTTTTCTAGCCGATTTTCTGTCATTCTCGCACCGAACCTTCTCGCGTTGAATGCGATATAAGGAAATACACGTTTGAAATATTTTCAACTTTGCAGTCCAGGCGAATTAAGGCATATTTTTCTAAAGATACCTGAGGATTTTTTAGTTAGGAGTTTTTAGTTACATACCCATATAAAGCGGAGAAAAGATTATTTTCATCACATCATCCGTACTCAAAAATGTTCTACCAAAACCCAATTAGTTTTTTTTCGAGATGATATATACGAGCATTTTATTATTTGGAATGAGGTTTATTTATTTTAGTATTCATTTAAAATTTCAGCTGGGATTTGAAGTTCAATAATTTGTATAATCAAAGCACTGAAAGTACCTCTGATGAGAAACAGAAACCATATTTATAAGAAGTTACTTTCTACCCAATTAACTCGGTCCTCTAAATTTGCTATGGCGATTTAAAAACTGCTTTCCAGAGCTTGTTGTGCAACACCGGGGATAAATACTCTCTGATGTCTATAAATAGTGGAAAATGTTAATATTTCAAAACAAGATTCACCTCAGATAAATTAATCAATGATTCTTTTAAGTAACCTGTGTGATATGAAGTCAAATGAAAGAAAATAGTACCTAAACGCAAGATCCAATCACACTAGGCTTTAGAAATAGAACTCACTAACACGGAATTAAACAGAAATACACACACAGAGTTTACTTGAATTGGTCTCCTCTAAGTGGATCAATCTCATTTGATCAGTCAAGGGCGAACAGCCTTCAGTTTATGTTTAGTAATGAATTCCAGACAGTCTGTCTGTTGTCGCAACTCTCAGGCCCTTCAGGGCTTTGATTTCAAATTGCATCCAATTTTCATTGTCGTCTGCAACCTCTTTCCATATGGACCAGTCTAAATTTTCAAAAAACGGGAAAGGGTTAAAAAGGCTTATCGTGCAAAAATGATGATCAGTAACATGTAAAAAAAAGTCAAATGGTTCGTTAACGTCGTAGCTGTAGTAAGGTGTTTAGGTCGACAAATTAAAATAATCTCTACACATTAATATCGGTCAATGTTGGAGATCAAAATTCAATTTCAGTCTGAATGAATATTTTTGAATGGTCGATTGGTTTTTTGATGGACAAACGCGATCCGTACATTACAAGAAAATTACGATTTCAAGTAAGACATTAACTTGATCTGTAAAACTTCTCTTTATTTTTTTACTTAAATGCCTACTGGCAGGTACCTACATTTTAGTTATGAGCTATTTCAGTACTTTGTAATATTTAGTTCTTTGCTCTAAGTTTTGATAAAGTAGAAAGTGATCCAGGGATAACATGTCGAGCCCACCGAATACTTGACCTTGAACTGTGAACTTGACCTTGGAGCTATCTTAAAATTTGTTGGTACATGGTACATCTGCCAATGAATGAGAAAAAGTATCCCAAATCATTTTGAAATCCACCAACAAATGTAAAGGAAATGCTCTTGAAAAGCGCAATTTCAACCTTTGAGCTGTGATCTTCACATTGGAGATATCTGAAAATCTGTTTCAAATGGCACATTTACTCATGATGAAGATATCTCCAATGCCAAGATCACAGCTCAAAGGTTGAAATTGCGCTTTTACAAGTTGGACGATATGCTATGGACAGGTTTGATTTGTTTGTTTGAATAGGGTTTTACGCCGCTCTCAACAATATTTCAGGTATATCGCGACGGCTGGAGCACCTAACAATGGAATCCTGGTATTTCTCAAACCAGTACTACCATTACATCCTTTCCTAGCCTCCAGCTGCCACCCACATAGGTCTACGATTATCGACCCATTGGTGAGAGATACTTGAGCCGTGACCTTTATCTTGGAGCTATACGAAAATTTGTTACAAACGGCACATCTTCTAATTCGTGAATCGGGAATTGTGTAGAACGATTCACGATTTTGTGGGTTTCTCAGGTTAGGCTATTGATTTTCCTAGCCTTCTCATAGTGTTGTCATTACTAGATATTTTCATCATGACCATGATAATCATCACAATTTTGATTTTATTACCATAAGAATTATAACATGTATGGTTATGATAATCATCATAACCTTTTGTTCATTTTAACTTATTTGTTGCAGAGGGAATCATTGTAAATACAATACAATTCAATACATTTTATCGCATTAAACATCAATACAATGTTTACAGCAAGCAAAAATTTCTATCAGAAGAACAGGTTTACATTATGAGAATCATGCACTATTGTCTTTGCATAAATGCATAATATACAAATTTTGAAAAATTTAAAAAAAAATCAATTTTACCGACTTTTGAACTCCAGAATTTTTGTCTACTTGGAGTTACAACGTTAGACTCGCAAACGAGTATGTCCCTTGTCACTTATCGTAAATACAATTTAATATTTATTAGTTTCTTCTATCAATATCGGGTGTCCTGATTGGTCGAGAAAAAAATCACAACTCCATGAACAAGATTTTGAGCACGCAACTATTTTGTATGCTTCCGCACAAAATAGTCCCATAAAAAAGGTATCAAACGATGTAGGGGTTTTGCTTTTTTCGCTCGAAACTGTTAAATTATAAGAAAGAAGAGAATATTTTTTGTTTTCAAGGAGGTATGAACCGAAAAACCTAATAACACAATGTATGAATTCTCTTCGCGTATTCATACAGTATGATTAGGTTTTTCGGTTCATACTTCCATGAAAACAAAAATCGTCTCCTCATCTCTTAAATAGTGTCGTTTGTTACATCAGTAGATCTGGTTTATCGGAGGTCAGTGGGCGTGGCCAACAATCCATCAAATAGATATATATTGGCGATTGACGGTATGTACCTCCGTACTGAATATGAATATTTTACTCGACTTATCACACATGAAATGAGAATAGGAAATCATAACAAGGGTAAGAATATGAAATTGGCTTCGGAAATATGACTATTATTAACTCCTGTCATGCCGGCAAATTCTTGATCTCAAAAAGCAATTCTGGCCTGAAATGGAAACACAGGTTGTGTAGACTAAGATAAACTGCGCAATTTACAGGTCGATCTCTGTTTATACCTTCTGGCGAAACAGAAATATTACGGGCCAAGAATGACAAGGAATAAAGAGGGAATTTTCACCTCTATGAAAACAAACGACAACAACACAAAATCAAAGGACTGAAAGACCTGAGAGCGGTTTTGCTGGTTTATCAGTAACCGGGCTCAATAATGCGAGCATTTTTCATTAATATGAGTGGGTAAATCGTACACCTAAGTAGGAGGAGCAGTTGGTGGCTCGGTTAGGATGTAGTAGTAGTATTGGTATGTGAACTACAAGGAATCCATAGTTAGGAGCTCCACCCGCCCCGATATAATTGAAATACTATTAAAAGTTGCGTTAAACCCCATTCAATCAATCATGACCTTTTACTGTTTACCGAAATCGCTATTTTGAATTAATCGCAACTTTTCTTCTTAAGTGCGTGAAAATTTGTGGTTTTGAGGTAAAAGGTTAAATGATAAAAGGTAAAGAAACCAAAGCTAACATTCAATTCTTTTTTCGTTGAGCATATTATTATCACAATTGAAGTAGATTAATATCCCTTTCAAAGATTTAGTCGAATTCGAGAGGTAAAAGGTGTTTTATTCGATGGGGTTAATAGGCGCTTGAATATAACAGGTTTGTAACGTATTACATATACTGTGTATACGGGGTGTAAATTTCCCCACCCCTGCCAGGTCAAAACACTAACAGACAGTTTACATGTATTCGCTAACTCCACTAACCACTGACCTAGATTCTATCTTGAAACGCGAGGAAATTATTTCTCTCATTTTGACAATAAATTAGACAATTTACCAAGGATGTATTAAGTTTTAAACCATTTTCCTGGATATTCATGATTAAAGGGAGGCTGTTGGCATTCAGCAAGTAAGTTATTTTCCTCATCAGCGATGAAACAAGATGGAGGCGATCACATAGATTTACACTTCACGTTTATGAGCATGCGTGGAAAGGAGCGGAAATGTGTGAGAACTTGTTTCCGGTTGATCGATATGAAATACCGGTTTTTCCTAAAAAAAAATCGCTAAAAATATCTACATTTCTTTTAATTTAATGACATCAAGCGGAAAAACTATTCATATTTCAGAAATTTGAATCATTTCTATGGAACTATTTGTGCGCAAGTATACATAATAGGTGCGTGCTCAAACTTCTGTCCAGGGATGTATGAATTTTTTTGGCCAATCAGAATGCTCGTTTTGATAGCCGAAACTAAAAATGCAATTATGATATTGCATCTTTAGCAATGCTGACGGCAACAGGAAAATGGTATGTCCGTCGGTTATCGTTATGACAGACAGATGAACAGTGTTAACCCATTACCAGACGACACTATTTTAGTCTGGTCCGAATTGAAAAGCTGACGACGATTTGATAAAAAAACAAAAAAACTATACACACACACACACACACACACACACACACACCTAAAAAAAACCCCACTGTATAAACAAAAATCTTGTTACAAGCAGTTTCTTTATTTTTCACAATGATTTCACAATTAGTTTTCTTGAGGGGCGCCAAAAAGCGCCACTGTTAGGGAAAAGCTTAAAAGAATGTGTGCCGACCTTCTATCCCGTTTTTCCCCACGAAAAACTAGTTTCATTACTGAATTTCAAACACACAATCACACAAATAATAATGATTATATAATTTTAAGCGGGTTATGAACGGATTATCATTAAAAAGTATCTGTTTTCCAATAGCTACATATATTAGGTTAGCTACATATATTAGGTTGTTTGTTTTTTCCTCGATTGTTTATTCGTAACCTTTACCATCTAAACCCAAAACAAGACGGCAAGATTTAAGACTGGTCCAAATTCAAACGAGTAGCAGCCGACAAGCAATTTCTTCTTTTTCCGCATTTTTTTCCCAAAGATTTTTTCTTGTGTCATTTAAAAGCGTAATCGAGTGGGAATGGGTTAGGCAATTCTACGTGCAAAATGTGAACATCCTGGATCTAATAGCCTTCACCATGTAGACTCTCTCCATCTCTCAACTAGATGGCAAATTGTCACAAAATACGCCCGTAACACTACTGCTTGTTGACTGGGGAAGGGGATTAAAATTTATGTCTAATTTAATGAAAAGGTAACAATTCACAATGATAACTTATGGTTCTGGTGTTTTCCTTGTTATCTTGAGGTTTTGAAAACTATAGGCTGTCACACTATAAGAGATTTGAAAAAAAAATAAAATGTGAAAAATTGCAAAGGGGAATAATTCAAAAAATAAGCCAGGTAGAGTTATGGTTCTTTTGACCTACACTTCCCCTTGGTGATAGCTACCCACTCATAAAGTATCACGAACATAGCTATTACTCTTTTAGAGATGTAATCCAGACAAAATCAAAGTATGAACAAAGTCTGGAAAATAACAAAGGGCAATTACTCTCAAAATATGCTAGTAAGAGTAATAGTTCTTGTACACTGCACTTCTTCTTTATGAGACCTATCTACCTATTAAGTTTCAAGATCATAGCTAATATACTTTCAGAGATATGCTCCGGACAAGATCCAAGTATAAAAGACAAACAAAGGGCAATAACTAAAAAAAAGAAGCCAGGTAGAGTTATGTTTCTTGTGAAATGCTCTTTCCCTTGATGAGATCTATCTTCCCATGAAGTTTCATGACCATAGCTTATATACTTTTAGAGATATACTCCGGATAAAAAGTACACCTCGCCCGCCCGCCGGAGGCCCAGACGCCACGGGTGATCCTATAATACTTCCCGTTTTTCAACGGGCGTATAAATAAATATTCGAAGTACAGGATCGGACAGCATAGAGTTTCAATTGATCTAACAGCATCATTTTTAAGTGTTTTGGTGGAGGATCACAAGGCAATGATACATCTTAATTCCGAAAGACATAGGTTGGGAGATTGGAAGGTTTTAATCCTTGTCATGCTGATTACAATTGGCTTCAAAGAATGTTTTTAAATCAAAGGACTGAAAGTACTGGAATCCCTTATAGAGGCCTTATATTTCTTTTAAAAAATCAATTTCACAAACAAGAGCTGTTTAAAGCGGCTCTTGAACACATTCTTTATGAAAGTTTGACATAGGAAAGTTATCTGATTTTCCAATAGTTATCATTGTTATTTCATGATAAATATCGCTTTTTTCATATTAACTCAACTAGATTCACTATAAATTCAATTCAAAACGAAGTTCTCACTATTGCTATACCTTGAAACGTCGGAAACGTGAGGTCGTTAGTCTTCGGATGATGTCGATAAAGAAAATAATCTGTAAACTCTGTACGTCTCCCAGATCCCGGCTTGTTTTCCAAGTCATCCCGTTCCTGGTATGTCTTGACAAAACTGTAAGCAATATTCTATTTTATTCCGGCCAACCTCATGATATCTATCTTTTTATACCCCGAATCGAAAAGCGCAGCGATCCGGCTTTTCTGTTCAACTGTCAGTTCTTTCCCTTTCCAACCCGTTTGCAAACTGAACTTCCTTTCGAATATTTACAGATGACGTCATATATCAACCTCACGCAACGACTCCGTCTCATCGATGACGTAGTGTCATAAACTTGGGTCACAGGTTGCCTAGCAATTAGTGAAGAAAGTCTTTGGTTTTACCCACGTCATTACGGGACTGATCGCCCTGTTGTTTTGGTGGATAGCTGTCGTTTCAAAGTAAAATTATTCTTTGAAGTATTTTGGTCATTGGATGATGATGTTTACCAAATATGAAAGCTCTTAGGCAGACGGTTTGTGAGAAGTTTTCCTATTTTATTTTTCTTATAGGTCTATGTAAAATCTGGGAACCCATATAAAAGGGCTTATTTCTTTAGGTTGATGAAGTGTTTTGGTAGACGGTCACTAGGTGTTCATTGATACCAAATATCAAAGCTCGAGAACCAACCGTTCGGGAGAAGTCAGGGAAAAAGACTAGCAGTGGCCCAGTCGCCCATGGCCCCTAAATTTTTGGATGGGGCCCTGAATTTTTTAGGAAAATGCCCATACCTCTTATATTAAATATTGTTGGGTTTTTTTGAACCCTGGGCCCCTAAGTTCAAATCGTTAGTCTTTTCCCTGGAAGTTTTTTTTTATCTCTCTTTTTAAAGGTCTATGTTTAATTCTTTGAACACACAACATAGGGCTAATTTGCGGAGTAAAGCAATTCTTTGAAGTTTCTGGTAAAGGGTCATTAGATGATGCTATATAACTATATAAAACTATAAGACTTACGGTGTAGCAAAGTAGATTTTTAGCTGGCAAAGCGTCAGCTTTGATAGCTTAAGTTAACAGACAAAATTTTGAGGTCTTCTCAAAGTTCAACGGGTGCAAACTGCCACTGGAGGCTTAACCACTAAATCCAGTGAATGCATACGCCATAAAAAGCATTTCTGGTGTATTTTGAGAATATTACAATCTATTCAAACTGTAGTGAACTCTTCTTTCAAAATCATGTTATCCAACCCATTTCCACTCAATTTCGCTTTTTAAACATCTGAAGAAAAAAAGCTTTAGAAAACATTGTTGACAATTAAGAAATCGCTTGTAACAAGCGATTTCTTCACTGTCCATGTTTTCTACCAAATTCCATCAACTTAAAATTGTCGTCTGCAACTTCTTTTAATTTGAACTAGTCTAAGATTTTTGTCATGTTGTAATGGGTTAACGCCTGGGTAACTTTAACCTCGTTTTTTAACATAATGATTACCTTTCACAAAGAGGTTTACGTAACAAAACACTGGTTTGCTAGCTTACAGTACTTTCAGTACTTTGATTAAAGAGTCCCTTTTTGTTTTTTATGTTTATTCTTGAATCGCACAACGAGAAAAGTATTCTTTTGAAGTATTTTGGAATGTTGTCAATATGCGAAGATATATACAAATATCAAGGCAGTATTCCTTGCGTTTTAGTTTTTTTTTAAAATATTTCCTTTTTTATTCCTATGCAAAACTCTAATTTCCAGAGAAAGGTTATTCTTTGAATTATTTTGGTAGAAGGCTATGTACTAAATATCAAAGCATCTGAAGGGTCAATTGAAAATTATTTCGTCGATTGGGGGACTAAAACGTAGCTAAAGCTATTCGTAACTTTAATTGTTGTTGCTCGCTGAGTTTTATCTGCAGTTTTTGGTTACGGTATATTAAACCTGCATACCCGAAATCATTTAAATAACGAAAATATCATTCAAGTGTGTTTTTTTTTAACGTGACACACATTGTCATGTATTCTGTATTCAGTCTTTTCCTGTTATTTAAATTTTAGGATTTAGATATGGGTAATTTTCTCTTAACTTTATTTCTTAGTTTGATTAGATTCAAGGTCTTTTGATTTCCAAGGCATTGATAAAGCCCTGGCTCCTACGTCGACGCTTTTTCAGTGCACAAAGTTCGACAATTTGCAAGTGGTAATTTTCATTTTATTATAGTTTAATTTTTATTTTCGTCAATCAAAAACGAGCGTTCTGATTGGTCGAAAAAAACCCATAACTACAAGAAAAAAAAAATTGAGCACGCAGCAATTTCGTATGCTTCCGCACAAAATAGTCCCATACAAAAAGGTATCAAAATTTGTAAAGCTTTTATTATTTTTTTTGTTTTTTGTTTTTTTCTCTCGATGCTTTTAAATCATAATTATGGAGGTATTAACCGAAAAGATTCATCACTCTGTATGAGTGTGATTAGATATGTCGGTTCATATCTCCATGAAAACAAATATATACATATTTTCTCTTCATTTCTTATCATTTAGTAGTATCGGGCAAAAAAGTAAAAACTTTTCTTCAAATTTTGATACTATTTTAAATGGAACTAGTTTGCGCGCAAGCATTCAAAATAGCTGATTGCTCAAAATTTTGTTCATGGAAGTATGAATAATTTTCTTCGACCAATCAGAACGCCCTATATTGATAGACGAAACTAACAATTTAATTATATATTTATTGAATTTCAATGCATTTACTAAATCATATCTAGCGATGAAATAACGACAGACTTTATTTCCAGCTTGAGGGATTTTCATTTGCTTCTCTATGGCGTGAAATGAAACGTCGTCGACTGTTTTGACAGGGGTAAAATGCATTTATTTAGAAGGATTACAGTGTGGCGATTTACCGTCACAATAGGAGATGTCAGCTAGCCATCAGATACCAGACTGATTAAAAATTAATGCATTAGGCTCTCGTTGGTCTAAATATTGTACGCCACTTGATGAAACGTAACATATAACTTATACATAAACAGAAAAAGTTAAAGATAATATGCAACTTTGACAATGATTTTGTCACTCGGTGAAATGCTTAGCACAATAGATATAACGCAAATCGCATTAAATATTTGAAACGTACTAGAAATACGTGGAAAGAAGCGTCAGCTTAAAAACTTGTTAGAAATGCTTCATGGCCATAGCGCAGTTGGTAGCGCGTAGGACTCTTAATCACGGGGCCCCGGGTTCGATCCCCGGCCGTGGCGAATATCCTTTACGACATTTGTCTCCCGCCAACGGGTTGACAATCGTTAATCTTGCATGAGCAGCTGGAGGCTTTGACAGGATGTAGTGATATGCTTGTGTGAGAAATACAAAGAATCAATTGTTAGGTGCTTTGAATGACTGAAATAATGTTTAAAGTGGCGGTAAACTCCATTCAAACAATCAATAAAATGCTTAAAAACTAAAAATGAACGACCCAAACTCATCTCATTTTAAAGCATCGTGTATTATTCACTATATGCGGTATTCATGCAATCGCTGTGTCAATCAAGGAATTAATCGACCAATTAAATGATTAAATCATCCCGGATCGAGATTAGAACACCGATATTGACAGCCATTTTTATGAAACATTTTTGTGAACAAAAACGTCGGAGATCAAAACTCATTTCTGGTCTAAATACATGATTTCATTGGTGGACTGGTTATTTGATTGACAGCCTCGATTGGTCAGTTACCTCATTGTCATACTTTTACAGTCAAGGTGTTTTCATTGGAAAGAATTCTTAAATATACCAATACCCAGAATCTATTGATCTTATTTTCAATGAAATAATCGGGAAAATGCGTTAACAAGCATTTCTCTCTCATGTGAAAACTCAAATCTACCCTATATACGATACCAATACTGATTTATGTGCTCATGGAGTTTTTATATTTTTAGACTAGTGCACCTAATAAAGAATTTTAATTGTAAGTTCCAAATTTTGGGCGTAGTTTAACCCGTTCCCAAACGACAAAATTTTAGACTGGTCCAAATTGAAAGAAGCTGCAGACGAAAATTTCAAAGTGATGGAATTTTAAATTATTTCGTCTTTTTGGATAGAAAACATTGTGGATAATGAAGAAATTGCTTGTTGCAAGCAATTTCTTCATTATCCACAATGTTTTCAATGGCTTTTTTCTTGAGGGATTGTGTGGGAATGTGTTAATCTTGATAATTTATCTCAAACTTTACACTTCGGTAACATTTCATAAATTTTAGCGACATTTCAATGATTCGCGTGGCGATAAACATCTTCAGCTATATGTTTCAACAGTAAAAATCACTACATATGTAAGTATACCCATAGACGATGGTACAAAATGATCTTTTTTATATATAATTTAATTGTTGGGTTCGGTTGTCAAAAACGGGCGTTCTGATTGGTCGAAAAAAAAAATATTCATAACTCCATGAACAAAATTTTTAGCACGCAGCGATTTTGTATGCTTCCACACAAAATAGTCACATATAAAAAGGTATCAAAATTTGTTCGATCCTATCAAATTACAAGAAATGAAGAGAAAAACCTAATTACACAATGTATGAATCCGCTTCGCTTATTCATACATGCAGTGTGATTAGGTTTTAGGTTCATACCTCCATGAAAACAAAAGATATTCTCTTCATCTCTTAAATAAAATATTTTTACCCCAATGCTAATTGACCCATAGAAGCTGTCAGTAAAATAATTAATCTCTATTAAGATCGGAAGTTAACTTTGGACTCTTGAGATTTACAGCCATTTTTTGTGCGGCATTTTGTTTGTTTGACGACTTAAACGTTATAACCACATCTTATTCAAACTGTATTTACAACGATTATGTCGCCAACCAAATTTTTTTAAACTTTTTGTTACATTCTACTAGCCATAATTTTTCAAAATAGCCCGATCAACGGAGTAAGTGGTCGGGGCCAGTAATTACGGGAGGATATCGCCTGGTTTTCTAGCATCGCAGAATCACAGGCCTTTTGTATCTTAACCCTTACTGATTTACAAACTTTTAGACTGGTCCAAATTCAAAGGCTTTGCAGACGACAAATTAAATTTGGTATTTTTTTTAAAAAAAAATGCCTATTCAGTGGTGTAGAAAATATTGTTGAAAAAGTAGAAATTGCTTGTTACAAGTATGAAAACACAGGGATGTAAGAAAACAGTGATTGAACGGGAAAGGAATTTTGCACGGATCCCGTTGACATTGACTGTAATCGCTTAGAAGGAATGCTTGTAAAAGTCCTTCATCTTATTGTAGAAGATCGAACATTACCGCGGAGAATATTTTTACTGTAACGCTGAATAAATGAACTACTGAGGGGATGTTCAAGGCGGCGCTAAAGGACATGCAACACAATCTTAGAATACTCGTAATTCAAAAAAATTGCAGACGACAAATGTTAAGATGGTGGAATTTTAAATTACTTGTCTCATAATTATGGTAGAAAATGAAATAATTAGAATAAAGGAATTATTATGAGAATTTTCGTCATTTTTTGCGAGCATTTCCCAATTTGTTTTGTGGAGTGACGTGAGATAGTTTTGGAATGGGTTAAATGCAATACAACCAAACAACTACAACAACAAAAATGCAATACAACCAAACAACAACAACAACAACAAGAGGACCATGATGGTCCTAAATCGCTCCCCTGAGTATGATGGTTCATGGCTTTATGATATAAACAAAATAACAAAGCCCTCTGTCTAATTATTTTGGAGAAGATGTTTAAGGAATTCTCTTTTAATCCTAAGTATATTGATGATCCCACCATATAGCACTAGTTTCCTGAATATGGTAATGCTTTGAAGTATAGACATCAATACATACCAAGTATAAAAGCTCTAGGCAAAATGGTTTAGGAGAAGAAGTTTTTCAAAGATATCATTATTTATTCCAAACTAAAATTAGGGATTGCACAGAAAAGAGTTATTTTTAAGTAATTTGGTAGAGGGTCAATGGCTGATGATATGTACCAAATATCAAAGCTCTAGGCTTTATGGTTCGGGAGAAGATTTTCAAAGATTTCCTTCTTTATTCCTTTGTAAGATCAGGGATCGCGCAGAAAAGGGCTAATTTTCAGAGTATGATAATTCTTTGAAGTATTTTGGTAGAGGGTCAATACATGATGATGTATACTAAATATCAAAGCTCTAGGCCTTATGATTTGGGAGAAGAAGATTTTTAAAGATTTCCTTATTTTATTCTATGTAAAATCAGGAATTGCCCAGAAGAGGACTAATTTTCAGAATATGGTAATTCTTTGAAGTATTTTGGTAGAGGGCCAATAGATGATGATTTATACAAAATATCAAAGCTCTAGGCCTTATGATTTGGGAGAAGAAGATTTTTTAACATTTACTTATTTTATTCTATGTAAAATCAGGGATTGCCCAGAAGAGGGCTAATTTTCAGAATACGGTAATTCTTTGAAGTATTTTGGTAGAAGGTAAATAGATGATGATCTATACTAAATATGATGGCTCTAGGCCTTATGGTTTGGGACAAGATGATTTTTAAAGATTTCCTTCTTTTATTTTATGTAAAATCAGGGATCACAAAGAAAAGGGCTTATTTTCAGAATACGGTGAAGTATTTTGGTAGAAGGTCAATAGATGATGATTTGTACCAAATATCAAAGCTCTAGCCATATGGTTTGGGAGAAGATTTTTAGAAATTTCCTCCTTTATTCCTATGTAAAATCAGGGATCACAAAGAAAAGGGCTAATTTTCAGAATACGGTAATTCTTTGGAGTATTTTGGTAGAGGATCAATATATGATGATCTATACCAAATATCAAAGCTCTAGGCCTTATGGCTTGGGAGAAGAAGATTTTTAAAGATTTCCTTTTTTATTTCTTTGTAAAATCAGGGATCACACAGAAAAGAGCTAATTTTCAGAATACGGTAATTTGTTGAAGTATTTTGGTAGAGGGTCAATAGATGATGATGTATACCAAATTTCAAAGCTCAAGGCCTTATGGTTTGGGAGAAGAAGATTTTTTAAAGATTTCCTTCTTTATTTCTATGTAAAATCAGGGATCGCCCAGAAAAGGGCTAATTTTCAGAATACGGTAATTCTTTGAAGTATTTTGGTAGAGGGTCAATAGATGATGATTTGTAACAAATATCTTAGCGCTAGGCCTTATGGTTTTGGAGGAGAAGATTTTTTAAGTTTTATCACTCGGTTGCCATGGCAACAAGAGTTCTTTGTGGATTTCAATTCTTTGGAGTATTTTGAAAGAGCATGACCTATTGAAATTCCATGGTTAGTTTAGGAGGAGAAGATTTTTTTGTAATTGTGAATGGACGGACGGACGGACGACGGACGATGACCGATCACAATAGCTCCCCCAGAGCACTTCCTGCTCAGGTGAGCTAGAAATGCAATACAACCAAACAACAACAACCCAAAAAAATGCAATACAACCAAACAACAACAACAACAACAATACAATACAACCAAACATCAACAACAACAAAAAATGCAATACAACCAAACAAAATTACCTAAGCATTATAGCTAGCGGTAGAGGTTGTTATAAACTACCATTTTACAGTTATTTTTTCATACTTGAGAATTTATCTCTTTTTTTCTAGGTATGTTTGGGGAACTTGGTAAAAGGAAGATAGTTTTTATGGTAATTGTTTCAGTCCAGGCACTTTGTACTGGAATATACGTTTTCAAAAACAATTTTTCAAATACCCGGAGTCAAAATCCCAGAAGCGCATTATCCAATGAAGAAACAGATGAAGGTCAGAGACCGGAAGTTGTGTACCGGAAGCTGTTAACTGACAACTCAGTAAACGAAGAAAAGAAAGGTACCTCACGAATTGCCAAAGGACTTCCAGAAAACGTTGTTTTCAATTTCGAGAAAGATGCTTACTTAAACGTCGATTTGAGGATTGGAAATAGATCTTTTAGTGAAATTTTGAATAAGTTTATTCGAATTACAGAAAGCATATCACCCAGTTCAAAGGCAATTAAGAATTTTCCAACTTACCAAAATATTGGAAATATTGGAAGGAATCATGGTTACTCAAAAGGGCAAAAAAGGATGTATCACACGAAAACGTCTTCTGTAGGGCGTAGAAAATCATTTCTAACTCTGTTTACATCATGGGCATTCAACTCGACATTGTTTAACATAACCAACAATACAATGTTTAACTGGAAAAGTTTCTATCCTACTGTTTCTTGTTTAGTGTTTACAAACGATTCCAGGATAGAAGGGGCCGTATTGCCAACGTATTGTGATACCCGTAAAATATACCGATATGCTAAAAACGGTTTACCCATTTTAAAACATATGTATCAATACGCAACGGATGTTTTTGACTCCGACTTTTACGCATATGCAAACAGCGACATTCTGTTCACTGACAATTTGATAAAATCTCTATTGATGGTTAGATACTATTATTCGAACAATGAGCCAGTTTTAATAACAGGACAAAGATGGAATGTTGTCGGTGCCAAAAGGAAGGAAGTAATACCCAAAGAAAAATTACCAGATTTAATCTCAAATAATGGATCTTTGTTCCATGGATGGGCGGCTGACTACTTTGTGACATCCAGAACTGTTCCATGGGGTAAATTTGATGACGTTGTAATCGGTTCCTTGGGTCTGGGTAATTGGATGATAATTCAGTCTCAAAAACTCGGGGTAAAAGTTATCGATGCCACGAAAACAATTCTTGCTGTTCACCAAAGCTTAGACTGGAATTTGTACAAATCACATGAGCGTGAATTTTCAAATTACAATAAAGATTTGTTACGGTCAAAATACGGACCACAAAGTTACATGCAAGGGCAAATCAAATGTATTCAGAACTATACAGATGTCGAGAACGATAGACTTTTCATAAAGAACCGAATTCTGGCTGATGATTGTAAATAATGGCACGTAGATATTACAAATCAGTTTAATTAGTAATGTAATGTAGTGTAATAAAACAACCAGTGAAAGAGCCCATTGAACATATAGTTTCGAAAATTTTGATTGATCCTGCTTCGGGTCAATTAAGTTTGAATAATTATTTTGGTTGATTATTATTTTGATAGACAGCCCCGTCAATTCATCCCACAGTTTGATACATTGTGTATACATCTGTTAAATATTTTGGTCGCTTTTGGACGCCCCTAAAGAAAGCTTATTGGAAAACATTGTGTAAAATGAAGAAACCGCTACTAAGAAAGTTAAAATATCTAAAATTTCATAGACTAATAATTATCGTCTGCAACTCCTTTCAATTTGGACCAGTCTAAGATTTTGCTTCCTGGTAATATGTTAATGGCTATGTAAAGTG
This sequence comes from Fragum fragum, assembly GCA_946902895.1. Taxonomy (NCBI): domain Eukaryota; kingdom Metazoa; phylum Mollusca; class Bivalvia; order Cardiida; family Cardiidae; genus Fragum; species Fragum fragum. The sequence continues at coordinate 46,309,987 of OX336370.1, forward strand.
CTCGGATACAGGGGGGGGGGGGGGGGGCACGGTCTAGACCCCCCTCCGGAATTTCGGAATATTTCGTAAAATCTGGAAATCAAAGTATCATATTGTCAATGGGCAAAATGTCGTAACTACAGCTTGAAAATATCTGTAGTTACGACATTATGCACATCTACTCGCGAATATTATAAAACTTTTTATATTTCGGTTGGACACCCCCTTCCTCTCTTTGACAAAAAATCCAGATCAGCACATGTGTAGACGCGCATTCGATCATCCCGTGTTGAAGACTCACAGGACCACGCAGATCACATCCTGAAGGTTCGGATCTCAAACTTTTGTCCATAATTTCATAGAAACTAATGAGGCGACAATCTCGCTGCATTGGGTTCAAAAGGCAAGAATGGTTCAATACATTTATGAAGTAGTTAGAATCTGACGTTGGGTGAAGATTCGGCTAGATGAAGAACATTTTGTTGGTGTCCGACTAAAATGTCGCACCTACAGCTTTATTCAAGCTGAAGGTAGGACATTTTGCTCGCTCTCTGCGATTTTCTCTCAACCATCACTGTAAAATTTCCATCTTTACCCATTAGCAGACGGAAAAATTTAGACCGGTCCAAACTGGAAGGAGCTGTAGACGACAATTAAAAGTTTGTGACTTTTTTTACCTTTGGGGTAGAAAACAATGTGAATAATAACGCATCATCCGCACATTAATATGTACTTCGGATAAAATCATACACACACCCTAATTGTTTGCTTGTTTTTGTTTGTTTGTTTGTCTATGTGTATGCCTATGTCTGTGCTTGTTTGAATATGCTTGTTCGTTTGTTAATCTCCGCATAGTCGGGGGAATTAAAATAAATGAAATGAAATGAATGGATCTCTGATAGTGCATAAACTCCCCTTACCTTTCCTGATCAAAATCCACCACCCCCAACTTGCCTCCTAGCTTAACTGCCTCTTCCTCCTTTACAAACGTCTAGGCGATCATTATTTTACGGAATTCCGTTAGGATAATCGCAAAAGAACGAGTGTATTTCTTTAGCAATGGTCAAGAGTGCGATTGTGAAATCGCGAGAATACGATGTTCATAACATGAGGATACACTGAGGCCCCTCTTCGCAATCCAAGAGTTCGAACTCTACTTTGTTCTTTGCGTTAGGAACGAAGTGGTTTTAGAACTCTTGACTTAGTTCAAACATATTTATTTGCATGAATTTCATTATAAACATATACGTATTAATATGACACAGATAAATGTAAATCAAGCAAAAAGGATTAAATCGAAAGAAGCTTATAATGTTTTTCTCCCTATTTATGATTCAATAACGTAACTAACTGACATTTCTAAGAGGTTATTTGAATTTTAAATAAATGACAACATACATTACATACGTATGATTGTTAGAAGAAAGCGTTTTTGAAAGATAGAAGTGAATTAAAGAAGGGGGGGTGAGTGGTGTTCTTCAATGTTTATTATGAGAATTGTCTGCAAGACATACGTTTATTACAGGTATCCTTTTCGTAATATCTATAGCGTTTTTTATAAAGAAGGACTTTTTAGAAACGCCTGTTGTCTTTGATATATCTTTGGACTTCTAGCATTATATTTCCGTTGTCTATATATGACAGATTTTCTTTTCCATACAACAAAGTATTAATATCAATGTTACCAATATGTGTTAATGAGCTAAGGAGCCTGTTTCTAAAAGTATCATAATTTGAACACTCAAGAAGAAAATGCTCACTCGTCTCGATCCCAGCACAAGTACAAGGAGGAGACGTTACTATATTTTTACCGAAAAGATGATGATTGAGAGAGCTACATTTATTTCTGATTCTAGTATGTATAAACTGAAGCTTCCTTTCTCCTATAAAGTACAACTTATTACGGACTGGTTTGTTCCTATTTAAAAAATTCTTGAAGCGGCAGGAACATGAATTTTGTTCTCTTATTTCGATTGGTAACTTGTTCCACTCTCCAATGACTGAAGGAAGAAATGATCTTTTGTAAAGCTCGGTTCTACAGCAAGGCATTCTGTGATTTTTAGATCCACGTAGGTTGTGCTTTCTATACTTTGAGGTACTAATGAACTTAGGGTTTTCGGACAGAGGCCTTTTACCATTTTGAAATAAAGATAGATTTTGTGAATATGTCTTCTTTCATGAAGTGATTCCCAACCTTGATAGATCAAGAAGTGATACAAGTTTTGAGCAGCCAGTTACGATTCTTTCGGCTTCGAATTGAATCTTATCGAGTTGGTCCTTCAGTTGCAGTGTACAATTATCCCAAATAACGTCCGCGTATTCGATTATTAGGCTGATGAATGAAAAATATATTATTTGTAGAGATCTTCTGTCTAAACTGAAATTGAGAGTACGCATCATATTAATTCTACTCCAAGCTTTTGCTGCTGAATTATTTACCATCTTAAGAAAAAATATACCTAAATGTTTATTGTTTTGAATAGTTGGTATTTTTGTATTGGACATAAAAAGGTTTGGGTGTGTGAGTTTCTTTTGTTTTCGAGTGATAACTATAGACTCGGATTTTAAGGGGTTAAATTTGACGATCCACTGTTTGGCCCATTCATCTATTTTATTTATATCAGATTGTAACTGTTCTCCACAGATATGACGATAATCAATTTCTAGGGATAACCTAGTGTCATATGCAAAAAGGTTTATATTAAAATCCAAGCTATCGACTATGTCGTTAATCTAAACTAAGAAAAGTAGTGGACCCAATATAGACCCTTTGGGGACAACAGCTTTCAATAAACAAAAATCAGAGGTATTTCCATTAATAACCACTTTTTGATATCGTTTCGAAAAATGTTTTTTAAACCAATCTAATAATAGCCCATTTATTTCTGAACGATGCAGCTTGAATAAAAGACCTTCATGCCAATCTTTATCGAAATCTTTAATGATATCAAAGAAAATCATTCTAAACTCGCGCCCATTATCTAGAGCTTTACAAATATTATCATAACGACACAACGTTCGATTAACCTCGGAATCACCAGGTAAGTTTTCAGACTGAAAAGTACAAAAAATACAAAAAGTACAAAAATTTCTCATTGAAAGATATAAAAACAGATGGTTGTATTTTTTTTCAAAAACTTTTTCGGTTGTACAATACAATACAATACAAAATCCTTTATTCACGCTTGGTACATTATTGTACAACATGAGAATAAAATGCCTACATAAGTTTTAAAGATAGCCAAGTTCTAATAATACATATTTAAGGACACATGATTAGTCAGCTTTATAAAGAAGGAAAAATATAAACATTTCATTGAAAGTAGGGTCTTGAAGTTAACAGTGGTTGTTTATGACAGATTTCATTTTTTTGGGAAAATCCAATGCCGTAAATATGATCCAGTTGGGAATTCAGACAGTGCACTGGCAGGTGCTCAGTCCCGAATCCCCACCTGATCATTATGCAGTCCTCAGTCTAAGCCGAACAAAGCAATTTATTCCACATTCCGAATTTGTATAACTGTAAGAGATGGAAAATTCAGTTATAAATGGCTCTAGTATAGATGAGTTACAGGGCGTGTGGACGCAGGCTACTCTACACACCTTGTGTGCAGCCCAATCTGCGCCCTCACTGTCTGCATTCAGATATTTTTGGAACTAAAATAAAAATTATAAGAGAGATAATTTGATAGTAATTTAGTCGACATCGGATAACTATGTATCGATCTATTGAACGGAAAGATAATATGAGCATGTTACAGGATCAATATACAAAGAGATAATAATGAACCTCGTATTAAGTAACAAAACATTTAAACTTACAAATACAAACTGATAGAGATGTGTATAGCTATCTACCAGGGGGGGATGAAAGAATAACAAACAAAACAGAGAAAAGATTACATCTTAGAATAGCTGTGGGAAACGGCAGCACATCGGTGACTTTTTGTAGACAAAAAAAGTATTGATAAGGGTTACCAGTGCATAGTGTGTTTGAACTCGGCACAAGCTGGGTCATAACGGTACCGCAAAGTGAACATTAAACAAATAGCCAATCAGAAGGCTTCCTGACTCTGACGTTTTGGGATTTACCTTGCACGTGGATATGTAGACGATTGCGTGAGGATCACTGTTTTCCATGAATGGAATTCCGTAAGTTTTATTGTTTTGTTGACTAAATTTGTACTAGTATTGTAAATGAGTAACTTTCTTGTTATAACTAACCCTTTATCAGATCAATGGCTTGTTATAAATTAGCAAGACCGGTGGTTTTGTGTCATTTCAGTCAACACTGCTCAGTCATCGTGGGAAAGGGGGGATAGCTGTGTCTTGCTTTTTCTCCCCCTCACACGATGATCATGAGATAAGACTATATTTCAAGTAGATAATACACATAGAAACTTTTTTTTTTCAAATGGACAGTAGATTCTTATCTGACTTGATTATTTATTATTTTTCCTGATCAGATAGTTAAACAGAGTCGACCCGGTCATGCCTTCAAGTGGTTAAAATGAACTAAAAACGTCGAGACTACAGATAAGTTGAATTGCAGACTCTGCTTTATGGTGATACTGGATTAAATAAAATAAAAAAAAAAATGATAACATTTTTATATATATTTTTTAAAAATTTTTAATCACTGGCATAATTTTGATCTGTTACATCTAGCGTTATTGTACTTTCGCGGTTTTCATAATTATTGACATGAATTTACTTAATTTAATGAGTTTTTCGGTATTCTTTTCATTTAATAATTTTGAAAAACAGAATGTATTGTTAAATATCCTGACATTATTTGTGTAGAGTTTACGTTCTGTTGACCGTTGAAGAAGGGGCAAGTAAATATATAGTGCATCTCATCACCGACTTGATTTAGTAAGCATTTAGTACATAATCTTTCGGGAAATGGTGTACCATTCCATCTTCCAATTTCGATTGGTAACCTATGGTTTGCTGTTCTAAAAAGGAACATGTGAATAGCCAAAGAAGTTGGGAGTATTGAGAGGTAAGGTTCAAAGCAATGTTCTTGTTTGAATATGCTGTAGTTTCTACCCTTTTGAGATTGCTTAAGTTTGTCAGACCATTCTTGTTTGAACTGATCTTTAAGATCGTTTTGAATTATTTCATGGATATTTTTCACTTTATTGTGATTTTGTGAAATCCAGATTATTCCATTACCAGTGGAATCAAAGATATTTTTAATTGATTGCAGCCACTTGCTATGGTTTCTTTGGTCATTTAACATGAGCTGATAGATTTTGGAAGAGATTTTATCATTTTTCCCGCATATAAGCCTATTCCAAAAATTAACCATTCTTGTTTTGATATACAATGTTAATGGGTATCTGCCTAACTCTCCATATAGCATGTATCTGGGTGTAGATTTTTTTGCTTTTGTTATTTTACGTAAAAATTCTGTGTGTACTTTTTCCAGGAGATCATGAGATTTTGCCCCCCATATCTCAGAACCATATAGCAGTATTGGAAGAACTGTGTTGTCAAAAAGTTTTAGCTGGAGATCAATTGGAAGGCCGAGAGATCTAGATTGGGCTAATATAGAATGGTAGGCTTTTGTTGCTTGTTCTGCTAGGTGTTTTCTCGCTGATAGAAAGGAGCCATTATTAGTGAAGTAAAGGCCTAGATATTTATATTTGTCTGTGATTTCAATTATTTGGCCATTAAGCTTGAATTGATAATGTGACACATTTCTCCCACCAAAAATCATGACTTTGGTTTTTGGTACATTTACTTTGAGTTTCCACAGAGAGCAATATTCTTCAAAGTGGTTTAAAGCCATTTGTAATTTATCTGCATTTTCAGCCACAATTATGGTGTCATCTGCATAGAGTAATACAAAAATTTGTAACCAAATTTGTTCATTCACTTCAGATGAGAGTGTAATTCCATCATTTCCCCTAAATATAAGATGCGACTCTAGACCATTAAGAAATATTGTGAATAAAATTGGTGAAAGGTTTTCGCCTTGACGTACACCTGTTTCACATGAGAAAAAGGAAGATATTTGACCATTAACTGAGACACATGATTTGATATTTTGATACATTTCATAAATTACATTAAATACTTTACCATGTATACCTGAAGTTAGAAGCTTAGACCATAGTCCAGTGCGCCAGACTTTGTCAAAAGCTTGGGTAAAGTCAATGAAGCAACAAAATAGTTTGTTTTTCTTTTTTTTGAAAAGGTTAATAAGACACTGTAATGTGAACAGATGATCTGAACATGAATAGCTTTTCCTGAAACCAGCTTGGTTTTCCTTAATAAGTTCATTTTCTTCAAGGAATGTTGTAATTCTATTATTCAGGATTGCAGTAAAAAGTTTGCCAAGACATGACAGAATGGTGATTGGCCTATAGTTATTTGGATCAAGAGGTGATCCTTTACCTTTGTAAATTGGATGTATAGTGCCTTGCAACCATGATTCTGGGATGTGGCTAGTTTCCAAGATAGAGTTGAAAAGGAAAACATATATTGGTAAGAAAAGTTCTTCTGAGTTTTTAATATATTCATTCAAAATGTTATCTGTGTGGCTAGGAGCTTTTGAGTTCTTCAGACTCAAAATGCATTTTTTAACCTCTGCGCCGGTGATGGGTGAATTTAAGGCCTCATTGTTTGTTTCAATGTAGTCACCTATTACAAAATCATCATCATTTCCATTTTCTGAAGAGTTTGAATTAACAGACTTGAAGTGCTCAAAGAAAGCATCTAAATCTGGCGATTGACTTGCTTTTGATTTTTGCCTTTTGCTTTTGTTTATAACTTTCCAATATCTTTTTGGATTATTTGTTTTTAATTTTCTTAACTTTTCTGCTGATTTATTTTTATGCATGTTAATATAGTAATTCATAGTTTTCTTATATGTTTTACTTGCCTGATTTAATTTATTTTTATTTATTAAGTTTCTCTCTTTTATATAATTAGCTTTAGCCACATGATATTTTTTTCTTTGTAAATGACATTGTTTTCCAAACCAAGGTTGATTTTTATCCTTGATTGATGTACGGTTGTTTTGCACAAAAGTCTTATTTGCTGATTCATTTAAGAGTTCAGTTATTTGATCACTGACCAGTTCAACATTACAGGGTGTCTGGTCCAGGTTTTGAATGCTCTGAATAAGTATATCAAGCTTATTTCTGTCAATATTTGATATAAAGGTATCAGATTGTTTGTTATTCCAAACGGCTTTATGATTATTATTGACCATTTCAGGTGTAGCGTTGAGCGTCTGTTCTGGCACCAGACTCCATACTAGAAGAGAATGACCATCAGAAAAAAGGTTATCAGTTTCATTCACATTAAAACCTCTTAGAATCCCGAAGCAGCTTGATGATGCCATTACATAGTCTATTACTGATTTGTCTCTAAATGTCGGTTTTCCAATATTTCTATCGCTCCCAAATCTACCGTTTAATAGGAAAAGATTATTACTCCTGCATATGTCAATAAGTGTGAAACCTAGAGCGTTTGTTTTCGAATCCTTTGATGCCCTTTTTAATTGTACTTTGTAATATTCTATATTTTCAAAAGCATTTTTCGTATCTTCATCATTATTGCTCAAGTTGATCTCGGACATGATAAAGTCATCTGTGATTACGTAATCTTTCATTTTTGCGGTACGCGCATTCCAGTCTCCGGCTAAAATAACACATTTATTTGCTAGACACATGCATGATACAATATTTTCTAATTTACTAATTTCATTCGCATCATAGTACCTTGACCTCTCTGGGGGTATATATACAATACTGATAAATAGGTCTTCATCGAGATGAAACAAAGTTTTCGAAAGTTTAACTGTCAATAGTAGATCACTCTCATTGCTAACTAGTTCTGTATGCTCATATAGTTCATTTTTAACAAATAGTCCAATGCCACCGGATGTTCTAGCAATTATCTTTTTCCTAAATTTCGAAATAAATGAGTAACCTGACATATCGATGATATCTAGCTCGTCGAGATTAGTCTCTGCAACACCTAGTAAGTCGTAGTCAGAAATGACACTTTTAAATTCGGGATAATGTAATCTCCGTTTTAACCCTCTTACATTGATAAAACCACACTTAATATCCTTTATATTTGTTATATTTGTTTGTTTTTTAGGGATTCTCCCGGGCCTGGCCTACCCACTGTCGTCTTGTTGGATGCTGTCAACGTCCTTATCACTCTCTGGATTATTGGAGTCTCCTTTACTGAAAAGCGACTGGCTGTAGCTACGCGGTTTGTTATTCAAGATACCAGAAGCCTGTGGTTGATTGTTATTACTAGACTCGCCATCACGTGTCGTGTTTTGACTAGACTCACCGTGGGAAAATTCTGTTGTTTGTTTAGTGTCTCGAATGGAATGTGTACTACTCTGACTAGACGTGTTGTGTATGCGCGAAGTGTTTACAATATCATTCCAATCAGGAAATAGATCACACACGACTTTGCCATTCTTCACTAGCTTAGCTGGGAACTGAATTCTTACAGCCGATTCTGGATAGTTAGCTTTTAAATGCTTGTACTGCGGCCAAAGCTCCTTTCTTGCGGTCGTAATTTCAGTAGGGAAGTCTCTACTTACGCCGAACTTTGATTTAGCAAGTTTCTTGGTTGATGACATGATTAATTCAGTGCTCATAAAATCTCTAAAGGCTACGATAATGGGGCGATCCTTGCCGTGCTTTGAACGACCAAGTCTGTGGGCCCGATCTATAGCAATAATATCATTAATTTCCATATTCGTTTCGAGAAATGCTAAGATCTTATCAATGCAATTTTCACCTCTATCTTCAGGGAAACCTCTAAATATCAAGTTCTTTCGCCTAGATCTAGCCTCAATATCGATACTTTTGTATTCGAGTACTTTGATCCGATCGTGATGTTTTGAGATACTGTCTTCCAATTGAATAAGTTTTGTGTTATCTAAGGCCGTGTCAAGCTTATTATCAAATCCTGTCATTCTTTTTTTCATTTTCACAAAGTTTAGTTAGGATCATTGTTAATTTTTCTTTGTTTGTCATTTTTTCATAATGTTCATAACTCTCACCTGATGTACCACCTGATGTACCACCGGAGCTTAATCGTTTCCTTTTTTCTGCCTGTTTGTTTTTATTATGTGTATCCATTTCAACTTCTGAGTCACTAAATAAACATGAATCATTTTCATCATCCTTCTTTTCTTGATTGGTCGCCATTTTGTCTTTGTCCTTCACCACTTGCTTGCTAAATTTCCCCGTGTTTCCTTTAGTGTTTGTTGAAAATTGCTTGCTGTTGCGTCTCTGGCTCGAATTACTCATTATGCTTAGTCCTTTCAAAATATATCCAGAAAAACTACAGCGACAAGCTATCAAAAACGTTTTTTTTAAAGAGAAATTTCAAATGGCCGACTCGACCTGGCCAATCACGAGACCCTCCTACCGAAATCGCTATTCAGAAGAGAATCTGGTCTGTAATTCGATGGAATTGATGGGTCACCTGTTTTAAAGATCGGACATACATTTGAGATTTTCAACGTAGATGGTAACGTACATTGACGTAAAGATGAATTAAATATATCACAGAGCGGTATATCAAGCTGTAAGGCTCCTTCACGTAGTACCCTATTGCTTATTCCATCTGGGACCGAGGCCTTTCCAGTATCTAAGTCTTTCAAAACATTATACACTTCTTCTGGATGTATTTCATTAAAATCAAGTGAAAGTTCATGAGACCGATGGTGATCTTCTGGTTATGATGTATTGGAGTCATCAACACGTGACTGACTGACAAAGAAAGTGTTAAAGCAAGGTAGCTTTTCAGTTTCATGTGATATTATTTTTTCATATTTTCTTCTCATTTCTCAAACTTTTAAATCTTATCTAGTTGCATGAGTTATTGGTATGTTTTTCCTTTCTATATAATCTCTTTCTTTGTCTAATTTTTTGTTTGATTTCATTGGTTAACCAAGGGGGCTCCAAAGGTCTAACACTTATAACTTTATTCGATATAAATAATGCTGCATTTTGTAATAATGTAGCTGTAAAATTATTAACATATATATCAAGATCATCATTAACTAAACTATTCCAATCAAAGTTGCTAAGCGCTTATCTAAGTCCGTCGTAATCTCCCTCTTCATATTTCCAAATGGTTCTTTTAAGTGACTTATGTCTAGGTTTGATGAAGTTGAGAACAGCAAATACGGGACAATGGTACCTAACCTGACTTTCAAAACTCTTGGCTTGCGAAGATGCCTGAGACCTGAATTCTTGGTCTCACCGTCGCACCACCGGGTTGTCATCACCTTTACACCCTTTAATTCACGTATCATCGCAACGTACAGTCTTGTCATAAATTAATAGACCTTTTCACGCAAAGCGCAAGATGACTAAAAAGTTTGTATCCGCTAGACGCTTTCAAAGAAAAACAACAACAACAATTTTCCACTGCGGAGAGGATTTACTTCCGGTTTTGTTTTCGAAAGCCTTATAGTTGCGTCAGGTCATTCTAACTTCATTTTCGATGTTTACAATCAAAGCATAGGCTGAATAATGTATATGATATTGTTGGAAATGTAACATCTGTTTGTTACAATATTTCTTTCTACGTTATTCAAGCAATGTTTCTTCAGAAGCATTAAAAGTACTCTATATAATCGGCTTTAAGGAATAAATGATGGGTGTTTTGATTCATGATCTATGTTTCACCATATGCAATAAAATGTGTCATGACCCGGTATAAAGTATATGTTGAAACAAACGCCTGTAATAAATGAAGGGGAATGCACCATGGAAAGGTCACTAACCCAATTTATCTCCGACAAACATCAGAATCACCAAAACTCGTGTTCTTTACCTTCGGAAATATCAAAGTTATGATAGCTTGTGTGAGAAAAGGTGTAATTAAAGCTCAGTATGGTTAAGACATTAAATCGTCGGGTTGACGACCAAAATTTGAAACCACGATTTATCTCAAATTGTATTTACAACCTTTTATTAGCCCATCCATGATATACTGGTTAAAATATGCACATTGGCCCTTTGATCTACCGAAAAGGCTACATATTCAAAAATTAAAGCTAGATTTTTGAAAATGAAACGCTACCTCGCAATATATCCTGCAGCGAAAAAACAAATTTTAAATCCGTTCAATGAAAATAAGCGTATTCACTTCATTTGATTTTGGAAATATGCTGAAAAGATAAACACCATGTTATGATATTGCCGCGCCGATTGAAACGACGCCCGGTTGCATCCTCTGATCAATCGGCAAGAATTTAATATTTGGTGGTATATCGGTTGAAACATAAAAAGATCAAGTTTTTCGATCAAATCATAAATTTTACTATTTAAATGTAAGAGTGTTTTTCGGATTCTTTGTGACATGTTGCCGGTTACATAATAATCCCATATGTGTCGTGATTTACCGAAGGGAACCCTTTACACCAAGGCTGATAGAAGATCATTCTTCTGATCTGCTCTCTCTAATTATTATCACTACTTAAACTTATATTTTTCGTAGTTTCTTTGCACTACAACATCATCATCATCAATGCGGTTAATTTCACTGATTCATCGTCGGAATAATGTTCCCTGTTTTCGCATTACAACATATTCTTTAACCCATTCCAACTCAATCCCTCCTTTTTACGCCCCTCAAGAAAAAAAAATTGGAAAACATTGTGGAAAATGAAGAAATTGCTTGATACAAGCAATTTTTTCATTATCCACAATGTTTTCTAATCAAAAAGACGAAAAATTTCAAAATTCCATCAACTTGAAATTGTCGTCTGCAGCTTCTTTCAATTTGGACCAGTCTAAAATTTTGTTGTGTTGGAATATGTTAATTCATTGTATGACACTTTTTAAGAAAAGATGATTATTTATACCAAAAAAATGCTTTCTCCTTTTCTTCGACATTTCTATTGTAAAAATGATTCGAAAATTTTTAAAAAATGACATTTTGTTCTGCGGGCGTGTTTGATATTAATACAAGAAAAGAGAGAGAGAGAGAGAGAGAGAGAGAGAGAGAGAGAGAGAGAGAGAGAGAGAGAGAGAGAGAGAGAGAGAGAGAGAGAGGGTGAGAGAGTGGGAAAGAGAGAGAGAGAGAGAGATCAGGCCTGCCATGCGAAGGGCGGGTTTTGCCGTGATTGACGTGCCTATGATTGACGCATATTCGCAAATTTTACCAATCAGAGTGCCGGAATAATTGGGAAATTTCTTTTGTGTAGTGTCGATAGTTGTAAATATTACAAAACCATTGATTTCCGGCAACATTAACTTATAGAAAGTAATCTATTTGATATTATAATCAATAAAAGTGACCATTCAGTGTTTGTACAGAGTGTCAAACTGTAACTATATATTTTTTCCGTTCTTGTATGTATGTGAGTGGTGGTGGGTATTAAAAATATTTCCAAAAATCTTATTGCATTGGACATATTATTGTATTAAATTCGAAGTACGTTATATAATTCATATGGCCTAGATACCAGGCAGTTTTAAACTCAATTTGATTGCAAACTCACGATGATATCATCAAAATTACTCGCTACAATTGGCCTGCATATGTCTGCTCACAGATTGAAATCCTTTTTTCACCAAAATTTCTGAATATTTAATCTTAATTTTTGCTCGTTCAAAATAGCCTATTTATATAGATTTATATAGATTTATATTTCGATAATTTATCGACTCCCCGCAATCGATAACGTGACATAGTCTCGGGTAGATATCGATTAAACGAGATTTGGTTTGACGCATGCGCAGTGAGAGCGTGTAAAGGTCTATTGGCCAATCGCTGGCCCTCTTACTCCGTTTTCCCGCCCATTGTCTCCAAACAAAAATTCAGATTCGGTGTTATTTTGCAAAATTTATGGCCAGTAGCATGTAACAAAAAAGCGACATAGTTGGTTGGCGACATAAACGTCGTAACTACAGCTTGAACAAGCTGTAGTTACAACGTTTAAGTCACAAAACCAACAAAGATGCTTCACATAAATAAATGGCGACCAATGTTGGAGTTAAAAGCTAAATTCCGGGCTGAATGAATGGTTGAATTGGTCTATTGATTCCTTGGTGGATAACAGCAATTGGTCATTTTGCGATGGTTCTTATGGTATTTCGTATCAGTTTTTCCATTCTGCACTAATAAAGGTGAAAATTAAAGATTTTTTTTGATAGTGTTGCATTTTTATGTGAGAAATTACAGTATTGAAAAGATTTTATCCCTTCCTACGACCACTTTTCAAAATACCCGACTTTTCTCCAATCTTGACTGAAAAATAAATTTCAGTGACCTTTTCCTGATAGATCAAACTGGTGGATTCATTCATCTTGCGACACGTATTTATTTTATCTTTTGTGACACTCTCTTGTCCTCGGTTCATTCCGATTGACCTTTATAATAGGCTCAGTAAAAACTCTGCCATTACGTCAACATTTCATCACATGACTTCATAAACCTTTTAAAAAATGTCGCAAGAATGTGAGAGGTTTTTCAGTCAGGCATTCAAACGAGTTTAAAACTAAATTAGTTCGTTAGTTTACAGGTAAATTGTTAAGTTTTGATGCACATATAATGTATCTTGGATCATATTTATTATGTCCAAACCGTTTCTCGCGAATCAAACGAGAAATAATGTATCTTAGATTACTTGGTTTGGCAAGAATGTTGTCATTCAACCCATTGCAGAGGTTATGGTGAGAGTAACGAACGACAACTCTGCTTGGAGATTGCCAACGTTGTGCGAAAGTATCGTTGGACAGTATTCAGACTGCGCGGGGCTGAGCAGGTTTACCTTGGTGGGAATTTTTTCGCACTTTGATGGTTTGCTAAATCAATTACCAGTCGACAAAATTTAAGACTGGTCCTAAGTTGCAGTCGACAATTGATGGTAAATGAAATTTTGGCATTTTCAGATTTCTGGGTAGAAAACATTATGGGTATTGAAGAAATTGCTTGTTATGGGGAATTTCTTTACTTACCACAATGTTTTCCTTGATGGCGCTAAAAAGTGTCAATGTATGGAAATGAATTAATCTAGAAGAACCGTTCTACGTTACACATTACTCGGATTATTTTTGAAAAGCGAGACATCTTACCTACATCTGCTAGATGAAAACGTCGTTGGGCATGAAGAATGTCGTAGCTACACCTTTATCCAAGTAGCAGTGACGATATTTCTCACGCCCAACAACGAAATACCTTCGTCAATTTTTTTTTCATGGAACAATGAAAATTTTTGGCTTGATGGGTCCAATGATTTGTAGTACATGTACAAACTATAAGCATAAATTAAATAACAAGTTATAGTGAGTGATTAAAGGTCAATATTCTCTATACTGGTACTGCCAAATTGACCTTCGATTACTCACTAAAACTTGTCCAACGATTTGTTGTACATGTACAAACTGTATTTATAGATGAACAAGTTATGGTGAGTGATTAAAGGTCAATATTCCCCTATACCTGTATAGACAAATTGACCTTTGACTACTCATTATAACTTGCCCAATGATTCGTTGTACATATGCAAACTATATTCATAGATTAACAAATTAAAGTGAGAGATTAAAGATCAATATTCGCTATACCTGTGTAGACAAATTAGCCTTTGATTACTCACTATAACTTGTCCAACGATTTGTTGTACATGTACAAACTATATTTATAGATGAACAAGTTATAGTGAGTGATTAAAGGTCAATATTCTCTATACCGGTAAAGACAAAATTGACCTAAGATTACTCACTTTTCCATCTATACGTCTTTTTACTGAAAAGGGTTCACTTAATTTCAGTTGTTTATTCTATGTATATACTCAAACGGCGATAATGTGCCACCTGACGAAGACCGACCCGCGCCAACGCTCACATAATTAACTCTTTACTGTTTAAACCCTGATTTTAAGTTCCTGTAAATTTATAATTTAGAAAGCATTGTCGAAAAAGAAAAAAAATCTTGTTACAAGCAATTTCACCTTTTTCGACAATATTTTCTAAACACTGATTGATTATTTTTCAAATCAAATTCACTTTAAATTTTCGTCTCCTACCCCTTTGAATTTGGACGGGTCTAAAATTTTGGAAATCAGAAAAGGTTTAAAATAAAAAAGTGTGTTACTTGCTGTTTATTTATCGTTGCTACCGTAGAACATGCCCATATGAGCGACGCCCCCAGAAAACGGTTAGTTATTACGGGGGATAGTGCAAAGATACAGGAAGACATTACTGAGATCCCCGCCTGGTTCTTTAACGTGCTGGATGGATAGCATCGTCACACGGGGCCTCTGTTTATCGACAAAGTCAATTAGTTTTATTAATTGTGTCAGCATGTGGCTCGAACCCGTGATTTTGAGGTTTGATAACAAGTGCTCTACCAACTGAGCTAATCGGGCTGTGAAGACTAAAGAGTTGTTGTTTTTCCGTTTATTTATCGTCGCTACCGTAGCCCATGCCTATATGATCGACGCCCCTAGAAGACAGTTAGTTGTAACGGGGGATAGTGCAAGGATACAGGACGAAACTACTGAGAGCTCCGCCTGGTTCTTTAACGTGCTCGATGGATAGCATCGTCACAAGGGGCCTCGGTTTAACGTCTCATCCAAAAGACAATTAGTTAGTTAGTTGATAAAGTCAGCCCTCAAAATTCAGACTAAAAAGTTAAAGGTTTTATAGCTTATAAACCAAGAACAATTAATACGTGACGGATGGCGCTATTTGGTTATAACAACTCAGTCCCGAGTGTTGTGATTTTAAAGATGTTTGTTTGTATACAAGTGGAATTGACCAATCGCTTACCCCCCCCCCCCCCCTCTGGCTCGTTTGGTCCAATCCATTGACTCCAACAGGAAGTTCGATTTTTAACGGCGTTATTTTGCAAAAT
This sequence comes from Fragum fragum, assembly GCA_946902895.1. Taxonomy (NCBI): domain Eukaryota; kingdom Metazoa; phylum Mollusca; class Bivalvia; order Cardiida; family Cardiidae; genus Fragum; species Fragum fragum. The sequence goes on from OX336370.1 coordinate 46,325,830, forward strand.
GTATGGCTAGTAGCATATTACAAATAAGTAGAATGGTTCGATGTCGAACTATAGGTTGTAACAGCAGCTTGAATAAGCTGTAGTTGCGAAGTTTCAGTATCCAAAAACAACAAAATGATTCACCGAAATGGCAGCCAATGTCGGAGTTCAGACGAAACTTCCAGTCTAAATTTTACGATTTCATTTGTCGGCTGACACGATTGGTTAATTTTTTCGCCGATGAAGTATACTATATGTGTACAAGTACAGGTTAGTGCTCAAAGATCAATTTAACATTGAGAGTGACAGACGATAACGATTTCTCTGGCCTCACAAATGTTTGTGGGTCTATAATACATGTAGTCTAATATCAAATATAAATATAATGTAGATATATACAAAAGTAAATAGTGACCCATCATGTTGAAAGGGGCTATATGAGATATTAGAAAATCATCGATTCTTGTCAGATAACGCTGTATGTGCAGGCTGACTCAGGTCGAAATCCTTCAATCTTTGGAGATTTTCTGAATGTAGAATTATCGTTCTATGACAATATGTTGGGGGATTTTTGAAAAAGTTATCTGGTCGACCTCTGCTGGTGCCGATTTCCTTTTTTTAACAATTAATTTTCAAAATTCCAACATTGTTCTTTTTTGCGTAACGTGTCATTTTTACGCGGTGTGGAAGGTAAAAATTTGATTTTTCGTTTCTATGTATGTATTAACATTGGCTTTTCTTTGTTTGAAAAAGGACGTTACTTGTGTTATCCCATTCCCTCATAATCTCATTTTATGCCTTTGGACACCCCCAAAGGAAAACAATCAGGAAAACATTGTGAAAAATGAAGAAATTGCTTGTAACAAGCAATTTCTTCATATTACACTATATTTTATACCTAGAAGGTTGGAAAAATCTAAAATTACATGAGCATTAAATCGTCGTTTTTAAGACCTTTCAATTTTGACCGGTCTAAAATTTTATTGTTTGGTAATGGGTAAAGAAAAAAGCTTGGGAAATCTTTGTGGACAATAAAGAAGTTGTTGCTTATCCACAATGTCTTCTATCTTATACCAGACGAAGTTTTTATTTATAATTTGATCAATTTTAAAATGAAGTCTTTGAAATTGTATTTAAAATTTTGTAAAGGGTTAATAAAACGGCATTTCCTGATATGGAGGACAAAATGTATGCGAAAATGTGCCACCGTAACAAAACATGACAAACAATAGAGTTTTTTTTTTCTTTAATATAGACTTTTTGATATAATGGCATTAAGACAGTCGTACTTTTACCGTTTCGAAATCCGAATCGTGTATTATCCGAATTGCGTATAATTTTGTTAGAGTTCGATCCCCGACGGCGGCACTCATCCTTTCCGACTTTTTGTCTCTCACCAACGGGCCGATAATCGTAGACCTATGTGGGATAGCAGCTGGAGGCTAGGAAAGGATGCAATGGTAGTACTGGTGTGAGAAATACCAGGATTCCATTGTTAGGTGCTCCAGCCGCCGCAATATAACTGAAAGACTGTTGAAAGCGGCGTAAAGCCCCATTCAAACAAAACCATTCAGTTGGACGACTTGCTAATATTTGTGAGTCAATTTTTGGACAGGATATCTATTAACGTTTTCAGTTTCTTCTGCATTACCTCCCTTGAAAATTGGAATTATAATCCCATCCCCCAGGGACTCTAGGTATTCTCCCTTATCGTACAAAATATTAAAACAATCTCATGAGAAAGAAAATATCGGTATCTTTAACCCATGTCACTCTGAACCTAGATTAATTCTGCTTTAACAGGAGGTAACTTAGCCGGACAGTCCTGCACACATTTATAGTCTGATCACAGTCTAAACTACATGTTTGACATTTTAAGTGACAGATGCATCCGCACAGTCTGATCAGAGTCTTCACTCTGCGCTCTGTAGATAGATACTGATTCAAAGCTTCTTTAAACAATCAGCGAATATTCTAATTGCCCCGAACGGCTGTCCGGGGTGCTCAATGTGTGCGAGTCACGCACCTGCGAAATTGTTGAAAATGTCACGCACAGGCTCATATAATTGATTATCAAAAAGTATTGACCTACATTATTAGGATCTTCCAGTGCTCAGTTTCAGCCACAATGTTATCTTTGAGGCCGTTGGTAAATTGGTATGCACTGACTGTAAATACTTTTCTCAGTCACGGACCAATCAAATGATTTATTTAGTCCTGAAGTTAACTTTGGTGACTTAGACGTCGTTCTACAGCTTATTCTAAAATTAGTTACAACATATAGGTCACCAACAAATCTCTAGATCTAGTTACTATTTGGAAATAAGCTTCATATCAAAGTAGGGCGTTCCTTTCGGTGCTCAGTTGGTGGGAGCGTAACAAAGGGGAAGGCGCAATAATGAGCACCGACATTCACTTCCCTAGACTGGTGAACTGGTTCCTTCTACGCTGCTATCGTCAGATTAGGACCAGCTCGCCAGTCTATAACTTCCGTTGGTTTCATTCTTGATGATCGTTTATTTCACTGCATTAGTAGCAGCTTCAAAAACATCTTAACTTCTATCAAGCACCGTAGAAGCCGAGCGTATAATAATTGCTATAGCCTTGGCGTCGTAACTTTTGACGTAGTCTGCAGTTAATATAGATACAACCTTTAAATGCACATGCCGGCTAAATACGGACATAAAATATTTTAATTGAAATTTTAATTATTTTACACACGAATTTCACATAATAATTTAATGTTTATGTCAATTTGATGATTAATTTATTTTTTTGGTTTATCTACAGAATAAAAACTCTCTAAAAATGTTCATTTTTTAAAGGGAAGTAATAGATTATCGCAACAAAGTTATCTTGTTCATTGATTGATTTGAGTGGGGGTATAGCGACACGAATTACAGTATTTCAGGCCACAGGTTAAAGACGCGGTGATTGGTCAGTTGGTGATAGCCCGCCCCCCCGCCCCCCCCCCCAAAAAAAAACTTAGAAAAAAAGCCTAAAATTATACCTTTTTTTTTATTTTTTATCAAATTCAAACCAAAATATGATTTTACAGAAAAAAAATTTTTTACGTATCAGTATATTATAGAAAGGTATTTATCTTCATAACCCGAAAAACGGTACCGCTTCCATATATCCCATCAGAACCTTTTCAATTCTAAACCGAGGGCCAAAAGTAAGGTCTAGAAATGAGTAACAGGGTTGTACCCACAAAATAGCACCAATGGTTTTCCGAGATTTTCTGTCATTTCGTAGCGGCGGACATTGAAGTGACCAAAAACGTCAGCTCGGATGAGATCTGGTAGCGGAGAGACAAACAAGCTATTTTCATCACTAAAGTGCAATATCTACGACAAATATCAACGTAAATACACTATAACAACCTTAAAACAACTTATTCCAATCACCTACCACTAAACATAACATCGATCTCGCTCGATTATCACAGTATTCTTTGGAAAGATGGAGCAGTGTCGGCTGAAAATAAGGTAAGCATCCATGACAGTTCGGTGACCAGGAAGTGATCGATGTATTAAATCACCTTGTTCCCGTTGTACACTGCGGTGTATAGTCATGCAGGAAACCGATAGAATCAAAGTATCACAGCGTCACAAAAATAAAGGCGCCCTCATTTAATTTTTTTTGAATTTCAATTGCAAGTCTTTTTGTATTTGCAAAAAGAAACACTTTCTATCAAAAATGCCCTTGGTAACATGGTATATATATCTTTATCACTCTATTAGTCTATGATTTTTAATAGTTACTGATCTAAGCCTGTTCAAAGCCATTCCCGACAAAAAAAAACAAACAAAAAAAAAAACAAAAAAACAAAAAAACAAAAACAAAAAACAAACAAACAAAACAAAACACCAGTGGCCTATGTGTTCACAGTCTAAAAAGTATTTATAAAAAACTATTGGCATTCATTACAGTTGAAAACGGCTCCTTTTTTTTGAAACTCTTTCCATTTCATGTGATGTTTCAGGCCTGAACATGACCGATGGAGCCACCCAGAACAATTATCACATTGAATCCATTCAGTTTCCCTATCCTCTGTCCAACAACGTTTACACAAAACATTAGTATCCTCATTTAAATCTTCAATAGTTTTAGATGATTGAGGTGTATTCGATGGGGTAGAATGACACTTAGATGTACTTGGAGAACGACTTTGTGTTGTACAGTCTATTTTTGGAGAATGACTTTGTGATGTACTAGGTTTGGGAGAATGACTTTGTGATGTACTAGGTTGTGGAGAAAAGCCCTCTGATGTACTAGGTTGGGGAGAGTAACTCTGAGATGTACTAGGTTCAGAATGACTTTTCTTTTGTGTACTTGGAGATTTATTTCCCCTCTTCCTCTTATCTGATTTTTTTTTCATATTTTGTGTTGCGTTTTCGATTTCTTGGCTTGATTTTTTGGATGAAGCGCTTGATTTTGACACCTGAATCTGTTTTCTATGGGCCATTTTCTTGGTAACTTTGTAAACATCTAAAATGTCTTTTCTAAACTGCCCAAACAGAACCATTTAAAAATATTTTTACAATTTTCTGGTAGATAATTTTCACAACAGCTTTTCTATCAATATTGATTTTCCTATCCAAGAGTTCATTTGGGTCAAAAACACTGTGACTGTCTAAAACTCTATTGAAAATATCCACTAAATTGCCATTTTTAAAAATGTCTTGTTTACACATTTCAAACATACGGTTACCATGTTTGTGGAAGTTTTCATTATTGATTATCTTTAAACACTGATCTGAAAGGCAGCTGAAAAAATTAAATAAATTATCTGAAATATTTGTAAGCCCTCTGTTCACAAATTGTTTCCTTGAAGTATCCAATTAGGAGTCTGGCTCATCACTGTTCTTTAGAATATATTGTTCATCTTCTCTGAAACTGCTTAGGATTTTTGAAATATAAACAGCCTCTTCATAATTCTGCGGGTTTTCAGTTGTTTTTGCATATCTCAAAGATTCTTTCTTATTTATGAATTTTGATCTAACTTTTGCCACACAGTACCCACCAATGTACCTCACCCTTGCTCTTGAAGCATTAGTAACTGTTCTCTCTGTCCCTTTTATGCTAGTTGATGTATATACTTCAGCTTGCTTGTTAAGAATAAATTTTCTTATTTCCACAGAGACATTGAAACAAATATGCTTGTGTTCTGCTTTTAAAGGTTCATTTTCAAATAGCTTCATGCATGAAAACAGAAACTCAGTGCTGTTATGGTATTCATGATTAGCTGTATAAAAGTCACCCAGTTTTTGACATTTTACTGGTCCTTGGAACTTGATTTTATCAATTAATGTTGAAATTTGGCTAAATTCTCTCTGGCAAAATTCCTCAAATCTTGATTTGTTCAAATTGTCCAAAATTGAATTTGTGTTTTGTTGAAATGGTGTCAATATATTGCCCACTCTCAGCTTGTCTATTAAAGAGTCTGAATTAAAATCTTCTGGTAAGGAAATGATATGCTCAGAACTATTTATGGATTTTATGACTTGGTCAAATTCTTCATCAAAATCTGGCTCAAAGTTTAAGTCTATGTCTGTATCTATCCCACACTGTGCAGGAAAGAAGAAGGGACTTTCCTCAACACTGGAATGAAAAAATCCATTATACAAATATTATAACAAAATTGCTAAGAACATGTAGTAAACTCCATGGCCCTAGATTATGAAACTTTTTTGCGCACCACTGAGAATTTACTCAAACTCTAACTTCAGAGTAAAGCTGTTATTCTGTAACAACTTATCAATATTATCTTTTATATTGAAACTCTATGTTTGAGAAAATTCTCTGTTGAGTATAGAAAATATTTCGTAATCTTGGGCCCATATGTAATGATGGTCTATGGATCAAAGGAAATAAACCGGTCAGGGGTGCGGAATACGGATTTTCTCCACTTGTCCCCCAAATATGTTTTCTGCTGCAAACACATGTTAAGTTCCAGCAAACTGTCCTTGCAAACAGATTGGTTTATGGCAAATTTTCAGCAAACTTTGTATTTCTGTAAGGGTTCTTCAACCCTATTCTAGTTACCATGCTAATGTTTGCTATGCAGCTTGTTCACAACAGAACAGAACAGAACATATCATTTATTTCGTCCAGGTACAACAAGGTACAATAAGGACATATATACAAAAACTTTTATGAAAATAGAATAAATAAGTACTTCCGGTAAAACAAGTAGATGGAAATAGTTGAGGTGACATATATTTTCCGAGGGATAGATGCGGTCAATGATTGAGCCTTATTATAGAGTACATATAGTGGCAGATGAGGTAATTTGGTGAAATTGCCGTAGGATTAACAAATTTTGCGGAATAATCAAAAGTAATGTTTCGAAGTGGAACAAATACGACAATTACAACTTAGATAAGCTGTAATTGCGATATTTGGATGCCCACTTACGAGCAGCTATATTATATGTTTAATTTTGTTAGGTTGTATATATTCACATCAAAGTTGTGCCATAATGGCTGTATCCCCGTCATTCCCGACCTTGTTCGAAACGAAGAAACAAGGTTGGAATATGGGGGAAACATGAAAATACATTTAAGGACATGTCTAGTATAAGAAAAAGCACTATGACAAATATAATGGAAATGACTATGAATGAGTATTAAATTCAAAGCGATAACAATAACAATTAGAACATCAATTATTATCATTATCAATTTCATCAAGCAATTTCTTCTTTTTCCATAATACTTTCTACCACATAGGATGGTTTCATTTCAAATAGCATCCAGTTTTCATTGTCGTCTGCAACCTCTTTCAATTTAGACCAGTCTAAAATTTCCAAAAACAGGAAAGGGTTAATACATGCTGAGTAAATTGACAAATAAATCAACAAAAATTAGAATCAACATACTTGGTCAATATTAATTTTGAAAATACAAAATTATACAATTTTGATCTGAAGGTAAAAGCCAGTGGCAAAGGCTAAAATCTGGCTGCAAATAGGTGCAGGCTGATCCCCACTCATTACCATGGCAAAACCAAGAACCAGGAGTATAACAAGCTTAGCATAACAAGGGTTTATAAACCTACATAAAACAACAAGAAGAAGCAGCACAATAAAGGAAATAGTTTACATTCATGATTTCATGATCAGGAGGCATTTCGTGTGAATGTGTATGTACTTATTATCTAGAAATCTATTTGTATTCATTCATTATCATTTTAACAAAATGACTGAGGTTCTTAAGATGAAGGGTTGACTTTGATTGGAGTAATAAACGGATGTTTTTTGAACGTAAATGCATATTTTGTACCATTCGTTTTCTAACTTCATTGAAAAAAGTACAGTCAAACAGATAATGTTTTTCAGATCCGATTTGGCCAGAGCTGCACAAATTGCACACTCTTTCCTCAAGAATAGTACCATCATGTCGACCAGTTTCTATTGGCAGTCTATGGTTTGCAGTTCTAAATTTATAAAGCTGTAAGTATTCGTTTTTGTTTAAAATTTTGAAATAATCCTCTAGTTCATGTGTTTCTTTGAAACTCTGGTAAATTCTGCCTTTGTTCGATAATCTAAGTTGCTCATTCCAGTTTTGTTTAAACTGGTCAATAAGAGTCTGTTTAATTGGTTTGTGGATATTTTTTTGGTTTATGTTTAATTGATTATGCCAAAGGTCGGGTCTACCTGCTAATGTTAGAATTTCTTTAATTTTCTGTGGCCATTTATAGTTGTTTTGTTGATTTGCTAGCATGTATTTGTAAATTTTTATGGAAATCTTTTCATCTTTGCTTGTAATTAATCGATTCCAGAAAGATAACATACGTGATAAAACAACAATTCTGATTGGATATCGCCCAAGTTCTCCATACAAGAAAGAGAGGGGTGTTGATTTTCTTGAGCAGGTTATTTTTCTTAGAAAATTGTTGTGTACTTTTTCTAGCAATTCTATATTTTCGAACCCAAAGACCTCGGAGCCGTATGTTAATATAGGTAGAACAGTGTGGTCAAATAGTTTTATTATTAGATCTAGGGGCAATTCAGAGTTGTTTATTTTCATGTAAAGATAATGTAAAGCTTTATTTGCTTGCTCTGCAATATGTTTGCGTGCTCTAAGAAAGGAACCATTGCTAGAGAAGGTGATTCCGAGGTAATGATAGTGGTCGGTAATCTCTAGATCTTGATTGCCTAATTTAAATGAAAAATTATTAGAATTTCTTGATCCAAAGACTATTACCTTTGTTTTGCTTGTATTAACTTGTAGGTGCCAGTTTTTACAGTAGTTTTCGAAATGATCCAGGCTGTTTTGGAGGTCGTTAGCATTATCTGAGAGAATAACTGTGTCGTCAGCATAGAGTAATACTAATAGTTTAAGCCATAATGAATAATCAGTAGTATTTCTTAGCTCAACGCCAACAGTACCATTAGTTAAAAGGTGTGACTGAAGGTCATTTAAAAACAATGAAAAAAGAATTGGTGATAGATTCTCGCCTTGCCTTACTCCAATTTCTGAAACAAAAGTTGGGGAGAATGACCCATTTAACTTTATACAAGATTTGATATTTTTGTACATATTGGTAATAAGTTTAAAGAAATTGCCATTTATTTTATTAAGTAACAATTTTTGCCAGAGCCCTATTCTCCAGACTTTATCAAATGCTTGGGAAAAATCAATGAATGCTGCAAAAAGCTTCTTTTTCTTTTTCTTCAATATTTCAATTAAAGAATGAAGAGTGAATAAATGATCAGCACAGGAATAATCTTTTCTAAAACCAGCCTGGTTTTCCTCCAGTATATTGTTTTCTTCTACAAAAGTTGTTAATCTATTGTTCAAAACTGATGTAAATAATTTTCCAAGGCAACTTAGAATAGTGATTGGTCTGTAGTTACAAGGGTTTTTTGGATCACCTTTATTTTTAAAAATTGGGATAATAACGCCTTCCAGCCAAGTATTTGGAATAATTCCTGTATTTAGAATACAATTAAAAAGTTTACAATACAGAGGTAGGAACAAAGTCTTGCTTGATTTGATATATTCATTTAGGAGGTTATCAAATGGACTGGGGCTTTTGGAATTTTTTAGATTTTTAATGCATTTTAAGATTTCGGCTTCAGTAATGGTTGAATTGAGAAATTCATTTGGTTCTTTGTTGCATTCATTGGCTGTAGAAAATCTATTGTCATTTATTTCATTTTTATTTGTTTTTTCATAGTATTCGAAAAACTTATCTAAAGTGGGGAATTCAACTTCTTTCTTCTTTGGTTTCAAGTTTTGTAGGTATTTCCAATATTTTTTAGGGTGTTTTTCATTCAACAATCTCAGTTCAGAAGATTGTTTTTGTTTTTCTTTATTTACGTAGAGGTTTATTGTTCTTTTATATTCTTTGCTGGTTTGTTTTAACTTCACCTTATTTTGGAGGCTTTTATTTTTACTATAATTATTTTTTGCTGCATGATACTTCTCTCTTGCTCTGTGACATTTGGGACCAAACCATTTCTTATTATGGGGGTGGGTATTGAAATTTGTCTGTTTTCTAGTTTTATTTGGGAAACTTTTATTTGCTGATTTTGTAAAGATATCTTGAATTTCATTTGTTATATGTTGGATTGTTTGCTCAGATTGTGGATAAGTGTTAAGTTGTTCAATAAGGCATTGTATTCGATCTTGCTCTATATTTTCAATAAATTGAGATTCAAATGCAGGTAACCAGTTTGTGTGTTCTTCAGGGTTGCATGGATGATTTTCAATAATGAAAGGCTTACTTATTAGCATTTTCCATGATAAAACGCTATGTCCATCAGAGAAGAGGGAGTCAGTATCGACGATTTCAAAATTTGATAAATTCCTGAGAATTCCTGGGGTAGCCAAAACATAGTCTAGAACTGATTTTTCTCTGAAAGTAAACTCGCCAACATTTTTGTCAGAAAAACATCTTCCGTTTAAAATGAAAAGGTTGTTGTTTTTACAGATATCTAGGAGTTTGAAACCGTGTGTGTTTGTTCTCTTATCTTTTGAATTTCTTTGTAGGTTGAAGGACAGATCTTCTAAGATTTCATACTGGTGCAATTCAGAGTTTAAATTGAGATCAATACCAGTGGCTTCATTAAGATACAAATCAGATGGTACATAATCACGCATAGTGCCAGTTCGACAGTTGGTATCTCCCGCAAGGTAAATATATTTATTTGCATCACATTTTTCGGAAATTTCATTTTCTAGAGTACTAAATTCTTCATCGGAATAAAATCTTGAATTTTCTGGCGGCACATATATTGTGCCAAAAATTAGATTTTGATCCAAGTGAAGTAGATCTTTATCAATAGATGTCCAAAGGACGTATTCTGAGTTGTTAGGTAAAGTATGAACAAAAGGTGCTAACCTATCATTTACATAAAGCCCGATACCTCCTGATTTACGTTTATATGCTACTGATCGGTTTTTTGAAATGAAAGTATAATTAGTTATATCAACAATATCCGAGCAGTCTAAATGTGTTTCACAAACACCAAATAAGTCGTAACTACTTACTAAGTCAATAAATTCCGGGTAATTTAAGCGTTTTTTCAATCCATTAACGTTTAAACATCCAAACAGAACATTGTTTATTTCCAGATTTTCCACAGTCGGATCTATCCCTCCGGCATCCTAGCTGGAAGAGCCAGAGTTCACAGAAACACTATTAGTATCGCAAATAGTCACTGGAGGTACTGCACTGCCATCGGTGGCTGATGGATTAGCGCTGGATTGCCAAGGACGTTGAAAGGAAGATGAAGAAGCGAGTGGGATCTCATTCCCCGGACGGCGTCCTTCGGGGGTGTGTGTGCGATACCGGGATGGAGCCGGTGATGGAGATGAGGAACGTCTAGACTTGTGCATCGGTCGTGATAGACGATTGTTGACAGGGCCGCGTGTACTCGTTGGTGTATTGTGTTGATTAGTAGAGTGTTTTTGATGATAACTATTCATGTGTTGTTTTGACAGTGACCTCGGTCGAGTAATTTCACCCGTGCTTTTGTGATAGACTGTTCTACTTTCTTGCATAATGGGGCCCCAATCGGGGAACTCGTCTGCTATGACTCGGTTGTTTGAAATTAGCTTTGCAGGGTAAACAATAGAGGTTTTAGCATCAGGGTCAATTCGTCGAATCTGCTTGTATTCAGGCCAAAGTCGACGGCGAGCATCAGCTATTTCCTTTGGATAATCCTTATTAATACTGAACTGTTTTTCTTTTAGCTTGTAGGCATTTGATAGCACAAAGTTAGTGTCTCTAAAATCTAGGAAACAAACTATAATCGATCGTACCGTGCCATGTTTGAACTTCCCTAGCCTGTGTGCGCGAGTAATCGGTGGACATTCTATCTCGAGGTGCTCATTTAAAAAATCATGTATACGCCTTGTACAGTTCTCGCCCCTTTCCTCTGCGATTCCACTAAAGAGTAGGTTATTACGGCGAGAGCGAGCTTCCAAATCTATAGACTTATACTCCAGTAGTCTAAGCCGTTGATCATAGGAAGAAATAGTGTTTTCGATAGAGAATACCCTTTCTTGCAAGACAAGGCAATCATCGACTTTGTCCATCATATTTTTCATTTGATAGAATAAAACAGATAGTTTATTGTCCATAGTCAAATTTTCATATTCTTTGTGTGTCATGTTTACGATATGATTATCGTCTGATTCTTCACCTGATTCATTTCGAACCCTTTTTCTGGAATCGGATCTTGAAAAAAGACCACCTGAACAAATGTTTTTACCTTTTTTTCCGTTGTTTGATGAATTCTGATTACTATGTTGTTGATTTATGCGTTCATTATTGTCCGAGTTATGTTTGTCACTGTTCAACATATTTTCTTTGTTACCGTTCCCGCCATTTAAAATTCCGTAACGGTTCCGCGTAAAGTTATTTTCCATGTTTTGTTCACTACTTTTCTTTTTAATCACTGTTTATTACAATTAAGAATGTTTTAACATAGTGTTATGGCTATTTTTTATGATAATTCAACACATTTTAATCCATAAATAATCGGTTTTTCCTTGTTTTCGTCTCAGATTATAAAAAGTGCGTCCATTTTTTCTACCGGAAGTCAAAAGATTAACAAGACCCAGCTATGAAATGTTATTGTATGAAGGTCAAGGTCAAATTTTTAACACTTTACCTTGACACTTAACTCAAAAAAATAACCTGCCAATTTTTTCCTATAACTTCAAAATCGTTTAAGGAACAATACTGATATTTGGCATGTTAGCTATATCTCAACAGAAGCGTGTGATTTCATCACAGTCAAGGTCAAATATTGAGCCCTTATCCCTAAAACTCAAAACTTAAACTTAGCATATAAAAGTAACTATTAACTATTCCTATTACTTAAACCCTATTTAACCCCTGTCATGCTGTATATATTACCTTACTGAATTGCTGTAAAATCAAAGAGCTGAAAGCACTGATAGAAGTTGTTGTTCAAAAATCAATATTTTCTTTAGAAATCAAATTCATAAGCAACTTTGACAGGAAAAGTACAAGCGGGGGTGTAGACTAAGATCAGACTGCACTTAAGTGCAGGATGATCTTGATCTACATCTCCTGCAAAAACCAGAATATTCCGGGTTCAGCATGACAAGGGTTAAGTTACAATCCAACTATTTGAAATGCAACTTTGTCTCAGTAAACAAATCTCTCACAACTATGGATGATCATTTTATCAAGTTCAAGGTCAAAATTTTAACCCTTATCCAAAAATCATAACTTGAAAACTTTCCTTCAACTTATAAAGTATTTCAGTTACAATGTTCTTCATTTCGGACATGAATGTAGATCTCGTGGATGTAAATCATTTAATGTCAAGGTCTCCAGTCAAGGTTAAGGATATTTATCAAGGCTAAACTTAAAAAAAGAAACAACACCACCACCACCAACAACAACAAAACCAGTTTCATGGGCATTAGTGTTCCATGAACAAATATTGTGTACTTTTGAATAGCAGGAAAGTTTACCAGAAATGTTTATCTGAACAATACTGAACTGTACCCATCAGTAAAACTACATAAACCCTTGTAAAGCTGTATAAATTACCTTACTGAATTGCTGTAAAATCAAAGGGCTGAAAGCACCGGTAGAAATTGTTGTTTAAATTCAATATTTCCCTTAGAAATCAATTTCATAAACAACTCTGATTTGAAAGTAAAAGCAGGAGGTGTAGACCAAGATCAGACTGCACTTATGTGCAGGCTGATCTTGGTCTACGACTAATGCCAAAACCGGAATATTCCGGGTTCAGCTTGACAAGGGTTAATGGTTGACCATTTCTTTCTTTCAGGCTATTAACAAGGCATAAAGAGAAAACAGATGGTGAAATAGAAGTAAACTTCTTATATGAAACATTTAAATTTGAGATGACAGAATCTAGTCAAAATGTTGGAATTGGGAAAAAAGATTATTTATTAAATACTAAATGTGAAACTGTTCCCTAATGCAAAGAAAGAGAGGCACAACATTAACAGTACAACGACAAAAACAGTGTACAAAGGTGTTATCCTAGAGCCAATAAATACACAGTTATCGCCTGAATATAGTTTTGGTGATTTGAAAAACTTTTTTCCAGAAGAATTTTTACTGACCAGGGAAAGCCAGAGCCATTTAACTTTTGATGTTGACTGTAGTGTACAAATAAATGGCAACAGTGTATTCAAAAGAGTGACTTTCTTTAATACAAAGACATGGAAATTAGAAATCAGCGGAAAACAAATTGATTTAAACCAACAGTATATAAATCCACAATATCAGATCAACCAAGAAAGTATAAATACTGTTTGTAAGACTATCAAAGCATTAAAACTTTGTGAAGCAGTAACATTTACAGGATCTGTATTAGTGAGCAGATATCACACCATTGAAATTCTCAAAGAAGGTGGTACACAAGAAAGGAAGATTCGTTCTATTATGTGTAACAGGGTGGCAGCTTTCAATTCCCAAATAAAAACCTGTAGAAAATGTCAAAGGATGACTTTAGGACAACCTAAATGTGAGAAAGAGAACCAGGATATAAATTCGTCAGGTAAAAATGAGCCAGATACATGTACAAACAATCTAAAAAATAAGGCTGCCAAAATCACCAAAGAAGAGATTAATAATCTTATCCCTGATGCAAATAGAGAAATGGTTGAACTTGTGTTGAGTCAAGCTCAAAACATCAGTAGAGACCCTAAAGGGAGGCGTTGGAGTAAGGAAATTATAGCTGTCTGTCTCCAATGGTACTGCAGAAGCCCACAGTCATATGAAGCTTTTAGACAAAGCAAGTTTCTTGTTTTACCTTCAGCATCTACATTAGTATTGTATAAAAACAGAGTCAAGCAGCAGGTTGGTTTTGATGAGGATGTTTTTAGGTGGATGTTTGAGGAAGCTAGGAGGAGAAATATTCCTGAGGAGGGTTGGGCTGGTGGTATTATATTAGACGAAATGAGTATTCAGTCAGATATCCAAATCAATAAAAGTGGAGATATGATTGAACTGTCTGGATTAGGAGAACTAGGGGAAGAAGAAAATCTGTGTCATGTTGTGAGAACAGGTAAAAATGATAAATACATTGATACGCATGCATTGCAGATGGTATTCTTGGGTGTTACTGGTTTCAGATTCCCATTTGCACACTTTGTTACAGATGGTATCCAGGCCCCTGAATTGTACACATTATTTTGGGAAGCTGTTGACAAACTGCAAACATTTGGATTCACTGCGGCCTATACATGTATGGATGGTGCGCAGTCAAACAGATCGTTCATGCACTACAACATCAAACAACATAAGGAAACATTCACATCGCTTTGTCCATGTAGTTTAGGAAGCATGATTTTTATGATGGACATTTCACATGTAATCAAAAAAATTAGAAACAACATAATTAAAAGTGGAATACAAAGAGGAAGTACTCGTTTGTTAACAGTGATATCTACCAAAACGGTACAGTGGCAAATGTTTATTGACTGTTTTCTTTGGGATAGAACTAATGCAGTACAATTACACAGAAAACTAACTAACGAACATCTTTTCCCCTCAACTCAGTCTAAAATGAGGAATCATCTTGCAGAGGAAATTCTGAACAGTGACATGCTCCATCTGATGCAACAATACCAAATGTATCTTGGACCAAAAGGGTGTGTTTTAGATGGAGTAATTGAGTTTTTGACACAAACTTCAAAGCTAATAGAATTTTTTCGAAGCAAGAAACACATTCAAAGTAAAGATGATGACAGGCTATGTGAACTAAGAAAAATAAACCAGTGGTTCAAACAATGGGAATGTTCTAGTGAGACCAAAAACCTCATGTCTGCTCAGTACATTGAGGATATCCATGCTTGTATTGTTGGCTTCCTAAATCTGTGTGAATTGTTCTTACATAAGAAAAATTGTAGAGTTTACATTACCCCAGCCTTAATCAACTCTGATGTAGTGGAGAACACATTCAACCAGATAAGGTCCACTTATAATGGGGCAAATACTAATCCTAATGCCCTTCAATACAGAAGAACTTTAAACAGTATTGTTCTGGGTCAAAACACAGTGTCTGTGAAAGCAAATGCTGGCAAAAATCATGATTCTGCCATGTTGTTTAAATGTGATCCACTGAAAAAACCTAAGACCAATAAAAGGCCTTCTTCAGATCAACAGAGATTGCCTATTAAGGTGATACGGTGTTAAGCAATTAAATTGTAATAAGATATTTGATGTATAAGCTTCAGCAATGGATAATGCATAAGTCTGAGTAAAAAAGTGGTATGATTTTTACCCCTTGTTAGTATGGATAGCTTTTTGATGGTGAATGAATATGCCAAGTTTCAATTATAACAGAGATAACACTAAGGTAAAGATTGTACCACCAAGCCAACAATGCAAGTATAGTTACAGTGCTATAGCTTTGAATCTGGACATTTTTGTGGGAAGTTCAGATATTGCTAGTAACAAACAATTTCTTTGTTTCCAACCTTATTTTTCAACCAAGAAAGGCAACTAAATGTAATTAACATAAGTTGCAATTGATTGTCTGCCATTGCCTTTACTTTAGGAAAAAGCAATTTCTTCCTTTCCACACTTTTGCCCAAGCTTTTTGCTTGATGCACCAGTATACATTTGTTGTACAATATAAAATACTTTCACAAGATGCCTTTAACATCAGGTAATTAAAAAAATGTACCTTTTAAGAACTTGACAACAACTTTTATTCAGCACAGGTTCGGTTGATGGTAAGGAAAGGAAAGATTCAACTGTTTCTGGATGAGGCATACATGCTCTCTGGCTAAAGTTTATAACTCTCAATTCTGTGCTTGTTCTGGCCCTTCCTATAG
Organism: Fragum fragum; assembly: GCA_946902895.1. NCBI lineage: Eukaryota > Metazoa > Mollusca > Bivalvia > Cardiida > Cardiidae > Fragum > Fragum fragum. The sequence continues at coordinate 46,342,122 of OX336370.1, forward strand.
CTACACCAAGCTGTCCTGCTTTAAAGATACCACTACAGTCTACCTCTAACCTGGAAAAAAAAATCATTATTATTGAAATTATGTGTACGTACAGATGTACAAGTTTGAGTGAATGATCGAAGGTCAGTTGTGTCTATACATGAATACCATAGACACATTTGACCTTTGATGACTCACTTCAACTTGTACATCTATAGAATCCACTTTTTGACTGTTAGATTGTATACAAAGGTATTCTGATCACAAATTAAAATACTGTATTCCAGATTAGTTTGAATGTCATTTTTTTTTATCAAAAACATTATCCTAATGAATTCAATGTTTCAATATTTCAATTTTGTGACATTTAAACAACTTATTAAGCAGAAAGAAGGCAGTGTAGGCTGCAAGTACTCTACAACTTTATGTTAATCCTTGTCATGCTGAACCCGGAATATTCCGGTTTAACAGGAAGTATAGACAAAGATCAGACTGCACATAAGTGCAGTCTGATCTTAGTCTACACCTCCTGTCTGTCCTTGTGAAACCTGGGTTGTTTATGAAATAAATTTTCAAAAGAAGTATTGACAACTGAACAACTACTATTACCAGTGCTTTCAGCCCTTTGATTTTTATATGAAAAGGATTTCATTCAGCATGACAAGGGTTAAATGTCTTTTTTCTTCCTTTTTGTATAATATGCCCGGTATATAATTGTAACTGGCAGGCATTTGAATGAAATTTACAACAATTTCACATGTGTTAGATAGTGTATAAAGATTATGCATATACACAACCTGATCTGAGCCTTCATAATTTACTCTGTAGATCTTAAGATACTGGCTCAAATTTCTTCTGACTGGAACAGTTTATTCTAGATAGAAAGCATGGTTTTCTACACTATTCAGTGTATGTGAAAATGTTATAAATATCAAACACATGTGAAAGAATCATGAAGATTGGAATAAAATGATACCTGTCAAGAGTCATGCCTTGTGCTTTATGTATAGTTAGTGCAAAGGCTAGCTTCAGGGGCAGTTGATTTCGCACTGCAACATCTTTGTTTTCTTTACGACTGAAAACTAAATAATAAGAAAGGGTTTCATGCTGATCCAGATACATTTATTGGTCATTCACAGATCCAGAAAGGGGACCATTTGATATAGCAATTGTAAGTGGTTGAGCAAAATGTTGTAACTAAAGCTTACTTGAAGCTGTAGGTATGACATTTTGCTGTCCTCTGACCATATAAAACTTTGTTTTCAAGATTTTTCTAATCTGATCTAATCTAATCTAACCACTTTTTTGCTGAAATTTCATAGGGTTCTACTACCAACATTCCCCAATAACCCCTCTATTCTGTCCATGTTGATCAATATAAGCTGTGCCAAAAGGAACAAGGTCAAATTCTGAAAGAGTGAGACTCAAAGATGGAAACAGGGTCAAAAACACATACCCAGACAACTAAATTTGACACATGGTCCAAAGCTACAATATACATTATATGAAATGACTTGCCTTTCTTGGTAGCATGGTGAGCAATGATAAAGTTGCTTGCTTCTAACAATTTATTCATTTTCCACTATGTTTCCTCTTTTTTCAATAAAGGGCGTTAGAAATTGAGATTGTTTGCAAAAGGGGTTAAATATTATATTGAATGGAACTAAAGTGGTTGATACAGTTTAAAATTAATCCATTTGTCATAGTGAAAATGAAATACATTTGATTTAAAATACAATGTATTCATAAATGTGATTAAAAAGAATTGATCAATTAGTAAAAATGAATTTGAAAGCAACAAAATAGTGTTTAATTTTTTCTCTTAACTTACATATACAGTGGTAAGCTGAAATTATCAGATTTCTTGTAAAAAAAATTGTCAAGCATATTTATGCCACTGTGTTGATAGATCAGGGAAATATTGTTTAACCGGTGTCGGTCTGTCTGTCTTTCTGTGGAAACTTAACCTGCAAACTAAACATTTTCAAATAACTGCGAGCTATTCAACTTACAATAATCTAATTAGGAATAAAGGTTCTTCTGATTGATCCTACTTTTGATAAGATAACCCCCTCCCTTTTGATAGTCTAATGATCATCGTCAAGATATAAGAAAGAAGGCTATGTTATTGCAGCTATTTGATCTGCATCTTTGAAGATCAATGTCATGTGACAAGGTCAGGGTCAATTATCAAGGTCAAATTTTGAAATAAATTGGTATGTTCGGGGTATAAGTATTTTATGAACACAGCTTGTTTTACTTCATGAAAACAGATCAATGGATTTTAAATGCCTCTTAATCCCTTACCATGTACTTACCATTTTCAAGGATAATACCAAAGTAAAGCAGAAAAGAAGAAAATGCATACAAGTAATTCCACATAATACTTTCTTCCCTGCATAACACTTCTTTCAGCATTTCTCTGAATTTCCATCTGAACATTTTTGTTGAGACTGCATTTAGAATGTGAGACATAGTCGCTCGCTATGATTTCAACTTGGTGTGCATCAGTGCAGCCACCCTTCACAGTCTGTCCAAATTTGTCCTAACATTTATGGATGGGTTTCAAAATAATTTCACAACATTGTTCCCCTCAATTAGTAGATGCAATAATTAAGAAATTTATCTTTATGTCAATGTTTATCAAGAGTATAAATTCTACATTTATAGATGGATTTCTAAATAATTTGGCGCCAATCAAGATGAAGAAGTGCCATTTGGATTGCTTATGGCTGAAGGTCAAAGGTGAAGGTCACATTTCAAGGTCAAAAGTTTGCAGAGTCAATATGCAGTGTCCCTGAAAAGCCATTCTATTTTCTATTTCTTTTTTCAATTTGGTCCATTTAATCTAGACTTTTATTCTAGATACAGATAATAGAAAATTGGTTTGTAACTAAACAAAAGTATTTAGCTTACTTGAAAAATTAACTCTTTTGATTGGTACCTTCAAATTCAAAGTTGGGAATTCCACAAAAGGAATGTTGTCCTGAATATCAATAACGTATCCACGCAGTCCATTTACTAGTTTGGAAGAAATATTCCGAAGCAAAATCACAGGTGCTCCAATCTTTAGCCACAATATGTGTGGAGCTAAGATATGAGATAAATATCTCTTTTCTCCAGAGTCAGTTGATATGAATTCAAACATAGGACCATTCAACTGTAGAATGCTGTCTCTGTTAAAGTCGTCAACTCGATCGTTTGTAGCAAATAGCTTCACACTGCTGAATATATCACTTTCATAGTTTGTCTATAAAAGTCTTACTTTTCTCAGTAACTGCTCCGGTTGAAATTTCTCGAATGACCTCAATGAATTCACATTCCCTTTGACGAACAACATCAGATAGGGTTATTTTATGGGGTAAAATGGTCTTGAATATTTCACTTTTGAAACAATAATCCCCATCCTCATCACAAAGAGTGTTCGGTACAGGGGCAAGTTGATGAAAGTCACCACAAAGCACTAACTGCATTCCCCCAAATAACAATGTTTCATTCTTGATTGAACACACTTCATTCAGGCACAAGAACATTTTTTTGCTCAGCATCGAACATTCGTCTATGATTAACAGCTGAGTTTTCTTTATGTTTTCAACAGTCTTAACATATTTTGGGTTGCTTTTTAGAACAGTCTTAATTTCTGACGGAGAATAACGACCGTCGTCTATACCAGACCACTGGTGAATAGTTTTTGCCTCGACAATACTATCCCTGTACACCGAGCAAGCGATCCCTGTTGTGCACGTAAGTGCAACTTCGATCCCATTTGTAGCGCATTTGTTCACGATTTCTTTGATGACAAATGACTTTCCTGTGCCGGCCGATCTTAGCAAAAGCAAATTATGTCCCGCGATTACATGATCTAGGGCAAAAAGTTGTTTTTCGTTTAGTTTCGCCATTTTGTCCCTTTCAGATTTATATCGTCGCAAACAACAACATTATAAATTGGTTCTGTGCTTAAAATTTGCCTATTTACAGCGAGCCGATAACCAATAACATAAGAAAGACACACCTCCAAAATTGACCAATCACAAGAACTATATTCCACTTCCGGGTCATTTGTGGAAAAATACGATGGCCGTACTTTCAAGTTTTTTTGTACCGCGATTAGTTTCTTAAAAAACAAGTACCAATATCGAGCGAGATCGATGTTATGTTTAGTGGTAGGTGATTGGAATAAGTTGTTTTAAGGTTGTTATAGTGTATTTACGTTGATTTTTGTCGTAGATATTGCACTTTAGTGATGAAAATAGCTTGTTTGTCTCTCTATCAGATCTCATCCGAGCTGACGTTTTTGGTCACTTCAATGTCCGCCGCTACGAAATGACAGAAAATCTCGGAAAACCATTGGTGCTATTTTGTGGGTACAACCCTGTTACACATTTCTAGACCTTACTTTTGGCCCTCGGTTTAGAATCGAAAAGGTTCTGATGGGATATATGGAAACGGTACCGTTTTTCGGGTTATGAAGATAAATACCTTTCTATAATATACTGATACGTAAAAAAATTTTTTTCTGTAAAATCATATTTTGGTTTGAATTTGATTAAAAATAAAAAAAAAAAAGTATAATTTTAGGCTTTTTTCTAAGTTTTTTTTTTTTTTTTTTTTGGGGGGGGGGGGGCGGGCTATCACCAACTGACCAATCACCGCGTCTTTAACCTGTGTTTCAGGCATAATCCGGCGGCTCGGGTACCTTACCATATATGAGACACGAAACTATTAACGGGAAAGATATTCGCCGCGACCGGGGATCGAGCCCTGGATCCCAATGAATAGAAATCCTACGCGGTTCCAAATGTGCCGAGGCCGCGGCCTAATTTCAAGTTTTTTGGGCTCAAATTTATCAAGCTTTGAGACAATTAGATAAGTAATTAATACTGGTTTATATCCTAATATGATCTGCGGCCCAAGAGAGAAATAACACGGGCGATATAAAACTAGTGTATGAGATATGCAAATAAATCCGTTACTAGTACCCCTTTAATTATGTCATAACGTTGTTCAAACTCTACGTTGTCTCTTAGGAAAGTAGCAATAGGCTATCATGGTGGATCTGATTTTAATGAGATTGAACGTATTTTATGACGTATTTTACCAATGGCGTCATAATGTTTCGCGAAACTTTATCATTTAAGAGATGAAGAGAATATGTTTTGTTTTCATGGAGGTATGAACCGAAAAACCTAATCACACTGTAGGAATACGCGAATCGGATTCAATCATTGTGTGATTAGGTTTTTCGGTTCATACCTCCATGAAAACAAAAAATACTCTCTTCATCTCTTATAATTTAATAGCATCGAGCGAAAAAAGGGCAAAACTTTACAAATTTTGATACTTTGTTGTATGGAACTATTTTGTGCGGAAGCATACAAAATGACTGTGTGCTCAATATTTTGTTCATGGAGGTATGAATTAATTTTTTTGACCAAGCAGAACGCTCGTTTTTGATAGACGAAACTAGCTAATTAAATTACATATCGATGAATTTTATGCATCATTTTTTTAAGTGACTTATTGCGCTAACTATAAGGTGATATTACAAATAAAATATCGCATTTGTGTTCATAAAATCCCGAATTTATTAAATTCGACAGAGCCTCTTTTTTAAAATCTGTTTTTGATGTCTCGTTTAAAAAATGTATTCCATGACTACTCAATGTAGTATCCTTTATTTTTCATATGTTTATATATATTTGTAGTAAAGGATATATATTCCACACAGACAAAATCGGGCACGTCAAGAGGAAAATCCGTATTTGACAGTGTGAATTACGGTTCCATATGAGGTACTGTTTAAGATGACGTCATTTTTATTCTGTATATGACGACATCACAAACGTAATCAGAATGTAAGTGAGAAGGGAAATACTTGAAGAAATACTGATTTTTTAAAATTATTATGTCATCAAATTTATTCAATAAAAATTGGTTTATTATAACTGTAACATTACGTTACGACTGCGATACAACATCTTGTATTTGCTTCTCGTTGCGGGGGAAAATTTGATATTCAGATGTTGCATCTCTATGGTACCATAAATAGGGAATATCATGTTATGATAGAGATGCAACATGTTGTATTTGCTTTGAGCAGTGTAAAAATTTATAGGTGTATAATATAATTCATTATATAGCTGATTCAAGTCCAATCATTGCTTTGCATGCTGATCAAAGTCTACATATAGGCGTTTTGGGAGGGTGGGCCGTAAAAAGCGTTACCTTCACCTTTAATTTCACGTCTATCTTATTAGAGTTTATTCAACCAAAGATAACGTTGTTAACTGTTACTACCAAACTTATCAGATTGCGACTCTCAAACTTGGATAGATTCATGTAGAAGTTTCGTTCTGATCCCCTTGACCCAAATACCAAACGGCAAATTTTAGACTGGTCCAAATTGAAATGAATTGCAAAGGACAATTTAAAGTTTATGAAACATTAGATTTTTCAATTTTCTCAAAAGAAAACATTGTATAAAATGAAGAAACTGCTTGTTACAAGCAATTTCTTCATTTTTACACAATGTTTTCCTAATTTATTTTCTTGAGGGGCGTAAAGGCGTCACTGTGTGGGAATGGGTGAAGCTTGTAGCGAAATAAAGAACTTTGTTCCTAAATCCAATTGACCAATCGCGTCTGCCAATCAAGGAATAAACCGACCAATCAAATAATTTATTCAGCCCGGACCTCAGCTTATCAACTATGATATTGGCCGCCATTTTATTTACCTTTATTGTTAATTTGGTGACTTAAACGTCGTAACTACAGCTTATTCAAGCTGTAGTTACGACGTTTAGGTCGACAGCCAACCAATATACTTTTTATTACATGCTACTGGCCATAAATTTTGCAAAATAACGCCGGTAAAAAGCGAAGCGGGATTTCCTGTCGGAGTTAATAGGCGGGGCCTAGGTAGGCAGTTGGCGGGGCCAGCGATTGGTCAATTGAGATAATTCAGCACTATCTTCAAAGTGAGACAAATATTGCTCAAAACAAGAAGCGCCACCATATGTATAAGGTTTATTGAACAGAACAGAACATAATTTTAATTCAAGATAACAAGTTAAACACGCATGGTTAATCGTCATTATTTTTTTTTTTCAGACTCTGAAATGTATAGCTGATTACAGCTTTATAGTTATCCTCGCGAGTGAAGGGATATCGAGATCATCTTTTTCGGCTAATAGATAAGTAGAACGCTCGCTGCCCTTGGTACGAAAGATGTTCTATATTGGTAAATGCCTATTGACATACACACCTGTACTAATATCTGTGCCGCCGTCATAGCGCAGTTGGTAGCGCGTCGGACTGTCAATCTAGAGGTCCCGGGTTCGATCCCCGACGGCGGCACTCATCCTTTCCGACTATTTGTCTCTCACCAATGGGTCGATAATCGTAGACCTATGTGAGATAGCAGCTGGAGGCTAGGACGGGATGTAATGGTAGTAAACTGAGTAAATACCAGGATTCCATTGTTAGGTGCTCCAGCCGCCGCGATATAACTGAAAGATTGTTGAAAGCGGCGTAAAACCCCATTCAAACAGAACAAAACAAATCAAACTAATATCTGTACAATAATCAATATGAAAATGAACTGTTGTTCTGTGAACAAATGCTATGACAGTTGTTATTATGTTGAATGGTACTTTTCGCATTTGACTTATACTGTCATGCTGAATAAAATTTGTTTTCAATAATGCGTTTAAATCAAAGGACTGAAAGCGCTCCAAAAGCCTTCATGGGGAGATTTAATTCTTTTGGAAACTAATTTCTCAAATAAGCTCCGCTTAAAAGGTATAAGCAGGTGCGTAAGACTAAGATCAGACTGCACATATGTGCAGGCTGATCTTTGATTATACCTCCTGTCAAAACAGGAATATTCCGGTTTCAGCAAGACAAGGGTTACAATTGGCTTGTTGTGAGTTATTCTCGATTGAATGTCTAAATATGACTAGTCGAGAATCCTCATTACCACCAGTGTGATAACTCGCTGAACTATTCATGGGGAGAGATGTCGCCATTTTCTGTTCGGTAAGTCCTTATGTTGACCCTCATCTTCATTATTGAGTGGTGCTGGTTGATCGAATGAAATCTCAGGTAATGTCATTATGATTTAAATTTTACTTTCGTCTATCAAAAACGGGCGTTCTGATTGGTCGAAAATATTATTCAAAACTCCGTGAACAAAATTTTGAGAACAAAGCCATTTTGTTTGCTTCCGCACAAATAAATATTCCCATGCAAAAAGGTATCCAAATTTGTAAACTTTTTTTTTTATTTTTTCGCTCGATGCTATTAGATTATAAGAAATGGAGAGAATATTTTTTTCAAGGAGGTTATAATCCGAAAACCTAATCACATTTATGTATGAATCCGCTTCCCGTATTCACACAGTTTGATTGGGGTTTTTTTGGTTCATATCTCCATGAAAACAAAATAAAACAAAACAAAAATATTCTTTTCGTCTCTTACTGAATAATGATATCAAATAAGCAAATCACATAATAATCTGAGCCTTAATGTCAATTCTTGAATGGGAACTAGAAAATAATGAAATCAGTGCAGGCTGGATCGAATGGTTAGTTTTGGTAAATTCTGACACCAAAAAAATTAAGCAGCTATCACTATTCTCTATGTGGATCGCTTGTCTAATAAAGACGGTTTTAGTCAAGGTGGCTGGTCATCTCAAGTTGGCTGCTTATGTCAGGATGGCTTTATAAAGGGGGTACCTTACGGTAGATGTATACAAATAAGAACAAAAATCTAAAACGTTTCTTCAACTAAAGTAATTGTGTTTAATCTATTCAAAATAATGACAAATACGTCTCTTATTATTGATTTCTCAAATAAAATTAGATTGGTATAGATCTTTTTGTTTCATTTTGCAGTTAGTTGATCTATTTTGATGTCTTCTCTTTGGAGTCGTGTGAGCAACTGATACAGAAAGTCGGAAACAGCGCCTTTTATACCCGACTGGACACTAGCCAATACATTAGAAATCAGAATCCTTCGTTCGGTTACGGCTGGGCGTTCCAAACGAGTGATTCGGTAAAGGCCCACAACAAAAGGGTTATTACGTAAAACCTATAAACAATTCATAAATTAATAGATACTCAAGAAATAATCAGTGGGTATTAATATTTCTACTGACACAGAGTTTGTGTGTGTGTGTGTGTGTGTGTGTGTGTGTGTGTGTGTGTGTGTTTATGTATATATATATACAAAGACCCATTTATCATTTCCCACACATTGACGCTTTTTTAGACCTTCAAGAAGAAAAAAAAGCTTCAGAAAACATTGTGAAAAATGAAGAAATTGCTTGTAACAAGCAATTTCTTCATTTTACACAATGTTTTAAATTCAGAAAGCTATAGAAAATCCCCAAAAAACTAATCATAAAATAGAAATTGTCGTCTGCAACTCCCTCCATTTAGGAACATTCTAAACTTTTCAGCGGCTGATATCACGGTAACGGGTTAAAGTGGCATCCGAAAATCCACCCCAGCATTTCGCCAGTAGGCCTACACTGATTACGTTGAGTAAGTAGAATCTCGCAAGCCGCTTCAATACAAAACACATAGAAATGTATATTTGTGAACAACAATTCTATTATCTTAAAGAGGCATTTATATAATTACGGTTCATAAATAAGAAAACCAAATGTATTCCTACTCCGCGTTCATGATATCAACAATACGCGGAAAGGTAGAAAAAACCTATCCGGAAGACAGAAATGCTGACGATTGATATAACGATCAAAATACGGCCTTACATCATATAAAACTAAGCTGCCTTGTAAGTAAACGTATTCCCCCCCCCCTAAAAAACTCCATTGTGATAACGATAAAATGAAAAAGAAACAATAATAATAACTACTAGTAATTGATGGTTATTGCAAACACTATAAAAAAAAAAAAAAAAAAAAAAAAAACATTGTTTCAGGGGGAAAGGTAGTAAATGTTGTAGAAGAACAAGGGATTGCTTGTTACAAGAAATTTCTTCTTTTTCACACTGTTCAAACATAGGTACACAGAACTTAAAAATCAGGAATTGAGCAGGAAAGGGTTAAAGATAAGGGGGATTGAAGGTAATCAGCAAACTTGTTAAGAAACAAAAGTATCAAGCCGAAATAATTTGAGAAATCACACTTTGAACCATCAAGCTTGTAAGTTGTTTGCACTGTGTTTTATGTATGTTTGAAAATAACGATTTACAAAAGGTATTGTCTAACAATGCCTGTACAACAAAAACAATGCAAACAATGTCCAAGCTAGATTCTAGACACCATTTAAGGGAGAAGGCAATACCAAACTGAGAATTTACTCTTCTGATTTTATAATTTACCAAAGGAATAAAGCAATGTTAATCCTATTATTCTTGGTATTATAAGCCATCCACTCTATCAGATAAAAATTTGATTAGCCAGTTTTCCTTTTCTTTACTATATGTAATATCAATAAGCTTTATTTATACTTCTCTTGCCACATCGTTTCAAGGGGGAAATTAGAATTTTGCCAAGACTGTTTTAAGCAGCTGACTTATTTTGTATATAAATGATTAGAACATTAAAAAAAAAAAAAAAAAACAAACAACATTGTTTCAAGGGGAAAATTAGAATATAGACCATACTGTTTTGTACTGGTTGGTTATTTGTATATATAAGAGATAAGAACAATGTAAATAAAAATGGTGATGGTAATAGGAAAAAAAGAAAAAGAGAGAGAGAGAGAGAGAGAGAGAAAAGAGAGAAAGAGAGACAAAAAAAAAAATGAAGAGTTTACACTTAAACAAAGTATACACATAATGTAACTATGAAAAAAAAAATATATATATATATATATAAATGACTAAAACTTGAATTTGACTCTTTAAAGAAAAAAGAAATGATAAAGAAATAAATCACACACACTCTTATAGCGAAGTGTAAATCCACATACCTAAACCTAAATTGATGAAAGAAGTATGATTAAAAGGGGGTAAATAGTGGTAATGGCAATGCAAAATCGAATTCTAATAGCAAAGGTTATAAGAAAAAGAGAGAATAAAAGTAAGGCCCTAAGATCAGGTTGATCACGTGAACAATAAAGGATGTTAATCTTTTGTAACATTATAGGCCTACGGGCACCATGGGTACACACTTTGCTAAATTAGCATCTTGTATCCTTAAAATTTGGCACCCAAATTTGTCCTTTTGCTGAGTAAGAGAATTGAAACTCATTTCTCATCAAATCTCAACCCTTTTCGATGTGAAAAAGTCTTTTAAACGGGCTGGTGGGTTACAGCCTGGGGTCCATACCATATATGCCTCGAGCACGGAGGGACCTTATAAAACTACAAATACAACAACAACAAGTAAACGTATTCATCTAACCAGCCATACCCGGATAAGTGCATAGATAGCCGATTTCAAGATAAAAGAGGGTGACAAAATGACAAGTACACCTATATCCGGATAGCACACACGATGCCACCGTACTGGCTATTGCATCATTGACAATTATTTGATTCTATGTAATCAAATTTCAAGTTTGTTTAAAAAATAGAATGAATAAATACACACAATCATAGTCATAATAATGTCATATGTTAAGATTGATAAGAGGGTCTTTTTAGTGAAATTCAGTCGTGACTCTTTTCAGCCTCTGGTACTTTTAGGACAGCTTAAATGGTGGGTATTTTTAGACTGTGCCCTTTTTGGATCGGGCCTTTCTAACACTGGGCCTTTTTAGACCAGACACCAATTTACTTGAAGTACCTGGGCTTCTGAATATGCGGAGGGAAAATAAGCCCTTTCCTGTTCAATCCCTGGTTTTTACGTCCCTGTGATTTTATACTAGAGAAAACATTGTGGGAAAAGAAGAAATTGCTTTTGACAAGCAATTTCTTCTTTTCCCACAATGTTTTCTAATCTGTAGGTTGGTTACTTTTCAAATCGCACACAATTTCCATTGTCATCTGCAACCTTTTTTTCAAATTCGACCAGTCTAAAATTTCGAGAAACGGAAAAGGGTTAATGTGACTCTTTACTTCTTACTATTAGATTGTCTATTCTTTAGTTCATTTCATTTTTGTAACCCCTTTCCCGTTAATCCCTGGATTTTACGTCCCTGAGTTTTTATGCTCGAGAGAAAATTGTCGGATGAGAAGCAATTTCTTCTTATCCAACAACATTTTCTACCCTATAGGTTGGTTACTTTTCAAATTGCACTCATTTTTAATCGTCGTTTGCAATTTCTTTGAAGTGGTACCAGTGTAAATTATGACAGGAAAAGTTAACTCTGCTTTGATTGCAGCTTCAAATAAAACATAACTGACAAGCCCCGAAATTCGGGCGTTAAACTAGTTATGGCTTTGGTCGTCCGTATTGACAAATAGTGAAGTTTTTATCTTATAAAATAAAACTATGTTTTTGCTTTATTGTATTTAATTGTCTTAAAAAATAGAAAATAAAATAATCACCCTGTTTGTCGATAATGAATAGGAAAATTAAAAAAATAGTAAGATATATAATAAAATAAGGTAGGTTGTCACAAAGAATACAACATTTTACGCTGTTTTAAGAAAAAGTTTCTTTTAAGGGAGGTTATCCAAATGTAATAATATTGTAAGCGATAACCACAAGGACTTGTTCCGATCAAACTTTTTATACTATATAAGTAAACATACGAAATCAATTGACCAATAACTGGCCCCGCCTTCTTACTGCTTTAGCCAAGCCAACTGACTCCGTCAGGAAGTCCAGCTTCGATTTTAAACGCATTTATTTTGCAAAATTTATGGCCAGTTGCATGTAACAAAAAGTAGAATGGTTGGTTGGCGTACTAAACGTCGTAACTACAGCTTAAATTTATTGTAGTTACGACGTTTGAGTCGCCAAACCGAAAAAAATGTTTCAAATAAAAATGGCGCCAAATACGAAGTTTAAGTCTCAAGTCCGAGCTGAATGAATGATTGGTCGATATATTCCTTGATTGACAGCCGCGATTGGTAATTTTTGACAAGTCCTGGTGACTCTGAATAGAAGAAAAATAGTGTGGGACGGAGCACAACGTAAAGTAGTACGGATTTTTGTTCTGGGAATGCGATGCTTTTGACCAATCGCTGGTCCCGCCAAGTTACTCCGTCGGTCATGCCCATTGACTCCGTAACAAGCAATTTCTGTTTTTTCCACACTATTTTCTACCGCATAGAATGTTTACTTTTCAAATTGCATCCAAATTTCAAGCGGGAAAGGGTTACACAAAACAGCGGACTAATAAATAAGTTCCAATTTAACAAGTAACCCGTCAGGCAAAAAGGTGCCTCAGTTTAGCTAGTGCTTAAATTATCGACCCTGGTGAGACTGTGAGGAAACCACACTTTTCAGTTATCTGTCAAGCTTCGATTTTTTTCTTTGCTTTTAAACTATTTTCTGGATCTAATATTGTATGACTATTCTACCTTTCTACTGGTCTAAAACTATTCTCGCCTGAATCCCGGAAAATGATGATTGGCCTATATTGGAATCAACTATCTTTTTAGAATATTTGTTAGAACATACGAAATTCTAAGTAGGTTCCTTTTCGACTGACGGGTCACAAATCAAGTTTTATCACCCAATCAGTGCACTTTGAGACACAGAATCAAGAGGATGCACAGGGAAAGAGGATCTAAGGGACAAGATAAATCACAGGGCAAAATAATCGACACGAGACAAAATGATTTGAAATTTAAAGCAAATGATTGACGGGGCAAGATGATTCATGGAGCAAAGTGATACACTGGCATGATGATACACAGGGCAATACAATTCAAGAGGCAAGATAATGCACATGTCAAATGATCATTCATGGTGGGAAGGGGGGGGGGGGCAAGATGATGCATGCGCAAGATGGTGCACAGGAGAAAACGATGCTCGGGGCTAGATGATACACAGCGTATGACGATTCATGGGACAAAAAATGCACTGGGCAAAATGATGCACGGGGCAAGAGGATTCATGGGACAAAATGATACACAGGCAATATAATGCGCAGAACAATCGATGATTCACGGGACAAAAAACAAATTAATAAAAAAACACTCAGGGCAAAATGATGCACGGGGCAAGAGAATTCATGGGACAAGATGATGCACAGGCAATATAATACACAGGGCAAGATGATTCATGGGACAAAAAAAAATTGCACAGGGCAAAATGATGCACGGGGCAAGATGAATGATGGGACAAGATGATGCACAGTTAAGACGATTCACAAGACAAGATGGTTCACATGGAAAAATAATCCATGTGGCAAAATTATGAACAAAAAAAAAAAAAGATTATTCATGGGGCAAGATGGTGCCTTGATCAAGACCATACATAGGCAAGATTATGCACAAAGCAAGATCACGGATGCCATAGCAAGCTGATGGATGGGTCAAGATGGACAAATGATGATATTGTGATCAGTGCAAGGGGGCAATATGCGGATCACTACACCCTCAGGGAATGATGATACACGGGTAAAGAGACACTGGCACGAGCGGAAAATTTAACTGATACACAAGGCAAGACGATTCAAAGCGAATGATAAGTAATATCGATCCATCCATGGAGCAAGAAAATGCACAAGGAAAATAATCACTTTGAGGGGGGGGGTAAGGGGGGGGGGGGTAATGCATGAGCAAGATGGTGCACAGGGTAATACGATCCACAGGGCAAGATGATTTACGAGAAAAGATAGTGTACAGGACAAAATGATGCATGAGGCAAAATGATGCATGGGGCTAGATGATACACAGAGCATGAGGATTTATTGAACAAGAAAATGCACAGGGAAAATAATGTACAAGGCAAGAGGATTCACGTGACAAGTTGATGTACAGGTAAAACGATTCACAAGGCAAGATGGTTCATGTGGTAAAATAATGCATGAGGCAAAATCTTGTACAAGAAAAGATTATAAGGGGTCAAGATCATGCACAGGGCAAGATATGGGATGCCATAGCAAGCTTATGGGTAGTTCAAGATGGACAATCGATGTAGAAGAGGTTGTGACCAATGCAAGGGGGCAATATGCGGATCACTACACCCAAGGGAATCATGATGCATGGGGAAAGAGGCAGTGACAAGGTCGGAAAAATTGACTGATACACGGGCAAGACGATACAAAGCGAATGATGAGTGATATTGTTTCATTCATGGTGTCATTCATTTCTTTAAAGAAGCGCCCTTCGGTCGGACATACTACTAAAAATTGTTTCTTTTCTTCTTATGTATGAGGAGGCTATTTGCTTTGAAAGGTAGGCCGTGATATTAGAATTGTATCGGTAAGAAACATTTCGTAAAATACGCACTTAGATTATAATAACTGATTTATTGAATGGGGTTTAACGCCACTGTTAACTGTATTTCAGTCTTATCGCGGCGGTTGGAGCACCTAACAATTGATTCCTGGTATTTATCACACCATTATAACCACTACATCCTTTCCCAGCCTCAAGCTGCTATCCCACTAACTTAGGTTAACGGTTATCCAACCATTGGTGAGAGACAAATGTCGGAAAGAAAATGTGTCGTCGCCGGGGATCGAACCCATGACATCCCTTGATTGAAGATTGGGAGTCTGATGCGCTACCGTCTGCGCTATGACGACGGCTCTATAATATTTAGCATTGATTTCTTTGATTCGGACCGTGGCTACTCTGCTTATCCCTTTATTAAAGAAATATATGAGCTTCCACAATAGACTCGAATCAGGGACTATGTTACATACACCCTTTCTTGTAATTGCGTTTGTTGTATTAAACCATTCCAAAATTATCCCGCTAAAATTGGAAAGTAAGTGCCATATAGGGTAGAAACCATTCTGAGCTGAAATGGAGATATTGCTTGTTACCATCAATTTCTCATTTTTTCCAAAAAAGCTTTCCAAGATTGTATTTCTTCAGGGCGTCAGAAAGTGTCTTTATGTGGTAATGGGTTAAGATAAAACCTTAGAAAAACATCGTGGAAAATCAAGAATTTGCTTGTAACAAGAAATTTCTTCACTTCCAACAATTTACCAATCGCTGGCACCGCCCACTTACTCCATTTGCCACGCCCATCGACTCCGACAGAAAGTCCCGCTTCGATTTTGAACGGCGATATTTTGCAAAATTGATGGCCAGTAGCATGTAACAAAAAAGTAGATTAGTTGGTTGACTACATAAACATCGTAACTACAGCTTGAGTAAGATGTAGTTACGACGTTTAAGTCGCCAATCCAACGAAAAAGGTTACGAAAATAGCGACCGATGTCGGAATTCAAAACTCGTTTCTGGTGTAAATGAATGATTTCATTGGTCTACGGGTTATTTGATTGACAGCCGATTTTTTTCTGCCCTATTAGACAAAGAATTCTAAATTCATCAAATTTAAGCTGTTGTCTGCTTCTTTTAACTGATTACGCTGGGAGTGTGCCGTCTGAAACCTTGGTTTATTACTACTGCATCAGTAGCAGCTTCAAAAACATCTTAACTTCTATCAAGCACCGTAGAAGCCGAGCGTATAATAATTGCTATAGCCTTGGCATCGTACGGTTAAGGGTAAATTTGGCAGTAATGTATATTGGATATCGAACTAGAAAAGTATGTTTATTATTTAAATATTTTTCATCAGTTGTTTTTGATTTGTGACAATCAAATTTTAGAGAAAGCATGTATAAATAGATTAACAAAAGGTTCTATACGAGAGCTGATGTAATATTTTGCAGTTCTGTGAAATCAATTTAAGATAGGGTGATAAAGGGAGGTGATCAGAAAAATACTAAAAAATCAATAATTTATAACCAGTCCATACTGAGCACAAACAATTTTCATGACATGTTATGCGGTTACCAAAATCTTGTAATTACATCTTGAATAAAACTTTAGTTACGAGGTTTTAGATCTACCTGACTAACGGCCTCGCTCAGTACTAAAACTTGATACGAGTTTTGGTCGCCTGTCGTCGATACAGTGCCGGTTATCATAAATGTATTATAGAAAGTACATCGCAACAATTACCATTCAACGGTGCTTTTAAATCGTCTCTCGATATGACAGCTTTGAAAACATTGTAAAAAAAAAATAAGAAATTGCTTGTGACAAGCAATTTCTTCATAATCAACAATGTGTTCTACCCTGATAGACAACTTCTTTGAATTTGGACACGTGTAAAACGTTATTGTGTGGGAATGGGTTAATATATCAAATTATGAAACATGCGCACACCCCAGGTCCATCTTCTTAGCTTGTAGCGGAAAAAGTATAGATGTACAAGTTCTAGTGAGCGATCAAAGTTCCTGTGTACAGACAAATTTGACCTCTGATCACTCACCATAACTTGCAAATCTATACAGATTGCTGATCAATCGACCAAAGAAATCATTACTTTAGACAGGAAGTGGCCTTTGAACTCTGATATTGGACTACGTTTCTGTGAAGCAAGTTTTACTGGTCTCGCGACTAAAAAGTCTAAACCTAGGCTTGCTTGCGGCGTTCAGGTCACCAATCGACCATGTTACATGTTTTCGGGCCGGTAAAATTTGCAAAGTATTTGTTTGTTTGATTGAATGGGGTTTTACGCCGCTTTCAACAATCTTTCAGTTATATCGCGGCGGCTGGAACACCTAACAATGGCATCCTGGTATTTCTCACACCAGTACTACCATTACATCCTTTCCTAGCCTCCAGCTGCTATCCCACATAGGTCTACGATTATCGACCCATTGGTGAGAGACAAATAGTCGGAAAGGATGAGTGCCGCCAAATTTGCAAAGTAACGTCCGTTAATATCATTAGAATTGGAACTTTCTGTGGGCGTGGCAAGCGATCTGACAATCGTCCGTCATCAACGGATTTATCACTTACCTTCAACATTTCAGAGATATGCATCCATACATTATAAGACCCTTTATTATGTACCTATTAATATTTATAGTAAAATATATAAATTCTACACTACATAAAATCGCACACGACAACAAACAAACAAAAAAATCTGATAGAGTAAAATACGTCCAATTTAACGAACATTGAGATGACGTCTATTTTATTTTGTATAGGAATATGTCGTCATTGTGCGAATAAATGTAATCAGAATTTAAAAAGAGAAGGGAAATACTTGTAGGTATACAGATTATAGCTCTACTAAGCACGAAGTGCTATAGAGAGCTACTGTAATCAGTGGCTGTCTGTATCAGGTCTTTTCGTCCGTCTGTAAACAAATCTTTAAAAATATTCTCTTCCAAACTATTCATCAGATTTCAATGAAATTTAACAAAAATGGTCTTTGGGTGATGGCCTTCCAAAATGCTTCAAAGAATCGTAATCGGTTGATAAAAAAAAAAAAAAAATGTAAAAAAATATTTAAAAATCTTCTCCTCCTAAACTGTAAGGCCTAAAGATTTCAAATGTAGTATGTATCATCCCTTCATGGTGCCTTCCAAACAACAACAACAACAAAAAAAAAAAAAAAAAAAAAAAACACACACACACACACACACAAAAAAAAACCCCACAAAAACTCCAGGTTATGATGTTGTGATTGATACAAGCTCTATGTTGTATTTACTAAGAATTGACATAGAAAAAAAAAGAGAACAAGTTCTTTAAAAGTCATCTCCTCCAGAACTTACATTCAGATTTCAAGGAAAAATTACAGAAATGGTCCTTGTGTGATAGCATTCCAAAATACGTCAAGGAACTGCAATCGGTAAATAACTCTTCTTGCTATGAGAATCTTAAATAAATTTCTCAAAAACCCATAGCAAAAATATTCTCCTCCTGATCTGTAAGGTCTTGAGCTTTCAAATTTTGTATTTATGATCGCCTCATGGTCCTCTACTAAAATACTTCAAACTATGATTTTATGATTTATATAAGCCCTATGTCGTGGTTTCTTGGGATTGACAAAGAAATAAAGAACAAATTCTTTGAAAATTATCTCCTTCTAAACCAACCATCAGATTTCAATAAAATTTTACAGAAACGATTCTTGGGTGATAGCCTTCCAAAATAATTCAGGGAATTGTAATTGGTATAGAACTCTCGTTGATATAGCAACCGGATGAGATTCTTTAAAATATTTTCCTCCTTAAATGCTTTCAAATTCTATGTTTGATCGCCTCATGTTCCTCTATCAAAATGCTTCAGGTTAAGATGTTGAGAATTATATAAACCCTACGTTGTGGGTACTTTGTATTTATATAGGAACAAATTCTTTAAAAAACTCATCTCTTTCTAAGCTTACCATCCGATTTCAATTGAACTTTACAGAAATGATTCTTGGATGATGGTCTTTAAAAAATGTATAACACTGGTTGCCAACCAAATGGAAGTTCTTATGAATTCAAAGGAAAACTCTCGGCCTGGAGGTTTCAAATTTTGTATGTGGCTTTGTCTCATTGTTATTTACCAAAATACTTGAGTTTATGATGATGCGATTTATTTTAGCCATATGTCGTAAGTATATTTGTGAAAACTTGTTGAAAAGATACTGACAAAAGTTCTTAAAGACAGATTATTGCCCACTGTGCCCAATTTCAGTTGAGAATTCAAAAGAGATCATTTAATTAAGAAAGAAGTCACCATGGCCCTCTTGTTTTATCATTTCATTTAATTTACTTAATAGAAAAAATAGGCATATAATAAAGGGAATATTATGTCATGCTTGTGATGCAATATCTTCGGTCTCGTGAAATATCAAATTATTCCTCCGAAGCGAGAAGCAAATTAACATGTCGTAACATCATATTCCCTACATGCCGCATAATTGGCGGACCGCGACTGACAATCAATTAATCTATCGACCAATCAAATGATTCATTTTGAAGGGAAGAGAACTTTGAAGTCAAATATATTTGTGAAGCATTTTCTTGAATTGGTGATTTACAGGTCATTACTACAACTTCTTCGATGTCAGGTTGCAGTTACGATGTTTAGGTCGCCAACCAACCATAATACTGTTTTTGGTACATGTTACTTTTCACAGATTTGGCAAAATAACGCCGTTAAACACGATGTGGAATTTTTTTTTCGGAGCTCAAAATGCGTGGCCAGCAATCAGTCAGCGTCTGTCATTCAAAGAATATAACGACCAATCAAATCATTCATTCGGCCCGAAATTCAGATTTGAACTCCGACATTTGTCGCCATTTATGATAAACATTTTTGTTGGTTTGGCGACCTAAACGTAGCAGCTACAGCTTTTTCAAGCTGTACTAAGGACGTTTAGTTTGCCATTATTTTTTTTCTTGTTACATGAAATTAAAAGAAGTTGCA
Organism: Fragum fragum; assembly: GCA_946902895.1. Lineage (NCBI taxonomy): Eukaryota > Metazoa > Mollusca > Bivalvia > Cardiida > Cardiidae > Fragum > Fragum fragum. The sequence goes on from OX336370.1 coordinate 46,362,371, forward strand.
GGTGGCAACTAAATGTGAGTTCAGTTTGAAAAAAAAACAAACACCCTGGGTAAAACCTTTTGTGGAAAAAGAAGAAATTGCTTGTAACAAGCAATATTTTCTTTTCCCAAAATGGTTTCTCATGTATAAAATCACAGGGGCGTTATGTTATGTTAATGGTGTTATTGAAAGTAATAATATGAGTTCAAAACTCGCAGTCATCGTATTTTTGCTGTCAAAAATATATCTTTAGACTTTTTCAAATTCTTTAATTGGACTTTACCTACTTTGTATCTATTTTTTTTGTAAGTCGATAAACGTTTTTTTTACATATAGTTCGACATCGATTTAGGCTAGATTGTCATTTAAACAAGTGTTTTACCAGTTATGATATGTTTAGAAAACAAAATGCAAAAACCATGAAACTTGTTTTGATAGTGCTGTGTTATAGGTCCTTTGTGGCATGTGTGAGTGAGTATAACACATTTTTTTTAAAAATATTGACTTACAACAACAACTACAAAAACAAAATTCAACCCTGGCAAAGACTCGGACTCGAAATGTCTGCCTTGTAGAAAGACGCTATACCTATTTCGCTATCACAACTAGTAAACAACTTCAACACAACTGCAGTGTTTTTTTAGTGTCAGAGGTTCTGTAACTTGATCGAATATGAATGGCATTTGTCGAAGTATAATCGGAATCGTATTCATGACCCCTGATAATTTATTGTGCATAAAGGTCTGGGTCAGGCTACACCTACGGTGAACAACCTGAAAGGACGGTTCTTCATATCTCACAAAAAGATGGTATTTGTATCCGTTTTCGCAGAACAATTTTATGTTTTATAAATGCTGTATAATTTTGAATACAATTTAGTTGACCCTGACTGTACAGTTGAGGTCCATGTTTTCTTTCAATTAAGTCTGTATTATACCTTGAAATTGAACCTCGCTTGTGTGAACCATTCATATCGGAATGCAAACTTAAGTGTACGGCGAGAACTGTTTTCGTAGCATCGATTATCTGTAGCTTAAGGTTTCGTGAATACATTAGCAGCCAGTTATCTATTCCCAGCGAGCCAACCACGACCTCGTCGAAATCATCCCACGGAAAATATCTGGTTGTAATAAAATAGTCGAAAGCCCAGGGATAGAATAATGATCCGTTCTTTGATACTGCTTTTTGTAAATTCTCCCTCCGAACTACTTTTCCTGATAAATCAACAACTAAATTCCATCTTTGTCCCGTTATCAATAATGGCGTTTGACCGATATTTCTAAACGAATATTTGATTTTTAATAAGGTTTTCAGTAAACCTTCAGTAAAAACGATGTCGCTGTTTGCATACGCATAAAAGTTAGAATCGAATATATCCATCATGTATTTATACATATATTTCAAAATCGGTAAACTGTTTTGGGAAAATCGGTATATTTTATGAGTCTCACAATAATTTGGTCGCACATTCTTCTCTATCCTAGAATCGTTCGTGAACACAACACAAGAAACAGTTGGATAAAAACTCCTCCAATTTTCCATTGTGCTATTGTGAATACCGAATTTCTCCGGGTCGTAGCTCCAAGTCGTAAATAGGGTAAGAAATGATTTACGGCCTCTAGATTGAAAAGTATCCGGAACTAGTCGGATAGCGAGATCCTGACCCCGTGACGTCTTTGACATAGTTCTGTTACCTTCTTTCGCAGAGTGGTTCCTATTCACTCCAGCTAGAGTTCGGTCCATCAAATTTTCTTTTATATTTGAACCCTTGATCAAAAGTCGTACATCAGAACGTTTATAAAGAACAACGTAGAATACCAACACACAGAAAACACAAACTATGATACCAGTGATGATTAGCTTGAATCTAAACCCCATACCTGAAATTTTATATAACATTAGATGAATGTGAGACGTGGTAAGTGAAATTAACCTACCGACAATTTACATATCGCTCAACTGTCTCCCCTGGCCACGCCCATTGACTCCACTGACCACACCCATTGACCCCAACAGGAAGTTTCACCTGGATTTAATGAGCAGCGTTATTCTTTTAAACCTTTACCAGACGGTAAAATTTTAGAATGGTTCGAATTGAAAGGAGTTGCAGATATCAATTTTAAGCTGATGAAATTTAAGATTTTTTCAACTTTCTGGGAAGAAAACATTATGGAAAATGAAGAAATTACTAGTTGAAAGCATTTTTGTCTCAGTATTTCTAAAAGGCCTGGTTTGACTTTTGGGTCATTTTAGATAATATCTAGCATACGTAACTGCTCCCTGTGGTCAGAGTTTTGAAACAACGGGATACATCGTAAGTTAGCGAACGAAACTTTCGTAACTTTAGTTTGACTAACATTGAAATAATGTCAAAGCTCATCATATCTTGTCTAAAAGAGTGATTTGATTTGTCAATCGATGTTTGATTGATAATTCCTCAATAATATTTAAAGAACTCTTGGGAAAAAATCGCTCAGCAAAGGTCAATGTAGGTTGATATTATAGACTTAAGTGTTATACGTGGTTAAATGGTAGAGCGTCGGTCTTCAGATTTAGAAGTCCCGAGTTTGAATTTCGGGAGCAGCTATCGGTCTCAGTTCTGTTACTGGCCAATACGGCACGAGTATTGGTGTATTCTCAAGGAATCAGAATCGATAGGGATTAATCTAATTAGAAAGAACTTGTTCCCAATCGAGGTAAAATAAATAGGTTTTAAATCAGAAGAAAAAATGATGGAATGATGTTCACCCCAAAAACCAAAAACAACACGAACAAGAACAAAGACAACAACAACAACAACACTATCAGAAATGACTATCTCGTCACTTCCGACAGTCACTCGCCCCGCCCACTGACCTACGATATGGCAGTTTGACTGACGTTATAAATAACAGTATTTTATAAAATATATGTTCAGTAATATAAAACTGCAACAAATTGTTTCACGAGCCAAACGAATGATCTGTAGTTACGGCGTTGCGATTTGCAAACAAAACCCTTTCTTTGTTTAACATGCTACATATCATAAATTTTGTCGATTAACCTGTTGGAGGCAGAGGGCGTGGTCAGCGATCCGTCAATTAGAAGACACTGCGCAGCCTTGATATCTACAGAGACCATCTAAAACATTCGCTGAACCCTTGTCACGCTGAATAAAATCCTCTACAAAATTGTGTTAAAATCAAAGGAATGATAGCACAGAAAGCACTTATTTTAGGTTGGTATTCTTTTAGGAACATTAATAGTATAAGCAATGCTGGTTTTAAAGGGACAAGCAGAAGGTCTAGACAAAGATCAGACTGCACATGTGTGCAGGAACAGGAATATTCCGAGTTCAGCATGGTTAACTTAATATTGAGTCAATCCCAGAGAGCATAATCAAAACGTGGATACAGAGGCTGCTGGTAATCTGGGTCTTTACTTGACACACATGTTTATTGTCATCGTCTGCGCCCACGGGTAGTCTCGCCCTTAACACCCTATTCCTACAAATCCTGCCTTTTTTTCGCATCACAAGAAAATACATGTAGTTCAGGAAAACAATGTGGAAAATGAAGAAATTGCTTGTGACAAGCAATTTCTTCATTTTTCCCATTGTGTTCTACCCCAAAAGACAGAGATATTTAAATTCCATCAAATTTGAATTGTCGTCTGCAACTTCTTTCAATTTGGACCAGTGTAAATTTTTTTCGTTTTTGAATGGGTTGACACTCCGTTCCTACTGGAATGGAGTGGCTTAACGTTATCAAAGTACCGTGGGCAAACGACGATGGTTTATTGTATGAGCTTTTATGAAAAGAAGCAAATAGAATATAAACAAAATAAAATCTTACTTACTTTGAGTTTCAACAGATCAAAGATATAGTGTTATATATTTATACATATTTTTCAGTCATGACATGTAACGTAATATTTTTTAACCCGCTTACATGTATTGTAATCAGGTTTGATTGTTCGAATTCTGATTTATAAATATCTAAAAACTAATAAAAACAAACAAAAGAACCCGTAAACCTTAGCACGTCGCTATTAAATGGTACGTGCATGCTTGTAAACAGAATTCTATTTCACATTATAATCTGTCTTATTCAGTATTTTTCGCATTGGTTTCTCTTTATTCTGACATTTTTATCTTATTTTGGTGATCTAAATTGCAACAAACGGAGGCATAATGCTCTTCAATATGGCGGCGTGTATTGCCGTTTGTTAATCGTCTTTACCGTAGCACATGGCCATACGAGCGAACCCTCCCCCCCCCCCCCCCCCTGGAAGTGGTTAGTTGTTACGGTGGACGAAAAGTGCAAAAATACCGGGTGAAACTGGTGGGAGTACTGCATAACTTGCTCGATTGATAGCATCGTCACTCCGGGTCTCGATGTAATATTTCAACCGAAAGACAATTCGTTTGTTAGTATGGTCAGCCCTGAGATCGAACCGCAACCTCGAGGTTGCGTTTCCTAGATTCAGCACTTCATAATTTGAGTTTAGTTTCGTCCATCACAATTCAAGCGTGTAGATCGGCTATTTTTTTCATACGTACATGAACACAATTTTGAGCACGCAATTATTTTGTTTTTAGGTTCTTATCTCAATGAAAACAACAGATTAACAACAACAAAATATTCCCTTCCTGTCTAAATCAATTTTTAAAAATGACTCTTTTTACGCCCCTATAATAATTTGGAAAACATTGCGTGAAATAAAGAAATTGCTCGCATCAAGCAATTTCCTCATTTTTCAAATTGTTTTCAACTCAGAGAGTTTAAGTAATAATAGTAATGAAATTCATAAATTTTGAATTATCGTCTGCAACTCCTTTCAATTGACCAATCGTGGCTGTCAATGAAGGAATATATCGACCAATGAAATCATTCATTCAGCCAGGGATTAAGATTTAAACTCCGACATAGGCCCCCATTTATGTTATCCTTTTTAGTTGGTTAGACTTAAACGTCGTAACTACAGCTTTTTCAAGTTGCCAACCTACTATTCTACGTTTGTTACATGCTACTAGCAAAATAAGGCCGTTTGAATTCGTGGCGGGACTTCATGTCGGAGTCAATGGGCTAGGTTAATGTAGGAAGTGGGCGGGGCCAGCGCTTGGTCAATTGAGCCCAGTCTAAAATGTTGCCATCTTGAAGCTCATCTAGAGACCAAGTTTGCGTTGCGTCATTTATTTATTTCTTGCCACAATAAGGTAATTGCTCTAACTGCATAATGGATGTATCGCTCGCTCCGCCCACTTTGTCCGTTTGGCCCGCCCATTGACTCCAACAGGAAGTTACGCTTCGATATTTAATGACCTTTTTTCGTGAAATTTACGGTATGTACCTTGTAAAAAAAAGTAGCACGGTTGTTTGGCGAACTAAACGTCGTAACTACAGACTGAATTAGTGATAGTCACGACCTTTCAGTCACCTAACAAACACAAATGCTTCACAAAAATGGTGGAAAAAAACTTACCTCCAGTCCAAATGAACGTTATCTTCCGATAGGTGGCATTTTTCAAATACTGACCTATCTAATTTTTAACGTTCTGGGTAGTTTCATTCGTGACAACTCGGCCGATTCCGTTGAACTATACTCAAAATGTCAGCGCCCATGAAATTCTTTGTTTGAATGGGGTTTAACGCCGCTTTTAACAATCTTTCAGTTATATCGCGGCGGCTGGAGCACCTAACAATGGATTCCTGGTATTTCTCGCACCAGTACTACCACTACACCCTTTCCTAGCCTCCAGCTGCTATCCCACATAGGCTTACGATTATCTGCCCATTGGTGGTAGACAAATGTCGGAAAGAGTATTTCCGCCGTCGGGGATCGAACCCGGGACCCTTTGAATGATAGTCCGACGCGCTACCAACTGCGCTATGACCCCATGAAATGCACGCTTCGAATTCAGGTCACAGGTAAGACATGTATGTTTTCGCAATTTGAAATAATCATTTTCATAATTAATTTTTGGCAACGGTTAAGTTTGATATCTCCACGATTGTAGTTTTTATTGCAATTATCCACTTGCTACTTTTTGGCGATATAATATGGAGTTATGTGTACGACGTAGTAATATTTATCCCAATCGGGATAAGTGATAGGGTACCGAAGAATATGACATGCGCAGACAACGCCAAATAAATGATTTCGTTGGTCGACTGATAATTTGATTGACACCGCGATTGGTCACTTATCCTACGTCTACACCAAATCGGTTTTTCGATTTCTCGAATAAGCTAGTTTTGCCACAACAACCGAAGTTTTTTCCCGGATTTGAATTTTAAGCAGAAAAGCAAAATGAAGAGCATTCCTAACAATGGGTCAAACTGACCAAGAAGTTTTGCAAGAGATGTCGAGTAAGTAAGTAGGTGAATTTTAATTATTATAGTGACATGTGTTACATGCATGATATTCAACAGTACAGAGTAAAAATAATGAATTAAATAAAACATCCAGCTCCATTGCCTATATGTCACCTTGACTTCTTGTATTTAGCTGTTTACGGTTTATTGGTCTTTAAAGCTTGGAATAAACGGTGGCGGGTGCAGAGGCCATGTTTTCAATTTTTCTTTTATGTGAGAAAGAGAGTAAAGAGTAAAAGAGTAAAGAAAGTGTTGACTGATATGGAAACTTGCTAAAAGGCCGAGCATAGGGTGGCCGCAATAGCTCACTTGGATAAATAGTCCCCATTTGAGAAGAAAACGGCAATTGCGGACGAAAGTTTGTCAGTGCAATCGTATTGGAAACTCGCAATTAACTCTTTCTCGTTTAATCACTGGTTTTTAGATCACTGTGTTTTTATACCTTGGAAAACATTGTGGAAAAAGTAGAATGCTTGTAACAAGCAATTACTGCTTTTTCCACAATTTTTTCTACTCTGCTGAATGGTTATTTGTAAAAAAAAAAAAAATAAAAAAAAAATCAACTTTAAATTGTCGTGTGCAAAACCTTTGGAGTTGGACCAGTCTAAAATTTTGTAACACGGGAAAGGGTTAAGTGAGTTTCGTCGTGAATAACGAACGGGCAAAAGTGTCGGATGTTTCAATAAAAAAAACTGACAGTGAATTTTGAACTCCGACATTTGCCGACATTTATTAGTAGGTTTGGCGATTTAAACTGATTCAAAATGAAGATACGAAGTTTTAGGTCACCAACCAATCATTTTACTTTGTTGTTACATGTTACTGGTCACAGTTTTTGAAAAATTAGACCGTTTAACCCTTTCCTCTACAAACCGGGGATTTTACGTTGCTGTGATTTTATACTTGAGAAAAAATTGTGGAAAAGATGAACTGACAATTTCTCCCTTTTCAACAATATTTTCACCACATGCACCTTTTCGTTTCAAATTGCATTTAATTTTCATTGTCCACTAATACTTCTATCAATTTGGCCCTGTCTGAAGTTTTAAAAAAGGGAAAAGGATTACTTTCATCGGAGCTCAGTGGTCGTGGCTAGGGGAGTCAGTAGGACCTGTGTGGTCACCGGTCAGTCAATTAATTTGTGCTGGATTCCATTTATGTTTCAGTGATTTACTCAAAAGAACACTGTTCCATTTTCTCCTGAATTTTCATGAATATATCCGTTACCAAGGAAACTTCCCTAAAGTACGTGACCTTATGGCGTCGGAAAATTCCATTGTTTTGATGACGTCATCGTATATTTATGATCCGTTATCCAGGAAAGCCTATCTAAATTACGCTACTTTACGGCATAGGAAATTCCCAATTTTTGGTGACGTCATCTTATATTCATGACCCATTAAAAAAAAGACCAAATTGGCGTCAATTTATGACACCGGTACATTATAACAAGCAATTTCTTCATTATCCAGCTGATCATTGTACCCTTAGACACCTTGCTAATCAGCCTCACCATTTTGAGAGAAAAAAGCACTAGCTGCGGTGACTTTTTCTAAATTTCGGAAATAATGTTGGCCGACGATTGAACTCACGACATCAAAATAGACGAATGAAGCATGTTTGAAACATTGATATGATAAATTATGAACATTCAAAGTACTTGTCTTTTTGGGAAAGGAGAACAAAAAATAATTTTAGGTTTAAAAACTATTATCATTACAATTAATATCTATTTGACCAATCCGTCAATTGTTAGAAACGCCATTTCACCTTTTTGCATTTCAAACCCACCTTTCTTTTCTTTGTGATTAAGTTATTTCCCAACAATGGCGCTTTTTGACCCCACCCCCCACCCCAAAGATAAAAAATTATGAAGACATTGTATAAAATGAAGTAACGAGCAATTTCTTCATTTTACACAATGTTTTCTACCAAGAAATATAAATATTCCTGTCTGAGTCAATGGGAGGGGCCAAAGAAGTAAGTGGGCGGGGCCAGCGATTGGTCAATTACCTTATGGCCAATCCATTATTTGTTTGAAACTCTATTTCAGCCTTGACAAAAACTTATTGATTTCAAAATCCTATTGTTTGCCTTTCCAATCCAACTCTCTTTTCGATGTGATTGAATAAGCGTTTACAAATAAACGCATTCCAATTCTGCTCTTACTTAACGTACAACGATCTAACATGCACACATAACGTATTCCGATGCAAATCAAAATCCATCGACAATTTCGATCGGATATGAATTCTAAACTCCAATATTTGTCGACATTTATGTGAATCGTTTTGCTGGTTTTGCGACTTTAAAATCGTACCTACAGCTCATTTAAGTTGTAGGTACGACATAAATGTCACCATCCAACCGTTATATTTTTTGTTAGAGCCAATGCAAAATAGTGCTATTTTATCTAAGTTGAACTTCCTGATTGACCTCACTGGACGTGGCAAGCGATCCGTCAATTGAAATCCGTTCATTAGAAAGCATCGGATCGTCTATATCTAGGCAACAAAGTTTGGACTGGTCCAAACTCAAAGAGGTTACGGACGGCAATATTTTTGTTAACTTTTTAGAAGGCCAATTGTCGGCTTTGGAAGTTATGAGCCGAATAAAACTTCGGACGGACGGATGCAATAACTAACGTACATACACCGACCTTAAATTGTGACAGGCTTATCTCGATTGAGATTGACTGATCGAATGGGATTTAACGCCACTCTTAACAGTATTTCAGTCATATCGCGACGGCTGGAGGACCTAACAATGGATTCCTGGTATTTCTCTCACCAGTACTACCATTACATCCTTTTCTAGCCTCTAGCTGCTATCCCACTTGAATTTACCTTTATCCACCCATCGGTGAGAGACAGATGCCGGAAAGGATATATGCCGCCGTCGAGGATCGAACCAATGACATCCCGTGATTGAGAAGTCCCGAAATTGATTCTCGGTTGGGCTGTAGGTCTTCGTTCTGTCACTGTCCCAAAGTACTACTTGTGTTTTCTCAAGGAATCGAATTCGATAGGAATTAATCTATGTAGAAAGTACTTGTTTCCCAATCGATGTAAAATAAATTGGTTTTAAACCAGAACAGACAACATTTATGGTGTAATATGATACATGTAAGTTAACACGGTCACTCAGAAAAACAACACGTACAAAAACAAACACAAGAACAACAACAAAACTATCAGTAATGACTACCTCGTCATTTCCGACAGTCAATCGCCCCGCCCACCGACCTACGAAATGGCAGTTTGACAGAGGTTATAAATAACAGTATTTTGTAAAATATATGTTCAGTAACATAAAACTACAACATATCGTTGTTTAACGACCCAAACGATTGATCTGTAGTTACGGCGTTACGGTCGGCAACCAAGCACTTTCCTTTTTTGACATGTTACATATAAATTTTGCGGTTATCCTGTCGGAGGTTGAGGGCGTGGTCAGCGATCCGTCAATTAGAAGACACTGCGCAGTTTTGATATCTACAGAGACCATCTAAAACATTCGCTTAACCCTTGTCACGCTGAATAAAATCCTCTACAGAATTGTGATAAAATCAAAGGACTGATAGCACAGAACGCAATTATTTTAGGTTGGTATTCTATTAGGAACATTAATGATATAAGCAATGCTGGTTTTAAAGAGACAAGCAGAAGGTTTAGACGAAGATTAGACTGCACATGTGTGCAGCCTGATCTTTGTCTAAACCTCCTGCTAAAACAGGAATATTCCGAGTTCAGCAAGGCAAGGGTTAAATTGATATTGAGTCAATCCCAGAGAGCATAATCAAAACGTGGATACAGAGGCTGCTGGTAATCTGGGTCTTTACTTTACGCACATGCATGTTTATTGACACCGTCGGCACCCACGGGTAGTCCCGCCCTGAACACCTCATTCCTACACAATCCTGCCTCTTTTCACGCACCACAAGAAAAAAGTTCAGGAAAACAATGTGGAAAATGAAGAAATTTCTCGTGACAAGCAATTTCTTCATTTTCACATTGTTTTCTACCCCAAAAGACAGAGGTATTTTAAATTCCATCAAATTTGAATTATCGTCTGCAACTTCTTTCAATTTGAACCAGTCTAATATTTTATCGTTTTTGAATGGGTTGACACTCCGTTCCTACTGGAATGGAGTGGCTTAACGTAATCAAAGTACCGTGGGCAAACGACGATGGTTTATTGTATGAGCTTTTATGAAAAGAAGCAAATAGAATATAAACAAAATAAAATCTTACTTGCTTTGAGTTTCAACAGATCAAAGATATAGTGTTGTATATATACATATTTTTTTCATTCATGACATGTAACGTAATATTTCTAACCTGCTTACATGTATTGTAGGGGAGACCGGGGCTAGTTGATGCATTTTTCAGACTTTCTTCAATCACTTATGATCTGAATGACCAATTTTCATTTTCTTTGTATATGATTAAAAATCTATCTTTCCCGCATTTAAACTGATATAGAAATCATTGGATTGTGGTATATTTCTTCTTTTTTTCAGTATATTTCTTTGGCAGGTCGAGTGCATCAACTTGCCCCATGCAAGGGGCAAGTTGATGCAACCCATGGGGCAAGTTGATGCATATTTTTTATTGACTTTAAAAGTATGTGCGGTAGAAATATCAGTAAATTTGTCGTTTTCATGACCCGAGTTGGTAATATGGTGCATTCTGGGTGGCTATATTATTCGAAGTTATAATTGACTTTGAAGCCAATCCCAGGAAAAGATCTTGTAAATGGTAATAAAAGCGTTAAACGGTCAAACACTTTCAAAATTTTATTTTCAAAACTTGTGAACATTTTAAATGCAAAAAAAACAACATATTCGTCATAATTGGACCGTCTCACGAGAAAACCAACAATTTGCATATGCGAAAACAAAGACGCAGATCAGTTTCGTGGTAACCGTGAAACTGTTCAGCTCCCTTGTTTTTCGCTCCATGGATAGAGCAATCCCTCTTCCGTCTAAAACCGAAATTTCAAGCCTCTAGCTATTTTCTGTCGCTGCACAGCCAAGTTTCTGTCAGACCTGGTCGGAAACCATATTGTTTGTTTTCTCACGGGCTGGCTCAATTTGATCTTATGCAACATTGAGTGCGCTTGGGCTTCAAGCAAGTCAAACTACAGTAAAGCTTGAGCTAAGCGACCTTTTAGGGGACCACCCAAAAGCGGTCGCTAATGGGAATGGTAGCTTAATACAATATTTCAGGATAACTAATTCTCATTTTGATAGAAATTAGAGATTGTCGCATAATTCTTACTGAATCATATGATGTTCGAACCCATTAGAATCGTCTAATTAGACGATTCTTATGGGTTCCAGCAACATAAGATTCACTAATAAACATTTTTTTTGTTTAAGAATGTTGTCTTTTTCGGAGATTTTGCTTACGATGAAGGGACTATTTATGATGGTCGCTTAATAAAGTGGTCGCTTAATAGACGTGGTCGCTCGGACACTATCAACTGTATTTAAACCCGCGCCCACAGTGTCTGTGTTCGGTTTGTATTGAACCTTCGCTGAGCTTGTAACTTGTGCGCATTGTGCGATATCATTTAAACAAGAGAAAGTCAACAATATAGCTGAGATAACTACCTGATAATGTTCGTTATACAACCAATAAACATGTGTTTTCCTAGACATTCGACGGAACACATTACGCGTTTGTTCAGAGAAAACTGTAAGGCACCAGAGTTTGGTCGTTCAAAAGAACTTAGAAGGCATATGGCGTCAGATCAACGTTGATGCGATGTCATCACGTTGCATTGACGTTGTTTTTACGTCACCGTGACGTCAAGTGCTTACTGGGTCGTACTTCACCACATTACGAATTTAGGTCATCAGGCTGATCTGAGTCAGACTGAGTGTTAGCCGGACAAAACTGTAAATGTGTCCTGGCCTACGTTTCGCTATTTATACATAATCGCCGTCCCAATCCGAGTAACAATTGTGACAAATGTGAACTTCATGCTTTGCAACGTTTGTGCATTCTTCATGGGACAACTTCTTGCATGTCTGGCATTGTATCCAAGCTTCCCTTGTCGACTGTCGGAATACGGCTCGACGCACACCAAGCAATACCATTCTTCTTCTTCTGAGGAATCTATTTCTCTCTTGGGTGGCTTTTTACGATTTTTCTTTGTTGTGGGCTTATGTTTCAGCGACCGCTTGGCACTTTTTGGACACTTCTGTTTTCGCTTCAGTTCCTCTTCTATGGCGTTTTTCTCGGGGGTATCTGTCAGGACGGCACTTTTTCTCTTATTTCGCCTGTCAGTCTTACCAGAACGATCAATAAAGGTGGATACAGAAATTGCAAAAAATAATTTAAAGTCGACTAGTGGGTCACTAATATTACGTACTGATTACGTATGGTATTATCAGAAAGATAACGGGGCAAGTTGATGCACTGCATCAACGTGCCCCAGACTCATTGCATCAACTTGCCCCGACGACCCCACGTGACTTGAAGCAAGGTAGACAACTTGTGCCAAACATTTCCTATAAAAAGAAGTTGTGATATATTGAAGTTCGCACATTGAACTTCATATGCGCATAACTGAAATATTAATAATCAAAAACGCATTTGCTCCAAACGAAAATCTACAAAAAACCGTAAAATTTACTTACGTATGTGAAAAACAACTCTGATACGCCAAATCTACAATTTTTACTAAAATTTCCCCACACACCCGGAGAAGATGGCGGCTTGACGTCAAGGACTTTCTAACATGTCATTGGTGATGTCACAAATGAAGTATTTATCTTTTAATTCCAAATGCATCAACTTGCCCCTGCATCAACTAGCCCCGGTCTCCCCTATTCAGGTTTAATTGTTCGAATTCTGATTTATAACTATCTAAAAACTAATAAAAGTTGCAGACGACAATTTAAAGTGGATGAAGTTTTAAATTTTTTTCAACTTTATCTGTAGAAACATTGTGGATAATGAAGAAATTGCTTATAACAAGCAATTTCTTCGTTTTTCCACAATATTTTCCAAAGCTTATTGTCTGAGAGGCGCCAGAAAGCGTAATTGTGGGGGAATGGGATGAACCGCCATTCCCACATAGATAATTCCGCTATTTTACTCCAATTGAAAAAAAAAAATGTATTTGAATGAAGAAATTGCTTATTCTCTTAGATATTTTCTTTCCAAACAGATAACCCATTTGTGAAATCTCATGCGAATTCAAAATTGTCATAGTTTGTATTTCTTTCAATTTTGACTGGTCTAAAATTCTGTCGCCCGTTAGCGGCTTACATGTGGAGCCATAGAAAACTATGGTGGAAATCAATTATAGAATAATCTAGTCACCTAGTACAGAGTTTCTGTTCTCGAAATGTGATGCTTTTCTTTTAGACTGCTCGTATTCTTCCAAAATTGAGACTGAACTGTTTTCGTTTCAGCGCTAAAACCTTTGGGGGCAATTGAAGCCGTATCTTAAAACTTATTAACTGTCCGAAATAATGTGGTTTATTTTCTGGCAATCAACTTCCGGCATGTGCTGACGCAACCGGCGAAATCTTGTAGCAATATTTAAGGATAAATACCGCATAATTGCAACTGGCTTCATCTATTTATCGTGTAAGATGACAGAAGTGGCAGAACAAGTTGCAGAAATGAGCCTAGGTAACTGATCTTTGTAATGAGTGTCTATTGATTTTTAACCATGCCAATATGGTAAATACAGTACCATTTCAAAATGCATGCGAATATCATGTGCTGTCATTTTGTTGTATTTTGTTTATGTTTTATTTTATCATTTGTAACCCACCAGGCGAAAATTTACATTTGGGTGTTCCAAATAATTGTATAGAAGATAGCATCCAGCACTGTACAGCTTTCATGTTTGGGTGATATAAACTTTAACAAGAGTCCCCGAAACATTCCTCTGCAGACAGAAAAAACACAGCAGACGTCAAACAAATGCCCATTTTACCCTATTGGAGCGCAGGTCGTGATGTACATCAAGGACAGAGACATGTCATAATTGACTTTTTACACTATCTAGAGTAAAACCCCTCTAATACGACCACTTGCAGTACTTTCTGAAAGTGGTCGTAATAGCGGGATGGTCGTAATACTGAGGTTTGGTCATTCGTTGTCAAGTAATTCATGTTGATTTTATCTTCGTTATTTGAATATATAAATACTATAGATACAAAAAAATTATACTATAAGAACATGCATTGCAGTGGAATCTTATGTCATTTTCAAATTTACAATCTTTGGTAAGTTCTACTTTCTATCTTCTCCATTTTGCAGAGTTGCATCCAGGTAGCGTGATCGCAGGATTCCCCTTGTTTTATATTCACTCACGCAACCTTACTAATTTAATTGGGGAGTAATCACCCAACAATGTTCTGACTCCCACAGAATCAATTAACCAAAGGGGACGGTATAAAGAAAAATGTGAAAAAAGATATATGATGATTAAAAGACAGAATAGTCTGTTGAAGTATTGTACTGATAAAAATAACTCCAATCTTCACTATTTTATAACCATTACCACATATCATAATTTAACTGGTCCCAGATTTCGAATCAATGTGTATTTATAAGACAGGGAACCCAACAATAGAGCATGCGCAGTAAATTCTTTCCGTTTCCGGTTAAAGACAATCATGCGCAGCTATAGTTGGTACTGAATTTAGTGGTCGTAATTTGGAATAGTGGGGTGCCTGTTTTAGAGGGGTTTGTGACCATTGAAATAAAGAACAAAAAAAGCAGTCCTGTAAAATTTCAGTCGTAATAGCGGAGTACACATATTTCTGGGGTGGCCATTCACAGAAATGATCCTTAGGCCATGCTCTTTCAAAATACTACAAATAATTGAAATCTGTGAAGAACTTTGGTTGACATGGCAACCAAGTGAAAAAAAATTAAAAATCTCCTCCCAAACCATAAGGCTTTGATATTTTGTATAAATCATCATATATTGTCCTATACCAAATTACTTCAAAGAATTACCATACTTAAGAAAAAAGCCATTTTCTGTGCCATCCTTGATTTTACACAGAAATAAAGAAGGAAGTCTTCCCCCAAACCATTGGGCCTAGAGCTTTGATATTTGATGTAAATACTCATCTTTTGGCCCTCTACCAAATTACATCAAAGAATTATAGCACTCAGGAAATAGGCCCTTTTCCTTGTGATTTCTCATTTTAAATAGGAATAATTTTCAAAGTTATCTTTAAAAATCTTCTTCCAAACCATAAGGCTCAGAGCTTTGATATTTGGTATAAATCATCATCTATTGACCCTCTACCAATATACCTCAAAGAATTACTGTATTCTTAAAATTAGCCCTTTGCTGTGTGATCTCTGATTTTACATGGGAAAATGAAGGAAATATTTAAAATCTTCATCTGCCAAACCATAAAGTCATTAGCTGTAATAAGTAAAAATATTGTTATTCCAGGTGAAATTTACACATCTGAAAGTAAGGGCAGTGATGAGACTGGCAATGGGACAGCTGATAAACCATTTAAATCAGTTTTACAGGTAAATGTGATGACTTTGATATCATGAGTCTATGATTAAAAACCTCATAATTAGAAAATTCTATAAAGCTAAAGTTACAATGTTTTAACCCATTCCCACTCAGTGAGGCTTTAGACGCCCTCAAGGAAAAAGCTTTGGAGAACAATTTGGAAATTGAAGAAGTTGCTTATTGCAAGCAATTTCTTCATTTTCAACAATTATTTCTGCCCAGAAAGTTGAAATCTTTAAACTTTAAATTGTCGTCTGCAATTTCCTACGATTTGGGCCAGTCTAAAATTTAGCTGTTTGGTAATGGGTTAACAATAAAGAAATATATATTCAAAAAGTATGGAGTCACACAGGGTATTTCTGTACACCTTTTGATAATTATTCATACATATATCGACATCTCAGTGTAAAACTTCATTAGTGTCTATACTTTGATATTTCATATATAGCATCACTTTTTGACCCTCTACCAAAAATACTTCTAAGATTTACCATCCTCTGAAAACTAGCCCTTTTCTGTGCAATCAGTGATTTTGCACAGGAATAAAGAAGGAAATCTTTGAAAATACTCTTCTCCCCCCAAAAAAAGCATAGAGCTTTGATATTTGGTATATATCACCATCTTTTGATTCTCTACCAAATAACTTCAAAAAGTTACTATACTCAGAAAATTAGCCCTTTTCTAGGCAATCCCTAATTTTGCATAGGAATAATGATTGACTGATTGAATGGGGTTTAATGCCACTTTTAACAGTATTTCAGTCATATTGCAGCTGGGAGCACCAGTACTACCATTACATCGTTTCCTAGCCTCAAGTTGCTATCCCACTTAGGTTTACGATTATCCACCCATTGGTGAGAGACAAATGTCAGAAAAGCAATGTGCCGCCGCAGGGGATCACTGGTTTTTTTGCATCCCTGTGATTTATAATTGAGAAACCACTTGAAATATTTGTATGCAGTACCTTTGAATTTGTACAAATCTAAATTTTTCTAAAACTGGGAAGGTTCTATACCATACTGGAATAATCTACCCAATTTCTTTTGCAGGCTATGAAGCATGCTGGCAAAGAACCATTTCCAACAATCTATGTGGATGGCAAGGAGGAAGGAAAGGTATGCGAGAACAGAGCTATAGATAAGAAGGAGTAATAGCATTCTAAAGTCCTTACTTCTCAATGAACCCTATGTTGTGGGTACTCCATGAGACGATTCAAATGAGTACCAACAGCATAGGGTTAATGACAGTAGCGTTGACATATTTAAAGGGAGGTATCGATGTTTCTGAAACCTAGATAAGAAAAATTACCAAATGCCGAAAAATAGACTCAAACGAACAGTTAATACTTTAAGTTAGGTCAGGTATTGTCTTTGTGGTTATCCAATAGACCTAAAGTGGCTTTTTCTGGTAATATCGGAAAGGTTCAGTGGAATTCCAGGTTATTTTTAGATATCACGGAATTCGGCCTTCGACATCGGATGACCTCATTTGCATATGACCCAGTCAAATGAAGGTAACAAATTTACTAGCGAAACAGCCAATGTCCTAAATCATGTCACATGAAAAGGACAGATCTTTACAGACCGGCTAGCGAACATTACTCCTGATGACGTAACGATGACGTTGGTATGATGTAATTTGAACTAGATGCAAGGTTTTAACGGTTATTCGCGCCACATGAATGCCCTATAATCTTTGTAACTGTCTCGGATTAATCTAAAAATAGATTAATAGCCTACGTAGGCTATTAGGGAAATACCCTGCTTTTTTCTGATAAGCGACCTCATATTTTTGCAAAACTACTTTTGGGCATATTGTTTTCAAGTAGTTTATGAGAGGAAATAAAAATAATTAAAATCTGTGACATGAAAAAAACATCGATACCTACCTTTAAATCTAAAATCCAAATTATGCCATCTATCTGTAACTCTGAAGATAACTTTTGTAGTTAGTACATTCACTGGACTTTCAGAACAAAAAGTTAAAATTGTAGCTTTATTCTTCATAGACAGCAGCTGTTTCCACATAATTACCCCTGAGAAAATTTCTTCACAGATGGATGATTCATGATTAAACCATTACTTGATGACAAATTTTAGACTGGTTCAAATTCGTTAAATTGAATGTAACATTTTTTGGTTGATGAAGTTTCAATTTTTTTTATTCTTTTTAAGAAAAAAAGATTGTAGATAATGAGGAAATTGCTTGTATCATGCAATTTCTTCATTTTACAAAATCTTATTTGTCTTTATTTCCCCGGGCATCAATAAGTGTGATTATGTTGGAATAGGTTAAGATGAAATAAGAATTACACTGGTTCAATTTTTGATATCTGTGTTTTCAAATTTTATCAACTTTGAACAGCATGCCTAAAATCTTTGGAAGCACCAAAAAATATCAAGACAGAATAATGTCCCATTTCATGAACTGTGAAACTTACTTTGAAAACTGTTATATGAATTTGGGATTTTCCTCTAAATTCCATACTATTCAGGTTACAATGCTCATATAAGACATTGCTATGCAGCTGCTGATACCAAGGTCAAGGTCATTTGACAAAGTCATCATCAATCAAGGTTTATCTTCTGAAAAAAGACTGTTGTGGGGACATTAGCATTTCACAAGCACATTTTGTAAAGAACTTAAAAAGCAGAGATGTTTGTAGGTTTTGTAATTGAAATAAAAAGAATATCTTTATATTTTTCCATAACAGCTGTTCGAACCAGCAGCCAAATCGCAGTTGAAGAAATGGCAGAAAGTCTGGCAGAGAGACGTGAACAAGGCAGCAGATAAGGCTAAGAAAGATGTAAGTTGTTTGGCTTTGTTGATCTTAACCCATTACCATAGGACAAAATTTAAGGATGGTCCAAATTAAAAGGGGTTGCAGACAACAATTTAACTCATTCCCAGACAACAAAAAATTTAGACTTCAAAGATTTTTCAGAAGACAAATTTAAGTTGATAAAATTTTGGATTCTTTTTACTTTTTGTGATTGATGAAGAATTTTGCATGGAAGTTTTTGACATATTCGATTTAATGAAATAAGCTCTGACTCTTCTTTTTCCTCAAAATTGTTTTTCTTATGAGTAGGATACTTTTTGAATTGTACTTACTTTACAATGTCTTCTGCTACATCTTTGAATTTGGACACGTCTAAAAATTTTAAAAAACAGTAAAAGGTAAAATATGTATGAATGTGCCTTTTAACCCATAACCAGACAACAAAATTTTAGATAATCCAAGTTGAACAAAGATGCTGAGGACAATATCAAGTTCATGGTATTTAGAAGATCTTTGCCTTTTAGGGTAGAAAACATTGTTGTCATTGAAGAAACTGCTTCATTGTCCACAAATATTGTCCACAATATTTTCTAGAGCTTTTGGGGGGCATGAAAATGTGATTTATGTGCAAAAGCATCATAAAAGAATAATTTGAAATATATCTTGGAAAAAGGAGTCAGATGCAGTAGGGAAAAAGACTAACAATTTGAACTTGGGGCCCAGGCTGCAAAAATACAATAGTTAATATTAGAGGTATGGGAATTTTCTCCAAAATTTCAGGGGGCAGGCCCAAATTTTAGGGGCCATGGGCAACTGGGCCCCTGCTAGTCTTTTTCCCTGTGCAGACCAAAGGTCACAGACCAACTCTAACTGGGTTCATTGGTTGGAACATGCTAATTACCCAGACTAAAAGATTGAATCCCAATTGGTGGATCCCTGGTCACACCCCCTCAGCTCAAATAGGAAGTTCAACTTTGATTTTATACAGCATTATTTTGCAAAATTAACATGAAACAAAAAGTGAAATGCTTGATTATTGATCTTAGTGTCATAACTACAGCTGAATAAGTTGTAGTTATAATTTCGAAGTTGTCAAACAAACAAAAATGCTTTCGGAAAAGTGTCAGCCAATGTTGGTGTTCAAAGTTCACTTCCAGTCTAAATGAATGATTTGATTTGTCGATTAATTCTTTGATCTACAGCTGAGATAGGCTTCGTGTAAAATTGTCATAACTGCAAGTATCTGTTCAAGTCCTTAATACATATTTGTACAAACCTCTGGTGATGAGCTTCCTGTATAGAAAAATCACCTAACAAGTGCTGTCTTATTTCCCTTGTGCTTGTATTTTCCTACCAAATTGAATATAGGCTGAAGATGCAGAGAGGAGAGAGAAAAACCTTGAAGAAGCAAAGAAAGTTGTTGTAGAAAAAGACACAAGTCTACCAGAACCGAAACAGGTAATAATCTAGAACTTAGTTTTAGAGTGAGGGATTACTGTTTGTTATTTCTTCTCAACCTAGTTACTGATAAAAAAAATCTTGGTCTGGTTTAAGTTGAAAGAGGTTGCAGATGACAAAACAAAGGTGGTGTAAATTGAAAATTAAGGACCAAATGAGGTAGAAAATTGTGAGAAAAGAAGAAATTACTTCTTTTCTCACAATTTTGTCCATAGCTATATTTCTCCGACATCTAAAATACAGGATTTTGTTGGAGTGAGTTAACCCTTTCCAGGTTTACAAATTTGCAAAAAATGTCCAAATTCAAAGGTTTTGCAGCCAACAATTTAAAGTCTATTGTACATGTATTTGAAAAATAAACAATCAGTTGGGTATAAAATATTGTGGAAAAAGAAGAAATTGCTTGTGATAAGTAATTTCTTTTTTTTCCACAATGCTTTCTAAAGTATAAAAACACATACAGGAACGTAAAACTCAGAGTTGGAACAGACAGGAAAGGGTTAAGTTGTATTCATTCATTGATATTCATGTGATTAGAACCATAACATTTAGAACAGATTTTCAACTTGTCTAATATTTAGCCGTTTACCATTTAATGACTAAAATTGAAATCAGTTTCTGACTTCAAATTTGAATTCTTTTGTTGAACTATCTTTGAACCAAGTTATATGTATCCTGTATGACAAAAATGCTAGTTCTTATTGTATTTTACTAGTGATAAGCAAATATATTCAGTATACTTTGGCATAAATATCCAGAAATCAGTTGTCAATTTGAGAAGTTATTGATGAAAAACTATGACACCTACCCTTAATGTTGCTCCATAGTCACCATCTTGGAATGTCTCCACTTTGTATCACGTCCAGCTTATAACACAGAGAGATGGGTTATAGGTCAAGATCATAATTTTTTCACAGGAACATTACTTCTACATTTATGGATATAAGCTTGCTCAATTTTTCTCTACCGTTAGTAGATTCATTAAATTAGTGGCTTGATGGAAATATTTGATAATGCCTAGGTCAACAACTTTTGGACAACAAGCAGACAAAATATAGTTGAATATCTATACCTTGAAGGTTATGGGACTTACAAATGACATGTAGATTGTCAAAGTTTTCCAATCCATGTCTTAATATTTTGGTGTATAAATAACCACCATTCTAAAGCCAGCTGGTAAATAGTACTTTTTAACCCAATCTTACACAATCCCTCCTTTTTACGCCGCTCAAGAAAAAAGCTTTGGAAAACATTGTGGTAAATGAAGAAATTGCTTGTATTAGGAAAATTCCTTCATTATCCACAATGTTTTCTTTCCAAAGAGAGGAAAAAATTAAAATTCCATCAGCTGGAAATTGTCATTCCCACACTGTGATGCTTTTGGACCCCCTCAAGAAAAACAATTAGGAAAACATAGTGTAAAATGAAGAAATTGTTTGAGCAATTTCTTCATTTTATTCAATGTTTTCTATCCAAAAACTAGAAAAAATAAAAAAATTCATAAACATTAAATTGTCATCTGCAACTGCTTTCAATTTGGACCAGTCTAAAATTTTGCCATCTGGTAATGGCTTAATGGAAATTTGAGGTAAAGGTATTTGACTGTAATTTGAATTATAGTACTGAATTTGTATATAAAATGTATGAAAGATTCATCATTTGAAGTTTTGTTTATTTGCTTGTTACAAGTGATTTTGTCTAACTTCAGATCAAGATCAGACATTCTGAAGCCAACAGGAACGTGAGAGTCAAGATCTATGGCTGGGTCCATAGACTTAGAAGACAGGGTAAAAATCTCATGTTTGTCGTCCTCCGAGATGGCACAGGATTCTTGCAGTGTGTCGCAGCAGATTTACTGGTAAGTCTTATTCATGTGTATAACCCATTCCCACACAGTGACGCTCTTAAACCCCTCAATATAAAAGCTTTGGAAAACTTTGTGGAGAATGATGAAATTGCTTTTTGCAAGCAATTTCTTCTTTCTGCACAATGTTTTCTACCCTAAAAGACACAGATTTTGAAGATTTAATCAACTGAAAATTGTTGTCTGCAACTTCTTTGAAATTGGACCAGTCTAAAATTTTGCTGTTTGGGAATAGGTTAAAGTAAAAGAAGAGTAATGGTCAATCTTGAATCTACATAAACTTCTTGATATCTTGTGGTATTGTAACACTTCATAACCCTTTAACCCATTACCATTCAACAAGCTGCAGACAACGATTTCAAGATGAAAAAATGTTAAAAATATTTGGCTTTCAGGGTAGAAAACATTGTGGATTATGAAGAAATTGCTTGTAGGTCAATTTTTCAATATTGCAATTTTCAACAATGTTTTCTTTCCCAAAATACAAGGTTATGAAATTTAAAAGAACCTTGAATTTGGGGAAAAAAACATTATAGAAAATGAAGAAATTACTTGTTACAAGCAATGTCTACATTTCCCACAATATTTTCTCACAAAGAGGACAAAATTTTTTCGAATTTCTTTTACTTGAAATTTTTGTGTAGAATTCATTTCAATTTGGACCAGTCACAAATTTTTCAAACTGGTAATGAATCAAACAAAAAGGATATTTTGGTTATTGGCAAACAATTTGCTCATTATTAATTGAAAATGAGAAAACATGACTGGACAAACACACATATTTTTTTTACAGTGTCAAACCTATGATGCCCTTACACTAGCCACAGAGTCTGCTATATGTGTGTACGGAGAGATTAAAGAAGTTCCTGAGGGTAAAACGGTAAGTTAGGATTGTCCCCGGTTTGCCTCCATTTTAGGTCAGCTGCTTTTGGAGAACACCCAAATATTGCCATAGCCTTGGCATCTTCAGCATTGTAGTTGTTGTCATACAAAAGTTGGCTTTTTGGCAGAGCCCTGCCCAGGATGTGCCCTTGCGCCAATTTTGCTAATAAATAACAGATGGCACAGAAAGAATTGAATGGGTGGGCACAAACTCGCCCATCAATATGAATTAAAATACAATGTTTGTAAGAGTTCAACTTTCATGATATTCTAGTTAGAGTTAGCCTTACCCAAAATAAAATCAATATGGTTCCCCAGGTTACACTCTGTAAATCATTGTTGGACTCGTACTGCTGTCGACTTTAACAAGGCCAAATGGTATACACAATTTTCTGGTACATACACAAGAAACCTGGTCCAATGGAATTCACCTTAATAAAATCGAAAATGAGGCTTACTCATGCCCATTTTTGGTTGTCAAATTTTGACATTACAGGATATTTATTCAATACAATAATGAATCTTAGTAAAATAGGTTTAAATCTTAGTAAAATAGGTTTAAATCTCTCAATTTGATGTTAAAACATTGTTAATTTCAGGGATTGTTGAATTTCTTTGGGAGTAAAGCCTTGGAATGTCATAGATTGTATCGGGAGTCCTTTGTCCCTCCTCCAACATATTGTTTACAATCAGATTCAATGTTTAGGTATATGTTATTAAATGCCCACTAGCCAATCTCATGATAGAATTATTCCGGAACTACCTTTCAGCTTTGCTGACAGCAGCACCAGTCTAAATGGTTATTGCCGCCGTCATAGCGCAGTCGGTAGCTCGCCAGACTCCTTATCTTCAATCATAGGGTGTCACGGGTTCGATCCCCGGCGGCTGCACATATTCTTTCCGACATTTGTCTCTCACCAATGGGTGGATAATCGTAAACCTAAGTGGGATAGCAGCTAGAGGCTAGGAAAGGATTTAGTGGTAGTACTGGTGTGAGAAATACCAGGAGTCCATTGTTAGGTGCTCCAGCTTCCGCGATATGACTGAAAGATTGTTAAAAGTGGCGTTAAAACCCAATCAATCAATCTAAATGGTTATTGGATTATTGGAAATTAAATGCTTCCGTTCATACTGTGTACATGTTTATAAATGACAGAACAAACTACAAGGAATCCTTAGACTATTTTTATGCCCCCTCATTGATTAGATTGAGGGCATATTGTTTTACCGGTGTCCGTCTGTCTGTCTGTCCGTCTGTCTGTCTGCAAAACTTAACCTGCCAACTTAACATTTTCCTATAACTTCAACCCTGATTAAGTTACAATGCTATTTGGTATGTAGATAGGTCTCAATAAGGCGCAACTGGGGAAGGTCTTTCATGAAGGTCAAGGTCAAAATTTTAACCATTTTCCCTAAAACAAAGAAAAAAAACAATAAAAATCACCCTTTTCTAAAGAATTCCTGTTTTTGGGCATAGTGTTTTACAAACACATCTTGTTGACATTTATACTGTGCCCTCGGCAGACCAGAAAAATAAAGAAAAGCGCAGTTTTATATACCCACAAGGAGTCAAATATAACTGGTTGCAGTTTGAAGAAAAAGTTAAACCATTCACAGCTTGCACCAATTGAGACTTGAGCCTTTCTATTGTGTATACTGCAATGTTAAAATTGCACTTGAAATACCAAAGAATATGGGTAGATAGTGAACAGGTAGATAGTAAATGAGTGGTTTCATTATCTATACATCTTTGAATTTTAGAACTAGTGATTGGAAAGTAACACATAATAGTCTGGTAGTCCAAAAGGCTTACTTGAAATCTCATACCCTTGAATTCTGGCAATGCTAGCTCGAAACCCTATAATTATTGAGAATATTGTAAGTTTACTAGTAGGTTCCCATATTTTCTGAAGTGGCCAATGGGTCATTTGTCCCCATGAATTTGATTTCTGGGCAGATGATCCCTGTTTTTGTAATATCTTTGCTATTTTGAAGGTTATAATCCACATGAAATTCACATTATATATGTTTTTTCTAAACTGTCATGGGGGATAGCTTTAACTGCATTTTTGTAAGAATGATTTAAATTTTTTATTCACTCACCTTTATCAGCCTAGGTCAGGCATCTGTAGATGTTCACCAAAACAATCAAATATGACATTTCAGGCTCCAGGAGGACATGAGTTGACAATGGATTTCTGGGAGTTGGTTGGTCCATCGCCAGCGGGAGGGGCAGACAACTTGCTCAACGAGGAGGCCCATGTGGATGTGCAATTAGACAATAGACATATGATGATAAGAGGAGAAAATGTAAGTTAACTGGTGTAAATGTACCTTAAGTCAATCAATATTTATGCCCCACATCAAAAAGCCTGAAGTGAATTGTTTTACCTCTGTCTATTAATCTGTCTACAAAACTAAACCATAAACATATCAATATCTAATTCTCGTATGCTTTTATGCTTAACTATTCAAAGAATAGGCGGGGCTATTTCAGTCAATGTCAGACTCCTAATCTTCAATCATGGGATGTCATTGGTTCGATCCCCAGCAACGGCACATATTCTTTCCGACATTTGTCTCTCACCAATGGGTGGATAATCGTAAACCTAAGTGGGATAGCGGCTGGAGGCTAGGAAAGGATGTAGTGTTAGTACTGGTGTGAAAATACCAGGAATCCATTGTTAGGTGCCCAAGCTTCCGCGATATGACTGAAATACTGTTTAAAGCAACATTAAACCCCATTCAATCAATCAATTTCAGTCAACAGGTTGTTGGTGTAATACTTTTAAAGTTTTACATGCAATTGTCTAAAATCTCTGTTCTACTAATGCTAATACTCTGAAACTTTTCACATGTTCTTATGACCACCATATCATCCCTTAGGGAAAGATTTATTACTCTTTCATTCAGTTTAGTGGAATTTTGACCCTTTTTCAACTTAGAAATTCTTGGTTAAAGTTTTACATGCAACTGTCTAATCTCTGCCATTGCAGTGAAACAATGCACACGCCTCTGATCATTATATTAACCCCTTAGCAAATATTAATTACTATGAATTTGAATTTTAAGTGTGAGATCTTTTATCTTTATGGTTTGAAACAATTCTACATTTGTTTGGAGTCATGATTTAAAAACTACAGTCAAAACTGTGTTGGCGGTCACCTGAGAATAGTGGACAATCTGCGTATAATGGCCATCCCAGGTCCACCCGTGCAATTTGCTCTTTAAAATTACTGTGAATAGTGGTAATCTGTCGTATGTGGCCAGCAGTCACCTTTAATTGTCCAATTTGCACTTCATGTATAACCCTTTAAACGGTCACGCAACCCCACTAACTGCTGACAGTTGACAAGTGCCGAGTCATGTTTATTATAATTAATCGAATTTGATGGATTTGATATGAAGTCTAATTACGTAACCAGTTTGTAAGTTTACCACACAGCAAAATTTTAGACTGGTCCAATAGAAATACTTCATTTAGAATACATAAATATTGGTGTGTTTACTATTTTTTGTTAATTAAAACAATTGTCTTTCTTTATTTCGTACATTTTATGTGGCCATTCTGATAAGGGGACGGATCATTGTATCATGACTACCTTATGTCAAAGTGGTTCCCCCCCCCCCCTGATCAGTGTAAGCAGCCAACTGTCGTATGTGGCCAGTTTTGATCTGTCCCTTGGCTGGCTGCATACAACAGGTTCGACTGTACTTGTTATTCTGACATTCATGTTTTTGAATCATGCCTAATATGGACATTGAATTACTGTTACTATCAAGCACTCAGAAAAGTTGGGCATGACTGACCACTGACAGCTCTTGTTAGCTCACTTGGGCACAAGGTGCTCAAAGAGAATTTCTGTGTTCTAGCGGTATCAGGTGTGTGTCAACACTTTCTGTGCACTCTAGAGACCCTATTCTTTCTTTTAATGTCTGGGTGGTATCTTAGACGAGTTCAATGTTGGATCCTGTTTAGTCAGTGGTTGTCTTCATAATATCTTTGTCAAGTTAAATATTGGGTCATTTGGAGGTAAAAAAGCAGCTAACTAGGTAAAATATTTGGTTTCATTATACCTTGGTGAAATGGCCCTCTGGTTCAATGTAAACACACTATCTTCCAATTAAGACCAATGTTGTATGGTGATTCGTTAAAAGGGCACCAATTTTTAGCTCTACTGGCCTAAGGCCACTATAGTGTCCACAGTTTTCATCAGATTCTCTTCAATCTTTCACAGAATGATTGTAAAAACATAAGGATAGTTCCTTTCGAAATTGGGTATGATCCGTCAAGAAACATGGCAAAAGGGGCCTAATTAAAATTAAATAAAAAAAATCTTCTTTGACACTATAGAGTCCACAGTATTCATCAGATTGTATTCAAACTTTCACAGAATGATTGTTCCATCATAAGGATCGTTCCTTTCGAAATTGGGCATGATCCGTCAAGAAACATGGGAAAAGGGACCTTATGAAAATTTAATTAAAAAAAATCCATGAAAAAACCTCGTTTACACTCTAGACATAAGTTTTCATCAGATTCTCTTCAAACTTTCACAGAATGATTGTACTATCAAAAGGATCGTTCCTTTCGAATTGGGTATGATCTGTCAAGAAACACGTGAAAAGGTGCCTTTTGAAAATTTGATAAAAAAATCCTCATTAATACTCTAGAGTCAACAGTTTTCATCGTATTCTCTTCAAACTTTCAAAGAATGATTGCACCATTATAAGGAGTGGTCCTTTGAAATAGGGTATGATCCGTGAAGAAACACTGGAAAAGGGGCCTAATTAAAATTTAATATAAAGATCTTCTTTAACACTCTAGAGTCCACAATTTTCATCGTAATAAGGACCACAGGAAACAGGGCTCTGCAGAGTGCGCGACTCAGGCGAAAAAGTCGCCTGGTTTCATAAAACTTCGCCTGATTTGCTGATCAAAGCAAAGTCGAAGTCGCCTGGAATTTTCGGGAAGTCGCCTGGATACGATAGTTGATAACCAAATCTGGCCCAGTGGCTAAAAAGTAGGGGACAGTTTGCAATTATACAACTGCCGGTCGGAAGCCCTTTGATCGTAATTCAAGCGTGTATCGATAGTCGCGAGGCCAGCAGATTATCAGAAAGAGGGGTACGTTCTGGCAGCTAATAGTCAACGTGCTTTCTTCATTCACGGCAATGCTTTGTATACTATCGGCACTAGAAATCTTTATTCAAAATCCTTTCCCTTCTTAAGTTTTAATTATTTCTGTAAATTAAGTTATCAACAGTCTACGAGATTTGTTGCTTACTTTCACATAATAAGAATAATGGCCGACATTTACGGACGCCTTGTCATTTGCAGAAGTCAACATTTTGATAAAAATTTGAAATCTTGATGAAAAATAATTCTGCCGAAAATCTACGTAGAGTAAATTTATTTTTTTCATTAGAATCCTTCAATTTGAATTATCTGCTTGAATTGTAACAAGTGAAGAAAATTATGGCAAACAATTTAAAGCTGCTACGATCTTTTCCTGAGTTTCTTGTTATGATACATTCTTTCCAAAAACTAAATTTCACTTACTTGTATTGGTAATAATTCCTTTAAATAACATGTAATTCTATAAAATGGAGCAAATTATCCTGTGTTAATTTTAAACCTCTGCATGTATTTGTGTACTCAGCAGTAACCCTTACCCTTTACACACTATCACTGACTTAATCACAGAGGACCTTCTTTGACCAATTAATGACAATTTCTATCCATTTAGGCCCTATATGTTATCAGGTAAAGTGGACAGACTTTAACTCATTACCCCTCATTTTGACATCTTGAAATGTTTTTATGGGAAACTGTGGAAAAAGGAGGAAAATGATTGCAGCAAGCAATTTATCCTTTCCTCACATGTTTCCACCCTCTTTGGCACCTTCTTTCTTATTTAAGCTCACTTTGAAATGTCTTATTTAGCCTCTTTCAATTTGTATCAGTCTGAATTTTTCTTCTGGTAATGGTTCTAATAAATACATCTTGTTACAATAAAATCTTTTCTCATTTTCTGCTTCAAATAGGAACAATACTCATTTCATTCAGACCACCTATACACTGTTTGAATTTTTTTTATTAGTTGACTTTTTTTTTATCATATATGAATCTATTATGAAACATTAAAAAAAAAAAAATTCAGAATCAAACTATTGAATTCTCAAACCTAAAAAAAAGAAAAATACAAAAGTATTTGTTCGCAGGAGTAAGATCTTTATTGAGTACTGAAAGGATAAGCAGTATTTTCTATGTTTATTGCATAATACATAATATAAAATGCAACTACTTGGTTGTAAAGCTATTTTATTTTCTGATAGAAATGAGGAATACGCGCAAAAACTTAATTTTTAACGCAATCCACTTCTCCTGAAAGTCTCACCACTTCTCCCCATTTTGAAAAACTTCTCCCAATTCTCAGACTAGTGAGAAGTGACTTCTCCCCAAATTCTGGGAGTCTGCAGAGCCCTGCGGGAAAAAGGGCCCTAAAGAAAATTTGATTAAAAAATCCGTGTAAAAACAATAGAGTCCACAGTTTTCAACAAATTGCCTTCAAACATTCACAGAATGTCAAATATTCACAGAATGATTGCATTAGATGGATTGTTCCTTTTTGAAGTGGGTTTGATACATCAAGTATAATGGGAAAAGGGGCCCTATGAAAATTTAATAAAAAAATCTTAGTTAACACATCATGAACCTAGATTTCACCCGATCGACTTCTAACTTTCACAGAATGATTGTACCATCATAAGGATTGTTCCTTTGTAAATTAGGTCTGATTTGATAAGTCTCACGGAAAAAGGGGCCTTATGAAAATTTTATAACAAAAATTATTAACACAATTCAGTCCAATGTTTTCATTGATTCTCTTTAACTTTTACAGAATGATTGTACCTTCATTAGAATTGTTCCTTTTGAAATTTGCTTTGTTCTATAAAGAATCATGGGAAAAGGGGCCCTTTGAAGAATTCTATAATCTCATTAACACAAGAAATTCCACAGATTACACAGATTGATTGTACCATCATTCCAATTGTTGATTTTGAAAGTGGATCTGATTATGGCAAGTGTCACATAAAAAGGGACCTCATGAAAAACTTTCTTAAATATTCTAGTTAACACAATGATGTCCCTTGATTTCACCAGGTTCACTTCAAAATTTCACAGAATGATTGTACAATCACTTAAATGGTTCTATTCAGAACAGGGTACAATCCATCAAGTATCATGTAAAAAGAAGCCATATGAATTTTTTTTTAAATATTCTAGAAAACAATGAAGTCCCTGTATTTCATCGAATTCACTTTAAACTTTCACAGAATGATAAAACCAACAGTAAAATATCATGGGAAAAGGGGCCTTATGAGAACTTGATTTTAATATCTTTGTTAACACAATAAAGTCAACAGTTTTATTGGATTCTTTTCAAAGATGCATGGCATAATTGTGGCATTGGAAACACAGGAAAAGGGGCCTTACAGATTATCATTCAAAACATTCTTGTGTATGTGATGAAGTTCACAATCATTATCAGATTGTCTTTTAAATTTCACAGGACAATAGTAGGGTTGTAAGGAAAGTTCCTTTTGGAATGAAATTGATCCATCAGAAAACACAGGAAAAGGGGCCTTATGCATTTTCATTCAAAACAATCAATTTATGTGATTAAGTCAATTATTGTCAGATTCTGATGAAAATATTCACAGGATGATCTAGGGTCATAAGGAAACTTCCCTTTGGCAATGGAGTAGATCCGTCTTGAAACACGGGAAAAGGGGCATGAGGATTGTTGTTCAAAATGCATTTTTCTTTAAGCAATTAACTTCCTTAAATATCAGATTTCTTTAACGGAAAACTTGATAACCAGTAGAGCGTCTCAGTCCCTCATGGGCATCTTTTGTTTAGAGACATAATACCTAACCCATTCTGCACACTGATGATTAAAGCACCTAAAGAAAAATGCTTTGGAAAACATTGTGGAAAATTAAGAAATTGGTTGTTACAAGTAATTTCTTCATTATCCACAATGTTTTCTACCACAAAATAAAAAGATTTATTATAATTTCATCATCTTGAAATTGTCTGTAACTCCTTTCAATTTGGACAAGGCTAAAATTTTGTTGAGTGGTAATTGGTTACATTAATTCTTAAACTGATTAGAGTGTTTTTGATATGTTATTTAATGAATATCTGTGATGAAATAATGCTTATTTGCTATATCACAAAATAAATGCATTTTATTTTCAGACATCAAAAGTGTTGAAGATGAGATCTGTAGTAATGCAATGTTTTAGGAACCACTATTTTGACAGAGGGTACTATGAGGTTACGCCACCCACCCTTGTACAAACACAAGTTGAAGGAGGGGCCACGCTGTTCAAATTGGATTATTTTGGAGAAATGGTATTCTAATCAAACACATTATTCTCTCTATATTGTTTATGGAATTCTTATGCTCTTGCATCAATGGATCAGTTCTCATGGTTTTACCAGTGTCTGTCTGCTTAAAACTGTGAACATAACATTTTCCTGTAACTGCCATAGCTATTTAAGTTACAATGCTCATAATTCACTCGATAGGATTAGCTCTCATTGATATGCATCTGCTGATACCAAGGTCAAAAGGTCATCAATCAAGGTTAAATTTTCTCAAAATATTTAAGCTATTTAAGGAGAATTAGTGTTTTAACAAACAAATCATGTTA
Organism: Fragum fragum; assembly: GCA_946902895.1. Lineage (NCBI taxonomy): Eukaryota > Metazoa > Mollusca > Bivalvia > Cardiida > Cardiidae > Fragum > Fragum fragum. The sequence continues at coordinate 46,393,935 of OX336370.1, forward strand.
TAACCTTGTTGTTGATAAGTTAGTATGTATGTTTCCCCCAAAACAGTTAAAATTTCAAGTTCTCAGCTCATCTGTTTGTAACAAAAAGTTAAGGTATTGTTATCTCTGTTGTGTTGTTGGCCAATGGTGTTGCAGTATTTGGATACCTTCCGTGTAGAATTTAGCGTCTTTGGCCCCCCCCAAAATGGGTCAACAGCTGTTCTGACATCATCGGTGCAAACATGGTGGCCACTGATTTCTTTTTCAGTCTTGAAGGAAAAGGTGGTAGTCAGCTACATGAGGTGTATAAGGTGGATGCTCAACCAGTTTGAAACCATTTTACTGAATAGCTCCCATGGCAACAGTGGAGTTGCATACTTAACCTTTTCCTATTTTATGTTACTGTGATTTTATATTTTAGAAAACTTAGTGTAAAAAGAAAAAAATTGGTTGTAACAAGCAATTTTGCCTTTTCCCACAATATTTTCATCAACAAAATATGGTTGCATTTCAAATTGCATCCAATATTCATTATTGTCTGCAACCTCTTTCAATTTGGAACAGTCTAAAATTTCATAAAACAGGAAAGGGTTAAGTATTATCTTAATGATAGTTTTCCACACCTTTTCTCCTTGATATTTATCTCACCTAAACTCAATGTACTCAAGATGAGCTTTTGTGATTATTCTGTGTTATTGTGCATTGTGTGTCAACATCTTTTTGTCAAGCCCGCTTGCGGTGTGCGAGACATAGTTGTTACTATGACAAGCCGGTGTTTGTGCATTAGTCAGTTAGTCTGTTAGTCCGTCCATCTTTCTGAATTTGTCCAGACATTACTCCTGCATTTATGGATGGACTTTGAATTAACTTGGCACAATTTTTTTCCATCTTGAGTAGATGTGCCATTTGAAAGAATTTTTTGGATAGCTTCAAGCTCAAGGTCAAAGCTCAAGGTCAAACACTAAAATTGTGCTTGTCAGGAGCATTTCTCCTACAATTATTGATGGATTTCGAATTAACTTGGCACAATTATTATCCATCATGAGTAGATGTGCCATTTGAAAGAATTTTTTGGATAGCTTCATGTTCAAGGTCAAAGCTCAAGGTCAAACACTAAAATTGTGCTTGTCAGGAGCATTTCTCCTACAATTATTGATGGATTTTAAAGTAAATTGGCTCAAATGTTCTCCATCATGAGTAGAATTGCCATTTGAAAGAATTTTTTGGATAGCTTCAAGTTCAAGGTCACAGCTCAAGGTCAAACACTAAAATTGTGCTTATCTGGAGCATGATACCTACTAGGGCTTGACAGCAGTTGACCTGGGACAACCATCTAGTTTGCACTCTAGAAGCCACATTTTTGGCTCTAATGTCTTCAAAGTATGACAGTATAGTATAATTCATAATATCACGATGAAGCTCAATTTTGGGTAACCTAAGGTCCAAAATTAGCTAGGACAAATCTTGGAAACACCTTTTTTTCACTCTAGAGGCTGAATTGTGGCTGAAATAGTTTGATATTTAGTCAGAATTTGGTATTGGGTCTCATGTGGTCAAAAACTTTAGCACTAGGTTAACCCATTCCCACTCAGTGATGCTTTTAGATGCCTCCAAGGAAAAAAGTTTTAGAAAACATTGTGTCATTCAGAATTGTTTCAACTTTCTAGGTTTCTAGGTAGAAAACGTAGTGAAAACTGAAGAAATTGCTTCAGTTTCCACTATGTTTTCTACCTAGAAACCTTTGTTGCAAGGTACATTCTACTTTACTGGCACAAAAATCCTGAAAGAATATCTTTTAATTTCTGATTTCTTTCTCCTGGATGATCTTTGGCTAAATTAAGTCACTTGTCCTTTGATCATTTCTGCAGCCATGGACCCTGGTGAGTGCATTAGGGCCAATGGCCCTTTTGTTTAACCTATTCCCATACAATCCCACTTTTTTGCGCCCCCTAAACATAAATGCTGGGGAAAACTTTATGAAAAAAGAAGAAATTGCTTGTTACAAGCAATTTCTTAATTATACACAGTGTTTTCTTACCCAAAAAGATGAAGAATTTGAAAATTCTACCAATTTAGAATTGTCATTTGCAAATTCTTTGAATATAGACCAGTCTAAAATTTTGTCAAGGGGGAATGGTTGCATGTTACATGTCAGGATTATAAAGAAAATCTTGGTTGTCTGAAAAAGAGACATATTTACATGTTTTTTTATTGTTCAGGCATACTTGACACAATCCTCACAGCTGTATTTGGAAACTTGTCTACCGTCCATGGGCGATGTGTTTTGTATTGCGAGTTCCTACAGAGCTGAACAGTCTAGAACCAGAAGACATTTATCTGAGTATGTTTTGGATCTTCCACTTTTCTGTTACAGTTAACCCTGGTCATGCTGAACTCGGAATATTCCTGCTTTGGCAGGTACATAGACAAAGATCAGCCTGCACATAAGTGCAGTTTGATCTTGGTCTACACCTCCTGTTTGTCCCCTTTAAGCCAGAGATTTTTAAATAATCATTTTTCAAAAGAAATATTGACCCTCATTAATTTCTTCCAGTGCTGTCACTCCTTTTAATTTTAAAGCAATTCTATATAGGATTTTTAACCCTTTCCTGTTTTTCAAAATTTTGGACCTGCCCAATTTGAAAGAGTTGTAGATGAGAACTAAAAGTGAGTGCAATTTGAAAAATAACCAACCTACAGGTTGGGAAATATTGTGGTAAAAGAAGAAATTGCTTGTTACAAGCAATTTCTTCTTTTCCCACAATGTTTTCTCAAGTATAAAATTATGGGAACGTAAAAACCAGGGATTAAACAGGAAAGGGTTAATTCAGCATGACAAGGGTTAACCCATTCCCACTTGACAAAATTTTAGACTGGTCCAAATTGAAAGAAGATGCAGACGGCAATTTCAAGTTGATGGAATTTAAAATTTTTCATCTGTTTGGATAGAAAACATTGTGGATAATGAAGAAATTGCTTGATACAAGCAATTTCTTCATTTTCCACAATGTTTTCCAAAGCTTTTTTCTTGAAGGGCGTAAAAAAGAGGGGTTGAGTTGGAATGGGTTTATTATGAAATTCGTCTGCAGAGCTTCAGATTTTTTTCTAAAGGTTGATGTGTTAATTCAAGCAGTGATTGGCCAGCCTGAAGCACAACTTTAAATCATTACCAGACAACAAAAACTTAGACTGGTCAAAATTGAAAGCACCTGCAGATGACAATTTCCAGTTGACGGAATTTTAAATTTGTTCATTGTTTTGGATAGGAAACCATGTGGGTAATGAAGAAATTGTTTGTAACAAGGAATTTCTTTATTTTAAACAATGTTTTCACAGCTGTTTTCTTGAGCGGTGTGAAAAGGAGTGAATATTTGGGAATAGGCAAAATGAAACCTGGAACAGAGTCCACACAATTATTTTACTATTGATCATCGAATGAAGCTGTCATTTATTTGATTTGATGGAAAGGTTATTAGTTACCATGCAATCATCAAATTTAGTTCGAAATTCAAAAGTCATGTTTCAGGATGTTTGTTTTTCCAAGTCCCCCCCCTTCTAAAAAAGCCCTTTGATAACATCCAAGTGACCATTTGTTTGCTTGGCTGACTCTGAAAACCTTGGAGTAATGATAAAGCTAGGTTGTCATCTGCAATGGTGTTGGTGTCCGAAAATTTTGACATTTTGTAACATCTCTTGTATTACTGAACATTTTCACTTGAAACTCTAAAGATGTTTACTATCAAATGAAAATCTATACACACAAGGGGGATAAATCTGAACAAATTATACCCCTATTTTGACTAAGAAATTTTAAGTGAATAGACTATAAATGGACAATTCTAGCATTGTAAACATCAAGCTGTTTCGGTAATTATCTTGGAAGTAAAGATGTCAAATGAAACAAGCTTCTAAAATACTGTGTCAACCCATTACCAGACAACAAAATTTTAGACTGGTCCAAATTGAAAGGAGTTGCAGAAGACAATTTTAAGGTTATGAAATTTCAGATTTTTTCAACTGTTTTGATAGAAAACATTGTGTAAAATGAAGAAATTGCTTGTTACAAGCAATTTCTTCATTTTACACAATGTTTTCCCAATTGTTTTTCTTGAGGCGCATCAAAAATTGTCAATGTGTGGGAATTTGTTAAACAGTAGCTAGAGGGATAAGATGTATGTAAATTATGTGTAAGACTTTTAAGCTCACCTGAGTACAAAGTGCTCTGGGTTAACTATTGTGATTTGTAAGATAAACAAATCAAAATATGTATGAGACTTGTAAATTGCTTATTTCTTCAAAAAATTTACCTGATTTGAAATAGTTGACTCAATCTCCTTGTTCAATTAACCTTTTCCTGTTTTGCAAAATTTTAGATCTGTCCAAATTCAAAGGTTTTGCAAACGAAAATTTAAAGTGGATTTGATTTGAAATATAATCTTTCAGTAGAGTAGAAAATATTATAGAAAAAGAATAAATTGCTTATTACAAGCAGTTTCTTCTTTTTCTACTTATGTTTTCTCAATTATAAAATCCGAGGGACATGAAAACCAGAGATTGAGCAGGAAAGGGTTGAGAAGTTTGACAAGAAATCAAAGCCATAATCTCCAACTTAAACCAATTGAGACTTGAGCACTACTATTTTGTATTCTGAAATTTGAAGATTGCACTTGAAATTCAAAAGAAAATGGGTTTATAGTGAACAGGTGGATAGTAAATGAGTGGTTTCATTATCTTAACATCTTTGAATTTTAGAACCAGTGATTGGAAAGTAACACAGAGTCTAGCAGTCTAAAATGATTACTAACCCTTGAATACTGGCAATGCTGGCTGGAAACCCTATGATTATTGAGAGTATTGGAAATTTATAAGTAGGGCCCCATATTTGTCTGAAATTACCCACTGTTTTGAACCCAATGGACCATTTGTCCACATGAATTTGATATCTTGGCAGATCTCTGGCAATCATAAGATTATTTACAATTTTTCTATCATTTCAGATATACCCATATAGAAGGTGAATGTCCATTTATAACTTTCAAGGATTTGTTAGATCGGTTAGAAGATTTGGTTGTAGATGTGGTTGATCGGGTGATGAAATCACCATATGCAGCGCTTGTTCATGAACTGAACCCAGTTAGTACACAATTTCAACTCTCTATATATGTTTATAAAATGTTCCCACAAAATCGTTTCTTGATTAAATTTCATTAGGCTAACATGATTTAAGCCCATTTCGAGGTTTGATGCTTGTTAATATTCTCAAAGGACCTAATCATTGTTAATAGATTGGTTGCAAATCATTAGCCCTTTAGTGTTTTTTTTTTTCCAAATTTTTAGACTTGTCCCAATGGACCCCTACCGATATCCAGAGTTACTCCGCTTAGTTGTGGTATTAGAGTGACCTCCCTTAAATCTTTGGGTAGTTCCGGTGGAAAAATCGATGATATCGGTATCGAAAACATTAACTGGTTGTTGCCAGCTCTTACTATGTGTCATCAATGTTGAAACCCTAGATGATCTAGAGACTACTTTATTTTAACAGCTGAGCTTGATTTTTAAAGCTAAGAGACGTTTTACACGTTCATAATCGTAAATGAGCCGGTATTAAAGTGTAATTTTCGGATAAACCCTAATTCCGGATATACGTATTAATTACCATAAAAAGAGCTTTTTTGATCGAAATGAATTCAATGATACTCACGGAAATACATTCCGTTATTTCCTTTTTTAAAAAATGGTTTCACATGTCAAGTGGGGCTTTGAATTCATAAGATATCTGTCATTTTACAAACAGAAACTGTTACAAAGAAGCTCTCCATACGTCTTCATTTCATGACCAAGGGAATTTACCAAATACCCTTTTCATTGATGAATATGAAATAAATTTGATCAGAATTTCACTGCATGATCCTCTACAAGCTTTCTGGAGGCTTGTGGAAATGATTGTTGCCTCTGTAGGTCCTCCCAAGATATTTCATTTGTTTCTTACCAATGGCAAGTAAGATATATCATTAATGTCTTACCAATCGGCAAATGATAAGGTTTAAGTAGGGTGAGCAGCTGGTGGCTAAGATGAAATGTCAGTTATGCTTAGTATCTGATTTAATGTTGAAAGTGGTGTTTAACTGAGAACCGGAGAGCAAAATATTAGACTGTGCCAAATTTAAAGGAGTTGCACATGACAACTTTAAGTTTATGAATTTGTAGATATCTTCATCTTTCTGGGCAGAAAACATTCGGCAAAATGAAGAAATTGCTTGTTACAAGCAACTTTGGCAATTTGTACAATGTTTTCCCAATTATTTTTCTTAAGGGCGCCTAAGGCGTCATTGTGTGTGAATTGGTAAACCAATTTAATTCAATCAACATGCACAAGCTTTAGCATCTGATATTAGATCTCTGCACAAATTTATATTTTTTATATAAAATGTATCCTGGTTAACCCTGGTTTATACGTCCCTCTGGCTTTACATTGAGAATACATTGTAGAAAAAGAATATGCTTGTTGTAATTTTTTCCTTTTTCCACAGTATTTCTACCCTGCTGAGTGGTTTTTTTTTTGTTTTTTTTTTTATTATTATTGTTTTATATATCATTTGATGTATTTAAGTATTTGAGAAAAAGTGAGAAATAAAAAAGTGGAAATATAAAAAAGATGACCGTAAGAATTGTTACAAAGATCAAACTGAGACAATCTTTTGAACGTTTTTATCCATTTAGTTAATACCAAATTCTTTTTACTATATTGAGATATATCATGCAATGACATATATGATACAATGTATATATACTAAATATTCAAATCTTTTTGTTGTTAAAAAATGATCTTAAACATTTTTTTTCATATTTTTCTTACTTAAACATTTTTTTCCAAATTTTTCTAAATGAGAAACGTTTTAAGATAGATTTCCTTTACCTCTTGCTTTTATAATCCAATTTAAAATGTACAAGCTCGCTAATTCCTTAGAATTAGAAGAAATAGTAAACTATTTCCTGTGTTACTTGTAATAAGAGGATATTGGGTGAAAATCAAAAGCAAATAACCAATCATTATGAGATATATCCAGTGTATATACAAAATACCACCCGTGGTCTATTACACAATCAGAGATACCGATCCGAGTTATTTGGATTAAAACAGCAGTTTATTAGAGGACATCTTTAACTTTAAAATTGATTTACCAATTAACCCTTTACAGAAAAAAAATCTCAGAACGAAGGAGGATACAAACGAAATTTTGATAGCCATGTGTACCGAAAATAGTGGATCTTTCAGATGTGGAGAAAATCGGCGTAAACAGTACTCTTTATCGCAATATTGTTATTTTTGGTTGTTGTTGTGTGCTTTCCTTGTTTTAATAAGTCTTTTTAGGTTAAATAAGTAAACGCAATGATTTCCTACAAAGGACGACTTTGCTATTTTTTAAAATCAAAGCAAATAGCCGATCGTTATGAGATATATCCGGATACCACCCGTGGCCTATTGCGTAATCAAAGATACCAATTCAAAATGTGTAAGTTACTTGGATTAAAACAGGAGTTTATGGACGGACATCGATAATTCTTAAGATTAACTTACCATTTAAACATTTGTTGATAAAAAAAATCTAAACGAAATAGGATACAGACGAAATATTCATTTGTATCAAAAATAACGGATCGCTCAGATTTGGAGAAATTCCTTGTAAAAATACTCCTTTTATTGCAATACTTTTGTTCCCCCTCCCCCCGTTGTTGTTTTTTCTGTTTGCATGTTTCAATAGATATTCTCAAGCTAAAGAAATAAAAGCAACAATTTACCATGAATGACACTTTTGCTAATTTTGTTTCGAAAATGAGAAGTAGAATATGAAAACTGGATGAAACTCGGATTGAAAGACGATTATAACGTGTCAAAATAAATAAAAACTACCAAAACATTTTCACAATCTATAAGTATTACACAAGTACTCAATATTCTTATGTGTGAGTTACCGAAAAAATAATTAATTCTTTCCAAAACAGACGATTTTAGTCTCAGCCCTTATATACTCTTTGTTGAAATTTAAACCGGAACTACCCAGTAGAATCAAGGGAGTTAATTAAAGGGCAATTTTTGGGATAACTCTGTATATTGGTAGGGGCCCATTGAAAGGGGTAGCAGAAGACATTATATAGGCAGTACAATTCAAAATGGACCCATCCTTTATGATAGAAAATAGTGTAGGGATAGAAGGAATCAAACTAATTTTGGACCAAAAAGACCTCCCAGATATTCCATCAACTTGAAATTGTTGTCTGCAGCTTCTTTCAATTTGGACCAGTCTAAAATTTTGTCATTTCGGAACGGTTTAACAATGTATTGCTACATAATAACCTCTACATGTTTTTGTATGTTAAGACATTCGATCTTCTGCCTTCCCATCTGTCTGTCTATCACACTGTCACCTGATGATTAACCCATTTGCAGATGACAAAATTTTACACTCATCTAAGCTGAAATTGAAACGCAGATGAAATTTCAAAAGGAGCTAAAACTGGACATTTTTGGTAGAAAACATGCAATTTCTCCTTTTCCCGTATAGTTATCCTGAATATAGTTCTTTTCAGTGCATAAAAAACATTGGATTATTAGCTTATGAACCCTATGAAATGCATCCTTTTAGTGTGTGCCTGTTCTGAATTGTTTGAAACTTTTGTATGGAATTATCGATAATTGTAAACCTATGTTTGATAGCAGCTGGAGGCTAGTAAGGGATGTGATGGCGGCACTGGTGTAAGAAATACAAGGAATCCATCGATAATCGTAAACCTATGTTTGATAGCAGCTGGAGGCTAGTAAGGGATGTGATGGCGGCACTGGTGTAAGAAATACAAGGAATCCATGGTTAGGTGCTTCAGCCGCTGCGATATAACTGAAAGATTGTTGAAAGCGAAGTAAAACCCCATTCAAACAAAATTTGTATGGAATTGTCTATTGTATTGGTTATGTTTGAATATCTAAATTCAAGGGCTTGACATAAGTTGTCCTTGAGGAACCAAATTCTAGTTTTGAAAATTCTTTACAGGGTTTTAAGCCACCAAAAAAGCCATTTAAAAGAATGGAATATACTGAAGCCTTGGTGTTTTTAAAAGAAAACAACATTACAAAGGATGATGGGAGCTTCTATGAATTTGGAGATGTAAGTTTGTTCTTTTTCATTGCCCTTATTAATTCTATTCATAAAATAATGAATTGAACAGGGTGTTGTTTTTGCTATTAGACATAAGACTGGAAGTTTCAATGCACTTGCGTAAAAGTCAAGAGCATAGCCCCGGTATTTTGTGTATGTTCAGAGCTGAATCTAGGGTGTGGTATTGTGGAATTCATGTGTTAAAATATTGGAGGCCATAAAAATCGGAAGGCCGTGCGACACGTCATGCATATTTTGACAGGATGGCTCATTTTCAAATTAGGGGTGCTTATATCCTAAATCTTTTAGAGACCGCAGAGAAAACCCCCAATTCCTATTGTGTGAAGCTATCTACCCTTCAAATAATTGATGCTATTTATAGAATCCCTAACTCCCACATTAAAGTTATGCTTCAATGAGTACAGATGATATATATTTCACATTCCTTTTCAACACATGACATCTGACCCAGTTTCCCAAAGTATTATTTCAAATTAACACTTTCTAATGGACCTAAGAATTATGATCATCAGATAATAAATTAATAAAAAAGGTACGAATACAAAAATATTATGTTGTCTATGTCTGGCGAATGGATTAGTGTCGCGAAAATAGAATGCAACAGTCCATGTTATCTCACTATGTTTGCATGCCTTTCTTTGTAGGGTAGTCAGAACTGAAAGTTTTATGGTAAAAAGTGATTGTCTATTGCGGTTCAGTCCTGAAATATGTTGTCCCACATTTTAAATGTGACGGTGGAGTTAGCCAACTTCGGTGAAAACCTAGATTCAGCTCTACATGTTTATATGAACAAGACTCCACATGTCAAATTGACTAGTAAAACCCCCTATTTAATTTCATTATTTGCTGGCCTGTATATGTTGAAAGAGATAGAGCTTTCACAATGTGGATGTGTCTTAGAATTTGTCCAGACAGTAACTTTTAGCAGTATGGATGGAATTCACAATGATTTGGCATGATAGTAGTCGAACATGTGTAGATGTTTCATATGAAACTCATTAATGCCTTTTGACGCAATAGTGTAAACCCTGTTACCACTCAATAATGCCTTTTGACACACCTGTTAAATGATATTGAAAATATTGTGCAAATAGGAGAAACGGCTTGTAAAAAGCCATTTCTTCATTTTCAACAATGATTTCTACTATAGTCAGTCATTATTTTTTAAAGTACACTCACTTTGAGATATTGTCTGCAAGTTGCACCAGGCCGAATTTTGTTCAGGAATGGTTTAAAATTTTAGCTAAAGACTTTGTTAGGACCATAAGTCCTACAATTATGAACAAATTGCAATATTTGCACAAATTTTTGCCATCTTGAGTAGATGTGCCATTTTGAACATTTATTGAGATAGGTTTCAAGGTCAAGGTCACATTTGAAGGTCAAATTTTTGTTCAATTAATTCGTCCCTGGACAATCATTTCTAATTTTGATTCTAACATGAATAGCATATGCATACTTATCAACTGACAGTCAACAATGTCTTTAAAAAGAAAAACATTGGTGTATGCAGCATTAATTCAATAGTCGTTTGTTCATGAATGCATCAACAATCGAGACAAAATTAAGATTATGTATTCTTTCAATTCAGTTTATTTAAATGATTGAATGAGTTTTAAAGGAATCTTCTTTAACCCATGTCCAACAGAATGGAAAATTCAAAAAGGGGTCCTGTTTGACTCGGTAGTTAGGAGAGTAGACTCGAAATTTGAGAAAACTTGAGGGTTAGGTGTTTGAATCCTGTCTGTGCCACTGGTCACATAATGTCTTGGGCAAGACATTTCATGGCCCCAGCCTAGTCGTGGACTTAATGTGATATATCTGAAAAATTGTTCAAAGTAGCTTAAAACCCATTCAAACAAACTAATCAAATTTTCAGATCGACTGTTTTCAGAAAAAAAACTGAAATGTTGTTGTGGTAGCCTTGGTGTAGTTGTCCTAGTTCTTGTTGTTATCGTTGTGCAAAAAGTTTGACATTTTGTGATATCTATGGTTCTACCAAAGGCATTCACTTGAAACTTGGCACACTTGTTCATTATCAAAAAAGCAACCTATACTATGAAGGATGATGACTCTAGATTCATTTTGTCCACTATCCAGCACCGAACAGCCAAGCGTTGGCACCCGTAGGCGGTGCTCTTGTTAAAAGAATCATAGATGGGTGAAAGTAAAAATAAGTTCAAAGAAATCACTCCTAATGTTCTTGCTTAACCCTTTCCTGTTTTGCAAATTCTTAGGGGGTTCAAGTTCAAAAATGTTGTAGACAAGTATTTAACTTGGATTTGATTTGAAAAATAACCATTCAGTAGGGTGGAAAATGTTGTGAAAAAAGCAATTTCTTCTTTTTCTACAATATTTTGTCAATTATGAATTCAGAAGATCGTAAAAATCAGGGATTGAATAGGAAAGGGTTAACCCATTTTAAATTGACAAGATTTAAAACTGGTCTTAATTGAAAGAACTTGCAGACAGTGTTAATCAGTTTGATGAACTTTAAAAGTCTTTGTTTTTCTTGGCAGAAAACATTGTAAGAAATGAAGAAATTTTTCCCATAATGTTTTATTCCCCAAAAAGACATACTCTTTTGAATTTCACAAATTTTAAATGGTTGTCTGCAACTTCTTTCAATTTGAGCAGTCTACAAAATTGAAATGTAGGAATGGGGTAAAAGGCAGTTATTTCTTTTTTCAAACTTGAAATTTCTTGCCTTGCCCAAATTCAAATAAGATGCACACAAAAAAATTTAGTTGATGAAATTTTAAAAGTTTTGCACCCCTAGGCTGCTTCTTTATTTTCCACAATGTTTTCTAAGGCTTTTTTTGATTGGGTTGTCAAAAAGCATCACTGTCTGGAAATAGGTTCACCCATTACCAGACAGCAATTTTAGACTGTTCCAATTTTAAAGGAGATGAAGACGACAATTTAAGCTTGTGAAATTTTAGGTTTTTTTCAAAATTCCGGATAGAAAACATTGTGTGAAATGAAAAAAATTGCTTGTCACAAGCAAATTCTTTATTTTATGCAATGTTTTCCTGATTCCTGTTCTAGAGGGGCGTCAAAAAGCTTCATTGTGTGGGAATGAGTAAATAAAGTAGCAACACCATACATTTTAAAAGAGAGATAACAGCTTTAGATCGATATATTCCCTGGCCATCTAGAACTTTTGTTTTTATTGTGTAGGATATACCTGAAGCCCCAGAGAGAAAGATGACAGATATGATAAATGAACCAATCTTGCTGTGTAAGTTTCCAGCAGAAATTAAATCTTTCTATATGCCTCGGTGCCAGGATGACAAGAGATTGACAGAATCTGTAAGTTGTTCGTAAAATATGATAGGAAATTATGCTCCATCTTTTTAGCTTTCCTGGACAAAGCATGCTCATTAGGACTCTTGTCATACTTGAATGAATAGCTCTTAACAGGTCACAAGTTTGGCTCACTCTTACTCAAACATGCAAAAAATATTTTTATTGTCTTGAAAAAAACTAGTGAATGTGGTGATATTCTGACACATATTAAAAGAATAGGGACCATATTGATAATTACCTTGTTACCACTCCACAGGTCACATCGTTGGCCCAGTGAAATTGCTGAAAATTTTTGTATAGTCATGCGGAAAATCTCTATTTAATTTTTTGACACTCTTACCAATATTAAGGGGAAAAGGGGCCTTATTGACTATTTTCTTGTTACTGCTCCAGATATCATGGTATTGGCTTAATCCATCTAAAACTTGCTGAAATTGTTTCTCTCATCATGAGGATGATCCCTATTCAATATGGTGACATTCTGACTTCCATCAGGGGAAAAGTGGCCATACTGAATATTTCCTTGTTACCACTTTAGAGTTCACAATAACCATACTAAGTGGAAATGTTTGTATAGTCATAACAAAGGTCCTAATTGAATATTGTGAACTTTTGATCAACATCATGTGAAATGGGCCTCAATGACAGTGTCTTTGTTAGCATCATAGAGTTCACAATATGGGCTCAATATTTCTCAAACTTGCTAACAATGTTTGTATAGTCATGTGGAAGAACCCTAATGGATACAGTAGCATTCTGACCAATTATTAAACAGATAACTTGGCCTTATTGAAAATAACTTTGTAACCATTCTGCAGGTCACAAATTCTGCCCATTTTTTGTCGGGCCCACTTGTGTTGAGCGAGACATAGTTGTCAATATGACAAGTCGGTGTATGTGCGTTAGTCTGTCCGAATTCATCCGGACAATTGCTCCTACATTTATGGATGGATTTGAAAATAATTTGACACAATTATTCTCCATTATGAGTAGATATGCCATTTGAAAGAATTTTTTGGATAGTTCTAAAGTCAAGGTCACAGCTCAAGGTCAAACACTAAAATTGTTATTGTCAAGAGTATTTCTCCTACAATAATGGATGGATTTCAAAATAAATTAGCACAATTATTCTCCATCATGAGTAGATGTGCCATTTGAAAGAATATTTTGGATAGCTTCAAGTTCAAGGTCAAATCTCAAGGTCAAACACTAAAATTGATGGTCAAAGTCAAGTTCATGGTCAAAACTTTGCAGGCTCGACAGCAGTTGTCCTTGGACAAACATCTACTTTTCAAATTAGCTGAAAAATTTGAGCTTCTATAATATCTTTAATGATCCAGTAGTATGACAATTGCATATTAAAAAAATATGATAAAAAAAGCCAAAAAGACTTTACTTTGGTTAGCATGAAGGTGATCTTTGCAATCTAACCAGATTGAAATTTGTTAGCACTTCTAAGATAATACAGTAAACTAAGTTTACATCAACAGTATTTATAGAAAAATTGTGTTTGTTATCACAGTGCGTTTGTTACATGAGAATAGTTTTTGATTATGATATTTGGATGTAAGAATAAATTTTTCAAGACCCCTGAATATCTTTTAAACCCATTCCCACACAATAAAACTTTTTTTATGCTACTCAAGAAAAACAATTTGGAAAACATTGTGTAAAATGTAGAAATTTGTTGACTCAAGCAGTTTCCTCATTTTTCACAGTGTTTTCTACCCATAAAATTGAAAAAATCCAAAAATTTTGTAAACTTTGAATTGTTGACTACAACTCCTTTAAATTTATGCTAGTTTAATTTTTTGTTGTCTGGTAATGGGTTAACCAGAGTTTACTCTTACCATTTTTAGCTCCACTGGCTGAGCTATTAACTTGGAGTTGTGTCTGTTGTGCGTCCGTTTGTGCATGAGTGCTAATGTCAATCCGTAAACCTTTACTTTGAAAATGTTCTCCTCAGAAAGTACTAAAAAGAATTCAACTAAATTTCACTTAAGCCTTTGGTGACCCTTTATCAGATTCCTTCAAAGAATTTTGATTGGATGAAAAATGCTTTAATTGGCGGGGCTAACTTACATATATGGTGAAAGCTTAAAAAATCTTCTCAGAAACCAGTTAATGGATTTCAAACAAATTTTAAAGGAATGATGATTGGAAGACCTTTCTTCAGGTTCCTTCATAGAACTTTGATTGGATGAAAAATATGGCTTAAATTTGCGAGGCTAGTTTCCATATTTTGTGAAGCCTTAAAAAATCTTCTTCTCAAAAACCAGTAGATTGATTTCAACCAAATTTTACAGGAATGATTATTGGGTGACCCTTTATCATATTCCTTCAAAGAATTTTGATCTAATGAAAAACATGTCTTTAATAGGCAGGGCTAATTTTTGCATTTGTTGAAACCTAAAAATATATTCTTCTCAGAAACCAGTGGATGGATTTCAACCAAATTTTACAGGAACAATCATTGGGTGACCCATATATGGTATCCAGAGAATTTTTATGTCCCCACATCGATAAGATCAGGGACATATTGTTTTACTGGTGTCCGTCTGTCTGTCTGTCAGTTTGTCTGTCTGCAAGTCTTAACCTGCCAACTAAACATTTTCCTATAACTTCAACTCTGATTAAGTTACAATGCTTATATTTGGTATGTAGATAGGTCTCAAAAAGGCACAACTGAGGAAGGTCATTTCATCAAGATCAAGGTGAAAATTTTAACCCTTTTCCTTAAAACAAAGAAAAAAACAATAAAAATCACAGTTTCTAAAGAATTCCTATTTCGGAGGCATAGTGTTTCAGAAACACATCTTGTTTAAAAAAACTTGTGAATACCTTTTGTCTTCTGACTTGGAAAATTATTTGACTTTTGTAAAACAATGAAAAGGTTGAAATATTAAATGATTTCATTTACAAGATTTATTTGCCACACTTGGTGAATATGATTCCTGAAAACACCATTTACTTCATCAGTACAATCAGGCCTGTGGAGAGATACATGCGCTCAAGCGCTAGTTAGGGATAGGTGCTGTTTGCCTATCTGATCATAAGCTTGAACACTTACAGGTTGACTTACTGATGCCAAATGTCGGTGAGATTATTGGGGGGTCCATGAGAATATGGCAACATGAGGAATTAATGGCTGGCTTCAAGAGAGAAGGAATTGACCCCACAAACTATTACTGGTACACTGACCAGGTAAGCAATCAACCTCACATCTTTTTTGGACTGACTGAACCCAGATTTTCCTAATCCTTTCCCACTATGAAATTTAAGACCAGTCTAAACTGAAAGAAATTGCAGACGACAATTTCAAATTATTGGGTAGAAAGAAGTGTGGAAAATGCAGAAATTGCTTGGATAAGCAATTTCTGCATTTTCCACATTGTTTTTCCAGAACTATTTTCTTGAGGAGTGTAAAAAGGAGGGATTGTGTTGGAATGCGTTAAGAATTTGTTATTGACATATGCCCAAATATAGAATTAATCGTAGCCCACCTATAGAGTAAAAGGGGAATATTGGTTTCACCACGTCTGTCTGTCTGTTTTGTCACCTTTCCGTCCTTCCATAGATGTTTTCATGCTCTAACTCTAGAACCAATCAACCTGCAATCAAGAAACTTCACACAATTGTTACCAATAATCAAAGGAAGTGCCCTACTATTTTTAGGTCACTTAGGTCAAAAGTCAAGGTCAAAATAGAACTTTTATTGAAAACTGTTTTGGTGCTCTAGCTCAAAAGCACATTTGACCTATGGTTTTTAAAACTTTATACAAATTATTCACTACCCAAGGGGGTGCCCAATTTTTTTGTGTGACTAAGATCAAATGACAACTGTGGTATGTGAGTGACAAAATACTGGTGGGGAGTATAAGTCAGCTTTGCAACAACTCTAGTTAACCCTGACCTGTTCTACAAATGTTCAGACCTTCCCAAATTCAAAGGTTTTGCAGAAGAAAATTTAAAGTGGATTTATTTTGAAAAATGATCAATTAGTAGGTAGAAAATATTGTAGAAAAAGAAGAAATTGCTTGTGAAAAGCAATTTGTTCTTTTTCTGCAATATTTTACCAATTATAAAATCACAGGGACGTTAAAACCAGGTATTGAATAGGAAAGGTTTTTCAGTTGACTACTGGCAGAATTTCATTAATCTTTTTGTCAACATCACCTTATCAGAAAATCTCTTACCATGCCTTGGGACTTTTAATGCCCACCTCAAATCAATAGATTGGGATTATGCACCATGTGGTTAACCCTTTGCCTTTTTGCCTTGTCAAGGAGCAGATTTAGTCTAGTGGTAAAGTGCTAAATTCCAGTATAATTGGTCCCTGGTTAGTTTCCCAGTTTCTTCAGTCATTTGGATGAGGGTTTAACCCATTCCCACACAATGACACTTTTTGACGCCGCTCAAGAAAAACAATTTGGAAAACATTGTTTAAACTGAAGAAATTGCTTATAATAAGCAATTTCTTCATTTTACAGAATGTTTTCTACCATGAAAGTTGAAAAAAATAAAAAAATTCATGACCTTTCAATTGTTGTCTGCAACTCCTTTCAATTTGGACCAATCTAAAATTCTGCCATCTGGTGATGGGTAAAAAGAGGCCCTGTCTCCATACGATCTTAATTATTGATTTTGCTTTATAACCTCAAGCAATTACTCATTGTTGTCTTTACCTTGTTTGTTTATCTAATTATTGCAAAAAAGTGTCATTATTAAGTGACACTGAAATTGGAGTTGTTGTAATTGACCCTTTCCTGTTTCTCAAAATTCTACAATAGTCCGATTTCAAAGTATTTGCAGACGACATATAAAGTGAGTGCAATTTAAAAAGTAACCAACGTACAGGGTAGAAAATATTATGGGAAAAAAAGAAATGTTGTTATAAGTTATTGCTTGTAATAAGCAAATTCAAAATGTTTTCTCATGTATAAAAACGAAGGGACATAAAAACCAGGGATTGAGCAAAAGGGTTAAATTCAATTTGAAATAAATGGTTGTGGTTTTGCAAAATGTGCAGTATAAAGTTGGTTGCTTGATTTTTACACTTAACCCATTCCCTCACAATCCCTCCTTTTTATGCCCCTTTAGGTAAAAGGCTTTTGTAAATATTGTGGAAAATGAAGAAATTGCTTGTTATAAGCAATTTCTTAATTGTCAACAATGTTTTCTACTCTAAAAGAAAAAGAATTTCGAGATTCTATCAACTTAAAATTGTCGTTTGCAGCATCTTTCAATTTGGACCAGTCTAAAATTTTGTTGTGTGGGAATGGGTTAACCAGTTACCACACAAATCCGATTTTTGGTACAATGAAGAAATAAGGTTATGGAAAAGTTTGTAAGAAAAGAAAAACTTGCTTGTAACAAGCAAATTGTCCCTATTCACACAATATTATTCCACCTTATTTGGCATTTGTTTTTCTATTTCAACACACATTGAAATGTCCTTTGCAAAATTTGAACTTGTGTTGGCTTTGTATGAGTTAAACATGTTTGGACAAATACATCCATTTCTGATTATCCTGTTATCACACTATCACACATTGTTACACACCAAGAAAATATAGTAATGGAAATCATAGTGGGGGAAAAAGAGAAACTGCTTGTGAAGGTAATTTCTCCTTTTCTCAAATGTTTCTGCCCAGCATGTCACTTACTATTCAATTTCAGCCCTCTTTGAGTTGTCGTTTGCAACTTTCAATTTTACAAGATTTAGTTTTTGTTATCTGTTAATGAGTAAAATGTGCTAGGACAAACACACCAATTTCTCCTTTCCTCAAAATGTTTTGAACTCAATTTGGAACCATCTATTCAATTGAAGCACACTCTGAGTTGTTGTCTGCATTCTCTTTTAATTTGGACTAGTCTAAAATTTGTGGTGTGGCAATAGGTTCAACTCTGAAGTATAAGAATGATTTGCCTCTTACTATTTCAGAGAAAGTATGGTACATGCCCCCATGGTGGCTATGGTCTGGGTCTAGAGAGGTTTCTATGCTGGATTCTCAACAGACATCATATAAGGGAAGTTTGTCTCTACCCACGATTTATAGAGAGATGTAGACCTTGAAAGTGGAGAATTAATACTAGTGCTGTTCTTTTTATTCAGATTTTTTTTTCATTTCTCACATTATATATTTAATTTGAATTCTGCATTTTGAACTTTGTGATGGCAGTAACTGCTTAACCCAAAATGATCCCACTTTTTATCCCTCTCAAGAAAAAAGCCTTTGAAAATGGACATTAAAGAAATAGCATGTAACAAGCAATTTCATCCTTCATTGTAACAAGCAATCTTAAATTTCATAAAGTTCAAATTGTCATCTGTAACTTCTTTCAATTTGGACCTGTCTAAAACTTTACTGTAGTAATGGCTTAACTGTCTGTCAGATCTGTAAATATGTGACGCTGCAGGTGAATAAAATAATCAACAAATTACTCCACAAAATTTTAGACTGGTCCAATCTTAAAGGAGTTTTAAACAACAATTTTAAGTTTTTGAAATTTTAGATATTTTCAGCTTTAAGGTAGAAAACATTGTGTAAAATCAATCTCAAGGCGTGTTAGTTTAAATTTGATCTTGATATGACTTGCTGTTCCAAAAATACCAGTTTTCAGCTCAGCTATATATTTAGATCATGTCTTTTTTTTTCAAGGGGCTAATTGTTGGTTTACAGCTGGTCTAGTTAAAGCTTGCTTGCGACTAGATTTATTTCCTTTTAGACATTCTTTGTTAGCTTGAATGTTTTCAAAGAAAATTGGAGGTATTGCCATAGGCAGGTTGTCATCTGCGTCAGATTTGGCGATCAAAAACTTTGGTTTTTTATAATTAAGAGATGCAGAGAATTATTGTTTTCATGGAGGTATGAACCAAAAAAACTAATCACACTTATGTATGAATACGCAAGGCGGATTCATACATAAGTGTGATAAGGTTGTTTTTTTCATACTTCCATGAAAACGAAGTATTCTCTTCATTTCTTATAATTTAATAACATTGAGCAAACAAGGAAATATATTTACAAATTTTCATACATTTCTTATGGAAATACTTTGAGCGCAAGCATACAAAATAGCTGTGTGCTCAAAATTTTGTTCATGAAAGTGTGAATATTCTTTTTTTTTTGACCAATCAGAAAGCTTGTTTTTGATAGACAAAACTAAACATTGAATTATAATCCCTTGTATTACTGAATACATTCACTTGAAACTGAGAATATATGTTCACTATCAAAAGAGCAATCAGTACCAATCTCTTTTTTGACATAGAAGTTATACCCACTATCAGGCCCTTGAACAACCGGCTGTTAACATTCTCATGTGGTGCTCTTGTAAAAATGTATTGTTACTATGTAGCCCATTACTATTCAACGACTCTTTTGACGCCCCCAAGAAAAAGCTTATGAAAACATCGTTGAAAATGAAGAAATTGCTTGTTACAAGCAATTTCTTCATTATCAACAATGTTTTCTATATCCAAAGGTTAAAAAACATGAAAAAATTCATATGTTTGAAATAACTGTTTGCACCTCCTTTCAATTTGGACCAGTCTAAATTTTTTACGTCTAGTAATGGGTTAAATGTTTAATGGAAAAAAATTTGCACCCTTTTGCATGCCTGAAGTAATGGGTTCAGAGAAAACTGTTTATTTAAAAACTTTGTCACAAATACTTTTCTGTAATTCTTTTTTTTTACATGTATTTATGTGGCAAGATATAAGATATATTAAATTTGACTAAAGTGAAATTAAAAAATCAAACAAAACGATTTGTCATTTACATGTAACATTCCAAGCCTACTCAAAAGATGGTAATCATGACAAAATTATGCTTTGGTTACCTGGATTCAACACACAGCTGCTTTAAGTGAAAAAATTAATTGACCAGTCTTTTCATTTAGATTGAGAATGAAATGTTGACCTCTGTTATTTTTATTAAAAAATGTTTTTGTGATTTAGGCTTTGTTAGTACAGCTAATTCAAGTTGTAAATATGACAATTAGGTTATCTATTTCACCTTTGAATTGATGGATTGCTGGCCCCGCCCACTGACTCTGCTGGCTAGGCACACTGACTCCTACAGGATGTTCAAATTTGATAGTGCCGCCTTCATAGTGCAGTCGGTAGCGCATCAGACTCCCAATCTTCAATCATGGGATGTAATGGGTTTGATCCCTGGTGGTAGCACATAGCCTTTCTGACATCTAGTCTCTCACCAATGTGGGGATAATTGTAAACCTAAGCGGGTTAGCAGCTGGAGGCTAGGAAAGGATGTAGTGGTAGTACTGGTGTGAGAAATACCAGGTATCCATTGTTAGCTATTGTGATCTGTCGTCTAGCGTCTGGCCATCTCTCTGTCCATCTGTTTAGAATTACAAAAAATCTTTTCTATACAAATTATAGAATTTTAAACCAAACTTTTCAGATACAATCCCTAGGTCATCCTCCTTCAAAATATTTCACAGAATTAAAATCCATGAAGCACTCTGGTTTCCATTGCAACTAAGTGAAAAAACTTTAAAAATCTTGTGCCAGACCATAAGGCCTAGAGCTTTGATATTTTGTACATATTATCACATTATTGACCTCTTCCATAATGCATCAAAGAATTACCATACTCTGAAAACTTATACTTTTCTGTGCAATTACTGATTTTATTTTTAAGTAAGGAATTGAATCTTCTTTTCCCAAATTGTAAGGCCTAGAGCTTGGATATTCGTACCAATGGCTATTGATCTAAAGTACTTCAAAGAATCCCCGTACTATGATGATTAGCCCTTTTCTGTGCAATCCCTAATTTTACATTGGAATAAAGAAGGAAATCTTTGAGAATCTTCTTTTCCAAAGCCGTAAGGCCTAGAGCTTTGATATTTGGTATGATTCAATACCTATCCTCTACCAAAGTACCTCAAGGAATTACTGTACTCTGAAAATTAGCCCCATGTTGCGCGATCTCAGATTTATACGAAATAAAGAAGGAAATCTTAATCTGATCTTCTCCCAAACCGTAAGGCCCAGAGCCTTGACATTTAGAATAAGTTTTTGACCCTCTACCAAAATACTTAAAAAAAGACTCAACTTTGAAAATTAGCCCTATGTTTTGGGATCTTGGATTCACATAGGATTATAGGAGAACATCTTTAAAAATAAGTGTATCAAAACTGATAGGTGTTGATAATTTGTATATATCATAAAGCCTTGAGCTGTCATATTCAGGTGAGCGATATGGTATCATTTAACACTTTAAAGTTTTCAAAATTGTAGCCTTTAAACAAATTCAAAGGAATGGCTGACTGTATTATAAAGAAATTACAATCCAAAAAGTAACTGTCTTATATAATAGAAAATGTCACAGAAAAAATATTGCTTGTTACAAGCAATTTCTTTTTCCACAATGTTTTCTCAAGTATAATACCCTGGTATTGCAGGGACGTAAAAATCAAGGATTAAACCTTACTAACAGTTTCTGAATTCTTCTACCTAGGACCATCGTACTTTACACATACTCTCATCAGGTTATAGACACCGAATGACTTTGACCTTTGACCTACTTAAAAATACTACCAAAATCTTGTTATATGATTGTTTATAGCTAGACATACATAAATGACCGAGTGACCTTTACCTTTACATTTGACATACCTTTTCAAAACCTCTTACCAAACGATTCGACCTTGTTTAAATTTTTTGAATGCTTTTAATTAGGATCATCACACTTCATATAAACACTCGTCAGGGGATACGTTTTAACCGGACCCCGAGTACCTTGATCTTGAACTAGCTATAAAAACTTCGGCCAAAAACTCTGACCTCGCTTGCATTATCTAGATATTTATACCCAAGGCCATCACGTCTCATATTTACCCTCATCATTTGATAGGCTTTTAATTGACATCCAGTGACTTGACCTTGACTTTTGACCTACTTCACAATCACTTAGCCTATTGCCATACAGTACCACATTTTTACGCGCGAATGAAATATAGCCATGTAAAACATTGTGAGAAAAGAAGAAATTGCTTGTAACAAGCAATTTCTTCTTTCCCAAAAATGTTTTCTACTTCATATGGCCCTTATTTGTAGCTCGGCTGTTTCGGAGAAAACCCGGGGTATTGCTATAGCCTTGGTGTCGTCATCATCAACTTTGACATTTCGTGATATCTCTGGAAATACTTAAGGCATTCACTTTAAATTTGACACACTTATTCACTATCAAAAACTAACCAATACTAACAAGGGGGATAAACTCTAGATGCATTTTGTCCACTATCCAGGACCCAACAGCCTAACGTAGGCACCCAAAAGGCGATGCTCTTGTTTTAATTTAGATAAACTTCGATATGTTGTCTGCAACCTCTTTTAATTTGGACCAGTCTAAAATGTTGTCTGGGAATGGGTTAAAACTTGCTACAGTTGTTACAACGTTAGGATCGCCAACCACAACCAACGATTTGCCTTTAAGCTTATTTCCCTAACCACATACCGTATTTTACAAAATAATATCCTTTATAAACCCATTCCCACTCAGTGACGCCTTTAGACGCCCCTAAGGAAAGAACTTTGGAAAACAATGTTGAAAATGAAGAAATTGCTTGTTACAAGCAATTTCTTCATTTTTAACTTTGTTAGTTGAAAAAATAAAAAAATCATTAACTTTATATTGTCGTCTGCAACTTCTTTCAATTTTGGCCAGTCTAAAATTTTGCCGTCTGGTAATGGGTTAACTCAGTTGAAATACCATGTCGGAGGTCAAGGGGCGTTTCCAGCGATCCGTCAATAACCAGAAGAGCTGGGTTATCGCGATAGTGTATACAGAGAAATGAATGCAAGTTTAATTTCGTGAAATACTGACCCCTAAATGAAGAAATACACGAGGACGTCTACTAAACGATTCAAATGCTGGTAAACAGTATCATTTTTTTTTTGGTCCAGATTTCCTTCTCCGGCCACGGCGAATATCCTTTCCGACATTTGTCTCCCACCAATGGATATATAATCGTAAACCTAAGTGGGTGAGCAGCTGGAAGGTCGGAAAGGACGCAGTGGTAGTTCTGGTGTGAGAAATACCAGGAATCCTTAATACGATGAATGAAATACTGTTAAAAGTGACGTTTAATTCAATCAATTCATTCATCATCTTTTTGGAACTTTGAAAATAGCTCTGAATTCCATAGTCAACTTTAAACACCATGGGGAAAATGCAAGAAATGGTGTTTTCTGAGGTAACCACGTCTAGTAACCTTAGCCCTTATTTTCCCCCACCTAAAGATATAAACAAAGTTATATTGACATGTAGGAAATGACTTGTGAATATTCCCACTTGTTCAGGGCTTTATCTGAGTTTATTAAGTGGCTATTGTCCAAAATCAATAGATAGGATTTTCTTATCAATTTCAAAAATTCCTAGGTCTCTTTTTATCAAGGAGCTGGAATGTTTACATTTCGTCCATGTTGTGTTTGCTTTATAACATATTCTTCCTCGGGCGAAAAGGACCCTCCTGGGTGTTCTGTAAAACGAAAACACGCGAAAAAAAAACAGCAGAGGTCAATCGGAGATTGCATTTCGGAAATAACTATAAACTAAGGTAGAATGGTCATTATAGATTCAGAAAATCGTCAAAGTGTGAAGAGATACCGATCAGTCTGCAGCGTTTGACCAGGTTGTCAGCTTGTAGCGTCTGACCAGGTTGTCAGCTTGCAGAGTCTGACCAGGTTGTCAGCCTGCAGCGTTTGTCAGCTTGCAGCGACTGTCCAGGTTGTCAGCCTGCAGCGTCTGACCAGGTTGTCAGCTTGCAGCGTCTGACCAGGTTGTCAGCTTGCAGCGTCTGACCAGGTCTAATACTTTTTGTAGCTCTGAGGGGGTCCTCATTCTCCTGAAGAGACTCAAATAAGTAAGTTTTATCCAATCCTACACAATCCCGCTTTTTGACTCCCCCAAGAAAAGAGAGTTAGCAAAGTATTGTCGAAAAAGAAAAATTGCTTGATACAAGCAATTTCTTCATTTCCCTCAATGATTTCTACTAAAAAAATAGAAAAAAATATAAGATATCATCAACTGTAACTGTCGTCTGCAACTTCTTTGAATTGTTTCCAGTCTAAAATTTTGCATCTAGTAATGGGTTACGGCTGATTTTACAACGAAAGACGAGTGCAAGACAGTTCTCGGCCCCTGTACATACTATCGATCATTCACGCTCCTGTTTATCCTTCGATATAGGAAATATGAAATAATCGATTCGACAAATATTGATTGATGTTATCTTAACCCGTTCCTAAACAATCCGCCTTCTTACGGTTTTGTCAAACATTGTAGATAATGAAGGAATTGCTTGTAAAAAGCTATTTTCTTCATTATTCACAATGTTTTCTTTCCTTGATGACAAAGAATTTTAAAAAATGAAAAAAACTGTCAGATTTAAATTGCTGTCTCAAAATCCTTTTAATGGGACCAGTATAAATCTTTTTCTATCTTGTAATGGGTTAAGACTGATTTCACATCGAGGGACCTTTGAAATGGGAACAGTCTAAATTTGTCAAACCGGTAAAATGTTAATGTTGATTTCACATCGAGAAACCTTTGAAATTGGAACAGTCTAAATTTGTCAATCTTGTAACAGGTTAATGTTGATTTCACATCGAGGGACCTTTGAAATGGGAACAGTCTAAATTTGTCCATATGGTAATAGGTTAATGTTGATTTCACATCGAGGGACCTTTGAAACGGGAACAGTCTAAATTATTTTTATCTGGTAATAAGTTAATGTTGATTTCACATCGAGGGACCTTTGAAACGGGAACAGTCTAAATTATTTTTATCTGGTAATAAGTTAATGTTTATTTCACATCGAGGGACCTTTGAAACGGGAACAGTCTAAATTATTTTTATCTGGTAATAAGTTAATGTTGATTTCACATCGAGGGACCTTTGAAATAGGAACAGTCTAAATTTTTCCATCTGGTAATGGGTTAATGTTGATTTCACATAGAGGGACCTTTGAAATGGGAACAGTCTAAATTATTTTTATCTGGTAATAAGTTAATGTTGATTTCACATCGAGGGACCTTTGAAATGGGAACAGTCTAAATTTGTCCATCTGGTAATAGGTTAGTGTTGATTTCACATCAAGGGACCTTTGAAATGGGAACAGTCTAAATTTGTCAATTCAGTAATAGGTTAATGTTGATTTCACTTCAAGGGACCTTTGAAATAGGAACAGTCTAAATTTGTCCATCTGGTAAAGGGTTAATGTTGATTTCACATCGAGGGACCTTTGAAATGGGAACAGTCTAAATTTGACCATCTGGTAAAGGGTTAATCCTGATTTCACATCGAGAGACCTTTGAAATGGGAACAGTCTAAATTTGTCAAACCGGTAATGGGTTAATGTTGATTTCACATCGAGGGACCTTTGAAATTGGACCAGCCTAAATTTGTCCATCTGGTAAAGGGTTAATGTTGATTTCACATCGAGGGACTTTTGAAATGGGAACAGTCTTAATTTGTCCATCTTGTGACGGGTTAATGTTGGTTTCACATCGAGGGACGAGTCCAAGACAGTTCTCGGCTCCTGTACATTCTATCGATCCTTCACGGTCCTGCCTAATCCTTATAGCAAATATGAAAAAAATCGATTCGACTATTATTGATTGATGGTAAGATATCATTGCAATACAGCATCATAAACATATCTAATCTCAATTTTCAAAGAAGGCTGAGACCATAAATTCCAATGGGTCACTCCTAACTTAGTTATATCGTGGTGGCTGGCGCACATAACCATGTCGTTACTTATATCAGTACAACTCAGCAAACAGTAGTTCATCCTACTTAGGCGCTCTACTAATCATTCGCCCATTGGCGAGAGAGAATTTACGCGTGTCACTTTGACTTTCTGACACATGTCGGAAAGAATGGGATTCGAACTGAAGACTTATGGTTTAAGAGCACAGAGCCTTGCTGACTGAGATGACATGGTCCGGTAAATTGAAAAAGGCCTACGGGGCGCCAGACATCAAAGGAAAAGAAAATTCTTTTTAGTTCTTTGTGTTGTTAATTTAGAAAGAATAATTAATCCAAAGCTGAGCAATCTCATCTAATATTAATAGAGCATAATGTTGTTTTCTCCCGAATTAGACTTTTTCCGGTGTTTGAGGTAACTATTATTAGCATTTTCTTTTCTGTATTTCCCAAATCTGTATCCAATACCATAGTTCGAATGAACCAATCGCGTCTGTCAATCAAATAACCAGTCGACCTGTGAAATCATTCATTTAGACCTGATATGAGTTTTGAGCTCCAACAATGACCGCCATTTTTATTTGGCGTTTTGATGGTTAGGCGACTTCAACTACAGCTTACTCAAAGCTGTACAAATTTTGCAAAATAACGCCATTTAAAATTGAATTTGGACTTCCTGTCGGAGTCATTAGGCATCGGGGTTAAGTGGGAGGCGCCAGCAATCGGACAATTGTGTAAGATTTTAATGAAGAGACCAGTAACCTTTTGTTTGTTTTGTGTTTTAAATGGGGTTTAACGCCACTTTAACGGTGTTTCGGTCATTTCGCGGTAGCTGGAACACCTAACCACCAATCCCTAGTATTTCTTACACCGATACTACCATTACATCCTTTCCGGGCCTCCAGCTGCTATCTCACTTAGGTTTACGATTATCCACCCATTGGTGAGAGACAATTGTCGGGACAGATATTTGCCGCGACCGCGGATCGAATACTGGACCACATGATTGAGGGTCCGAAATGCTATCGACTACGCCATGGTTGCCGCTCCGTTGACGTATTTTGAACTTTGGAACTTGCAGCAAGAATATGTGGTAGGCCTAAATTATTCTTTTTTTCGAGATAAGCATTTTTGTGACAAGCAGTCTTTAGTTAAGCTACCTTGTCCGCAGACAGGATTCCTCCAAGAATTTTGTCAATTCCGTAAACAACAGTCGGAGTGCTTTATTTTCAAACTTTCATAAACGATTTAAACTATCTCGCACTGTACACGTTTCCCTCAACAACAAAGCTGTGACCGGAAAATAGTGTCAGCAGAACGTCTAAGGTCCTCGATGTACACATGTTTCGTTTAACAACAGGATTTGATGCAACGCAAAAGAAATTATCCTTAAGTATCTGCAAAACAGATTTAGAAAACGATGAAATTTTATTAAATATTTTAGGCACATCTGGTTTGAATTAGAACCCATGTGGTTTTATCTTCTTAAAACTATTCTCTAGATTTCTACGCTTAGAAACAAAAATCTGCAAGGTTTATTCACTTTTGACTTTTCCTTAACCCATTCCCACACAGTGACGATTTTGAAAGCTCCTCAGGAAAAACAACTGGGAAAACATCTAGCCAGAAAGCTGAAAAAATCTAAAATTTCATAAACTTAAAATTGACTTTTGCAACTCCTATCAATTTGCACCAGTCTAAAATTTTACCGTCTGGTAATAGCTTAAATGTATATCTTTTCTTAAACGGCTACCTCATCTGACCTCTATTTTAACAGGGCCAGTCTAATTAGCTGACCAGCAATATTTCCGTATTCAAAAGCTAAAAACTTTAAAAAAGAGAAAAAAATAAGAGCATTTGAATTCAGTTTGATTAATTTATATTAACATAAATAGGCCTACTAGGTCATTTGGTACTCCATAGGATCGTCTCGACTGGGGAATTTAGTGAAAATACTTAACAGCTCATACAACAACTCTTAACCCTCTTTTGTTGTTGTTGTTGTCGTTGTTTTATTTCTGAATGGCATATGACTAAATCACATGTTGTTGCTGTTTGGTCCGTTTTCTTTTTCAATTTGTCAAACGATAAATCCTTCAAAGAATTTTGATTGGATGAAAAACATTACGATAATGGGCGGGGCTATTTTCTATATATGGTAAAAGCTTAGAATATCTTCTTCTCAGAAACCGGTGGAATGACTTCATCCAAATTTCACAGAAATGATCCTTGCGTGAACTTTTCAAATCAAAGGACTGAGAGCACTGGTAGTACTTGTTGTTCAATAATCAATTTTTATTTGAAATTCATAACTTCTCTGACAGGAAAAGTACAAGCAGGAGATGAAGACTAAGATCAGATTGCACTTATGTGCAGGCTGATCTTTGTCTATACCTCCTGTCCAAAACGGAATATTCCGGGTTCAGCATGACAAGGGTTAATTTGTCATGCAAGGGAAATCATATAAAGAATTGTAATCAGGTTATAGATACTTGAAACACTGATTATTGGTTAAGTTGTTATTAACATTTATCTTTATAAATATTTTACAAACAAGTCTAACGTAAGAAGAACAAGTAAATGGTGTAGACTAAGATCAGACTGAACATATGTGCAGGCTGATCTTTGTCTATACCTCCTGCCAAAGCAGAAATATTCCAGGATCAGCATGACAAGGTTTCGATTAAATATAATGCATATAAACATGTATAAATTATCACTATTGTAAATGACAAAAATATCAAATTCAGAAACATGTGCCAGTGGATCAAATTAAAAACTATTTGACATTTAGAATAAACCATTAATAAGCAGAAAATGTTTACTATAGATAGATAGATAGATAGATAGATAGATAGATAGATAGATAGATAGATAGATAGATAGATAGATAGATAGATAGATAGATAGATAGATAGATAGATAGATAGATAGATAGATAGATAGATAGATAGATAGATAGATAGATAGATAGATAGATAGATAGATAGATAGATAGATAGATAGATAGATAGATAGATAGATAGATAGATAGATAGATAGATAGATAGATAGATAGATAGATAGATAGATAGATAGATAGATAGATAGATAGATAGATAGATAGATAGATAGATAGATAGATAGATAGATAGATAGATAGATAGATAGATAGATAGATAGATAGATAGATAGATAGATAGATAGATAGATAGATAGATAGATAGATAGATAGATAGATAGATAGATAGATAGATAGATAGATAGATAGATAGATAGATAGATAATCTTTTATTCCTCCAAAATTGAAGAGTACATGACTATCATACACATATTATGAAGAAAACATACATCCAAGTATAAATGTCGTATAAAGTCAGTGTAAAGTACGTATAAATACATATCTACAGGCATAATACATTAATTATATACATATAATTGATTGATAGATTCGAAAATTATTTCAATCGGCTACCATTTAAGCAACTTCCTTTTTTTATTTTGATATTGTAGATTTAGATTAAGACTAGCCAGTAAATACGTACAGACTGGCAATAGACTGCAATTTCTGCTTTAAGTACTTACATGATGCGAACAATTAACTAAAGACATATATTTTCATATTTTCAATACTTGCTACTTACCTATGAATGTTTATACACCATCAGATTGGGTGCGATTAACCTCTATAAAGGCTCAAACTCATAGCTAGTAAATGAATATGTTTAATACTTGTTTGAATTTATGTGTTCGATCAACATCGGACAAGTTAAGCGAAATACAACCTGATAGCAGCTCAATCAATTGTAGATTTGGGGATAGTTCACAGAATTTAGAGAAGTTCTCATGTCCAAGGGTTTTCAGTAGACTTACCCATATTTGCTCAAGTAAGTCTTCTAGAATATGACAAAACAAAACTAAATGTGTTGGTATACATTCTACAGTAATATTACATTGAGTGCATATTATTGAGCAATAAATAACCAGGAGAGTACTTTCATAGCAGTTTGACAATATATTAGTAGAATCCTGTAAATCTTACTTGGTTATTTACTATTGTTGACATTAACTGATATTTTGTATAAGTTTCAATCGCCCTATTCACGATCTGTTTCCAGCAAAACTTGGATGGAAATACTGAATCATTTAAATAGCTGTATAAAACATGAGTTAAACTATATTTTCCCAAAATACGATATATGTCAGGCATAAATCCGATTAGACTTCGTGGTTTGTCCATAAACGAAATTAATCTACCGACAAACATTGTTTTCAATTTCTTATCTGTGGTGATTCTACCACCAAATCATTCATTCAAGTTGGAAGTGAACTTTTGAACTCCAACATTGGTCGACATTTATGTAGAGCATTTTTTGTTAGCTTGGCGACTTCCTGTTGGTGGTCAGTGGATATGGCCATCCTCCATGAAATAACTGAAATATTGTTGAAAATGATATTAAACCACACGCTCGCAACTGACCAATCTCGACTGACAATGAAATTATCAGTCGACAAATGCAATCATTTATTTAGACAGATAGTTACTTTTGATCTCAAACATTGGCTACAATTTATATAAAGCATTTTTGTTCGTGTCGCGACTTAAGAGCTTGAATAAGCAGTAGTAACGACGTTTAGGTTCAAAACAAACCATTCTACCGTTTTGTTACATGAATCCATTAATTTTGCAGAATTACTCCGGAGTGGAACTTGCTGCCGGAGTCAATGGGCAGGGCCAACGGAGTAAGTGGGCGAGGTCAGCGATTGATCATTTATGCTACTGCTCTTTGGAGGCTTTTTATATGTCCCTTGACTATTTTCGTTTCCAGTCGTTCCAAAGATATTCCAATACTGGCAGGTAACATAGACTAAAGCCATCCTGCATAAAACACATGAAAAGTGAATTTCGCTCTGATATAACTGACAGACTATTTAACCCATTCCTACAGAATGGCGTTTTGGCGCCTCTCAAGAAAAACAGTTAAAAAACATTATTTAAAATTAAGAAATTGCCTGTAACCAGCAATGTCTTCATCCTGACAGTCTAAGTATTATAAGCCCCATATCTTCAATGGCGAATGGGGATTTTAGGGTTGGTACTCTATCTTGTCTTGTTTGTCCGGTCAGTCAGTTGTCCTGATCTATTTCCAAACGCTTGAAAATGTTGAGCTAATTTTTGGTTGAAAAGAACCATCCAAGACTGAAAGTCATGTACACAAACTGTTTACTTACAATGGTATTGATACAGGGGTTAGATTGATTAACACATGTAAACACATTTTTTTGGCACTGTCGGTCTGGCGGCTGCCAATCAAATAATCCGTCGACCAATGAAATCATTCATTTAGACCAGAAAGGACTTTTGAACTCCAAAATTGGCTGCCATTTTGTTAAGCCTTTTTTATTGGAGACTAAAACGTAATAACTACAGATAACCAACTATTCTATTTTTTGCTACTCTTGCTACCGGTGATATCCAAAAAGCACATGAAAAGTGATTTTCGCCGTGGTATAACTGACAGGTCATCCTATTATTTCCTTTGTTAGATTAGAGGGAATACCCCATCCCCACCCCCACCACAAGACAGCTCTGATAGAATGTCTCAAAAATGACAAATTAAATGGTTGAAAGTGATTCATTTAATCATTTTCAAAGTAAAAGTAAATAAACTTAAATGTCCTTATGACGAGGTTAGGCTGCACGACATTTCGACTTTCTAGAACAATTATTGATAACCTAATTGTCACCCTTTTTGGCCTCAGACTGTGTACTCACGTGATGTTTGGTTTGGTTATGTGGGTCATAATAAACAAGGGCACAAAGTTCACGCGTAAGATCGGTCAATAGGTACAACAGCACAATAGCTCATTTATTACAGTTGCATGTCAAGCCGCAAAATTTAAAATTTATACCCCATAGTGTGAAGTCGTCTGTCGCCAGAGACTTTCCTGTTTTACGAAATTTAAGACTTTTCCAATTTTAAAAAGGTCGCAGACGACAATTAAACCCTTTCCTGTTCAATTCCGAGTTTTTACGTCACTATAATTCTGTAATTGAGAAAATATTGTAGGAAAAGAAGATTTTTTTGTACCAAACAATTTCCTCTTTTTCTACAATATTACAAGAGAGGGTTAAATTAGCTTTTTTCCAAATGCAAATATCCTATATTGTAGTAAATATTATGGAAAAAGAAGAAATTGCTTGCAACAAGCAATGTCTTCTTTCCCAACAATATTTTCTGAAGTATCAAAATCCTGAGAACGTCAATATGAGTGATTTTACTGGAAAGCCCTAATGCACTGTCTTCTCAACCCTTGGGTCATGAATTCGATCTCTGCTCGCCCTGAAATCGAAGCGACTTTTGTCTAACCAATTAGTGGATGAGAAGAAGTACCCCTAAGTTGGTTGAGCAGCTGATGGCTCGGAAAGATTTTCCTTTTGTGAAAAATGAATGGCTAGGTGCACCAGTGGTCGCTATATAACTGGAATTCTATTTAATGTTGCCATAAAACCACATATTATCAATCTACCATCTAAAATGTGGACAGTGAAACCCTATAATGTGGTTAATCGTTTATTTTTACACTATGGCGTTTTAATGAATACCCAGTACACAGGGTTTATTTAGAGGATAGTTAAATGACATATCGCGATGTCAATCAAATAACCAGTCGTTCATTAAAATCATCCATTGAGACCAGAAATGAGCTGTGATCTCCAACATTGGCCGCCATTTTTCTTAACCTTTTTTGTTAGTTTGGCGACTTAAACGTCGTAACTACAGCTTATTCAAGCTGTAGTTACAACGTTTTGGTCGAAAACAAACTATAGTACAATCTTGTTATATGCTACAGGTAATAAAATTTTCAAAATAACGCTCTTAACGAGATTTCCTGTAGATTCAATTGGCTGGAATAAGGAAATAAGTAAGCTGTTCCAGCGGTTAGTCAATAGGGTGAACAACAAAAGCTATATAGATAGATATATGTGATAAAGTTGTTCGCGAAATGAGAAATTTAAATCGATATTAACGAAATACAAACGATTATTCTATTTCTTAATGAAAAAAAAAAATGTTACGTTTTTGGGGTGAAATTTTCATAAAGCCCGTAATTGACCAATCGCTGGCCTTACCCACTTACTCCGTTGGCTTCACCCACTTAGATGTGAAACGGCATCATTTTGATTTCCAGTAGCATGTAGCAAAAAAATTGAATGGTTAGTAAGCGACCTAATCGTAGTAACTACAGCTCGATTATCATTTCTCCATTTTTCATATAGTAGTTACTTTGTACTGCTTTTATATCACATTCAACTGTCCTTTGAAACTTCTTTCATTTCGGACCAGTCTGAAATTTTGTCAGTAGGTTAAATGGGATTTGTTGAAGCGCATCTTTGCCAACAAGTAGACATAATAAATTAAAGTCTTTATATTGCTCTTTCTGTCTTGAATTTACAGAGAATAATTAATCCAATCCGAACAATTTCATTTAATATTAATAGAGTAGAATGCAGTTTTCTCCCGAATTGGAAACTTTTAATTGGTTGAGTTAATTACCATATAACTAGCCGCGCCGACAGGAAAACGTTATTTTGTAGAACCTGTGACTAGTCAACTGTAACAAGATGTAAAAAGGTTAGTTGGCGACCTAAACGTCGTAACTAAAGCCTAAGCAGCGAAATTGTTGGAAATGTCACGCACAGGCTCATATAAAAAGCCGTTTTGAACTGATATTGTTTCAGTGATCATAAGATTAATATCCTCACTGTCCCTACCGTTTATCAAACATTGATCTTGTACACCAAATCTATCTTGCGTACCCAATAGGTCGCCAATCCTGGGCAGTATATTCATTAAAAGATAACAAAACAAAACAAACTAAAAGACAAAAATACCTTTACTATATTTGAGTAAATTGACGGATCTCGATGTCCATCAAATGATCAATCGACCAATCAGATAATTGATTTAGATCCTACATCAAATGAAGTATTTTGTTGCTGTTGTTGTTGTTGTTGTTTTGTCGAGTTGAACACCGTAACCACAGCTTCACTTATTCAATATGCAGTTACGACGACAACCAAACATTTTACTTTTTTGTTACATGTTTCTGGCTATATATTTTACAAATTAAGCCGACTCAAAGTAATATCGGAAGTGGACAGTCAGTGGGCGTGGTCAGTGGAGTCAAAGGCGAGGCGAGCAGAGTCAATGGACGTGGCCTGCGGAGTCAATGGGCATGGTCAGCGGGGTCAATGGGCGGGACCAGCGGTGTAAATGGGCTTGGTCAGCGGGGTCAAAGGGCTGGGTCAGCGGAGTCAATAGGTGGGGTCAGTGGAGTCAATGGGCGGGGTCAGCGGAGTCAATGGGCTTGGCCAGCGGGGTCAAAAGGGCGGGGCCATCAGCATCAATGGAGGTGGCCTGCGGAGTCAATGGGCAGGGCCAGCGGAATCAATGGGCGGGGTCAGAGCGATCAGTCAATTGACAGCTACACAGGGTGTTTGTCTTTAAAGGTGTCATCAGTTTTGGACAAAAGATTTTGTTTTCCATCTCTCAAACCATTACCAGAGGACAAAATTTAAGACTGGTCTGAATTGACAACAATAAAACCTTATGGAATTTCAAGGGGGGGGGGTACTTTTGGATAGAAACACTGTGGATAATGCAGAAATTGCTTGTAACACCAAAAGCGTCATTGAGTAGGCATGGGTAAACTTCCAACCCTATTCACTGACACACACACACACACACACACACACGCACACACACACACACACACACACACACACACACACACACACACACACACACACACACACACACACACAATCAGAATTATGGCAAAGGTTTGATAAGAAAAACTGATTTGAATTATGGGAAAACGCCTATATAGGGCTAAATTCAATCGACTATCGATACCCTATACTTATATTTTGACGATAAATCAAGACTTTTATTGCGATTCAAAGTTTTTTTGGTTCTAAAAATATGAATTATCGGATCGCTGGCCACGCCTCCTAACCCCCAACAGAAAGTCTCGCTTCGATATTAAACTGCAATAATTTGTAAGATTTATTGGCCGTAACACATAACAAAGGGATAAATTGGCTAGTTTGCGATCTAGATGTAATAACCAAAGTTTATTCCTTCTGAAGTTGCGACGTTTACGTAGCCAAAAACAACAAGATTCTTCTCGAAAATATCGGCTTATGTTGGAGTTTAAAGTTCATATCCGGTCTAAATTAATGATTCGATTGATTGGTATATGTCGTTTGCACGCTTTTCTTGAGAAAGGGCTGTATAAAGCGTATTCATGTAATTTTTATGTCTTAATTTCTTATGAAAATCTGGTATAAGGCACATTTAAACTATCACCAGAAGACAAAATTTAAATCGGTCCTAAGTGAAAGAAGTTGCAGACAGCAATTCAAATTTTATGAAATCTTAGATTTTTTTCTTCAACTTTTCGGGTGGAAAACATTTTGTAAAAATGAAGAAATTGCTTGCAACAAGCAATTTCTTCATTTAACACAATGTTTTCCCATTTTTTTTGCTTATGGAGTGTCAAAAAGTGTCATTATGGGGGAATGGATTAAGCAATGTCTGATAAAACTTTCAAAAGTCGGACAATTTGCTGGAAGCTCGAACAGTCCCGATCTGGTGTGAAAAATCACAAGAAAGTCATTGCTAGTGGATAAGCCATCGCGGTCGATTAAAGCGGCGATAAACCCCTGTCATAAAATTACGAACAATCTGTTGGGTAGAGAAACAATTACTTTCAAAGTTTTGGGACCTCGTTAGGTTATATGCACAGTGTGAGTCGGCAACAAAACCCCCGTAACTACAGCGCAATACAGCTGTAGTTACGATAATTGTGTGACATGATATCGATATAGTTGAGATATCGGTGATTTGTAGCTGTTTAGATCAGATTTGTTTACATTGAAAGGGGGCGATATTTTATCCAAAGTGGGACGGTTTTGTATAATAGACTGTGTAGCCAAAAATATACCAGCTATGACCGCAGACAAGTTCGAAAACAATGACCCGACAGGCGAAAAGCAAACACCTGGCTGTAGGCTACTGTAAAACTACTGAATGTACTGTAAGACATAAAGTTGAAGGAGAAATGGGATCTAGGCGGAGGCCATAATCAGAAAATTGTTATTTAACCCATTCATAGTTTTGGACTGGTCGTAGTTGCCGATGACAAAACAAAATTGGTTTAAATCGAAAAATAAGGGTGATAGGTGGTAGAAAGCATTTTGAGAAATGAAACAATTGCTTGTTACGAGCAATTTCTTCGTTTCTGACAATGTTTTTCAAACCTATATATCATTTGCGCGTATTAATGTGGAAACGTGTGGGAATGGGTTAATGAAGTAGAGTGGTGAAAAATCGTCGAAGAGCGAACAGTTTCGACCCTGATCAGACTTCACGATCGATCCTTTTCGCACTTCCAAGGACGTTCTTTTTTAATTTAAGGTCACTTGTTTTTGTTCACTAAATGAATGGTGCACCTACCTTACACTGAAACCAACAATTGCCCTTTATGCATAAATCAGATTAAAGAAAATAGATCAGATTTCTGATCAAAAGAATGAAAAGAGAAATCGTTGAGGTAGAAAGACCATTCAACAACAAAATGGGTCGATAAAAGGAGTGAAAACAATACGTGTTTGTGAAACTCAAAGCCCACGCAACAGGACTATACGTTTGACCTTCGTATGTGACCTTGACCTTATCACATGACCTTGACCTTGACATGAGGAGATGCGTATTACGGAGATTTAGCATCATGCCAAATATGAGCATTTTGTCTTGAATAGGCAGGTAGTAATTGGCAATGTTAAGCTTTTTTGTTAAGTTTTGCAGACAGACAGGCAGACCGACAGACGGAAAGACGGAAAGACGAACAACGTTGAAACAATATGCCCCCGTTCTTTCGATGCGGAGGCATAAAAAATCTTTAAAAAACGACATCTAAATTTATACGAAATTAAACGAAAACAAAAAGCTAGAATTAGAAATTAAACTTATTACCACATAATAATGCTTTTTGACGCCGTGGATGGATCAAATTATGAAAATGTTTGTGATCAGTAATTCCTCCTTTTCTCACAATGTTTTCTACCTTGTTTTAGCATACTTTGAAATGTTATCTGTTACTTCTTTCAATTTGGACCAATCTAAATTTTGTCATTTGTTAATCGATTACCGTTAGACTGACGTCAGTCCAGGGGTCGACACTAACTTTGCTTCACTGGAATCCCACAGGAATCCCTACCTATTACTTCAGGGTTTCCCCCAGATAATCAGGGATCACTGCTTGATATACATTAACTCATTCACAACAATCCTGCCCTTCTACGCCCATTTTGAAAAAAAAAGCCATGGAAACATTGTGGAAAATGAAGAAATTGCTTGTTACAAGCAATTTCTTCATTATCCACAATGTTTTCTTCAAAAACAAGCAGACAAAAAATTTAGGAGCATTTGTTGATACATTAAGATCTATTGTACTGGAGAAATTTTAAAGGATCCTGACGGAATCCCTAGCCCGAGATTGCTTGGAAACCTTCCAATTTTTAGGGATCCTCGGGATCCCGGGACACTGTTAATGTCGACCCCTGCAGTCGATATGATGAATCTGCGCCTTGCGTTTCAAACAGCTGATTGATCGCTGACTCCGCCTACTGACCTCCGATATGACAGTTCGACTGGGGTAATAAACGACATTAAATTGTCAAATATGTGATCATGTGGATCTTTTTAGTATGACAGCTGACTGGGTGTAAATATTTTACGGCGTAGATTACCAATTGATCGTAAATTTTCAGTAGTCCTTGATAAACTGATTTGTCCTCGTTTAAGGTCGTAATAATATGTGTCTTGTAGGTATTAATTATTTTGACTAATGCACTTAAATATCGTCTTTTGGGTGAGCAAAATGTCTTAAATAAAGCAATTTCTTTTCTTTTCCTTTTTTTTCCTCACAATATCTTCTATCCTGTTGAATGGATAATTTTCCAAAAAATCGACTTTAATTTACAAAACCATTGAAACTGGACAGGTCTAAAGTTTTGTAAAACAGTAAAGGATTAATAGTACTGTTATTTTGTTAATCCCATCCGACATTATGCTGCTCTCTGATGCCATAAAGAAAAAAAAAGGAGCGTTGAGAAAAAAAAATGTGGACATTGAAGGATTAGCTTGTTACAAGTAATTTCTTTAGTATCTACGGTATGTACTACCCCAAACGACAGATATTTTTGAAATTTTACCAGGAACTAATTTCCATCTGCAACATCTTTGAATTTGATTAACAGTTGAACCACTGATTAATTGAATGGGGATTTAACGCCACTTTCAACAGTATTTCAGTCATATCGTGGCGGCTGGAGCCCCTTACCGTGGTTTCCTGGAATTGCTCACAGCAGTACTAACACTACACCCTTTCCGAGTCCCAATTGCTCATCCCACTAAAGGATGGTCGAACCCGGGACCCAGTAATTAGGAGTCCTGCGCGTTACCACTGCGCTATAGCAGCGGAATTTGGACCAGTTTTATTTTGTCGCCTCATGATGGGTCAAGCAGACTGATAAATCACCGACACAATCAAGTGTAAGATGTACCGTTAAAAGTTATCTATTTATTTATCTACTTATTATTCTGTTTATATATACTTTGTTGATCTATTCCCTCCAAAAATGACACCAGCAAGATCCATGTGTCGCGTAGATCATTTTGTCTTAACAGATCTGATATGATCTTTCAGTTCCCTGTTTTCTTGTTCAGCAAAGAACTCGGGTGAGCGATCTATGGTCATCTTGGCTTTCTCGCTTAGACGCTTTTTAGGTTTTAATCTGATATCTGATTTGAGAATTGGCATGACTTGTAATTGTACAGCTCAATTCTGTGTTTCCATTCCGACCGATTGTTGATTTTTGTGTGTGTGTGTAAATATGGATGTTCGACTTGGAAAATTTCTCTATCTTTGAAGACCAAACAGATTTCTTACAGAAAATTTATAAAATGCATTTTACCTCATTTGCTTTGCATAACGGATAGCACCATTTGGAAGTCTGCCACGCGAACCTACGGTTTAATTCGTAGAACTGAATAAGGAGTTCCGATTGGGGGACTTGGTATACGCATGCATTACTGCGGAGATACTGGTGCCCCCGTCGAGTTTAAAGTGCCTTTTCAGCTAGAAAAGCGTAAGCTTTGATAGCTTCAGTTAACAGACAAAATTTTGAGTTCAACGAGTGCAAACTGCCCCTGGAGGCTTTTATCTTTGGAATCCCTACGCAATAAAAGTACTTCTTATGTATTTCGTGAATATTGAAAACTTTATTCAAACTGTGGAGAACTCCTTTAGAAGTATGCTATTTACCCCATTCCCACTCCATTCCGTTTTTAAAGCATCCCAAGAAAAAACCTTTGGAAAACATTGCTGACAAAGAATAAATTACTTGTAACAAGCAATTTCTTCATTGTCCACAATGCTTTCTACCCAACAAGTGAAAGAATTTCTAAATTCTCCCAAATTGAAATTGTCATCTGCAACTTCTATCAATTTGAACTAGTCTAAGGTTTTGTCATGTTGTAAGGAGTTTACTCCTAACTTACTGTAACCTCGTTTATTTATCATGATAACCTTTGCTAGCTTACAGTACTTTCAGTACTTTGATTGTCAACTAGTAGTAGTATTATCATTTTTATGCAGATTGTAATCGTTATATCGATTAGCATCAGACCTTGAACCTTGATTTCTAGGCTGTGGGCAAAGAAGAAATGACTTGTCACAAGCCATGATCCCTTTTTACACCGTGTATTTCTAACATGAAATATCGGGAGTGTGGATTCCCCGGAATGCACATGAAAAGGGTTTAGGGATAATTAAACGATGATAAAACGGTTTTGCGTTGACGAGTTTATACACGTACCAGTAACTTATATGATTAATCGCACTCCAAATCATCTTAATTATACCCGGTTGACCTACATGCAGTCTACAATCAATCAATTAATCATTCACCATCTCAAGAGAGACTGTACACAGTTAAATCAGGCTGTACAGCCAATTAGCCCCGTTAAAAGATTATTCAAGGATTGGAGTGATTTTCGGGGATTTTTAGACAACATAGTAAGACACATACCTGGCATTAAATTTTCATCAATTGATACAAACATAATATTATTTAATGATTCTTCTCACCAATGTGTGGATAATCGTAAACCTAAGTGGGATAGCAGCTAGGAAAAGATGTAGTGGTAGTACTGGTGTGAGGTATTCCAGGAATCCATTGTTAGGTGCTCCAGCCGTTGCGATATGACTGAAATGATATACTGTTAGTAGTGGTGCTAAACTAAGTCAATCAATCAATAAATTTAATGATTCCATTCGATAGCTGACACTTTTGAAACGGGCCGGACTGTTTTTTAATTACAAACTGGACCGTTGACCATTTAGAAAATGTTAAGATTGTCAAACAGGCTACAACAAACAAATATTTCTCAACGAAATCGAAAAAAAATTGCCAACGAAAATATCATTTGCGCATTACTCAAAATATTCTTATATTGAGGCAATCAGATTTGAAAAAAACAGGAGTACTGAGTGGCTTAGTGCTAAAAGCGACAGATCCGTGAAAAATCTTAAAATCCCGGCCGCGGCGCTAGTCATGTCGATATAAGTCATTTTGCAAGACATACATTGCCCATATCCAGTGCTGCTTTTACCCAAGAAATACATCAAGTAAGAAAACTTTTCTGTGTATTGAAGTTCATACAAATTGGCATTCAATCCCATAAAACCGAAACAATTTATTGCGAAAATATATGGAAGAACAATAATAAATAATTTTGGAAAAGAGAAAGTGATTTTTTTCTTAACTAACTATCTCTAGGTCAAAATTAGAATGACGGACATTCAATGACACCAACAACAACGAAACAATTCACCAATCGATGGCCCCGCCAAATAACTCCTTTAGCAACGCCAACTGACTCCAACATGGACGTCCCGCTTCGATTTTAAACGGCGTTTTTTGTAAAAAATAATGGCCAGCAGCATATAACAACAACAACAAAAAAATGATTGGTTGGTGACCTAAACGTCGTAACTACAGCTTGAATAAGCTGCAGTTACGGCTTTTAAGTCGCCAAACCAATAAAAATGTTTCAAAAAAATGGCGGCTAAAGTTGGAGTTCAAATCTTAATTCCGGGCTGAATGAATGGTTTGATTGGTGGATATATTCATTGATTGACAGCCGCGAATGGTCAATTGTCAAACCATTCAATCAGATAGACTGAAAGTAAATGTAGACGCCAAGGATTTTCGACAGTTTGGCGTCTTTAACGTCGTAACTACAGCTTATGCAATCTATTCTCACGAAATTAATGTCGTCGACAAACTATTTTTTTCTATGACGTCTAGGACCATATATCATGCAAAGGTTGCTTGATCTCTTAGTCGAACCGACTTGTTTGAGGTCATATTGGCGTGTGTATTTCCGTATATTTGACAGTTAGTTGTTACGGGGGATAGTGCAAGGATATAGGACGAAATTCCTGAGAGCTCCGCCTGTTTCTTTAACGTGCTCGGTGGAAAGCACCGTCACACGGGGCCTCGGTTTAATTTCTCATCCGAAAGACAATTAGTTTGTTAGTTGATGTGGTCAGCTCAGGGCTCGAACCTGTGATCTTGAGGTTTGAAGTCAAGTGCTCCACAAACTGTGCTAATTCGGCTGACACCCATCAAAGCTACAAGGTCATGTAAATTAAAAGGCAACACTGTAGTGACTGTACGAGAAATTTATTAGGATTCGTAATCGGCATAAAAATTCCAAATCGAATACAATCAGCGAATAATTTTGATATAATATTACAAATAATTTATGTCATGCATTAATGGAAATTGCAATTCTGAAACGGATGCACCGAAAGATCTTTTTCTCCTTCTAAACCTGAAATATGATTCCATCCTTAACCTGACGACCTGATTTTACCAACCAACAAACAAAGGGAATTGAAATGACAATGGACAGTTGGCACAAGTTTAATGAAAGCCTTTCTAGTGCAAAAAAAGAGAAAATACATCATTAAAGAAAATTATTCCTGTCTTAAATATTTTCTTTTTTCAGTGCTTTGAAAATTGAACAAGTAAATTATATTTTTCGCAGCTTTCCAATGGTATGCGACAAAAACCTATTCTCCCTTTAGAAAATGTAAGAAGCTTTTATACTATATGTCTTTAACCTTTCCTTTGTTCAATCCATTGTTTTTACGTCCCCGTGAATTAATAGTTGGGAAAACATTGTAGAAAAAGAAGAAATTGCTTGTGACAAGCAATTTCTTCTTTTTCCACGGTTTTTTCTACCTTACTGAATTGTTTGTCTGCAAAACCTTTGAATATGGATAGGTCTAAAATTTTGCAAAACGGGAATTTGTTAAGTAATAAATAGGTACTTAATAATTAGGAAAAGTATTTTTTGCAAAGAAATTCTCTAACCTGATTAACCAACCCATTATCATACACTCCCGCATTCAAAACTCACTCAAAAATAGTTTAGGAAAACATTTTGAAGGAAAGAGAAAGCGTTGATTTCCCCTTTCCTTACAATGTTTTTTCTACCTTTTTTGGTATCTATTTTTCAATTGCAATACTACTTGATATCTCGAATTTGGACAAGTTTACTGTTTTGTCGTCTGGTTATGGAAAATCGATTATATTGCTATCATTATACATGTACAACTATTAGTAACTAAACATTTTTAGGTATCAGTGAAAACTAACATAAGTGTTTAAAATAATATATGACTTTATAAATGTTATGCACCTACCATCCTTTATACTTGTACAGCCGTTGGCAAAACATAAAGCTTTCTTCGAGTGGCATCAGTCGTGAATATAAATACTTTTTGTGTATATTGATGTTCATTACAATATTCAGGAAGTAATAATTTGTATAAACCAACGGCGATAACTTGACACGTGATGAAGACCGAATTTCGTCTGCGCTCACATAATGCAGGTTAACCCTTGTCACGCTGAACCCGGAATATTCCTGTTTTACCAGGAAGTATAGACAAAGATCAGACTGCACATAAGTGAAGTCTGATCTTAGTCTACACCTCCTACTTGTCCATTTAGAGCAAGGATTGCTTACAAGATAAACTTTCAAAACAGATATCAACACACACTAGTCGTTGCAGTCTTTTCGGCTCTTTGATTTTAATGCAATTCTAAAGAGAATTTTTATTCAGCATGACAAAATTTAAAACGTCAACGTCTGCTAACTTATAAACCGATAACATTAGCCAAGTGACCGAAAGCAGCCGATTGGTCTAAACAACACAGTCGCCAATGTTATGGTTTTGCAGGGTTTTGTAGATTTCTGTTTGTAAACAAGTGACAGTTTATCTCCGTTGAAGTATACACATTTTGATTCGACATTCATTTTATTCACGACGTCATAGCCACTCAAACTCAGGGCTAAAACCATCCTTCTTGCAAAACATGTATATGATTATCGCTTTTACGAATCACAAGTTACAATTTACTACAATCTCTAATCTTAACAAACAAAATCAAGCACTGACCAAAACCGCTTCTTGTTGAAGCAAAAAATAAGCACTATTTACAATTTTGTCATTTTCTTAACTATCTTGACTTTCATGTTTCTTCACATATTGCCCAGGAACAAAAAATTCGGCGTCTATCACAGAGCGCGTCATGCATTCGTTCCGGTGGCAGCATTGTCAATCGCTAATTTCATATTCAATGACGTCATTCGTGGCGTAATCGAAGAAAACATTACAGGTGTCTACATAAGAAGGCGATCCGTATCATAAAACGAACGTGATTTTTCAATGATT
This sequence comes from Fragum fragum, assembly GCA_946902895.1. NCBI lineage: Eukaryota > Metazoa > Mollusca > Bivalvia > Cardiida > Cardiidae > Fragum > Fragum fragum. The sequence goes on from OX336370.1 coordinate 46,438,003, forward strand.
AATACTTAGAGGAATTTTGATTAAATGAAATTATCAAATATATAAAGTTACAACATTCAAACCCATCTTACTGTAATCAACAAAATCAAAATCTATAATCGATTATACAAATTTGATTTTATTTTTCGGTAAACAATATGTTTCACTTCATACCTGAAATAACATACTTGAAGCTCATACTACAAAATAAAATCTAATGAGTACCGAAGAGAAGAATACACAGTTTCACAGAAAATGGCTGCATTTTAACCGGAAGTCATCTTTCTACAATTTAGATCCACGTGGTGTGTCCGAATGTCACGTAAGCAAATTCAGAATCAAAACGGGAGATTTTGATTACGTCATGCATGCTTACTGATATCGGAAAGTGTCCACATAAAATCACATGGCATTATCTTCGACGAACAGCTTTCATATTCGAAAGACAGGGGATCTAACTCTACATTGTTATTTACCTACGTAAGGAACAAGATGGGGTTGAGTACCCACAGTTAACGAACATGAACAACATACAAGTTTCATTCCATCCTGAGACAGTTTGATTGAAAAAAGGGCAAGTACATGATGTAAAACTTTAAAAATTACTATTGAATTGTTTTCCTGAGGTTAAAATAATGTGCTATTTTACAACAAATATCTTTTCTAGAGATTGAAGAAACTCTAGATATGATGTTTTGGGGAGATTAACCCATTCCAACTTAATCCCTCCTTTTTACGCCCCTCAACAAAAAAGCTTTGGAAAACATTGTGGAAAATGATGAAATTGCTTGGATCAAGCAATTTCTTCATTATTCACAAAGTTTTCTATCCCAAAAAACGAAAAAAAATTCAAAATTCCATCAACTTGAAATTGTCGTCTGCAGCTCCTTTGAATTTGGACTAGTCTAAAATGTTGCTGTGTTGGAATTGGTTAATAAAGAAGTAGAGGTATCAATGTTTTGAGCTAGTTACAGTAGGCTAGACCTTTTTGTTGTTTACAAGTTATTCTCCTCTGAAAAAGATATTTCATAAACCGAAGATTATTATTGGGCCAAATGGTCTATAAAATGCGACATTAGTTCGATAATACCAATTTGAAATATGTCTTATCCTTTTGGGAAATCAACAAAGCGTTGTATTCGGCTCTTAAAATAAACCAGACTTCCATGTCAGAGGCAATGGTGACAATCATTGCTGTTCCCGAGTCTTTCTGCGTTTCGAAAGTTAACATTTGCGATTTTCTCTATGATTTTTTTTGGTGAGACGATTCTAATAAGAGAGACGATTCTAATGAGTCCCAACGACATATGATGCGAGAATCTGTTACAGATTGAGTAAACAATCGAATCAATCCTTTATAATGTTTCACAGAAATATGTTTTAATCGACCATTTTCTTAAGCGACCTCTTTTTATGCGTCAAATGAGTGGTCGCTTAATACTAGATTTTGAGGTCGCTTAAGAGATGGTCGCTCAACACTTTTTGCCAAAGATATGAAAGATTGGTCCTATTGCATAAATAAACTATTACAGAATTCTCGCTTAATCCTGTGATGTTGGGACTCATTAAAATCGTCTCATTGAGGCGATTTTAATTAGTTCCAACAATAGAGGATTTAGATGCGACTTTACTTTTTAACAAAATGCCTTCACCCCATCAGAGTTTTTGTTATATAAAAAGGGATTTCGATCATGTTCGCTTAATAGACGTGGTCGCTTAATAGAAGTGGTCACTCGAGAAAGATCTACTATATTACCACTTCCCTATGAGTATGAAATAATTAGGCTACAGGGGAGGGGGTTCAAAAGGACCCCGAACCCCCTCTAAATCCGTCACTGGATTCTACAGACACGCCATAAAAGATCAATACCAAAGGGTGTGTCACCAAATGTGCCATAAACTGCTCATCTTTTCTTATTAGTAAAACCGGAGCTAACATCGACGTTGCCTTGGCAACGCGTCATTATCATCTCCGGGGGTCAAATTCTCACACGATTTCCTTTCTCCGGTTTTGCGATTCCCCAACGATACTCAAATAATTCAATAATAATACACAAACTCTTTGAAAACAACATATCTCAATGAAAAATATAGCATTTCACAAACAGCATGGAATACATATTTTGACATATTTATATTGAACAAAAGTGTTTAATAATAATACCTTTGTGAAAAATAAAAAGCATAGAGTAATTCATATTTTGACATATTCCGATAAAACACAAGAATTCAATAACAAAAGCATTCGCAGACAAAATTTGAGAAATATTACAATTACAGGGATCTTTTTTTTAAAGGGAGGGGTCGTATCATGTCGGTGAGACACCAAGTAATTTTTGTAGCCTGCTCATGTTTGGAGAGATCAAGATGTTCGAAAGGCTCATGTTGCGTGTAGACAATGCAAATTGAAGGAAGTCTTTCAAGATGAAAACACTTCTTTATGAATGTTCAATTCCTCGGTGAGCGACCAAAATATCGTAAATACAGCTTTATTCAAGCTGTATTTACGATATATTGGTCGCCCACCAATGCATTGCATTTCCGCCGCTAACTTCAAAATTTTCGATATTCGGTGAAATTTGGTGACCCAAGATTGTTCGATTAAAATCTTTTCGAGGACACCATTCCCCATGGCCTAGTTAGAACAACCTATATTAATGCCATAAAGTGTCTTCTGTAATCTGAAACCAATGCACTGAAAAAATAAAGGCAATACAAGGACAAAAAATCAATTAACACTTTCCAACACAATCCCGTATCTTGAATAAGGCTTTTCGAGAACGATGAGGAAAATATTTGTTAGTTAACCCATTCCCACTCAATCCCTCATTTTTACGCCCCTCAACAAAAAAGCTTTGGAAAACATTGTGGAAAATGAAGAAATTGCTTGGATCAAGCAATTTCTTCATTATCCACAATGTTTTCTATCCAAAAAGACGAAATTTTTTAAAATTCCATCAACTTGAAATTGTCGTCTGCAGCTCCTTTCAATTTGGACCGGTCTAAAATCCCACTGTGTTGGAATGGGTTAATATAGGGGTGACTATATGGGCTCAATCTTGATAAAACTTGGCCTGGATGTTTGCTTGGTCATTAACCCTTTCCTGTTTTTAAAAATTTTACACCAGTACAAATTGAAAGAAGTTGCAGACGACAAATAAAAGTGAATGTAATTTGAGAAGCAACTGATCTGTAGGGTAGAAAATAGTGGGGGAAAAGAAGAAATTGCTTGTTTCAAGCAATTTCTTCATTTCCCACAATATTTTCTTAAGTATAGAATCAATAGGACGTAAAAACAAGTGATTGTGCAGGAAAGGGTTAAGATAATCCCTATCAGGCCAATATATTCATAGTTTAAACATTTGATTGGATACCACGGGAAAAGTTGCCTGAATGGCAATTCCTTTGTTTACGCACTAGGGGCTACAAATATGTGTTAAGTTTGATGAAACTTGGTCAGCATGTTTTTTTACAGGTCATAAATACGAGCCCTATCGCAAATGCGAACATTCCATTTGAGCGCATGCGTGACAATTTCAACCATTGCACATGTGCGCGAAGTAAAGACTTAGATCAGCCTGTGCATCCGCACAGTCTGATCAGAGTCTTCACTCTGCACTCTGTAGATAGATACTGACCCAAAGCTTCTTTTAACAATCAGCGAATGTTCTAATTGTCCCGAATGGCTGTCCAGGGTGCTCAATATGTGCGAGTCACGCACACGCGAAATGGTTGGAAATGTCACGCATAGACTCATATGAAAACACAATAAAAGTGGCATAAATGACAATTCCTTTGTACACCCTCTACGGGCTACAATTTTGGCTCAATTTTAATGAAACTTGGTCAGAATAATGGATATTAGATAAACGCTATTGGAAAACAGAATATTCTAATCGAAAAGACAAGAAAAATAGCCTTAGGGACAATTTTCGCTCTAGTGCTTACATATTTGAACCAATCGCAATAAAACTTGCCCAGAATGTTTGTTATGTAACAAAGATGAACCCTATCGATACACGAACATTCCGTGTGACTCGGAAAGGGACCTCAATAATAACTCATTAGGATACCCTCCAGTGGGCCACAAAATGAGCTAAATTTTTATGAAATTTAGTCAGAATGTTTGACCAGGTATAATGAAACCCTTGGAAGGAGAGCAAATGGAAGTCACAGGAAAAGGCACCACTATGCCAAGTTCCTCGTTTTAGTCATGGGCCACAAATTTGGTTTAATCATAATGAAACTTGGTCAGAATGTTTGTCTCGTTATAAAGATAAATCCTGAAGGAAAATGGTAAAACACGAACTGAAAAGACGAGAAAAGGGGCATAAATGACGATTATTCTAACGTTTACACCCTTGGGTCTATATTTCTTAATTTGATAAAACTTTGTCCGAATTTTAATCAGTTTTTACGGTTGAATCTTGAAAAAGCTGGGTACAGTTCATGTGAAAATACGAAGAATGGGGAATTAATGACAATGTGTACACTCTTAGGGTCACTATTCATGGTCAATCTTGATGAAACATAATTATCAAGTGAGCGATTTAGGACCACCATGATCTTCACTACGTGCACTGCTTTGTATGGCTACCTGAATGGACTGCATTCAAATCGAAAAGAACTTCTTCAATGTCATGTTTTAACTCCTCATTTACTTTAACATGGCTTGTTTATAATGATAACATCTGGCAAGAAGATGACTCAACAAAAGAAGGATTTGCTAGCTTACAGTACTTTCAGAACTTTTGTTTTTTTATATAACGTGGCAAACGCTAACATGCTGTACAGTTATTGCTAAATAATTTTGACTGACTTGCACTGTTTTCGAATAATTTCAAACGTTCCACGTCAGTTAATTTTATGGGTCGGGCCCCTTTCATTTCTTGCTATGAATAATCCCTAATATTCAAATCATTACGAAATAAAAAGTAACTGAACTGGATGACGGATCGCGACTGTAAATAAAAAAACGATTGATAAATCCAAATTATCGATTTAGCCAGGATATGAGATGTTGCCTCCGCCATTCTTTCAGCATTTTTATAGGTTTGCCGACTTGACCAATTCCCATACAATCCCGCTTTTCACGCCACTCAAAGACAAAAGCTTGGGAAAACATTGTGAAAAATGAAGACATTGCTTGTGACAAGCGATTTCTTCATTATCAACAATGTTTTCAAACAAGAAAGACAAAGATTCTTAAAATTCGACCAGATAGAAATGTCTCCTGCAACCTCTATCAATTAGGACAAGTCCAAAGTTTGAACCGATTAAACGTCGTAACTACATCTTATTAAAGCTGTAAGATACGCACATACTAGTTTTTGAGAGACAGTGGTAAACGTTTGACAGACGGTTATATCGCCATGTCAAAAGAAAGTTAGTCAGAGCAACCAAAAATAGTATGTTTTTGAACATTGCGTCTCTGCTGTAAAAATACTGTTTGGCACAACCAAATGGCAATTTCTCAAAAACTTTACTGTACATTCATTAACAATAATCATATATTTCGAACGAGTATCATGCCTCAGCCAAACATTGACAATCAAGATTTTTTTCGACCCTTAGATACTACATCCAACAAAATATTGTGGGGTATGTATAGAGCTTAACCCTTTCCTGTTTGACAGATTTAATTTAAAAAAATCGAGGGAAGAAATTCAGTAGGGTGAGAATATTGTCGAAAAGAAGAAATTGATTTTAAAAAGCAATTTCTTCTTTTTCTACAGTATTTTCTTTGTAATAAATTCACAGGGACAATAAACCAGGGATTGAATAGGAAAGGGTTAAAACGTCCGATTGCTATCATGTTTTCCTTATTGCCCTTTATGAGAGTCTTCTATATTTAGCTAGCAAAGCGCCAGCTTTAATAGCTTAAGTTAACAGACAAAATTTTAAGGTCTTCTCAAAGTTCAAAAAGTGCAAACTGCCACTGGAGGCTTAACCACTATATCCATTGAATGCCTATGCAATAGAAAGTAGTTCTTATGTATTTAAAGAATATATCAAATTCTATTCAAATTGAAGAGAACTCTTTCAAAAGCATGATATTTAACCGATTTCCACTCGATTCCGCTTTTTAAGCATCTCAAGAAAATTACTTTGAAAATCCACAATTTTTTCTAACCATCATTTTCTAAATTCAACCAGTTTGTAATTCTTTAAATTTTACATTTGGACAAGTCTAAGATTTTGACAAGATGAAATGTGTTAACTCCTGGGATGCTTTAACCTTGTTTGTTTATAATGATAGCAAAGAAGATTACTGAACAAAACTATGCTCTGCTAGCTTTACGGTACTTTTAGTACTGTGATTTTAAACCAGAGTTCGTTCAAAGCTTATGAACTTGGCTACATACATATCAACATTTACAAATGAAGGACACAAATAATAGTTGGTGTTGGGAGTTTTTTCCATGCAATTTACAGACATTTTCCGATTAAAGCCAAATACCATTTAGGGCCAATTCTTTAATTAACGCTGCTAAGTTTAGTATATCATTGTTTCTATAAGAATCCTTAACAATTTGTAAAATCGTTTGTTGAGATGGACTAAAGAAATTACATGTAAGATAACGGCGATTTAAAAAGCAGAAATTTCTTTCAAAAGATAGCATTTTCTTGTTTGTTCACTCTGTATCTAAACCAAAATTTTACGGATTATGCTTATCTTAAATAAAAATAAAGAGAACATTTTTGTTTCCTTTGATTAAGGTACGAACCTAAAACTCAATCACACTGTATGAATACCCGAAGCCTGTTGAAAAATATTTGAATTCGGAGTTTGCGTTTTCAAAAGTTTTAACCCACTACTGGACGACAAAACTTTAGACTGGTCCAAATTAAAAGAAATTACTGACGATATTTCAAAGTGGGCTAAAGTTGGAAAGTAAGTGCAGAACACGAAAAAGAAAAACATTTAGGGAAAAAGAGAAATTGCTTGTTAAAAGCAATTTCACCTTTCCCCACAAAGTTTTCCTTGTTTGTATTTCTACAGGGCGTCAGAAAGCGTCATCTTTTGGTTAGTGGTTAACCCCAGGCCATGAATATAAGGTGGTTGAATCGATATTGTTTCATAAAATTTGTTGGTTTTTTATGTGGTTATTTGATTATTCTCCTTCAAAAAATGTGAAATTGCCCAATTTGATGCAATGTGCACTAATAAGGCTTCTCTTCTAAAATATGAAGTTTCTATGCTTTCATGTTTGAGCACCTATCCATAAAAGTCATAAAAATACTTTAAACTATCCTACACTTGAGGAGAACAGTAAAGTATTTCCTTTTTTTCTGTTTCCAAGTGACCGATTTTGTATATAAATCATATATTGAATGCTAGGACAAAAATATTAAAATAGTCGCTGTTTAACTTTTTTCACATAAAAATATCGACACAGTATCTCTGTTCAAAAATAATAATACAATTAATCTTGATTCAAAGCTTAGTATCAAACAAAGAAATTCTAAAATAACAATAACTTACGAAGAAAATTGTACAAAATTGTTCATTCCTTAACTTTTATTACCCCTTTTAAAAATACTTAAAAATATTCAAAGGAATTCTACAGGGTTGGGCTTGAAATTACCGCTGTTACGTGTACAAGTATGATTAGCTTGTAACAGTTGTTTATACAATGTGGTGCAACTCTTATATTTACATTGTATAAACATTTTTTACAAGTTTCAAATCTACGTCATTTTAATTCTTGTCATGCCGAACCCGGAATATTACTGTTTTGGCAGGAGATAAAGACAAAGATCAGCCTGCACATATGTGCAGGCTGATCTTTTGTCTACACCACCTGTTGTCCCTTCCCAGGAAGAGTTGTTAATATTATGATTTATAAAAGAAATAGTGGCTCACAACTAGTGCTTCCAGTGCCTTCAGCCCTTTGGTTTGACTAAAATTTTATTCAGCATTACAAGGATTAGAAAGTTGAAAGTAATGTCCCTTATTATCAGTACTAACTAGATTGCATGAGTACAATTTTGAAATATATATATAAAATGTTCACCTGTGTCGATGACTTAAGAAGCAAAAAAGATATTTCGGCCATAAGTGACCCATAACCGAATCCTTGTCTTAACCCATTCCAACTCAGTGACGCTTTTAGACGCCCCCCAAAGCTTTGGAAAACATTGTGGAAAATGAAGAAATTGCTTGTTGCAAGCAATTTCTTCATTTTCCACACTGTTTTCTACCCAGAAAGTTGAAAAGATTCAAAATTCCATAAACTTTAAATTGTCGTCTGCAACTTCTTTCAATTTGGGCCAGTTTAAAATTTTGTCGTCTGGTAATGGGTTAAGAATTCAAAGACATTGTTACAAAGTTCCAAGACATTTGTGCCATAACAGTAGCATGTACATTGCAAGGAAGGGTTTTCCAAGATTTATCTTAATAATTTGGCCAAAAGGACCAAATTTATACCCTGGCTAAGAATAAGAGACAAACATTATGACCCACTGTAGAGATAATCAAATAAAAAATGTGCCCTCTAAGAGAGCCCTCGGTGATTTCTTTGGATTTAAGAAATGAAGATAATATTTTGTTTTTTCGTGGCAGTATGAACTGAAAAAAACTAATCACACTGTATGAATACGCGAAGCGGATTCATACATAAGTGTGATTAGGTTTTTCGGTTCATACCTCCTATAAAACAAAACAAAAAAAAATATTCTCTTCATTTCTTATAATTTAATAGCATCGAGCGAAAAAGCAAATATTTTACAAATTTTGATAACTTTTTGTATGGGACTATTCTGTGCGGAAGCATACAAAATCGCTGCGTGCTCAAAATTTTGTTCATAGGGTTATGAATAATTTTCTTTCGACCAATCAGAACGCCCGTTTTAGATAGACGAAAGTAAAAATTAAATTATTTGACCTTGATATCTAGCTTTTGACCCCATGTAATCCAAAATCGCTCTTGACTAAGGGTATTTGATTTTCGAGGGGATTAACGATTCACTTATTTAACCCATTCAAATCCAGCCCACATATGACGCATCGAAGAAAATAGAAGTAAAATCCTTTGTGGGCAGAGGAGAAATTGCCTGTTGCAAGCATTACCTCCTTTCCCCACACCGATTTAACACTTCTAATCGAATTTCCCCTGAATTATCATTATTTTTGTCATTCAGCAATGAATTAACCCGTTTAAAGCTTTAAGCTTTCTCGTAAATGATTACAGTCAATGTTGATCAAGCCACCAACACTGTTAAGCGGCCACCCTCATTAAGCAACCTGAACCATAATTTCGTCCCAGAAAGCAAAACCTCTTAAGAAGTTGACGTACTCGAAAATTATCGTAAATAATAATATGCTCTTATGTGTTCTAACTATATAGGATTAAGTGCAAGTTCTGTAGTAATTTAAGTGAGCAAGCGAATCGACTCTTAATATATATATTTACATATTATAAAAAAGTGTATCAACCCACACAATCCCTCCTTTTCACGCCCCTCAAGACAAAGGCTATGGAAAATATTGTGGAAAATGAAGAAATTGTTTGTATTCCTACATTGTCCACAGTATCTTCTTCCCAAAAGACGAAAGAATTTAAAATTCCGTCACCTTGAAATTGTCGTCTACAGCTTGTTTGAATTTGGACCAGTCTAAAATCGTCTTGTTTTTGGGAATGGATTAAGCGACCATTCTCTTCATGGACAGTTTTTACCGTCAAATCGCTTATTAAAAGTCTTACAGTACTTACTGTCGCGATCTTCAGTTGCATACCAATTTCATTTAACCCATTACCAGACGGCAAAATTTTAGACTGGCCCAAATTGAAAGAAGTTGCAGACGACAATTTAAAGTTTATGGAATCTTTGATTTTTCCACTTTCTGTGAAGAAAACATTGTAAAAAATGAAGAAATTGCTTATAACAAGCAATTTCTTCATTTCCACAATGTTTTCCAAAGCTTTTTTTTCTTGGGGGCGTCTAAAAGTGTCACTGAGTGGGAATGGGTTAAAACATTGTTGGAAAGTACAATCAATTTGATAATATGCTAATTGTGAATCACCAGTACTCGAACGAAAGGCAGGTGCACCTTTTGTAAATGGAGGAATAGAAAATACAAATACAGTAACTCGCCGGTGAGGTTACAATATTTTCATCGCGCATCGAGGAATAGTTATCATCTTGACACAAGGTTTTCATAAAGAAAGAAAAAAAAGTTCAACCCCAATATTTTAAATTACTGAATCGTTGCCAATTTTTGTAGGACGTATTTATAAAACCCCGTTTTATCTCCAACTATTGAAGGGCTTCAAAGATAGGAAAACCAATTTTTGTTAAATTCATGACGCGTTTCAAAACGTAACTGTTTATTCTTTACGTTTTCAATTGATTTTATGGCCGCATGTTGAAATTAAAGGGAACGGGTAGTTCCATTTAGGCTTAACCCTTTCCTGATTAATTCCTGCAAGCAATTTCTTCTTTTTCTACCGTGAATACTTTCTACCTTACTAAATAGTTATTTTTCAATTAAAACCAACTTTAAATATTCGTCTGCAAAACCTTTCATTCGGGTGGGTCTAAAATTTTGCATAACAGGAAAAGATTAATCCAAGATGAAATTGCAAGACTAGGTATGATTATTAAATCATACTGAACAAACGTCAAGGGTTGGACTAGCTCTATTTGCATAGTAAAGACTACTGGGCCCGCCCATTGGCTCCGATTCGATACTAAACGGCGTTATTTTGCAAAGTCTATGGCCAGTAACTGTTAAATCGTTGGTTCTCGACCTAACCGTCATAACTTAAGCTTGAATAAGCTGTGGTTACGACGTTTAACCCATTACCACGCGACCTAATTTTGGACTCGTCAAAATTTGAAAGGAGTTGCAGACAACGTTATAAAATGTATGAAATTTTAGATTTTTTATCTTTCTGGATAGAAAACATTGTGAAAAAATGAAGAAATTGCTTGTTGCAAGCAATTTCTTCTTTTTACACAATGTTTTCGCAAATGATTATCTTTAGGGGCATCAAATGCGTAATTTTGTGGGAATGGGTTAATTCAAAAAAAAAAAAAAAAAAAAAACAAACAAAAAAACAAAAAAAACCAAACATACAAACCGAGAATGCTTCCTAAAAATGTCGGAGCTCAAATTTTACTTCCGGTATAAAAGCATAATTTGATTGATGGATTGATTCTTTGGTTGACATCCGCGATTGGTCAATTGCTGAAAACAAATCAGAAGCTTTAACTTTAACTTTACACAAAGATCTTACCATGTTCACGCTGATACAAAACGTAGTAGGCGACCAATTAATGGACGGCCAAAAGGTGGTCGCTTAATAGAAATGATTCGTTTCATACTCTTTTTGGATAATGTAATATCAATGTGCTAGCAAACAAACATTACTACTGAACTCTAACTTTATCCAGTGTTGTTGGAACTCATTTGAATTGTTTCATTGAGACGACTCCAAAGGTTTCGAACATCATAGGGTTTAGAAAAAACTTATCAAATGCGTCAACCTCTCAAGAGCTGTTGCATTTTGGAAAGAGCATTTTGGTATGGCCGCTTAATGGAGGTGGTCGCTGAATAGAGATGGTCGTTTCAGCAAGACTGACTGAAATGTAAACCTTTTGAACAATGAATTATCTTCTAAACCGAGATTCAAAATGGATCTTTTTCAGAATTTTGAAAAAGACAAAAATGAGTACATGATGGTCCCCGAAATTGCAACTTGAAAAATAGTCAATAATTACTTAAAATTGTATGTTAAATAAATACAGAACGAAACGAAAGGCTTGGCTTTTCCAGGTCGAATCCAGTCCGTCGACTGGGCACAAAGTTTATCAAACTGTCCAGACAAAAGCTCATGTAAAAAAGGGGGCTGTTAACTTAACAGTAATTCCAAAGTTATTCTAAAACCGGGAATGTGGAATTAAAATACCCGACATGTCTAAAAAGTCTTTTCCACTTTTGGGATAATGACTTTTTTAAGGTCATTTGTTCGGGGACAAGCAAATACCAAGACAAATCTTGAAATGGTACAATATTATAGATCTCAAAGAAAGGTCGTTATATGTCGGAAAATTATCATATCTGCGACTTAAGGTTGAAAAAATATTGCGCATCATGAGGATAACGCTGGGTCGTAGCATTTTTCCTGTTAACGACAATGTTCTCAAAAAATTAATTTCTTTACTTCGTTTGTGAACAAGTATAGTATAAATCTTAAGAATTAAATTTGTCTTGCTTTTCTGGGGACAAGTGGGGAAAATAAGTATTTCCACACCACTGGACTACTAAAGCCAAATTTTCATACAGTAAAAATATCAAGATTGTTGTTGTTGTTTGATTTCGAAGCTTTTATCAATGTCATTAAAATCACTCGAACGTAACGTCGTCAGCAAATGCTTTTTTTATCTGAAACTTGACCTATCTAAAAACTTAGATTTTAATTTTAATTTTGACATCTTATAAAGATTGAATAAATACAATAGTTCTTACAACTCCAAGAGCTTATCATCACCAGGCGACAAACTTTAGACTGGCCAACTCTTGTTTGTTTAATCCATTACCAGACAGGTCCAAATTCAAAGAAATTACAGACCACAAATATTCGATTAGTGAAACTTTTAAAATCTTCGTTTTTAGGACCAGAAAAAATTGTTGATAATGAAGAAATTGCTTATAACCAGGTATTTCTTCATTTTCTAAAATGTTTTCCTGCGCTTTTTTCCTTTGGGGCGTCAAAAAGCGTAATTGTGTGGGAATAGGTTAAAAATAGTATAGGCCTATGTATCTGTTTGCAAATGTTATATATAATCGATGTCAAACTTCTGAGTGTTACTTTAGCTGATCTAACAAAATTTAGGAATTACTGAATTATCTCAATCAAAATATACTTGTTATAATGATAATAAATTATACTAGCTCTATTTTCATATTACCAAATCTATAGGAACTTCTTGGTCTCCCTTTGTCTTCGTTCATAGTCCAGTAATTCTTTTGACTTTATACCACCCGCTTCCATGGAGGGGCACCAGGTACCGAAAAACTTGTCAAAATAGTTGAAAAATGGCTGGAAGTTAGTTTGAGGCTTCAAATGATGCATATCGTGCTTTGGGGAGCCGCCGACCAAACCGAAGGGAACCAGGTGATTAAGGGTGAATGGGAAATCGAACCCAATATGCGCCTCGACGCTGATTCCGATGGAAACCAGCATGTAACTCCAGATCGTGATTGGATGACATTTGAAAAACCACGTGTTTGTGGTGGCCAGGAATCCGACAGTTATTAGCTCCCATGGGTGGAGGTACTGTGTGACCCAACAAAATGGCGAATGATAGCGATGGTGCAGAGCGTGCACTCGTTTGTACAGGAATCTAATTTTGTGGTGGGTTGCATGCCACACGTAATACTGGAAATCGAAAATTACTATGGCCGCGAGCTGTTGCCAAAAGAATTCGAAAAGCGTAGGGGCAAGAGTAGGAAGCGGGGTCGCTGGGGTCCAGACCCACTGCGCAGTCGCAGCCGGAAGAACATACAACACATGGTTCCAGAATGTAAGCACCAGGGTGTCCCGGACTTGAGCAGGTGTCACCTCAAGATTTGACTGAATTTTGTATTTTTGAATCCATGTCCATTTCTTGCCCCATAAATCCGTTATCATAAAGGGTGTGCATAAACTAAAGTAGAAAGTCACGGAGAGAAAAACAGGAAAAAGAGGTGATGAAAAGTATTCTTCTCGACCGAGACGCAAGTCCCAGATCGGCTGCAAGAGACGGTCGCTTTCCGGTGCATCGGCGTGGCTGATGTTGACATTTGATTCGTCTCGTGTTTTAGTCTCAACCAATTCTTTAATGGCGGCAGGGATGCTGGCGAATTTCACTATACTGGTAATCACATCGAAAAAATCTGAACTCATTGTTTATTTGTCCCGCACACCCTTTGTTGAAATTTAGAATTAAATCCAAAGAATAAAAGTTAATGCTCCTTGTTCAGTTCGCTTTTCATTTAAAGCCTTTCACGCCGATACACCGGTATTTTATTAAACAACACTGCACCTCATTTTATCCTTCCTCTGAAGTATCAATAAGCTGTTATCAGTGACGTCATCTGTGAATAATGGGCCCTCGAGAGGTGAAGGCAAAATTTCCAATACTGCCTGTCGTCTACAGCGCTGAATGTAAAGAAATGATTAGTATGATATTTCCCCCCTTGCACGTTAAGATTGTAATTGTTTGCATAGGGGCGAAAAGATAATAGTAATAATAATAATAAAAAAAAAACTAGCTAGAGTGATTAATCTCTAGGAAGTGGCTATTTGCATGAAAAAAACATTGATTCAGGGCTCCAGAGAAGAGAGGAGGAATTGGCAATCTATACTGTCGGTGCTAGAATCGCATTGATAAATTAGTAAAGTGTCATTCACGGTAGAAACATGAGAAAAGGAGAAATTGCTAAGCGGCTAAACAATTGCTTTTTCACTGAAATAATTTCTTCGAGGTGGAAAAATCAGGATAGAGTTGTAATTGGTTAACCCTAACTAGACAGATAAAATCCAGACTGGTCCAAATTGAAAGAAGTTGCCAACGACATTTAAAATTGCGCGAAAATAATTGCCAAATATGGTAAACAAAAAATTCGTGAGAAAGGGAGATATTGCTTGTAACAAGCGAATTCGCCTTTCCCCCAAAGTGTCCTATGTTAATATTGCTGGAGGGCGTTCAAACGCTTCATTCTGGGGATTTATGGCGCATCGACAGCTCGGGTCATTAAGCGCGCTAAAAACGAATAACGAATTTCTACACGCCCGGTAATCTCGGGCTCCATCTCTTTTTGGAGAACAGTGCAAAATGGAGACAATGATACTTCCGATATGGAGCCAAGGACCGGAACTGAACAGAAAAGGTAAATAAAACAGTGCACCTCGCGCACAATTTGATCTCCTATTAACCTATTATACATTTTCCCAAAACGTCCAGAGTTTCAAACCACATAGAAATGATTATATTATCCGTTGGCGGTGATATATTTCAAAAATAATTCCGTTTGTGAATAGAAACTTGAATCAAAGTTTGGACATCGAACCCGATCAAAAACGAAAATGCGTGTTGAAATCGTTCAAATCCATGTAATTAACAGTTCTGAAAGGTTTAAGCGGGATGTCTGTGAAATGAATGATAACGTTTTGATATACAATAATGTTACCACAAAGAACTGCGTTTTTGCTACCCCTTTTTCGGATTTTCTTAGATGAGAAGGAGACCAGGATGCGGTGCTTGAGACAAGATTCAGAGGGAGAGGCGATGCATATAAAAGAATACAGTGAATGATTTTCTAGGATTGTAACTTTATGCATATTACAGGACACTTTTTCTTTCCCTTTTACACAGTAAATGTGTCTCTCAGACTCTCTAGAACAGCCATATTTATATCTGGTCTATATATTTCTCCTTTCTCCAAACTGACTTACCGGGCCACAATGGTGAATATAAAGTGAGCGCGTAATAATTTTTGTAAATCTATTCTAACGAAACATTATCAAAGAAAAACAAATAGCTAATTTGAGAATTCAGGTCATCACAAAATTTGAAAAATACGCTAGGTTCTTAGAAATATGTATAGCGGAAGGAGTTCAGATCTGCAATAAACGGACGTTCTGTGCCTTATACGTTGTAAAAGCTCTATAACAACACCGGTGGTTTATTAGAATTTTCACACTTCTTTAAAAAGGGGTGGGTGTTAATTACAGGCTACAGATGTTAAGACGGAAAAAAGAGGGGCGAAGATTTACTTCGACTGCAAAGAGCATATGGTTCATGTACAGTATACATAGTATACAGTTAGTAACATCGTGAAATTGACATTTACATCGATCAAAACCATTCAAAATCACTCACGCAGCGCTCCAATCATTCATTCCAAACACTCACTCAAACAATAAAAACGCTCAAAATAGTTCAAAAACATTTAACAACCGTCCAAAATGCGCAGCATTTCATTCAAAACGATAACAATTTTCCACAAGTTTTACTGGCAGCTGTGGGTTTTAAAGCGTCTGAGGTAAAAATATCGCAAATTGGACGAAATTAGCGATCTTGGATTACATACTTTTAATTTCATTCAAAACTCGCTCCTCCCACTCATTCAATTTCATTCCGAAATCATTCGCAAATCATCCAAAATTTGTCAATTTCACGGTGTTTTAACTTAAGCAGTGAAGTTTTTTACCTTTTGACATAATCTAGGATACAGCGCCTTCTAAATATAAAGAAAAAAAAAAACTTTAAGCAAATCAATTATCTAAGCATTGAACCATCACAAAAGGGGAACATTTGGTTAAGAACAGTTACATTCGCCCTCTATTGAATTCATTGTGGCATTGATTTGTTTTGGATTGGGGTTTATTACAGGTTATAAGTTTTCCGAAAATCATACAAAAAGGGTCGGCTTTGACGTCCGAAGAGCGGCTGGGGTTACATAAGAGTATGGGGTTCTATTTGAAGTTTTACAGTACATTTATATATGCATCGCCTCTCCCTCTGAATCTTGTCTCCCGCACCGCATCCTGGTCTCCATCTCATCTGAGAAAATCCGCAAAAGGAGTAGGAAAAACGCAGTTCTTTGTGGTTACATTATTTAATATCAACACGTCATCATTCATTTCACAGTCATTGCCACTTAAATCTTTCAGAACTGTTGATTACACGGATTTGAACGAATTCAACACGCATTTTCGTGTGTGATCTGGTCCGATGTCCAAACTTTGATTCAAGTTTCTATTCACAAACGGAGTTATTTTTGAAATATATCACCGCCAACGGATAATATAATCATTTCTATGTGGTATGAAACTCTGGACGTTTTGGGAAAATGTATAATAGGTTAATAGGAGATCAAATTGTATCCGAGGTGTACTGTTTTATTTACCTTTTCTGTTCAGTTCCGGTCCTTGGCTCCTTATCGGAAGTATCATTGTCTCCATTTTGCACTGTTCTCCAAAAAGAGATGGAGCCCGAGATTACCGGGCGTGTTCTAGTTCATGTAAAATTCGATTAATAAAATTGACAAAAAGTGATAAAAATATATTGGTTGGTACGCTTTTCGACGCCCTCCAAGAAAAAAATTTGCGAAAACATTGTGAAAAATGAAGAAATTGCTTGTAATGAGCAACTTCTTCATTTTCCACAATGTTTTCTATACACAGAAAAGTGAAATAATCTAAAATTTCATAAAATTTACATTGTCGTCGGCAACTCCTTTAAATTTTTACAAGTTCAAAATTTTAACGTCTTTTAATTGATTGATGGAAGTTGACTCAATCATAAAGGCGCGTGGACCAGCGTCGGTTCTTATTACGAAGAATCGCCTAGAAACACTGATAAGGCTTGTGCTTCCCGCGGAAAACACAGGGTGTCGTGAATGTTATGAAAGTATTGTCTCCTTTATGTACCACGGCGACAAAATGCAGCTTATGTGCGCAAGATTGTGCCAAGTGTCCCCTGCAAGTAGTCTTAAACCCACCATTCGATTAAGTAAAGCGAACTTTTAACAGACAAATTTCCGTTTCTTGTAGTCGCTTTGTACGAGTTATGATTATTTTATGTTCCCACTATGAAATGGCGACGGGCATTTCCGCGTGTGAGGGTAGTGTGTGTCTGTATGGGGGGGGGATAGTGTGTGTGTTTTGGGGGATAGTGTGGGGGAGTGTGTGGGGAGATAGTTTGTATGGGGGGAATTATATTGGGGTGGGTGGGTGTATATTGTGTGGTGGTATAGTGTGTGTGTGTTGGAGGAGGATTAGTGTGTGAGTAGGTGGATTAGTAGGGATGTGTGGGGGGATAATGTGGTTGTGTTTATGTGTTTCTTGGGTTTAAATAACTGAGCGCAGCTGTTCTTCTTGCAGAGTATTAGTGTCGTGCGTATTAAAGGTTCTGTTATATACTCCCAAGTCCAAGGACACAGTTACAGGTCATCTGATAAGCAATATTGCCGAGGCATCCTTATCTGTGAATCATTTATTTATTATGAATAATTATTATCATACAGTTTTATCAATGGTGATCATCATAAATCAATATACTTTATTTGATCACAAAATGAACAAATCGATTAATCACAAGCTTTTTCTCATACATTTCTTTTGTTTCCAAATAGAAATTGTGAATATATATTAAGCTGAACTAAGCTGAAAAAATAAGAAACTCACCCTTTCAATGTCTCTTTTAGAATTCAAAACAATCAATCAACACTCTACAATGATTAATCCACCATTTAACCTAATAAAGCAACAAAATTCCAGCCAACAAGCCGTCTCAGTTGACCCACTTTTACAAAGAATTAACGTCGTTCTTTTTCATAGTTATTAAATTACATATGTCACAACTTGATTGAAATTCTGAAGTGTACGTGCACTAAAGAATATCAACCCTTTCCTGTTTTCCAATAACTTTAGACTCGTCCGAATTCAAAGAGGTAGCAGAAGACGTTTTAAAGTAAGTGCAATCCTAAAAACAGCAATCCTATTTTATAAAAAAAATATTGTGAAAAGGAAAGGAATTACTTTGTCGCAGGCAATTTCTTCCTTTTCCACAATGTTTTCTCAAGTATAATATCAAAGAGATGTTAAAATGAGGAATTGTATGGGGGAAAAACTTTACGTCATTATTTCTACAAAGCTTAGCGGAAATCAAAGTACTGAAAGTACTTTAAGCTAGCAAAGCATGGTCGAATTTAGAAAATATTTCCCTTGTTTGGTAGAAAACATTGTGGACATTGAAGAAATGGGTTAAATCACATACTTTTGACAAAGTTTGCAATATTCCTGAAATACATAAGAACTATTTTTTATGGCGTAGGCATTCCATGGATTAGGTGGTTAAGCCTCCAGTGGCAGTTTGCACTCGTTGAACTTTGAGAAGACCTCTACATTTTGTCTGTTGACTTAAGCTATCAAAGCCGACGCTTTGCTAGCCAAAAATAGATCCTACAACGGTCCGTGAAATACTTGGGAGACCAATTAACCCTTTCCCGTTTTTTTGAAATGATAGAAAGGTAAAAATTCAAATGTTTTTGCAAGAGACCATTTAAAGTCTATTTTATTTGAAAAAAAAATCATTCGGTAGGGTAGAAAATATTGCGGAAAAAGAAGAAAATGCTTGTTACAATCAATTTCTTCTTTTTCCACAATGTTTTCTCGAGTATAAAAACACAGGGACATAAAAACCAGGAATGGAACAGGAAAGGTTTACCTGTTCACTTTTGCAGGTAGTGAACTTTTACTTCCGGCATTTATATTATTTTGTGTTTTGACGACATGAACTTGCAGCTGTAGTTACGATGTTTGAGTCGCAAACCAACTAGTCAACATTTCTTTTAAAATTTCTTTTTATTTTCACATATATCTGACCATGAATCTGCGAATTAATATTGTTTGATATTTGAATCGAGCTTCTTGTCGAAGGTCGAAGGGTGAGACTCTGTCAAGTTTTTATCTATTTTTAGACGAATCGTCTAAAAATTCTGTATTTAACGAACACCGGTTTGATATCCTATTTGAATTATGACCTGAACTTTTGCGATAAATCTAAATAAGGAATTCTTCAAATTAGTCATTAACCCTTTCCTGTTTTGCATAATTTTAGATATGTCCAAACTCAAAGGTTTTGCAGACAAAATTGAAAGTGGGTTTGATTTGAAAAAAAAAAAAAAAAACACACAAAAAAAAACGGTACAGTAGGGGTAGAAAGTATTGTAAAAAAGAAGAAATTGCGTGTTACTAGCAATTTCTTCTTTTTCTATGATGTTCCCTTCACCATTTTC
Organism: Fragum fragum; assembly: GCA_946902895.1. Classification (NCBI taxonomy): domain Eukaryota; kingdom Metazoa; phylum Mollusca; class Bivalvia; order Cardiida; family Cardiidae; genus Fragum; species Fragum fragum. The sequence continues at coordinate 46,457,777 of OX336370.1, forward strand.
ACGGTAACGAAATGGTATGTCCAAAAGCAACTGTGGAAAATGAATCTGTCCTGGGTAAATTCTTATGGACTATAATGTTGACCACTCGCCTGCCCCGCCTACCTACTCCGTCAGCCCCGCCCAAAGACTCCGACAGGAAGTTCGACTTCGATTTTTATCGGCGTTATTATGCAAGATTTATGGCTAGTAACATGTAACAAAATGTAGAATCGTTGATTTGCGACCTGAACGTCGTAACAAAAGCTTGATTAAGCTGTCGCTAAACACATAAAAAAAGGCTTCACATTATTGGCGGCCAATGTTGGAGTTAAAACTTCTTTCGAGTCTAAATGAACAATTTGACTGGTTGCTTCTTTGATTGACATCCTTCGTGATTTGTCAATTGATTGTACAGATGTTTACGTTCAGGTCAACAACAGAGAACATATGGAGACAAGCATCGGTGTAAGGTCTCATTCGAAATTCCTAGGTTCGGGGGGTTTGAACCAGGGACACTTGAAACTGGAGTTTTGTGCTATACCATTAGACAGAATCCACTCTCCACCTAGATCTTCGATAACGTGTATCTTCATTAGCGGGCGATATAAACATCAAGCTGTAGCTACGACGTTTAGGTCGCCCACGAAAAGTTTTATTCTTGTTTTGTACCCAAGTTGATGATATTTTGTAAATAATGACGTCATTTAAGACAAATTGACTGATTACTGGTCCCGCCCACTAACTCCGCAGGCCACACCTGCTGACTCCGACTTCAAGCATCAAATTTATGTCCGATAGCATGCAACAAAAAATTAGATGATTGGATGGCGACTAAAACGTCATAATGGAGAGCTAAATTCAAGTTGTAGTTACGACGTTTAAGTCGCCAAACCAACGGAAAATTTTCAATAATATGTCGGCCAATGTTGGAGTTCAAATTACACTTCCGGTCGTATGAATGATTGGATTGGTCGATTGTTTCCTTGATTGGAAGCTGTGATTGGTCATTTGTCCTTGTCGGAGACGCGTGGTCCGTCAGTTCGACAAGACGGAGCTTTTTGTCAAATTGTAAAATAAGTTAACAAACAAGACCGCATATTTTCATAAGATTGGTTTATGCATATTCCTAAACGATCGTATTGACTTTAGCATGTTAACTGTAAGCGATAATAGACCAATGGCTGGCCCTAGCCACTTATTCCCTATGCTCCGCCCATTAACTCCAACAGGCATTTCCGCTTCAGTTTTTAACGTAGGTATTTTGCAAAATATATGGTCAGTAGCATAAAACGAAAGAGTAAAATGGTTGGTTGGCGACTTACATGTCCTAACTACAGCTAGAATAAGCTGTAGTTACGACGTTCAAGTCGCCAACAAAGGTACCCACAATGTTTCCCCCCTCCCCCCCCCCCCTCTCTCTCTCTCTCTCTCTTTTACGGATGTTTGTCGACGTAGTTGTTGTTTTCACCTTTTTTTCAAATAAGACTCGATATTAAGTTGTAATCTGAAATCTTTTTTTTTCAAACTCAACTCATTCCTGTTTTAGAAAATTTTAGACCTGTCCAAATTTAAAAGTTTTGCAGACGAAAATCTAAATTGGATTCAATTCGAAAAATAACCATTCAGTATGCTAGAAAATATTGAGGAAAATGAAGAAATTGCTTGTTAAAAGAAATATCTTCTTTTTCTGCAATATTTTCCCAAGTTTAAATTCAAAGGGATGTAAAAACCAAGGATTAAACAGGAAGGGGTTTAATTTTGATTTTTTGTACATGAAAACAAGAGTTAACAATCCGTTTTTAGGCTACAAGACATTAGAGTGGAAAAAGGGGAGGGGGGATCCTAGACAAACGTTCATAAACGCAATTGGGGGGGGGGGGACAAAGAGTTGTAAAGAAGGAAGAATAGCGTATGAATTGAAATTTTTCGACGATATAAATAATCCACTTTCTCTACCTCGATGACCTAATTTGAAGCAAGTCCTTCGTACCACGCGACAAATGCCCCATAATTCACCTTAATGATAAAACGCACGTGACTTACGGGAAATTATATTTTCGTTGATTAAATCGTAACTTAACAAAATTGATTATATGATGAAACTGTGTATTTGAATTAACTCCCTTCTTGAATATTTTATTTTAGTACTAGTCGGGATAAAATCGATAGTGTGCAATAATTTAGCACCAGGTTTCTATAAATAGATTTCGACTCCTCAAGATATGCGTCATATATGATCATTTGTCCATTTTTCTGTGGCGATCTGATTCAAAATTTAGTCTATAATAGATTTCTAATATTTCAGCGATAAAATTAAAGCAGGAGTTCAATCAAATAGGACGGTTTTTATACGCCTGAGTTTGAATATTGCGATTTCAAAAACTGATTGATCGTTACGGTCGATAAAAAATCGATAGATCAATAGGATCATACATTTTAACAGGAAATGAACTTTAATCTTCAATATTGGTCGACATTAATTTGAAGTATTTTTATCAGCTTGTTTATTCAAGCTTTACGGTTACGACGATTAGGTCGCCAACCAACCAGGTTTTTGTTTGTTACATATTGCAGACCATATTTTCTTTTTTCAAAAATAACCCCGTTTAATATCTTAGTCGGACTTCCTATCGGAGGAAAGTTGAATGGACAAGCGATTCTTTAATTTGGCCACCAGGATTCTATAAACAGAATTCGAACCGTCAAAATATACTCAGTGACCCAAATAAATGAATAAATAACCTAAAGTATATCGAAGGCTAAATACAGATTTTCTTTATTTCGGCTGTTACAAAAGCCACGTGTCCATTCACAATTTGATTGGTTTTATACTTGTGAGTTTCGAACAATTACAGCTTAGCCGCCCCTTATATACTAAGTGCTTCAGAGCTTTGACGATTTCATTCTTTACAGGTAGACCTACTCCTAAATATCTTAATCCTTGTCATGCTTAGCCCTGGATATTCCTGTTTTGACAGGAGGTATAGACAAAGATCAGCCTGCACCTACGTGCAGGCTGATCTTAGTCTTCACCACCTGGTTGTCATTTTCAAACCAGTGATATATATGAAATCAAATTTTCAAAAGAATTACCGACCCGCATCTAGTACTTCCAGTGCTTTCAGTCCTTTGATTTTAATGAATTTTGTAAATTATTTTTATTCGGCGTGACTAGAATTAAGATGCTCAGCTTTTATCCTGACCGTTCTTTACAGATATCTAGGAGACTTCACGTCGACGTTCCAACCCATTCCCACTTAATAACGCCTTTTGACGCCTCTAAAGAAAAATAACTGGGAGGACATTGTCGAAAATGAAGAAATTGTAACATTATGACTATCATATTCCTGGAATGTATTCTATGTAGATTGTGTTACCATTGTAACTAGGACAGTTCTTTGGAAAAAATTGTCGCTTTAGCATCTAGTTGATTTCATTTCATATTTACATTTGACACTTTCAACCCAGAAAGTTGAAAATATCTACGATTTCATCAACTTTAAACTGTCATCTGCAACTCCTTTCAATTTGGACTGGTCCAAGTTGAAAGGAGTTACAAACGACAATTTTAAGTTTAAGCATGTTTTGGTTTGTTCGGCTTTCTGAGAAGAAAACATTGTGCAAAATTAATTGCTAATTGCAAGCAATTTCTTTGTTTTACACCATGTTTTTCCCAATTGCTTTTTATTAAGGGGCATCAAAAGCGTAATTGTGCGGGAATGGGTTAAGATGCAAATGGGAAAATAGAGTAGGAAGATAGGGTAAGAATATTGCCTTTTCCAATAATATATATAGCTTATAGCTCCCTTCAAAAGCAAGAAATATTTACAATATTACGAGATTAATGGTTCGACCGAACTGGTTCGTGCTCAAGTACTGATAAAAACGTTCGTATTGCATCATTGTTTAAACATGATCTTCGCTGTCTGAAATTTGGTGCATTTTAAGTTAAACATGTAACCTGATACCCGAATTAAACCATTCGGGATTTTCGTTAAACAAGTTGACCCGCCAAGCGATAAAGGACTTACTGGTAAGGGCGTAAGGTATCGACTCACGTCAGGCTGCGCGGTGTGCTCAGGTTGACCAAAGCCGAAACATTTTCGCTCGGAGTAGATTTTCTGTATTTCGAATGACTATTCTACCTTATTTTAAAAGCCCGTGGGCATAGCGCAGTGGTAGTGCGTATGATTCCTAGTCATAAGGTCATAGGTTCTATCCCCGACCGCGGCGGATATCCTTTCCGACATTTGTCTCCAACCAATGGGTGGATAATCGTAAACCTGAGTGGGATGAGGAGCTAGAAGCTCGGAAAGGATGTAGTGGTAGTAATGGTATCAGAAATACCAGGAACCCATCTTAAAGCGCCCCAGCCGCCAATATATCGATGGCTTAGAGCAAAACATAGTATGGCTCTATACAATGCTTAGAGCAAAACATAGTATGGCTCTATACATTGTATAGAGCCATACTATGTTTTTGCTCTAAGCCCTCGATATGACTGAAATACTGTTAAAAGTGGCGTTAACCACCATTCAATCAATGAATTTAGACTACCTTCTCATAAGTTAATTTTCAAAAAAAACTGATTTCTGATTGATCTCTTCTTGATACTATTTGCCGGACGGGTCAAAATCTTGAGGCAAATCGTGGGTGCGCGAGCTAAATGTCGCAACTACAACTGATTATGCATTCAATTCAATTTCGATTGCGTACTGAGCGACTTTTCCATGAATCCGATCGTACTGTTGCTGTTTTGGTGCAAATGCACGTGTTTTCAACAGCAAAATGATGGACAATGCCAAAAAAAAAAATGGTAAAGGGACATAACCCATCAAAATGAAAAAACTATTTTAGTAATTATGCTTTCCCTTTATATTGAGGTGTTGGGAGTGGGCTTATAGAATATCGGACTGTGGTCATTGGATATCTCAAACATCGTAACTACATCTAGCATCAAGCTGTAGATACGAAGTTTTAGAATCAAACCGACGACGTGAGATTAAAAACATTAGCTCGTGTTACCAAGAACTCTATAGGCTACTATATAGAAGAAGGGCACCACTTATCGTTACCGCACTTGGCGACTCGTGTTGAATAGTTGAATTTCTGATGGGGCGTGATTGACCAAGCGCTGGCCCAACCAACTTTAACTAATCCTTTCCTGTCTTTTGGAAATGTTTGACTATTCCAAATTGAAAGAGGTTGCAGACGACAATGAAAACTGGATGCCATTTGAAATGAAACAATCCTATGTGGTAGAAAATATTGTGGAAAAAGCAATGTTTTCTCGAGAATAAAATCACAGGAACGTAAAATCCCGTGTTTGAACGGGAAAGAGTTAAGATGAAAACATAACACTACGAAAGGAGAAACACCGATAGCCACTATTTTTTTCTTCTCCCACTATGTTGTGGAAAATCTTAACAACCGCATTTTTTAACCAATTACCAGGCGGCAAAAATTTCGACCGTTCCAAATTGAAAGGAGTTGCGGAGACATTTTAAAGATTATGAAATTTCAGACTTTTCATCTTTCTGGATAGAAAACATGTAAAATGAAGAAATTGCTTGTTGCAAGCGATTTCTGCATTGTCCCTATTTTTTTCCAAGTCTTTTTTCTTGAGATGTTTAAAAAGCGGAATTGAGTGGGAAAAGGTTAAACAGCATGCTTTTGAAACAGTTCACCAAAATTTGAATAGAGTTTGTAATATTCTTAAGATAAATAAGAGGTGCTTTTTTTCCTTCAAGATTCTTATTTAGATTTTTAAGATAAATCGTTCTTTAGATTAAGAATTTTTAGCGGCTGAATAAGAATCTTAAGAATTCTTAATGAGGAATTTAAGCGCACTCAGTATTGGCTTAAAACAAGTAGCCTTGACGACGTCGAATATTGTCACTAAAAATAACAAAAATCGTTCTTTAAAATGTTTCAAAAATCTTATTTATCGGTTTTTTTTTCATCTCGACGAAAAGAACGCACCCCAGAAATTCTTTTTATGGCGTAGGCATTCAATGGTTTTAGCGGTTAAGCCTCCATTGGTAGTTTGCACACGTTGTATTTTGAGAAGATCTCAAAATTTTGTCTGTTAACCTAAGCTGTCAAAGCTGACGCTTTGCTAGTTAAAAAGAATCCCTCCGAAATTGTACAGAGCGATCTGTCAGGAAAGTAAATTTTCACGGGGATTATTTAAAGCTACTTCGACACCGAATGGATTCGCGGATGGATCTTATTTAAGAAATTTGCGATGCATTAGAACTTCAACTCTTTCAGGAATTTTCTACAATGTTTTCTACCCAGAAAGGTGAACAGTTCTAAAGTTTCATCAACTTGAAATTGTCGCCTTGATTTTTCTTAAATTTGACCAGTTTAACACCTTGTATTATGGTAATGGGTTAAGCTGCAAGAGGGAATATAGGGTATATAGGGTAGGGAGAGGGGACAGTTTGTCCATTGTAGATCTCATTCAGGAAAATTGCACTGAACTAAAACTTTAAAACTAACGTGAAGGTGGATTCACGGATGGATAAATCTTATTTAGGAGATTTGCAGAGCATAAGAACTTCAACTCTTTCTAGAATTCTTTTTCGTTTCTTTTATTAGTTATTTCGCTTTGATGTTTTCCCACACATATTTTGTTGAAAATATAGTGAAACTTTTTGGGTTGGATAAATCTCAGTGAGGGGAAATTGTCAATCAAAGAATCAATCGATCAATCAAATCCCTTTATTTAATCAGAAGAGAACTTTGAATTTCGATATTGACTGCTATGTTCCTGAGCCTTACAAACTATCTACTATTTATTGGGAGTATAAAAATCATTAATGACAAATTCTGTGAATAGGTTTGTTTGTTTTGTTTGAATGGGGTTTTACGCCGCTTTCAACAATCTTTCAGTTATATCGCGGCGGCTAGAGCACCTAACAATGGAATCCTGGTATTTCTCACACCAGTACTACCATTACATCCTTTCCTAGCCTCCAGCTGCTATCCCACATAGGTCTACGATCATCGACCCATTGGTGAAAGACAAATAGTCGGAAAGGATGAGTGCCGCCGTCGGGGATCGAATCTGTGAATAGGATGGACTGATTGCTTAGTTCTTTCTCCAAGAATTTTTGATGAGGGTTGATGTTTCCTTATTACTTACATATTGCCGACATACAGGAGATTCCGATCCATGTTTTAATCCATTTCTAGACGACATGAATTTAGACTGGTACAAAATAAAGTCAATATGTATGATTTTCCAACTTTCTGGGTAGAAAACATTGTGGAAAATGAAGAAATTATTTTACGATGAAGACACGCTATGAACTTTCGCCTGTAAGCTCTTCAAATTTGAAATGTTTGACTGGATTGGGGTTTAACGCCACTTTTAACAGTATTTCAGTCAAATCTGGAATACATAACTATTGATTCCTGGTATTTCCCACAACAGTACATATACTACCAATATATCATTTTCTAGCCTCCAGCTGCTCATCCCACTTAGGTTTACGATTATCGGATGGGAGACAAATGTCAGAGAGAATATTCGCCGGGGCCGGAGATCGAACCCGGGATCCCATTATCAGGAGTTCTACGCGCTACAACTGCGCTATGACTGCGGCTCAAATCTGAAACAATCTGAATTAAGTCGTCTAAGTTTTTTTACGCTCTAAATACCTCCAGCCCCACCCCTCCCAGAAAATGTCGAAAATGGAGAATTTTCTACCCAACTTATTATAAAATTCATAAATTGAGTATTGTACTTTGGCTATGGACTAATTACGTTTTCGATTGAAATAATAATTTCGGCCATTAAAAAGGCATATTTACGAAAACCTTTGAAAGACGTTGATTCTTATGAATGGCTCATTTTAACAGACCACGTGTAGCTGACTCTAGCAGACCACGTGTTTTAAATGAGGGTTAATTACAGATTGTGTAATGTTTATTACACTTTTATTGTGCGTTTTTCATATTTCTATTACGGAGAGGCTGTAATCTTGAAATCTTCAAAATTTCATTCTTTTTTCCTGAACCTTTTCATTCATCGTTTATTTTGGGATCGAAAACATTTACATGAAGGTAGCGGTTGTATCATCTAGCCTTTGCTTCGTTTTACTTTTCCTATAAGTACAATGCTTTGCTACCATACGTTTACCAGCGAGGGACAAACGAATTCACAATGATTCATAAAATGGCGGAAAGAATGATCGCCGAGCAGAAGATAGAATTGGCGGCCGCTGGCTACGCCCCTTGACCTCCAATAGGAAGTTCTACTTACATATTAAAGGGCATTTATTTTTCAAACATTATGGCCAGTAAAATGTAACAAAAAAAACCAAAATGATTGGTTGTCGCAATAGATGTCGTAACCACAGCTTGAATAAGCTGTGGTTACGGCGTTCAAGTCGCCAATCGAACAATATGCCACACATAAATGTCAACCAATGTCAGACTTCAAAGTTAACTTCCGGTGTAAATTTTAGATTTGATTGGTCTTTCGAATCTTTTTATTGACAGCGGCGAACCGTCGTTTTACTACCGAGAAGGATTTTCAGTACTTTGTATTATTCAGACCCTTGTCATGCTGAACCCGGAATATTTCGGTTTTGACAGGAGGTGTAGACCAAGATCAGACTGCACATAAGTGCAGTCTGATCTTGGTCTACATCTCCTGCTTGTACTTTTCCTGACAGAGTTGTTTATGAAATTGATTTCTATGAGAAATATTGATTTTTGAACAACAAGTCCTATCAGTGCTTTCAGTCCTTTGATTTTACAGCAATTCAGTAAGGTGATTTATACAGCATGACAAGGATTAAGGGTTCATTCTGAACGTGATTTTAATGTGTTTGATCTGAATCTTTAAAGGTTTTCTCCATGATCTACAGGGTGCAAGTCCGCCCCCCCCCCCTTCCTAATATATATATATATATATTGGTTGGCGACCTAAACGTCGTAGCTATAGCTTGAACAAGCTGAAGTTACGACGTTCAGGTAGTCAAAACAACAAAGATACTTCATTGAAATGTCGCTTAATGTTGGAGTTCAAAATTTCATTTCCGGTCTAAATAAATCACTTGATTACATAATGGGAGAATTAATATCTCCATTTATCACAATATTTTTGATAAGCATACTTTTTCAATGTGTCAAAAAGCGTTACTGTGTAGTAACGTATGAAAGACTGTCATTTAAGGAATCCGATGGAAAAAATGATCAATGACCAGACTGGTCCAAATTCAAATATGAAATTATAAAAATCTTTGCTTTTTGGGGAGTAAAGAAACATTGTGGACAATGAAAAAATTACTTGTAACATTTCCCACAATGTTTTCTAAAGTGTATAATTCTCCTCCTTGAGGCGTCAAAAAGCGTGATTGTGTGGAAATGGGTTAAGTTAAAAGAAGATTATTGGTAGAAGACGACTTCTTTTTCAACAACATTTCTTCTTTCCACAGCTCTCACACAGTTTCAAACATTTCCCTTCGTTTTTGTTAGGTTGTGTCTGTAAACACGTGTTAACCCTTTCATTCCTGTTTTTGAAATTTGAGACTGGTCCAAATCGAAAGTTTTTTCAGACGACAATTCAAAGTTCAATTTATGTGAAATTTAATCATTCAATATGGAAGAAATGAAGTGGAAAAAGAAGAATTTGCTTGTTACAAGCAATTTCTTCTTTTTCCACTATGTTTTCTCAACCAGAAAATCACAGGGACGTAAAAACCAGGGATTAACCAGGAAAGGGTTAACCCATTCCCACACGAGAGTTGTCAAGATTGAAAGAAGATGCAGACGACAATTTCAACTTAATGAATTTTTTAAACTTTTTGTCTCTTTGGGAAGAAACAATTGTGGATAATGAGAAGAAACTTTTGGAAACATTTGTGAAAGGGGAAGAAATTGTTTGTTACATATCCACAATGTTTTCTTTCCCCGACAAAAGACAAGGATTTTCAAATTCCATGAACTATAAATAATCGTTTGTTACTTAAATTTCGTCGTCTGGTTGTGTGTTAAGGGTCAAATCTGGATTTTATCACTCGTTTTAAATGCAAAACAGAAAATTCTGCAAAACTCACAAGGACTTATACTCGTGTGGAATATATTTCCCCGGAAATATCTCAGACAAAATGGTAAGTCTATATTTTAATTGTTTTGACAGAAAAAATCTTTGCAGTTGAGATTTCAGAAAATATTAAACATATAATTTTAAGCGTTGCCAAGTAACGTTGTTTTTTCTTCTTCTATCTTTCTTATGATCATTTGAAAACCAGGTTCATGTCTACATACAAAAAATTAGCTCGAAGGGTAATTATCAGCGAAAATGAAACAAAGCAGGACATAATGACAGAGAAAAATGTTTTCTTTCCTAAAAATTTCTGCATGTATTTTTATTTCTTGTTAGATTAGTCATATAAAACCTTACTCAGTGTAGAACTTAAAAAAAGTTGTTGCCTGTTAAATAACTGACGGGTCGCAATTGTCAATCAAAAATCCAATCGACCAATTTTTTTTTTTTTTTTTTCATTTAGACAGGAAGCGAACTTTGAACTCCTCCATTGGCCGGCCCTGAGGTGAAACGTTTGGTAACGAAAACGTCGTGTCGATAGACCAATAAAATCATTCATTTAGACTGGGAGTAAACTTTGAACTCCGACATAAGTGTTGATGATTTTTGTTGTGTTGGCGGCTTAACCGTTGTAACTACAACTTAAACAAGCTGTTAGTACGACGTTTATTTCGCCAACCTATCACTTTACTCATTGGTTACGTGTCTTCAGCCATACATTTTGCAAAGTAACACCGTTTAATACGGAAGTCGAACTTCCTGTCGTGGCTCCTAGCATTGGGCTTAAGCCACTCTCTCTCTCACTTTCTCTCTCTCTCTCTCTCTCTTACTCACTCTCTCTCACACTCTCTCTCACTCTCTCTCCCCCTCTCTCTCACTCTCTCTCCCCCCTCTCTCTCTTTCTCCCCCTCCCTCCCTCTCTCTCTCTCTCTCTCTCTCTCTCTCTCTCTCTCTCTCTCTCTCTCTCTCTCTCTCTCTCTCTCTCTCTCTCTCTCTCTCTCTCTCTCTCTCTCTCTCTCTCTCTCTCTCTCTCTCTCTCTCTCTCTCTCTCTCTCTCTCTCTCTCTCTCTCTCTCTCTAAAACAAAATAGTTTGAACTTAGAATTTGGGTCTTTGTAGTATTTTCTGACTTGCGTCATATACTTCCATTATTTAACCCTTCCATGCTGAACCCGGAATATTCTTGTTTTTGAAGGAGGTAAAGATCCAGATTGGCCTGCACATATGTGTATGCTGATCTTGGTCTTCACCACCTGTTTGTACCTTTCAAACCAGAATTGATTACGATATTATTTTCAAAGGAAATATTGACCAACAAATGGTTCTTTCAGTACTTTCAGCCCTCTGAAATCGTTATAATTTTGAGAAATATTTTATTCAGCATGGCATAGGTAAAGTTTTGGGCGTATTTTTCCCACGTGGCCTTTCAGATGAATCGTAACTTTTTCAAGGCTATTTCTTATGACGAATGGTTGGTTAGGAGTTAGAATCTTGCCGCTGGTCTTATAGGAGTGTCCTTTGTCGGGCCATTAACCCTTTCCCAAACAATTTCGACTGTTCAAATTGAAAGAAGTTAAAGCTGACAATTCTAAGTTGGTAGATGTCTTTATTTCTATTTGGTTAGAAAAAAGTTGGATAATCAAAAATAATTGGTTGAAAAAAATCGATTTCTTCGCTTTCCACGATGTTACATTGTTATGTTCGATGTTGCGATTGCCAATGGACGACATTCGACTTTTGTTAGGATATAAATGAACACAATGAAGTATTCTCACGAACATTGGACGTCTGTACGCTTGACGGTCGGGATATTTGCGGCGGCAAGTTTGAATAATAAAAAGTAGTGTGTGAAGCAGCCATATTTCGTCGCATGGCTAACAAAATGTCACGAATACAGCTTCGTTCAAGCTGTATTTGTGACGTTTTGATTGCCCCGCCGATTTGCACCTTTAGGAGAAACCATCGTTTTGCAATACCCTCAATGTTTGTAGCCCCTAATCCAACGAGATACATTAATAAACGAAATAGAACAAACAAACCATGATAAACACGTACGGAAACATAAGTAAAAATATCACTATACTTCCACAGTAGGTCTCATGTATAGGCTTCATATCTTGCTAGCCTCGGCCATAGGGCAGTTGGTAGCGCATCGGACACCTAATCTTGGGTTCCCTGGTTCGACCTCCAGATCCTTTCCAACATTTGTCTCCCGAAAATGGTTGGATAATCGTAAACCTTAGTAAGGTGGGCAGCTGGAGGCTCGGAAAGGATGTAGTGGTAGTACTGGAGGAGCTTATGGTTATGTGCTCCACCCGCCGCGATATGGCTGAAATACTGTTAAAACGGGCGTTAAACCCGATTCAAACTAATTCATATCTATGCCCTCATAGCGGAGATTCTAATGTAATGCTGAATGCCAAATTCAATCCTTGATCTATATCAGAAATTGGCATTTAATAGGTAAACATCATTTAACTGAAACAACCCAGAAATGAATGCAATCAATCTTTCAATCTTCAAAATCAAATAAAAGTTGGCAAGCCTTAGAATCATGGCCTTGTTTCAATTGCTTCTTGAAATGCTTTCAGTCATGACAAAGTAGAGTTTACAATTTATGTTTGCAAAATCAAGGATGATGTTATAAACTAATAAATGATAAATAAGAATTACAACATCAAGTTATCTTTCTTTCTAAGCATTAACAAAAGCTACATTTTCACGAGTGGCTCCCCGCCATACCCGAAAATGTAGCTTTTGTTGGTCATTAAATGAAAAATCAAGCGCTGGAAGCGCTTAAAGTCTGAGATATGTATACATGAAATATACAACCTTTGCAGAAAAGATTTGATGGTCGGATTATCGGAGGTGTCACTTTTTACCCAAATCTACTGTCGATTATGCACAGATCTGCCAATTTGTGCGCTAGGGGACACAACCTGCCCACAATGATTTTCTTCTCGCTTTTGAGGGTATTGTAACGATATATTTACATGTATATATCGTTACATATTTTTCACCCGATCAAAATGCTTTGAAGGAATCTGATAAAGGTCACCCGAGGATCTTTCCTGTGAAATTTCGTTGAATTCTGTTCAGTATTTTCTGAGAAGATTTTCAAAGTAAACGTTGACGGAAGGACGGACGACGAACACCACATCATGATAAAAGCCTGCTGGCTTTCAGCCAGTGGAGCTAGAGAAAGAAAGAGAGCTAGGGAGGGAGGGAAAGAGGGGGATGGAGCGTATAGCCAGGTTCGAACTAGGAGGCTCTCGCGTGCGATGCGAGTATTCTACCACACAGACCACTTTCGTTATGTACATATGCGCTCTATAATCTCCAGGTAAAGAGAGGGCGGGCTGTCGTCATGATTATGTACACCTCTCCAAAGCGATATGCAGACGTTGCATCCTATAGGTATAATTCGGAGGTAAATATATATAGACACAAAGTCCGAGCACGACAAAACTGCTTGCAGACCTTGCGAATATGATCCTATGAATGACCAATTAATTTGTTAAACAAAACATTCCAATCATGCCTGAAACCGACAGCTTCGCTTATCAGCTTTATACAGCAACTTCGTCTAAGCGGACCGTTTTAAAACTGAAAACAATCTTAACAATATGATATGATTATACATGATTAATATTTGTCCAATATATTATGTATCTCCTTTCTTTCTTACCATTCACTCGTCAAGTTTTGATAATTTTGCCAAATTCAGAACACTCACACGAAAGTAGTGTACATCAAGCGCCGGCTTTCAATGAGTCATATCTCGCCTTCATCCTTCTTGCCTCAATCGGGCGTATAAATAAATACTCGCAATCGTGTTATTCGGTCCGATCTACTTGCATTGTGGCAGAATATTATATCTTTTGCGTTAGATATTTTTACATTTTTACATTAAACTCTGCGTGGGTTTAAATTTTACTGTGGTAACTTTAGCCTGAGATTGCGTAGCTTTAGCATCAGATTGCTACGCAATCTCAGGCACAAAATTCGAATTTCTTTTTCTTTAATGAAAAAAAAGAGACACATTATTAACATAATGCTTGTTGCACACGTGAATTACATGGGAACTTGATGACGTCATTAGTGACTTTGGCCCCGCTGAGGTGACGTTCAGTAGCACAAAATGGACGAAAGCAGGATTGGGTAAAATAGGAAGTTTATCATTTTGATAATTTTATCATTTTGATAATTTTACCGTTTAATCTATAAAATTATCTAGTGATAGTTCTTCGAGAAATCTCGGTAATCTACCGAAAACTATTTTTTAAAAAAAAATCCTAGTTATGGATTAAAAAGGTCTTCGCCTTGAAGTGGCAAAGAGAGCTTCCGGATGCAAGTAGAACCTAATGTCTATTCTCTATAAATACTTACGCGTTCATAGGAGGGGTGCTGCACGCAAAGAAACTGATTTGGTTCAGATTTAATGGAAATGTTTCACCTATCATACTTTTTTTCTTCAAATATGTCGTTAATTCTTTATCAGCATGCTTTGTTGTCATTGAAACGGGTAAAAAGCCATTTAGGGTTAAAACAGATTTTTTTTCAAATGTGTTCTAACTTTTGCAACTGCACTCTGGTGCAATATCATCTAAATCAATATATATGGAATATTAAAACAGTGTGTTTTTCTGTTTGTTGTTATCGTGTTCGAGAATCGTGTGTAGGTATTTTTCATTGGATTCGACCTTCGGTCTCATCCAATAAAAAATACCTACACACGTTTCGAGAACATAATTTTATTGTTGTATTTGCAAAAAGATTGATATGTTGTCTTAACAAATTCAATAAGTAACCAAAATGAAATATTGCTTCTAAAATTGAACGACAGGTATCAATATTCTTCTAGCGAAGAAAGTAATTTCCTTCCATTGAATACAGCTAAGTTGGAAATCCATCGAATTCCCTCCTAGCACAAGTGCCCTGGTCATGAGGCAGAAAACAGGCTAGTAAAATTAGGGGTTTCCTGTCCCAATATGGGAGAGCAGCGCAGATAAGACAGGTTCACCAGATTAGGGTCATGTAAGTAGAACGTTCGCCGCCCTTGGTACGACAAAATTACTGACGGTGAACGGATATATTTCATCCTTTCCTGTTCAAACACGGGGTTTTACGTTCCTGTAATTTTATTCTTGAGAAAACATTGTGGAAAAAGAAGAAATTGCTTGTAACAAGCAATTTCTCCCTTTTCCACAATATTTTCTACCACATAGGATAGTTTCATTTCAAATAGCATCAAGTTTCATAGTCGTCTGCAACCTCTTTCAATTTGGACTAGTCTAAGATTTTCCAAAAATGGGAAAGGGTTAACGTGTTGGATAATGCGCTTTTCATTAACCGATCGCCGATGTCAAAAATCAAAGAACGGTTAATTCATCCATTTAGACCGGAAGTAAACTTTGAACTCTGACATTGGCCGACATTCTCGTGAATGGTTTTGTTGGTTCGGCGGCTAAAACGTTGTAACTACAGCTTATTCAAGCTGTAGTTACGACGTTTAGGTAGCAGTTACATGTTACCGGCCCTAAATGTTGCAACAGAACGTCGTTAAATATGTAATCGGAACCTCCAGCCTGAGCTCTGTGGGCGTGGTCAGAGATCGGCTCATTAGAGGTGATCACTAGCAAGTGAGTGTCGGATAAGATTGTTTTATATATGATAAGAATGCTTGATGCCTTTTTCATGGTATGGTGGTTCATTAATGCCACAACTATTTATTTTTAAGTTGAACACTTTCAAGCTTCTTGAAACAAAGATGGGGGGAATTAACTTCCTTATCTTTTTTTTTCAAAAAAATATCAAGAGGCTCTTTAGCCGAGTAAAGAATTCCTTAGAAGTGGAAAAAATGTCGACCGATGCTGACTAACCTGGATGGACACTTTTTACTCTTGGTAACGTAATTGACCAATCGCTGGCACCGCTTACTGACTACTTACCGCCCTAGAACTCCGACAGGAAGTCCCGCTTCGATCTTATACGGCGTTATTTTTAAAAATTCATGGCCGTCGGAATGCAACAAAACAGTAGAATATTTGGTTGGCGATCTAAATGTCGTAACTACAACTTAAATAAGCTGTAGTTACGACGTTTAGGTCGCCTAACCAACAAACTTGGCCAACAAAAATGGCGGCCAATTTCGAAGTTCAAAACTCATTTCTTGTCCAAATGGATGTTTTCATTGGTTGACTGGTTATTTGATTGACAGCCGCGATTGGTCAATAGTCTTAGTCTAAAATAGTATGCTGGTTCAGATTTGTGGACAGCTAGTCTCACTGAATTCCAATAGGAAATTCGAATTAGATGTTACTTTTTTTTAAAGAAATTCACGTTCAGTCACAGGTTACAAAAAAATAAATGGTTCGCGACCTAAATATCGTAACTACAACATTGATAAGCTGTTGTTACGACTTTTAAGTCGCCATATGTGCACTCTGATATTTGTCTATACTACCTGTCAATCACATTGAAGCCAAAGCTGTTTACAGAAAATA
This sequence comes from Fragum fragum, assembly GCA_946902895.1. Classification (NCBI taxonomy): domain Eukaryota; kingdom Metazoa; phylum Mollusca; class Bivalvia; order Cardiida; family Cardiidae; genus Fragum; species Fragum fragum. The sequence continues at coordinate 46,474,324 of OX336370.1, forward strand.
GTTTTCAAAATAAATAATGACCCTTTCAGTCCTTTGATTTGCAATTCTTAGACAGCTATTTATTCAGCATGACAAGGGTAAACTTCTACTCTACCGAAGGGAAATTTATTAATGTTTGGATGCTCCTTGGCCTGTCACGCGTGGAAGGACCAACCTAGACTCGCTCCCAGTCTCACTGATAATTATATTTTACTTGAAAAGTTTCTGTTCTCTAAACTATTCTTGTGAAAATTGGGGGTTCAGTAAAACAAAGGCAATAGAAAGAATACATCTTAAGTTTTGTAAACGTATTTTAAAAGTTCGCTCTAGTACTAGTTCAATGGCAGTATACGGAGAACTTGGCCGTGTTCCAATGTATTTTTCGAGATACTTAAGAATTATTAATTATTGGTTTAAGGTTCTAAGTACTGAAAATATCATCTTATCTAATGTTTACTCACAATCTCTCGATGACTTTAAAAATGGCAAAAAATAATTGGATCACTAATGTCAAAACCATTCTAGATAATTATGGGTTTTCATACGTGTTCGATAATCCAACATTATATAATAAGGATTTGTTCATGTCAGAATTTAGGCAGAAAATGTTTGACGGCTTTATTCAAGAATGGTCTGCAAACATTAGAGATAGTAGTGCTTTATGTCTTATGAAAAATATTAAAAAGTCTTTTTGCATGGAAGAATATTTGAATGTCTTACCCTTTTCGCTTAGAACATATCTATGTAAATTAAGAATGTCCGCCCATTCACTACGGATTCAAACTGACAGATTTAGCAATAATAGAGTTCCAAGAAATGAACGAATTTGTTTAATGTGTGAAAGTGGGGAAATAGAAGATGAATACCATTTTATTCTCAAATGTAAAAACTACGTAAAACTAAGAAAGAAATATGTTGACCAGTACTACTTCAAGAATCCAAGTATGTATAAATTAGTTACTCTCTTTTCTACAAACAACACACCTACCTTTAAAAATTTAGAATTGTATATTAAATCTGCATTATCTTATCGTTATGATTCTCTCTATGATTAATCAAACAACGTGCTACATTAAATCATACCATTGTTGCTATAGTTCGTGTATAACTTTCCATGAAAATTTACAAATGTTCATTACCATGAATAATTATGTGTTTTTCATCCTCGTGTTTCATATATATTTTTGAATAGAATAACTTAACTTGTAACAATCAAAAGTATGTAAATATTGGAGTAAAAAGGGTGTGTGAGAGAAAGAGAGGGGGAGAAAGGGGGAGAGGGGGAGAGGAAAAAGAGATAAGTGAGAGTTAGCATATGTGTGCGAAGTGTGTAACAGAATCGTGAGTATGTATGTTTGGGAGCGAGATTTGACCAATTTATGTACTAAGTCATGAATTCACGACTATGTACAATTTGTACCTGTCAAATAAAATATATGTTCTGTTCTGTTCTAACTGTTATCTTTCTCTGTTTGGCTGTCAATTTGTGAGACATAAGGGAGGTAATTTCAAGAATTGAAATGTACTTGCATAATTGATCCATCATACTTTCAAATCCACACTAACTGACAGCCTGGGAGACTGCAGGCTAAGACCAACCCAACGAAGATAAAATTATATGAATCTACAATAAACGGGTTAAAAAGTACAGTAAAATTCCCTCTTATGAGACCACTTGCGGTACTTTTTGAAAGTGGTAAACCTAAGTGGGATAGCAGCTGGGGCTAGGAAAGGATGTAGTGGTAGTACTCGTGTGGGAAATACCTGGAATCCGTTGTTATGTGCTTCAGCCGCCGCGATATGACTGAAATACTGTTAAAAGCGGCGTTAAACCCCATTCAATCAATCAATCAACTTTTTGAAAGTGGTCTTAATAGCAGTAAAACCCCTCCTTACAAGGCGACTTTGAAGATTCATGGGTCCGAATAACCGGTGGCACACGACGATTATATTGCCGTGGTTGTTTCATTTAGAATGGAAAGTACGAATGTCTTCTTGGTATTGGATAACTTGTTGTTAAATTGACTTGATGAATATATGTACTACTCAAAATGTAATAAGTATCTCTTAAGATAGAGATTATTTCTTAACTGAGGTATAGGCCGCACAGTTTGTAGTTCGTCGGTCAATAGGGAATAGTATAACAGTGTCTTTTTCTATTTGTTATTATCGTGTTCGAGAATCGTGTGTAGGTATTTTTTATTGGATGAGCACACACGTTTCGAGAACACGATAACAACAAATAGAAAAACACACTGTTGTAATATTCATTTTATTATATACCTTTTAGGACATGACATTAAAAAAAATCTCTTAAATGATTAAGAAATAGACAACTTTCCGAAAAAAAAAAACGAACGTCAATACATAAAAAAGTAGTCCGTGTTTAACGGTACTCGACGAATGCTTTTTTTAGTACACGCCGAATACGGATATTTTTTTCTGTCGAGTTGTATTAGATAGCCAGATTTTAATCCATGTCTTTTATATGTATATAATGAAGTGTTTTATCCCCGGTCATGGGAAATACTCTTTCAGACATTTGTCACTTATCAATGGGTTGATAATCGTAAACCTAAATTGGATGAGCAGCTGGAAGCTCGAAAAGAAAGTAGTGATAGTTCTGGTATTAGAAATACCAGTAACTCATGGTTTTGCTCTCGAGCATATGACTCAAGTACCGTTAAAAATGGCGGTAAACTAATTCAAACAAACAATTATCCGAGATAAAGGCATCATAATATATGCCAAGATTCTTAAAACGTGTTCATTTTATGACAACTTTGTGACAGACATTGTGTGATTTTGTGAACTGCTGACGAGTAACAGTGATGGAAACTAAGAACGGGAAAATGTTTCGTGATTAGTTTGAATGACAGACAGATAAAAACTTTTTTTCTTTTGTAAACATCAGGGCAGGTGACTAACTTCAGCTGCAGTTTTGAGTGACGTCGTCATTTTAGTTTTAGGGAATTATCGGTATTCCTTACCGGTTATAGCTCACAAGCTACCAGAAGCTTTCTTTATGAAAGTTTAGCCGACTGCTTCAGATATGTAAAAGTCTATTGACTTTGCTAGACAATCTTATTGCTTGAAGGTATACATGTACATACCTGTAACCTTGTTTTGACCCATTACCAAATTAGACCAGTCTTAATTCAAAGAAGTTACATACGATGACTTTAAGTAGGTGATTTTATTAAAGTCTTAGTCATTTGGGGTAGAAACACTGTGGATAATGGGAAAAAAATAATGCTTGTAACAAGCAAATATCTTTATCGTCCACAATGTTTCCCAAATATTCAGATTGAGGGCTGCTTAAAAGTGTCATTTTTTGGTAATGGGTTAACGGATATTGTCGTCAATAAAGAATAAATAAGGTAAAAAACCAACGTCTTTGAAGGGAACATAACACATCTGGGAACCCATTGATGTATTATGTAGACAACAATATACCCTATTTTGTGACTCGAGGGTCGTTCTTTTCACCCTAATCTTATACTCGTCCACATCATGACTGAACACCTATCACCTGGTCATGGCTTAGAAAGAATTCGGGGGATCTCTAGAGAAAGAATTTCAAGAGATCGGTATATCATTTTGTCATTGACGTTAAAGCAAAAGCTGGATGCGAGAGTGAACAGAAATTAGATCTAGCCATTCAATTATCACAAGACGTGGTCGCACACACATACGTGATTTGCGTAAACAGACATTCTGCATTTCGGTCGCATGTCCGTTATGCAAGCTCTATGTAGATTTATCTGGTTGTTTAAGCAACAAAAAAAAACTTGGAAAGATACATTTTTCAACTGATTCAGTAAACCTACGTGGGATAGCAGCTTGAGGCTAGGAAAGGATGTAGTGTTAGTACTGGTGCGAGATATACCAGGTGCTCCAGCCGCCGCGATATGACTGAAATACTGTTAAAAGCGGCGTTAACACCCATTCGATCAACCAATTATCAAATCTTGAGTTGTAAATTATCATTGGCAGGGTGGTAGAAAAAATCCGAATAAGCAAAGAAATAACTTTACGAAAACCGTCTGCTAAATGTTGATAGAGACAACTCACCATACATTTTCGCTGATTTTTCACCGGTCTTTGTTTCCCACGAGGATTGCTGGGATTGCTCGAGGAGTTGAGTGATATTTTGAGATTTGTCGAGATTTTAACTTGATAAAGTGGAAAATACGAAAAAATACGCCTAGCATTGGGAATACTAAAATGTCATTTCGTCGGTACGGGTGCAAAATGTCGTAACTACAACTTTATTAAAACTGTAGTTACGACATTAAGCTCGCGTACCGACGATTAGACTTGAGTTGCTAGACTTTTGGTAGCAGTTCATAGTCATTTTACGGCTCCCTTATGTAAAACTTTCTTTAGCCCATTTCAGTACAAGTTTTATATATCATAGCAAACAATATGCGAATTGAAACATATTTCGAAGAGGAGAACTTGTTTATGACAATTAATTTCTCCAAAGTTTTAGCCTTATCTGTCACTTCATATTCAAATTTGCCATGCTTTGATATGCCGTTTGGAACTTGAAGAGTGAAGTTAACCCCTGTCATGCTGAACCCAGAATAGTTTTGTTTTGGCAGGAGGTTTAGACAAAGATCAGCCAACACAATTGTGCAGTCTGATTTTAGTCTACATAGCCTGTTTTTCGTTTAAAAGTTGGGATTTTACATTAAAATATACTTTCAAAGTTAATATTTGAACCACCATCAAGAATTTTAGAGATGGGCTTTGGTGCTTTGAAAACATTATGGAAAATGAAAAAAATGCTTGTCGCAAGCTAATCAGTCATTCTCCTCAAAGTTTTCTCACTCTAAAGATAAATATCTTTTAAAATCCCACCAACTTAAAATTGTCGTCTACAACTTCTTTGATTTAGAACGTTCTAAAATTTCTGATAATGGGTGAAACACATGAACGAAGCTGCTGTCCTTTTCAATTGCTTATTAACCATTTCCTACTCAAACCCGGGATTATACGATGCTGTGATTTTTATACTTGGGAAAACATTCTGGAAAAAGAAGAAATTGCTTGTGACAAGCAATTTCTCCTTTTCCCACAATATTTTCTACCACACAGGATTATTTCAAACCGAATTGGATCAAATTTTCATAGTCTTCTTCAACCTCTTTCAATTTGGACCAGTCTAAAATTTACAAAAAAATGGGAAAGGGTTAACAACGGATCTCACAATGTGAACAACTATTATAAAGTTGTATTAAGGAAACCAATTAATGAACCAAGCATTAATAAATAATGAATTAATTTCAGAATTCATTCATGTATTCATTCATTAAATCACTCACTTATCTATTAGTGTTATCATTTTTTCCGAGGCTTTCGTTCTTTCTTCGCGTGCATTTTCCTTGTCAGTTTCAGACTTTTTCTACAGTTTTTTACTAATTGTTACGATTTTTTTTATTCAATTGTGGGGTAATTTCTTCGTTCGCTTTTCATTTGTTCATTTATTCACTTATTTTCCTACTTTCTGACTGTCATTCATTCTCTCGCTCGCTCAATGGTGGTTAAGAGTATAATTACAATTCTTTATCCATTTTTAGCTAGCAAAGCGTCAACTTTGATAGCTTAAGTTAAAAGACAAAATTTTGAGGTCGTCTCAAAGTTCAACGAGTGCAAACTGCCACTGGAGGCTTAACCACTAAATGCTTACGCCATAAAAGTAGTTCATATGTATTTCAAGATATTGCAAACTCTCAATGCACGTTAATCTCTTGGGTGTTTTAGTTCACTTGAGCACATCGACCTTCAAAGAAGTTGCAGACGACAATTTCGAATAGTTGAAAATTCTAGAATATTTATCTCTCTAGGTAGAAAACAATGTGGAAAATGACGAAATTTCTTGTAACAAGCAATTTCTTCATTTTCCACATTGTTTTCCACAACTATTTCCTTGAGGGGCGTAAAAAGGAGGTTTTTGTTGGAATTGGCTCACTCCTTGGATATTTAAACCTCGATTCTTTATCATGATAACGTTTCACAAAAAAAAGATTACTGAACGAAACAATGCTTTGCTAGCTTACAGTACTTTCCAGTACTTTGATTTCAGAAGTGATGACAGTTAGTATCTTAAAGTATTATATGACGGATTGCGGCTTTCAATCAGAGAATCAATCGACCAATCAAATCACATATTTAGACCGGAAGTGAACTGAGAACTCCAACCTTGGCCGGCATTTATGTTAAGCAATTCCGTTGGTTTGGGGACTTAAACGTCGTAACTACAGCTTAATCAAGCTGTAGTTACGACGCTTAGGTCGCCAACCAACCATTTCATTTTGTGTTAACGTGGTCCTGGCTATAGATTCCATAATGCCATTTTATGACCAAGATGGATTTCCCGTTGGAGGCTGAGGGCGGAAAAAGAATAATAATGATAATAAAAATAAATGATAAAAAAAGACTATGAAATAGTTTTTCTCTCAAGGCACTTTAATACTCATGGCTATATATAAAAAGAGTGTGCAGAAAATACATCGTCTATAAATCAAATTTCCTTTCATTTTGATATAGCTGAAGTCCCAATAACACTATAACCCATTCCCACATAATGACACCCATTGAAGCCCCAAAGAAAAAAACTTTGGAAAACATTGTGAAAAATGAAGAAATCAAGCAATTTCTTTATTATATTTAATGTTCTTTACCCCAATTAAAAAAAAAATCCTTAATTTCACGAACTTTAGATTGGCATCTGCATCTTCTTTGACCAGTCTTAAAAAAGTTGTCGTTTGGTAATGGGCTAAAACCGACGTCTTCAGCGTCTCCCAAATTTTGACCAGTCCAAAATTTTGACGTCTAATAGGTTCAACCCATATACGAGGACAGCTAAGCACTATTTGATTACAAGTAAATATCTCAAGGGATTCTATGCATCTATCATCATTTACCTAAAATGTCATGGCAACGGTTTGTATATAAAAGGAAAACTAGCGTTGCCTATACAATAGGGTGGTATAGCACTCCATGATTTATCCTGTCGTTGACAATTTCTAATCCTTTATATCTTGTGATTTTATCGGTTTAACCCATTACCACACAACAAAGTATTATAATGGTCCGAATTGAAAGGATTTGCAGACAACAATTAAAAGTTTATCAAATTCTATTTATTTTAACCCATTCCCACTCAGTTACGTCTTTAGACGCCCCGCTAAGAAAAAAGCTTTTGAAAACAATGTGGAAAGAAATTGCTTGTTACAAGCAATTTCTTCATTTTCCACATTGTTTTCTACCCAGAAAGTTGAAAAAAATATAAAAAAATCAATGACTTTAAATTATTGTCTGCAACTTCTTTCTATTTGGACTTGTGTAAAATTTTGTCGCCTGGTAAAGGGTTAAACAAATTCTGGTTAGAAAATATCGTGGAAAATGAAGAAAATGCTTGTTGCAAGCAATTTCTTTATTCTCCACAATGTTTTCCCAATTGTCTTTCTAGAGGGGCGTCAAAAAAGCGTCATTAACCCTTTTCGACACAACCGCACCCTTTAAGGAAAAAAACATTAGAAAATATTTTGAAAAATGAAGAAATAGCTTGAAGCAATTTCTTCATTATCAACAATGTTTTCTACCCGAAAAAAGCAGAGAATTAAAATTTTAGCACCAAAAAAATGTCTGTCGTTTGCAGTTTCTTTGGATTTAATCCATATCAAATTCTGTCGTTTTGCAATGGGTTTAGATGCTTATATGAATGACTTTCAGCCCATTCCAACTCAACCCCTCCTTTTTACGCACCTAAAGAAAAGACTTGAGGAAAACAAGGCTGAAGATGAAGAAATTGCTTGTTACAAGCAATTTCTTCATTTTCAACCTTATTTTCTGCTAAAAAAAATAGAGATACTCAAAATTCTCTCAGCTTGAAATTGTCGTGTGCAACTTCTTTGAATTTGGACCAGTCTAAAATTGTCATGTGTTGGAATGGGTTAAACCCTAAGACAAACTTTCATTCTGGTCTAAATTGGAAAGAGCTACAGACATTTAAACAATCTAGAATTTGCATCAGATAGGGTAGAAGATATTGTGGGAAAAAATAGACTGACCGCAGTCGCAAATGTTAACCAATTCCAACATGAGAAAATGTTATAGACTAGTCCAAATTCAAAAAAGATGCAGACGACAATTTCTAGTCGATGAAATTTCAAGAATCTTTATCTTTTGGGATGAAAACATAGTGTATAATGAAGAAATTGCTTGTACAAGCACTTTTTTCATTTCAAGAATGTTTTCCAAACTTTTTCTTTGGGTGTAAAAAGGATGGATTGTGTGGAAATGCGTTAAGACCATTAATGTAATGTTTCCTGCAAGTGCTGAACTTCTTTTTTAGAGGCAAGGGACTTAATTAGTTTCCGTGTCTAGCTTTATAACAAATTAATTCCCTTCAAAGAAGAGTCCTGTAGCCCGACTAGAAAAATAGAAAAACTATGGTTATAACCTTTTTTCTCTTTCAAAAATGTTTCCCTAAATCATATTTTTTCTCCAGTGCGTAAAAATGTGGGCAATAATGTGTTCCTTATACGAAGTTCAATCAACAGTATATCGTCGCTGGGCGTGCAGAATGTCGTAACTACAGCTTATTCAAGCTGTAGTTACGACATTTTGCTCGCCCAGCGACGATGTTTCTTCTTTCTCCCAAGTAATAAAGATTTATTAATATTGTTTGACAAATATCAACAATTAGTAGATAATCAATGAAAAGCTTACAAAATGGACAAAAAAGATACGAACTGTGCATGAAATAAATAAACAAAAAAGACAAAACATGGATATACAGACAAGAAAGTGAGGAAAAAAATGAACTCAGTTTATGAACAATACAATGAAATTGTAAAAGAACAACAGAATGAAGGAGAGAGAGAGAAGGAGAAAGAGAGAGGGGAAAGAGTCGGGAAGAAAGAAAGAATGAACGAGAGAAAGAGGGGAGAGAAAGAGAGAGAGGAGACAGAGATAGTGTGAGAGAGAGAGAGAGTGAGTGAGTGAGATAGTGTGAGAGAGATAGATAGTGTGTGAGAGAGGGGGAAGACGGAAGGAACGGTAACGAGACAGACAAATGCCTTCTTTTTTCTCTCACTCTCTCTGAATCGAGTCTGTAAGAGCACTGTACTGTAGCCTCCTGTCTATTCCAACCAAAACATCCTTTGTAAGCCACCAGGTTCTCGTTGCATACTGTCGTTGGTAAACGCAAGTTCCTAACCACTTCCTAAATAGACTGAACAGACTTATTTTTAACACCCAACTACGATATGTGCAAATTAACTGATGATTGATTGAATGGGGTTTAATGCCGCTTTTAACAGTATTTCAGTCATATCGTGGCGGCTGGAGCACCTAACAATGGATTCCTGGTATTTCTCACACCAGTACTACCACTACATCCTTTCCTAGCCTCCAGCTGCTATCCCACTTAGGTTAACGATTTTTCACCCATTGGTGAGAGACAAATGTCGGATAGAATATGAGCTGCCGACGGGGATCGAACTCATGACCCCATGATTGAAGATTAGGAGTCTGACGCGCTACCGACTGCGCTATGACGGCGGCCAAATTAACTGATGAAGTAACATTGAACATAATGTATAGTACTAACTTTAGTTCCGTCCATCACAATCCCTTTATATAATTGAGTGAAAAATTTGAGTCATACGTCTACCAAAAAGTGAGTACCTAACTTTTTTGTATTCTTGCACACAAAGTATTTCCGTAGCACAAGAATCGTCCCAAACTAGCAAACAATGTGCTTATTCAATGCCATTCATTGTATATGTCTTTGTAACCTTAATTTTTCAAGCCCACTAGACACGGATACTAATTAAGTCCTTTTAACTTAGATATAGACATGCATTATTTGTAGAATTCATGCTCAGTAACATGTAAAAAAATATGATGATTGGTTGGTGATCTTTACGTCGTTACTTCAGAATGAATGAACTGTAGAAAAGGCATTGAAATCGTTAAACCAACAAAAATGCATAAAATGATAATCGGAGTTCAAAGTTTACTCACAGTTTATAGAACGATCTGATTTGTCAATGTTTTTTTATTGAATTAAACGATCGGTCAATTCTGAGAAACGAAGAGAATAGTTATTCGTTTTCGTTGAGATATGAATCAGAAACCTAATTAAAATGTACTAAGCCGCGAAGCGTGATTAGAGTTTTGTTTCATACCCTCATGAAAAAAAAAAACACTTTTTTCCTGTATCAAATGTATTCCCCGAATTAATTGATCACTGACCACGCCCACTGGGCTCCGATAGAAAGTTCCATTCGATATCAAACGGCGTGATTTTGCTAAAAGATATGGTCAGTAACATATAACAAAAAAAGGAAAATGGCTAGTTGGCGACCTAAACGTCGTAACTACAGCTTATTCAAGCTGTAGTTACAACGTTTAAGTCGCCAAACCAACAAACATATTTCACACAAAACGCCGATTTCACATCTGGTCTAAACGAATTATTTGATTTGTCGATTGATTCTTTGATTGACAATCAAGATTACTCCTTATGAGTACGTGAATCACATAATCAATTGTGTCAGCCCGATTAGCTCAGTTGGTAGAGCACTTGAGCTCAAGATCACGGGTTCGAGCCCTGGGCTGACCATATCTACTAACAAACTAATTGTCTTTCGGATGAGACGTTAAACCGAGGCCCCGAGGCCCCGTGTGACGATGCTATCCATCGAGCACGTTAAAGGACCAGGCGGAGTTCTCAGTAGTTTCGTCCTGTATCATTGCACTATCCCCCGTATCAACTAACCCTCTTCTGGAGGCGTCGCTCATACGGGCATGTGCTACGGTAGCGACGATAAATAAACTGAAATACAAACAAATACATAATCAATTGACTCCTCCAAGATGGCCCCATTTCGTTTGACTTCCATTGTCACGATTATGTTCAGACAAACGTATGTCCAAATATGGATTTTGGCCTACATTCTCTCTAGGGCTAAAACATGTCGCCACCAGCTGGGACTGAATATTAATAACTTTAGACGGGTCGCAAAATTAGGGCATCTCTTTAGATATATATTTTAACGACTCAATTCATTACTAGGCAAGTCGGCAAAAATATTTACAGAAATATAAAATTGGAATAGGGCTCAACGGTAATCACCCATCTCCACTCAGTGACGCCCTTAGACCCTCCCCCAAGGAAAAAAGGCTTGAGAAAACTTCGAGGAAAACGAAGACATTGCTTGGTACAAGCAATTTCTTCGTTTTCCCCAATGTTTTCTACCAAGAAAGTTGAAAAATCCAAAAATATATCAACTTTAATATGTCGTCTGTAACTTCTTTCAATTTGGACCAGTCTAAAAATTTGCCGTCTGGTAATGGTATTAGACATACACATAACAACAACATGCATCGTTTTTATAAATTATGAATCAGATAAAGTGAAATCAAATTTGCGACTATTTTGATTGCAGTTTCATACACCAACAGAGTTTAATTTTAATGATATACTATTTGAACTTCAAGCAGTTTCCATCAAGTTTTAGATTTTGATGTTCAAATGTTTTTTCTAACATTTTGTTTCAATATACGGTTTTGAACATTCGAAATGAATTTCATCCGGACATGCAACAAAAAATAAGTCAGTGAAATACCAACTGGGACAACTGACTCGAAACTGAATATATATCGTGACTGTAATTCTAAAACCTAGTAACTACAACTTCATTGAAGCTGTAGTTACCAGGCTTTAGAATTACACCGGCGATATTTGTTTAATCCACTCCAACACTATTCCAATCTTTTACGTCCTTCTAACAAAAACCTGTGAAATCACTGTGGAAAATGAAGAAATAGCTTGTAGATTCTTTGCACAATGTCATGATATAAACAACCACACTGTAAAAAATAATTCGGCACTTTACACCAATATTGGTGGCAACTTTGCTGCCACCAATAATGGTGTAACTTTACACCTGTTTTAAAACGGGAAAAGTCACACTAAAAATAGTGTACGATATATCTGTGTTAAGTGTAAAGTAACACTGCCAAACAGTAAAAAACATTACACCATTATTGGTGGCAGCAGAGTTGCCACCAATATTGGTGTAAATTTACACCATTGTAAGAGTTACTTAACACCGACGGACAGTAAAAAACATTACACCAATATTGGTGGCAGCAGAGTTGCCACCAATATTGGTGTAGCTTTACACTTTTGTAAGCGTTACTTAACACCGACGGACAGAGAAAAACGTTACACCAATATTGGTGGCAGCAGAGTTGCCACCAATATTGGTGTACCTTTACACCATTGTGAGAGTTCATTAACACCATAATAAAAGTTACTTGACACCGATTAACAGAGAAAATATTACACCAATATTGGTGGCAGCAGAGTTGCCACCAATATTGGTGTACCTTTACACCATGATAAGAGTTCATTAACACCATAATTAGTGTTGTTTAACACATATGGGCAGAAGTTAATGTTACACCATTAATGGTGGCAGCAGAGTTGCCACCAATATTGGTGTATCTTTTCATCACTATGAGACTTTGTTAACGCCATAATAAGTGTTACGTAACACTTAAAGACAGAGGAAAAGGACTTGTTATGGACTGCAGATTTATGGAAATTAAACCTGACAGGAACCCAGGGTTTGGCCAATAAATCTTTATCAATTTTTCATTTAACCAAGTCCGACTTTATGACACCCACGAAGAAAGAGTTTAGAAAACATTCTGGACAATGACAAAATGTTTGTTCTAACATATGTCCAAAATGGTTTCTAACCTGAAAGACAGATTTTTAAAAATCTCATCAACTATACATTGTCGTCCACAACTCGTTTGAATTTTGACCATTCTTAAATTCTGTTACCTGGTAATGGGGTGAAGTCTAAATAATATAGAATGTAAAACAGCAAAGATAATAAAATCAAAACATATGAAAAGATTAACATTTATTAAACAATGACCAAACTGCCCAAGTAAGCATCCAAGAACATTTGTCTACACATGGTAATTGAAATAACTAATTTCAGTTATTAAAGTATATTGTTCATACGCTAGAGTATTATTGACAGTGATATTGAATTAATATAAAATAGATTTCTTATAAAACAAGTTTCACACAACTATCAAATTTGAATCTCTGGAAGCATGATTTCCTTTGTCAATATTTGTGCCCTATTTCAGTTCAGGAATCAAAGAGGGACACGTGTACTTGCAGACATTTTTTTCTGTTTGTGATTTATCATACTCTACCACTATAATAATCAATTGAAAAGAAATTTAACGTATGTTATCCATATCAAGTTATAGTATATCATGGACTATAAAATATTGCATATTAATGTGTTAACAAATGCCAATATACATTGAATCAGAGTATTGATCACCAATACAGGGTCAATAATATTGTCAGTCTACAGGATTGACACTAGTATTGATCATTTATTGCTGTTATTGAAAATTGATCAGTACATCTACTACATATTATAATTGTCAATAGTATTGACAATTTATGGGTTGTTTTAGACCCACTATGTATGCATACAGCTTTTTTAGAAAAGTCTGAAACAAAACCTTTGGTGACTGGGAACTTTTTCCTTTTCTTATTCCTTCATAAATCATTATTGATTTGAGTGGTCTACAATTGACTACTCAGGAAGTTTTGAAGAAGAACAAGATGTGTTAGTGAAACACCATGCCCCAAAAACAGGAATTCTTTAGAAATGGGTGATTTTTATGGGTTTTTTCTTTAAGGGAAAGGGTTAAAATTTTGACCTTGACCTTGATGAAATGACCTTCCCCAGTTGCACCTTGTTGAGGCCTACCTGTATCTACATTGCAAATATTAGCATCTATTATGTTCATTATTTCATTATGAAATAAAATTCATTTTGTCAACAGCAGCAGCTTTAAATTTGGCCTAGTCTAAATTTTTGCCGTTTAGGAAAGGGTTAACCAAATTTGGAGATGTAAACGTAGGCAAGATAGAAAGGACAATAAACAAAGAAGATGAGTGTAAAAGCGCACAAGTAATGATCAAATGAAATTGTCAAACTTAATGATGTTCCAGGCACATCCACTTATCATGGTTGTAATATGTTGAAAATGTAAAATTAGACATATCAAAGGACAACAACTCAAAAAAGGGCATGGCAAACTTTGAAGTTACTAGCACTTATGGTTTAGGGGATATGTTCAAAAAGAAATGTACAGGTTAAAACAACAAAGGACAATAACTTGAAAAAATGAGCAGGATAAAGTAACGGTTCTTGTACATGACACTTCACCACAATATAATCTATAAGTGTATCTAGTTTGAAGCTGCTAGCACTTATGGTTTGGGAGACATGATCCAGACAAAAGTGTGACCGACGGGCAGATGGACTCAATCCAGCAAATCTATAGCCCTTCAACCAGTAACCGGTTGGGGAATAAGAAATCTTATGTCTTTCCTGGAAAATTGTGATAGTATCTCTTTCAAAAAAAACAACTAAGTGCAGTAACATAAAAGATGAGTTTCTTAACTCTTTCCTGTATTATCACTGGTTTTTACGTACATGCAATTTTACACTTAAGAAAATATTGTGATAACTGAAGAAATTGCTTGATAAACCTGAGATAATTGTGCACTATTGCGTACACAAGAATATTTTGAGTAAAAATCCATAAAGCCCCTTTTCACGGATCTACCCCATTTTTGAGAGGAACCTTCCTTATGACCCTACAATCATCCTGTGAAAGTTTCAAGGAAATCTGATAATATTTGTAGACTTATCACATTAACGAGAAAGAATATTTTGAGTAAAAATTCCGTAAGGCTCTGTTTCCAGTGTTTTCCAAAAATTAGCCCAATTTTCAAAAGAAACCTTCCTTATGATCCCGAAATCATCCTTGGAAAGTCGCAAGGAATTCTGATTATATTTGTGGGCTTCATCACGTAAACGAGAGTTTTTTATGGATAGACAGACGGGAACAACGCCATTGATATAGCTCTTCTGACCTTCGGTCAGTAGGGCTAAAATTATGGCAGGTGTTGAAGAATTCTATTTTGATAGAGATGACCCTGAGAAATGATCATGACCTTGTCTGATGGCCTAAGTTTGGTATCAACAAATGGGTTTTACCAAATGTAAGTATTTAACATTGAATAACTATAATCAACCTTTAAATTTTATTTAAAATCTAAAAGATTTATTATAGTTATCTTTTAGATGAACAGATAGGACAAGTGGATGTTGCATTGCGATGCAGGAGTCCACCACCGGATTAGAAAAAGTATTTTTTATTCTTAACCTTTTCCCCAAACAAGACCTGGTTTTGACATCCCTTATAGTAAGCTTTGGAAAACATTTAGAACAAGAGGACCATGATGGTCCTAAATCGCTCCCCTGAGTATGATGGTTCTTGGTTTAATGATATAAACAAAATGGCAAAGCCCTCTGTCTAATTATTTTGGAGAAGATGTTTACAGATTTCTCTTTTAATCCTAGGTATATTGATGATCCCACCATACAGCACTAATTTCCTGAATATGGTAATGCTTTGAAGTATAGACATCAATACATACCAAGTATAAAAGCTGTAAGCCTAATGGTATAGGAGAAGAAGGTTTTCAAAGATATCATTATTTATTCCTAACTAAAATTAGGGATTGCACTGAAAAGGGCTAATTTTTTAAGTAATTTGGTAGAGGGTCAATGGCTGATGATATGTACCAAATATGAAAGCTCTAGGCTTTATGATTTGGGAGAAGAAGATTTTCAAAGATTTCCTTCTTTATTCCTTTGTAAAATCAGGAATTGCACAGAAAAGGGCTAATTTTCGGAGTATGATAATTCTTTGAAGTATTTTGGTAGACGGTCAATATCTTATGATATGTACAAAATATCAAAGCTCTAGGCCTTATGGTTTGGGAGAAGAAGGTTTTCAAAGATTTCCTTCTTTAATTCTATGTAAAATCAGGGATCACCAAGAAGAGGGCTAATTTTCAGAATACGGTAATTCTTTGAAGTATTTTGGTAGAGGGTCAATAGATGATGATTTGTACCAAATATGAAAGCTCAAGGCTTTATGACTTGGGAGAAGAAGGTTTTCAAAGATTTCCTTCTTTAATTCTATATATGTAAAATCAGGGATCACAAAGAAAAGGGCTAATTTTCAGAATTCAGTAATTCTTTGAAGTATTTTGGTAGAGGGTCAATAGATGATGATTTGTACCAAATATCAAAGCTCTAGGCCTTATGGTTTTGGACAAGAAGATTTTATTTCCTTCTTTATTTCTATGTAAAATCAGGGATCATTAAGAAAAGGGCTAAGATTCAGAATATGGTAATTCTTTGAAGTATTTTGGTAGAGGGTCAATAGATGATGATGTATACCAAATATCAAAGCTCTAGGCCTTATGGTTTGGGAGAAGAAGATTTTTAAAGATTTCCTCCTTTATTTCTATGTAAAATCAGGGATCATTAAGAAAAGGGCCAAGATTCAGAATATGGTAATTCTTTGAAGTATTTTGGTTGAGGGTCAATAGATGATGATGTATACCAAATATCAAAGCTCTAGGCCATATGGTTTGGGAGAAGAAGATTTTTAAAGATTTCCTCCTTTATTTCTATGTAAAATCAGGGATCATTAAGAAAAGGGCTAATTTTCAGAATACAGTAATTCTTTGAAGTATTTTGGTAGAGGGTCAATAGATGATGATGTATACCAAATATCAAAGCTCTAGGCCTTTTCGTTTGGGAGAAGAAGATTTTTAAAGATTTCCTTCTTTATTTATATGTAAAATCAGGGATTGCGCAGAAAAGGGCCAAGATTCAGAATACGGTAATTCTTTGAAGTATTTTGGTAGATGGTCAATAGATGATGATATATACCAAATATCAAAGCTCTAGGCCTTACCGTTTGGGAGTAGAAGATTTTTTAAGTTTTTTCACTCCGTTGCCATGGCAACCAGAGTTCTTCATGGATTTCAATTCTTTGAAGTATTTTGAAAGAGCCTGACCTAAGGATCATTTCTGTGAAGTTTTATTGAAATTCCATGGTAAGTTTAGGAGGAGAATATTTTTTTGTAATTGTGAACAGACAGACGGACAGACGGACGGACGATGACCGATCACAATAGCTCCCCCAGAGCACTTCGTGCTCAGGAAAGCTAAAAAGATTATTATCAACACTATGGAAAGCAATGACTGGTTTTGATATCCCAAGCAGAAAATGCTTTCGAAACTTGGAAGAAAATGCCAATAACCGGCAAGACCTGTAATATTTTATTGCATGGAAAAGGTTTAAATTTAGAATGTTTCAATTTGAAAGTGTCTGCAGATGAGAAATCAAAGTACTGAAAGTACTGTAAGGTAGCAAAGCATGGTTGAATTTAGAAAACTTTCCATTGTTGGATAGAAAGCATTGTGGACATTGAAGAAATTGCTTGTACAAGCAATTTCTTCATTGTCCACAATGTCCTCCAAAGCCTTTTTCCAAAAAAGGAATTGATTGGGAATGGGTTAAATAGCGTGCTTTTGACAGACTTCACTACAGTTTGAATAGAGTTTGCAATATTCCTGAAATACATAAGAACTAATTTTAATGGCGTACGCATTTAACAGATTTAGTGGTTAAGCCTCCAATGGCAGTTTGCACTCGTTGAACTTTGAGACGACCTCGAAATTTCGTTTGTTAACTTAAGCTATCAAAGCTGTCACATTGCTAGCTAAAAAGGGTTTGATAATCCATGAGATCTATCCACCTATGAAGTTTCAAGTTGATAGCTATTATACTTTCAGAGATATGCACGGGACAAAATCTAAGTCTTAAAAATAACAAAGGGCAATAACTCCAAAATAATGCAAGCAAGAGTTGTGGTTCTTGTGCACTGCATTTATACTTTAGGAGATATGCTCTGGACAGGCTTAGTGACAGAATAACGGACAGAGAGCATTACTATTATCCCCATCGCCGAAACGGCGGGTATAAAAAGGAGAAAATGCAGGTTGTCAGCATTCTTCTCTTTTGCCTCAATGTTTTCCCAAGCTTTTTTTTTTTATAAAAAGGACATCAAAACCAGGTCTTCTGATGAGTGCAAAAGTGCACAAGTGATGATTAAATGAAATTGTGAACATAAATGCAACACTAAATTGCTTCTTAAAACTACATGCAGAATTTGTCCATTTTTCTTGAAATTTGTATGGCAATTTGATACCAGACAATGATTCGTAATATGCAAGAAGGGGGCAAACTTTTGGTCCTCTTTCTAACTCTCAACATCGGCCAAGTCATAGAGTTTTTTCAAATCCTTACCTTACTAGGAAAATTTTCTACTCTTTAAGTTAAGGAATGATGCACAATTTCAGGGGCTCAAAAATTATCTTCCAACCTATCCCAAATATTTGCGAAACTTCTTCCAGGAAAATTTGCATTGAAGCTGTGTGTAGTCAAGGCTTGTTAACCCTTACCTGTTTTGCAAAATTTAAGACTTGTCCAAATTCAAAGGGTAGAAAATATTGTGGAAAAAGAAGAAATTGCTTGTTACAAGCATATTCTTCTTTTTCTACATTTTTTTCTTAATTATGAATTTACAGGGAAGTAAAAACCAGGGATTGAACAGGAAAGGGTTAACTTGAAATAGTCCCAAAATATTTAATCAAAAGGTTAATTTCTTTCCAAGCTGCAAACATAGCCCAGTAACAACACTCAGGAAAGTTGCTCTCAAGAGTGTAAAAAATTATGGAATATCCTCAAACTCAACTACCGGTAATCTATTAAGAAGTAGCTCTTTCTCAACCCATTACCAGACAGCAAAGTTTTAGACTGGTCCAAATTGTAAAGAGTTGCAGATGACATTTTAAAGATTATGAAATATTAGATTCTTTTTAACTTTCTAGGTAGAAAACATTATGGAAAATGAAGAGATTCCTTGTCACAAGCAATTTGTTAGTTTTACACAATGTTTTCCCTATTTCTTTTATATTGAGGGGCGTCCTAAAGCACCACTATGTGGGAGTAGATTAAATGAATTTGACTTGGTCAGGTTGCTTGTTTGCACTTGTTTCTGACAACACAAATTTATCGGGTTCTGCCCTTAACCCTTTCCTGTACAATCCCTTGTTTTTACGTCTCTGTGATTTAATACTTGAGAAAACATTATTGAAAAAGAAGAAACAAGCAATTTCTTCTTTTACCACAATACTTTCTAACCAGTAAGTTGGTTTCTTTTCAAATTGCACCCACTTTTAATTGTCGTCTGCAACTCCTTTCAAATAGGACCAGTATAAAATTTTGAAAAACAGGAAAGGGTTAAAGGAACACTAATCAGTTAATCATCAACTTTAGGTAATAAACTTATAAAACATTCTGTTTTCTCAACGGAAGTCAAAGGTAGAACTGTCAAATTCAGTTTACACTATAGATTTATCTTAGGTCTTTGGAGTGACCATTCGAGTTCTTCTACTTCTGCCTCTATAGAGACAATGTTCTTTTGATCATCAAGAAGTTCAATCTCCCCAGCTAGCTAGTTTTGTTGATATCAGACACTCTGGAAGCATCTGAACCCTTTGGTGACTCTTTGTCTTTCTTTTCTAAAACCAAATCAATCTTTTCCAAATAACATGATGCATTAAAGGATTCCTCCTTTCATAAGTCATTTTCTTTTTCTCTTAAAAGGCACATGATATCAACTATCTATCAATATTCTCTCTCAAATTTATCAATTTCTGTCTGAAGTGCTGCACATGTTCATTTAATAGTTGTTCACCCTTATCAGTCCACTCCTCACACGATCTCTAGCTGTGGTACCTATGTCTTCAATAAATATGAATCTTCCTTTACTGGTCCAGCCTTGTTCACATCTTTATAGGATTTCAACTCTGATTCAAAGTGCTTTAAAGCAGATTTCTTACTGTAATGGCACTCAGCGTGATAAAATGATTAGATACTGTTTTCCCATGCCAACTGAAATACAAATACAAAAATTCCTTAGAAAATATCCATATCCATATCTCAAACTATCTTGTATAACCTCTAAATCAAGTACCCACAGCATAGGGACAACACAGGGTAAATTGTTTGCAACGTGACAGTAAACAAGTGAATATTCACTACTTTGATGCAACCAACACAAAGACTAGAACAAGACGAAATGTTTATCCAAACAACAACAAGCAAATTGCTTCAAATTCTCTTTAGGTACCACAAAAAGTTAGCTTTACCCATGGAAAATGCAGAAGTATGCATGTAGACTGGTACCACTGTCGACTTTAATAAAGACAGGTATACACACCGATTTTCGGTACATACACGGAAAGCCTGGCCCGTTAGATTTTTTCCTTACTAAAATCAAAAACGAGGCTTACGCATGCGCAGAAAAATTTGGATACGCCAAGAGATTTCCATTTCATACGATAAAAAATCTTCCTTTTGTAGTTTTAAAGTAGTCAGTTTTAATTTTAAAACATTTCTCACATCAACAATCGAAATTGTGTGCGAGAAAAACCTTGGAATGTCATCCCTTTCATGTAAAATATGAGGGCGCACCGCATCCTCCATATTGTTTACAAACAATCCATCATCCAATCAGATTCGATGTTTGGGTTTAAGTCATTAAATGCCCATCAGCCAATCTCATGATGCAGTCTTTTGGGATCTACCTGTCCGCTTTGTTAAAGTCGCCGGCGGTACCAGTCTAGTATGCATGTGGCTGTATTTAAATGACAGACAGTTTGTAAAATAAAGTAACAGGGCTGTGCAGAGTGGGCGACTCAGGCGAAAAAGTCGCCTGGTTTCATAAAACTTCGCCTGATTTGCTGATCAAAGCGAAGTCTAAGTCGCCTGGAATTTTCGGGAAGTCGCCTGGATACGATAGGTGATAACCAAATCTGGCCTAGTGGCTATAAAAGTAGGGGACGGTGTGCAATTATATAATTGTCCGTCGGAAGCCCTTTGATCGTTAATCAAGCGTGTATCGATACTGTAGTCGCGAGGCCAGCAGATTATAAGAAATAGGGGTATGTTCTGGCAGCTAATAGTCAACATGCTTGCTTCATTCACACCTACGCTGATTGATTTCGGCAATGCTGTGTATACTCTCGGCACTAGAAATCTTTATTTAAAATCCTTTCCCTTCTTAAGTTTAATTATTTCTGTAAATTAAGTTATCATCAGTCTACGAGATTTGTTGCTTACTTTCACGTAATTAGAATAATGGCCGACATTTACGGACGCCGTGTCATTTACCAGAAGTCAAAATATTTTTAAAAATTTGAAACCTTAATGAAAAATAATTCTGCCGAAAATCTACGTAGAGTGAATTCATTTTTCATCAGAATCCTTCAATTTGAGTTATCTACTTTAATTGTAACATTTGAAAATTATGGCAAACAATTTAAAGGCTTCTACGGTCTTTTCCTGAGATTTTTGTTTTGATACATTCTATCCAAAAACTAAATTTCACTTACTTGTGTTGGTAATAATTCCTTTAAATAACATGTAATCCTATAAAATGGAGCAAATTATCCTGTGTTAACTTTAAACCTCTGCATGTACAGAGTCTGGTTTTGTGTACTGAGCAGTAACCCTTACCCTTTACACACTATAACTGACTTAATCACAGAGGACCTTTTTTTACCAATTAATGACAATTTTATCCATTTATATGTTATCAGGTAAAGTGCACAGACTTTAACTCATTACCACACAATCCCCCATTTTGACATCTTGAAAATGTTTTTATGGGAAACTGTGGGAAAAGGAGGAAATGTTTGCAGCAAGCAATTTATCCTTTTCCCACATGTTTCTACCCTCTTTGGCACCATCATTCTTATTTAAGCTCAATGTGAAATGTCTTAATTAGCTTCTGTCAATTTGTACCAGTCTGAATTTTTTCTTCTGGTAATAGTTTGATTAAATACATGTTGTTACAATAAAATCTTTTCTCATTTTCTGCTTCAAATAGAAACACTACTCATTTCATTCAGACTGCCTATACACTATTTGCATTTTTTTTATTAGTTGACTTTTTTTTATCATATATGAATCCATTATGAAATTTAAAAAAAAAAAATAAATTCAGAATCAAACTCTTGAATTCTAAAACAAAAAAAAAAAAAAAGAAAAATACAAAAGTATTTGTTCACAGGAATAAGATCTTTATTGAGGACTGAAAGGATAAGCAGTATTTTCTATGTTTATTGCATGATACATAATATAAAATGCAACTACTTGGTTGTAAAGCTATTTTATTTTCTGATAGAAATGAGGAATACGCGCAAAAATTAATTTTTAACACGATCCGCTTCTCCTGAAAGTCTCACCACTTCTCCCCATTTTGAAAAACTTCTCCCAATTCTCAGACTAGTGAGAAGTGACTTCTCCTCAAATTCTGGGAGTCTGCAGAGCCCTGGATAAGGTCTGAATTGATCCATTATGCTTGACATCATAATCTGAGGACTTTATTAGGTCAAAAATTTGCAAATAGAATTATGAATTTAGTGGTAAATCGATTATCTACCAAACTTGTATTTTAAATATAGAAAGTGAAGCCATTGTTCAACCTGCACAACATGTGCTGAACGACCAGAGTCCACAATATCTGCGACTCTAAATTTCAATATCACTGTACTATTCCTCGACAAACCAAACTTTAAGCATTATCTTATTGAATTAAGCACTAAACTAGATGCATGTCTACCCTAAGAATTATAAGTCAAGGCCAAAAATATCTATAAGAACAGAAAGATGATAACTCCACCCAATAATTTTAGTAAACCGACAAAGGCTAAACACTTTCAATAATTAGATATGGATGCATGTAACAGGCCCTAAACTAAGAGAATATTAAGACTGAATTATGTGAGCCATCATTACCCTATGCACAGCATCTTCAAACTCGATCGGTTTTGCTCACCGAAAACACAACATGGCGCCGAATTCAAAATTATACTATTAGACTGGTAGACTCATAGACTAGAAGATTTGGAACACGAAAACCCTCGACATTTATTTACACTCAAATTGATAGCTATTCGTTTTCAAAATCAGATCCACACATTGCTAAACAATATGGTTATATGAGACGTAGACGGACAACCATCTATCCCACAACTAATAAAGAAAATAGTGTCACTTCTATGCTTTATGGAAACGTGACTGATATAATCAACATCATTATAACTTCCTTTCAACAAAAGCCACACTGTATGTCTATATTGTGGATATGAACAGTGAAATGACGTGTATTTACCTTAGCGCTATCTGTACTGCTTAAACGACTGCAGTAGAATCCCAAGTGTCTCCAAAATGCACCAAAATCTCATACGGATGCATTCACGGTAATAATTAAGCGCAGCAATCTTCACCGGAAGTGACTCTAGCAACCTCAGTAACACAGGGCACCCATAAGTTTCCCTGAACATAGCGTATAGTTACACTAATGGTGAAAACCATTGCGATCTAGTTTAAAAAGAAAATTAACACCCAAAATGGAGCGAAGTTCCACCAATTAAAGAGTAAAGTCTCTATGAATTATGCCTATAGTATGCTTGGAATACGTAATACCGTTGGTCTAACGGAAATAACTGTAAAATATTCACTATACCTAAAGTCACTGTCAAATTTCGAGTAGAAATAAATGACTTAATATCTTTTTGACGATTAAAAGTTCTTTTCAGTTTGTTAAACAGGATTTCTTGCCTTTTACACGAATCTTTATTTGTGAGGCGAGGCTCATTGTTTTTTTCGGAAAACACCGAATTACCGGTGATTTGATAAAATGTACCCCGGGTAGTTTATCCAATATGCTACTGGCTTAAACTTCTTGGTGCTAATTGACTTCGCTTATATGACAAAGAAAAACTGATAAACTTTGATATATTATATATTCTAGTCCATTTTATCTCATCAAACGAACCAGCTTTTAAATTTCCAGCAATATAAAACAGTATAAATTCAAACAAAGAGTTGAATTTAAACAAATGAACAAATATCTGATGTTTTAAAAGAAAATTGTTAAATTTGAGTATGCATGAAATATTATTTCAAGTTTAGGCAAAGTGAATACAGATAATTTGAGTCTAGTGCAATAAAATGTATAAAATCTAATTTATTTGTTAAAGATAAAGCCTTAAATATTTCTATGTGAAATCCCAAGACTGACATTTGACACAATCATGCTAGGATCCATCCTCGGATACCGGGGGTCTCCTTATTTGCTACGCTACATCAGCATAGCAAATAAGGAGACCCCGGGGTATCCGAGGATGACTAGGATCAAACTTGATAAAGAAAATCCATTTTCATTAACATGATTCACAGTGAGGACATCTGAATGTGGAATCTCTTCTCAAAACTCGAACAGGGGTACAAAATTTCAGGTGAGTCCAGTGTTCGCAGATGTCACATTGCCCCCAGTGAAAAATCTCAAGAACATAGGATAAATTGAGAGCGTCTGGTGTCATCTTCTTACATACACAGCACTTATCAAAGTCGGGTGTTTCACTTTCCAGGGATAGATTGTCACTATCATCAGACATCAGGTTGATTGCTGAAGGTCCAGGTCGAGGAGACAGTTGTTTTGCAGGTTTAGAAATGGGATTTGTCGATAAATTTTCAGCTGCACTCTTCTTTATTTGTTCATTAGATTTCCTTTGTTTTATATTTGGTCCCATTGTGTGTTTAAGTGACAGTTTAGATTTTTTGGAAGATTCTGGTAGAAGGTGTTTCAATTTTTCTGCTTTTGATGGTGACATGAGATTTCCATCTACTGAGGGTTGGTTTTTCCTTTTTTTAGAATTTTCTACAGCTTTTGTTATTTTCCTGCTGTCTAAGAATGAAATTTGTGATTGTCCATCATCATTTCCTTGGTTTAAATCCAAATCTTTATTTGTGTCGCAATATATTACAGATGGGGCAGTTTGAGGTCCAGCTATTTTTGTTCTGTCAAAAGGGTATATGCCTGTCTTCCGGAAAGCAGAAATTAGATTGTCTGGTGTAAGTCCTTTATTGTAAGCCTTTCCTGATATTGCAGCAATGTTATTCCTGGTGATATGGATTCCTGGATTTCTACGAAGAAAGGCCTGGCATTCACTGTAATAGCAATTTTTTAGTGGTCCAAAACATCCAACATCCAGTGGCTGTGTAACATGTGATGTATGGGGAGGCAATACAAAAAATACAACATTGTGAGCTTTTCCCCAATCTGTCAGAGTAAGATTTACATGTGACTTGTGGCCATCAAACAGAATTAATATTGGCTTTCCATGGGTGGAGACAAACTTAAGGAAATGCTGCTCCAGATATTCTAACATCACACTAGAATTAGACCACCCTGATTCAGTAACAGAGCCAGATGAACCAGGACTAGCTCCCTGTAGAAGGTCTGCATTCCAGCGCTTTCCGGGAAAAACATAGAAAGGTGGAATACACATACCAGCAGCACTTCCCATTGCAATAATTGTGACATTTTTTCCACGATTCGAGGTGATGGCTTGTGGTGTGGTACCTTTTGGACAGATAATCTTAGTTGGTGTGTGCTCCATCATTAATCCTGTCTCATCCATATTCCATATATTCTCGGGTCTTTTCCAAAAATCATATTTCTCATAGACAGATTCCAGTTCATTAAAATAATTCTCCAAAACAGTAGGTGATGTGCTCTTTGCCCTGACCATAGACAACTTTCGTGCTTTACCTAGGGTTAGACCTGGGTTTCTCTTTTTGAAGCCATCAAACCAAGATTGTGCTAATACAGGTTCTGAACCTTTCCTTTTGTTAAGTTGGATGGCAAAATCAGTGGCAAGGTTGATAAATTCCTTTCTAGAGTAGCCATACCCTATACCTGCCATGTATGTAACATGCTCTATAAGCTGCTCTTCTTCTTCTAAGCTGAATAGAGGGCTTGGACCAGGGTTTGTTGGTCTTCCTTTGGCATCTGGGAGAGGCTGTATTCCCAATGTACGGTCCCTAAGAGTGCTGACAGGAATCCCATACAGCTTGGCTGCTTTGCAGACTGACATTTTATCTGTTTTAACATGGTCATAGGCTTTTCTTATCAAATTGACATCATACTGTCTTTTCTTGTATTTTCCAACGGTTGGGAGCTGAAAATAGAAAAAAAAATAATTTAATTTTCCTAAAAAACATCAACATAATGCTGTTCATAACTTTTCATTTAGGAAAAGAACAAAATATGGAAGTTTAAGCCAGTAGATTATTGCATTCCAAATAAGGCAATCATGTGACATTAAGTCACGCGTGAAGAAAAAGGTGAAGGTCATGCTGCAGACGATAGCTGTCACCGCTGTCATTTTTTGTTGTTTTCATATTTATTTACGGCTATTTTATCGAGGAAAATTGTAAGAATCATTAGTTTACTAAATTTTTTGAAAGTCCCGTACATTTTTCTTCATAATTATTTTGTTTTTACATAGAAAAACTAGAACTTACCCGTAGAAATGACATTGTTCAGCGGTCCGTAACAAAACAAACAACTCTGGGCGGAAGTAAGCGTGTTTCATCTGCGCAGGCGTTTGTTATTTGGATATTTCGGCAATCACCGGTATTTCGTATACGCCGGTATTAGGTATACGCACCATAACACTTATGGAGTAAACAGTTATTAACTAGTGTAAAAGGAAAGTAAACACTCAAAATGGTTTGAGGTTTCAAAATTGAAAGAGTAAAGTTTCTCTGAATTTAGCGTTAGGTAACACTTGCGGTGTAATTGCGAAAAGATTGTTTACACCAAAAATGGATTAAGGTTTCACCTAAGGAAGAGTAGAGTTCCTCTGTAAAGTGTAAACTATTGTAAGCTAGTGTGTAGGGAGAGTTTACACCCAAAATGGTGTGAAGTTTCAGTATTGAAAGAGTAAGGTATCTCTGAATTTAGCGTATTGTTACATTGATAGTGTAAACTATTGTAAACTAGCGGAAAGGGAAAGTTTACACCCAAAATGGATTGAGGTTACACCCCTGAAAGAGTAAAGTTCCTCTGAATAGTGAAAATTATAGTAAACTAGTGTTTAGGGAAAGTTTACACCGAAAATGGTGTGAAGTTTCACCACTGAAAGAGTAAATTTTCTCCGAATTTAGCGTATAGTTACACTAATAGTGTAAACTAGTGTAAATTAGTGTAAAGGGAAAGTTTACACCTAAAATAGTTTGAAGTTTCACCATTAAAAGAGTAAAGTAACACCAAATGTTCATTGCTTATTATTCACTTTTGTTCGTGTTAATTAACACCAAAGTTGAGGTAACTATTCTCAGAAAGTGCGAATTCACACTTACTTTGGTGTAGAGAAATGTTACACGAATAATGGTGTTGCTGTCAACCTTTTTTGGTGTAACTTAACACACTTTTTTTACAGTGCTGCAAAGACAAAACAAATTTCAGAGTGCCCTGAAGTGAATGAATCCATCACAAAAATTCTAGCCCACCCAATTTGAATAATCTGTAGTTACGACGTTGAATACGCCAATCAATACAAAATGCTTGGTATGATTGTCGGGGTTCAAATCAAATAAAAAAAAATAGTTATATCGAAAATGAACACTGAACCCCGTCATGTTTTTCTGCGCATATTTGTTGGTGTGTCGACTTAAAATATATATTTCATGTAACTGAAGATAAAGTTTGCAAAAAAAATGTCGTTTAATACTGAACTTCCTGTCGGAGTCAGATATCGTAAAGCGATTCGTAAATTGTCCAATACTTTCAGACTTGTAACCAAATGAAATTTATTAACCATGAAACGTGCATATTAAAATTATATTGTTGTGCCGGTGCTTCCAGAAGCGTTAGATTGGATATAGGTTATCCCCAAACAAAATAACACCAATGCCAAGTTCAGTAAAATATTCAGGTTATATTTTGTCCTTTTCTTTTTTATATACGCTGAGGGAAATGAAGAAATTGCTTGTTTCAAGTAATTTCTTCGTTCACCACAATCTTTTCCCGAGCTGTTTTCTTGGTGGCGACTAAAAGCGTTTAAACAATCGGTATAAGAGCTTTGAAGAAGAGCGTAGCGCATTTAGTAGCGCGTCGGACTCTCCATTATGAGGTCCTGGGTTCGATCCCCGGTCCCGGCAAATATTCTTTCCGCCACTTTCAGCCACATATGGGTATATAATCGTAAAACCTAAGTGGGGTGAGCATATGTTGGTTCGGAAAGGATGTAGAGGTAGTAGTGGTGTGAGAAATACCAGGAATCCATAGTTAGGATCTCCAGTCGCCACATTATGACTGTGATGCTTTTAAAATTGGAGTGAAACACTAATAATTCAATCATTCATTACAAAAAGATTTTTAAGAGGAATATAGTACACTTATTTTAGACGCCTGCATTAATTGAAAAGTAACTGAATAGCAAAAACAAACCATTTCCATAAAAGGGCTTCTGATTGTATCTGTCGAAATGTTCCCTTGTACAAAAAGCTTTAATATAGACGGTATGATATTAAAAAGTAATGAGGCCGATAAATACGTCAGATATATCTAATGAAGAAAAAATTGTCTTTTTAAGGTGATATCTAATTGACGGATCACAGGTGTCAATAAAAAAATGTTGGTTTGGTGACTCTAACGTCGTAACAACAGCTTATTCCCGTCAAAAATTAGTGGGCGCGACCGCGATCTGTCTATTATTCAAAAGGGGAGATAAGTCAGGAAATGATTTCTTTATTCGTAAACGATCTAGAGTTATATTTTGTTGAAGATTAGCTTTAGACTTCTAAAAGTGTATTCATCTGCTGTCATTCTGTTTAGTGTCTTTCTCAAATGACTTGTACATGTAGGTCTACTTCCGGTGATAGGTGACATTATATTCTTTAAATGCTTGTATTTGTGGAATCGGTCTTTGAAAATCGGTTGGAATTACTCGGGTAACGTCCTAATGTTTCGGTAACACTTTTTTTTTGGTACTAAAATGGCGAATTTATAGCGTCATATTTTTTCGGCTGGCAATTCAAGAGGTAACATTTTTTTAAATGGCGCGTTACTCATATACCATAATAACTCAATATACATCTATAGAATGCAGAGTGAAGGCACAGATCAGATTATGCAGATGCACTCTGAACGAATCCATTTTTTTTCTTCACTTCCCAGGCTATCCTTGTCTGCGTTTCGAGCCATTCTTTAATGACGAGATATCAAATGTCGTAGCTACAGCACATACAGCACGGATAAACGGATGTGGTTACGACATTTTGATGGTCCACCTATCATAACATGTAAAATTAAAAATGTGTGTGCAAAACCAAGCAAATTAAGATCAGTCTGGGAAAATATGAGCTGTAGTTATAATGTTTAAGTCGCCAATCAAACAAACAAAACATAAATATCATAATTCAAAGTTCACTTCCTATTTAACCCTTTTGCTGTACAAACCCGTGATTTTACGTCACTTTGATTTCAAACTTGAGAAAACATTGTGGAAAAAGAAGAAATTGCTTGTGACAAGCAATTTCTCCTTTTTCCACAATATTTTCTACCACATAGGGTGGTTTCAATTAAAATTGCATCAGATTTTCATTGTCATCTGCAACCTCTTTCAATTTGGACCAGTCTAAAATTTCAAAAAACTGGAAAGGGTTAAATGAAGAATTTGATGGGTCGATTGATTTTTTGATTGCCAACGGCGATCCGTAATTTGTCAGTGTTGCAAAATAACGCCGTATGATATATCAGTCGAACTTACTGTTTGGAGATTGTGGGCGTGGCCAGCAATCCGTCAATTGTTCGGAAGGTCCTTTTATCAAAGAGTCTGTCTATCGTGCGATAAATCTTACAGACAACTATTCTAGTCTACTGATCAATGACAATATACCGCAGATGGTCGACGTGTGTACCAGTCTACACACTAACACTCGCTGTTCTTTTTATCCCGGTGACAAATAAATATTGTCCAATTACAATTAATGGACGTAAAACATTTCGCTTCCCAAATATATCAGCCGATAATGGTAGCGTATTGATTTCATCTCCACGGGAACATGGAACCCTTTTTTTTGCCATCAATTCTTGCTAATTTTACCATGCGATCGGACTGTCGGAATTGTTCGAATTTCAATGGGATGCAGACGATGCAGAGACTAAATCAGTCTAATATTATCTTAAATTCCTCTTTAAATTTCTAATATTACACGATATAAGCGACCACTTAAGGGGTCGCTGAAGGGAATTGTCGCTTGATACACTTTTAGTTACATGATTATTATAAATTAATTTGCTTGCATACATTAATAATTGCAGAATTCTCACTCAATCATTTATTGGTTGAACTTATTAGAATTGTCTCATTGAATTGAGATAATATAGGATTTAGTCCTTCGTCTTCTCAAAATCTAAAGAGCTTATGCTGTTTGAAAAGAAAAAATTTGATTGTGTTAGGCTAAAATTGAAAAAACCTTGTTTACTCTCCGCTGTCAGTGAAAATTCGCTTAGTCAATAAAATCAGTCATCATGGTCGAAAATAATGTGTGCCAATCAGCAATTGTATTAAGCACCTCTTTAGGTTTAGCGAAGTAAACAAAGTAACAACAGCTCTTGGGGGTCGCAAGCCAACGATTTGCTTTTTATTTCATTTCCTTTACCACATCAATCTATAACTTACGGCGTTCGGTATTCCAATCGATCTGCCTTGTAGGAGATATGTAAGCCAGCGATCCGTCAATTGACAACTGAAACGACGTAACTGCAGCCAGAGAAAAGGATAGTTAAGCATGCCACTGTGCTACTCGTTCTTCAGAGTTCCTTAACCCATTCCCACACAATGGAATTTTAGACCAGTCCAAATTGAAAGGAGCTGCAGACGACAATTTCAAGTTGATGGAATTTAGAATTTGTTTGTCTTTTGGGATAGAAAACATTGTGGATAATGAAGAAATTGCTTGATCCAAGCAATTTCTACATTTTCCACAATGTTTTCCAAAGCTTTTTTGTCGAGGGGCGTAAAAAGGAGGGATTGAGTGGGAATGGGTTAATATTGGGCTGTAGATAACGCTAGGTCGATTTTGATCAATATCTTTATCAAAAGATGGTCAGAATTTGACCATCGTCATGTTGAGTATCTATCCTCTTTTCACTATATTTTAAAGAATGACATAATTTGACCGATGTTGTGTTAAAAATCTTTTCTCAACACAACGAAAACAAGCAGGCAGTGTAGGCCAAGATCAGACTGTACATTCGTGCAGGCTGATCTTAGTCTAAACACCTGCCGAATCTTTTGTCAAATAAGGAATATTCCGGGAACAGCATGACAAGGGTTAAGCTCTCAATAACATTCTTTCGAGCCATCCTCACAATGACGCATTTTTGACGCCCCTCAAGAAAACCAATTGGGAAAACATTGTGTAAAATGAAGAAATTGCTTGTTACAGGCAATTTCTTCATTTTACACAGTGTTTATCCAGAAAGTTGAAAAAATCTGAAATTTCACAAACTTTAACACATCTCCACAACTCCTTTCAATTTCGACCGGTCTAAATTTTGCCGCCTGGTAATGGGTTTAAGATACGGCTGTAAAGAATTCCACAACTGATCTTTCACAGCATTGTGGGAGAAGAAGAAAATAGTAGTTATCGGTGTTCCTCTTTTCGTAGTGTTATGTTTTCTACTTTATGAATTGTATCTTAATTTTCTCGACAGTAAAAAATTGCAATGAGATAAGTTATATTCTTTTGATGAAATAACACAAAACGTTTTCTATTCCGGATAAAGGGTGAAAATGACACAGTAGTCATTTTTACGAGGACACCGTATTTAGTTCGTTAATAATGGAATATTTTAACGGGAGAAATTAATACTTAATTCAGGTAAGCTATAAAATGTTATTAATGAGATCTTTGTTATGTTGTATTTTTTCCATGTTTCTTATTAGTGAAATAACAACTGCCTGTCTTATCGCTGATTTTCTCTACCAAAATAGGCATATTTAAGAAAACATCGTGAAAAAAAGAAGTAATTGCTTATGACGATAAATTCATATCTCCACGATGTAATTAAACCAGATTTATTCATTTGCGCCTTATTTGACTTTATTTCTATTTGCCCTCTATATAAACATGTAGTTATGGACTCAATGACATGGCCGTAGCGCAGTGCAAGCGCGTAGGACTCCTTATCTCGGGGTCCCGGGTTCGATTCCCTGTCGCGGTGAAAATCCTTGCCGATATTTGTCTCCTACCAACGGGTGAATAGTCGTAAACCTAAGTGGATTGAGCAGTTTGGGGCTAGGAATGTTGTGGTAATACTTGTGCGATAAATACCAGGAATCGACGGTTAGATGCTCCAGCAGCTTCGATATGGCCGAAATACTTTTAATTGTGGCGTTAAAATCCTTTCGATCAATCAGTTATGGACTCAAACTTTATTACCATTTCCTGTTTTGTAAAATTTTAAACCTGTCCAAATTTAAAGATTCTGCTGACGAAAATTGAAAGTGGGATCAATCTAAAAATAACCATTCGGTAGTGTAGAAAATATTGTAGAAAAATAAAAAAATGGTTTTTAAAAGAAATTTCTTCTTTTTCTACAATAGTTTCTCAATAATCAATGATAAAATCACTAGGACGTAAAAACCAGGAATGGAACAGGAAAGGATTAAGACAGTCAGCGAAAGTTCTAAGTTCACTGTGCACTGTTGGTCTTTGAAATGCTCCAAAGCTTTGCTTTGCACGTAAATTGCAACAGCTCTCGAGAGGTTGACGCATTTGCTAAGTTTTTATTTTACTAAACCCTATGTTGTTTGAAATCTTTGGAGTCGTCTCAATGAAAATGTCATCCATATGCTCAATTTAAGTCAAAATAGGTACATAATACTGTGAAGAAATTGACGAAAATTACGGCAGAGAGGTAAATAATTAAGTCGGTGGACGAACAAAATATCGCAACTACAGCTTTATTCTAGCTGTATTAACAATATTTTGGTCGCCTACTGTCGATAATTATACATTCTAACAATGTCTTCCAAAACTTCATTTAGCATGTTACATCTGCCTGTTTTTCTCCGTTTCGTCTGCTCTCAGCTTGATCAATTTAGTTTCGGTCCTGTCACCGACTCGGCTTTTTTGACTGGATAATCTGAGTTTGAATCTCGATTAAGATTTGCGCTATTATTTTCAATATAGGAATAAAAAATGTACATGTTTAATAGTAGAAGAACTGACCAATCACAGGCCCAACCCATTTAGTCCTTTGGCCACGCCCATTCACTCCTTCAGGAAATCCCGCTTCGATTTTAAAAGTCGTTATTTTACAAAATCTGGGGTCAGTAGCATGTAATAAAAAGTTAAAATCGTTTGTTGGCGACCTAACTACGACGTAATTACGGCTTGAAGAAACTGTAGTTACGACGTTTAAGCCGCAAATCAACAAAATGTTTCAAACAAATGGCGGCCAATGTTGGAGGTTAAAATCTCTCAATCCCGGACTGAATGAATAATTTGATTGGTCGATTTATTCCTTGACTGACAGTCGCGATAGGTCAATTGTGACCCCCCAAGCTAAAAAGGACCATCTCTGAACTACAAGAAACAAGGGCCAGCGATTGGTCAGTTAATGCGATCGGACAGCACACTGTGCGCATTTTGGTCATTGTCTACTTGCGATCATTGAGGTGATTATAAAATCTATAACGAAAGCTATTTCCCCTTTTGCCTGGAAACAAGAAGAAAAAAATAAAAATGTTCATGTGTTTAGGAATTTTCAATACGCCAGGAAAATTGCTGTAAAATTCTTGGATTCAGATCATACTGTACTGTTGTTAACAATGCTATTAAACAAAGCAAGTATTTCTATTCTTGCATTCAACTCCATACCGTTGGATCCTTGTAACATTCATTTTTTCATATTGGAAAGAAATGATTTCAGTATCTATCATTTTTGCATATATGAATAATAACTATTGTGTGTATATTTGCAAGCTCAAATTCCACAACGTTTTCGTTTTGTGCCATATTTCTTATCTTGTTGCCGCACTGGTATTCTGTTTATTATTCAAAAGTGACTTATAGGCCCATGGGGCCGGGTGTTTATACTTTGATATTTGATTTTGTATATTGATTTATGTAACACATGTCACTATAATAAAAAATTACTTACTTACTTACTTACTTAAAAAAGATTGGACCGTCTTCACTAAATTCCGATGTTTTACTCTCAAGTGAATGATTTGGAAAACAGTGTGAAAAATAAAGAAATTGCTCTCCACTCCAATAGCACAGTGTTTTCTACTAAATATGACTTTTTAATCTTTCAAAAAAAAAAAACCACACACACATCAACATGAAATTGTCGTCTGTAACTTTTTTTTTAATATGGACCAGTCCAAATATATGTCCTTTGGTAATGGGTTAAAACACCCGCGATAGTATGGCGAAAAGCTATATATTTCCCTTTGTTAGTGTTTATGGATGGACTCAAAATAACTTTTGCAAGTACTAGAGTACATACTTTACTCTTTGAAAGGCTTGTTTCAATGGTTCAAATGTTAGTTCAAACGTCAGAATTGAATTTGGTCACCTCAGATCTAAGATTAACGCATACTATAGAGAAATATAATTTTTTGCATTTTAATCCTCTGTGACAAATATTTTATATATATCTTATTCATTTCGACCTTCCCGCTTCCCAGTGTATTGTAATGAAAGTTGCAACTGACATCATACCATTTTAAGTCGATATATGATTCCTTTTATTTCTTCGTCTAAGGGGACATCATTTAAAACGTCTATTGCAAGTTTGCAGACGCATTTCACAGAAACAATCTTCTAAAGGGCCCATTTTGTCATAAAGTTGTGTTTAATCTGTTATTTTGTATTCGTCAGACTTTGAAATTCTTTAACCTATACCATGCCATTTTAACGCAGTTTACCCTTATCATGCTGAACCCGGAATATTCCGGTTTTGGCAAGAGGTGTAGACTAAGATCAGCCTGCACATAAGTGCAGTCTGCCCTTGGTCTACACCTGCTGCTTATACTTTTCCAGCCAGAGTTGTTGAACAGCAAGTTCTATCGGTGCTTTCAGCCCTTTTATTTTACAGCAATTCAGTAACGTAATTTGTACTGCATGACAAGGGTTAAGGAACATAGCTATGGAAACATTGTGAGAAAAGAAGAAATTGCTTGTAACAAGCAATTACTTATTTCCTACAATGATTTCTACCAGACATGGTCCTTAGTTTTCAATTTAAACAAAATTTGTTTTGTCGTCTGTTTCCTTCCAATGTTACATTTTGTCGTTTGGGAATGGGTTAACTGAATAGCTTGAAAGAAATTTGTGATGAATCTTTAAAGGTAAATAACACATTTGACAGGAGTTCAATGGTATCCTTTGGTTTTGTTGCTGTTATTGTTGTTTAATTGCTAAAAGAATTAAAATCCATTTATAACTCTGGTTGCCATGGCAACAAAACTGAAATTTTAATGAAATTTCAAAAATTATCTCCTCCTGACCAAAAAGGCGTAAAGCCTTGATATTTGGCTTGAAGCATCATTATAATGCCCTCTTAAGAATTGCTTAAACCATCACCCTCAGGTCTCAAGGGTCGGAGCTCCAGGGGGGGGGGGGCTTATACAGAAATAAAGAAGGATTTTTAAAACGACATCTCCTCCCAAACTGCTAGGCGGATTTCAACCGAATTTGGCCGGAATGTTCCTTGGGTGGTGCCCTTTATAATTGCTAAAAGAGTTAAAATCGTTCAAAACTCTGGTTGCCATGGGAACAAAACTGAAATTTTAATGAAAATTTTAAAAATGATCTCCTCCTGACCCAGATGGCATAGAGCCTTGATATTTTGCATGAAGCATCAGTACTTTGACCTCTTTCAGAAATGCTCAAATCACCAACCTCGGGCCCCAGGGGCGGAGCCCCAGGTGGGAACTTAAATAGAAATAAAGAAAGATTTTTAAAACAAGATCTCCTCCAAAACAATGGCCTGATTACAACCAAAGAATTTAATCAGTCGAAAACTCTGATTGCTATGACAACAAGAGTAAAATTGAAAAAAAAAATCTGAGAAAAAAAGATCCTCCTGACCCAGAAGTTGAAGAATTCTGAATTTTACATGAAGCATCAGTACATTGACCCCTTTAAAAATTAAAAAAAAAAAAAAAATAGAGCAGGGTGATTAGGCTTAAATAGAAATAAAGAAGGCAACCCTTTCAAAACTATTTGGCCAATTTAAACACATTTGGGCAGAAATATGTTAGTTTGCCCCCTTTTTATGATTACTGAAATATTTCAAATCTGTTCAAAGCATTGGATGGTATTATTACATAAGTTGATATTAGGCCTTGAAGAAAAAAAGCGCCTTATCTGAGCTGAGCGCCAGGACCACTGGTCCTCTTGTTGTAAGATATTTAGCGATGCATTTTGCTGTTCTTCATTATGCTGATATCTAGCACGAGTAAGTAATCATAGCCTGGCGGTTTTGAGAAAATGTTACAAGAATTTCTTGGACTAGATTTTGAAGAACCTCTAGTATTGGGTGTTTTTTATTTCTTTTGGAAAGAGGACTTCGTGTATTTGACAAGTTTTTGTTTATTTTTTGTGAATTAAACTAAATTGAACGGCCATACACTGGGAAATAATTGATTTTCTTGCATGTCTATAGATAAGTCAAAACATTATGCTATAAGGGAGACCGTTTAAAGTTCGTTTCGGTAAAAATGTGATTGACGGATCGCTGTTCCCTCCCACTAAATCCGCTGTCATCGTTCAGCTTAGATAAGCTGTTGTTACGACGTATAACTCGCCAAACCAATAAAAATGCTTCCATGAATGGCTGCCATTGTCGAGGTTCAAAGTTCACTTCCGACCTAAATAAATGAATTAATTGGTCAATTTATTCTTTGATTTACAACTGCGACCGGTCAATTATATTACCTGTTCCTTGAAAACATCTATTTGTGTAACTGTAATGATTTTTTCTTCATTTCGTATGTTTATATGCGCCATTTTTAAAGAGCTGAAATCACACGAAGCACCTAGTACTTTAAAAAATAGAAAATTGCTTGAAAATGGCTTGATAGGGTCAACCATGTGTTATAAGCTAATATCAGAATGTACTTATACTCAGGCTTACCATTGTCTATACGTCATGTCAAAGCAAGGGTTCAGTGTGAGAAGACCTACTCTGAAATTCTTGTTCCAGGTGATCGAACCTGGATACATTTGTATATGACGCATTTATTACGTCAAACGTCCACAAAAGGTTTTTAGACCGCTAAAACACGTGCGGGGCAAAAAAGAGGATTGTTTAGTGGAAGAAAATGCGTACGCGGTTAAATACTCAGCGACCAAGCACATAAATTGTCCGCGCACGTTTAAATTACAAGTGCATGAACAATATAAAGGGGCCGACATCTTACACGTGTACTCTGATATTCGGAAAGTCCACTCGTTAAATAACGCATGCATTTTAAAAATATAAGCGCACACTCTTAAATTTAACGGGCTTACTCGTATTAATTTCTTGTGTCCGCGTTCTTTATGTTCACATGCTTGGAAGTACCATATTCTATACTTTTCCGTTTTCCTGAAAGAGCCCTTTATCTTTTATTTGCCATTTATTTAAAGTCCCAGTTACTCTTAATCATTAACAAATTATTCGACAGATACTAGACTATAAACACTTCTTATTTTCACTTACATCAAGAAAAATTTTTTTTTTTTTTATTTTTTTTTAGTAAAAAATTGAAGAAAAAAAATCGCATATTCTATGCCAGAAATCAAGGTATAAACCGACTAATCAAATGGTTTATTCAGCCCGGGCCTGAGCTCATCAACTCCGACATTTGCCCCCATTTTTGTTGACCCCATTCATTGTTGGTTTGGCGACTTAATCGTCGTAACTGCAGCTTATTCAAGCTGTAGTTACGACGTTCAGGTCATCAACTAACAATTTCGCCTTTTTGTTACATGCAGCTGGTCATAAATTTTGCAAAATAACGCCGTTTATATCGAGGCGGAACTTTCTTTTGGAGTTAATGGGTCGGGGTCTAGGGAGTCAGTAAGCGGGGCCAGCGATTGGTAAATTAAAAAGTGTTGATAAAATTGACTTTCAAGTAAATCATTATTTCGTGACTGCTGCTGTTGTTGAATGTTCAATTGTCAAAGTTTTACTAGGACTTTAAAATGTGTTAATTAACCAATCGCTGCTTTCAATCAAACAAAAAATGACCAATCAAAGCATTCATTCATTTTGATCCGAGTTGGAATTTGAACTCCGATATTGGCCGCAATTTTTGTAAAGTATTTTAGTTGGTTTTGCGACTTAAACTTTATTCAAGCAGTATTTATGACGTTTAGGTCGCTTAACAACTATTTTCCTTCTTTGTTACATACTACTGCCCATAAACTTTGCGAACCGTCGATGTTTAAATTCGAATTGGAACTTCCTGTCGGAGTCATTGGGCGGGGCCAACGGAGTAAGATGACATTACCAGCGATTGGTCAGTTGTTAACAAGTTACAAGACGACAAAATTTTAGACTTGTCCATATTCAAAGAATCTGCAGACGATTTTAGTTGGTGCAATTTAAACATATTCGTCTTTTTTTTAGCAGAAACCATTGTGGTGTATATATTAATTTCCCAGAATTTTTTCAAAAGTAATAAGGGGGGATGGGGGGGAGGGGAAGATGCAAACGGTTTAAGTGGGGCAGAAGGGGGCTTCCTGGAAACTGTGCAGATTGCACAGGTTGACCGGTGTTAAAACCGGTGTTTTAACTTTGCACACTTTCTTTATTTTCTTAATCTAGAATTGTCAAACTATACCACTGCATTTTACAACGGTTTAAACTTTTGTCTCGAATAAAACTATGCAGGAATCTATATCTTAGTTATAAAAATGTTTTATCTTTTCGTATTTTTTCTTAACTTTATCAAACACCAAAATGTTCAGACTGTTCAATATTGAAAATATGAAATTGCGGGTGAAGTTTTTAACCTGTTCAAATTTCTAAAATCGTGTTTGCTTTTTAGTAGAAACATTGCGGGTAATGCAAAATGGCTTGTGACAATCAGTTTCTTCTTTTTCCACAATGTTTTCCGATACTTCTTTCTTCGGGGGCGTCCTAAACGTGATCGAGTGGGAATGGGTTAATCGAGAATGAATGTCCGTCATATTGCCATTTAACATATTTTAGCAATCGAATCTCTGATTGACCTCTACAAGAGTCTTTCTTTTTTACCTAATATTCTTTTTTTATTGGACCCGGGAGGTCCTTTATCGCTTGATTTTGTAACAAATGATAACGCTGTTTTACCCGATTGAAAGCGCTTCAGTGATTATTGTATCGATTCTTGGATTTGTTTGCAAACAAACTCATTGATTTGTGTAAATATTCATAGAAATACGTTGGATAAGGATCTAAATACTTTTTGTTTCTTTTTTCCGTTTAAATAGATTTTCTTTCTCGGCCTTTGTCGATGTCATTGAATGAATTGTATTTTATAGAGCATTTCGATATGACAAAGCAAACTCGCGCAATCTGACCCAGAGGAAGACTTTTGAGGTCAACAAAACTACTGAACCGGTGCGATTTCATTATATGAATAATGGGAAATGTTCTTGATGCAACCGTAGCGTCTCGTCGATTGATTACTAAAACCTCGTAACTGCAACTTTTGTGAGCTAAAGTTGACAATAATGTGTAAAGTAACGTTTACATTACAAGTGCTGGTAGATTTAAAGTGGTTCGGTCAACAAAGCCGTCTCCGAAAACATAAGTCCATAGCAAAACTTGAGTTTCGCAGTTGATCGAGTAATTGACGGATCAAACCATTCATGTAAACCGGAAGTTTACCTTAAACTCCGAAAATTAAGGGTAAAAGCGGTTTTGTTGGCTTTGCGACCTAAACTACAGTCGGTACGCCCCCCCCCCTCAGTACTTGCAGTACTTTGCTTTGTCGACCCGATTGAGGCCTAGATTTGTAAGCCCAATTAGCTCAGTTAGTGGAACATTCGACTTCACGCCTCATGATCACTGATTCGAGCCTTCAGCTTATCTAACTCACAAATCGGATTAGACTTTAATCCAGAAGAGCCTCGTGTCGAGAACGTTAAAGAACCAGGCGGACTTCTAAGAATCCTCCCACTGCCTCCGTAACAACTAATCGTCTTCTTGGATGCGTCACTCATATGGGCAAATACCACAGTAGCGACGAAGAATAAACGGTCATACATATATCCATCTACGATAAAGAATGAAGATGTTCACACTTCGACTGAGACGATTATTTAATTGATTGTCATCTTTATCTGTCACGGCCGCGGCCATATCGTAGTTGGTAGCGCGTCAGACATCTAATCAAGGGGTCCAAGGCTCGATCTCCGGTCGCGTCAAATATCCCTTCCGGTAAGTGTCTACCACCGATGGGTAGATAATCGTAAACTAAAGTGGGATGATAAGCTTGAATCTCGGAAATGATCTAGTGGTAGAACTGATGTAGGAAATATCAAGAATCAATGGTCAGGTGGGCCGCGATATGACTGAAATATTGTAAAAAGTGGCGATAAACTCCATTCATAACACACATTTTCATCTATCCGCAGTTATATTGTGGAACTTACTTTATAGATCACTGATATCTTATAAATATCTCGGGTGTGATATATTACGATGCTTGTATCTAGATGAGTAAATTCCCTTGAGAAGTTGATCATCTTTCGTGCAAATAAACATTTCCATCTCAATTAATCATTGCCAAATTTGGAAGTAAATACAGAAAAAAACCTAGTTCCCCTGCATTGAGTGAGTTTTGTTCATGATAAACACATTTATTCCCAGCCTTGTCATAATTGACTAAATTCGTTGCGATTATTCTTCAAAGAATCAATCGAACAATCAAATCGTTCAGTTGAACCTGAAGTGAGCTTCGAACCCGAACATCGGCTGACATTTTTATGAAGTGCTTATTTTGTTTAGACGACTTAAACGTCGAAACTATAGCTTGTTCAAGCTGTAGTTACGACGTTTAGGTCGCCAACCAACGGTTTGGGTATTTAATTTCATGGTACTCGCCATAACGCCGTTTCCTAACGAAGCGGAACTTTCTGAGTCGGTGGGCGTTGCCAGCGGAGTCAGTGGGCGTGGCAAATCTAGTACGTGGGCGGGGCCAGCGATTCGTCGGTTACTTGGTTCGATCATATCAGTTCACGTTGATCAGGGAGCTAAACATAACTGAAACTTCCCCAAGAAAAGATTGCATGTGCAACACGTGTCATTTATATGTAACAAAAGACGATACGAAATAAATAAATGCAATGTATTGTAATGTAAGGTCAAAGTAACGCGGGGATAAGCGATAAACAACGAGAGGGAGATTTATTCGGTTTGACAGCTGTTCTATCATTGTACGTAAAACCCGTATGGGGATGAACCGAGTCGGACTAAAATGTTATCAAATGATGACGTCGTCCAAATAAGACGAAAACTGTATTTAAGTGGTGACATTGTACAACTTTAGGACAATTTTGTCGTTTGGTATAAGCGTTAAACGCTAGTAGGGGGGTTCAAAATGCCTGGGAATGAGGTTGGGGGTGGGGATTAAGGTCATCGAGGGAGGGAGCGTTAACATAGATATTTACAATCTAGTGACTCATATTGCGCTTCCAAATTTCTGTTAAAACTATCAGGGTTGCTTCACACACCACCCTATCATGAATTTTTCAGATTCTTAATTTTTCTTTTAATCTGACCGATACGTATGTTCTATAAATTTCTATGCCTAGCTAATTGTGATATAAATGTGTAATGCCTCCCGATCATACATGCTTTCGTCACATGTACTCTTTTGCTGTTGCATAAAACTAAAGATCAGACAGCTTATTCGAATTGGAATAGTTTTCACATTTCTGCCCTCAGAGGAAGGAAAATATGTTTAAAGAATCGTTTATTTGCTCACTAAAGCAAGCAAAAGCTTTAAAAATCAAAGTACTGAAAGTACTGTAAGCTAGCAAAGCATTGTTTATTCAGTAATCTACTTTGTCAGACATTATCATGGTAAAGAATAGTTGTGGAAAACAATGTGGAAAATGAAGAAATTGCTTGTTGCAAGCAATTTCTTCATTTACCACATTGTTTTCTACCTAGAGATATAAATATCTTAGAATTTACAACAATTTGAAATTGTTGTCTGCAACCTTTAGAATACTCTGATCAGAGTCATTGTGGACACGATGTGCACAAGTGAGCTAAAAATACCTAGTAGACGATTGAAATACATAAGAACTACTTTTTATGGCGTAGGTATTTCACGGATTAGGTGGTTAAGCCTCCAATGACAATTTGCACTCGTTGAACTTTGAGACGACTTCAAAATTTTGTCTGTTAACTTAAGCTATCAAAGCTGACGCTTTGCTAGCTAAAAAGTTTTACAAAAGGAGGGTATGAGGGATGTTCTCTAGAAAGAGAATTTTGTGTTTTTCTCGTCGATTTCAATTCGTCCTTGTTTACTTTTTGAGATCGAGTCGAATGCACCCGATTCTTTATCGGAAATGTTCGTTAATCTTCGGCATTGACTATTAAATACACAGAATGATGCTACTTACTAAACTTTACGGGCAATTTCGTTAAACTCCGTGACCTCGCGAGATGTTTAAACGACTAGCTAAAGTTAAAGCGTCATCACTGACGTCATAGTTTAATGTATTGCACGATGGGTCAAAATTAAAATCATCGAAACTTCTTTGGATTAACGCGTAGAATAATTTTAATGCTATAATTTCAATCGCCATGTTTATCTATGTTTTTGAGCTTGAAATATGGTTTTCTTACTAATTTTGTTGTGCGATTTTGGTTTGATATTATGCTGTTTGAACTCATTAGAACCGTCCATCTCAGTAGACGACAAGTTTGATTACAACCACTGGGTATGAATAAACCAATGATTTACATTGGCATGTAATCTTGTTTATTCAATAAAAGGGTATAGCTTAATAAAGGTGGCCGTTACTTAACCTAGATATTTTTTCACATTGCACCTTTATAAGACATCCACTCCTGGGACTTACCGTATTTGCCTCGTTTACGCAAGTGGCTGTCTTATCAGGTTAATGTTTCACATGGATTTTTTTCTTTCTAGACGAAATGGTCCATAAACTACAGTCGAACCTGCAATTCCTATTGCTAAGATCTAAATGTAAAATTCTGCCTATCCATGACCTTATCAAAAGTGGCTTTCTTACACGGGCCGTCGTCTTATCATGGCCTATGTATAAGATGTATCATTTAGCCTTTCTCGACAATCCATTAAATACATGCACTTTGATACAGACAGTCATGACAATTTGATATTAATTCCGCTGAAACTACAGTTTAACCTACTGTTATTTTCGCTAATACGACTGTCAAACTGCAATAGACAGCCATTCCAGACAATAACACAGGCCACTATCTTAGCATGGTCAATGTATAAGGTGGATAAGTTTGTTTTTTTTCAGAGAAATGGCTTTCAAACCTGCTATTATTGCCGCTTATACTGCAACAAAATCTGCCATTATTACCGCTAGTACTGCGGTCAAACCTACTATTATTTCTGAATATACTACAGTTCAACCTGCTCTTATTTCCGCTAATACTACTGTCAAACCTGCTATTATTTTCGCTAGCAGTACAGTCAAACCTGCTATTATTTTCGCTAACACTACAGTCAAACCAGCTGTTATTTTCGCTAATACTACGGTCAAACCTGATATTATCTCCGCTAATACTATCAAATCTGCTATTACTACAGCCAAACCTGCTATTAGTATTGCTAACACTACCGTCAAATATGGAAAAACCTTTTGCTAATACCATAGTCAAACCTTCTTTAATTTAAAATAATACTACAATCAAATATATAAAAGACAGACACCCCATGGCCTTATAGATGATGGCTAGCTCACACAGACCACCGCCATAAAAGGTCCGTGTATAAAACGTCTCATTTTGTCTGTCCAGACAAAATATTCAATCTAATACATGAACTTTAATAAGGACAGTCTTGACAGTTTGCTATTACTTCCGCTGAGACTTCAGTCGAACTTGCTATTATTTCCGCTGACAATACAGTCAAATATATGAAGGACACCCATCCAATGGCCTTGTCAAAAAGATCCTTCAAAAACAGTCATGACAGTTTGCTATTACTTCCCCTGAGACTACAGTCGAACCTGCTATTATTTCCGCTAATAAGACAGTAAAATATATAAAATACAGCCACCCCATTG
Organism: Fragum fragum; assembly: GCA_946902895.1. Lineage (NCBI taxonomy): Eukaryota > Metazoa > Mollusca > Bivalvia > Cardiida > Cardiidae > Fragum > Fragum fragum. The sequence goes on from OX336370.1 coordinate 46,518,523, forward strand.
CCTTATAGTAAGTGGCATTCTTACACGGGTGGCTGTCTTGACAAGGTCAATGTATACGGGGGATATTTTTTTCTGCACAGACAAAATGATCCATGTAATACATGAACTTTTATAGAGACAGTAATGAAAATTTGCTTTTGATTCCGCTGAAAGATCAGTCGATCCTACTATTATTTCTGCTAATACTACGGTTCAAAAAGGCAAAAGACAGCCATTTTAGAGACTTATCATGAATGGTTTTCTTACACAGGCCGCTGTCTTAGCAAGGTCCATGTATAAGATGGATCATTATAAGATGGATCATTTTGACTCTCTAGAAAATGATCTATCTGATACATAAAATATCTTTATCTATTGAACGATCTGTGATATTGCTCCCTGAAGTGTTTCTTGCATGAAGGTTTTAGTTCATTTATTACCCAAAAGTACTGCCTGCTGATGGCTGGGTCAGGCACATGGAGCACTGATAGAAGTAATTCTTCATTAAGATTTTCTAATTGTTTGTTTGAATGAGGCTTAACGCTACTTTTGACAGTTTTTCAGTCACACCGTGGCAGCTGTAATACCTAACCATGTATTCCTGACCGGTAGTTCACACACTAGTACTATCAATACATCCTTTCCGAGCCTTAAGCAGCTTTTACGATTATCTACCCACTGGTTGGATAAGTGGTACTGAAGTTGCTACCTTAGACAGTTGGCTTTTCAAGCAAGCCTGGCTGCTTAAAGCATATCAATGTTTTTGTTTTATTTGTTAAAGTTTGGAAAGGCTTTACGTTGCAATATTTGTTGCATGACATTCTGATTCGCGCTGGTTCAGTTTTCTTAGAAACATGTGATCAATTTTCTCATGATTTAATCTGTCAGTTAATGGGCTTTGTTTGTTTTTATCCGAGGAAAATTAGGTCATTGATTTTAATGACGTCGAGTTGGTAAACACCGATTACTACTCTAGTTCGAAATAGGGTAAACAAGAAACACGCCGTATCATTGGAAATTTTTATGCATTAATAGGTATTATATCCAGAATTTTTCGATAAAGCAGTGCCATAAAATTTAAGTTAACTAATGCAAACTCATTTGTTGAAATGTTTTCAAAATAACAGTAGCCTGATTAAAGAGAGTGTTACTGTATTTGAAAACATACGCGTGCACTTATTGGTCAAACAAAACATCTAGGTGAACGGAGAAATTGCTTGTAGGAAGCGATTTCTACTTTTTCCACGATCTTTTCTGTTCTACGAAATAGTGTCGCTAAATAGGTCTGTAAAAAACCCATGGTGTCTCACGAAAAATTGAAATTAGATAGCGTTATCCGATTACCTTTTCATGAATATGCAATAATTATACATTTAGTGTACATTTAGTGTACCGCTTTGTATATCAAACCACATTTAAATTATGTATGTGGTCTAAGATAAGCAATTCAATCATCTATAAATGCAGACTCAATCGATGACATTAAATTATTGTACAACAAAAAAATCATAGACAAACTGCCAAAATGTATTCAGCAACAGTATGTATAAACATTATTTTTTATGACACTACTGAAGGTTGACGCTCCTGCAGGCATAGTAGAATGATATGACCATTTTTTTTTTGTAGAAAATGGCATTTTTTTCATAATCTGACTTAAGCAATAAGTGCACCCTATCTCGGAGAGCTTTTAGGTAATACAGTACGTTTTCTATTCTAGTGTTTTGAGCACGATCATCTGTTCGCAATAGTAATTGCCACACACATCGTTTGTCTCTAATCTATGGATAACATGATAAGTAGTTTGCCTATTAAATTGGCTGAGCAGATAATGGCTAAAATTAATGTTGCAGTTGTATATATACATGTCGTGGTGTGACTGCCATATTAAGGTCCACCTACCAACCTCGGTATTACTGAAATTCCATTGAAAATGACATTAAACCAAATTCACTCAAGCGTGGTACAAGAAGTTGTCAAGATCAGTTCCTTTTAACTTCTCAAAGATGATCATTTTCCAAAGACAGTCATTTAAGAAATTTGGAAAAATATTGGAGCAACTCATACAGAATTATCAATTGCAAGAAACAAATGAGAGTATAGTTTTAAATCCTACTGCGAACCAGTATTAGCTTAAAAAAAACATCCATAAAGCCTCTTTGAACATGCGTACAAAATTTTGAAATTTTGTTTGCTTATCAATATATTTTTACGTAGGGATACAACTTATATGCTAAGTTCTGAAATTAGTAATTTTGGAAGCCAACAATCGGTAAGCAAAGAGAACCACAACTTCTATGGCAGAACATGCGAAGTAAAGTGAGCTGTAGCGTTCCGAACGGCTTGTGAATTACTAATTTTATATTGTGTACAAGGCCAAAGCTGGGTTAAGCGTAGTTTTAGGAAATGTTTTCTTTTTTATAATCAAAGGGTATTAAGAAATGAATGTATTGTGTTGATTTCTCACAATACGCCCAATTTAAATACACAGCTGGTTTGCCGAAACGAAGCTTTAAAAGTAAATGATTAAGCTTAATTTGGTACTACTTTTCCTACACCAGATAAGATAAGGTCCGACTGGATTTTGAAACGTAGTAACACTGTTGGACGTGTCAGCGTCCACCATAAGTTGCATGATTACTCAATTAGTTGCATTTGCTTTAATTGTGATGTGCGATTTTGAAGTCTGAATTGTTAAGGGTGGGCTAAGGGGTGTGAGGTCACCATCAGTCTGTCGAACTTCTCTGACTCAGAAAATACCCAATCCACTTTGGACCTTTTGTGAACCTCACGGCAAAAAACAACTGACTGGCTTTTAGACGAGCTGTTTCTACAGTCTCGTCTAGGTCTACCAGATGCTTATGATAATCAAAGTAATAAAAGTTTTGTAAGCTAGCAAATCATTTTTTTTTTTTTTTTAAGTAATCTTTAAAGTTTTATCTTCAGATAATATACTCATAAATACCTTATACGAAACCTTAAAACGAAATATAGATAGTGGTACTAAGAACTGGTGCTACAATGTTAAAGAGATGTTAAATAGACACGGATTTGGATACGTATGGGCCAATCCGTATTGTGTTAACCATAAAAATTTCTACAAGGTCTTTAAATCTCGTATTATAGATGAATTTCATCAAAGCATGCACGCATATATTAATAATAGTTCGGTTTTAGCTAGTTACAAATATTTAAAAACAGAAAACGGAATAGAGAATTATTTGAACTTATTACCTTTTAAATGGTTTAATTATATTTCCAAATTGCGTCTATCATCTCATTCTCTCAGAATTGAGACAGGTAGATATGGCAATCACAGAACTGAAAGGAATCAGCGATTATGTGAATTATGTAAAAACAATGATATTGAGGACGAATTTCACTTCCTTCTCACTTGTTCGGCATACGCTGACATACGGCGAGTCTATATTGATAAGAAATTCTATTTGCGTCCAAATGTACATAAAATGACACTATTGCTTAGGAGTAATAAAAAGGATACTTTATTTAAACTTGCAAAATTTATCAAAGAAGCATTTGCACGACGATCTTTATCTATTAATAACATCCAAAACGAATAAGTACCGAAAGTATTAGTAGTTAGGATATTTAACAGTCCAGTCATTATCAAGATGAAAATTGCTTCTCTTCCAATTCAATTTATTCAATGAATCTATTAAGTCTGAGATCATTTGATTACCAGGTTTAGTTGTTATATATGTTTTTTGCTTTTGTGACATTATAAATTGTATTTTTGTTGTAATTTGTTGTGACGAGAAACTGTATAGTTTAAGTCAATAAAATATTGTCTATTGTCTATTGTAACCGGCAATCATGATAAAAACACGCGGTTAAAGTAACCCAGGAGTTAACCTATAAAAGATGACAAAATCTTAGACTCGTTTTAAAAGTTGCAGAGGATAGTTTCAAGCTAGTGGAATTGAGAAAATCTTCCCCTTATAAGATAGAAAACATTGTGGACATTGAAGAATTCGCTAGTTAAAATCAATTTCTTCATTGTCCACAATGTTTTCCAAAGCTTTTTTGTTGGAATGCTTAAATAGCGTGAATGAGTAGGAATGGGTTAAAAAGCACCCTTTTGAAAGACTTCTCTACAATTTGAACAGAGTTTGCAATATTCCTGAAATACACAAGAATTACTTTTTATGGCATATGCATTCAATGGATTTTGTGGTTAAGTATCCAGTGGCAGTTTGCCTTCGTTGAACTTTGAAAAAAAATCTAGCTTAAACTATCAAAGCTGACGTTTTGCTAGCTAATAAAACTAACGGAAATAATAACGTTTTTGAAACCTTTTCCTCCACTGTACCGAGAAAACCACGTAATAATTAACCGTTGTCATGCTGAACCCAGAATATTCCTGCTTTGGCAGGAGGAATAGACAAAGATCAGCCTGCACATATGTGCAGTCTGATCTTAGTCTACGCCACCTGCTTATCACTTTCAAAACAAAATTGTTTATAGAATCAGTTTTTAATTGAAATATTGTCCTGCAACCAGTGATTTCAGTCCTTTGATTTTGGTGCAAATTTAAACAGAATTTTTACTCAGCATGACAAGGGTTAAAACGAAATAGTCACCTAAGCATAAGAAATACAACTATATATCTCTAACCGATATTGACCGAATTACACTAATTTGTGTCGATCTGATTAATTCTAGTGGAGTTGTTTCCGGACAGATTTGCCCCCAAGAAGATAAGGAAAAATAGCGCATTGGTTTCTATAGCGCCTTTTATTTCAGCACAAGATACATGTACCTAGATTATTCAAACATACAATACTTTATTTAAGAGATGAAGACGATATTTGTTGTTTTATGAATTAAGAGCCGAAAAAACTAATCACACTGTATGAATACGCGAAGCCCGAATACAAATGCTGATATTTTTGTATGGAACTGTTTGATAGACAAAACTATAAATTTAATTGTTGCGAGTCAGGTACAAAGACTCCGTGAACAACACTCTGGGGCGTAGCTAGACGGAAGGTTTGAAGCAAAGACTTCTTCATGAAATTAATTTATTACTTAAATACGTGTATAAAATCATTAAAATGAATCAACGAATGAAGACAGAAGGAAAGAAACAAAGAAAACTACCAAACAAACAAACAAAAAAAAGAACGCGGAAGAATAGAATAATGTTTTTGGGTTCACGCTGTAATGGACTTCTAAACTGATACCTCGAATTTTGCACATTTTAACGTATTTATAGCCGTGCAAGAAAAGAACAATGATGTCTGAGTGAGCGACCTTCTAATTCATATTATTTCAGAAATAAAATGGAAGTAACACTGTTTTCTGCACAGAGAAACAAATATTTTAGAAATGTCAACAATTTGGAAATAACGTCTGCAACTGCTTTAACTCATTCCCACACAGTGACGTTTTGAGACGCCCCCAAGAAAAAAAAGCAATTTTGAAATCATTTTGTAAAATGAAGAAATTGCTTGTTACAAGCAATTTCTTCATTTTATACAATGTTTCTACCCAAAAAGTTGAAATAAATTGAGATTTCATAATCTTTAAATTGTCATCTGCAACACCTTTCAGTTTGGACCAGTCTGAAATTTTGCTGTCTGGTAATGGGTTAAATTTGGACCAGTCTGAAATTCCAATGTGCGGGAATGGCTTAAGCAAAGTATACTCCCCCCCCCCCCCCCCCCAAAAAAAAATCCTATCTTATTTCGACGAAAATTGATTTCAAATACCAAATCAGAATAAAATCTAGAAAAGGTGATCTACATGTCATCGCGCTACCAAAACGTCGTGACTTCATCTTGTTGAAGCTGCAGTTACGACCATTCGGTCGGCCAGCAACGATACCTCTCGACGTAATTTGTAATTTACGTGTATATCTCTACATGGGTTTCACATTATTTAATTGTTTATTTGTACTTTTCTGTGAAATTTTAAGTACCGTTCAAATCTTAAAGTACCGTTCAATGTTCATTATTCGACAAACTCTTTCAATTTGAACATGATTGTCACACTTTTTAGTCTTGAAAAGAAAGACAAATGCTTTCGTACAAACATAGAGTACCTGAAATACGTCCTATTTTGAGCAAGGTCCAAATTGAAAGAAATGGCAGACGAAATTGATACCTGAAACCATGGTGACCAATCGGAAAAGAAGAAATCTCTCTCTAGAAAGGATTGTCTCACATTGTGTTTCTATAGACATCCTAGGGTGAAATGGTAAACAAGATGGTTAACCAATTTCCAGACGACATAAATTTAGGCAGGTCCAAATTCAAAGCAGTTGCAGACGATAATTGTTGGCTGATGAATTTAAAAAAATACCATTCTTGGTAGAAAACATTATCGATAATGGTGAAATTTCTTGTGACAAGCAATTTCTTCTTTTTCCATGAGTATTTCCCAAAGTTTTTTATCCAGCGTACAAAATCTGATTTGTGTGGGAATGGGCTAAGATGACAGAAGATATGTAATACATTGTTCATAGAATGCGAAAGAAGGGGAAATTATAATATTGGATGTTTCACTAGGAACACATTCTCAACAAGCTACGACAGCCCCCAGAGGCGACGAAAGTTTATCTAATTATATTTGCTGTGATTGTATTTGGATTTCACGTCGTATTTTAGTTGATCATTTAATGGCGATTTAATTCTTTCTCTCATTTAAAACCACAACGTAATAAGTTTGCATTTACTTTTGCCGGAAGCGGTTAGAAAAGTCTCTTTAAATTTTGTAGACGGGAGATTTTTATGGAACCTTTACGTAAATATTAAACCGATAGATACAATAAAGTTTAAAAGAGAACGAGGCACGTTTGTTCGTTGCGATCCTTAACCCTTTCCTGTCCAATTCCTGTTTCTAGGTCCCTGTGATTTCAAAGTTGAGAAAAGATTGCAGAAAAAGAGGGAAACAGCTTGTAAGTCAACGAATCTATCGACCCTTTAAACTGTATTAATGAAAATATATTTCATGTTTTAATACTGAAGAATATGATAAAGTTTTTGTGGTTATGAAATATCTGCAATGATACATTCTAATTAGTCCACTTCAACACGATCCCGCATTTTTATGCCTATCCTCCCTCACCCCACCCCCACCCACCCACCCACCCAAAAAAAAACCGGGGTATTAAGAAATGTGGAAAATAAACGCTTGTTGGTTGCAATCTTTTCGACAAAGTAAAACGGAGATATTTGAAATATAATCAAAATGAAATTGTCGTCTGTAACTTTTTTCTTAGTTTGGACCAGTGTAAAATAAGATCGTCCGGGAATGGGTAGAAAAAGATATTTAATTTGTCGTCGAATCAGAATAAAAAAAATTAATATGTCAGAAAAGGAGAAATTTAATCATTAATGGCGATACTCTCCGAATAAATATGTGACACTTCCAAGTGGCGCATCCCAGGAAACAATTTTAATCCATTCAAAAACAACAAATTTTACCCTGGTCCAAATTGTTAGAAGTTGAAGCAGCGCTTCAAGTTGCGCTTAAATTGTGGGAAAAAGGGTACGAATGGAGTATTAAACATTGTGAGAATAGGAGAAATTGCTTGTTACAAGCAATTTCTCTGTTTCCCACAAAGTTTTCTATAAGTGTATTTCTTCAGGGAGTCAGAAAACATCATTGTGCGGTAATGGGATAATCCATCACCACAATATTATACCGTTTTTTTTTGGTTTTTTTTTTTGTTGTTGTTGTTGTTTTTTACCTGATAGTTAAGATATACTATGGAAAACAATGTGACAAACGAAAAATTTACTTGCAAGAGAGCGTTTCTCCTTTTCTCATAATACTCTTGATACCATCTATGGACTGAAAAAAACTTTAAAACGTGAAACGATTCATACAATTGTTTGCCTTCATCTTCTTTCAATTTGAAACAGCCTTAAAGTTTTAATCTATGATAAATCGGTAAACCAACCGCAATTTACGGAAACCTACTTTCAATTCATAATCAAGTTTGCATATTTCCCGTGTCACACAAACTAGTAAAAATGCCAGTCATTTTGACGTGGTACGTTTGAATAACCATGCAGAAGAAAGAAGTGCATTTAAGGCTATCATTAGCTTAATTAATGGAACAATGTCTAATTTGAATTCAACTTAGGGCGTGGTGACCTGAGGAGCTAAGAAAAATGTGACGCGTCAATCGAAAGAGCTTCCTCATACGTTTCCGTGAATCAAATGCTTGAAAAAAGAGATCGGATCGGGAAGAGGTTAATCACGGTTGATATTTCAATAAATAGGTAGATTTACCCTTTCCCGTACAATCCCTGATTTTTACGCTCATTAGGTATTATACTTGAGAAACATTAGTTGAAAAAGAAGAAATTTTCTATTATATTAGTATGGTTACTTATTCGATTGAACTTACTTTATAATGTCAACTGCTACTCTTTGGATTCGGAAAAATCATATTTTTTATTTATTTATTTCTATTTCTCAAGAAAAAAAGATTGGAAAACATTGTGTATAATGAAGAAATTGCTTGTTACAAGCAATTTCTTCATTACTCACAATGTTTTCTATCCAAAAAAGCCGAAAAAAAGAGAGACTCCATCAACATGAAATTGTTTACTGTAGCTTCTTTCAATTTGGACCGGCCTAAAATTTTGTTGTGGGTTAACCGACGGATCGCCAGTCGAACTGCCTTGTAGGTGGCTAGAGGGGAGTGGTCAGCGATCCGTAAATGTTATATAAAAAATAATCAAGGGTTAATAGTAAACTAAATCGAGCTTTCTATTTTCAGAAAATCTACTGGAAGCTAAATATTCGACTCTAAGCAGCCTGTCCGGGGTCGATCATTTGCGCACTTACATGATGGTCCTTATTTAAGTGACGACTCGTAAAAAATCATGTAAATTCTACTATTTCGGGATCGCCGCTGTCAATCCAAAGTTGATTTACTACTTAAACCGTCTATGCAGATCGCAATCAAATACTGACCTCTGGTATTCATGTAAAACATGTTTGCTAGTAATGGATTTAAAAGTCGTAATAACAGTTTATTCAAGGCATAGAAACAATCTTTAGGTTGTCCATCAAATGATTACTTAAGTGTCCTATTTCCTTTAAGATATAGATTTGGTAAAGAAACGTTGTTTGATATCTGGTTCTAACTGCCTTGTCGGGGTCGGTGGGCGTGGCCAGCAATCTGTCAGTTCAAATTTCAAGAAGTATCAAAGTCTTTGCGTCCGTGAGGATCTTGGCCTAAAGGTTTTTGTCGGTTTTCTTTGCTATCTGAAACTGTAAACATATTCTATTCAAACAGCCTCTCAGTTGGCCATTTTCTAAACGTGGAAGCGAAAACAAAAACTGTTGAAACTTCTATGGTCATTGTGGTCGGCTTTTTGCATCGACCACTTTAAAGCTTATTCCCATACAATTCCTTTTTACGTCCAAAAAGAAAAAAAGCAGTAGAAATCATCGTGTTAGAAGTAATGTCTTCATTTCCAACAATGCTTTCTTCCAGAAAAGACAAAGAATTTTAGAATTCTAGATTACAGCTAGCGATTGTCGTCTGTAACTTCTTTGAATTTGGAAATATTATCAAACACAGCTAGTTTCACAACGATTTAGGAAATTACGTTTAAAAGTAATCAAAGATTTGATTTATTTCTTTTGTTCCGGCTAAAACCGTGATCAAACTCGACCTATATAGTATAAAGATAAACAATCGAACAAACTCTTTTTCCTTAGGATTTAATTATTTAATTTTTCAACCAATCCAACTCATATTCGTAATAAATCCAGATATTAGCAAAATATTCTGAGCCAATTTCAAAATGATAAACCTAAAATATGGCCATATGATTTTGGAACAATCCACAATCTTCCATACCTTTCTACTTAACAACAATAAATCAATCCAGTTGAAGCTGTTCGGGGATGTTCCTTGGGTGAAGCTAAAATAATTAAAAGCCGATAAAAAAAACTGTAGTTGTTGTTAAATGTAGGTGTCGATATTTTTTGTTGTTGTTTTGTTTTTGATTGTTTGTTTGTTTATTTTGTTGTTGTTGTTGTTGTTCTTTTCATATCACAGAGTTTAATTATTATCTTTCCCTCTTATGTACTATTTGAATACAATATTTTTCGAAAATCAGAGATCAATAGTTAAAATGTTAAGGTTATTTCCCCAATACCCCATGTGAGCTGATAATCTATTTTTAAATTACGCTGAGACAATTGAAATGATAATTGGGTCATTCACGTAGTGCTGTAACCTTTGGAATCCCGCATTCAGTTTGAATTCGCTCAATCCAACGTCATCGTTACGTCACCCGGAGTACGCTCGCTAGCCGGTCTTCAATTCTGTAAAGGTCAGTCAAAAAATGTCGATAGAGTTGATATGAATATAATTACTCGGCTAACCATTTGATGAGATATGATTTAGGACGTTGGTTGTTTCCCTTGTCACTTTGTTACCTTCTGGGTCATATCCAAATTAGGTCAAGTGGTGTCCGCGATATCTAAAATCAGTCTGGAATTCCGCTAAACTTTTCCTATATAACCATAAAAAGCCACTTTCAGCATATGAAGTAATATCTGACCGATATTTAGGTATTAAACGTTCGTTGAGCGTATGTTTTGGCCATTGGCAAATTTTCTTATCTAGGTTTTAGAAACATCGGTACCTCCCTTTTACACCATCTGATATAGAAAGAAAGAAAAAGTATTTTAAAATTTTCTACTGACTAATCCCAAGGCCTAGAGATTAGATATTTTGCATCACTGGATACATTTCTATGAAAAGCTCATTGGTTGTTATTTAGGCTTTGTTCGGTTGTACCATATTTAGAGTTTTATATAGATAGAAATCCATTTACAAACCACTAGGTATATGAATTTCATATGTTTCATGTGTATCACTTCTAACACCCCCTCTACCATTCAAAAGAAAGGGGGGTCTTCTTCGGACCACCCATTAGGCCTGGATGTTTGATTTTATATTTAAAGATGAAATATTTTGAAATCTCTCTACAAACCATAAGACATAATGATTTCTTATGTTTCTGAAATAATGCCCGTACTGTCCTATTTTGGCTTCATTGGATCTTGCCCTATTTTACATTGAGCCAAAAAACGAAACCTTTAAAGTTCTACTCCTTACAAATCAGATTTGCATGCTGTTCTGGTTCGATGTTTTTATAATTCCCGAAGTGCGAGCAAATAGCCGCCGCTTCGTTTGTCAGTCCGTCGAACCTTTCGTTTTCTGTCCATCCGTCCATCTACTCCGCTATATATTCACAGTGCTCGAGCTTAATAGGACGAAACTTCAAATGTGAATTCCTAAGATATTGCGCCGACGCAGGTCAAGGTCACAGCTCAAGGTCAAAAGTTAAAATTGACCTTGTCCACAGCATATTTCCTTCAATTATGAATGTATATAACATAAGTAGATGTACCATTTCATAAATAAAAATCAGATAGCTTCAAGGTAAAGGTTACAGCTCTTTTGAGTATATGTGCCATCAAAAAACTCAAATTGCTCCAATGTTGAGGTCATATTCCCAGGTCGAAAATAAAACTTAGCATGCGCAGAGCCAAACTCGTTCATTTAAAGAAGCATTTCAATATAACTTGGCACAATTGTTCTCAGTGATGATAATATGTGTCACTTGGAAAAAGAACGGGTACCTCTAAGGTCAAGGTAACAGTTCAAGGTCAAACGTGGAAAATAACCATGTCCGGAGCATAGTTTCTTAAATTATAAACGAAATTCACACCTTACTCAATTGTTCTTCGTCAAGAGTAAATTTGTAATTTGAACAAATCATCAAATAGCTTTAAAGTCTAAGCTCAAGGTCGAACGTAAAAATTCAGATTTTCCAGAGCCTAGGTGTTCAATTATGGATGGATTCCGAAATAACTTACACAATTGTTCCATTCCATGACTAGATATGCAATTTCAAAAATTAATTCACATGGTTCCAAGTTCAAGGTCGCAGCTCAATGCTGAATGTTAAAATCAAGCATGTCAAGAGCATAGCTCCTTCAATTGAAAATGAATTTCAATATAACTTGGCACAATTGATGAGTGAATTGATGTGCATTTTGAAAAAAAAATCAAATAGCAGTAAGGTCAAGGTCAGAGTTCAATGTCAAATATTGAAATTAATCATATATGGAGCATAGCTACTACAATTGTGGATTGATTTCGAAATAACTCTGCAAATTGTTCTCTCTCGTGAGTTTATGTGCTGTTTAAACCAATTGTCAGATAGTTCCAAGGTCTAGGTCACAACTGAAGGATGTACGTTAACCTTTAGCATGTCTGGAATAGGGCGAAAATGTACCCGCGTCTGCGTGTATCGGTCCGTCCGAACCCTTTCGTGTTCCGTGTTTATTTTTATACCTTTTGTGACTGGGAAACATTCAGGGATCATAATCCGTCTCTGACGGCTCTTGTTAAAAAGTTACAAACCTATCATATTGTAGCCAAAATATTCGTATAGGCCCTATAACAGTTTTCTGTACTATTTTTCCATGTGGCTTTCTGGTATTTAACTTATATTGAAGTATATGATAACTTTAATTAGCATCACATCGAAGTTACTATTGCTTGTTCTTCATTGATTGTTGATGGAGTTACGGTGCTTGGAACTCATAGGAACTCACAAAATATTGCTACATTCTTTAAGGTTTTCACCACTACTTTTTGTTAGTAACATTTTTCTGTAAATGAAAAATTAGAATTTTGTTGGGCTTCAATAAATATTTGCTGTTAGGTGACTAAGTATTGCATGCATCACCCCCACAATCGTTTATTGTTGTTTTATTTCCGTCGTTGTTGTTTTTAATCGATAAAAAATCAACAAAACAAAGAGCTAATATCCCCAAAAAATCGGATTTAATGACCAACGAAAATTTCTTTACTTCATTGTTTAACACATTCCCGCTTTTTTGAAATTTTAGACTGGTCCAAATTGAAAGAGGTTGCAGACAACATTGGAAAATGGTGGAAATTAGAAATGAAACAACCCTATGTGGTAGAAAATATTATGGGAACAGGAGAAATTGCTTGTCACAAGCATTATCTTTTTTTCCACATTTTTTTTCAAGTATAAAATCACAGCGTCGTAAAATCCGGGGTTTATATAGGAAAGGGTTAACGATCATATCTGAGTTTCTTAGTTCTTTCCAGTACTTCTTCAAGAAACTTTTACCTTACAAGTCATGAAAGGCCGAGAGACCATTCTAGTTTTAAATAACACGCATTAAGCCTAACGCCTTTTTATTGCAACCTTGGTTCCTTGGCTCTACGACATTTAGAAATAATTATCTCTTGATAATAGGATGAAGAATTAACTGTGAAGTAATATGCCTCTTTTAAAAAATCGCCAATGAATTTTCTTGTGCTGTAGGCATTACTGTCACAAAAAAGTTGTTAAAATGCCAGTCAACTAGATAGAGAGACAATTCTAGCGTTATAGAGATGTGCAATTCGTTAATTCGTAAAACTTTCCGTGCGACTCTGTTAAATTAAAATGCAAATAGAGTTCCCCATTGCTAAGTTAAGCAACTAGCGATGAACTCTCCTTGCCTAAACATACTGGTCAAAATTGAATTAAGTTGCAGAATTTTTACAAGATGAAATTTTAAAAAAATCTTTATCTAATGGTGTAGAAAACATTGTGGATAATGAAGAAATTTCTTGTAACAAGCAATTTCTTCATTTTCACATTTTTTTTCAAAGTCTTTTTCTTGAGGGGCTTCAAAAAGCGTCATTGTGTGGAAATGGGTAAGGCATTTCTGCCCTAAGAAAGTTAGTAAATTGCCACATTAGTTTGACTGGGGGGGGGGGAATGCGTAATTTGTTTATTCATATAGCCTCAATTAAACTCATATTTTATAAGAAAATTATTTGAAAACAATTCCTTCTATGAAACGTTACACAAAATTCTTCAAATTGTCTAAAGCGAATTCTTTCGTAGAAAATCGCCAAGTGAGTTTTTATAGCCTTGAGTTAAAACTACCACCAGACAGTTATTAAAATGCCAGTCAAAATATGCCAGGAGACTTTTATGGTGAACCAAAGATGCACAGTTTTATTAATGCATAAACCAACTTTATTGCAAATTTTCACACTACTTCAGTTAATGTCAACATCTAACAATAACTTTTTCAAAGCTGTTCTACCATGCATTTTATGATTTTTTTTGTTGTTGTTTTTTGTTTTCTTTTTTTGCTTCGTCTAACAAAATACCTGCATTTAACTGTCCGGAAAAGTTCGTTCTGTATCTTAATGATAGTAATGAGCACATATTTTACCCAGTTTGTATTATTACACACAGACTAATTCCATGAAAATATTTTAAACTTGTTCAGCCTTAGCTAGGTGATGGATCGTCGGCCCGCCCCTTTACTTCCCTGGCCTCACCCACTGACTCCCAGAGGAAGTTCAACTACGATATTATACGGCAGTATTCTGCTAACTTTAGGGCCAGCAACATGAAAGGAAAACGTAAAATGATTGGTTTGCGACCCAAACGTCGTAACTACAGGTTGAATAAGCTGTAGTTACGACGTTTATGTCACGAAACGTCGGCCAGTGTCGGAGTTCAATGTTCACTCTCGCTCTAAATAAATGATTGGATTAGCCGACGGAATCTTTTATCGGCAAAGCATTAATATATTTTCTTTTGTAATTCGTTGAGATATGAATCCTAAAATCTAACCACACATCTGTCAATAAAAAGGAATCCGGAGTAAATAAACCTTGCGCTCTATGGATCCCGCATTTCTTGACTATAGAACAAAACGCCTCCCGTACATAACATGCCAAAAGTGTAAAGATTTCAACAATGAAGACCATTCCTGGGTTAACTCTTTCTTGAGTACTCTCCAGAATTATATTGGTCTTTATCAGTGTTTTAATTGGACTTCTCGGCCGCCGTCATAGCGCAGTCGGTAGCGCGTCAGACTCCTTATCGTCAATCATTTGATGTCATGGGTTCGATCCCCGGCGGCGGCACATATCCTTTCCGACATTTGTCTCTCACCAATGGGTGGATAATCGTAAACCTACGTTGGATAGCAGCTGGAGGCTAGGAAAGGATGTAGTGGTAGTACTGGTGTGAGAAATACAAGGAATCCATTGTTAGGTGCTCCAGCCGCCACGATATGACTGAAATACTATTAAAAGCGGCGTTAAACACCATTCAATCAATGAATCAATTTACTTGGACTTATCCTAACTTAAGGTCAGCTGTATTATGCAACCTTTAGAGCTGGAAATGATCGTTTCATCTTAAAAACACATTTCTATGTTATTTCTCAACCATAAATTAAATTATTGAGATATTTTTTTATCTATAACCAAACTGCAAAAAGTAAATAAAAATACGTAACTTCCCAATACTGAAAAAGGATACATGTAAAAACAAAGACAATGAAGTGAAAGGACCTTTGTACAATTTTGGCACACCTCTGATTTAATGGTAATAGGTCAAAGAGAAGAATACAAAGGAATGGTCCTCATTGATGACTTTTTAAAATGATTACAGTTTGTGTTAGTTTGAGTCCCAGAGACGGGTCAATAATTCCATGCGCCTTATTCCCCAGTCTTCAGTTCCTCTGACTGTATGTGCTTTAACCCATTTCCCCGCAACCTCGAATTTTCGCTCTGAAAAGAAAAAGCCATCGAAAACTTTGTGGATCTTGAAGAATTTGATCGCTACAAGTAACTTTTTAGGACCTACAAAGTTTTCTTTCCAAAATTTTAACATGTTTGTACGATAGTACATTTTCTAGAACATTCAGGATGGTTATAAAGGAGCATAACGTGGCTGTTATTGAAGCTGTAGTTTCGAAATTTTGCTTGTGCACCGACGATAATTTATTTCGCCATCACAATATGGATTTCAAAGCCAGAAAAGTGTTTATGATCCGCTTTCTAGGGAAATCTGCCTAAGTGACAAAAACTGATTTATTTTTAGAATATTATATCTTTCTGATTAACGAAAATGAAAATGAAATAAAAAAAATGTAATTTCCTAAAACTGACAAGGTTACAACTATTTACAAAAACCATAACCTACATTTTTTTAATATGTCTTCAAACTTCATGATCACGGATTCGAACCCTGTGCTGACCATATCAACTAACAAACTAATTGTTTTTTCGATTAGACGTTAAACCAAGGCCCCGTGTGACGCTATCTATCGAGCACGTTAAAGAACCAGGCAGTACTCCCAGTAGTTTCGTCCTGTATCCTTGCACTATCCCCGTAACAACTAACCGTCATCTGGGAGCGTCGCTCATATGGGCATGTGCTACGGTAGATAAACGGAAATACACAAACACAATTGCCAAACAAAATAAAGAGAAGGTGCAGTTGACATGCTTATTTGATGAATCTTTTAAAATTGTTTGGGTTATTTTTTTTTTATTTTTTAGGGGGGGGGGGGTATAAAAAATGTGGCTTATGAAGAAATTGCTTGATAAAGTTTGTAGGTTCATATAGTAAGATTTTATTGACCTAATGGACTGTAACCTCTATTTGCATAATCAAAAGCTTGATTGATTGTCTTCGCGTTTCTCGTTTAATTCCGCTAGTCGACAGTAACATTTATATATTTGTTAATTGCACGAGATTCACAAACCCATAAATCTGCGATGTGATAGAGTGTAGTCCCACTGCCCTTGAAATCGTGGGTTCGAGACGAGTGTGCTATAATATTTTCATTTGCAAATTATGAAATCATTTTGTTTAAACATGTAAGCCATGGATACAAGCTTATATGGAATGCAACTGTGTTGGCACTGTGAAGAAAACTGCTACGCCGATTCTTTCCTTTCTACGTATTCTTGATACTGTCCTGATGCTCCTCTATGTTGCTTCATCTGGCATTTGTAGATGTATTAAAGGTATCTCTTTTCTAAAAGAAAAGTTAGGGAAATTATGCAGTTTTTACTGTTTAGGATCAAACTTTGTTGACTATTGTCTTTCATTGAAGCATGTGACTGAGGTTAACCATTAGACTATACAAAAGAGAACCTCTTTATCTCAGCTTCATAGAGGTCATCAACCGAGAATTACTTTACAGTGACATAATGTATCCAGTCCACACTATCATGACAGTTTATCCCCTTTACTGACACAGTCAAACATAAAATCGTGCAGATACACTCTGTCGCTGTAGCACGGTTTTGGCCGAGATATTGTTCTTGGGGAATGGGACAGAAAAACAAATGCATATTCATGTGAGCGGGTTTTACAGATCAAATTAATTTGTTTTGTTAGTAATAGGATAAGGTCTGGGATAATTTAACCCTTTCCTGTTTTGCAAAAATTTAGACCCGTCAAAATTCAAAGGTTTTGCAGACGAAAATTTAAAGTTGATTTTATTTGAAAAATAACCTTTTATTAGGGTAGAAATTATTGTGGAAAAAGAAGAATTTGCTTGTTAAAGCAATTTCTTCTTTTTCCACAATGTTTTCTCAATTATAAAATCAAAGAAACGTAAAAACAAGGGATTAACCAGGAAAGGGTTAACATACTTTTAGTTTAAAAGGGTTGAGAAAAAATAATGACGGTCACTAGTCCTTTTTGAGTTCGTGTAGTGTGCTTCAGGTTTCCGCATACTAGACCACTCGACCACGTTTCCATTGGACATTGATTGGATGATAATATACAATGCATCTCTAAGGCATGGGCGAAATTGTGCGTAAACGCACGACTTTCCTCGGGAACAAATTAATTCATAGGTAATTAATCCAATGCATAAAGTTCAAGTCATGTCAATAATTTCAATCTATACCTCAGCGAAAACAAAGTATTCTCTTCATTTCTAAAAGGGAGTCATCGATGTTTTTTTCATGTCACAGATTTTTATTATTTTTATTACCTTTCATATATTCATTAGAATACAATATTCTGAAAGTATTTTTGCTAAAATCACAGGTCTTTTATAGAAATAAAACAGGGTATTTCCCCAACAGCCTACGTAGGGTTTTAATCTATTTTTAGATTACTCCGAGACAGTTGCAGTGGATTAGATCTGTCACGTGGTGCATATAACCGTTGGGATAACGAAGCCGGGTTTCAATTCTGTAGAGATCAGTCCCAAACTGTCATAAGAGTTAAAATGATAGATACTTGCCGAAGTTTTTCGCTGAGCACTTGATATGACATAATTCAGGACGTTGGTTGTTTCCCTTCCTCTGTTGAATTGCCATATGCAAATGAGGTCTTGCGGTGTCGACAACAAAATGCCGTGATTTCTAAAAATAAAGTTGATTTCCACAAAAAGCTACTTTGAACCTATAAGATTACCGTGCAGGCAATATCCCATATATAAGTATCCAATCTTCGTTTTTCCTGCTTGGTTTCAGAAAATGGTTACCCTATACTTGAAATGTTGATTCACCTGGGTGTTACTGTTATTTCAAAGTGCTTGGTGATATTTTCCAGAACCATACTGACTTCAAACCGACATGTGGGCTCCTTACCTTGCCAAACCATCCTTACAAACCAGATCTAGGTCCATGTAACTTCCTGTTAAATCCAAGTAGGAAAGGAGCCATAGAAGTCGTGCAATTTTGAAGCCAATACTACTACTTGCCTAGCCTTATATCGGTGCATTTGCTTTATCACTAAATATGGCTATGAAAAGGTATTTAAGAGATGAATAGAATATTTTTTGTTGTTGTTATTTTTCGTGGAGGTATGAAACGAAAACCTAATTACACTGTATGAATACGCAAAGCAGATTCATACATACGTGTGCTTAGGTTTGTCGTTTCCTACCTCCATGAAAAAGTTGTTTTTTTAAATAATTTATCATCAATTAATGACATCAAGCGAATAAAGCAACTATTTTACCAATTTTGATATATTTTCATGGGATTATTTTTGTGTGGAAGCTTAAAATTAACTTTTGCTACGCACTCAATTCAAAAACAAAGTAAGATGAAAGGGTACCCGGATAGTACATCTATCCGAACTCTTAAGCCTACAAAAATCAGAAAAATGCAACTAACAGGTCAGGTATTCGCTCTAGTTAAAGTTAACTTATACTGATATTTTCCTGTTATTGAATATTGAATCTTTCGTCCGATATGTAATGATCGATCCCTATTCCTAACATAACAGCCTTGGAGAGTTCTGAAATATTCTTTTTTTCATCGATAGTATAGAATATGCGTACTAATAAGTCACCATAGCAAAACTTGTACGTTAGATTTTTGTCTTGCCCAAATTTCAAGAGACAAAAACCAAAGTAAATTTAGTATGAAACAATAAAAGTCATTTTCTTAAAAACTTCAAAGCAATATGGGATAAATGAGTAGTTGACGCTTTATATCAAAAATCGATTGACCAATCATATTACTAATCTAAACCCGGAGTGAACTTTGACTTACGGCATAAATGTTAAACACTACTGTTGATTTGGCGACTTAAACGCCTTTACTACAGCTGGTTCAAGCCGTGGTTACGGCGTGTGGGTCGCCAAACAACCATTTCACTTTTTGTTACATTTTACTGACTAAAGATTTTTCAATATATTCGGAATTAAATATGAGACTTAAACCAAATTTATCTTATCTAGAGACAGAATTCCAAAAATCATGATTTACTGTTAGATGTTGAAATAAGGAATCGACGATTTCCCACAAGGACATTACTCAAAAACATAAACTGGTAGGCGCCAGTGTAGTAACTAAACTAATTTTTTGTTTGACCAATATGTAGGCGGGGTTTATTTATAAGCAACTAAGTACTAAGTATTACCAAAGGCAGACCAAGTAAAGAATAACAACAATAATTGGGTTCTGGACTTGCATAGCTACTCCGAGATATGCGATCTCCAAGCAGAGTTGTCGTTCGTTGGTCACACCAAACATCTCTGCACTGGGCTAAATGACAAGATTCTTGTAAAACCAAGGAATGAAAGATATTTTACTCTTTTTTTGGGGTGGGGGTGGAGGGGGATGTTTAACAAGAGATAAAACGTTATGGACATAAAAATACTGGTTCAAGATACATTATATGGGTATTTAACCTTAATATCTACCTTTAAACCACCGAACTACTTTTGTTATAAAACCGGTTACATGTTAACGGAAAAACATCTTATATTCATGCTCCAGGTTTTTAAATTGAAATCCGTTGCAAAATGATAACTAGCCAATTACAGAGGTGAATGGGTGATGAACCGAAGTGTATGAGAGTGCAGGATATGGTTTCCATCCACTCAAATACTGGATTTGGCCCCGTTTTCAAATGGGGAGTTGTCACGTAGCTTTTGCTACCGTGTGATCGTGTTTATATCACTTCCATTTTGATGCTCAGTCATTTGTCTGCAACTGAGGCAGAAGGAATCATATTTCTTCCTCGGAGTACTTTATATAATAAAGTATTGAGATGTTCCGAGTTCTTAATAGATACATTCGATCTTGCTCGAGCGACCTAGTTTATTATGCAATCACTCCCATTAAGCGACCATAATGGGAATCCTCATTTCGAAAGCAAAATCTCATAAGAAGCAAAAACATTTTTTTCTTTAAAAAACGTAACAAAATCCTACGTTGTTGGGACCATCAGCATTGAATTAATCGAGAATTCTATTATAATTTCTTTATGCAAATGAATCAGCCATTCATATCTTTCACAATAAAGCGTATTAAACGATCATTCTTGTAAGCGACCGCTTTCAGGTGGTCCCTTCAGTGGTCGCTTAATACAATATTTACTATAGGGCATTGCAAATACGCACTGAAATGGTCGATTTAAATTAGGACCAATAGCGTGAACATTATCAATCTTACGTATTCTGCCAAATGACAAATCGCCGCCATAAAACCAAAACTGAAATGACCATTCAAATCATTCATTTCGACTGGAAGTGAATGGTGGCCTCCAACTTGTTTGGCGACTTAAACGTCGTAGTTCAAGGTTTCACTTCCGGTCGAAATGTATAATTTCATTTATCTATCGATTTTTTATTGACAGCCACAACTCGCTGACCAATCGCTGGCCCGGCCCATTGACGCCAACAGGAAGTTCCATTTCGATTTTTAAACCGCGTTATTTTGCAATATTAAAGGCTAGTAAAATGTTACAAAAAGTAGAATGTTTTGTTGTTTGGCGAGCTTAAAGTCGTAACTACAGCTTGAATAAGCTGTTGCTCCGACCTTTCATGCGCCAAACCAACAAACCTGCTTCTTTCGATAAATGGCGGCCAATGTTTGAGTTCAAATTTAACATCAGCCTAAACAAATGCTTTCACTTGTCGACTGATTATAATTGATTCGCTTTCTCAATCGGCCAATTTGGTGTGATACGGTTTGCATATTTCAGATAGGCAAAACGTTCATGGGGTTTGTTTAGTAATATGTTTCTCCTTGTGAGTTTATAGACGTTGGAGGGCTATCTCAACCCTTGCTGAACCCGAAATATTCCTGTTTTGGCAGGAGGTATATACAAAGATCAGCCTGCACATAAGTGCAGTCGGATCTTAGTCTACACCACCTGCTTGTCCCTTTAAAGCCAGAGATATTCTTAAGATCGATTTTCAAAAGAAAAGATTAAAAAAAAATATTGGCCAGTAACTCGTTCTTAAGTGCTTCCACCCCTTTGATTTTAGTGTAATTCTTTTTGGGATTATTTATTCAGCATGACAAGGATTAAAGGGAAATATGAGAAGAGATGTTATGTAAATTGGTATCAAAATGAAGCTTATGTTACTGCCTTCGCAACGACTATAAATACGTAACATTGCATTGAGCTATGCCATTCTTGTAATGGTATATAAACGTACAATAATAAACAGGTCGAATTTGTTTTAAAATCATGGAATTACCGAGTATGTGATGGCCAATCGTCACCATTTTATGGTGGATACTCGTCACTTTTTATACGCCCGTCGAAGACGGGACGTATTATGGGATCACCCGTGGTGTCCGGGCGTCCGGATGTCCGGGTGTCCGGGTGTCCGGGTGTCCGGGCTTCCGGGTGTCCGGGCGTCCGGTTGTCCGGCGGTGTCCACTTCTTTGTCCGGAGCATAACTCTGTCACCGTAAGCCCGATTGACTTTAAACTTGGCAGTTATATTCTTCTCATCAATACGGTGTGCAGTGCTCAATAACCATAACTCTACCTGGCCTACATTTTAATTTATTGCCCTTTGTTGTTTTCCATACTTGAATCCTGTCCGGTGTATATCTCTTAAAGTATCATAGCTAGGATCATGAAACTTCATGGGTGTATAGGTCTCACCAAGGGGGAGTGCAGTGCACAAGAACCATAACTCTACCTGGCCTATTTTTTTAGTTATTGCCCTTTGTTGTTTTTCATACTTGAATCTTGTTCGGAGTATATCTCTAACAGTATAATAGCTACGATCATGAAACTTCATGGGTGTATAGGTCTCACCAAGGGGAGTGCAGTGCACAATAACCATAACTCTACCTGGCCTATTTTTTGAGTTATTGCCCTTTGTTGATTTTCATACTTAAATCTTGTCCGGAGTATATCTCTAAAAGTATAATAGATAGAATCATGAAACTTCATGGATGGATAGAGCTCACAAAGTTGGAGTGCAGTGTACAAGAACCATAACCCTCCCTGGCCTATTTTTTGAGTTATTGCCCTT
The DNA here is from genome assembly GCA_946902895.1 of Fragum fragum. Taxonomy (NCBI): domain Eukaryota; kingdom Metazoa; phylum Mollusca; class Bivalvia; order Cardiida; family Cardiidae; genus Fragum; species Fragum fragum. The sequence continues at coordinate 46,541,106 of OX336370.1, forward strand.
TGTTGTTTTCCATACTTGAATCTTGTTCGGAGTATATCTCTAACAGTATAATAGCTACGATCATGAAACTTCATGGGTGTATAGGTCTCACCAAGGGGAGTGCAGTGCACAAGAACCATAACTCTGCCTGGCCTATTTTTTGAGTTATTGCCCTTTGTTGTTTTTATACTAAAATCATGTTCGGAGTATATCTCTAAAAGTATAATAACTAGAATTATGAAACTTCATGGATGGATAGAGCTCACCAAGTTGGAGTGCAGTGTACAAAATCCATAACTCTACCTAGCGTATATTTTGAGTTATTGTCCTTTGTTGTTTCTCATACTTGAATCTTGTCCGGAGTATATCTCTAAAAGTATAATAGCTAGAATCATGAAACTTCATGGATGGATAGAGCTCACCAAGTGGGAGTGCAGTGTTCAAGAACCATAACTCTACCTAGCGTATATTTTGAGTTATTGTCCTTTGTTGTTTTTCATACTTTGTTGACAAAAAATATTCATTCAAATTAATCTCAGTTCTATTCAAACCCCCAGTTAATATTAAGCAGTGTGACGGGCGTATCTTGTGACAATTTGACACCTTGTTTCATATTATGATGCTTGATCGTTACTGGCTACTATTGAAGAAAAAATCTAAATTGGCGTTAGGGAGAATGGACCGCATAATTGTCACTGTTAAAAAATTGTATCAGTTTATCATAACAGGTATTTGATTTCTGAGATATTTCGACTATTTTTTTTAAAAAAACATTACGGTATTGCTTTATATATGCATGTCAACGATGAATGGCATACCGATTTTATTTAAGAGATCAGATATCTATTGAAATTTGAAAAGTGTCTGGGTCACGTTTTAGACCATAAACCATGTCTATCGATGAAATAAACTAGTATTTTGATTCCTGTTCGAGAGACTTTCAGAGATATCAAAAGGAAAACGCATTCGACAGTATCGACAAGAAATAAATTTCATCTATTTGAAACAATTACACCGTGACGATGTACATCCACAATGGGGCTGACGTTTAGCAACACCAGACTGATAAATGCATTCTAAGTTTACGTCAAAAGGCATTCTGTAATAATTTCCACCGGTTTGTTGAGATTTCACGGTGGATTATTATAATTTGATAATTTCACCGAAACACCGGTGATATTATTACAAGATAAATTGATTGGTTTTGGTCGATTAGGCCCTGTTTTCGTTCATTTCACACAGCTGAGGACAAAATTCGCAATGACGTCACGAGATTGTCGCAAAACGACGCATTTTGAAAGATTTTGTCCGATAATTCATATTTGGTCTCTTTTGAGAATCGTTTGCTTTTCGTGCAAGATCGGGTTATTTTTAACCTTTGTCATGCTGTAAAAATTACTTTACTGAATTGCTGTCAAATCAAAGGGTTGAAAGCACTGATAGGACTTGTGGTTCAAAAATCAATATTTTTTTAGAAATCAACTTCTTAAGCAACTCTGGCAGGAAAAGTACAAGCATGAGGTATTTACTAAGATCAGACTGCACATAAGTGCAGTCTGATCTTAGTCTACACCTCCTGCCAAAACCGGAATATTCCGGGTTCGGCATGACAAGGGTTAAATTATCTGTGAAGATACAGGTTTTGTTGTTCCCCAAATGAAATAAATCGATTTAAATTTTAAACAAATAATTATCTATTTACTAGAAAATAAGTAAACAAACACCGTTTCATCCTGTGAATATTTTAGATTAATTGACCAATCGCAGCTGTCAATCAAAGAATCTTGTGATCCATCAAAATGTCTAAACCTGAAGTAATTTTTTGATCTCCGATATTAGCCTACATATATGTGAAGTATTTTGTTGGTTTGGCGACTTAAACGTCGTAACTAACACTTCTTCAAGTCTTCTTCTTCTTCAACCAACCATTTTACTTTTTTGTTACATGCTACTTGCCATTCACTTAGCAAAATAACGCCATTAGATATCGAAGCGAAACCTTCAAATCAGCGCCCCGTCAAATAGACAAAAAATCATAGAAGGAAAATTCATTACAAATTCAACTAATTTTTTGGTCGGCCCACGTACATTCCATGTGACAATACTTCCTATTGAGTTCAAGGTTAAAGTTATCTCACCAGGCCAACTTCAGCTTTCGAGATCATTTTATTACAAAATTTTAACTTAAATTGAATGGTGAGTAATAAGGCATTCAACCAGTAGTTCACGTGTATTCCATGTTAGATTTGTTTGTTTGTTTGAATGGGGTTTAACGCCATTTTTAACAGGAGCATCCAATCATGGATTCCTGGTATTTCTCACACCAGTACTGCCACTACATCTTTTCCGAGCCTCCAGCTGATCACCCCGCTTAGGTTTGTCAACATATATCCTGTCCTTGGACCTCATGGTTGAGAGTCTGACGCTCTACAACTGCGCTATGGCCGCGGTTCCTTCATACGTATTCCGTGTGTATTCCAAGTTAGAAGGTCTTTCACGTCACAAAATGTTCAGTGTGATATGTTTCATTTTGGGTGGCAAAAAGATGTACATTATAATAAAATCTTATGAATCGTCATTTTAGGTTGTAAACATATATAATATTCTGAAAGAATGTTTTTTTTTTTTTTTTTTTTTTTTTTTTTTTTTTAAACAACTTAAACTGGCTTGTTCGTATGCGTGTTTTTGGTTGTTTCTAAAATCTGGTGCTTTTTCTTTTATCTAACTTTAATTTTGCATATATGCAATTGCCTTAAACTTTAAAGAACGAAATATTTGAACTTACTAGGCAATATCTGTCGATTTCATTTATTAACATCATTTACTAGAAAATCTTATCATTTGTAAGTGACAATATCATATAATCAAGCACGCAAGAAAGGATTAGGAATCTAAATCCTACATTTTCTTTAGGCAATTTTCTTTGATAAACCAAATTTCTTCGGATCCGAGTTAGTTTGTTTTTGTCTATACTTTCTGTATAACACATTCACTTGTAATAATATTATTGATATTATGTAAATGTTTGTATGGTCAAATGCACAGTAAGTGCCGACATGCATAATAAAGTATTTGAGTTGAGTTTAGTTGAGTTGAGTTATAAATATTATTCATGATTTTTCTTAAGTATACATATGTACTTAACCAACTATTCTTGGAAAAGAATGTTGTGGGAGTGTTTTCAATCCTTTTTATTTCAAATCAATGGAACGGAAAGAAAACGCCTTGGTTTGTGAAAAATTAAGCATAACACCGTTTGGCAGCAAGATTTGATTAATTCAAACAATTTCTCTATTCTCTACAATGTTTTTTCAAAGCTTTTTTAATCGGAGATCGTTACAAAGTGGGATTGTTTTGAAATTGGTCAAAAGGGAAATGTTAAACTATAGTATTACCAGCTTTTTCGTTGCAAAATAATACTTAGGTCTATTAAACAAACGCTTTTGGATTTACCATACATTTTTCTTCTGCCATTTTCTGATTGCTGGCGAACACAAAAACGCCGAGCAAGATCAAAAGTCATGAATGTCTATGAACGTTTTGTATCTCCACGTAATGGCGATTTAGCACGAAATCGGACACAGAGTGCATGTTAGAAATTTCGCTCTTTTTATTCGATTGCCAGTGAATTTTCGAGATATCTCTATAGATTTTCACGGCTCGCCAAATGGTATCATCAATACAACACCCCTTCTGTTTCGAATCGAACTCTTTTCTGTTGTTTAACCCATTCCCACACAATCCCTCCTTTTTACGCCCATCAAGAAAAAAGCTTTGGAAAACATTGTGGAAAATGAAGAAATTGCTTGTATCAAGCAATTTCTTCATTATCCACAATGATTTCTATCCAAAAAGACGAAATAATTCAAAATTCCATCAACTTGAAATTGTCGTCTGCAGCTTCTTCCAATTTGGAACAGTCTAAAATTTTGCCGTGTTGGAATGGGTTAACAAGAAATAAAACGTTACGGACTTATTGATTATGGTTCAAGGTATATTAACAATAATAATTTAAACCACCGAACCGCTTTTGTTATTAAACTGTTTAAATGCTAACGGAGGTTTTAGATGAATATCCGTTGCGAAATAATGACGTATTTACTGAGCCAAATAGAGAGGTAGGGAATGAACTTAAGTGCAAGAGAGTGCAAGATATGGTTTCATCCACCTAAATACTGGATTGGGTCCCTTTTTTTAATGGGGAGTTGTCACGTGGCTTTTGTTACCGTGTGATCGTGTTTATATCACTTCCGCTTTGATAGGTAATTTATGTACTCAGTCATTTGTCTGCGACTGAGACAGACGGAATCATATTTCTTCCTCGGTGTACTTTATATAGTAAAGTATTGAGATGTTCCGAGTTCTGAATAAATACATTCGATCTTGTTTGAGCGGCCACGTCTATAAAGCGATCACTTCCATTAAGCGACCATAAGCGAATTCCCCATTTTGATTTGAATGGGGTTTTACGATGCTTTCAACAATCTTTCGGTTACATCGCGGCGGCTGGTATTTCTCACACCAGTACTACCACTTCATCTTTTCCTAGCCTCCAGCTGCTATCTCACATAGGTCTACGATTATCGACCCATTGGTGAGAGACAAATAGTCAGAAAGGATTAGTGCCGCCGTCGGGGATCGAACCCGGGACCTCTAGATTGACAGTCTGACGCGCTACTAACTGCGCTATGACGGCGGCCCCCAATTTGAAAGCAAAATCTCTTAAGAAGATAAAGGTATCATCAATACAACACATCTTCTGTTTCGAATCGAACTCCTACACACACATACACACACACACATACCCTCCCGCCCCATTTATTTCGTTGCACTTGAACGTTTGCCGCGTGGGACAAAAGCCGCTAGTTACGTCATTACTTTTTTGACGCTATTCACATGCGAAATGATGTTACGTTAACCCATTCCTACACAGTGAAATTTTAGACTGGTCCGAATGAAAGAACTTGAAGACGACAATTTCAAGTTGATGGAATTTTTAATTTTTTCCACTTTTGATAGAAAAAAACCCATTGTGGATAATGGAGAAATTGCTTGAAACAAGCAATTCTTCATTTTCCACAATGTTTTTCAAAGTCTTTTTTCTTGAAGGTCGTAAAAAGGAAGGGTTCGTGTGGATGGGTTGTGGTATCCACCATCATACACCGATTAAACGCGCCTGTGCAGCGATAAAGTGAGTGTGCGAGAGAGTTATACGGTTATAACTTCTTCATGGTTACCCTATAAATACAGATCAAGACTGTCATTCAGAAACATTTCTTATTGGTGGTATATTTCTTTTTCACATTAATTCTTTCCTACACAATCCACTTTTTTGCAAAGAAGTTGTTGAAAATTATGCTTGGTTCAAGCAACTTCTTCATTATTACATATCATTGGATGTTATGGGTTCGATCCCCGGAGGCGGCACATATTCTTTCCGACATTTGTCTCTCACAAATGAGTGGATAATCGTAAACCTAAGTGGGGTAGCAGCTGGAGGCTAGGAAAGGATGTGGTGGTAGTACTGGTGTGAGAAATACCAGGAATCCATTGTTAGGTGCTCCAGCCGCCGCGATATGACTGAAATAAAGTTAAAAGTGGCGTTAAACCCCATTCAATGAATCAATCAATCATTTTTACATTTTTTCTATCCAAAAAAATAAAGACTTAAATTTCCACCAACTTGACGTTGTCTTTAACAACTTCTTTAATTTTTGCCAGTCTAAAATTGTTATCGTTTGGTGATTGATTGTAGAAACAGATTTATTTAGATTGAGATATTATGAATAAAATTAAAGTTAGATATTTGAGGAATAGCATCAACGGCTAGCTTGGATGTACAAAAAATGAAGGAAAAAGTAACGGCTTCGACTCGAACAACATACATATTGTGACATTTGACAAAGGTCTTTAGCAACATAGTGCTCTAAGATCGCTTTGCATATTTATAGAAAAAAGGAGCTAAAACTGCAAAAGGTCAATCGATTTTAAGCGAAAGTAATATTCCAGCTCTTAGTCAACGTGTGTTCCAATGGACCCCGATATCGGGGAATCCATTTTCGTGTCTAAAAGGTAAAAACTATTCCTAACGTCATACTAGCTCTCTCTCTCGCCAGATCTCCTTCAGTGACGAGACTCTACCGCGGAACTCAATTGGATTCTGTGACAGAAGATTTAATAGACAGCTGGGCGATTTTCACTGCGCAAGGTTTTTCGCTTTTAGCGGTTTTGTGTCTTTAGCAACTTATTAGCGTGTTTATGGAGAAATAGCAATTTGTTTGCATGGCCTTTTATGCATCTTCAAGCCGTTATCATAGGCTAACTGTAGTTTGGAGAGCAACCTGGAAAGGCAAAGTATAATTTTGGGGAAAAGGATCTGTGTGGATCATTAATTTTTATTGTGTCTGTTTTTTTGTTTACTTTTATACTTTATTGACTCATTTTAGAATCTAAATTAATGTAATCCTTTCCTGTTTATACCCTGCTTTTTACGTCCCTGTGAACTTATAACCGAGAAAACATTGTAGAAAAAAGAAATTGCTTGTAACAAGCAATTTCTCCTTTTTCCACAATATTTTCTACCCTACTGGATGATTATTTTTCTAATCAAACCCCCTTTAAATTTTTGTCTGCAAACCCATTGAATTGGAAAGGTCTAAAATTTTGAAAAAAGAGGAACGGTTAATACGTAGCATCCTTGTTTCTTTTTCAGAAGATGTGATAACCTGGTTGCAAGGAACGTCGACGCATAATACAGGAAATTATTACTTATATGTTGGAATTGTATACCTGTATGTCAGAAAAAAATGACGGAGTGGTGAAATTCCTAGACGTTACATAATAATGTAAGGATTGGTTTAACCATTTGATACTTATTGGATAAAAACGAGAATGAATCATTTATGATAGAGAGACAATACATTTTTATATTACAATTTGCTTATCACAAACCTTTGTATGGCTGCATTACAGTTTTGCTTAAAGACAGAATGAAATATGGCCTATGATTTTAAACCGAAAATGAGGAAAATCTTGTTTTTATGACCAAAAATAGTTCTGCGAATGTTTTAAAATCGCTAGGTGCCTAGAAAATCGGATTTTACGTCATTCCAACTCACAGCAGTCACAAGAGCCATGTCGATGACAAGTACACAGCGTTTATTCTATATTCCTGGACAGTTAAATATAAAGTGATACTCCGCATCTAAATCGGAAAACACGGAAAATTATATCACAGGATAAATATATAGCTAATCCGGTTAAAAGATGCAGAAAAGCATTCGATTTAACGACAATCAGCTGATGTATCTAGTCTGCAAAGCCAGACGGGAAAATAATATGTCCGGATTTCTCTATAAGAAGAGTTCGGACACTGGAAAATGGCAGCAGAGGTTTTTCGTTCTATTCCAGAATATATTGTTTTATTTTGAAAATGAAACAACATCCCGGCCCTCGGGAGCGGCCTTTCTCGAGGGCTGCTACTGTGAACGGGTCATCACACCGCTGAAAGGAAAAGAAACTGATAAACAGGTAGGTTTAAACAAAAATTAATTTACCCCACCCACCACCTTACCTACTATGCACCCTACCTTTAACCATTCAAAAACTTTTTATATATTAGTACATTGTTCCGTAATATCATGATCCCAGTCCCGAATCAGAAATCTAAAAGTGTAAACCTCTTAATCGCAACCCTGATAATAGAAATGTTCTTCTTAATTGCAACTTGTTTTATGCCCAAAGAGGAAATTTATTGAACAAACTGCTCCTTTTGCACGCAATAGGATTAGTAAGTGCAATTAACAGGATGCTTTTGTACTAATTGTTGAAGTTTTTGTAAGAATATTCTCTAATTTCTTTTTAACAAATCAAAACTATTGACCATCGTTATGTAAGTATTTCGAGAAAAGGCGTACTTCGATGTATCTGATTTCCGTTTTTGATGCTGATTCCGATTGAATATCTGACGAGCCCGGTAACCTCCGCCGGTAATGCGCTGTACTTGGGATGTAAAAATGTAAACGGTTGGTTTGCGACCTAAACGTCGTAACTACAGCTTGAATAAGCTGTAGTTACGACGTTTAAGTTGCCAAACCAACAAAGAAGCATAACATACATGGCGGCCAATGTCGGGGTTCAAAACTTACATAAGGTCCAAATAATGATTTCAGTGATCGATCGCTTCCTTGATTGACAGCCGCGATTTGTCAATTGTTAAAAGTCATCACGAAATGCTTCATTTGTCTTCCATCAGTGGGCGAATGGTGATATTAGAGAACCTGTTTTGGATGAGCATTTTGTTCGAATTTCGTGGTAGCAAACGGTGTGATAGTGGGAAGGTTATAATACTTAGATGTACTGTCCTCCGCATTATAACTACAATACTATTGAAAGTAGCGTTCAACCCCATACAATCAATCAACCAATCTCACAAATGAGTAGGAATCCTGTATGTTCAGATATATTGGTGTCCTCGGTTGGTGGCCAAAGCCTCGTTACCCATCTTGAATATGTTGTAGATGCAACGTATTTGTTGCCCGAAGACGATATACATGTTATACATGTTACCATGTACAAATCTCGTCGTTTACCAATCATTACACAATTCCGCTTTCTGACACATTTGGAAAAACAGATGTTATATAGAAATCATCGTTGGAAAAGGGAAAATGGATTGTTTGCTAGTAACAAAATAGGTGGGACAAAGCTGGAGTTCAAATTTCACTTCCGGTCTAAATGAATGGTTTGATTGGTCAATTGATTCTTTGATTAACAGCCATGATCGGTCAATTTAATTTATTCTTGAGAACTTACCAAAATCAAAAGATAGTTCATCAAATTTCTGAACTAGCTTGACCACCTAGCAAAATTGTTATAGGTTTCATTTAAAACAGTCTAGCCAAGATGATACGTAAGGAATGGCATCGAAGTGGAATAGTGCATTTGATACAAGTTATGTAAAAATAATTTAATTTTTAGTTTTGTCTATTAAAAACGGGCGACCTGATTGGTCGAAAAAAATTATTCATAACTCCATGAACAAAATTTTGAGCACGCAGTGATTTTGTAGTCCCATACAAAAAAGTATAAAAAACTGTCAATTTTTGCTTTTTTTCGCTCGATGCTATTAAATTATAAGAAATGAAGCGAATATTTTTGTTTTCATGGAGGTATGAACCTTCGCGTATTCATACAGTGTGATTGTTGTTTTTTTCGGGTCATACCTCAATGGAAACAAAAAAAAAATATTCTCTTCATCTCTTAAAGAAATGTGACAATAGGCTTCCATGCGCTATAAAGGGGATATTCATTCCGTAACCATGAAGTAATGAGTTAGAATAATCAAAGCACTGGAAAGTACTGTAAGCTAGCAAAGCATTGTTTTTTTTTTTTTCAGTAATCTTCTTTGTAAAACGTTATCATGATAAAGAAACGAGGTTAGAGTAACACGCAATCCCTCCTTTTTACGCCCCTTGAGAAAATAGTTGTTGAAAACAATGTGCAAAATGAAGAAATTGCTTGAGAAATTGCTTGAAATTTCTTCATTTTTAACATTGCTTTCTACCTGGAGAGATAAATATTTTGGAATATTCAGCAATTAGAAATTTTCGTCTGCAATTTCTTTGAAGACTCTGATCAGAGTCATTTAACACAATGTGCTCAAGTGAGCGAAAAATACCTAGGGGATGAACTTGCAGGCAGAGTTTGCAATAGTCCTTAAATACATAAGAACTACTTTTTTGGCGTAGGTATTTAAAGGATTTAGCGGTTAAGCCTTCAGCGGTAGTTTGCACTTGTTGAACTTTGAGACGACCTTAAAATTTTGTAAGTTAACTTAAGCTATCAAAGCTGACGCTTTGCTAAAAAATCGTTTGTAACATTTTCAATTTTATGGTCGCAACTTGACGGTAAATGGAACGTCATATTTCATATACTTAGTTTTACTTTGGAACCTGTACTTACACGGTTGATCTTGCTCGCGCAACCGTATCTGTTGAACGACCACTTCTATTAACCGGCCGAAATTGAAATACACATCGATTCCCAAAACTGGACGCATGTCCTTCGAAAATCGTTATCGCTCAATTCTTTGTAGTTAGAACTTATTCGTAACGTCTCTTTAAGATAATTTAATGAGTTCGAACAACAGAGGGTTAAGTAAAACTGTGCAATAATTTGAGCACATGCGTTACATTTCCAACCATTACACATGTGCACCAAGTAAAGACTCAGATCAGCCTGTGCATCCGCACAGTCTGATCAGAGTCTTCACTCTGCGCTCTATAGATAGATACTGACCCAATACTGACCCAAAGCTTCTTTAAACAATCAGCGAATATTCTAATTGCCCCGAATGGCTTTCCAGGGTGCTCATTGTGTGCAAGTCACGCACATGCGAAATGGTTGGAAATGTCACGCACAGGCTCATTTATATATGAACCAAATCGGCCCTTCCTACATTCCGGTCTCGACCATAGCGCAGTGGTAGCGCGTCGGACTCTCAATCATATGGTCCAGGGTTCGACCCCCGTTCGCTGTAAATATCATTTCCGACCTTTGCCTTCCATCAATGGGAAGATAATCGTTAAACTGAGTTGGATGAGCAGCTGGAGACTCGGAAAGGATGTAGTGATAGTACTGGTGTGGGAAATATCAGGAATAGATGCTCCATCCTCTGCGAGATGAAAAAAAAAACCGTTAAAAGGGACGTTTTATAGCATTCAAACAAATAAATCCTTCTTACAAGTCAGGGAAAAGTATTAAAAAAAAAACGACCCGTTACTTTAAGCGACCACCTTTTGCTATCTATTCAGTGATTGCTTTCAGTTTGGCTGTAGGAAGAAAATTATTTAAAAATGTTTGAACAGAGATCATTCGATCCTCCTTTCGCGATGATTTACCAATCGCGACTGTCAATCAAAGAATCAGTCGACCAATCAAATCATTTATTAGACCAGAAGTAACCTTTGAACTCCAACATTTTCTGATATTTATGTTTAACTTTTTCGTTGGTTTGGCGACTTAGTCGTCGTAACTAAAACTAATTTTCGTTAAGTTACGACATTTAGGTCGCCAACCAACAATTTTACTTTTTGTTACATGGTACTGGCAATGAGTTTGCAAAATAACGCCGTTTAACCCTTGTCATGCTGTATAAATTAACTTACTGAATTGCTGTGAAATCAAAGGGCTGAAAGCACTGATAGAACTTGTTGTTAAATTATCAAAATTTATTTTAGAAATCATTTTCATAAACATCCCTGGCAGGAAAAGTATAAGCAGGAGGTGCAGACCAGATCAGACTGCACTTATGTGCAGGCTGATCTTGGTCTACACTTCCTGCCAAAACCGGAATATTCCGGGTTCAGCATGACAAGGATTAATATCGAAGCGGAACTTTCTGTCCCGGACGGGGCCAGGACTCCGTCAATTGAAACCTTGTTTATTTAGCTCTGTTGTTTTCTGATTTGTTTGGATGGGGTTTTACGCCGCTTTCAACAATCCTTCAGTTATATCGCGGCGGCTGGAGCACCTAACAATAGAATCCTGGTATTTCTCACACCAGTACTACCATTACATCCTTTCCAAGCCTCCAGCTGCTATCCCACATAGGTCTACGATTATCGACCCATTGGTGGTTGTTTTTTGAGAAACCCGAGGTATAGCCATAGACTTGTAGTCCGCGTTTTGTTGTCTTGTGAAGCTTTGACATTTTGTTATACCTCATGAAACCTTTGGTCCGATTTTCATGAAATTTCGTTTACTAGTACATGTACATCTTGATTAGAACATTTGATTTGCAATCGAATCAGGCTACTGCTCTACGGATCAAGGTCACAGTAGAAGACCATAGGTCAAATTTTGACTCATGCCTACATAATAACCTCAATATTATCGTCTGATTGTCATAATATTTTCACACTTCCGCAACTTGAGGAATAAAACCCTTCACAAAAATGTCGGCCAATCTCAGAGTTCTGAGTTCTGGTTTTACTTCTGATAAAAATGAATAATTTGACTGGTCGTTTTCATGTTGTTGTTGTGTCTTCATCTTTTTTCTATGATAGACAGTCGCGATTGGACAACTCTCGTTTCACTATCAAGCAAATTGGAACATATAGTTCAGAAAATTGGCGAAACAAATTTCAAACATCCGTCCAAAGCGGTTCAATTTACGTATGTTATTTTAATTACTAGCGTTTTTACATCTATATTGCCTGAATTTTCCTAGTAAATACCACTTATTCCAGACGCCTCATTTACATATTGACAGTGGCATGTCGAATTAGTTCATTAGTAGAATTTCCCTCTTAATTACATCTAGTTGGACTTCTTAACACTTTATCAATATTCTGTGAAAGGAAGTTAAAGATAAAATAACCTTGTAGATTTTCACTTAATAAATTAGGGATATGCAGGGAGTGTACTTTTATAACTTAGTGGCTTGACACAATACTGTGCTTCCACGTGTGATCTGTACGTCTATAAGCTAGGAGTGTTGCACTTTTTATAATGGGGCCAGGTGGGTAACCTCGTGGATAGACACTTTATGGAATAAGGCTATGTAGGGAGTTAAGTGATATAACCTTGTGGTTTTACACAATCCTATGCGGTCACGTGGGGTCTGCACTTTTATATCCAAGTAGTTTTACACTTTTTATAGTGGGGCCATGTGGATAGAGGTCCACCAAAACCCATGGATTGACACATTGTAAAGTAGGGCTATGTAAGAAGTGTACTGTTATAACTTCGTGGTTTGACATTTTATTGTGCAGTCACGTAGGGTTTGTACTTCTATAACCTAGTTACACTTTTTAAGTGGGGCAATATGGTTATATGTCTACCAAAACCCCGATGATTGACACTTTATAAAGTAGGGCTATGTAGGGGAGTGTACTTTACATAACCTCGTGGTTTACACAATCTTGTTCGGTCACTTTGGGTCTGTACTTCTATAACCTAGTAGTTTTACACTTTTTATAGTGGGGCCATGTGGGTAGAGGTCCGCCAAAACCCTTGGATGGTCACTTTATAAAGTAGGGCTATGTAAGAAGTGTACTTTTATAACTTTGTGGTTTGAAATTTTACTGTGTAGTTTCGTGGGGTCTGTACTTCTATAACCTAGCAGCTTTACACGTTTTTAGTGGTGCCATATAGGTAGAGGTCTACCAAAAACCCGTGGATTGACACTTTATAAAGTAGGGCTATGTAAGAAGTGTACTTTTATAACCTCGTGGTTTTACACTATACTGTGCGGCCACGTGGGGTCTGTTCTTCTATAACCTAGTAGATTTACACATTTTTTAGCGGGGCCATGTGGGTAAAGATCAACCAAAACATCATGGATTGATTCTTTATAAGAAGAGCCTTTTGGCGGGTACACTTTTTAAAACTTCGTGTATTTGACACTATACAATGTGGCGATTCGGGGGACTATACTTCTATAACCGATCAGTTTTATACTTTTTATAGTTGGGCCTGATTGGAAGTGTTCTACTTAAATCTTGATTGACACCTTATGAAATAGGTTTATGTAGGGTATGGACTTTTTTAACATCGAGGTTCGACACTTTTTATAGTGCGGCCATGTGGAGATTGATTGATTGAATGGGGTTTAACGCCGCTTTTAACAGTATTTCAGACATATCGCAGCGGCTGGAGCACATAACAATGGATTCCTGGTATTTCTCACACCAGTACCGCCACTACATCCTTTCCTAGCCTCCAGCTGCTATCCTACTTAAGTTTACGATTATCCACCTATTGGTGAGAGACAAATGTCGGAAAGAAAAGTGCCGCCGCCGGGGATCGAACCCATGACATCCCATGATTGAAGATTAGGAGTCTGACGCGCTACCGACTGCGCTATGACGGCGGCAGGCAATGTGGAGAGTGACCTACTTTAACCCAATGGTTTGATGTTAAATTAAGTAGGGCCACATTTAAGGCAAACTAATTTAACTCATTCCCACACAGTGACGCATTGGACACTCCTAATCAACCAATTTGGAAATCATTTTGTAAAATGAAGAAATTGCTTGTAACAAGCAATTTCTTCATTCTACACACTCTTTTCTATCCAAAAAGTTGAATAAATCCAAAATTTCGTCAACTTAAAATTGTCGTCTGCAACCCCTTCATTTTGAACTAACTAGTGGTTATGTGTTAAACAGGTGGATTATCTCTTAATAAAGTATGGTCGTATTAACAGTTTTACGGTCAAGATCTATTGGATTTGACACCTAAGAAAACTGAAACCATCGACTAAAACCTTGTACACGTCATTTAACACTTCATACAGTGATGTCATCGGTGTGTGTATTTTTATGAAATCGTGGTTTTACACAAATACAAAGTAGTGTAATGTGGAAAGAGTGCTTTTAAAACCTCATGATTTGACTCTTAAAAGGTTGGGAAACGTGTGGAATGTTCTATTAAAGCCTCTTTATTTAATAATTGATAAAAAGTGATACCATGTAGGGAGTGTACTACTATAACTTTGACACTTTATAAAGAGAGGTTATGTGGATAGTGTGCTTTTAAATCCTCGTGATTTGACTCTATATAAATTCCTATATAAAACCTTTTGATTCAATAATTGATAAAACTGAGACCATGTAGGGAATACACTGCCACAACCTTGATACTATACAAAGTGGTGTCACGTAGAGAGTCTGCTTCTAAAACTTAGTGATTTGATACTTTATAATGTATGGAAATGTGTGGACTGTCATATCAAATCCCTTTGATTTAATATTGATAAAAGTGAGACTATGTCGGGATTATACTGCTAAATCCTTGACACTTTATAAAGTGAGGTTATTTAGAGAGTGTACTTCTAAATCCTCGTGATTTGACACTTTATTGTGTTGGGGAATGTAGGGGCTGTCTTATCAAAAACACTCTGATATAATAATTGATATAAGTTAGTATACAACTATAACTTCGACACTTTGTGAATTGAGACCATGTGGAGAGTCTACCACTAAAATCTCGAGATTGGATACTTTATAAAGTTGAAACAGTTAAATAACATTTCTTCGGGCCACAACTCCGACATTTATATAATTAATTAACGCAGATGTTCTCTATTACGAGAAGGTGTGTCATTTGAAACAACTAGTCAAGTAGGCCTAATGGCTCGGTTGAAGTAAAAATTATTCGCGGCTTGAACAAGCATTCTTTGTCAAATATTTATCTCGTTCTAGTCTGTTTTAGCTCACGTTTTCTCTTCTTTGGTGCAGAATTGATTGCTTGTCAGTCTTTTCTTAAGTCGATATGCGATTTCGGATTTGGTCGCAGTTTCCATGGATTTTTCGCTAATTATCAGTTAGATAAACTTACTTGTCAAGAGTGATAAATACAAAAATAAGCCCTTTTACGAGATAGAATACCGCATGGTATCGGTTTGGTAATTGACAGGTCGCGGCTGTTTGCAGACTTTAATGTGAAGCATTTTGCTGGTTAAGCGACTTAAACGTCGTAACTACTGCTTATTTAACTCATTCCAACACGATGAAATATTAGACTAGTCCAAGTTCAAAGAAGTTGCAGACGACAATTTTAAGTCGACGAGATCTTCAAAATCTTTGTCTTTGAGGGTAGAAAACGTTGTGGATAATGAAGAAATTGCTTGTTACAAGCAATTTCTTCATTCTCCACAATGTTTTCCAAAGCTTTAATATTGAGGGGCGTTTAAAAGCGTCGTTGTGTGGGAAAGGGTAAAGCTCAATCAAGCTGTAGTTATGATATTTAGGTCGCCAACCAACAATTTTACTTTCTGTTTCCTGTTACTGGTCATAGATTTTGCAATGTAAAGCCGTTTAATATGGAAGCAGAGCTCTCTGTTGGAGCTAAGTGTCTATCAATTAGAAATATTGTGCTCATTATACTTAAGCTCTACATGCCTTATAAGGGTATCCAAATATCGTCGTTGGGCGAGCTAAATGTCGGAAATACAGCTTTATTCAAACTGTATTTACGACATTTTTCTCGCCCAACGATGATTTTATTATCAGTGCATTACTTCATACGTCGTATTGTTTAGTACAACATTGTAATTTCTTTTACGAGATGCTCAGAGCTTAGATTGGTCAAAATATAGGAAAGGGTTGCAGACGACTTTTTTTCAAAACGAACGTGAATTGACATCAAAGCGCAATATAAATCAGAAAGCAGTGTTGAAAAAATGTAGGTAAATGAGAAGTTGATTACCAAAAGCTAGTTCTCCTTTCTCCCGATATGGTTCGTCAAACTAAACTCATCAGGTTGTGTGTTGTGTGTTTTTTTTACGGGAAATAATTTTAGAAATGATTATGAATGATTATAACCAACAAGAACGAAACATGGGATAAGAAATAGATGGCTTTATTTTAATCTCATTTGACAAAAAGTGTATCCACTAGGTCCTTCTGCGTCAAGAATGTTGAGAGTCCTTACTTTTAAAAGTGACATGTAGATTTTTAGAAATTTCTTTAGTTAAATAATGAGGTATTCACAATTATCAATTCGCTATTGCAATCAGCAAATTTGTTTTCTTTAAAATATGTTTTAAACTGTTCTTTCACTCATAACTGTGTTTCAACAAAGTCATAGCTAACAGCTCTACACTTAATTTCTTCTCAGCTAAATCAACCGCTGTTTTTTTACAAGTTGAAATAACGATTTCGAACGGGAACGAGAAAACATAGCAAGAAAGAAGTCCGGCGGGACGGGCTCATTCTAGCGAATACAGGCATTATTTCTCAGAATTGTTCATTAGCTGTAAATAACAAGGGACTTCTTCTATTGCCAAAGTGCTTGTAAATTATTGATAGATTCTGGCACGTGCGGATTTCTCTGTTGTGTATTTCCTATTCAAAAATACGGCAATAACAACATCATATAAATATTGCCTTTCTCTGAACTTGGCTTTATTTTCAGCTTCAGAGATTTGTTTGTTTGTTTGAATGGGGTTTTACGCCGCTTTCAACAATCTTTCAGTTATATCGCGGCGACTGGAGCACATAACAATGGAATCCTGGTATTTCTCACATCAGTACTACCATTACATCCTTTCCTAGCCTCCAGCTGCTATCCCACATAGGTCTACGACCGACCCATTGGTGGGAGACAAATAGTCGGAAAGGATGAGTGCCGCCGTCGGGGATCAAACCCGGGACCTCTAGAATGGCAGTCCGACGCGCTACCAACTGCGCTATGACAGCGGCTTTCAGCTTCAGAGAAGAAGGTAATTTACGGATCGCTGGTCACGCCATCTCATCTCCGACAGGAAGTTAGACTAGATAGCCACCATTGTTATATAGAAAAATTAATGGTCAGGCAAATGTGACTAGAAAAGAAAAATTGTTTGTTTGCGACCTAAGCGTCGTAACCACAGCTTGAATAAGTAGTATTCTTTATTATTATTAGCAGAAGACGTAGTCTAAAGCTGAGAAATTGTAACCCCTAAAGCTGAAATAGGGCCCAAATTGGGCTCCGTAAAATAAATATTCGAAAAAGAAACCGCACCTATAGCTTACTTAGTGTATTTGAAAAAAAAAAAAAAAAAAAAAAAAACAACAAACGTAAAAGAGTGATATTTATAAAAAATAAATAAATAAATAAATAACTGTAAAAACTGATCACATCGTCGGTGCGCGAGCAAAATGTCGGAACTACAGCTTTAGTAAAGCTGTAGTTACGACATTTTTCTCGCGTACCGACGACATTTTAGTTCGTTTTAGTTATGATTTATTGAAGAATCCGAATCGTAGAGCACATTGGTGTTACGCAGCCATTAAGCAGTGCGGCAGGTCGATAAGCCTTGTCCTTTCAATTTCCGGACCCTTTTAATGTTATCATAGCTTTGACAATTTACCAACTGTGACAACAAAAAAGCACTGTTGATTTCTTTTTGTTTGGTTTTGTTTTGTTTATGGGTTTTTCTTAATTTTTTTTATCTTGAAGAACAGCGTTTAGGCTCTCAGTACCTATGCTATCTATAATGTTTAACCCTTTCCCATACAAGTAAGTTTTAGACTGGTCCAAATTCAAAGAAGTCGCAGTAGACAATTTGAAGTAGGTGGATTTTTAAAACATTCTCTTAAATAAAGAAATAACATGTGAAAAGAAATTTATTTAATTTTCACAATATTTTGATAAGCCATTTTCTTGGGGTGCGTAAAAAGCGCAATTGTGTGGAAATGGATTGATATCTAGCTACTTTAACCGTTTATCACAAAATCGAGCACTCTTACAAGCCGTGCTAAAGAAAATAGCAAGGATAAAAAATATGGATGAAGAAGAAATTGCTTGTACAGGCAATTTGTTCTCACCATGCTCTTTACCCTTTATGTTTGGGTTGTTGTTGTTGTTGTTTTTGTTGTTTTCAATTTATACACACTTTCACAAAGTTGTCGTCTACAACTTCTTTTTATTTCGAATTATTATAGGAAAGCAATATAGCTTCCCCCCTTTTTTTGTCAATACCCCCATTGACAAGTAATGCACCGATACATTTGTGTAAAGAATTTGAGCGTTGAATTTTTTTCCTATTTCGAAATTTCCATCTTGCACAAACAGAATCTGCGAAACCCGAATCATCTGAATTTGCATCGTGAAAAGTAATTCCGGACTTTATGCGAAAAGGTTAAGCACCACGTGATATAACCGGAAGTCAACAGGGGATGTGGTAATTTTCACTTCCAACAAAAGGTTTATTCAGAAAATTGCGTGAAATCGACCCATGTCTCGAATTAATTGAAATAATGTAACTCTATAGAAAATTGCTGAGTAATCAATAGGCAATGGATTCATGCAGCCGCGCATGCATTTTACGGCGACAGAGGGACTGTTCTGCAAACAACTGTAACGCTTAATTTTGCAACGCCGCCGCCTTTGCCAATAATTTTTGTTAGTCTGCGACGTAATTGGCGGATAGCGATTGTCAACCAAAGATTAAATCGTCCAGTACGACATTTGCTCTATTGCGAGGTTATAATTTTGTTTGGCGACTTAAACGTCGTAACTACAGCTATAAGCTGTAGTTACGACGCTTACGTCGCCAAACCGCAAAAAATGCTAAATTTAAATGTGGCAAATGTTGGAGTTCAAAGTCCACTTCCTATCGCAATGAATAATTTGATTGGTCGATTGATTCTTTGACTGACAATGTCATCCATCGGTTATTCTGTAGGTCTATTTCTGAAGTTGTCATTATCGAGTTGGGGTTTCGAGCATATTATGTTACATACTGACAATTATTTCGTCAGGTCAGATTTCAAAATGGCTGTCAGACGCTAATGGAACCTGTTGATAGTAGACCAGAACAGAACAGAACAGAACATATCATTTATTTCGTCCAGGTACAACAAGGTACAATAAGGACATATATACAAAAACTTTTATGAAAATAGAATAAATAAGTACTTCCGGTAAAAAAAGTAGATGGAAATAGTTGAGATGACATATATTTTCCGAGGGATAGATGCGGTCAATGATTGAGCCTTTTTATAGAGTATATATAGTGGCAGATGAGGTAATTTGGTGAAATTGCCGTAGGATTAACAAATTTTGCCGAATAATCAAAAGTAATGTTTCGAAGTGGAACCAATACGACAATTACAACTTAGATAAGCTGTAATTGCGATATTTGGATGCCCACTTACGAGCAGCTATATTATATGTTTAATTTTGTTAGGTTGTATATATTCACATCAAAGTTGTACCATAATGGCTGTATCCCCGTCATTCCCGACCTTGTTCGAAACGAAGAAACAAGGTTGGAATATGGGGGAAACATGAAAATACATTTAAGGACATGTCTAGTATAAGAAAAAGCACTATGACAAATATAATGAAAATGACTATGAATAAGTAATAAATTCAAAGCGATAACAATAACAATTAGAACATCAATTATTATCGGAGTGTCGTCCATTTATTTTGCTAGTCCTCGTTACAACAGTTTGTTACAATTTTGCTACCAGGTTTTATAGTAAAAACGACGTTTGGATTGAATTCTTTTATCCATTACTAGACTACAAAATTTTAGACTGGCCTAAATTCAAACAAGCTGCAGGCGACAAATATTACAATGGTGAAATTTTGAAAATCTTTGTCCTACATGTTGAAAAAATATGGACAATGAAGAAATTGATGGTTTAAAACAATTTCTTCATTGTCCAAAATGTTTAAAAAAAGATTCACTATAGCTATATAACTGAACACCCCAAAGCAAACAACCACCCTTTCGGAATAACCATATGATAAAATAAATCAGGCCAGGCATATAAAAAACTAAAGAGAAATATATTGCATCTTTCGAGCCCTTACATTGTTTAGACTTAGTCTATTTCTATTTTCATAACCTTTATATTGCCTATTGTACACGAGTGCAAACCAAGTAATAACAAAGCAGTCATATTTTATTCATAAATGTGATATTACATTTCTCCTAATTAACTTCCTAATGAATTGCAAAATTATACTGTACACATCCTTATTTGGTTGTCTGGCGAGCAAAACCTCGTATCTACAGCCTGATTAAAGCAGTGGGTACGAGGTTTTAGTCGCAAATCGACGATTTATTTTCTCGATGCATAATTGGATATTGCAAATTCAGCAACTGTTCCATAAACACAATAGCCAATACAAGTAAAATATTACAAGTATTTTATGTACCACATCCACGACAATATTTTAGACTGGTCCAAATTCAAATATGTTGCAGACGACAATAATTATTTGAAAATTTGAATGTTTAATTTTTTGGAAGAAAACATTGTAGATAATGAAGAAATTGCTTGTAACAAGCAATTTCTTAATTTTCCACAATTTTTTTCCTTCTTTTTTTTTTAGGAAGGAGGGGTGGACATTGTGCTGTAATGGGTTAAAGGATGTCTATAAACTGCTAATTTGCACTAAAAAAAGATGGTAAAGTCCTATTTCACACCTCGAATTCTTATTTGCGTATGCGGATTATTCATAGCGCGAGGTTGCATATGACAATTTGAAGGCTTGGACTCAAACAATTTTGAGGATATTCTATGTTATCATTGAGGTATGATTAGAGTGATTAGCTGTCTTTCTTTTTTTTTTTTTTTTTTTTTTTTAATCTCAATGAAAACAAAAAAATATCAAAATATCATCCCTATTTCTCATATTTTAACGTCGTAAAGGCATAAATCGTAAAAAGATGTCAAACGAGCAATGTTTTTACCGATCATAGAAAGTTGTTTTGTGAATCTAGTTTGTGTGAAAGTATACAAGTTAGTGCTCGACTCAGATTTATGATTAGAAAACATTGTAAAAAAGATGGATTGCTTGTAACAAGCAATGCCTTCGTTTTCTGCGATATTTTCTACCCTACCAAATGGTTATTTTTCAATTGAATCTACTTTACAATTCCGTGTTCTAAACCTTTGAATTTAGACAGGTCGAAAATTTCGTAAAACAGGAGAGGGTTGAGAGATGAAAAGAAGTATTTCTTTGTTCCTTGCCGGTATGAAGTAAAAAGCTAATCATTCTTCGTGAAGCCCGAAGTATGTTCTCTTCATTTATTATAACTAAACGTTAAAGACATCAAATAGGCCAAAGATTACCAATTCGGGACTGTTTTTACGATACTACTTTAATGAATAAAAAATATAAGGAAACGCGGCCAAAATTGTAAAAGAGATGCAGTCAAATTGTACAAGAGATGCACCCAAAACTGTACAAGAGACGCAGTCAAAATAAGAGATGCAGTCAAACTGTACAAGAGACGCAGTCAAAACTGTTTAAGACATGCAGTCAAAAGCGAAGAGAGCCACCCATCGACTTACCCAAATTTTCTCTTTAACAAGGGTGGCGGATTTTACCAAGGTTTCATGTCACATGTGGATCATGTTTGTCTGAACAGACAAAATGATCCACCTTAAACACAGACCTTGGTAGCCTCATTCATTTCAGTTAGAATTTAACCTTTGTTATACTGAATTAAAATCCAATACAGATTTTCTTTCAAATCAAAGGACTGACAACATTGGTAAGTCTTAATGAGGGTCAATAGTTCTATAGAAAATTGATTACTTAAACAACTCTGACTGAAAGGGGGCAAACAGGAGGTGTAGACCAAGATCATACTGCACTTATATGCAGGCTGATCTTTGTCTATACCTCCTGTCAAAACAAGAATATTCCGGTTTCATCATGAAAAGGGTTAAATGTAACACTTCATTACCAGTTTAACCCATTACCACACAATTACACTTTCTGACGCCCTGAAGAAATACAATCATGGAAAACAAGCAATTCCTCCTTCACATATTTTCCAAATTTAGCACAATTTGAAATGCTGTATGCAACATCTTTCAATTTGGACAATTCTGATATAGTGTAACCTGGTGATACGTTATCAATCTTAATAGTTTTTTATATATATATAACTTAAGCTCATTTTGTGTACCAGAAAGAAAGGCTGTTGGCTAAGGTAGGCAGGAAGGAAGAATTCCTGTATAGGTTGATTATACCATTCCCACTCGGTGACGCTTTAACGCAAAAGATAAAAAAAGCTTTGGAAAACATTATTGAGAATGAAGAAATTGCTTGGTACGAGCTATTTCTTCATTTTTTACAATATTTTCTATACTGAAAGTTGAAAAAAATCCGAAATTTCATAAACTTTAAATTGTCGACTGCAACTTCTTTCAA
This sequence comes from Fragum fragum, assembly GCA_946902895.1. Classification (NCBI taxonomy): domain Eukaryota; kingdom Metazoa; phylum Mollusca; class Bivalvia; order Cardiida; family Cardiidae; genus Fragum; species Fragum fragum. The sequence goes on from OX336370.1 coordinate 46,563,759, forward strand.
TTTGGGCCAGTCTAAAATTTACCGCCTGGTAATGAGATATTAAGTACTCTGCCACGGAGGTAACCCAAAGTGGCTCACTTCAATAGGTAGAGCTCTCAATCGGTTGGCTGGTGAAGCTAGTTGGCTTTATATGTTGGTATTATTTAGAGAATTCTCGTTGATGGTTGTCAGAGGTATGAATTAGAGAACGACTTTATACTTGCCGGCGGTCTCATAACTGACGGATCGCCACTGTCAATTGACCAATCGCGGCTGTCAATCAAGGAATATATCGACCAATCAAATAATTCATTCAGCCCGAAATTGATATTTGAATACCTAAATTAGCCGCCGTTTTTGTTAAACTTTTTGTTAGTTTGGCGACTTAAACGACGTAACTACAGCTTTTTCAAGCTGTAGGTACGACGTTTAAGTCGCCAACCAACTATTCTATTTTGCAAAATAACGCCCACGAGACTTCATGTTGATGTCGAAGGGCGTTGCCAATGCAGTAATTGGGCTGGGTCAGCGATTAGTCAATTAAACAATCGATTGACCATTGAAGCTGATGTAGATCAAAAGTTAACGTTGAAATCCGATATATGCTGAGATTAAAGCTGAGCATTCTTTGTTCTCATTTAATCTGTAGTTACGACGTTTTCGTCGTCAACCAACCATTTACTTTTCGTTGTTTGTTACAGACCATACACTTTGCAAATTAAAATATTTTGATTTATAAGTCCAACTTCCTATCGGATAGCGAGCCGTAACCTGATGACAAAACAGTTTCAAGGATACTAAAATCGCCAAGGTTCGATTATAAAGTTGTCAACTTAAAATGATAACAATCTACTCTATTGATTGAGCACTGTCATTTTGTCAGAATTTACAGGCGTTGTATTTGCCAAAGTAACTTGATACAAGAATGGCGCATATTTTATTTATCAAGATGATATTACAGTTCGCGACTTTCAGAATTGTTAATGAATCCTGTAGGACTGGGTCTTATAAGCTGTTCATTCTTGTTACGACATTTAAGTCTCCAAACCAACGAAAATGTATAACTTGATTTCGGGGTTTAAAGTTAACTTCCGATCAAATTGGATTATTTGATTTGACCATCAATATTTTGATTGACAAAGACGATCTGTCAATTGGTGCAGTAGATCTACAAGATGAATATCTACTTTTACAAAATCTACAAGAACCAATCAAATCTACGAAGTTTAATTGTACGAAATATTCCAACTTCTGCCATATTTCAAAATTAAAGAAAGGTAATGGAAGCAACAAAAGTCAAGTTTATGTCAGAAATGGCCTATTTTCCGTTATTTCTAATAGCCCAGATTAGGTTTGTTCTCAAACAAGATGATACAAATTTTCAGGAAGAGACTGTTTCGATAAGGTTATTGGCGTCAAGAATTAGCGAATGGGTCAATGTTTTATTTCGTTTGGTCCGTGTAATTTATCGTATGTCATTTAACGACAATTGAATGACTGCCATAAACAGGCGGAAGTCATGTGATCTCATCCGGAGATTCTTGGCTATTATCGCAGAGTTAATTATTGGACACTTTGTTAGTCTAGCCTTTTGAAAGAAGATAAAGTTGTTTACATAGAGTTTCCTGGAATCTTTGACACGTGATCTTATTAATGTAGTAGACTACAGTACAATACATATAGAATATAAATGCCTCTTGCTTTCAAACAGTTTTAGTTCACCTACGCACAAAGTGCTTAAGGTGAGCTTTTGTGATCTAGCTGTGTCCGACGTCCGTCTTCCGTATGAACTCTAGAGGGCACATTTTTGTCTCAAATCAATTGATGTTTGGTCGTAATATCTATCTGCATAATATCTCGGTCGGCATATATAGTGGATTACGCGGGGTCAAACACTTGGTCACGAGGTCAAATCTTAGAAAAACCTTGTTTGCAGTCTAGTGGACACATTTTAGGGTCAAATATCTTTATATTTGGCAGGAATGTTTGTTCATACAACATCTCAGTCAAATTCGAATTAGGGTCAAATTGGATAATATTTGATATTAAGAATCAGAATATCTGTGTCAATGGTACCTTGGCCAATTTTGTATTTGGGTCAAATGGGTTAAAAAAAACAAGTCACCATGCCAAATATTTAAAAAAAAAAAAAAAAAAAACATGTGTGTACATTACATGCCACATTTTGGCTCAATTGATTCAATATTTGGACAGAATTGTCGGCCAGGTTTCACTTTTGGTCACATGGTGTAAAGAAAAAAAAAAGTCAATGGGTAAAAATCTTATAGTATACCTCTTTTATTATCCAGAGGCTACATTTTTTGCTTAACCGATTTGCATTCTTGGGGCTGCATTTTTGGCTCAATGAACTTGATACTGGTTCACAATGTTTGTCTCCCTAAAAAATATCTGTCAATTTTTATATTCGGTCACTTAGTTTTTCGTAGTCATCGAATCAGGTGACATTTTAAGGCAAATGACCCTCTGGTTCTGTATGATAGTATTTTAATTATAAGAATATTTGAATTATAAGAATATATATGTTAAAGAACGAATGTCAATCAAAGAATCAATGTACCGATCAAATCATTCATTTAGACCGGAAGTAGACTTTGAACTTTAACAATAGCCGACAACTATGTTTGTTGGTTAGGCGACTTAAACGTTGTAACTACGGCTTATTGGAGCTTTAGTTACGACATTTACGTTGAAAACCAACCATTTTTCTTTCTTGTAACATGTTTCTCGCTATAAATTTTGCAAAGCATCGCTTTAACGAAATAACCAGTCACCCAATCCCGCCTTTTGACACCCCTCTAGAGAGAGGTTTGTTACTAGCAATTTCTCCATTATTTCATAAAATCCGTCAACTTAAAATTGACATCTGCATACTCTTTCAATTGGGAACCATTCTAAAATTCATTGAGTGGTAATTGGTTAAATCTGTATAGATTTTTAGTCTAGATGTTCAGTCCATTAAAAAGGATTACTGTGTTACTTCTTTTTACAAAACTTAACTGCCGACAGAGAACCATCTCTGGATAAGCCTTCTGAATTTTCCTTTTAACACTTAGTGTTTGTCGCATGTCTTGCATTTCTTTCAATACGAAATGAAAATTTAAAAAAGAGTTATTAACTTTTTTCGTTAGCCGAAATAAAAATAAGGCACAAAATTCATATGTTAGCACATTTAAAAATCGTTTTTAAAATCTATTACAAGTTTCAGTCACTCTCCAGGTAATAAGATATATTCGCCGTAAATAAGGGGTGGGGGGGCTTTGACCTCGGGTTTGAGGGAGCAGAGATTTAATCTTCATACGCTTCCTATACGAAAACAACCGGTCCCTAGAATTAATCATTTTCACCTCATTCCAATGGAAATGGGTTTTAATATTACCCACTTTCATTTTGTGCGACTTTTTAACGATATCATTTGACATAGTGGCTTGAATTGACAAATCAGTACGCGAGGAATCTGTTAGAAATAGATTTAAGAAATTGGTAAACAGAAAAAAAATGACTTTTTAAACGTTCCGATCCAGGTCAGCTCACACAAGTTCTGCAACTTACCCTCAACAATCTACTCCCTGTCGAAGTTGCCATAATATCGTTTATTCGTTCTATGGGGTTTAACGTCGTTTTTAACAATCGTTCAGTTATATCACAGCGCAATTTACTTATTCGTATACTCTATGATTATTACAGCAAAATTTACTTATTCGTGTGCTTTGTGGGTATCGCCATTACAAGGCTTGGTGTCTGAACTGTCTTGCTCAACGACAGACATAAACAGCGGCGTTGCACTAGATTCGAACCCGCAACCCTAGACCTGACTGATTACGAGCAACACCTGTCCTGCTGAATGATAACATCTACAGACTTGCAATAAAAATAAATGGACTTAAAGCTGGATGCAATAATTGGGAGCTAATAATCAATTCGAAAAATTGTTTCTTATAATCGATTCTGTCTTTCAAAGAGTCAAACAGGTTGTGTAGACTAAGATCAGACTGAACATATGTGCTGGCTGGTCTTTGTCTATACCGCTTGCCAAACAATCAATATTTTTGGGTTAAGTAAGAAAAGAGTTAAAATCGTACTAAAATGATACTGCGCACTTCTATGGGTCCCATACTTGTAAAGTCAAATGGTCAAAATATAGACAAGGATTCAGAGTCTAGACACATAGCATGTCTTTTCACAAAAACCGTTTCTTAGATCTTTCCATGACACGGCCTCTCTCCAGATAATCAAATGACCACCATAAATGGAGGACGATGAGCTTGGATTTGGAGGGAGCAGAGATTTTACTGTCAGACGCTTTAATTGCAGGTTTTTGCGAAGAGAATCGGTCCCCAGAGTTTATTATTTTCACCCGTGTTTCCATGGTAACTGTTTCCACTTCATTCGCGTTTTGATATTTTTGTGCTGCCTCGACCCTTTTAAGATTGATAATGAACTGAAAATTTGACTGAAATCTGATAGGAACTGTAAAAACTGTATTTAGATAAGAGGTGAAGAGATGATAAATTTTTTCGTTTCACACCTCCACGAAAACAAAACAAAATCTCTTCATTTCTTATAATTTATTGACACCAAGCGAAAAAAAATACAAATTTTGATACAATTTTGTGGAACTGTTTTTTCGAAAGCAAACAAAATAACCGAGTGCACAAGATTTTGTTCATGAAGCTATATATTTTTTTCGGCCAATCAGAACGCTCGACGAAACTGCAATTAAACTATATAAAATTTACTTTAAAATAAGATCAATTTTTATATATCGTACAAAACGACTCCGCTGTCATCTAGCCTTCTGAACAGCGGATCGCCAGTAGCAATAAAAACTCGTTAGATCAATCAAAATATTCATTTTGACCGCCGACATTATTTTTGAGTACTTAAATATCGTAACAAGAGCTTTTTCCATCTTCGCAAGCCAAGGGTTCTAGCCCCACCTTGTTCCTTACGAACGCGTTCGTAAGGAACAAGGTGGGGTCAGAGCCCTTGGCTTGCGAAGATGTACAGCATTTAGGTCTCTATAATCAACCATTTTACTCTTTTGAAACATGTAACTGACCATAAATTAATAACACCGTTTGCTAAATCTCGTACATGTTGAACTTCTTATAGGATGTCAGTTGGCTATGCCATAGTATAGGCAGTTAGATGTGTGTCACAATTAACCCTCGATACGTAAAAAGCTCATTGTTCCTTAAGATTTTTTAAAAGGGTTATCCAATGACAACATTGGGAGTAAGTTCTCGATATAGATATAACATCTCGCGAGAATTGCGGTCAACGTGGAAGAGATTTATATCTCTGAATATAGAACAAAAACCTCTTATGGTAAATTATACCTATTTTTTGGAAAATCCCCGTCGGTTAGCAACCGGGTTTAATTCTTTCCCAGACTTCTAATCCATGTTTTATTTATCTATTTTTCGTGTAATTATTCTTACACTATGAACCATATATATCAACTCTAGGCTGCAGTCATTGCGTATTTGTTAGCGCGTCGGACTCCCGATCAAGGGTCCGGAGTTCGATCCCCGTCGAGGAAAATATACTTTTCGCCATTTGTCTCTCACCAATGGGTGAATAATCGTAAACCTACGTGGGTTGAGCAGCTAGAGGGTCGGAAGGGCTGTGGTATTACTGGTGTGAGAAACATCGGGGATCCATGGTTAGGTGCTACAGCTGTCGCGATACAACTGAAATACGGTTAAAAGTCGCGTTAAACCAAATTAAGACTTCCTTCACTTCCGTTATAAATGGATTATTTGATTGGTCAATTCATTATTTGATTGACACCTGCCATTGCCCTATGTTCAGGATCTTAAAAAAACTGGCTAACATTAAAAATAATGTTAATTCTATTTGCACTTGAATTTTTATGATAAGCTGATTTCAAGTGGGGAACAATCGCTGGTTTGAACGCGGCCAAAATAACATAACAAGTCAACAAGGTGAAATCACATAAATCACAAGTGGGCACTGAACGATCACCATTTTCTGTTCAACGGTCAAATCATTTGTTTAAAATGGGAATTCAACGGAGCGGTGTAAAACAATAATGATTCTTTTATTGTGACTCTTCAGTGAAAATTCAAAAAGTCATATTGGAAAAAATAGCCTATAACGTTTTGCTTCATTATATTGAATATCCAAACTTTGATTAAGATATTACTTTTTACTATCATTTACTTTCCCGTTCAACTAATCAAAAAGCCTTAACCATTCCAACTCTGTGACGCGTTAAGACGCCCCCCCAAAAAAGAGCCTTGGAAAACATTGTGAAAAAGAAGAAATTGCTTGTTACAAGCAATTTCTTTATTATCCACAATGTTTTCTATCCCCAAAGTAAAAAATCCAAAGATTCATAAGTTTTAAATTGTCGTATATTAAAAATGAGTCCTGTCCTACCTTTGATTAAAATAATGTTTTCTGTACCATTTACTTTTCATTTTGGAAATTGAAGAAATTGTTTGAATTCACAATGTTTTCTTCCCCAAAAGGAAAAAAATCCAAAGATTCATAAGCTTTAAATTGTCTTCTGCAACTCCTTTCAATTTGGACTAGTTTAAAGTTTTGTCGTCTGGTAATGTGTTAACCTAATTCGAAATCAGAGCACGCATCGTTCAAATTATAGGACTCGTTGTTGACTCCCTTACCAAGGGTTTGATCTTCATAAATTTAGAAATATCCTTATTTGGTCTTTAGAAATTTCCCCCATTTTCATCCCTTTGAGAGAAATTTCTAGGGGTATATACAGGTTTTTTCCTTTAAATTTTCAATGGTGTATCTTATAAACTATTGAAAAAATGTATAAATGAATTGCTTATTTTGGGGGTCTAAGATTTGGTTCAGATGTCTTTTTTTTTTTAGAACGCTACCTTTCAAATATCTATTGGGAAAAAAAACGTATTTTTGGCGTCTAAGTTTGGGTTCAGATGCTTTTTTTCTGTTTTTAAAGAACGCTAGCTTTCAAATATCTATTGAAGAAACCGTTAAGCTTTGTCCATCTAGAAAAAAGATTATTATAACATGACCAGTCTCGGGAGTGAAATAAACTCGTTGAATATGTCTGATACTATTGGTGTTATTACACTTGTAAATTAATTGAAGCCTATGGTAACGCGTTCTAATTACCGTGAAAATGACGTCACTAAATGCATGTAATGATGTCATTTACAAACGGCGTTAAATAATCACGGAATGTCTTAAATGATAAAGTGACGGAATTTTATCGATTTATCCCAAAAATGTACCCTGAATTATAAATAAAATATCAAATTCGTTTTCAAAAAATGCCGAATTTATTAAACTCGTCATCTAAAATGGATAAAAACTCGGCAAAGCCTCGTTTTTATCTGTTTTTAGATGACTCGTTTAATAAATTCGGTATTTTATGACCATACATCCAATATCCTCAATAAATTGGTGTTAACACGCCTCGTGTGTTACAAGGGTTTTATTCGCTAATGGCTTTTCACGAAACTTAAGCCTTTTTCGTTAAAATCCTATTAGAAATTAATAATGTGCGAAATTATCTGTTGACAGAGGGTCAAAAACTGGTTTTATACAATATCATGATATTGTGGTAAAGAACGGAAACGATTTGAACTCATCTCTCTCTCTCTCTCTCTCTCTCTCTCTCTCTCTCTCTCTCTCTCTCTCTCTCTCTCTCTCTCTCTCTATCTATCTATCTATCTATCTATCTATCTATCTATCTTTCTATCTATCTATCTATCTATCTATCTATCTATCTATCTATCTTTCTCTCCCTCTCCCTCTCCCTCTCTCTCTCTCTATCTATCTATCTCTCTCTCTCTCTCTCTCTCTCTCTCTCTCTCCCTCTCAATCTCTATCTCTTTCTTTTGGTTGGCAATTTCGTTTCATTCCCCAATGAACAAAATCCGAGTTACCGAACTAAATGTATTTTTTTGTATTTAAGTGCCTACGGAGTAGATTCATTGAAAAACTCTTTCCCATTATGGTTAAAGGGTCTTTTATTTCGTACATATTTCACATATAAATCAGATAATTGGCTTTTTAATTATTAATAACACGTACAGAAAAAAAGGTTTTTGTGTTTTGTTGTTGTTTTTTTTTTTCATGATGGTTTGAAACTAAAAACCTAATCTCACATCTATATGAACCCGCTTTTCGGCTTCAAAAGTGTGGTTAGGTGTCTAATTTCATACCTCCATGAATAAATCATATCTTACGCATAATTGCAACGTTAAGATTAAAATGAGCGAAACTGTTTTTTCGTTATTGAGCCCTTGAAGTTGTATTCTGATGTTTGGATAATCTGCTTGACAAATTGATCAAAGTGTAAGAAACCTCTTAAGGAATACATCGATTTTATTTCAAGAAATTATAAGTCCTCCTATCATTTTGTAGCCTTCAAGAATTTTAAAAGTTCGATTCAAAGAAAAGTGAGGAATGGTCTTTGATGATGAATCTAGCATAGATACTCATCAAAACTATTATTTTCCTTAAAAATAATGAAAGAAAGAGAATGGTGCACATATTTTATTCAATATTCTTTTCAAACGATAGAATGGCTATATCTTTACAGGTTTTTTTAGCTGCTGAAATTTATAAATTTAAATCCGTATAAATTTATGACTCGAAATCTGGCCTGAAAATCCGTATAAATTTATGACTCGAAAGCTGGCGTGAAAATCCTTATAAATTGATGACTCGAAATGTGGCGTGAAAAATCCTTGGAAAACCATGATTTACTATAATTTAAACAAGCCCATTGTCCCTTAATGACGCTTTTGACGCCCCCAAAGAACAATGAGTTTGGAAAACACTGTGTAAAATGAAGAAATTGCTTGAAATAAGCAATTTCTTCGTTTTCCACAATGTTTTCTGCAAAGAAAGTTGAAAAAAATCTAAAAATCTCATAAACCTTGAACTTGTCGTCTTTAAGTCCTTTCAATTTGGACCAGTCGAAAAATTTGTCATCTGGTAATGTGTACTTCGGATATCTTTTTGTTGTCAAGTCGCACCTTCCATACTAATATGTGGCCACACAAAAAACAGATTTTTGTTATGATTTTTTACCCATTGTCTGGCCGCAAAATTTAAGGTTTTTCCAAATTGAAAGAAGTTACTGGCGACAATCTCAGTTGCTAAAATTAAAGAAATATGTATCATATATATATGTGTGTGTGTGTGTACAATCTTCTTTTTCCACAATATTTGCAAAGCTTTTTTCTCTGGGGATCTAAAATGTGTGAAAATCGGTAAATCGCATGGCAAAGCTGCGAAATGAAATGCAGGGAATCGAAGGTCAATTGCTAGATTGAGTTTCAACGCTCCATGACCTCATGTATATTCGCGTGTTATTGTTGTTAATTTGTTGTTGTTGTTGTTGTTGTTGTTAGATTTTTCCCTATCACATTGATAAACCATTGGCAACAGATTATTGTAAGATTATAACGATTTGAAATAGAGGCAATCACCATAAAAGGACGAAATCTAAGAGTTGGTTTACGATTTGTGTCAAAGGTTCAAAAATGATGTTCAAAATACGCTACGAACAATTAAAAAGAAGTCTTTAAGGTGTTTATTTGTCCTTAATTTCAAAGTCAATGACTTCTAGCCATTGGTAAAAAAATATTGAGACGGCCGAGTCAGGATTTTAGAATTATCTCTTTTGAATTTATTTTTTCACTATCTGTTCACGAAATTCTATGTTGTCCGTACTTTAATGAAGCTGTCTCGTAGATATGTTTCGAATAAGTACCCACAATAGAGAATTAACAGCTTTAGATTATAATCACTCGCTAGAATGTAGAAAGTCTGTTGTCGACGGTAATTTAAAAATTCGCCGGATGAATTTACGAACAGGTTTTAGCTGATTTAACCCATTCCAACACAACAAAATTTTAGACTGGTCCAAATTCAAAGAAGTTGCAGACGATATTTTCAAGTTGGTGGAATTTTCTTTTATTTATTTATTTTTATTTTATTTTATTTCATTTTTTTTTTGTCTTTTTTTGATGAAAACATTGTGGACAATGAAAAAATTGCTTGGTACAAGCAATTTCTTCATTTTTTAAATTGCTTTCAAAAGCTTTTTTCTTGGGCGAGTAAAAAGGAGGGGTTGTGTGACACTGAGATGATTTAATTTTGGTTTCGTCTATCAAAATTCCAGCATTCTGGATGAAAAAATTGCTTCATACGTCCATGAAAAAAATCCGATCGCGGAACTATATTGTATACTTACAAACAGAGTAATTTCATAAAGAAAAATGTCGTCTCCAGCCGGCGGTCTAATGTTCTCTTATTTCATATAATTAAGATAAGTGACATGGATATTTCATATAACATGTAAAAGAAATGAAGATACTTTACTTGCTTGTTTTGTTTTCGTGGAGGTCTGTGTTCATTCGCTTCGCGGCAGCATATGCTATTTACCGCCGTCGTTTCTTTATCTTAATTATCGACTTATATCTGCGGAAATGATGCATTAACAAATTAAGGCGTAATTTGGCTTTCTTATTGTAGTAGATACACAAGGTAATTACACTTGCATTAAGCCTCCCAAAAATTAGCTAACGAATTAAACACTTACAAAAACAAGGCAATTTATCCTTTTTTTCATTTATACTCAATTTCGAGTAAGATCTTTCATGTTCTTTTGTCGTATGTCCATGTCACCGTTTCTCTCCCGAATCCATGGCGAATCATGGGCTTTAAGTCTTCTCCCCCCTCCGCCCTCCCCCGGCTTCCCCAAATTACCATCATGGCACAATGATCCTAAAGCATAAAAGATATCTTAAAGAATATACATGTATATGGATGTTTTTTCATGAATTTTCATTTATTTTAACTCACCTAATATTTGGTAGCTTTCAGAAATGAAAGGCCCAAACAAAAAATAAATGATATTTAATTGACCAATCGCTGCTATTAACCAAATAACCAGCCGACCAATGAAATCATTCATTTAGACTAGAAACGAGTTTTGAAACCAAAACATTGACTGCCTTTTTTTGTTAACCATTTTGTGGGTTTGGCGACTTAAACGTGGCACTACAGCTTATTCAAGCTGCAGCTACTACATTTAAGACGCCAATCTACTTTTTTACGGTTTTTTTAAATGCTACTGGCTTTAAATTTTTCAAAATAACGCTTTTTAAAATCGAAGCGGAACTTCCTGTCGGGGTCAATGGGTGGGGCATATGGAATCAGTGAGCGGGGCCAGTGATTGGTCATTCATGAACCTAGCAATAAACAAAAGCATCTGCTGTAAGGTTAAATGATAGATCTGCCCACTTCTCGCAATCTTTATGAAACTAATACCATATTCGGAGTATACAAATGAGATATTATTGTGAAACACAGAGAACGGAAAATGTTTCTTACAACACATAAGCATGATGAACTGTCAGGAAAACAAAGAAACCTGTCCATAATTTTAACAGCGTAAAAATATGCATCTATGTTAAATAGTTTGAATATAATATATAGAAAAAATGTTCAACAAAGAGAATTAAAAACTATGAAATAAAAATGTTTCCTGTCAAATTTGGCCATTTTGGTGTAATTATACTCTCCTAATGGCTGTTTTTTTTAAATGACGAGCTAGCAACAATATTTGCTATCCGGATGTACAGGTATCGTATTGACATTTATATACCTGCTATTTCAGCTTCAAAGGCTGGTAATTAAGCCATCGGTTTAATTCGGGGAGCTAGGACAATCTATTCCGAATAATTATCTAAAAAGTTGAATAGCAACGAGTTTTTGCAATTGTTCAATGCAAAACTCGTTTTCTTGCAAACCTCACTACTGGTGATTCACTTTTTCTTACTTTCCGATAAGGTTTTCCAGACAGAATAATTTAGAAATAAACGATCATAAAAGTATCAGGCTACCTTAACCAGTTTCAAACGTTAACTTAAATTTACGGTCCTTGGATATCTAGCTGAAAAGTATCGAATTGAATGCCAGTAAATTTATAACCATCGAAACCCTGCATGTTTGCACTGCCATCGATTTTCTAGCTAAGCTATCGATTTAGATCCACGGAAAACTATGATGTATTATCAAATTAAGTCGTAATTTAGCTTATCCCAGCTTATCACAGTTAACTCGCATCTTCTATATACATGGCACTTCTACTTATTTATGTAACTTCCACCTTTCAATTAATTTCTTTTGTCATTGATGACTTCATAAAACTTCATTTGCAAGGAGGCAATACTTGTGGCTTAAATTTAGATGATTTAATTTTACTTGGTTTTTTTCTGCTGACGATATTGCTATTTAAAGTGAAAAAACTTCTGGTCTACATTTTTATTTTTTTTAGATTTGTGTTAACTTATTGTAACGAATGGGGCTAGAAGTAAATACTACCAAAACAAAATTTATTCTATTAAGAAAAGATTTTACAATGCCGATAAGATCGAAATTGCCAATAGTTTTCTTGGTACACAGGGAATTTTAATGTTAATGCAAGAATATTATCATTAAAGGGCTTAATATTTTACTGAGTAAAACGATTTTTTTTTATTTTGTGAATACGGCACTGCTCCAGTTGTTTGAGATTTTGCTGGGTCCATCTTAGTGGGTTCTAAAAATCGATGAATCTTGAGGGAATCCATCTTAAGTATTGAAAAAGAGGATATGACATGATACATGTTATACGGCTTATGCTGCTGTCAAACACGAACTATTCACATAACAAGTTGTTGTTTGAAGATCTTGCATAAATCATCATGATCAACACATTCCAAAAGTAACCAAAGCCGAGAGCGTTTAGTAATTTTCAACGTAGTTACGTCAATAAATACCTTGTCAAGGTATTAATTGACGTAACTACGTTGACATTTACTAATCGATCTCGGCTTTAGTTACTTTGTGGCATTTAACCCTTGTAATGCCGAACACGGAATATTCGGGTTTTGGCAGAAGGTGTAGACTAAGGTCAGACTGCACGTTTGTGCAGGCTGATTTTGGTCTACGCCTCCTGCTCATACTTTTCCTCCTAAAGTTGTTTATGAGGTTGATTTCTAAAAGAAATATTGATTTTTAAACAAGTTCTATCAGTGCTTTCAGTCCTTTGATTTGACAGCAATTCTGTAAGGTAATTTAAACAGCATGACAAGGGTAAACAATTTAAGAGTTAGACTCGTAGCAAAGCGATAAATGGCGTTGAATAATGAACCTACCTATAAAGACTCTTGAAATGTGTTTACAACATTGTCCTGGATAAATAAGAAAAAGATGTTTCCCTCTAAAAAATGGTGAAAAATAGTAAACTCTTTAGTCTAGTAGCTAAAACTATCGAATTAAATGCGCACATATTTACAACTTTCGAAAGCCGGCGAGTATCTACCGCCGTCGCTTTTCTAGCTTAGCTATCGATTTAGATCCACGGAAAACGATGATGTATTATCAAATTAAGGCGTAATTTAGCTATCCTATTATAGTCAAGTCGCACCTCCTATATACCAGGCATTTCCACTTAGATGTAGATAATTCACCGAGGAAATTAACGACATACAAAAACAAGATTTGTCTTGCTGTTTTAATGTATACACAAACCAGGCTCGAAGGGTTGAACTAATGTTTTTCTTCTTCCGCCTTGATATATCAACACAACTAAGGATTCATATCTACCTAATAACGGTAGTGTACATCAAATGAAGGCGTCGTACTGCAAACTAACGGTGTAAGTCGCACCTCCTATAAACCACATTTTTCCATTCCACAAATTAGCTAAAAGTGAAATTGACCAATTACGGCTGTCAAATCAAGGAATCTATCGACCAATCAAATCATTGATTCAGTCCGGAATAAACATTTGAACTCCAACATTGGCCGCCATTTGTGTGAAACTTTTCATGGTTTGCGACTTCAACGTTGTAACTATAGCTTATTTAAGCTGTAGTTACGACGATTGGGTCGCCAATCAACCATTCAACTGGTCATGAATTTTGCAAAATAACGCCGTTTAAAATCGAAGCAGGACTTCCTGTCGGTGTCGGTGTCAGTGGGCGTTGCCAAAAGAGTAACTGGTTGGGGCCATCGATTGATCAGTTAAAGACACAAGCAATTGTTCTTTTAAGTTGTTGTGTGTTGATCTTTTATTTTTGTTTTTTGATTGGTTTTGAATGGTTTTTTTTAGGGGGGGGGGGGTCTCCGAAGCCCATTCCTGAGTTAAAACTAAGTGTATTCTTCTGCATTGATCTTTCAACATTACTATCGATTTATATCTATAGGATAATGATGTTTTTTTTTTCAAATTAAGGCGTAATTCTGCAAACTAATTTTCTCTGCCTATATACTAGGCCTTTCCCTTCTAGAAAGTAACAAACCTTGAAATTAACACAAAAAGCAAGATTTATTTTAAGCTCACTCCCGGATTGACAGGTTACCAAACAATTTTTTTTATATTGATCCAAATTCAAAGCTCTTGCAGACGATAAGTTTTTCTTGGTGACATGTGTTGTCATCGTAATCCTTGTTGGTGTTTTTCTGGGAGAGAAAAGCATTGTGGACAATGAAGAAATTGCTTGTTACAAGCAATTTCTTCATTATTCACAATGTTTTCCACATCAATTTTCCGGGGATGGGCCGTCTAAAAGTGCGATTACGTGGTAATAGGTTAAACTGAATGTATTCTTCCACACTGATCTATTAACATTGCTATAATTAAATTAAATGTATTCTTCCGCATTGATCTATTAACATTGCTACGTTAAACTAAATGTAAACTTCCGCGTTGAACTATCAAAATTGCTATCGATTTATATCTACAGAAAACGATGATGTATTATCAAATTAAGGCGTAATTTAGCTATCTTATTGTAGTCAAGCAGCGCTTCCTGTAAGGTTATCCTAGGCATTTTCAGTTGTACCGTATGTTTGGTTATACTTGCGGGAACAAATTTTCGGCGGTTCGGTGATATAAAAAGTCCTTTAACCAAATACCATATTATAATATCTTAGACTGGTCCGAGTTGAAAGAGGTTGCAGATAACAAAACAAAGCTGATTTATATTGAAAATAACAAGTGACATATCAGGTAGAAGTCATTGAGAGAAAAGACGAAATTGTTTGTTACACGTAATTTCTTCTTTTCTAACGGTGTGTTCCAAAATAAGCGCCATATCAGGTAGAAAACATTAAGAGAAATGAAATAATTGTATATCACAATCAATTTCTTCTTTTCTCACGATGTTTTCAAAACTGAACTTCAAATTGTTTGATTGTACAATTTTGTGTTGACTGTGTACTAATACGTCAACCCATTCCCACACAATCTCGCCTTTGTACGCTTGTCAAGAAAATTGCTTTAGAAAACATTGCAGATGATGAAGAAGTTGCTTGTATCAAAGAAATTTCTTCAATGACCATAACCTTTTCTACCTTAATCCCCAAAGATGTTCTAAATTTCACCACTTTAAAATGTCGTCTGCATCACTTTTTAGATTTTGACTAGTCTAAAATTATGTCGTGTGGTAATGAGTTAAAGAATTGCAATTCTATCACTGATATCTCGTATAAACAGTCCCTTCAGATATCAATGGCCTGTTCTACCTCTACTATCTTATAGGGCAAAAAATCGGGGTAAATTGTAATCAAAGTGCTAAAGAACTGTAAGCTAGCAAAGCATAGTCTTGTTTAGTAACCTTCTTTGCTAAAGGTTATCATGATAAGCAGACGCGGTTTAAGTAACCAAGGAGTTAACCCATTAAAACATAACAAAATCCTAGACTGGTTCAAATTTAGAGAAGTTGCAGACGACAATTCAAGTTGTTTGAATTTAGACAATCTTTCCTTTGTTGGGTAGAAAACATTGTTGACAATGAAGAAATTGCTTGTAACCAGCAATTTCTTCGTTGTCCACAATGTTTTCTAAAGTTTTTTTTCTTGGGATGCTTAAAAAGCGGTATTACGTGGGAATGTGTTAAATAGCATGCTTTTGAAACAGTTCTCTAGTACTTTTTATGGCGTAGGCATTCAATGGATTTAGTGGTTAAGCCTCCAGTGGCAGTTTGCACTCGTTGAACTTTGAGAAGACCTCAAAATTTTTGCCTGTTAACTTAAGCTATCAAAGCTGGCTCTTTTCCAGCTAAATTGTTGTAACAAGCTATTTCTCATTTTACCAGCCGAGCCTGGTTAACCTAGTCGGCAACGCTCTCAAGCCTCATGTCGTGGGTTCGAACCCTGGTTTAGCAAGAATTCTTTCTGGCATTAGGCAAAGCGATATGCATCATTTGTCTCTCGCTAAATGGAGAATGAAGGTAGTCGACCTAAGTTGGATGAGCAGCTGGTGGCAGATGTTGTGGTTGTATTGGTGTGAGAAACGACAGGAAGCCATTGTATGGTGCACCAGCCACCACGATATTAATGTTATGAATGTAAACTGTTAAAAGTGGCGTTACACATCAGAAATCAGACATTATTCCCTCACTTTCTTGGTTTCTCCCGACGAAACATTTACTCTTTGATCTTGCTTTAGTAGCTCTACACATTTCACAAAAGGCCAGACTTACTCAAATGAGTCCGTAGTGAGTCCGTAGATCTAACTTTTTGTCTAATACTAGCGCCTAAAAAATTGACCAATCGCGGCTGTCAATCCAAAATCCAGTCGGCCGATTAAATCATTCATTTTGACCAGAAATGAATTTTGAACTCCGACATTTGCCGCCGTTTTGTTAATCTTTTTTGTTGGTTTGGCGACTTAAGCTACGGCATTTAGGTCGCCAACAAACTATTCTACTTTTTTGTTACACGCTAATGGTCATAAATATAACGCATTTCCAGACAGCAAAATTTAAGACTGGCCCAAATTCAAAGAAATTGCAGACAACAATTTAACGTGAATGAAATTTTGGATTTTTTCAACTTTCTGGGTAGAAAACATTGTGTAAAATGAAGAAATTGCTTATAACAAGCAATTTCTTCATTTTCCACAATATTTTCTAAATCCTTTTCTCTTGGGGGCGTCTAAAACCGTGACTGAGTGGGAATGGGTTAAAATCGAAACAGAGTCAGTGGGCGTGACCAAAGGATTAAGTGGGCGGGGCCACCTATTGGTCAATTGGCAGATGGCTCGTCCCGCTTATCCACATCCTACAAGAAGTTTTACTAAAACAGCATACGGAGTTATTTTGCAACATTAATAGCCAATAAGATGTAACGGAAACTAAATGATTGGACCGCTACCTTAACGTCGTAACTACAGCTTGAATAAGGTACGACGATTAAGACGTCAAACCTTCAAAAATTCTTAACACGAATGTTGGCCAATGTTGGAGTTCAACGTTAACTTTCGGTCAAAATGTATGATTTAATAGGCCTATTGTTTTTTTTTTATTACCGAGGGATCCGTGTAACATAAGAAAAAAAATACACTACAATTTTCTCGGAATTTCATTTTTCTAACTACTTCCTATATTCTGTGATATTAATCAATATAAAGTTCTAAAAACAATAAGATACTAAAATTACGTCGTAATTTGATAACGCTCTATATCGTTTTCACCGGGTAAATCGATAATTTAGCTATCAGTTATCTAACATAGGTTTTCCCAAGATCAAATACACGTTGTGGGTTTACTAGCGATGACATTTTCCTACTATTGCATGTAACCCTTCCTAAACCAGAAAATTTCAGACTGGTCAAGATTGAAAGAATATGCAAAGGATATATCAAAGAGTGTGTTATTTGAAAAAAATGGCTGCATATAGTAGAAAACATTGTAGGAAAGGGATAAAAGAATTGTTGCATCTATCTATCTATCTATCTATCTATCTATCTATCTATCTATCTATCTATCTATCTATCTATCTATCTATCTATCTATCTATCTATCTATCTATCTATCTACATATCTATCTATCTATCTATCTATCTATCTATCTATCTATCTATCTTTCTATCTATCTATCTATCTATCTATCTATCTATCTATCTATCTATATGTCTGCCTGTCTGTCTGTCTGTCTGTCTGTCTGTCTATCTATCTATCTATCTATCCATCTATCTATCTATCTATCTATCTATCTTTCTATACAACCATCAATCCATCCATTCATCCACCCATCGTTCTATCAATCTCTTTATATCTACCTATTTATTTGTTTATTTATCAATAGCTTGTTACAAGCAAATTTTTCATTAACCACAGTGTTTTCCAAAAGACAGAGATTCTTGAAATATCATCAACAAAAATTGTCGTCTGCAACTTCTTTGAATTTGGAACAGTATAGAATTATGTCGTCTGGTTGTGGGTTGATAAAACTGGTATTACAATAGGAGTTTAGCAGAATGTAACTTAAAAGTAAAGTGGTTGATAGGTGACCTAAACGTCTTAATTACAGCTTGAAAAAGCTTTAGTTACGATGTTTAAGTCGCCAAACCAAAAAAAGGTAGGTTAATGAAAATGGCGGCAAATATTGGAGTTGAAAGCTCAGGCCCGGGCTGAATAAATGATTTGATCAGTCGGTAGACTCCTTGATTGACAGACGCGATTGGTCAATTACAAACTTCTTGAGAAATCCCTCCGAATTTTGCTGAAACATGGCAAGGTTTTCCTTTGACATGTTGCTTCGCGTATTCATACAGTGTGATTAGGTTTTTCGGTTCATACCTCCATGAAAACAAAACATATTCTCTTCAGCTCTTAAGTGAACTTCCTTAGGCGATAAGTCATTTTGGCTAAGGTATTGAATAACCGCACGATTATTGTTTTCCATGTGTGTAAACTTACTCATAATTGGTAGGTTTGAGAATCAAAGTCTGTCAGACAACTGAGAGAAAAAGTGATTAAGATACTTTATCTTCATAACCCTTAACTAATCCCCCCATGACGTTTTTGGACACCCCTAAATACAGTTTAGAAAACGAGTGAAATGAAGAAATTGCTTGCAACAAGCAATTGCTTCTTTTTACGCAATGTTTTCTGTCCAGAAAGTTGAAAATATCCAAAATTTCATAAGCTTTTTATTGTCGTCTGCATCTCCTTTCAATTTGGACCAGTCTAAATTTTTATCGTTTGGTAATGGATTAATTGACCAATCGCACCTGTCAATCGAATAACCAGCCGACTACTGAAATCATCCATTTAGACTTAGGTTGAGTTTGAACTCCGACATTTGCCGCCATTTCGGTGAAGAATTTTGATGGTTTGACGATCTAAACGTCATAACTACAGCTTTATTCAAGCTGTAGTTAGGACAGTTAGGTCGCCAATCAACCATACTACTTATTTGTAACATGCTACCGGTTATAAATTTTGCAAAATAACGCCGTTAAAAATCGAGAACTTCCTGTCTAAGGCAATGGGCGGAGCAAAAGGAGTCAGTGGGCGGGGCCAGCGATTTATCAATAGGTTTGACTGTAAGTGATCTGTTTCTGCTCTAGACCATGGACTTTTCAATTCTCACTTGTATGTGCATGTGTATAAAATAGTTAGAATAAAATAGAAAATGCGTATAAATCTTCCGTACTTATTTTTATTCTATGTAGGTACTAAACGAACTTTTGGGCCATTAAGAATGCGGAGATTTTGATAGATGAAACTGAAAATGAATAACAGGTCGATTGTAGACACATCAAAGGGATATTTAGACTATTTTCAGGATAAGTTTCAGACTATTTAAGGACAACGCGTCGTTTGGCGACCAAATTGTCGTAAATAAAGCTTGAATAAAGCTGTATTTACGACATTTGGTCGCCAAAAGGCGAACATTCCTCGCTCACACCAGTATCTCAAGAGCACTATACAACCCAAACAAAACGAGACGATTTTCTACCAAATTGTTTTACAAGTCTGGCGTACTGTCAAACTGAAAGCAAATAGACCCCTAGACAAATATCCACTGTAACCTACAATTGATGTTCGCTTAAATTGTTAGGAACAGATTCCAACTGTCTGTCTGGGCTAATCGTGCGTGACTCTGTGGTTTCCGGCTTTTCTTCCTATATTCTGAGAAGTTTATCTTTTTCGGAATTTGGAATGGAGGGGCGCTGTTTGCTTACACGTCCTTTGTCTGTTTAAACATGTGATCTGATTTCGCGCGGACAGCCATTGCAATACAACGATACTTATCGTCCATATTGATCTGTTGTCGTTGCTGTTATTGTTCAAATTGTCACTTAAGTCTATTTTGAATATAATAGCCTTTACTTAACTGGGAATATAAAAGAACGATTATATCGCCCGATTGGATGATGTGAAATTAAAAGAACGAAGTAAAAAATTCCCGAAAACGGCGAGACGCTGTGAAAGCGTTTTACTAAAGTTTTAAGGCATCTTTGTTAGGGATTCTCTGATAAATTGTGACAAAAATATTCTTTAAGCAGGGTGTACCTTAATGCACCGAAGCCATTGAAATTATCTTACATAGTACAGGCCACAACCACAAAATGTGTTGTTCGTCTATCGGTCACTTATCAAGTGTACTCGGTTTTTTAGCTTTGAAACATTTATTTTTTTAACCCATTACCACACAACATTATCTTAGACTGGTCCAAATTCAAAGAAGTTGCAAATGACAATTACACACGTTGGTGGAATTTTGAATTTCTCTGTCTTACTTGGTAGAAAATAATTTGAAAAAAGAAGAAATTGCTTGTGACAATCAATTTCTTCATTTTTCACATTATTATCTAAAGCTTTTTCTGAAGGGGCGTTAAAAAGCGGGATTTTGTGAGAATGGGTTAACACGCATAATGTGACCGTTGACGCAGGTCGGTCTCCATCAAGTAACATGCAATCACCGTTGAAATATATCAGGCTGGCTTGAAAAATTGTTCTCTCATATAAGCCATATTATCGCTGAGTTCACAGCGCAGAGCCTGGGATGAGATAAGGAAGAAATTGTACAAGTTAAATGTTACTTAAAGGATTGCAAAATTCAAATAATGTTAGCCTGATGTTTGAGAGACTTGGACTTGTGTTGGTTTTGGAAAAGAATGTTTTTTAAGATTTTCTCCTTTAACCCCACACAGTGAAGCTTTTAAACGCCCCCTCAATATGAAAGCATTGGAAAAAAAATGTGGAAAATGAAGAAATTGCCTGTCACAAGCAATTTCTTCATTATCCACAATGTTTTCTAGCCCGAAAGACAACATAAGTGAGGGGTTCATGAACCTTAAATTGTTGTCTGCAACTTCTTTGGATTTGGGTTGGTCTAAAATTTTATTGCGTGGGAATGGGTTATTCCTATGTACTCTGAAAATTAGCCCTTATTTTTTTTATCTTAAATTTATATAGGAATAAAAAATGAAATCTTTAAAACCATAAGACCCAGGGCCTGTATATTTTGTATATACCACTGCTTACTTACCCTCTACCAAAGAACTTCAACAATATCTCAACTCTGGAAGAATAGCCCTTAGTTGTTGGATCTTTGAGTTAAATAGGATAAAAGGAGAGAAAAAAATAAAAACCATATTTTGCAAATCCGTTCGGCGCAGACCTTTTATATTTTGTATATGTGGGCCATTATACTCAGTCGGGCGATATAGGACCATCGTGGTCCTCTTGTTCCATTATCCTTACAGTATACTTTGCAAAATATTATTTTCACGGTCAAAATATCGTGTCAAAGGTCAATAAGCTTAGTTCACGAATCACGACTGTCAATCAAAAAAGAGTAAAACATCAAAATCATTCATCTAGATTGATTAGGCTTGCCTTTTTATTCATTTTTTTTTTTACTTTATTTTATATATATATTTATTTATTTATTTCGGGGGGGTGTCAATCGGCCTAGTGCAGTTTTCAGATAAAGGAACTATAATTTTACCCGTTACTTTCATATACTGGTCAAAATTTAAAGAAATTACAGATGATAATTTCAAGCTGATTGAATTTCAAATATCTCTGTCTAGGTAGAAAAACAACCTTAAAAATATCAGATATTGATTTTAACAAGTTTTCTTAACATTTTTAAATGAGAGGAGTGAAAAGGGGAATGTTATGGTTACTGGTTGAAAAAGTTTGCGAAAAGGCATTGCGCTGTCTTTTTAAATGGCTCTTTGGATCTCGTCGGGACAAAGTTCCCAAAAAAAGAAATCCTTGTAACTTATTGAGAATTGCTTACAGACCCCCCTTTCAATATATCAAGAATAGATTTCAAACCAACTATGAAAAGCTTTGTTGGAGAGAAAGAGAAAATGAATTTCAAAAAAAATATTTTATGTTGCCAACATAAAATAATTTTGAAATCTATTTCGTTCTCTGTTGTGCATGGCCTTGTGTACTAATAGAAGGGTCTGTAAATAATTTTAACGACGAAATCAGGATTCCTTTTTGTGATAAATTTAATCCAAACGATAGCCATAGGGCCTTTAATATAACGGTTATCGTTATGAAGGTTCTTTTCAGTTTCGCACTGTAGTAGTGAATTAGATAAAAACTACTCACCAATTTGCAAGAATAATTCTGAATATTAGCGTTATTGTTGAAGTCCCGCGGAAAACGGAATTAAAGGCACCTGATTGACAATGCTAGAAATACGTGGCCGTTAATTCATTTCGTTTTGTCATGCAAGGAAATAAACAGGAAAATCGTGTAAAAACTGGAATCTGATTCATTATTATATTGTCATTTATTGTATCTTGTTAAACTCTATGGCCGTGACATAAAATAAGTTCATTTGACCCTTTACATGTCACACTTATAGACCTGAATTCTAAACCTTTACATATCACACTTATAGACCTGAATTCTAAACCTTTACATATCTCACTTATAGACCTGAATTCTAAACCTTTACATATCACACTTATAGACCTGAATTCTAAACCTTTGAATATCACACTTATAGACCTGAATTCTAAACAAACCAACGACTTCCGTTTGTACAATGACAAAGGTTGACTTTATAAGTAAATGATTTAATTTTTAGTTTCGTCTATCAAAATCTGATTGGTCGAAAAATTTAATTCATACCTCCATGAACAAAATTTTGAGCACGCATTGATTTTGTATGCTTCCGCACAAAATAGTCCCGTACAAAAAGGTATCAAAATTTTTAAAGTTTTTACTTTTTTCGCTTGATGTTATTTAATTATAAGAAATGAAGAGAATATTTTTTGTTTTCATGGATTCGCGTATTCATACAGTGTGATTAGTTTTTTCGGTTCATACCTCCATGAAAACAAAAAATTCTCTTCATCTCTTAAATATATCTTTTCCCTGTATACATACATATTATTTCTATATCAAATTCGTAAGAATTCAATTTCAAAAATTGGGAGTTCAGCCCGCATATGGTGCAATTTGTATTTGGAAACTTTTGAAACACCGGAAAATTGAAAATTCCGGGTACTTTTTTCATTTCACATCCACAAAAAGCCGTAGCCGCAGCGCAGACGGTAGCGCACAGGACTCCTAACAATTAGGTAACGGGTTCGATCCCTGGCCTCGGCGGATATCCTTTCCGTCATTTGTTTCTAACGAGTGGGTGGATGGTCTTAAACCTAAGTGGTATGAGCAGCTGGATGCTCGGAAAGGATTATGCGGTAGTACTGGTGTGAGAAATACCAAGAATCCAGTGTTAGGTGCTCCAGCCGCAGCGATGTGACTGAAATACTGTTGAAAGCTGCATCAAACCCCATTCACTCACTGATTCAAATTTTCACAAAATGTTAGATTTGACTTGTCGAACAATGCTAGCCGTGAGGTCATTTACACAAAGCCGTAGCTGGGAGCTTGGGATGTAAATAGCAATGTTTGTTGTACGTTTTCTAACCATGCATTTATGTAAATTGCGGATTGCGGTATCAATAAGAAATAGACCATCAAATCATACATAAACACCAAAAGTGAACTTTATTTTCTGTCATTGATCGAAATTTATGATCAACGAAAAGGTTGGTTTGGCTACTTAAACGTCGTAGCTAGAGCTTATTCAAGCTTGAGGTCGCCAATCATTTCACTTTAGTGACATGTCACTGACAGTATATTTTGAAAATAATGCCGCTTAACATATAAGTTAAACCTCCTGTTGGAGGTCTGTGGACTTGACCAGTTATCCATCAGATGACAGATCATTGGCAACGCCCTCCAACCTATATACACGGTTAGACTCAGGTCGTAAAAACGATATTTTTGAAAAAATAATAGCCTGGGAAATGCAATTCGTTGTATTGCGACCTAAAGGTCCTAACTCCAGCTTGAAGAGACGATAGTTCCTGCAATGCTTTTCACAATTGGCAAAGTTCAGCATTTACATTCGGTCTAAATGAATGACTTGAATGTTCTATCTTTCTCTCTTTTTTCAATCTTTCATTTTATTTGTGTTTTTTTTTATTTTATCTTTTTTTTGTGTGTGTGTGTTTGTTTGAGTCGATGGGCGGAGTCAGTGATACTTCAAATTGTTGCCAATATCGAGTTGCAAATGTCGTCCCAACGTTTGAATATTGGTGTCCATTCTTACAAACAAGTGCAGTTTTCAATTCAGTAAAGAGTTTTACAACTAAGTTTCATAACGAGGTCTTAGTTTCATAACGAGGTCTTTGATTGGACGAGACATATGTCTCGGCCAATCAGAGCCATCGTCATGAATTTCAAATACGAAAGGTTGATTTTCTCTGGTCGTTGAATACTGACCCGGATGTCTACTGCGAAAGCTCCGACTAGGAGTGCCAAAGAATATTGTGATATTTATTGTTTAATAAATGAAGTATTTTTAAAACATGTATTTTATCGTTCATTTATGAAAATGTTCAGGCTTGGCGTAAAATGTAGGTAATTTACTGTAGTACCTACATGTGAGTGGGAGTATATTAATAATGATTCTTTTAGCTTATTATCGATATTAAAAATAAACATTATCTTTGATCGAATCGAACACCCACACCAAATGGTGCGTACTTGGTTGACGAAGCCCCCAGTCTTCTCTTTCGGCTAATTGATTGATTGAATGGGGTTTAACGCCGCTTTAACAGTATTTCAGTCATATCGCGGCGGCTGGAGCACCTAACAATGGATTCCTGGTATTTCTTACTCCAGTACTACCACTACATCCTTTCCTAGCCTCCAGCTGCTATCCCACTTAGGTTTACGATTATCAACCCATTGGTGAGAGACAATTGTCGGAAAGAATATTTGCCGCCGCCGGGGATCGAACCCATGACACCTATGATTGAAGATTAGGAGTCTGGCGCGCTACCGACTGCGCTATTGCGGCGGCCGTCTCTTTCGGCTAAGCTGTATGAGCAAAGCCGGGTCATACTTTAAAAAGCGAAGTTTGCATTGCTTTCTTGAACAGGCGTCGTGCCAAAGGCGGCGAACGTTCTATTTTTCTAACTGAGAAAACACTTTTTTCAATATCCCCTGACTCGTGAAGATGTTGAACGGGTGGCTATATTTGCTGCGTGCAAAGACTTAACCCACTGTATGAATTCATTCATTTGTGTGATTAAGAGTTTAGATTCATACCTCAATGGAAACAAAATATATTCTCTTCAATTATTTGAATTAAATGACACCAGCGAAAAGAAAAACACATATTTTTCCAACGTTTGAAACATATTTATGGAACTATTTTATGCGCAAGCATGCAAAATAGCTGCGTGCTCAAAATTTTGTTCATGTAGGTATGTTTTTTTGGCCAATTAGAACTTTCGTTTGTGATAGAAGAACTAAAAATTAAATTATATGGATAGCACCAATAGAAAATCAAAGTACTGAAAAGTACTGTAAGCTAGCAAAGCATTGTTTTGTTCAATAATCTTCTTTGTCAAACGTTATCATGATAAAGAAACGAGGTCAAAGTAACCAAGTATCTAACCAATTCCCAAACAACCCCTCCCTTTTACACCCCAAAGACAATAGTTGTGAAAAGCAATGTGGAAAATGAAGAAATTGTTTGTTACAAGCAATTTCTATTTTCCACATTGTTTTCTACATAAGGAGATCAATATTTAAGATTTTTCAACAATTTGAAATTGTCATCTGCGACTTCTTTTAAGATCGATGTGCTCAATAACAAGGAGATTTGCATGCATAGTTTGCGATATTCTTAAAATACATAAGAACTACTTTTTATAGCGTAGGCATTTAACGGATTAAGTGGTTAAGCCTCCAGGAGCAGTTCGCACTCGTTGAACTTTGAGACGACCTCAAAGTTTTGTCCGTTAACTTAAGCTATCAAAGCTGTCCTTTTGCTAGCTAAAAAGATATTCATTGAAATATAAAGCATTTTCGATGTCTCGGCGTTCATCTCAGACGTGACAAAAAATCAATAAATCAGACGTGATCGACGGTTTGGTAGGGAGTAATATTTATGTACATGGAGCGATTGCATTGTGACGATATACAGTCACAATCGGAGACATGGTAGTGATTTAGCACTTACTATTATACACCACGTGGTTCGTTAATCCTAGTCATGCTGTAAAAATTACCTTACTGAAACGCTGTCAAATCAAGGGGCTGAAAGAACTGATAGACCTTTTTGATAAATAAAATCAATATTTCTTTTAGAATTCAACTTAATAAACAACTCTGGCAGGAAAAGTACAAGCAGGAGGTGTAGACTAAGATCAGCCTGCACATTAGTGCTGTCTGATCTTAGTCTACACCTCCTGCTTAAACAGAAATATTCCGGGTTCAGCATGACAAGGGTTAATGTCCAGATTTGACTTTTTAAAAAAGTCATGAATTTTTTAAATCTATAAATCAGACGTGCTTGGAGGTTTTTATATGTATATATTTTTTTTATTTGAAGCAATTACATTGTGAAGATTAAAGTAATTACATAAAAACATGGTTATTTTTGTCCTATGGTTTGAGAAAAAAAATGCAGGAAAATATAAACTTCTGCATCAACCGTCAGAATTATAAAGGAAAAGTGGATTAAAGCCAAAAATAACTGGAATATGAATTCCATTGCATAGAAAAAAAATGGAGAGAAGAAATGTGACCGTATTATAGAATTTCCATATCGGGAAAATTAAGGTAGCAATACTGTTGGCCGCTTACTGCGCAAGGAGACCAAAAATCGTTATAATTGTACCTCTAGCAAAACGACAGAGCATTCTTCTAACTATGGTGCACTGTATGAGCCATAATTCCGCTTTAGACTTGTGCATTAACTCGCGAAAAAATATTAAGAAAATGACGGAATATCTAAACATTCGACATGCAGATGCAAGTAGTTACGAAGTATTGTTCTCTAATTTCAACCATTTGATTTAGCGACCTTTCAAAAGCGTGTAAACGGGAAAAACGCAAAAGGCATTAACGAAAAAAAAATATTAATATAATTTTTTGGGTGGCTGAACAGGCATTTCAGAATAACAATGCTATTACGTATGAAATATATCAGTTAGCTTAAAGAATTTTCACGGACACACTTTAAAGAAGCATTGTATCAAATTTTAGACAAGCGTATATGTTTCTAACTCTTTAATTCACTGAAAGTAACAACAGTTAGAACAATGTCATAGATTTAAGACTAGACGATTTTAACAAAACTTCACAGAAATGATCTTTAAGTCATACTCTTTCAAATTTTTCAAAGAATTGGAATCAAACCTAAAATAAATACTACAAGGTCTAGAGCTTTGATATTTGGTATACACCATCGCCTCTTGACCTTCTACCGAAAAACTTCAAAGAATTCTGAAAATTGGCCCTTTTCTGTGCAACCCCTGGTTAAACATAGGAAATAAGAGGGATATCTTTGAAAATCTTTTCAAAAACCACAAAGCCTAGAGGTTTGATAATTGATATATCATCGACAATTTTAATGAGTTCAAACACTATAGGATTAAGTGAGATGTCTGCAATGAAATATGTGTGCTGCTAATCGACCTTTTACATTTAACCCTTTCCTGTTTTTCAAACTTTTAGACTTGTCTAATTTCAAAGAGAGTGCAGACAACAATGAAAATTGGATGCTATTTCTAATGAAACCATCTTATATGGTAGAAAATATTGTGGTAAAAGAAGAAATTGCTTGTCACAAGCAATTTCTTCTTTTTCGACAATGTTTTCTCAAGTATAAAATCACAGCGACGTAAAATCCCGTGTTTGTACAGGAAAGGGTTAACACATAAAGTATACTAAGTAACTATTCTCTTAACCCATTCCAACTCAATCCCTCCTTTTTACGCCCCTCAAGAAAATAGCTTTTGAAAACATTGTGGAAAATGAAGAAATTGCTTGTATCAAGCAATTTCTTCATTATCCACAATGTTTTCTATCCAAAACGTCGAAAAAGTTCAAAATTCCATCAACTTGAAATTGTCGTCTGCAGCTTCTTTTAATTTGGACCAGTCTAAAATTTTGCTGTGTTGGAATGGGTTAAGCGGCCACAAGAAGGCGGTCTTTAGAGTGGTCGCTAAAAGCAAGATTTACTGAGTTTTTTTTTTTTTGAGTTCGCAAAATGACACGTGCGTGTTTCTTCAATGAAAGGACAGATATGCACTGAGGTACGGAATCTTTTCATAAGGTTTGTATTAAAAAATCTGATGCAAAGTACCTTTTAATACGAAATATGGTCTATTTTGAACGCCATACAAAAAAGACAGAACTTTCTAACGATTACCTGTTTATGGAGCTTTTTGTGCAGCGGGTTGATATAAACCGGTGACAAAGCTCTAGGTTGGAAATTAATTTTGATTTTTGAATGTGAAATTTCCTCATTCTTTTATTAACCTCTATACTTGCGGCAACAATTGGAATCGTCTCGGTGAGACGATTCCAATACGTACCCTTAACATAGGTTCGAAAGAGAATTAACGGAATATGATCGTCCCGTTTTACCTTATCCACATCGCTGCGATGACATATAATCCTCCCCGGACGGTTACCGGGACGACGATCCCGGCATTCCTTGATCGTCAAAAACTAACAGCATAATTCCAATATCCACGCTGCCATAGTAACCAGATTGTAGTTTTCTAAATAATTTATTACAAAGCTCTGAAATACTAGCTTTAATGTAATGGAGCTTTGATTGTGTTACCTTATTTGAGCGTCAACCTGGGCTTTATTGAATTACGTTGACACACTGGCCGAGTTGTCGCTTAATACGCTAGTTCCGAGTAGATCTTTCTTTATTTTCAAAGATATTTGACCAGTAATTTTCGAGCAACTAGATAACTCACACTCTGTTTTCCGGAAATTATGGTAAACGGGATCATTTCGATGGTTCAGAGCAAACAGTTGTAACTGCCTATATGTTTATAGGCAGTAACAACTGTTTCGCGCTGAATCATCGATTTGCCTTTTTTGATCAGACTAAAAGAAGTTCTCAAACTAGGGTTTGACTTCCTTTTCTTCGAGACTTTCCGCATTATATTTACTTTATAATCAAACTATGGTTATATCATTATAACTATTTTTGAGTATCCCTGCATGATTCCGACCATTGGTACTACGTATAAATGAATTAAGTATCAGAACCTCTTTAGTTTATAACGAGTATTTTTTAACTAAAATGACAACTTTTTATGACAGGTACAATAATTTAAGATATTTGAGCGCATGCATGAACATTTCCAACCATTACACATGTGCACATAGTAAAGACTCAGATCAGCCTGTGCATCCGCACAGTCTGATCAGAGTCCTCACTTTGCGCTCTGTAGATAGATACTGACCCAAAGCTTCCTTAAACAATCAGCAAATGTTCTAATAGCACCGAATGGCTGTCCAGGGTGCTCAATGTGTGCAAGACATGCACATACGAAATGGTTGGAAATGTCACGCATAGGCTCATTTTATATTTAAACCCACAAATGATTGAAATTTTACAATGCATTTATTCTATCCGTATCTCGACAGAGATAATAGCAATTTATCTATCTATTAATTCATTTATCTTTATTTGTTTAATTGCAATTAGACTGTGCTAAAGATTTCATATTGCAGACATGGAGACATGCAGTCAGCAAAATATGACGAATTTAGATTTTCGTTAACCAACCGATAAAAATGTTGTTAAAGGTGTACAATCCTGCAAACTTATTTCAAGCAATAAATTTTGGAAGAAAAAATGGGGAAATGGCTTCAAATGGCGATGCCTTATAGCACGTTATTTCTTAAAGCGTTTACACTTATTTTTCAACTTTTCCGTTCTGCGACTTTCTTTTTGTTTGTTTTGTTATGGTTTGTTCTCTTTGTTTCAAATAGAAGAGTTTGTACGTTGCAAATTCCATATCGTCAGTGGTTGACCAAAATTTCGTAAATACAGCTTTATTCGAGCTGTATTTACAACATTTTGGTTGACCACTGACGTTTTTTCTCGAACTTTGAATTTAGGATTCACCTTTAGTAAATGTATATTATCACACTTACTAGTGGTTTAACCGACTTGTATTTGCTAATTATTGGGGATTCGTCTAAAAGATTTCCTAATAAAATACCTTTCATACCCCAATGAAAAAAGAAAATAAGTATAGAAATAGCGCACAAAGAAGTTCTACAAAAATGTCCCAAACTGACTATATTTTGGCTTATTTGGCATTCTTTAAGCATGGAACTATTTTCAAAATTTTCGCACGAAGTAGTTCCATGATAAACTACTAAGAAGCCTGAAATTAAGCTTATTTGGTATTCTTTAAGCACGGACCTGTTTCTATACTTGCGCATAGAGTAATTCCATAGGAAACTGCTAAGCAACCGAAACTGTTTAAATCTTACCTAATTTGACATTCTTTAAGCACGGATCTATTTTCTATGCTTGAGCACAAAGTAGTTCTATAAGAAAGTGCTCAGGGAAGGAATATCAACGGGTTAAATCTAACCTAATTTGACATTCTTTAAGCACGGAACTATTCTCTTTACTTGCACACGAAGTAGTTCCTTAAGAACTGCTAAGAAGCCTAAACTGTTTATATCTTAGCTTATTTGACATTCTTTAAGCACGGACCTATTTTCTATACTTGAGCACAAAGTAGTTCCATAAGAAAGTGCTCAGGGAATATAAACGGGTTAAATCTTACCTAATTTGACATTCTTTAAGCACGGAACTATTTTCTTTACTTGCACACGAAGTAGTTCCATAAGAACTGCTCAGAAGCATAAACTGTTTAAATCTTGGCCTATTTGACATTCTTTAAGCACGGATCTATTTTCTATACTTGAGCACAAAGTAGTTCCATAAGAAAGTGCTCAGGGAAGGAATATCAACGGGTTAAATCTTACCTAATTTGACATTCTTTAAGCATGGAACTATTTTCTTTACTTGCACACGAAGTTGTTCCATAAGAACTGCTAAGAAGCCTAAACTGTTTATATCTTAGCTTATTTGACATTCTTTAAGCACGGACCTATTTTCTATACTTGAGCACAAAGTAGTTCCTTAAGAAAGTGCTTAGGGAACATAAACGGGTTAAATCTTACCTAATTTGACATTCTTTTAGCACGGAACTATTTTCTTTACTTGCACACGAAGTAGTTCCATAAGAACTGTTAAGAAGCCTAAACTGTTTAAATCTTGGTTTATTTGATATTCGTTAAGCAAATTTGGCAGGAATGTTCCTTGGGCGACCCTTTATGAAATTTGTCAAATTTCGATTTATCTTTTCCTTGAAAACCTGAACCAATTATGAAAAATGCAGAATTATTCAGAAAAGGTCAGTGTGCACTTAAAGTTAACCCATTCCCAAACGGCAAAATATTAGACTGGTTCAAATTGAAAGAAGCTGCAGACGACATTTTCAAGTTGATGGAATTTTTAATTTTTTCATCTTTTTTGGATAGAAAACATTGTGGATAATGAAGAAATTGCTTGATACAATGTTGTCCAAAGCTTTTATTCTTTAGGGGCGTGAAAAGGAGGGATTAAGTTTGGGTTAAAATACGTCGAGAACGAGATAACTACAGCATTTGCATTGAATCTCCTTCGACGCATTTAATTCCTACACTGCACTGCATCGCGATTTTTAGCAAATGTTACCTGGTAACTTCAAAATCACCGAAAGAAGCAAGCAGCACTTTTTGACTTTTTAGCTAGCAAAAGAGCAGCTTTGATAGCTTAAGTTAACAGACAAAATGTTGAGGTCTTCTCAAAGTTCAACGAGTGCAAACTGCCACTGGAGTTTAACGACTACATCCACTGAATGCATCCGCCATAAAAAGTAGTTCTTGTGTATTCTAAGAGTATTACAAACTCAATTCAAATTACAGTGAGCTCTTCCAAGAACATGCTATCTAACCCATTCCCACCCAATTCCGCTTTTTAAGCATCTGAAGAAAAAGCTTTGGAAAACATTGTGGACAACGAGAAATCGCTTGTAACAAGCGATTTCTAAAGTGTCCACAATGTTTTCTACCAAATTCAACCAACTTGAAATTGTCGTCTGCTGCCTCTTTCACTTTTAACCAGTCTAAGATAATGTCATGTTGTAATGGGTTAACTCCTGGGTTACTTTAACCTCGTTTATTCGCCATGATAACCTTTGACAAAGAGGATTACGTAACAAAATTATGCTTTGCTAGCTTACAGTACTTTCAATACTTTGATTTACCCTCTCTTTTACCCTCGCCCATGTGCCTCTGTAACAAAACACAACGATATCTCTTTTTCGATGTAGTTCCTCAGATTACACGTACAAACGGTTCAGAAGCTCAATAGTTCTTGGGTATTCTTTACTGTTTGCAATCTCTATGTCATCTTGAACTCAGCGTTGGATAAAGGCGTTAAAATAATAAGATCAATAGAACAAAAGCGTTTCTAATTTCCCTTGTGTAAAAGTAACGGAGTCTCATCCGAATAAATTCTTCATAAAGTAATACATAATCATATTATCAAACCGAGATATCGATGTTTTTGCCACCCAGTTTTATATGATATGACGTCATTGATGTCTTGTGTTTTTTGTGTTGGAAAAAAAACGAAATGAACGAGTAACTAATATTGGAATACTTGGGTGATTTTATCTTGGGGGACGGAGACAGACTTAGGCAGGCTTGTTTACTTAATAAAATGATGTAAAAGGTGAAGCTTTAATCCATTACCATTCAGTAACGCCTTTTGGTGCCCCTGTGAAAAACTAATAATGAAAAAATTGTGGGAAAAGGAGAATTGGCTTGTAACAAGCCATTTCTTCTTTTCCCAAAATGTTTTCTACCATATATACAATCATTAATTTTCCAATTACACACACTTTGGATTGCGACCGGGGATCGAACCCTGGACCCCATGACTAGGAGTTCTACGCTCTACCACTGCGCGACCAATTCTAATGATACCATGCTCTAAATGCTTCATATTGTTACGCTTTATCAACAAAATTTCACCGATTTGAATTGAAGCAAATGAAACGTCACGTGATTTTTTCCTGAATGACAAATATTTGGGAAAAAAAAAACTTAATGGAAATGATTGTCATTGGGCGAGACAGGCTATTCAAATAAAACATCTTTTGGTGACTCGGTTAACTTCAAAATCGAGAGTGACCAATCAAATTATTAATTTTGACCAGACGTTATTCTTTTTTATCTCCGACTTTTATGTAACATGTCTCTTGGTTTTTTCGGCTTGAATATCGTTCTTACAGCATTATATTCAAGCTGTGGTTATGTCCGTTACCCTTTCTTGTTCAATCACTGGTTTTTACGTCCCTGTTATTCTTATAATTGAGAAAATGTTGTGGAAAAAGAAGAAATTGCTTGAGACAAGCAATTTCTTCTTTTTCCACAAAATTTTCTACCCTACTGAAGGGCTATTTTTCAAATAAAATCGACTTTAAATTTTTGTCTGCAAAGACTTTGAATTTTGACAGGTCTAAAATTTTGCAAAACAGGAAAGGGATCACCAACCAACGGTTTGTCTTTTGCTTACTGTTTCTGGCTATATTTTTTGCAAACAAATGTCGATTGATATCTCATCCGTACTGCATTGACGGAGGTCCGTACTGCATTGACGGAGGTCAGTAGGCGTGGTCAGCGATCATCCAAGTATTGACTGCAGATGTAGTTAGGTACTCCCAGGCCCCTTCTATTTCTCGTGCTCGAGATCAATTAGTTATATGAAATTACATGTAGACAGATCGCGTGCACAAAGTTGATTGTGGAAATAATAGATAAGATCATATGGTCGCCTTGTCACGCCATATTCCATGTTGTTTCTAACTGAAATTGACAATTGGCGAAAAAAGCATATTCTATCTGCCGGATTAATCTCTTTATATGTGAGAAATATCACGCAAAAATAGGCCAACTGAATCGGGAGCGGGGGGGGGTCATAAACCGCATATGGCCCGTCACTTTGAAAAACTTTTTTTCTGACTGTAGATGTAAATTGACACATATTCACCCATTCCTACCTACCTTTCTACGCCCCACATGAAAAAAGCTTTTGAAAACATCGTAAAGAATGAAGAAAATGCTTGTGACAAGCAATTTCTTCATTATCCACATTGTTTTCTACACCAAAAGACAAAAATAGTAAAATCCAATCAACACTGAAATGTCGTCTGTAACTTCTTTAAAATTGGACCAGTCTAAAATTCTGTTTTTGGGAATGGCTTAAAAATGGTCGCATTCAAAGAGAATATTCAATGAGTGGCCAAGAAAACAACGACTTTATTAACCCATTCTCATACAAAGACGCTTTTGGACGCAATTAGGAAAACTTCGTGTAAAATGAAGAAATTGCTTGTAAGAAGCAATTTCTTCATTTTTCATAATGCTTTTTTCCCAGGGAGTCCACTAAAATCTAAAATTTCATAAATTTTTAATTGTCGTCTGCAACTACTTTGAATTTGGACCAGTCTAGAATTCTGTCGTCTGGTGATAGGCTAAGCGAGTCTTCTATAAGCAGATAAAAAAAAGAAATATGCTAAGTTGAGTTTGGTCTGTTCTAGATGAGTTTTCTCGAATACAAATGGTATGTTTCATTGATTTTTTGCGGCAAGTCGATAAACATCTTTGAATTTATCGTTTTATAATTTAATGTTTAGTTTCGCCTATCGACAGCGAGCGTTCTGAATGGTCGAAAAGAATTATTCATACTTCCTTGACCAAATTTTGAGCACGCAGCTATTTTGCATGCTTGCGCACAAAATAGTTCCATAAAAAGTGTATCAAAATATGTAAAAAATATCCTATTTCCTTTTTTCGCTCGATGTCATTAAAGGGAGGTATCGATGTTTCTGAAACCTAGATAAGAAAATATTGCCAAGTGCTGAAAAAAAACGTTCAAACGAATATCTAATACTTAAAGTTGAGTCAGACATTGTCTTCGTGGTAATCTAAAAGGCTTAAAGTGGCTGTTTGTGGTTATGGGAAAGGTTGAGCGGAATCCCAGGTTATATTAAGATATCACGGAATTCGGTTGTATACATCGAATAACCTCATTTGCATATGACCAAAATCAAGTGAATGTAACAAATTGACGAGCGAAACAACATCAAATGGTTGGCGCTGAGCTACGGTAAGTGTTTTTATTCGTAATGAAGCTTACGAAAGTTTTGGACTAATTTCTACAGAGCTAAAGACCGGCTAGCGAACATAACTCCTGATGACGTTGATTTGATGAAATTCAAACTTAATGCGAGATTACAACGGGTATTCGCGCCACGTGAATGACCCTATATTCCATGCAAGTCTTTGGCTTAATCTAAAAATAGATTTATAGCCTACGTTGGCTATTACGGAAATAACATGTTTTACCGTTAAGCGACCAATAATCTCGGAAAAGTACTTTAAGAAAATTGTATTCAAATACTATGTGAGAGGGAATAGAAATAATTAAAATCTGTAACTCGAAATAAACACCGATACCTACCTTTAAATTATAAGAAACGAAGAGAATATTTTTGTTTCCATGGAGGAAACCTAATTACACTTATGCATGAATCCGCTTAGCGTGTGCATACAGTATGATTAGATTTTTGGTTTCATACCTCCATGAAGACAAAAAATATTCTCTTCATCTCTTAAACGGATTTTTGATATTCCATGAAATTCCATGAATCATATAACGCTGTATGTAAAATGACGTCATTTAAGAGATGAAGAGATTTTTTTTTGATTTTTTTTGTGTTGTTTTGTTTTCATGGAGGTATGAACCGAAAAACCTTATCACACTGCATGAATATGCGAAGCGGATTCATAAATAAGGGTGATTAGGTTTTACGATTCAAACCTCCATGAAAACAAAAAATATCCTTAAAATTTGATAGCATCGATTGAAAAAATAAAAAGCTTTACACATTTTGATACCTTTTTGTATGGGACTATTTTGTGTGGAAGCAAACGAAATCGCCGCTGCTCAAAATGTTGTTCACGGAGTTATGTGTTTTTTTTTTTTTTTTTTTTTTTGTTTTGTTTTTTCCCCGACCAATCAGAACGCTCGTTTTTGATAGACGAAACTAAAAATGAAATTATATAAGTATAACACGGCGTACGAACGGTTTATTTTTTTTTTAAATGTAGGTATCGATGTTTTTTCATGTCACAGATTTTAATCTTTCTTATTTCCTCTCATATACAATTTGAATTCAGTATTCAGAAATGTAGTTTTGTAAAAATCTGAGGTAGCTTATCAGAAAAAGCAGGGTATTT
Organism: Fragum fragum; assembly: GCA_946902895.1. NCBI lineage: Eukaryota > Metazoa > Mollusca > Bivalvia > Cardiida > Cardiidae > Fragum > Fragum fragum. The sequence continues at coordinate 46,600,259 of OX336370.1, forward strand.
CCCTACTAGCCTACGTAGGCTATTAATCTATTTTTAGATTAATCCGTGACAGTTGAAAAGAATATAGGCTCATTTACGCGGTGCGAGTTTAGATTACATCAAACCAACGTAATCGTTACGTCATGAGGAGTTATGTTCGCTAGCCTGTCTTTAATTCTGTAAAGATCAATCCAAAACTGTCGTAAGCGTTATTACGAACATCATCACCTATCGTTGTTATGCACTAACCCTTTCATGTGACATGATTTGTGTCATTGGCTGTTTCGCTAGTAAATTTGTTACCTTCAGTTGACTTTGGTTCATATGCAAATGAGGTCATTCGATGTCGATAATCGATTTCCGTGATATCTATAAATAACCTGGAGTTCCGCTGAACCTTTCTATGACTACAAAGGCCTATTAGATTACCGCCGAAACAATACCTGATCCAACTTAAAGAGTTAAATGTTCGTCTGATTGTATTTTTCGGCACTTGGTAATTTTTTCTTATCGAGGTTTCAGAAACATCGATACCTCCCTTTAACCATTAGAATTAGTTCATGTCACCCGATTGCTTTATCACCCATGTAATATAAAATAATATTGTTCTTTCTATGCCGTAGGTAAAAAAAGAGCCCAGATAAAATTAAAATCTGCAAACGCGAAAACTTACATCCTAGCCAGCAGGCACAGTATGCAGATAATTTTCGCACTACCTAAAATGGCCTATATCGTCGGTGCGCAAGCAAAATGCCGTAACTACAGCTTTATTGAAGCTGTAGTTACGACATTTTGCTCGCGCACCGACGATATGTAATCCGTCAGGCAATGACGATTTTTGCAAGACAAATATACATAACGTCACCCAAAAAGATGTGACCGGTCACGGGAATCTCAACCATATCCAAATTTTGGAAAGTATGGATTCTATTCAGTCAGCGCAATCCGCACCGCCTTTCCGGGATCAATATTTGTTTTGCACATCCGGATTGTTCCCTATTCACGTGACTGTCGACACTTAACCATTAAATAAAGGCCCTTTTAAGCCACCGTAGAGATGTAACAGGTTTTATCAGACGCTATAAATGCATTAACTATCTTTAATGAGATTTGATAACGCTTTGAATCTCAATTTAGGGAAAATAACGCCTTTTTTATCTCGCCTGCATTTTCATTAGTACACAATTTTTATATATTTAGATTAACGTGTGCTAAACGAAAGGTCGAACCAACGTGTGCTAAACAAAAGGTTGAGCCAACGTGTGCTAAACGAAGGTCTAGCCAAGGTGTGCTAAACGAAAGGTCAAGCCAACGTGTGCTAAACGAAAGTTCGAGCCAAGGATGATACCGCTAGATGACCAAAACGTCATAACGACTGCTTTATCAATTGAAGGGTCGCGAAGGCCAATCAAAGATTCAACCGACCTATCAAATCATTCACTTATACCTTGGCCGACATTTATGTGAAACATTTTTTGTTGTTTTGAGACTAAAAAGTGGAAACTACAGCATGCTGGATAAATCCTTTACAGAATTGTATAAAAATCAAAGGGCTGAAAGCACTAGTAGTACTAGTTGTTCAGTTGTCAATACTTCTTTCGAAAGATATTCAATCATGTGCCAAATTATAATGACCGCCAAATATTGTTCTACAACCTAAACATCACTTTTAACAACTATACTCCATTAATTAAAACTCACACTTACTTGATATTTTAGTACTTAGTGAGTCATCCGTTAGCTCTTGAAACTGATCTCATTCGTAAAGGTTAACATACAAAGAGACTTTATGTGTTCGAGTGAGGGATTGCCAGAACTCGAAAACGTGGTCAATATGGACTTGTTTTGAACGAAACTTAACATCTCTTGTTAGGAATTGGAGTGTAATCAGTAGAAGTGATAGTAGTAGTTTTTAGCTTAAGAATTAATAGAAATGGCAGAGGTAAAGTTAGAAGTAGTGCAGGTGGAATAAATAGTAAAAGTAATTAGTAATAGTGATAATAGTATGATAAGTTAGTGTGTAGCTTAAAAAGTAATAGAAATAGCAGAGGTAAAGTTAAAAGTTGTTCAGAAAGAAGTAATAATAAAAGTGTAATTACTTAAAGTGTAAATAGTAAAAGTTAGAAGAGTATGAGTAGATCAAGAAGTAATAGAAATAGCAGAAGTCTAAAATGAAAGTATTTAAGAGTTGAAGAGAATATTTTCTGTTTTCAGTGAAGTATGAAACGAAAAAAATGATTACACTGTATGAAAACGCGAAACGGTTTCATACACAATTGTGATTAGTTTTTTCGTTTTATGCCTCCAAACGTTCGATTTATTTCTTTGAATTTAATGACATCAAGTGAAAAAAAAAACTAAATATTTTCAAAATTTAATACATTTTTTATGGAACTATTTTGTGCGCAAGCAAATGAAATTGCTGCAAGCTCAAACTTTGTTTGTGAGGTTTGTTGTGATGTTTGAATAATTTTCTCTTTTTTTTACCGGTCAGAACGCTAGTTTTCGACAGACGAATTGAATTATTTTATTTTAAACGACTTCTCTTCTTTCGGATAAAAGTCCATCAAGATTAGATTAGCAAACGCTTGCTCTTTCGCGATTGACTTTGTTTTTTTAATGGGGTTTTATGCCGCTTTCAACAATCTTTCAGTTTTATCGCGGCGGCTGGAGTACCTAACAATGGAATCCTGGTATTTCTCACACCAGTACTACTATTACATTTTTTCCTAGCCTCCAGCTGCTATCCCACATAGGTCTACGATTATTGACCTATTGGTGAGAGACAAATAGTCGGAAAGGATGAGTGCCGCCGTCGGGGATCGAACCCGGGACCTCTAGATTGACAGTCCGACGCGCTACCAACTGCGCTATGACGGCGGCTGCGATTGACTTTGTAACTGAATTGCAGATACATTGAAGCATTTTTTACCATCATTGTAAAGTAAGTTTATTACGTAGCCAGGCTACATAAATTCGCCAAAATAGAAAAAAGAATTGCAGTCGACACACCAGTGTGCTTGTTAAATGAAAAAAAAAACACACATTAATGTTGGTATTTAATACAATTCTGAAGGAGCATAAAAATTGGGGATTCTATTGGAATGAGTTTCTTATTTGACAAACTCTTTCTGCTTGTTCTACAATGTTTGTTCGTCGAATATATAGTGCATGCCAAAATTACACACACTTTAGAACCTTTTCAAATGGATGGCTACCGCATTTTTGTTGTTGTTGTTTGTTTTTTTGTTTGTTTCTTTCTTTTGCGACTTAAAGGTGTTACACGACGTTTAGATCGCCAAGCAACCATATTACCCTTTTTTTGCATGTTAATGACCATATCTTCTGAAAAATATCTCAGACGAACTTCCTGTCGAACTCAATGGGTGTGGCTAGAGATTCGTTTATTCGAATCGTCTTTCATATTAAGTAAGAAGTCGTTTGGCGTATGATGGGTGGATATTAGCGGAAAATCTTGTTATTTTTCCAACGTAATTACTGAATGTATCTCGGAATTTCGTATGGCTCAAGGCGGAGACTCCATTTTAGTCGAACGTGACTTTTCGTTAATATGAAAATAGTTCCCAATCATTTCTCCTCGTGACGTCGGTGTATCCTTCCGCAGGCTGTTTAGCGACGCCATTAGATCGTTGCCTTGAGTTCATATTCTTTCACAACCAGGATCTTGCAAATGAAAGATGTTCATGTAAATCATGTAACCTCTTTCAAGTACGGTCTTATTGGTTCTCATCAGAGGTGCAGCTTTCGATGAGTCTTTTAAGTTTGTGATCAGGTGGTAGACCATTAAGGTCATGGGCACGGTGGGTTAAAGGTTCGAATCCCGAGTATTTGTTAGAGCCGTTTTCTCTTATTATCTCTCTCTTTTCTTTCTCCCTCTCTCTCTCTCTCCCTCTCTCCCTCTCTTTCAATCTCTCTATCTGTGTCTCTCTCTATATCTATTTATCTCTAAATATCTCTCTCTATCTATCTATCTATCTACCTATCTATCTATCTATCTATCTATCTATCTATCTATCTATCTATCTATCTATCTATCTATCTATCTAACTGTCTGTATGTCTTTCTTTCTTTCTCCCCGGCTTTGCAAGACAAAACATATTGAAAAACAATGTACCAAAGCATTTTCTTCATTGTCAATATTGTTTTCCTCTCTATAAGATTTTGAAATTTGGAATTTCACCAATTTAAAGTTGTCGTCTGCAACTTCAAAGAGCATTTCTATTTCGTGTTCTCTGATAATGGATACAGTGTCAAATCGTTTGGACGATTTTTTTCTTTGAATTAATACTACTAAAAGGATGCAGGTAAAGAAAGGGTCATGTTAGAAGACAATGAAAGGAAAAAAACTGATAATATCAATGATAACGGATATTTCCTAAGAAATATCTCGAGAAAAAGTACTTGGAAGAAATTGTCTTCTTCGTAAACGAAAATATTTAAAACCTAAAATTCGAAACCTGGAGTTGTCATAGCAACCCGTTTAAATGGTTCTCAACTGATTTGGAAGACGATTTTTTTGTCTTTTATATATAGAATTTCACAAGATTACTCACGTCATATTTGTTTCCTTTTTATATCAAGCCCGATATAGTAGCCTATTTATACACGATTTAAACGCATATGCGCAATGAAAATACGTAACCCTTCACTATTTTTCAAAATTTTGGACTTGTCCAAATTCTAAAAGTTAGCAGACAATACCATTAGGTAAATACAATTTAAATGTAGCAATACAATTTAAATGTAACAATTCTATATAATATAAAACATTACTGAAAAAGGAGAAAGTGCTTGTAATTTCTTCTGTCGCGGCCATAGAGCAGTTGTAGCTCGTAGGAATCTTAGTCAATGGGTCCCAGGTTCGATCCCTGGTCGCGGCAAATATTCTTTCCGACATTTGTCTCCCAACAATGGGTGGATAATCGTAAACCTAAGTAGGATGAGAAGCTGGAGGCTCGGAAAAGATGTGGTGGTAGTACTTGTGTGAGAATCCATGGTTTGATGCTTCAGCCGCCGCGATATGACTTACATGCTGTTAACCTATTACCACACAATCCCGCATTTTTACGCGCTGAAATTCCTTCCTTCATCACAATGTTTATATCTTATTGAGCCTTATTTCCTATCTCATTGGTCCTTTTTTTTATAATTTGTCTGCAATCTCTTTCAATCTGGACTAGTCTAAATTGTTGTCGTGTAGAAATGGGTTAAAAAGTTGCGATAAACCACATTAAAAAACAGGTGAAAAAATCCAACTCAACGAAAACAAACTGTAAGAGACACACATGAAATGATCAAAAGGAATAAAAATGACGGAAAATTGGTTTTTGAAATCTCTCCGGATTGGCAGGAAAGCAGAGCTTATTGCCATTAACGATCATAATCTGTCACCGCCATATTTCATGCGACCGCTGTGTAATCCCTTGATACCGAAACGCCCTTTTCAATTAACATACGGTAAAATTTAAGACTAACCCGAATTGAAACGCGTTGCAGGCAACAATTTTAAATTTATGAAATTTCAGGGTTTTTTTTCACCTTTCTGTGTAGAAAATATTGTAGAAAATAAAGAAATTACCTGATACAAGCAATTTCTTTATTTTTCACAATGTTTTTCAATGCCTTTTTTTCTTGTTTGCGTCCAAAATCGTCATTGTGTGAGAATAGGTTAAATCATTAACAAACGATAAATTTAAGTCTTGACTAAATTAAAAAAAAAAGTTGCAAGCGACAGTTTTTAGCTAAAATCTTTGTCTGTTTAGGATGGTAGATGATGGATAATGACGAAATTGCTTGTATCGAGAAATGTTTTCCCCTTTTCTCTCAATTTTCGAATTAGGGTCGTAAAAAGCGTGGGATAGGTTAAACTTTTTTATCATAAGACATTTTTTTTTCAAGCTGGTTCAAAATGACGGATTGTTGGAAACTCTGGCTTGCTCTGAGCACTTACAGGAAGTTCGATTTAGATTGTATTCGGCTTCATTTTGAAAAGTTTATGGTAAGTAACATTTAAGAGAAAAGTAAAATGGTTGTTTTGCGACCTAAACATCGTAACTACAGCCTAGATAAACCAACGAAAATGCTTCACATAAATGTCGACCTTTGTAGTTCAATATTTTCTATCTTATTTGCACCAAATTCAAAGATTTGGCCACAATCAGAATGTCCTCTGCAACTCTATTCGATTCGGAGCTGTCTAAACTTTAGTTGATTTAGAATTGATGGATTAACTAAGAACATGCCTGTTTTGGCACGAGGTATGGGTAAAGATCAGTACATATGTACGGCTTTTCTACACCAACTACTTTCGGGGTGGGAAAGTTTGTACGGGGGGAATTCTTTGTGCGGGCAATGCCTACCCCTTTCGGCCTTTAACCCATTACCACAAAGTGACACTTTTAAACGCCCCCCAATATGAAATCTTTGGAAAACATTGAGTACAATGGAGAAATTGCTTGTGTTACAAGCAATTTCTTCATTTTCTACAATGTTTACCACCCCCAAAAGCCAAAGATTTTAAAGATTTCATTAGGTTCAAATTGTCGGCTGCAATTTCTTTGAATCTGGACCAGTCCAAAATTCTGTAGTGTGGGAATTGGTTAAACGATATAGTTGTTAATACCATAATTTTCCAAAATAAATATTGATCTTCCAGTGCTTTCAGCCACTCGATTTCAGTGAAATTCTGTTAGAAAATCATACACAGCATGACAAGGGGTGTGTCAAAACGTTCGAAGTCGTTGAATATAGTATGCTTCGGCTTGTAGGTCGGTAGCAAATGTATACAAGGTTAAACGGTTGTAAAGCGAACGATTCCGCTCCAAATAGAGTCTTGGGCTGATGAAAATAGCGTTACATCAACGTAAGATTGGTTAACCCTTTCCTATTTTTCCACACTTTAGACTGGTCCAAATGGAAAGAGGCTGCAGACTACGGTGAAAATTGGATGCAATTTGAAAAGAAACCATCCTATGTGGTAGAAAATAATGTGAGAAAAAGAGAAATTGCTTGTTACAAGCAATTTCTCCTTTTTCCACAATATTTTCTCAGGTGTAAACTCACAGCAACATAAAATCCTTAGTTTAAACCGGAAAGGGTTAGGTTACGATTTTAGTTAGCCTACTAGTGATGTGCCATTTTAATTATTCTTGTTAACCTATTACCAGATGACCAAATTTTAGACTGGTCCAAATTGAAAGTTACAGACGACATTTTAAAGTTTACGAAATTTTAGAAGCTTTTAACTTTATGGGTAGAAAGCATTGAGTAAAATGAAGAAATTGGTTGTCACAAGTAACTTTTTAGCTCACCTGAGCACAAAGTGCGAGGTGAGCTATTGTGATCGGTCGTTGTCCGTCGTCCGTCCGTCCGTCTGTCCGTCTGTCCGTCTGTCCGTCCGTCCACAGTTTCTTTAAAAATCTTCTCCTCCTAAACTAGTTGGCCAATCAAGCTGAAACTTTGCAGGGATGTTCCTTGGGTGAAGTTCTTCAAAAGTTGTTAAAAGAATTTAATTCCGTCAAAAACTCTGGTTGCCGCGGCATATGAAAATGGGAATCTTTAGTAATTCTTCGAATATCTTTAAAAATCTTCTCCTACCTCCTAAACCAGTAGGCCAATCAAGCTGAAACTTTGCAGGGATGTTCATTGGGTGAAGCTCTTCATAAGTTGTTAAAAGAATTTAATTCCGTCAAAAACTCTGGTTGCCGCGGCATTTAAAAATGGGAATCTTTAGTAATTCTTTGAATATCTTTAAAAATCTTCTCCTCCTAAACAGTAGGCCAATCAAACTGAAACTTTGCAGGGATGTTCATTGGGTGAACCTCTTCAAAAGTTGTTAAAAGAATTAAATTCCGTCAAAAACTCTTGTAACCGCGGCATATGAAAATTGGAAATTTTAGTAAATCTTTGATGTTGTTTTTTTCATAGACTACAAGGCCAAAGGCCTTTATATTTTGTAAAGAGCTTAATAATATGGTTCTCTACCAAGTTTTTAAATATTTAATCTCTGGGGTCAAAAATGGCCCTGTCCCTGAGGTCCGGAGTTTGGGAAAATTTTTAATAAGAGCAATTTCAAAAGGCTTCTCCTCTTAAACTATAAGGTCTAGGATATTCATATTTGGTATGTAGCATAACTAGATTGTTTTGCACTATATCACAAAAAGTTTTCATCCAAGGGTCAAAAAAGGCCCTGACTAGGGGTCCAAACATTTGGAAAAACGCAAAATTTGAGTTTGTTGAAAAAATTCTTCATTTTAAGGCGGAGGGCATTTATATTTTGAGTGTAGCATAGCCTGGCTGTTATCTATCAATTTTGATTAAATTATGCCTGTAGGTTAAAAAAAAACCCTTCCCTGGGTGTCCAAAGTTCGAAAAAATGCTCAATTAGACCGTGTTCAACAGTCTTCTCCTCACAATCTACAAAGTCTAAGGCATTCATATTTGATTAATAGCATAACCAATGGTTCTCTACTATGTTAGCTAAAATCTTAGCCCTGGGATAAAACATAGTACTGCCCTAGAGGTCAAACATTTTGGAAAACACCCAATTAGAGCAACTTCAAAGTCTTCTCCTTCTGAAATATAAGATGAAGGGCATTCATATTTGGTAGGTAGCATGACTAAATAATTTTGTACTATGTTACAGGAAAATATGCTCTTAGGATAAAAAATGTCTCTGCTCCTGGGATTGAAAATTGCATAATCGCATTGAAAGGATTCTTCTAAAATAGAAATGGAGAAATTGCTTGCTTTCTCACAATGCTTTTTTAAACCTTTTTCCCTGAGGGTGACAAATTCTGGAATAATTTGGTAATCGATTAAACTATGAAGCCAAAGGCATTCATTTTCATTTTAATGCATTACTGGATTGTTTTGTACAAAGTCAAAATCTTATTTTTGTTTTACTTATTTTGCTCAAGTTGTGTCTTTTTTATACAAAAAAGTACTGTAATTTGCAGATGCATCAGGTGAGCGATTTAGGACCATCATGGTCCTCTTGTTTTCATTTTAGTTTCTTTTTCCTAATTTGTTTTTGTTGAGGGGCGTCAAAAGGCGTCGTTGTGTGGGAATGGATTAAACCTTATATTAGAGGGACTGTGCACACGAACACAATTTTATCGGCTGTTTTAGCGCGAGGTGTTTCTTTAGTCTTGACTTCGCCTACGTCACTGCCAACATGCGTAAACTTTGGCATGTTTTATTGTCGCTTTCGAAGCCCATATGAGCGAATCCCCCTGAAAACGGCAAGTTGTTAAGGGGGATGGTGCAAGGATACAGAACGAAACTGCTGATAGCCCCGCCTTGTTCTTTAACGTGCTCGATGGATAGCACCGTCACACGGGGCCTCGATTTCACGTCTAATCCGAAAGACAATTAGTTTGTTAGTTGATATGGTTAGCCGAAGGGCTCGAACCCATGATCTTGAGGTTAGAAGTCGGGTGCTCTACCAACTGAGCTAAGCGGGCTAACAATGAAGCTATAACATTTCATTTTATCTCTGTGTTAACTGACCAATTGCTAGCCCCACCCACTTACTACTTCGGCCCCTTCCATTGACTCCGACAGGAAGTCCCGCTTCATTTTTTACGGCGTTATTTTGCGAAATTTATGGCCAGGACTATGTTGCAAAGAAGAAGAATGGTTGGTTTGCGTTTGCTTGAATAAGCTGTAGTTACGACGTTTAAGTCGACAAACAAACAAAAAAAGGTTGACAAAATGGCGGCAAATGTTTGAGATCAAAACTGATATCAGTCTCAATGAATGATTTCATTGGTCGACTGATTATTTGACTGACAGCCGCGATTTGTCAACTGTATGTGTTGGAACTTGAAATCAAAATATACGTTCAATTTCAAAGGAAATTTTAACTTGTCAAAACGGATAACCCTACACGCATCATATAAATTAAGCCCCGTTTCCGACTTCTTAATTTTTTGGTTCATTTTCTCAAAGAACTCCACAGTCGAGCATAAGCTATCTGTATGTTTTGCTCTTGATCATGACACGCCCACCGACCTCCAACTGGAAGTTCGACTTAGATATAAAACGGCGTTAATTTACAAAATTCATGGTCAATTACTTGTAACAAAAAAAAGAATGGTTGGTTAGCAACATAAATGTCATAACTACAGCTTGAATAAGCTGTAGTTACGACGTTTAATTCGCCTAACCAACAAAACCAACACAACCTCTTTACATAGATGTCGTCTTCTGTCGGATTTCAAAGTTCCTCTCCTGTCTAAAAGTATTGTTTTATTCGTTTATCGATTTTTAAAAAAAAATTGTATTGATAGTCGCGATCCGTTACGCCAAGCTTTGGGTCCCCTGAAAAGGTGTGCCACTCCAATGAATTAAGATATCAGATCATTCACAGAAATATCAGAAAATTGTTTGATTTGTCTCTTGGGATTTACAGTGAGAAAGAAATATTGCCATATATTATTGTAATCTTCTATAGCCATATTTTACAAGATTACAGCGCCTCCTTGATCTCACCGAACTTCTCGTGTCTCACGAGAGTTTCTGGTTTCCGGCAAACATCATCTGTCAATTACACGGCTAAGTGCGCCTGCGCGTTATGTCAAATAGTACTACAAGTAAAAGCATCTAATATCGAAAGTCTCGTATTCCCTCATCTTAACCATCCCTGGTTTTAACGTCCCTGTTATTTTTTATAATTGGGAAAACATTTTAGAAAAAGAAGAAATTGCGTGAGACAAGCAATTTCTTCTTTATTCACAATATTTTCCACCCTACTGAATGGTTATTCTACATGTACTTTTAATTTTTGTCTGAAAAACTTTTGAATTTGGACAGGTCAAAAATTTTGCAAAACATGGAAGGGTTTAGCAAGAACAAATCATTTATCAAGAGTTTTGGTCTTCATATAAAAGGTCTTGTATAAATAGGGTATCAGGTTCGTGTTCAATGGTATATAACCCCCCCCCCAAAAAAAAAAAAGAAAAAGGAAACACTGGTTGGGGTATATAGATGGCCGCATGTCTGTCGGTCCGGCGGTAGTTCCGTCAGTAGCCCTTTATTGTCCCCTCAATTAATCAGCTATTACCGCATGAATCTAATTCAAAATTTGATAGATTGTAGTTACGGCGTTAAGCTCGCCAACTAACCATTGTACTTTTTCATGACATGGTACTGGCTCAAAATTTTGCGAGATAACGCCGATTTCAATCGAAGCGGAACTTTCTATCGGGGTTAATGGGCGGGGCCAACGGAGTAAGTGGGTGGGGTCGGCGATTGGTCAAGTCTCTAATGCGTTGGGGCGGTGACATCGGAAAATTGGTTTGTGAAATCCCCGTAGAATAATATGAAAGAAGGAAATATGGCCATGCATCATTATTAAAAGCTGTCAACGGCCATATTTTACTCGACTGCAATGGTTTTCCCTTATAAGGCGATACAGCCGGTAGGCGACAACAACCAATGATTTGGATAAGTTCTTTTGAAACCTTACGGATCTTTGAATGGTACAGATATTTATGTTCGCCATAACTAAAACTTATTTGAACTGCAGTTATAACGCTTAGACCGCCAACGTGACCGATTTGCCTTTCCTTTCCTTTAATGCAATGTGCAAGCTTACACCATATGGTACTTTAGTTGAACTGCACCGCAGGTCAGTAGCAGTAGCCGAAGACCAGCAATTTATCTAATACTAAGGTCAACCGATTCCGACTCAATGACGTTTTTAGATGCCTCAAAGAAAAAATACTTTGGCCGCTTTTAGACGCCCCCAAAATAAAAAGCACTGGAAAACTTGGTTGAATATGAAGAAATTGCTTGTAACAAGTAATTTCTTTATTATCCCCAATGTTTTCTATCCTAAAGTTGTTTTTTTTTTTTTTTTTTTTTTTTTTTTTATTTCAAAATTTCATAAGATTTCAATCATAGTCTGCAACGTTTTCCAATTTAAATCGTCTAAAAAATTTCCGTCTGGTATTGGGTTTACAGAAATAATCCACAGAGTAAATTTGGAACAGAGTACTATAAGCAGATCATTTGTCGTATAGATAGAACTTAGTCATAGTTTGTAGGTTTTCTCTTTCTTCCTTTCTTTTATCTGTATGCCATTTAAGGGATGGAGAGATTTTTATTCAAGTATGAAACTAACCTCAGTTTATGAGGCTGTGAAGCGTATTCTAACAGAAGTGTGTGTTTTTCTTTTTTTTTTTTTTTTTAGTTTCATATCTCAAATGAAAACAAAAAATAAGGCGTTTTCTATCTAGGAATATGTACTTAACCTATTCCCACACAGTGACGCTTTTGGAAGCCCCTCAAGAAAAACAAATGGGAAAACAGTGTGGAAAATGAAGAAATTGCTTGTCACAAGCAATTGCTTCATTTTCCACAATGTTTTCAACCCAGAAAGTTAAAAAAAAAACTAAATTTTCATCAACTTTAAATTGTCGTCTGCAACTCCTTTGAATTTGGACCAGTATAAAATTTGACATGTGGGAATGGGTTAAAGCTGTTCTTGCACAGATTATCAAAGAACAATTTTGGCACTCAATTTTTCTAATTTCTATCTATAGCACTTTCATATATTTGAAGAAGGTGATTAAGCAGTTTTTGGAAGGTAAAAGACTGCTCTTAGATTTGATAAAAGAAAAAAAAAGAAATAAAATATTTCGCGTTACGAGACACCAAATATGTAAAAGAAGTACAACCCGAACGGAACCGGAATTTATCAGGTAAATACGTTAACTGTCGATTGTACCGAAAATTACCTTATTTGTGTTTTCCATGATGTATCAGTTACGTCATTTGCTTCCGCTAGCGATTCAGTCGTTATCAACAGTACCCGAAGACTAGCGATCTCACCCGTTTTATTCCGATGTTCGCATTGAAATAATAAATTAAGTAGAGTTAACACGGAGAAAGGGTATTTATTATATACCTATAAAAGATATGGAGTAGAACCTGGCTGTCAAATACAACTCGACAGAAAAAAAATCAATATTCGGCGTGTAGCAAAAAACCGTATTCGTCGAGTACCGTTAAACACTAACTTCTTTTTTTGTGTATTGACGTTCCGGGTTTTTCGGAAAGTTGGTTATTTCTTAACCATTTAAATGTCATTTCCTAAAAGGTATATAATAAAAGGAATATTACAACAATGTGTTTTTCTATTTGTTGTTATCGTGTTCTCGAATCGTGTGTAGGTATTTTTATTGGATTCGACCTTCGGTCTCATCCAATAAAAAATACCTACACACGATTCTCGAACACGATAACAACGCATAGAAAAAGACACTAATGTAATATTCCCTATATATCGTGAAAATGACATTAATAACTATTGGAAAAGCAGATAATTTTCCTCTAACGAAATTTCATGAAAAGGTGTTCCAGAGTTGCTTTAAAATGAGAAGAAATTATACCAATTTGAGACAGATTTGGAAGCTCAGAATCAAGTTCCGTACTTAAAATGTTTTCAATGATGTGCAAGATAAACTTTTCAGCCATAATAACAGATCGGCGTACTCAATAAAGAAATCCGAAAGGTCAATCATATCATTAATTGACCAATCGCTGGCAACGCCCTCTGACTACCTAGGCCCCACCCCTTAACACCGACAGGAAGTCCCACTTCGATTTTTAACAGCGTTATTTTTCAAAATTTATAGTCGGTAGCATGTTACAAAAAAAGTATATTGGTTGGTTGGTATCCTAAACGTCTTAACTACAGCTTGACTAAGCTGTCGTTATGACGTTTAAGTAAAAAAACCCCAACAATAAGGGTAAATAAAATGCCGGCCAATGTCGGAGTTCATAGGCTCAGGTCCGGGCTGAATAAATCATTTGATTGGTCGGTTTATTCCTTGATTGACAGACGCGATTGGTCATTTGAGACCGGACTGTGAAACCTTAAACTCCGATATTTATGTTTAACATTTCTTTGTTGGTTTGACGACTTAAATGTCGTAACTACAGCTTATTCAAGCTGTAGTTACGACTTTCATGTCTCAAACCAAAGATTCGTCTTTTATTCATGTCTCTGGCCACTTATTTTTTTAATAATGCTGTACGCCTCCTCTGTTGAACTGGGATGTCGGAGGTCAGGGTGTGAGACCTGCGATCCATCCGTTGAGGCTTTGATTAAACAAAGTCACATTTTTTTCTCGAATAACCCATTTAAGAGATGGAGATTTATTTAATTTGGGAAATGAAAGTAATTACCATCCAATATGGTAGTAAATATTGTTTGAAGAGATGGAATTGCTTGTTACAGACAATTTCTTCTTTTTCCACGATGTTTTCTCGAGTATGAAATCACAGCGGCGTAAAACCCCGGATTGGTACGGGAAAGGCTTAATCAAGTTGTATGCCGTTAAATGATTCGAAGAGTCAGAGGTTATACCTCTTAAAGACAGATTCCCTTGGAATTACAGACAGATCTTGCTAAAACGACCACCTCTCTTAGGTTATCACTTTTATTAAGTTACCATAATAAAAAAAATCTTTCCAGAATGAATACTGTCGTTTAACCTCGTAACTACAGCTTGATGGAGAAGTTGAAGAATTTGTTTAAAAATTTTTTGAATGGCGAAGATATAATCACCAAAATGTGATATCATCAAAACATTGGAATTTTCAAACGTCATAAAAAACGTCAATGTGGCAGGTTTTCCAAATATATATGATTTAATATTTAGTTTCGTCTATCAAAATCGGGCGTTCTGATTGGTCGAAAAATTAAATTCATACCTCCATGAACAAAATTTTGAGCACACAGCTATTTTGTATGCTTCCGCACAAAATAGTCCCATACAAAAAGCTATCAAAAAATGTAGTGTTTTTGCTTTTTTCGCTCGATGCTATTAAATTATAAGAAATGAAAAGAATATTTTTTGTTTTCATGGAGGTATGAACCGAAATACCTAATCACAATGTATGAATCCGCGAATTCTCTTCATCTCTTAAATGAATTAAGATAACTTGGTATAACTTAATCTGTACAATAATTGACCAGTCGCTTGCCCCGCCTACTTACTCCCTAGGCTTCGCCCATTAACTCAGACAGGAAGTCCTACTCAATTTTAAATGGCGTTATTTTGCGAACTATATAGTAAGTAGCATGTAACAAAAAGGTAGAATAGTTGGTTGGCGACCTTAACGTCGTATCTACAGCTTGAATAAGCTGTAGTTACGACGTTTAAGTCGCCAAACCAACAAAAAAGGTTAACAAAAATAGCGGCAAATGCCGAATTCAAAACTCAGTTCTGGTCCAAATTAATGATTTCATTGGTCGACTGGTTATTTTCGTGTGGCCGATAGCCACGATTCCTCAATTAAGAATGGAAGGACGCAGAGGGAGATTTGAGATTTAATATGAGAGAGAAGGGGGAGATAAGGGAGAGGGAGGGGGAGACGAGAAAGAGAAGGGGTGGACGTTATTTTCATGTGGCCGACAGCCGCGATTCGTCAATTAAGAATAGAAGGACGCAGAGGGAGAGTTGAAATTTAGAATGAGACACAGAGTGGGAGATCGGGGAAAAAGAGAGGGAGAGAGAGGGGGGAGAGGAGAGAGAGAAGGGGGGGGGGTCGACGTTAGGGTGCATGTTTGATATTTCCTTTTAACACTTTAAAAGCTATGTAGCTAATAAGATTTATATGGAATGTCTGAAAATGTTTCCTTCTATAAATAAAGATAATCACTATTATCAATCTTTTACACTACAAAAGGTATTTAACCGCAACTTAATTTTTTAACCCATTCCCACACAATGACGCTTTTTGACGCCCCTCAAGAAAAACAATTGGCAAAACAGTGTGTAAAATGAAAAGTTCGCTTGTAATAAGCAATTTCTTCATTTTAAACACCTTTTTCTTCCCAGAAAGTTGAAAAAAAAACACACTAAAATTTCATCAACTTGAAATTGTCGTCTGCAGCTCCTTTCAATTTGGACCAGTCTAAAATTTTGTCGTCTGGGAATGGGTTAAACGTTTATTTCTTCTACGCCACGACATACCAAGGTTTCAGACATCCTTGTACTTTTCTGTTTGACAGATTACACACTCATAGAGATACATCTCAGACACAATTCGGAGAATATATCTGACAAGAGAACGATACCAAAATGGCTCTCAAATGCGATAATACGTCACAATTTACCGGGAATAAATCAATAACTAAGTCTTTAACCCGTTCCAACTCAATCATGCTTTTGTACGCTCCTAAAAAAAGAGGGTTGGAAACATTTTGGAGAATGAAGGAATTGCTTGACACAAGCAATTCCTTTATTATCCACAATGTTTTCTAAACCAAAATACAGATTTTTCACCAACTAAAATCTTTAGTCTGTTACTACTTTAAATTTAGACCATTCTTCAGTTTTTTCGTCTGGTAAATGATTGATATAGAAAAATAATTTTAACCTTTTCAGTATTAAAAGGTTTTGTGTGTTTGTGCGAGTGTCAGAAAGATAGATTTATCCAAAATTATAATAAATAAAAAAAATCGGGTTGGGGTTTGGGTTTATTTATGTAAAATATATGGACCCTTCCTTTCTTAAACAAAATTTATTTACAAAGTGTTTAGCTTGGTAAATCCATCCTTTGTAAATGCTTCCCCCATTTACCAAACCCTATCCAGTTTAATCAAAATTTTACATCGGATCCAATTTGAAAAAAGTCACAGATAAAAATTAAAAGTGGAGGCATTTCTATAAGTAACAATCTACAGAGTAAGAAATATTGTGGGAAAAGAAGAAATTGCTTGTTACAAGCAATTTCTTCTTTTTCCACGATATTTTCTCAAGTATGAAATTACAGGAACGTAAAAACGGGATTATGCAGGAAAGAGGTAATCTTCAATTTAGTCGACTTGTGAAGATTTGTCATAAAGGGGCCGCAGGATCGATTTTCTTAAGACTTATATCAAAGTCTTTAAAAGACGGTTTAAATTCGGTCCATTCTCTTCTCGTTTATGTGACTCGTTTCTATGACTACAATAAAGAAACAATTATTTTCTGTGATTTTACAGGCGATGAAAGAAAAATGTCAGAAAATTGGCGATTGGCGTCTCTCGGGATTAATACGCGAGAAAGGAATATTGTCATTATTTTCAGATGATTTATCCTTTCTAATATAGAACGTACACGGGAGGTCTCCAAGCTGAATTGAGCGGTTGCTTTCTTTCAGAAAAAAAACAACTACGGAATAAATTAGTTCGATTTAGCTGTAGCTACGACACCCATTCCAATATCGCAAGATTTAAGACTGGTTCAAATTGAAAGGGGTGAAAATAAAGTGTGTTGAAATGAATAAATAAGGACCATATGAGGTAGAAAATATTGTGAGAAAAGAAGAAATTGCTTGTAACATATCTAACTCAGGCTTTATCGATGACTCGTATCATAAAACCCACTCCTTCTACACCCCCTATATGTTTATATTAGTTGTAGTTGTTAAAGGCGGTAAATTATCAATTTACAGACAACATTTTAGACCGGTCCAATTGACCAATCGCTGGCCCCGCCCACTTACGTCGTTGGCCAAGGCAACCGACTCCGACAGGAAGTCCCGCCTCAAATTTTAAGGGCGTTATTTTGCAAAATTTATGGCCAGTATGCTGTAACAAAAAAGTAAAATGGTTGGTTGGTGACCTAAACGTTGTAACTACAGATTGAATAAGCTGTAGTTACGACGTTTAAGTCGCTAAACCAACAATAAAGGTAAACAAAAATGGCACCAATGTCGGAGTTGATAAGCTTAGGTACGGGCTGAATAGGTTATTTGATTGGTCGGTTTATTCCTTGATTGACATCCGCGATTTGTCAATTCAAAGAGGTTGAATACAACATTTTATTATAGATTTTTAAATGACGAAATCTTAGTCTCGGGTAGAAAAAAATGTTAAAATGAAGAAATTTCTTCATTTTCCACATTTTTTTTCTTTTTCATGGGGGAGGGGGTGTTGATAAAAAAGGAATTGTGTGAGACGGTGGAAAATTGGTTGGTCCTATTTCGACCGTAAGTTCTACTTAGAATTAACCGGGTTATCGAAGCCGGACAACTCTTGGGAGGCGTTTCTGTGTGTATTTCAACTTTGAAAGAAGTTTCAAATTATGCTCTTTTTGTGGTTAGTAACAAAATACAATAATTTGCTCAAATGACCATCTCTATCAAGCAGACACTTTCATTAAGCGACCATTATCCGAATTCCACTTCCAAAAGCAAAAGGTGTCAAACAGTAGACTGGAAGCAGTTGCTAAATGCATTATAGAAACTATATCATGTATTGTTCAAACGATATCCTTTCCGACATTTGTCTCTTACCAATGGGTGGATAATCGTAATCCCGAGTGGGATAGCAGCTTGAGGCTAGGAAAGGATGTAATGGTGTATACTGGCGCGAGATATATCAGGAATCTATTGTAAGGTGTTCCAGCCGCCGCGCTATGGCTGAAAAAAATGTTAAAATCGGCGGTGTACCCCATTCAAACAAACAAATCAAACGACCTAGGGCTGGGTGAGAGTTAGATAATGTATAAGTGCAATCGAATTAACCGTTCACAAGTGTTGCAAATAATGAAGGCCCTATTAACCCATTTCCAGACGGCAAAATTTTAGACTGGTCCAACCTCAAAGTAATGGCAGACAAATTAAAGTTTATGAAAATTCAGATTTTGATGGACAGTTTGGGTAAAGAACGTAGAAGAAATGAAGGAATTGCTTGTGACAAGCACTTTCTTCAATTTCCACATTTTTCCTCTAAACTTGTTTCTTAAGGCGACGTCAAAATGCGCCATTCAATTGGTTAAGGGACCACTCTAGTAAGCTACCACTTTTTGACCATCCTTTGATTGGTCGCTGTACAGAAGTTTTACTCTAAACGCATTTTATCGAAAAAAAGTGGCCGTCTTGGTATTGCGAAAAGCAGTTCATATTAGATCAGAACAGGCGAAGGACAATCCAAATGGAGATCGTCGGGGATTAGGGGGATATCATTCTATTGTACGAAAGCCGCCGTCAAAGCGCAGTTGGTAGCGCGTCGGACTGTCAATCTAGAGGTCCCGGGTTCGATCCCCGACTGCGGCACTCATCCTTTCCGACAACTTGTCTCCCACCAATGGGTCGATAATCGTAGACCTATGTGGAATAGCAGCTGGAGGCTAGGAAAGGATGTGATGGTGGTACTGGTGTGAGAAATACCAGGAATCCATTGTTAGTTGCTCCAGCCGCCGCGATATAACTGAAAGATTGTTGAAAGCGGCGTAAAACCCCATTCATTCATTCATTCTATTGTACGAAAGCTTTTTTTTTTAAAGAAAAGCCGTAGTTATGACGTTATGACATTATGGTCGTCAATCGACGCCATTTCAAAACTTGAGAATATGTGTATAAAATGTATAAAAGCTGTCCTAAATAAATGAAAAATGTCCCAATATATGCCTACAATGGTTTATTCTTATACCATGGGGTCTACAGGGCCAGTGCTTTTCATCCCAAAGCTTATTTAGATCTAGATAAAACAAATATAAGCTTTGGAATAAAAACCACGAACCTGATGCCATCCAGTAGTAAACCCTTTTTTTTCAACATTTTAGACCTGTCCAAATTCAAAGGTTTCGCGACGAAAATTTGAAGTGAATTTAATTTGAAAAATAACCATTCAGTAGGGTAGAAAATATTGTGGAAAAAGAAGAAATTGCTTGTTACAAGCAATTTCTTCTTTTCCCACAATATTTTCTCAAGTTCAAAATCACAGGGACGTAAAAACAAGGGATTGTACAGGAAAGGGCTAAAAGCAGTAGATAGTCTCTGATTTTAGTCGTTTCCTTTGACAGGCCACAGAGAAAGCCCGAGGCACTATTCTGGAAAAATGCCCGGTACCCCACGGTGCCGTGACATATCAAACTAAAAGAGATAATCTGAGAAATGTGCCAAGTATCGACGCTGGCTAGCCTGCACAGGCTAGCCAGATTCAAAACTGTGTACCCTGTGGTGAGGATTTCGGAATCTAGAATGGTATTTTTGCCTTATTTTATGATTCTAATTAACCCATTCACTCAATGACACTTTTAGACTCCCCAAAGACATAAAGCTGTGTATATCATTGTGACAAATGAAGAAATTCTTTGTTAAAACCAATTTCTTTATTATCAAGAATGTTTTCAACCACAAAGGTTAAAAAAGATTCAAATTCCCTAAGCTTTTATATATCGTCTGTATCTCCTTTCAATTTAGACAAGTCTATAATTTTGCCGTCTGATTGAGGCTTATAAACAGTATTTCTAATTAACCTCTTCTGGATCCCACATGTTTTTAATGATTTCGTTTTACGGAACCTCAACGTGTTCCCTTTTTTTTTTTACATGAATCACTTAATTTGGGGGGGAGTTCTATAAAACATGTAAGTTTCCATATCCAAACCAATAGGTCAAAACAAAACTGTCGTAAATGCTTATAAATAAACAGGTGCTTACAAGAATTTTGCGCCGACTTCTCGAAATGCACTTTTGATATACAGAGCGATGTCTCGGGAATTCCTCAGAATCCAAAAATAATGGCGGAATTTATCCAGTAAAAGTATTTTTGTTACCGCGCGACACGTATATGCTGCAACGGTAATCTGTTACCATGGCAACAAAGAAAGGCAGGAATTAACTATAACACTGGTTTATAGTTTCGCTTACTTTTCCTTTTTAGGTGCGTTATCACAAACCCTTAAATCAGTGACAGACGCCATATTTTTGATCTTGGTTCAAAAGCAAAGCACTGGAGAATAAAGAATGCGTAATGAGCAATTCAGATACTCCATGAAACAAATAGTTGAAAGCGATCGTATCCAGCCTGGGACAATCTTAAATTTAACTTCGAAATTAAACATATGGTTTGATACTCAGAGCAAAAAAAACCCCTTTAATCCTGGTAGGTATGTGCAGTTCGTGCAGGCTGACTTGGGTCGGTTTTGGAGCTTAACCGGTGGTCCTTTTTTGGCGAAACGGGTAACAAACTGGATCAATAAGTGTCTACTCAATAAAAATGACATCAATAGATAATGTCATGTGAGAATTTCGATTTCCGATTTGTTGAAAATCCTGTTTCATCACAATAAAACGATAATACAAATGTAGTTTCGAGTAACAAAAATTATAGATTTGCGGAAAATTCTGTTGCAATAAAATGATGATTTAAATTTAGTTTCGTGAAACAAAAAATTGTGTTTTCATATTTGTTGAAAATTCGGTTCACTAAAATAAAATGATAATTAAAATGTAGTTTCGCGTGACAAGATTTGTGATTTCCGATTTGCTGAAAATCCTGTAGATAATGTCATGTGAGAATTTCGATTTCCGATATGTTGAAAATCATGTTTCATTACAATAAAACGATAATTCAAATCTAGTTTCGTGAAAAAAAAATATATATTTTCAGATTTGCTGAAAATTCTGTTGCATTACAATAAAATGATGAATTAAATCTAGTTTCGTGAAACAAAAAATTGTGTTTTTAGATTTGCTGAAAATTCGGTTCATTAAAATAAAATGATAATTTTAATCTAATTTCGTGTGACAAGACTTGTGATTTCAGATTTGCTGAAAATTCTGTATAATTTAAATCTAGTTTCGTGTTACAAGAATTGTTATTAAGGAATTGCTGAAAATTTTGTTTCGTTACAATAAAATGATAATTTAAATCTTGTTTCGTGTAACAAGAATTGTGATTTCAGATTTGCATAACATTCTGTTTAATAACAATAAAATGATAATTCATTTTGTTTCGTGTAACAAGAATGGTGATTTCAGATTTACTGAAAATCTTGTTTCGTGGTATTAAAAAAAAATCTATTCTCTTACCTCTATGAAAATTCAAGTAACGAACTATATTTGTTTATGGCACACAAAGTCGATCCGTTTGAAGATTTCTTAAAATGATAACGTCTTCTCTTATTCAAATTAATCTTTTTGTGTGTGTAAATATCTAAAATTCTAATCGCTCTTCTGCACGAATCTGCTTATGGCTTCAATCAGTGTGATAAGATTCTCCGAATTTGAAATAAGCAATAATTAGTGCTACTTTTGTATAAAAAAACATCCAGTTTGCCTTTTTTTCTAACCAGTATAATAAAAATGACATAAAATCACACAATCTTCAGGAAATCCGAAAAAGACAACAAAAACAAATACAAAAAAAAAAAAAAAAAAAAATAATAATAACAACTACAAAAAAAAACAAAAAATAATTTTCGTCTAATTTGATTCAATCAAATATGATTAGAATAAGACTTATTTTTATTGATGTCAATACGGTAACTCTAGATTTAAACATACAAAATAAAGAAATTGGAAATGTATTAGTCACGCTTATTTTGCTTTTTGTTGTTGTTTTTTTTTATTTGTCGTTGTTGTTGGTCTGATTGTTTTTAATTTTGCACATCACTTACTATAAGAAATGGATCGTCTTTAAAATACAGGTTATACGGCAATTATTAACTTCAATTCACCTTCCTCGGATACGCCGAAGCCACGTTATAAAATATTCATGAATGAAAATAATAGAAAACAAAGCGTCCCCATATTGATATTCTCGCCAATATTGTTTCCATGTAGATTTCATCCTGACGTATTTTACCTTCTTAGCTTCTCTCTAGTGAAGAGTACCAAGAGCGCTGCATGCAGATGCCAAAGATCGGATGCAGGCGTATTGTAACTTAACCCATTCTCACACACTCGCGCTATTTAGCAGCAAAAAGATCTTGTCACAAGTAATAGATATGTGAAATATGAACCTAAGTACAGTCAGAGTATCTAGATACAGATAAATTAGCGCATGCGTGACATTTCCAACCATTACACATGTGCGCCTAGTAAAGACTCAGATCAACCTGTGCATCCGCACAGTCTGATCGGGGTCTTCACTCTGTGCTCTGTAGATAGATACTGACCCAAAGCTTCCTTAAACAATCAGCAAGTGTTCTAATTGCCCGAATGGCTGTCCAGGTTGCTAAATATGTGCAAGTCACGCACATGCGAAATAGTTGGAGATGGCACGCATAGGCTCAAATGTCATTTTTCGGACGACGCCGACGCTGACGCAGACGATATCCCGGCTGTAGCAATTGCTCCGGTTTTCTACAACAACAACTGAGCTAAAAGGTCACTTTAACCCATTCCCACACAACAAAATTTTAGACTGGTCTAATATAAAAAGCTGCAGACGACAATTTCAAGTTGATAGAATTTAAAACTTTTTTTGTCTTTTGTGATAGAAAACATTGTGAATAATGAAAAAATTGCTTGACACAAGCAATTTCTTCATTTACCACAAAGTTCTCCCAAGCAATTTTCTTTCTTCATGTGCGTAAAAGAAGGGATGGTGTGGAAATGGGTTAAATCGTTAAATTTGCTTTCAAAATAAGGTTTCAGCGTCTTAAAACCATTACCAAACGACTCAAAACTTACACTGACCCAATTTCAAAGAAGATGCAGAAGAAAGTTCTAAACTGATGAAATTTTAAGTTTTTTGTCTTTCAAGACTGGAATATTGTGGTGAATGGAGAAACCGTTTGTTTTCCACAATTTTTCAAATAGTATTTTATCACGGGTCGTGAAAACAGAATTGTAAGGCAATGGCCAAGCATAATTGTGTTTTCGTAATCTCTCTATTCTTCTTTTGTTTGATACTGTTCAGTTAACCGAGTCGTACAGTGGTAGTTTCTGGATATACCCCATAACCAGACGACAAAATTTTAGACTGGGCAAAATTGAAAGATGTTGCATACAATAATCACCACAGAGTTTCAATTGAAAAAAAGGTGTCATATGCAGTAGATATCATTGCGGGGGTGTCTCTTTTCTTACAATGTTTTCATGGTATTTTCTTGGCTACGTCAAAGGGCGAGATTGTACAGTAACGGTTTAAGCCAAACAGAAACCTCGTTTACGAATCCTATCAACAACTTGTCTTTTTGATGGACGTCTTCAACGTCAACCATTGTTGCCCACTTTGGAAAATCCAGTAGGATATTACTAGGATAGAGGAGAAGTAGTGCCCAAATAGGGCCGATTAATTATTTTTCAAAACCAGTCTGCTCGAAACAGTGGCGTAATACTAGGATTCTGTATAATTCGTAGAAAGCGTAAAGGCTCCTCTTAAAATACGAAAACACCTACCAATATCCCGTTTAGCATAGATGCGGTCGCAGTTTCAATAACGCGCAGTCTTTCAATAGTGTAATGAGTAATTTGTCTTCTATTCTTCAATTCAGCATACCTGTTGTACACCGCGGGAGTGATACGTATTTTCAAAATAACCATTTGATGCTTATGGTTTTTTAATAAGCCTTTTTAACCCATTACTACACGACAAAATTTTGGACAAGTCTGAATTGACAGAAGTTACAGACGGCAATTCAAGTCACTTTGAAATTGAAAACTAAGGTCAAGGTACATATAGTGTGGAAAACAATGTGATTAAAGAAGAAATTGCTTGTTTTGAGCAATTTCTCCTTTTCTCTAAATGTTTTCTTTAATGCAGTTCTTCAGAGGCGTAAAAAGTGTGATTGTGTGGGAATCTACTACTGGGTCGTAGAAGGTTTAAAAGATATATAGATTCTCTCATTTGTTTCTTATGACTAATAATTCTCAATGAATATTTAATATCTAATATTGTCCAAGTTTCTTAAATGATATCTTAATTCTTGGTGGACTGTCATTGGAAAAGGATCATCTCGGAAAGGTAAAAAAAGTAATGATCTTGAAGGCTATTTGCGATCAAAAGAATTTTGTTAACATCACTTTCAGTAGTATTACAGTAAAGTCGCTATTTCAGTTAAACCGCAGTTTGAAAGTGCACCAAACCATGGCTTCCTGACATTTTCACACCAGGGCATGTACATGTACAACTGCAACACTAAACTTTAGCCATTTGCTGCTCAGTCCATTTAATAGACAAATTGCTTATCATATTTTCATCGGTGAGAGACAAATGACGCGTGTGGCAATGGCAATTTTGTTGCCGAACTTGGGATTGCGCTCAGGACTCTCGAACAGAAAACGCCCTGTGATACCTATTAAGTCAACCAGGCTACGCGAGATGTTATGATTGAATAAGATAATCTACATGTATATGAAAAATACCCTTTTCTACATATCACTCTACTATGCCAACTGGGACGTCCATCATCAATATTTTCAGTGCTTTGATTTCTTCTGTGTTCGTTTGTAGCATAAGTAGAACAAATGCTATTTGTAAAACAGTGCATTGCATACATACAAACTTCGTGATCGCTTTATTCAGCTCAAAGAATAGAAACTGGTCATAAACGGGAACAGTAAAATCCCAAATCACTAGTAGTGATAAGTCTTGTGATAGTTTCAGTAGCTTAATTAGGGTAAATCGGTACAACTTGCCAACTATCTGGTCAACGTAGGCAATTTCAGACAGGACTGAAGGTAAACGCAGTCCGCTTATAACCAGACTTTCGGCGGCACCCGCCACTGCTTCAATGGGGATTTTTCTTCTACCATGATTAAGACAAATGTTGAAGATATTTTGTTGTCAAAGTAGTTGAAATACACTGTGAGTGAAATTCGAAAAAAATGCATTGCAAGCCATTAAAATAAAGGAGATATTTTGTCATCACGACATCAAAATCATCTTTGTTTTCAAAGAGTCGACAATCGAACTATTTTAGCCCGTTCGGGGAATGAACTTGGAAAAACATAGTGGAAAATGAAGAAATTGCCTGTTTTTATCCGATAAGACAAAGGTTTTTTTAAACAACAACTAAATATTGTGGCCTGCAACGTACATGTGTTTGAATTAGTACCAATCTAAAATAATATGTATAGAAATGGGTTAAGAAGTCATCTCTGTGATTGCAAAGCGCTGCTTATCAGCTTTGTACTGGTTACCCGTGCGAAGTTTATCAAAATCAGCATAAAAGGGGGATCATCTTACTATTTTTAGATGAGAAAACAAATTTGAAAACGGGGTTTGCAAAGAATGGGTGAACTGCAAAGATAAATATGAAAATGAATCAATTAATAAACTAATTCGTATTATCAGTATACATATTCTGAATTGATATACCACTAACGTTATTGGCCATGTAGAACAAATCATGCAACCTCAGAATAACTCGTTAATGATTAGTGGCGGATATGAACGGTAAATGACAGGTCAAAGTACGGATCTTTGAGCTATTTTCGTAACAAATAGAAGAAGTCTTCTAAGCGAAGGAAAATCTAGGAAACCTGTTAAGTAGTACAAAGTCCACATATTTTCAGATGTTTCAGGTGCTTGTCATTGTTTTCCTGAAATCTTGATACGTCATCAGACAGACGGAGAGTGAAATTCTGATTTAAAAGGTTTGCTTAAACTTCTTTCTACCAAACCCTACAATGAAATTGCTCGTTAGAATCGTCTGTTAAAAGTACCAATAAAGTCGCAGTTATTTTGTAACAACGATTTGAGAATGACAGTACTCCGTCTCACCCATCTTCAATGGTTCTTGTCACAAGAAACATGCCCGTTTTCCGTATTCGGATTTAGACATATCAATGAATCTTCGCTGAAATTTTCTCTTTTTTTCTTAAAAAAAATCTTACCTTGTCGTGCTGAATCCGGTATAATCCTGTTTTGACAGGAAGTATTTACAAAGATCATTCTGCACATATGTGCAGCCTGAATTTAGTCTACAGCACCTGTTTGTCCAATACAAGTAAAAATTATGTAATTATTTTTCACTTAAATATTGACCCGCAACTAATGCTTCCAGTCCATTGATTTAATGCATTTCTGAAATTGTTTTAAAATCTGACAATTGTTAATATTGATCATCTATAGAATTAACTTGTGAAGGACCGATCTACTGTAGTGGTAAGAGGCTGAACTAAGGAGTAGAGAATTCTGGTATTCGATCCACTGAGGTCCTATAGCATTTCTTGTGGGATTTAAGTACGAGGCTCCATCAGTTTCCTGCCTTAGCTGTTGAATTGGACGTACAGAGAGACATACATTTTTCCAGCCAGAGCACGATAGTAAATGTATCATTTTGTATTTTAAAATTGAACAGTTTCTGGTCAAAAATATCATTTTTTTTTTTTTATTTTTAGTTTGGAATGTTATCAATTTCGACAAGTAAAATTGCTATGACGAACATGTTTGCCATCGATAGATTGTCAAAAACCTCCGACTTAGCTCCTTCTTGCTATCATGTTTGAAAGCTATATAGAATTGATGATTTACCTAATTTGGATTATAGATCTACAAGACTTCATGTATGTTTCCACTCAATCTACTGCGAACAGTAGAAACTAAACTTTAGATAAATACAGTGGTCTGGAACAAAGAATTTGATACTTACCCAGATTCTTAGCCTGCATTGGGCCTATCAACAAAGGGCAACGGGTAGGATTATGAAAAGACTATCTTCGCTCTCTACGAATTCTACTGCTTTTTGTATGAGTAGCATTAAAACTCTTTCTAGGAACTCACTTAACTAACTTTACTTGGATTTAAGGGTCTCAAATTAATTCAAAGCTTTCCCCGCGGAAGTTGACCGGAAATATGAAATACAAGGCGGAACATGTCATTGTAATGTTCACTTTAGCGTAAGAAATACCACCAAATCCGATATTTCTCCAGAAAGAAAATCTGTAATTATGCGAGCCGCTCAACTAACGTACAATTAAATCGGAAATAGTCAATTTCACGTGACCTGGGCTGAGAACAGGATTTTCTGTTCGTGAAATGAAGATGCTATTTTTTTGTTTTCATTTAGGTATGAACCTAAAAACTGAATCGCGCTGTATGAATACGCAAATAAAAACAAAAACACACACGAAACACGTTCTCTTCATTTCTTATAATTAAATGAAACCAATCAAAAACAAAGCAAATATTTTACTAGTTTTTGGTAAAACTTTAAGTCAATCATACAAAATAGTGCATGCTCAAAATTTTGTTCACAGAAGTATGAAAAAATCCAGCCAATCGAAACGCTTGAATCTTGATTGATGATACTAAAAAATATTAATACGGAATAAAAGATGCACGAGTTTGTAAACACAAAGATGCTGTCTTGGAACAGTCCCAGAAGACAGATAGCAATTTAGACTAAACTTGATCGAATACAATCTTGTGTTCGCATTTAGAGAGTCTTTCCCTTGTTTGGTAGAAAACATTGTCGACAGTGAGAAATTGCTTGATACAAGCAATTTCTACACTATCTACAATGCTTTCCAATTTTCTTGAGATGCTTAAAAGCGGAATTGAGTGGGAATGGGTTAGATAGAATGCTTTTGAAAGAGTTCTCTACAATTTTGATAAAGCTTGCAATATTCCTGAATTACATAATAACTACTTTTTATGGCGTAGTCATTCGATGGATTAAGTGGTTAAGCCTCCCATAGCAGTTGGCACTCGTTGAACTTTGAGAGTGCCTCAACAGTTTGTCTGTTAACGTCAGCTATAAAAGCTGACGCTTTGCTAAGTTAAAACGCCTTTTCCAACCTGCCAAAATTCTTTAACAGGTTACTTGTCTCTCATGGCTCATGTACAAATGGTTGATATAATCTATACTTACAATATAACCCATCTGTGACACTGACCTTGGTACATTATCTTGGATCTAAAACGAATCTCGAAAGTATGGTCGACCATGATAGGTTTGAAAAAGAATTGCAAATGATGAGCATGATTCTTTGTCAACCCATTTCCTACACAAAAATATTCGTTTTCGACTTCACGATAACCTTGTGAAAGGAGGGTTAATTTGCTGTTCTGTCATTATTACCGTTATTTTGCGCTTCTAAGCTGCTTTAAATTGTAGCCTGCAATTTGGATCAGTCTAAAATGTTGTTGTCTGTAAAAATGTTAGATTAGCTGTTGGTGTGTCCTTTGAGACGATCAATGTGGTTTATCAAGCAGATTTTATATTTAGCCAGCAAAGCGTCAGCTTTGATAGCTTATAGAAACAGACAAAATTCGAGATCGTCTTAAAGGTCAACGTGTGCAAACTTACACTGGAGGCTTAACCACCAAATCCGTTGATTGCCTACGCAATAAAAAGTAGTTCTTATGTATTTCAGGAATATTGCAAACTCTGCTTGCTTGTTCATCTCCTGGGTATTTTTAGCTCACTTGAGCACTACGTGTTCAAAATGACTCCGATCAGAGTCTTCAAAGAAGTTGCAGACGACAATTTCAAATTGTAGAAAATTCTAAAATATTTATCTCTTTAAGTAGAAAACGATGTGTAAAATGAAGAAATTGATTGTTACAAGCAATTTCTTCATTTTCCACATTGTTTTCCGCAACTATTTTCTTGGGGGCATAAAATGGGGGATTGTGGGGGAATGGGGTAACTCCTTGGTTTCTTTAACCTCATTGCTTTATCATGATAACGTTTTACAAAGAAGATCAACAAAAAACTGCTTTGCTAGCTTACAGTGCTTTTCAGTACTTTGATTTTCTTATTATTTTGAGTGGTTCAGTCTTATTTTAATTTGAAGCCGATAATCTTAAGCTAAACAAGCGGAACTACAGAAAATTCTAAAGTGACTCTCGAATGGACAGCCCAAAACTGGACGCTGAAAAAGGTGGTCTCTTGAAAATAACATCTTAACATGCGACATGGTGAAAAAAGCCTGATATGCAAAGTTGTAAAATATTGTGTATATTAAACCACTATAGCCAATTTTGGTTGATAATGTAATAAGAGACAAAGCTTTCGCTGAAAAGACCAATTTCAAAAAATATGCTCAGATAGATGGGGAAACGGGGACTTTTCTTCGACAGGATTTTAATTTCATTGGCGACGATAGAACATGGCATATCATTGCACTGGCATGAATGCCATACCAAACTAGATTCTTTTCGCGATGTCATTTACTGATGCTTGATTTATCTACGAATTGCGTGTTAAGCATGAACGGATTGAGGCTAGGAATTCTGGTTAGCAATTTAGTAGGCTTACTGCATTTATTTAGGATATCGTCAATTTTTCACACAGAACTGGCGAGTATCCAAATGGACCATCGAATTCAGTTAATCCTTCGATCTATCCCCCCCCCCAAAAAAAAATTAGACTGGTCAAAATTCAAAGATTTTGTCTGCGGCAATTCCAAGTCATTTTTTTCCGTTGCTTGGGTAGAAATCATCGTGGATGATGAATAAATTGCTTGTGACAAGTAATTTCTTCATTTCAGCCTACACAATGATTATCATTTTTAAAGGGAAGAAAATTTAGAATTTACCGACAATTTTTTTTACCGTGTTGATAGTTGAGGGCAGTTTTTGATCACCATACGGTTCGTAGATATACATACAGACGATCTTTCTCAGGCGACTACCTATACGAAACGACTACTTTTAGCGACCGAAACCGACCCCCTTTTTTTCAAAATCAAAAGCTTTCAGAGAGGAGTGGTCGCGTTTGCTAAACACATTCTAAAATGACAAAATTTATGATTTCAAAGTATACACATGGAGGCTCAATTTGAAAAAAATACGACTGAATATGATAGAAATCATTGTGGAAAAAAAGAGAAATGGCTTGTTACAATGTTTTCTGTAGCATTCCTTAACGGTGGCGTCAAAAGGCGTCATTTAGTGCAGGTAATTTGTTAACGCATATCAAACCTAAATCCAATGTTGTTGGAACATATTACGATCGACTCAATCGGAGACGATTCTAATGAGTCCCAACAACATAGGTTTTAGGTAAAATTTTGAATAATTCACGTACGCAATCTAATCAGTCCTTCATGATATATTTCACAAAGATGTGCAAAAAGCGACCATTTACTTAACCCATTCCCACACAACAAAATTTTAGACTGGTCCATATTAACCCTTGTCACGCTGAACCCGGAGTATTCGAGTGCAGTCTGATCTTAGTCCACACCTCCTGCCGCGTGCTTTTCCTTCCAGAGTTGTAAATGAAATTGATTTCTAAAAGAAATATTGATTTTTGAACAACAAGTTCTATCAGTGCTTTCAGCCCTTTGACTACAGCAATTCAATAAGGTAGTTTATACAGCATGACGAGGGTTGAAAGAAGCTGCAGCCAACAATTTCAAATTGATGGAATCTTAACTTTTTTCGTCTTTTTTGGATAGAAAACATTGTTGATAATGAAGAAATTGTTTGATACAAGCAATTTCTTCATTTTCCACAATGCTTTTCAAAGCTTTTTTCGTGAGGGGCGTAAAAAGAAGGGCTTTTGAGGGAATGGGTTAAGCGATAACCTTTTCGTTGTCCAAGGTAGGATTATAAGTACCAAATAAAATAACCCCAGACACCGGTTGTACAAAAAAAAGAGTTTTAGTGATTTTAACCGTTGTTGCATTGTTCTGTGGTTGTATAGATCTGATTATTCCCCATCCCCTTGTTATAAGAAGCCATTTATATATAATTGAATAAGTAAAATATTGAAACTAACGTGTTATTTGTTTTCCAGTAAAACTTGATTAAAAAATGTATGGTGGAAAATAAGTGCCTTAATTTTGTTGCCAAAATAAAAGTTTGAAAAATAAGCCCTTTTGATTTCCTATTATATTTGAATATTCTTTACATATTTTATTTTTTATATCTTATCATTAACAATCTGTTTTACACACCCAGGTTTCACATAATTTCAGGCTGCTGTTGCGCAAATGTAGCCAGGGTAAAAGACTAGCAGGGGCCCAGTCGCCCATAGATTTTGAGCTGAGCCCCTAGACCTTTTGAGAAAATTGCCTATACCTCCAATATTAACCCATTCCCACACAAGCCCTCCTTTTTACGCCCTTCAAGAAAAAGGCTTTAGAAAACAGCAATTAGCAATTTCTTCATTATCCACAATGTTTTCTATCTAAAAAGATGATGTCATAAGTAGTAATTAAACACATTCAATCAATAAATCTATCAATCACAATTTCAGGCATCATTAATTCAAGTGATCTGATATCTGATATATCAAATATTGTTGGTGCGCAAGCAAATATCATAAATATAGCTTTAATAGAGCTGAAGTTAAGACATTTTGCTTTCACATAGACGTATTATCCAATAAAAAAATGCTATGGACTGGTTAAATAGAAAGGTTTGCATCTTGAAATGTGAGTTAATTAAAAAAAAATACCTGAATAATGTAGAGAGTATTGTAATAATGAGATAGGAGAAATTGCTTGCAAGTTGTTAAAAGCCATGTTCTACTTACTACAATTATTTCCATTATTATTCTTATTGCAACAATACAAGAAATTGTGTTGTAATGCATTAACCCATTGCTACACAATGACGCTTTTAGAAGACCCTCAAGGATAGCAATTGGGAAAACAAGTTGTGTAAAATGAAGAAATTGCCTGTTATAGGCATTTTCTTCATTCTATATCAGAAGATTGAAAAAATCTAAAATTTCATAAATTTCATAAACTTTAAATTGTTTTCTGCAACTTCTCTGAATTTGGAACAGTCTAAAATTTTGCCATCTGGTCATTACTTTAACAAAGCATCTAGCTGTTGGTGAAAAGCAGGCATATATATTCTTTGAAAGAAAAGAAAAATGGAGTTTTATTGTTTAACCCTTTCCTGTTTTGCAAAATTTTAGACCTTAAAAAATTGAAAGAGGTTGCAGACGACAATGAAAATTGGTTGAGATTTGAAATGAAACCATCCTATAGGGTAGAAAGTATTATGATAAAAGAAGAAATTGCCTGTAACAAGCAATTTCTTCTTTTCCACAATGTTTTTTCAAGTATAAAATCATGTTGACGTAAAATCCCGGGTTTGTACAGGAAAGGTTTAAATGTCAGAAAATTCATCCCTCTGCCACAACATGTTCTACTTTGTATTACCTAGAAGTGAAGATGTGTACACTTGTTAGATTACCTTGCAAAGTTAAGAATTATGTACACTTGTTTTAGATTGTCCCTAGCCACATATAAGACATAGGCTAATTGAGGTTTTCTTCTGAGAAAAAAAAATGTGTCAACTTAAAATTCATTAGAAGAAATTGTTGATTGTTTAAGACTTGCTACAAACAACTTGTAAATGTTCTTTGTCTTAATAAAGAGTAGGGGGTGAGAGTATTAATGTGAGAAAGGAAATTTTTTAATATGCCATATTATTATTTATTGCATGCTCTTATAAACCCATTACCAGATAAGAAAATTTTAATATTGTCCAAATTGAAAGATGATGGAAATGAAAAATTTAGCTGATGAATATTGGATTTTTTTTTTTTTTGAGTTATTCAATATCGGGGATGGTAAAAAGGTTGCTTGTAACGAGCAGTTTCTTAATTTTAAACTATGTTTTCCAACGCCTAATTTCTTAAGGGGCATCAAAAGCTTTACTGTGTTGGAATGGATTAACCCATTTACAGATGACGAAAGTTTAGAATTTTCCAAATTCAAATAACTTGCTGACGATAATTTCTAGTTGATGAAATTTTGAAAAACTGTGCCTCTCTGGGGAAGAAATCATTGAAACAAACAATTTCATCTTTTCCTACTGTGAATGTTATTCAGATTTTTTAAAAGGGGGGGGGGGGATTACGGGGTAATGGGTTTAGTATTACAAACAATTGTAAATGAGCATTTATTAACCCTTCTTATACTGAACCTTAATACTCCCGTTTTGCGGAAGGTATAGACAAAGACCAGCCTGCACATATGTACAGTCTGATCTTAGTCTACACCAACTGCGCGTATCTTTTAAGCCAGAGTTATTTATAAGTCATTTTTCCAAAATAAATATAATTGTTGCTTCCAGTACTTCATTCCTTTGATTTTGATGCAATTTTGTACCATATTTTATTCAGCATGACATAATTCATAAAGGGAAGGGTAGGAGGAGAAAGGCTGTTTGAGAAAAGAAGTTTTTAAATGTGTCATATCATTATTACATGCTCTTATTAAGAAAAACTTTATTTCTTTTCAGTACATTTTCACAATTACATACAAAATGGAAGGACAAAGAACCTATGACCTGAGGACCGATACAGAGTCCGAATGCAATGCTTGGATTGATGCAATCAGAAGAGCAAGGTACATCCAGTCATTTCTTTTAGCTTGCTTCTTGTTTGTGTCTCCCATGTGCATCATTATCGACATCTCAAAACTCTTGATGAAACTTTGGCCTTTCATGATATCTGTATTATCCATCAGATATATATTTTGTATTTCAGAAGATTATGATTTAATCTTAACCCTTGCCATGCTAAACCCGGAATAATGCGGTTTTGGCAGGAGGTATAGACAAAGATCAGCCTGCACATTGGTATAGTCTGATCTTAGTCTACACCTCCTGGTTGTCTTTTTCATGCCAGAGTTGCTTATGATATTAAATTCCATAAGAAATATTGATGATAGAACAACAAGTACTAACAGTGCTTTCTTCCCTTTGATTTTAATGCCATTCCAAAATGGATTTATTCAGCATGACAAGGGTTAAGTTTCTTCTATCAATACTGAGCTTTCTGATTGGTCAGAAAAAAAGATTCTTACCTTCATGAACAGAATTTTGAGCAAACAGGTATTTTGTATGTTTCTGCACAAAATAGTTCCATATTACAAAAAGTATCAAACTTTTTAAAATATTTGCCTTGTTGCTCGATGTTATTCATACAGTGTGATTATTTTTTTGTTTCATACCTCCATGAAAACAAAAAAATATTCTCTTCGTCTCTTAAATGGTCGAATTCAAACCCTGAACTTAAAATTACCAAAGGAGATTGTTCTCTCATCTGATAAGATTTTTTAATTCACCATCCAGTTCACAACAATTGAGGTTCAAGCATCCACATGGGATCCTCTATTTTGATTGAAAAATTTTAATTTATAAATTTTAATGGTATTATCATTTTATCAGCAAAACCGATTGCCTTTGACCATTTACAGAGAAAAAATACTATTATGGCAAAGAAAACCAAAGAGAAAAAATAACAAAAAATAATTAGAAAAGGAAAAGATGTAAATTTAGCTTGGGAAAGCACAAACACAAATGTTACAGTACAATAGACAAAGCAAACATTTACAAAAGATATGAAATAGAGGAATTTCTTACAAAACACAAAACAAAACATTGTTTATAATTATGCTAGGGCTCTAACTGTTTCAAGAATTGTTCTCTAGTTAAAAAGGTATTGCTTATATATATTGCTAATCATATCTGGGCATCATTGTGTGGAAATGGGTTAAAAAGGCATGGCTTATTGTATCTGGGTATTCTTATTTGTTGAGAAATAAATAACATTCTGATGTTTGTTATTAAAAGCCAGCAATATCTCCTTGATTGCAGTTAATAATGTTAACCCTTGCCATGCTGTATAAATTACCTTACTAAACTGCTGTAAATTCAAAAGACTGAAAGCACTGATAGAACCTGTTGTTCAAAAATAGATGTTTCTTTTAGAAATCAATTTCATTAACAACTCTGGAATAAAAAGACAAACAGGAGGTGTAGATTAAAATCAGAATGCACTTATGTGCAGGCTTCTCTTTGTCTATACCTCCTGCCAAAACCAGAATATTACAGGTTAAGCATGATGAGGGCTAAGTTTGTCTTTTCTAATACTCCTAAAAATTGTCCTAGAATTTCCCAGAATAAAAGCCTAAAAATTCCCATTCAAAGGAATAAAACTTTGGGTAAAAAAATAATTGAAAAAAAAATAGAAACTGATTTTTTCCCAACATTTTCTTCTTTCTAATAAGACTTCTAATAAGACTTTATAATCTTCCTGATACAGTACAATCCCCTTAATTGCAACCTTGATAATAGCAGTTTGCTGCTTAGCCCATGCCTATATGATGATGCTTTTTGACGCCCCACAAGAAAATTATTCTTTGTGTAAAATGGAGGAATTGCTTGCAACAAACAATTTCTTCATTTTACACAATGTTTTGTACCAAGAAAGTTTGAAAAATCTAAAATTTCATAAACTTTATAATCTGGTCTGCAACTCCTTTCAATTTGGACCAGTCAGAAATTTCATGGAAATGGGTTAATTTCAACTGCCTTTATGCACAAACATTAGATCTAACCCAGGTTTTTATGTCCCAATGGTTTAATGTTTGTGAAAAAATTGTTGAAAAAGAAGAAATTGCTTGTGACAAGCAATTTCTTCTTTTTCAACTTTAATTTATTCCCTATTGATTACTTTTCAAATAAAATTGTTTTTAAATTGTTCTTTGAGAAAAATTTGGACAAGTCTAAAATTTTGCAATTTTGCAGGACAGAAATGGACTTGAATAACAAATAGTTTCTTTTTTATAGCAACTTCTGCCCAATTGCAACAAAAGTGATGATTAATTGGTCTTGCAATAACATATTTGGACAAATCCAAAATTTCATCAACTAAAACTTGTTGTCTGCTACTTCTTCCAATTTGGACCAGTCTAAGATTTTTGCCTTCTATACTTGATAGAGAACAGAATTGCATGATGGTCGTAAATAATGCATATTACGGGGATTTGGTTTTGTCTGAAAGCATGCATGTGATCAATTGGTTTTAAACAGGTTTTACTGAAAATGGTTACATGCACTCTTGATTGAAAGAAAATCTGATTATGATTTATGATGATGAGTGATACTCTCATTAGTATACGCTCCTGCCTCTCGACGCACCGTATGAAATATAGTTACAAAAACATTGTGAGAAAAGGAGAAATTACTTGTTGCTAGCAGTGTCTACTTTTCTCACAAAGTTTTATACCCTTAATGGTTCTTATTTAATTAATTCCAACCCAATGGCTGTTTTTGACGCCCTGAAGAAAAAAAAATTAAGAAAACATTGTGGAAAATGAAGAAATTGCTTTTTACAAGCAATTTCTTCATTTACCACAATGTTTTCTACCCATAAAATCTGAATTTTCATGAACTTTAAACTTGGACCAGTCTAAAATTCTGGTAACGAGATAAAGATTTAGACTGGAAATTGTAGTCTACAAACTCATTCAATTTGGACCAGTCTAAAATTTGTTATCTAGTAATGGGTTAATTTGATGTACATTATATAACATGCTTCTTCAGTTTATTAGCATAAAAATTTCCAATGCTCACTTTGACTGAAGTTGTGAAAACTGGTACTTTCTGAGTTCTGACGGAGCTGAAGCTATTTTTACCCTTGTCATGCTAAACACAGAATATTACGGTTTAGGCAGGAGATATAGACAAAGATCAGACTGCACTTATGTGCAGTCTGATCTTATTCTACACCTTCTGTCTATCCATTTCAAACTAGAATTGTTTATGGAATTAATTTTCAAAAGTAGTATTGACAATATGTACTTTCAGTCCTTTCAGCTCTTTGATAATCAATTCTTAAAAAAAATAAAAATTAACCCTTGTTTGTGCTGAAACTAGAATATTTGAGTTTGAGCTGGAGGCTTAGACAAAGATAAACCTACATATATGTGCAGCCTTCTCGTAGTGTACATGACCTGTTTGTCCTTCTGAAACCAAACTTGTTTATGAAATTAATTTACAAAAGAAACATCAACTTACAGTCTGTCTTCAAAATGTTTCCAGTACTTTGATTTAAATGCAATTCAGTAAAGGCTTTTATTGACCCATACCTACCGTGGCCATGCAGTCCTACTTTTGCATGCTCCCCCCCCCTCCCCCCCCCCACACACAAAAAGCCCCAAAGATTTTTAAATTTCACCATCAAAATATTGTCATATACAACCTCTTTGAATTTGGTTTGATTGAATGGGATTTAACGCCGCTTTTAACAGTATTTCAGTCATATCGCGGCGGCTGGAGCACCTAACAATGGATTCTTGGTATTTCTCACACCAGTACTACCACTACATCCTTTCCTAGCCTCCAGCTGCTATCCCACTTAGGGTTTGATTATCAACCCATTGGTGAGAGACAATTGTCGGAAAGAATATTTGCCGCCGCCGGGGATCGAACCCATGACACCTATGATTGAAGATTAGGAGTCTGGCGCGCTACCGACTGCGCTATGACGGCGGCCCTCTTTGAATTTGGACCAGTCTATTAATTGTGTACTTCGGTAATGGGGTTACCATGACAAGGAAGAAGACTCATGTATTTATCTCTTGTTCTTTGGTTTTGACATGATATGATATATCTTACACCTAACCAATTCCAACACAGTGATGCTTTTTGACGCCCCTCAAGAATATGCTTTGGAAAAAATTGTGAAAAATGAAGAAATTGCTTGTCAAGGATTTTTAAATTTCATCATTTAACCCTTGTCATGCTGAACCCGGAATATTCCGGTTTGGGCAGGAGGTATAGACAAAGATCAGCCTGCACATACTCATATGTGCAGTCTGATCTTTGTCTACACCTCCTGCTTGTACTTTTCCTACCAAAGTTGTTTATGAAATTGATTTTCAAAAGAAGTATTGATTATTGAACAACAAGTACTACTAGTGCTTTCAACTCTTTGATTTTAATGCAATTTCTTAAGGGATTTTATACAGCATGACAAGGGTTACAAATTGTCATCTGCAACTGCTTTCAATTTGGACTGATCTTATATTTGTTGTCTGGTGATGTGTTAGCAAATTAATCGAGTATGTTTTATTTTGATAGAGGTTACATAATAAACCTAAATGTATGAATATGCAAATCAGGTTCTTACCACAGTGGAATTAAGTTTTTATGTCCAATTTTTTCAAAGAAAACAAAAAAATCTCTTCATCTGTAATTTTTTGTGTGCAAGCATACAAAATGGTTGTGATCGCAAAATTTTGTTCTTGGAAGTGTGAACATATTTTCTAGCCAATCCAAAGACTTGGATCTTGATAGACGAAACTGAAATTAGATATTTTCATCAAAGAGAATTTTTTCATACATACACTTATTACCCCCCGCCGTTTCGGGGAAGGGGATATAGTAATGGTCTCCGACCATCATTCCGTCACTAAGCTTGTCCGGAGCATATCTCTGAAAGCATAATAGCTATTAACTTGAAACTTCATAGGTAGATAGATCTTGCTGAGGAGAAGTGCAGTGCACAAGACCCACAACTCTTGCTTGCATAATTTTGGAGTTATTGCCCTTTGTTCTTTTTAAGACTTGGATTTTGTCCAGAGCATATCTCTGAAAGCAAAATAGCTATTTTCAATCTCATTCAGAAGAAATGCAGTGCACAAGAATCCTAAATCTAACTGACTTCAGTTTACCATCAAGCTTTTACAGCGGGGGATGGCCATGTTTAACATGGCTCTTGTTTTTTGTGAAATTCCTTTGGTCCCCTTTGACTTTATCAAAAATGATGTAGAATAAAAATAACAACAACATAATTGGTAGAGTGAAATGTAAAAAAATGTAAACATAATTGATGTAAGATGACTGAAGGTAATTTTGAATATATATTTCCATATATTTCCACACTGAATAGAAATTTACTATTAGGAAAACATTGTGGCAACATTGGAAACTAAGAAGGGAATTTCTCTTTTTCACCATTTTTTTCCACAATGAATGACTTTATTTTAAATTTTTACTGTCTTTAACATGTTTTCTGTAACCTCTTTCAATTAGGATAATTTTACCTCTTAACCCATTCCCAGACGGCAAAATTTTAGAATGGTCCAAATTGAAAGGAGTTGCAGACAACAATCTAAAGTTTATGGAATTTCAGATTTTTTCCACTTACTTAGTAGAAAATGTTGTGTAAAATGAAGAAATTGCTTGTAACAAGCAATTTCTTCATTTTATGCAATTTTTTCCCAAATGTTTTTTCTTTAGGGGCGTCCAAAAGCGTCACTGTGTGGGAATGGGTTAATTGTGATGCTGAATAAAGACTCGATTCTAAAAATGCTTTTGAATTGAAGCACTGAAAGCACTGGAAACCCTTATAGAGACTCGTACTTCATTCGAAAAAATAATTTCACAATTTCACAGGTGGTATAAACTAAGATCAGACTGCACTTATGTGTTGGCTGATCTTTGTGTAGACATTCTTCAGAAACAGGAAAATTCCAGGATCAGCAAGACAGGAGTTTAAATTCAGTCTTCTTGTCTATGGTGTGAGCGTTAAACCAA
This sequence comes from Fragum fragum, assembly GCA_946902895.1. Taxonomy (NCBI): domain Eukaryota; kingdom Metazoa; phylum Mollusca; class Bivalvia; order Cardiida; family Cardiidae; genus Fragum; species Fragum fragum. Next base: position 46,640,243 of record OX336370.1, read on the forward strand.
TTACCAAACAACAAAGTTTTTAGAATGGTTTGTATTTGAAAGGAGTTGCAGACAATAATTTTAAAGCTTATGAAATTTTAGATATTTTCAACTTTCTGTGTAGAAAACATTGTGGACAATGAAGAAATTGCTTGTCACAAGCAATTTCTTCATTTCATACAATGTTTTCCTGATTGTTTTTCTTGAGTGGTGAAAAAAGAGTCATTGTGTGGGAATGGCTTAAATCAATTAAAACACATGCCTCATTTTTACACACCAAATAAAATCTGCTGCTAAAACATTTTTGTAAAAGGAGAAATTGAGAAGCAAAATTTTTCCTTTTGCCACACTATTTTCCACCATAAATGACTTTCTGTTTTCAATTAGTATACTCTGTAAGAAGTTTTCTATAACCTCTTTCAAAATTTTGTTACTTGTAAATGTTTAGAGAGTTTCGTGTTTTGTGCATTGCAGCTACAGCAAGGTGCTGGAACAGAAGGAGGAGTTAGAACAGAAACATTTACATGTCATTCAGATCCTAGAAAGTGAGAGGCAGGCCAAGTGGCATTATGTACAACAGACCGAAGAACTGTCTTCGGAGGTCAAAAAGCTCAAAGCAGAGGTAACATTGACCATTTGTGGCTGTCAATCAAAAACTTGATAGATCAATTAACCCATTCCCATACAAAATTTTTTTAGACTGGTCCAAATTGAAAGGAGTTGCAGACGCCAATTTAAAGTTTATTGAATTTTAAATCTTTTTAATTTTCTGGATAGAAAACATTGTGTAAAATGATTAAATTGCATGTTACAAGCAATTTCTTCATTTTATACAATGTGTTCCAAATTGTTTTTCTTGAGGGGCGTCCAAAAGTGTCACTGTGTGGGAGTGGGTTAACCTATAACCTACAGCAAATTTTTTGTACCGGTCTAAGTGAAAGAAATAGCAGTTGACAATTTAAGATTTTTTTCTGGGGAGAAAACATTGTGGAAATGAAGAAACTGCTTGTTGCAATTTCTTCATTTTACACAATATTTTCCAAAATGTTTTTCTTCAGGAGTGTCAAAATGGGTGAAGTTGTTCTTTTTATTTTCCCGTCGAAGACGGGACGTATTATGGGATCACCCGTGGTGTCCGGGCGTCCAGGCGTCCGGGTGTCCGGTTGTCCGGGCGTCCGGGCGGTGTCCACTTCGTTGTACGGAGGAAAACTCTGTCACCGTAAGTCCGATTGACTTTAAACTTGGCAGTTATATTCTTCTCATACGGAGTGATGTGCACAAGAACCATAACTCTACCTGGCCTATTTTTTGAGTTATTGCCCTTTGTTGTATTCCATACTTGAATCTTGTCCGGAGTATATCTCTAAAAGTATAATAGCTAGGATTATGAAACTTCATGAGTGTATAGATCTCATCAAGAGGGAGTGCAGTGCACAAGAACCATAACTCTTCCTGGCCTTTTTTTTGAGTTATTGCCCTTTGTTGTTTTTCATACTTGAATCTTGTCCAGAGTATATCTCTAAAAGTATAATAGCTAGAATCATGAAATTTATTGGATGGATAGATCTCACCAAAGGGGAGTGCAGTGTACAAGAACCATAACTCTACTTAGCGTATATTTTGAGTTATTGCCCTTTGTTATTTTTCATACTTGAATCTTGTCCGGAGTACATCTCTAAAAGAATAATAGCTAGAATCATGAAATTTCATGGATGGATAGAGCTTACCAAGTGGGAGTGCAGTGTACAAGAACAATAACTTTACCTAGCTTTTTTTTTTAGATAATGTCCTTTGTTGTTTTTCATACTTGAATCTTGTCTGGAGTATATCTCTAAAGGTATTATAGCTAGGATCATGAAACTTCATGGGTGTATAGATCTCACCAAGGGGTTGAGCAGTGCACAAGAACCATAACTCTACCTGGCCCTTTTTTTGAGTTATTGCTCTTTGTTGTTTATCATACTTGAATCTTGTATGGAGTATGTCTCTGAAAGTATAATAGCTAGAATCATGAAATTTCATGGATGGATAGAGCTCACCAAGTGGGAGTGCAGTGTACAAGAACCATAACTCTACTTAGCGTATATTTTGAGTTATTGCCCTTTGTTGTTTTTCATACTTGAATCTTGTCGGAGTATATCTCTAAAAGTATAATAGCTAGAATCATCAAACTTCATGGATGGATAGAGCTCACCAAGTGGGAGTGCAGTGTACAAGAACCATAACTCTACCTAGCGTATATTTTGAGTTATTGCCCTTTGTTATTTTTCATACTTTGTTTGACAAAAAATATTCATTGAAAATAACATCAGCTCTGTTCAAACCCCCAGTTAATATTAAGCAGTGTGACGGGCGTATCTTGTGACAATTTGGCACCTTGTTAAAGATTATAATGAACTTTGAACTCCTACGTATACAAAATGTTAGGTATTTCTGTTGGTAAAGTAACTTAACTCATTCCAATATATTCCCTCCTTTTTATGCCCCTCAAGAAAATTGCTTTAGAAAACAATTGTGGAAAATGAGTGATTTCTTCATTTTCCACAATGTTTTCTATCCAAAAAGACCAAAGAATTTATCATTCCATCACCTTCAATTTGCCGTCTGCTGCTTCTTAGGACCAGACTAAAATTTTTGGCTTGCTGGAATGAGTATAATGTTGAGACTTCAGCTTAATATTTTGGACTTGTCCAAATCCAAAGGGGGTCATGAGTGAAATTGGAAAGTAAGTGTAATTGAGAGGGTAACAATGCTGTATAATAGAAAACATTGTGGGAAAAGAAGAAATTGCTTGTTCCAAGCAATTTCTTCTTTTTCCACAATGTTTTCAGAGGTATAATATCACAGGGAAATAAGATCAGGGAGTTACAGGATAGGGTTAAGCAATAACTCAAGCTCAAGGGACAGCCAAAGATTGGTTACCCTTTCCTGTTTGATCCCTGGTTTTTACGTCAGTGTGAATTTATAATTAAGAAGATATTGAAGAAAAAGAAGAAATTTCTTGTAACAAGCAATTTCTTCTTTTTCCACAATATTTTCTACCCTTCTGAATAGCTATTTTTCAAATTAAATCCACTTTAAATTTTTGTCTGCAAAACCTTTGAATTTGGACTGGTCTAAAATTCTGCAAAACAGGAAAAGGTTAAGAGAATGGTCACTCAATACACTTTTTGTGACAAAGGTCTGTTTGATGGCATACACATTTCATTGCAGAACCCTCACCTAATCCTGTGATCATTGAACTCATTAATATAGTCTCAGTTGGACAATTTTCATGAGTTCAAACAGCACAGGTCTAAAAATCTGCAAAACAGGAAAGGGTTTATACACTTTTTGTGACAAAGGTCTATTTGATGGCATACACATTTCATTGCAGAACCCTCACTTGATCATTGAACTCATTAATGTAGTCTCAGTTGGACAGTTTTAATGAGTTCAAACAGCACAGGATTTTGTTTTGATAAATATGTCCACAGCTTCACAGCTTTTGTTAATAGAGGTGGTCCCTTGAACTAGATTGACTGTACTGTTAACCCTTGTCATGCTGAACCCGGAATATTCCGGTTTTGGCAGGAGGTGTAGACTAAGATCAGCCTGCACGTTTGTGCAGGCTGATCTTAGTCTGCACCTCCTGCTCATACTTTTCCTTCTCGAGTTGTTTATGAGGTTAATTTCTAAAAGAAATATTGATTTTTGAGCAACAAGTTCTATCAGTGCTTTCAGTCCTTTGATTTGACAGCAATTACGTAAGGTGATTTATACAGCATGACAAGGGGTTAAAATAGATAAGAAGAATTGAATGAAAATCCAGAAAGCAATTTCTTCATTATCCACAATATTTTCCCAACTCTCTTTTGTGAGGGGGGGGGGGGCAGGCAGCAGGATTATGTGGGAATAGATTAACTAGCAATTAACAAGAAATTTCTCCTTTTTCCACGATATTTTCTACAGCATAGGATGGTTTCACAGTCAAATTGTATCCAATTTTCAATGTCGTCTACAACCTCTTTGAATTTGGACCAGTCTAAAATTTCAAAAACAGGAAAGGGTTAAACAGAGTTGGAAGATATCACCGCCTTGAATGATGATGTAATGTTATGCGCACTGTTATAAATTCATTTTCAGTTACAAAAGTATAAAAAAGACAGGGTGTCGAACCATGTAGAGGAAGAAACAGACGAGATCAAGAAAATTAAAAAGGTGTGTAACAAATTTTGCATTGCAATGGCAGTTTTGTTTGATTGATGAACTTTCCTCTGTTTTTGTTACTATATTTGTTATGTATATGAATATGCTTTCGTATCAAAGATGTGAAGCTAAAGACAGATTTCAATTAAATAATACCTTATAATTATGGCATTTTTATTCCTTTATTTTTAGCTCATTAAAACATTAAATTTGATGACAAGATTAAATAAGCTTTTTTGAAGGCTATTTAATTAAGGTTCATGTTGCTTGTACAGTGCAGAACATTGTGAATTTGACATTCTGATAGGAAGTGATTGAACGCATTACATGCTCATGATTGAATGATTGTCATTGAAAGTTGATTGCTTTTCTGTTCTGAACAGATTGAACGCTCTAGCTCTGGGCAAGATGCGATGGACTGTTGAATCAATGAACATTTTGTTTTATCAATACAATATCTGAAATCAACTTAAATGAAAACATTAATATTCTTTTTTAATTACAAAATTTAATTTCAATGAAAATATTAACCCTTGTCATGCTGAACCCGTAATATTCCGGTTTTGGCAGGGGATGTAGACCAAGATTAGCATGCACATAAGTGCAGTCTGATCTTGGTCTACACCCCCTGCTCGTACTTTTCCTGCCAGAGTTGTTTATAAAATTGATTTCTAAAAGAAATATTGATTTTTGAACAACATGTCCTATCAGTGGTTTCAGCCCTTTGATTTCACAGCAATTCAGGAAGGTTATTTATACAGCATGACAAGGGTTAATCACTGAAACTGATTGAGCAATGTGAAGGATTATAAGCTGCTGTTTGAGCGCTTTCGTTGAAAGATTGATTGAGCGCAGGTTGGAAAAAGCATAATTGCTACAGAACTGAATGCTGAACACTGTTAAAAATGATTGCTCCAAATGCAATTGATTCTTTCCTGTTCATTCCCTAGTTTTTATGTCCCTGTGTGTTTATACTTGAGAAAACTTTGTTGATTAAGGAGAAATTGCTTGTAACGACAATTTCTACTACTGAATGCGTACTGAATAATTTCTTTTCAACAGAAATTAACTTTAAATTGTTGTCTGCAAAACCTTTGAATTTGGAAAGGTCTATGTTTTTTTAATACAGTAAAGGGTTAAAACGTTTGTCAAATTAACAATGTTCTGTACTGTATGTAAAAGGTCTGTCTACTTTATCCAATTTTAGGCTATTCATTTCTGATGGCAACCCTTTCTTTTACTTATATGTTCAAAGATTTGTGTTTCACTTTTGCAAAAAAAGGTTCAGAGAATCCCCTCAAAACAAGATCAGATACAGCATAGGTTATTTTGGCTATTTCATTTCAAAAACAGCAATTCCATATTCCAAAGGGCTTACACAAGCAAAAGGTTTGATAGTCTGTGCAGTTGACGGAACCATCAAAGTAGTCGATGGACAAATTAAATCAATCGTTTAGACAGTAACTCTAATATACTCGTTGAGCATTTTAGTTAGTTGGCTACTGAAAAGTCATAATTACAGCTTACTTAACCCTTTCCTGTTTTTTGGAAATTTTAGACTAGTCCAAAATGAAAGAGGTTGCAGACGACAATGAAAACTGGATGCCATATGAAATGAAACCATCCAATGTGGTAGTAAATATTGCGGGAAAAGAAGAAATTGCTTGTTACAAGCAATTTCTTCTTTTTCCACAATGTTTCCTCAAGTATAAAATCACAGGAAGGTAAAATCCCGTGTTTTAAAGGGAAAGGGTTAAGCTGTAGTTTTAATGTTTAGGTTGCCAACCAACTATTGTCCTTTTATTTTATGTACCCATTTTTATGCTCCCCGAAGGGTGAGCATATAGCCACCGCCTTATCTGTCCCTCTATTCATTTTGTCCATCCTTCTGTCATTCTGTCTGACCGCCTCCACAACCCTTGGCATGTAAATTTCTTAAGATATCAGACCAACATATTTTATTGGATTTTAGACAGCATCAAGGTCATGGTCACAGTTCAAAGTCAAACATTAAAATTAAGCATGATCAGAGCATAGCTCCTACAATTATGGATGGATTTCAATATTACTAGGCATAATTGTTCTCTATCATGAGTAGATGTACCATTTGAAAGAAATATTCAGACTGCTCCTAGTCGAACATTAGAAATATGCATGTCCAGTAAATAGCTCCTAACATAATGGATGGATTTTGAAATAACTGTGCACAATTGTTGTCTATCATGAGTAGATGTGCCATTTGATAAAAAATTCAGATGGCTTTCAGGTCAAGGTCACAGATCAAAATCTCAAGGTAAACTGTTAAAATTGAGCATGTCCATCTAAGCTCCCAAAATTATGGGTTGATTCTGAAATAACTTTGCACAATTGTTCTTCATCATGAATAGATGTGCCATTTGAAACTCGTTTGCAGATTGCTTCAGGTCAAGGTCACAGCTCAAGGTCAAGCATTAAAATTGTATATACAATTAAGCTTGTCCATAGCATAGCTCCTACAATTATGGATAGATTTCAAAATAACTAGGCACAATTATTCTCTATCATGAGTAGATGTATCATTTGAAAGAAATATTCAGATATCACTAAAGTCAGGGTCACAGCTCAAGGTAAACTGTTAAAATTGAGCATGTCCATCTAAGCTCCCAAAATTATGGGTTGATTCTGAAATAACTTTGCACAATTGTTCTTCATCATGAATAGATGTGCCATTTGAAACTCGTTTGCAGATTGCTTCAGGTCAAGGTCACAGCTCAAGGTCAAGCATTAAAATTGTATATGTTATTTTATACTCTTTGAGACAGGGTTATATTCGGGGAGCATAATCTATCCTTGATGGCTCTCGTTTACAAAATAATGTTGTCTATAATCACAGTCTAACTGCAATGTCAGAGTCCATAGACATAGCTAGGGATCCGTCAATTCTTACAGTCTGACCATGGTGCTTCTTATAAAACTCAAAAAGGAGGGAGTGATTTCACTTTCAAAATGTAAAATGCATTACTCATGCATCAAATCCTACATTGTGGGTACTCATTATGAACCTTCTTGTCAAGATGGTTCCTACGAGTATCCACAACATTGGATTTGGTTTAGAAATGAAAGATTTAGGTTTTTATCATTACCTCTTGTCTGGAAATCTGCTTTATGCATACTGTGATAGTCCCCTTTTACCAGAGGTGTCACATTTGGATACATTGATTTTAATAGGATCCTCTTTTACAACTGATATTAAATAGATGCTAAAGAATGAAATTTTAACAGCATGGTTTTGAATCCTTTGATAAATCTTTCTTGAAGAATAGTACTATAGCTTTTTTCATACAAAAGTTGCTTGATTCAGTTTATCTCTTTTAATGATTTTTCTCTTCTTCATTACTTTCTAATATTATATAAATGGACCCAAAATAAATTTTGATCATGTTGTAATCTGAGACAAGTTACTTCTCAAATCATGTGCCATAATAACTTAGTTTTGTACAGAAGGCAGCTTCAAATAAACCCCAAGGAATGTCCTAAAATTTGGGAAAGCAATGAATGGAATGCCCTATTTTAAATCTAGAGAGCTCTTTCATATGAGTTTGTTAAAGAGATTCCTTACCATATACCAGCTTACCTTGAAAAAAAAATTATTGTCAATATTTCTAACATGAACAGCCGTAATCCCATTTGATGGCATTCCATTACTTTGAAATGTACAACACCATTTATTGATTTGAATTAAAAAATGGCATCCTATTTCAATTACATTCCTATTTGAAATGTGCAATACCATTACTTTATCTGTGACCTTTTCAAATTCTTATCTTTATTACTTTGACATTGAAATGTACAACTTCATTCATTAATTCAAATTCTTACAAAGCATCCCATTGAAGTATCCCATTTCAATTAAACCCTTATCATTTTTACATTGAAATTTACAGTACCATTAAAGGATGTGTATTCTAAAAAAGAAAAAAAAGCCCATCCCTTTCAGTTGTTATCCTAATCTCTGTACACCACTGTTAGTTGATTTACTTTATAAAAAACATCCCATTTTAATGGTAGTCCTAATTTCAGGAAGTGAATGATGAACAGCAAGTGGTTCTCAAAGTAAGAGCGTGTACACTCTGTATTTTAACCCCCCACCCGTCTGTAGTGACAAAAACTCAATTGATTCTTATTTATTATCACAGTCGACCTCTATGTATTATGAGCTTCATTTGGCAAAAGGGTCCTTTGTTCAACAAATCAATTCAAGAATTACTTCATTTTAGTATAAGCATCTGAAAATTGAAATGTAATTTCAAAATTTGTTTAGTTCATTTGAAAATTAGACAAAAAAGGTTAACAAAAATGGCGGCAAATGTCAGAGTTCAAAACTCATTTCATGCTTAAATGAATGATGTCATTGGTTGACTGGTTATTTGATTGACAGCCGTGATTGGACAATTCTTAACTACATTTAGTTCTGTAGTTACAATCCCAATCTTCAATCAAAGGATGTAGGGTTCGATCCCCAGCAGTGGCACATATCCTTTCCAACAGTTGTCTCTCACAAATAGGTGGAAAATCGTAAACCTAAGTGGGATAGCAGCTTGAGGCTAGGAAATGACTGGTGTGAGAAATACCCGGAATCCATTGTTAGGTGCTCCAGCTGCCGCAATATGACTAAAATACAATTAAACCCAATTTAATCAATCAATTATTCTGCAGTAGCTAAAATTACCTTATATTTTATGTTCATAACCACCTATTTTACAAAAAAATGTTGGTTATTACCTCATTTGAAGAGACATGTTGGAGGTCTGTGGATATAGATGGCGATCCAAAAATTAAAAACTGACAAGAAATAAACTGATTTTTCTTCTCAATCCCTTTCATATTACAGTGGACCCTTTTATCAAGATTTTAAAGCTCAATTAGAGTATTTCTTTGGTAAATTTTAGTGGCACTCATTAACCCTTTCCTGTTTTTCAAAACTTTAGACTTGTCCAGTTTGAAAGAAGTTGCAGACGACAACTTAAAATTATTGCAGTTTGAAAAGTAAATAACCTACAGGGTAGAAAATATTGTAGGAAGAGTAGTAATTGCTTGTTACAAGCAATTTCTTCTTTTGCTAAAATATTTTCTCAAGTATAAAATCACAGGGACTTAAAAACTAGGGATTAAACAGGAAAAGGTTAAACAGTAATGATAATGCCCTATTTCAGTGTACTTTCAGCTTTTCTTAAGACATGTTATGAGTGTCACTTCAGTTTATCAATACTTTATATGTATTCTACTCAATATTTCACCGGTTTCATTTGACTTTTCAGTTAGAGCATGGTTAAGTATGACCTATTGTCAAAATTCATCACAGTAGCAACATATTTTCAACAAATAAATACTGTATATGATATAATCACAGATTTATTACCTTTTCTAAAGTGTGTATAACTCAAGCTAGAGTATATGTATAAAGAGGTAAAATATAGCATACTTGCATGACTTAGTTTTGTATAATTATAGACGCAAACTTTTGTTTATATAATTTATGTTTGTTTCAAATTTTGATAATTGAAAGTTTGTTTATTGCTACAATTGCTGATTCATTACATAAAATTGAATTTTTAGGTTCTTCTATTAAAAACGGGCGTTCTGATAGGTCGAAAAAATTATTCATAAATCCATGAACAAAATTTTGAGCACGCAAGGATTTTGTATCCTTCCACACAAAATAGTCCCATGCAAAAAGGTATCACAATTTGTAAAGTATTTTGCTTTTTTTGCTCAATGCTATAAAAAATATAATAAATGAAGATAACATTTTTGTTTTCATGGAGGTATGAACAGAAAAACCTAATCACACTTATGTGTGGATCAGCTTCTCGTATACATACAGTGTGATTAGTTTTTTCGGTTCATAAAATAGTCTCTTCATCTCTTAAGTGCTAAGATGAAGTTCCTACATACTTTTGTTTTAGAGAATAATTTATGACTACCTTTATGTGTTCCATTTACTTATATCAAAACCTGAGGATATAATTGTGAAATAGATATAGGTGTCTTAAGTGTATCTTTACAACTGTAACTCTATCAAAATATGGAATCATAAAACCATAGATCATTTGTATGTAGTCATATTTGTTTAAAACTGTGTTTCTTTCATTGTTTTCTCTTGATTTGAAAGAAAACTATTCTCTAGATGACTGTTGTTCCCTTTGCTGTTTTTCTTTGACTTATTTTTCTATTATTAGAAAGACTTCAAGATAAGGTGGCATTTGAAACTGGTTTACTCTTGCATATCAAGAACTATAGCATGTCCTTATTGTTACCTTTTGAAAATGGAATTCAGTTGTACTCTTTTGAAATATACAAACACTTATCTAAAGCTGTATTTCTTAACAATATACAATTTCCATTATTAACCTTGTTAAAGATATTCTCAATCTTTTTTGTTGTTTATGTGCTTGACAACAACTTCAAAATGTCACTTAAAATGCTCTGGTAAGAGATAATCATACCTAGTAGATAATAGGTTAAAATGTATTAAGGTATCTTTACTTTTAGTCATGGTCATAGTGATGATGATAACAGGAGATGATTGTTTATTTCAGTGAAAGATCTATTTATCTTTTATGGAGTGAACAAAAGATATATTTTCACAAGTGGCTAAGCCAAGTTTAAAAATATAGATTTTGTTGTTCATAAAATTAACAATATTCTGATCTTACACATAAAACAACCAAAGCTATAGATGAATTTTTCGGAGAAAGTCTTTTAAAAAAGCATGTCTTATCAATTGTGATTTGCATGGCATCTTTTTAACCAATTACCACTTAACAAAACATTAAACAATTCAAAATTGAAAGAAGGCGCAGGTGACACTTTATTGTCAATGAAAGTTCGGAACTCTTTGACTTTTGGGGGTATAAAACAATGTGGGTAAGGAAGAAATTGCTTATTACCAGCAATTTTTTAATTATCCACCATGTTTTCTATAGCTATTTGCTTTAGGGCGTAAAAAAGGGGAATTATGAGGAAATGGGTTAATGTCATCAATGTTTTTCGTACACCTGAGATGTAATCCAGTAGTGCAAAATGAATAAATGTAGGACTACAACTGCAAAAACAGTGAGTTTATCATTTTAATAATTTCAGTGGTTTTTGGTGAAACGTTCATGTGATTATCCACAAGAAATGTCAATAATCCAACAGGAAGCATTAAGTAAATAACTTAAAAGCAAAGAAAAGATAGCGCATAATTTCGGGAGATGGTATTACAAACCTTTTTTTTAAGGGCATACTAAACAATGCTGGTATGTAACAAAGTTTTGTTATCACCAACTCATTCTTGTCTTGGATGAAAGCCCCTTATCTTGATTCTAATATATGTGCTAATTATTTTAAATGAAAGGATTGTAACCTGCATGAATAGGATTTGTCAGTTTTGGGAATATTTTTAAGATCTCCAAGAATTATGCTAGTTTAATTTGTGTCTTTATGAAATACTTACTAGCCTGGTATTTTTTGCTCAGCTGCCCTAAACAAATATTTGAAATGTTTGTAAGGCTCATATCACTATTTAAATTTAAGACTTTTGCTCTTAAATGAATTTTGTTGGCTAAGGTAAGCTTTAATTTTGTCATCTTGTGCTCCTTTCTATAACTTTTTTGTAAGTAAGATTTGCATATAACAACAATTGCACAAAAATCAAGAGGATCAAGGATTAACACATCCCTATTACTTGCTCTTGAGTCACTAGACTAACATTAAGGAGATATTGTTCCACAAATTTTACATACTATACATGTTGTAACCCTAGTCATGCTGAACCAAGAATATTCCTGTTTTGTCAGGAGGAATGATAAAAATAAATCTGCAAAAAAGTGCACCTAAGATTTTCCAATACCCAGAACAATGTAAGATTTACCAATACCCAGTGCAAAATAAGATTTACCAATACCCAGTACAAAGAAAGATTCACTTTTACCTAGAACAATGTAAGATTTACCAAACCCACTACAAAGTAAGATTTACCAATACCAAGTACAATGTAAGATTTATCAATACCTAATACAATGTAAGTTTTACCAGTACCCAGTAAAAAGTAAGATTTATCAATACCAAGAACAAGGTAAGATTTACCAATCCCCAGTACAAAGTAAGTTATACCAATACCCATTACAATGTAAGATTTATCAATACCTTAAACAATATAAGAATTTACCAGTACCCAGTAATAAGTAAGATTTACCAATACCCAGATCAATGAAAGATTAACCAATCCTCAGTACAAAGAAAGATATACCAATACCCATTACAATGTAAAATTTATGAATACCTAATACCATGTAAGATTTACCAGTACCAAGTATAAAGTAAGATTTACCAAAACCAAAACCAATGTAAGATTTACCAATACCAATACCCAGAACAATGTAAGATTTACCAATACCTGTTACAAAATAAGATTTTCAAATACCTGGTACAATGTAAGATTTACCAGTACCCAGTACAAAGTAAGATTTACCAATATGATGAACAGTGTAAAATTTACCAACCCCCAGTACAATGTAAGATTTTACAATCCCAAGTACAATGTAAGATTTACCAATACCCAGTACAATCTAAGATTTACCAATACCCATTACAAAGTATGATTCACCAGTACTCAGTACAATGTAAGATTTACCAATACTCAGTTCAATGTAAGATTTACCAATACCAAGAAAAAAAAAAAAAAGATTTACCAATCCTCAGTATAGTGTAAGATTTAACAAACCCAGAACAAAGTAAGTTTAATCAATACCCAGTACATTGTAAGTTTTACCAATACCAAGTACAATGTAAGATTTAACGAGACCCTGTTTAAAATAAGAATTACAAATACCCAGTGTAATGTTGGATTAACCAATACCCAGTTACAAGTACCCAGAACTAGGTAAGATTTACCAATCCAAAGTACAAAGTAAGATATACCAATTCCCACTGCAATGTAAGATTTATAAATACCTAATACAATTTAAGATTTACCAGTACCCAGTATAAGTAAGATTTATTGATACCCAGAACAATGTAAGATTTACCAATACCAATACCAAGAACAATGTAAGATTTACCAGTACCGAGTACGAAATAAGATTTACCAATACAAAGAACAATGTTAGATTAACTAATACCCAGTACATTGTTAGATTTACCAATACCCAGAACAAAGTAAGATTTACCAATACCCAGAACAAAGATTTACCAATCTCGTACTTTGCGAGTTTTATCAATACCCAGTACAATGTAAGATTTACCAATACCCAGTTTATTGTAAGATTTACCAATACCTAAAACAATGTAAGATTTACCAATACCCAGTAAGATGTAAGTTTTACCAATACCAAGTGTAATATAAAATTTGACACTACCAAGAACAATTTAAGGTTTAGAAATAACCAGCACATAGGAAGTATCACAAATATCCTGAACAATTTAATGCTTACCAATAAGCAATACAAAGTAATTTTTTACCAATAACAAGTGCATTGTAAGATTCATAAAAACCCAGACCATGTTAGGCTTACCAATAAGCAGTCCAAAGTAATTCTTTCCTATAACCAGTACAATACTAGGTTATCCATACCCAGTCCAATGTTAGGTTTACTGACACCTAGTACAAGGTAAGGTTTACCAATACCCAGACAATTGTAAGATTTCCTAATGCCAAGTACAATGTAAGGTTAACCATTTCCCAGAACAATGTAAGGTTTACCAATACCAAGAACAATGTAAGATTTCCTAATGCCAAGAACAATGTAAGATCTACAATTGCCAAGTACAATGCAAGGTTTACCAATGACAAGTACAATGAAAGTTTTACCAATACCAAGTACAGTGTAAAATTTACAAATATCCAGAACAATGTAAGGTTTACCAATGCAAAGTACAATGTAAGATTTACCAATACCAAGTACAATGTAAGATTTACCAATATCCAGAACAATGTAAGGTTTACCAATATCCAGAACAATGTAAGGGGTACCAATACCAATAAACAATGTTAGATTTCCTAATGCCAAGGACAATGTAAGAATTACCAATGCCAAGTAAAATGTAAGATTTACCAATGCCAAGTAATATGTAAGATTTACCAATATCCAGAACCATGTTAGATTTACCAATACCAAGAACATAGTAAGTTTAACCAATACTTAGTTCAATGTAAGGTTAACCAATCCCCTATACCATGTAAGATTAACCAATTCCCAGTACAAAGTAAGAATTACCAATACCCAGAACAATGTATGGTTAACTAATACCCAATACCATATAAGTTTAACCAATACCCAGTACCATATACGATTTACCAATACCCAGAACAAAGTAAGATTTACCATTAACCAGTACAGTGTAAGGTTTACCAATACCCAGTACCATGTAAGATTTACCAATACCTAGAAGCATGTAAGATTTTCTGGTACCCAGTGCAACGTAAGGTTTACCAATACCTAGAACAAAGTAAGATTTACCATTAACCAGTACAGTGTAAGGTTAACCATTACCCAGTACCATGTAAGATTTACCAATACCAAAAACAAGGTAAGAATTGCCAATACCAAGAACAATATTAGGTTTACCAATACCTAGAAGCATGTAAGATTTTCTGGTACCCAGTGCAACGTAAGGTTTACCAATACAAAGTACAACGTGAAAAATTCCAATACTCAGTATATGTAAGGTTAACAAAAACCCAGTACCATGTTATAATTACCAATGCCAATACAATGAAAGGTTAACCAATACCCAGTACAAAGTAAGATTTACCAATACCAAGTACAATGAAAGGTTAGCCAATACCCAGTACCATGTAAGATTTACCAATACCAAAAACAAGGTAAGATTTGCCAATACAAAGAACATTATAAGGTTTACCAATACCCAGAACCATGTAAGATTTTCTGCTACCCTTTGCAACGTAAGGTTTACCAATACCCAGTACTTATGTGAGTTTTACCAATACCCAGTTCAATGAAAGGTTAACCAATACCCAGTACAAAGTAAGATTTACCAATGCCCAGTACAATGAAAGGTTAGCCAATACCCAGTACAAAGTAAGATTTTGCCAAAACCAAGAACAATATAAGGTTTACCAATACCCAGAACCATGTAAGATTTTCCGGTACCCAGTGCAACTTAAGGTTTACCAATACCCAATACCATGTCAGCTTTACCAATACCCAGTACAATGTAAGGTTAACCAATACCCAATAGCATGTTATATTTAGCAATGACCAGTACAATGTAAGGTTTACCAATACCCAATACAAAGTAAGATTTTCCAATATCCTGTACAATGTTAGATTTTCTGATACCCAGCACCATGTAAGATTTACCAATTCCAGTACAATGAAAGATTTAGGAATACCATGTACAATGAAAGCCATGAACCCTAGTACAAAATTATGGTTCTATATTCCAAATATACTACAATACATGTAATAATCAATTCCAAAGGCAATGATAAACTTATCAATCCATATTCCAATATATGAGCTATAAACCCTAAGTTAACTTTAGTTGTTATCAAAATCAAGTATGATTGAAGAGTTATCATTTCCTTGTAAATGCTGTGATAGCTATCAGTCCATAGTACATAATTGTAAAAAAGTTAAAAAATCTTAAGTAAAATAGGACATACGTCAATCTTCAGCAGCTGTGAGAGTAAAATGCAAGAGTCATTGATCCCCAGTACATATTTCCTTCTTCCAATGTAAGAGCTATCAAGCACAAGTGCAATGCAGGAGTTATCTATCCCCATTATGATATAAGATAATTGTGCCATCTATAATAGGTTAATCCATTCCCACAAAATCCCATTTTTTAACACACCTCATAAATCAGCTAGAGAAAGCATTGTGAAAATGAAGAAATTGCTTCGATTCCCATATTGTTTTCAACTCAGAAAAAGATTTCTAAGGTTTCATCAGCTTGACCTTGTCATCTAAAAATTCATTCAATTCAGACTAGTCTAAAATTTTGTTGTCTGGTAATGGGTTAAACTATTTAGTTATTTTTTTTGAACTTGTAGTCACATAATATTTTCAACACTATTTGCTTCTCATTTTTACTACAGTAACTGTTTAGGAGAAAACAGGAGGTGTTGCTGTAGCCCAGCATTTTTCTCATTACCAGACGGCAAAATTTTAGACTGGTCCAATTTGAAAGGAGTTGCAGACAACAATTTCAAGTTTACGAAATTTTAGATTTTTTCAACTTTCTGGATCAAAAACTTTGTGTGAAAATGAAGTGATTGCTTGTACAACGAATTTCTTCATTTTACGCAATGTTTTGCATTTTTTTTCCTGAGGGGCGTTCAAAAGCGTCACTGTTTGGGAATGGGTTTTACCATTATGTTATTGTTTCTACAACTACTGAACAAGATGACAAAATTTTAGACTAGTTCAAATTGACCAATGGCTGGCCTTGCCCACTTACTCCCTCACTCCTGTCCACCTACTCTTGCAAGAAGTTTGATATTAAACACAGTTATTTTGCAAATTTTAAGACCAGTAGCATGTGGCAAAGCAGTAGAATTGTTGGATGGGGACGTAAATGTCATATCTACAGCATGAATAAGCTGTAGCTACAACGTTTGAGTTTCCAAACCAACAAATGCTTCACATAAATGGTGGCCAATGTCTGATTTCAAAGTTCGCTTCAAGTTTAAATGAATGATTTCATTGGTCGACTGATCATTTGATTGACAGCTGCGATTTTTGAATTTGAAAGAAGTGACTTACATCAATTTTAAGGTGAAATTTTAAAGTCTTTGTTTTACTGGGTAGTAAACTTTGTGATAAATGAAGAAATTGCTTGTTATAAGTAAAACCTTCATTTTCCACTATACATTTCTAACATTTTCTTGAGGGGTGTAAAAAATGAGATTGTGTAGGCATGGATTAACCTTTTCCTGTTTTATGAAATTTTAGACTGGTCCAATTTGAAAGGGGTTGCAGACAACAATGAAAAATGCATGCAATTTGAAATCTGACCATCCTATGTGGTAGAAAATATTGTGGGAAAAGGAGAAATTGCTTGTTACAAGCAATTTCTCCTTTTTCCACAATGTTTTCTCAAGTATGAAATCACAGCAACGTAAAATCCCGGGTTTGTCCAGGAAAGGGTTAAACAAAATTAAAAAAAATATTCGACAGAAAAAAGGGTGAATTAGCCAAAGAAAATTTGACTCATAATGCAATGTATTGTATCACAGGTAATGTGCGTAATGTATGAGATTTAACGATGATATCATATATGACATGCAATTGCGGGAGAAATGTACATATTGATTTGTTACTTTGCTAGATTAATTTGATCTCAATCTAATGCAAGTCAATTAACTGGTGCTACTTTAACACTTCACTCTGGTATTCTAGACTAGTCCAAATCTAAAAAAATTGAAGGTAAATGTTTTACTCATTCCCACACATTGATGCTTTTTGACATCAATTGGGAAAACATTGTGAAAAATGAAGGAATTGCTTGCAACAAGCAATTTGCTCGTTTCCAACAATGTTTTCTACCCAGGAAGTTGAAAAATCTAAAGTTTCATAAACTTTAAATTGTTTTCTGCAACTCCCTTCATTTTTTTAAAATTGGACCAGTCTAAAATTTTGTTGTATGGTATTGGGTTAATAGGAAAGTATTTTATAGGGTAGTATACAGTTAACCCATTACCAGACGGCTTAATTTTAGACTTGCCCAAATTGAAAGAAGTTGCAGACGACTTTAAAGTTTATGAAACTTTGGATTTTTTCAACTTTCAGAGTAGAAAACAACAATGTTTTCTGAAGCTGTTTTCTTTGGGGGCATCTTAAAGCGTCACTGAGTGGGAATTGGTTAAAAATGAGAGAGACTGCTAATGTAAACTCTCTTTTGAAACAATGATTAACTCTTGTCATGCTGATCCCGGGAGTTTCCTATTTTAGCTTGAGGTAAAGACAAAGATCAGCTTGTGCAGTCTAGCCTTATTCTACACAACCTGTTTGTCCTTTTCAAGCCAGAGTTTAATAATTTCTCAGAAATATCGATCCACAAGTAGTACTTCCAGTGCTTTCAGCCCTTTTATTCAGCATAACCAGTGTTAATAAGTTGTGTTTCATGAAACTTATTAGATTTCAGTTTCTGTCTATTTGTCTGTCTATCTGTCCTTTATGTCTTGTCCAGAAGTTTAGTTGGAGGAATAACGAATATTGTATCATTCATTACTAAAGCTATTTGCTATGAAGTTCAGCACACATGCTCATAGACTAGCAAGATTTGCTGCAAAGTTGGTCAACTCCAATTTTTACACTTTTACACTTTTAATTTCTGTCTACTCAATGTATGATCTCCTTATTACAGAGTTAACTCAATCCAACACAATGATGGTTTTTGGTGTCCTCAAGGAAAAAGAGGTTTAGTTAAACATTGTGGGAAATGAAAAAATTGATTGTGTCAAGCAATTCTTTCATTCTCCCACTGTTTTATACCCCTAAAGTTAAAGAATTTTGATAATTTTGATTCCATGAAAATAAAATTGTTGTCTGCAAACTCTTTGAAGTTGGACTAGTCTAAAATTTAGTCTTCTGGTATTAATGGGCTAAGAAAGGGATTAAGATTCTTGCAACTCCCAGACAATAAATTTTTAGACCGATCCACACGAAAAGAAGTTGCAGACGACAATTTCAAGTTGGTGAAATTAAAGAATTCCTTATCCTTTTTTTTGACAAATTGTTGACAATGAAGAAGTTTCTTGTTACAAGTAATCTCTTCATTATCCACAGTTTTTTCCAAAGTTTTTTTTTATCGGGGCGTAAAGACAGTGTGATTGTGTCGGAATGGGTTTACCTTTTACCATAGTCTGTATTTTCAAACCTGTCCTAATTACAAGTCCATTAAATTTGTGATCCATGATTGGATGAGACATTTGTTGTCTGGGCCAGAGCTGTTGTTACGAAGTCAGATATGACCATGATTACAAATTTTAGACTGGTTCAACTTGAAAGAGCTTACAGTTGAAAAATGAAAGCGTTTGCAATTAGAAAAGTACAACTCCACATTGAGTAGAAAACAAAGTGAGATTAAGAGAAACTGTTTGTGACAAGCTTTTTCTTCTTTTCCATAATGTTTTCCCCAAAAATTATATTTTTCATGTCATAAAAAGTCTGTTAATAGTTTGGTAAAGGTTCTAGGACATGAAATTCGCAAACTTTTTGTGCATTAAAAGTTTCTTATGGTAAGGTTAAATAAGCTTTGTGAACAGTTTGCTTGAATTTTGTTCTATTCAAGGTTCAAAGCTTTTTTCGAGGTTGGCTTTGTCGACGGCGCTGGAAACAGATTGTCGAGCTGTACATAAGGTCACCACATGCTGAAAGTATGAGAAAACGTAACAGTATTGTGTTCAGGTAGGTCAACTTAAAAACTTATTAAAACTTTCTCAATCTTAAAAGTGTATTACAGAGCAGAATTTGTCATGCTGAACCCAGAATATTCTGGTTTAAGCAGGAGGTATAGACAAAGATCAGACTGCACAGTGCAGTCTGATCTTAGTCTACACCTCCTGTCTGCCATTTAAAACCAGAGTTAGAGAGTTAGTATGAGAAAACGTAACAGTATTGTGTTCAGGTAGGTCAACTTAAAAACTTATTAAAACTTTCTCAATCTTAAAAGTGTATTATAGAGCAGAATTTGTCATGCTGAACCCTGGTTTAAGCAGGAGGTATAGACAAAGATCAGACTGCACAGTGCAGTCTGATCTTAGTCTACACCTCCTGTCTGCCATTTAAAACCAGAGTTGCTTATCAAATAAATTTTCAAAAGAAGTATTGACAACTGACTGACAAGTACGACCAGTGCTTTCGTGCCTTTGATTTTTATACAATTCTGAGAAAGGAATTTAATCAGCATGACAAGGTTTAAGTGTCAGTGGTGTGAAAATAGTTTTTCTCCACTTGCCCCTGGACAAGAGAGACAGAACAATGAAGGCACAATTTTCTACTTGTCCAGAATTGAAATGAATCTGTGCACAAAGCAAAAAAGCAAGGAGATTAATACTAAGAAAACATTGTTCCTGGAACCCAGCAATTTCTCCCATCAACCACAATATTTTCTACCCTTCAATATAGCATTATGATGATTTTTAGCTGGGCTGTTTTCGGAGAAAACCCAAGGTATTGTGATCACCTTTGCATTGGTGTTGGTGTGACAAACTTAAACCTTGCTCAATCTCTGTTGTTATTGAAGATATCCTCATGAAACTTGTGTATTGACCATCACAAGAGCTATCTAGACTATCAAGGGGGATAACTCTAAAAGCATTTATGTAATAGTTGTGCGCCTTTATTGACTTAGAATTTTTGCATTATCCAGCACCTGCAGCCGAGCATTGGCACCCGTGGGCGGTGCTCTTGTTAAATATATATAAATGCGATGTTTAGGATCTATTTTGTACAATTCGAAGACTCCCTGGTATTTACCTTCCCCTGCCTTGAAAAAGTACTTGTTCTCATGTTGGGAAGCCAATATCAGACAGGTCGGACAGGTCGAACATGGCAATTTTGCACCCCTGACTATTTTTTGCCCCAGGCCTGCAGGAATCTCTATTATTCAAATGGTCTCTCATTATATGTTCATTCTTGAGCAATTTATAAGTACAGAAAAATTAAGCAATTTCTTCATTATCCACAATGTTTTCTATCCAAAAAGATGAAAAAAAAACCTCCACCAACTTGAAATTGTTATCTGAAGCTCCTTTCAATTTTGACCAGTCTAAAATTTTGTCATGTTGGAATGGGTTAAGGGACCACTTGTGGGACAACCAAAACGTTGACACTCAAGAGAATGCGTTACTTAACCCATTTCCACACAAGGAAATTTTAGATTAGTCCAAATTCAAAGAAGATGCAGACGACAATTTTAAGTTGGTGGAATCTTTAAAGTCTTAGTCTTTTTGGTAGAAAACATTGTCGATAATGAAGAAATTGCTTGTGACAAGCAATTTCTTCATTTTCCTCATTGTTTTCCAGAGCTTTTTATTCTTAGGTGCGTCAAAAAGAGTCTCTGTGTGGGAATGGGTTAAAACACCTTTTTTTTGTGAAATATATGAAGAAACTCGATAAAATCTAAAAATTTCATAAACTTTAAATTGCTGTCCAGTCTGAAATGTAAAAGCATCAGGTTTGATTCTTTTCCTTCTTTTATTACAGTATGGTTGAATGCGAGGAGGAATATAATCAACAATTGTCGACGTTAGTCACTTGTTTCCTGCGCCCGCTGCGTATGGCAGCAAGTTCCAAGAAACCACCCATCACACATGAGGATGTTAACTCTATTTTCCTAAACAGGTAAAACATCAAAATCTTTTCCAAGATCCTCTAATATGTACCCATAAACGATTGAAGACAATTGTTTGTTTCAGTGTAAATTGAGGCAGCCCTCATAGTGCAGTTGGTAGTGCATCAGATGCAAAATCTTCAATCATGGGGTGTCATGAGTTTGATCCCCGGTGGTGGTACATATCCTTTCCGACATACTCTCTCACCACTCTCACCAATGGCTGGAAAATCGTAAACCTAAGTAGGATAGCAGCTGGAGGCTAGGAAAGGATGTTATGGTGGTACTAGTGCAAGATATACCAGAAATCCATTGTAAGATGCTCCAGCCGCCACGATATGACTTAAAAATTGTTAAAAGCGGCATTAAATCCTCAAAAAATTGGGTCAAAATATGATTTAATATGTGAATTACATGGCAACCTAATGATTCCATAAGTGTCTTTGATCCCGCTAAGATGACTATCAACTGCAAGAACTGAGTGAAAGAAGGGCTTATTCTACTTTAACCCTTTCCTGTTTTTCAAAATTTTAGACTAGTCCAATTAGAAAGAAGTTGCAGGTGGCAATTAAATGCATTTTAAAATGTAACCAACCTATACATGTTAGAAAATGTTGTGGGAAAAGAAGAAATTACTTGTGACAAGCAATTTCTTCTTTTTCCACAATGTTTTCTAAAGTATTAAATCACAGAGGCGTAAAAAGAAGGGATTATACAGGAAAGGGTTAATCATAGGTTTTATTATTTTGTTAATCTCACTGGTATATAATGAAATTAGCCCATTCCCACACAATCCTGCTTTTTGACAGCTCTCAAGAAAAAGGTTTGGGAAAACACTGTGAAAAATGGCATAATTGCTTGTTACAGGAAATTTTGTCATATGCACAATGGTTTCTACCTGAAAAACAAGATTTTTAAAATTCCATCAGCTATGACTTGTTGTCTGCATCTTCTTTCAATTTAGACAGTCTAAAAAAAGTTTCATCTGGTAATTGGTTAATCAGCATTTTATAAGAATTCTGACCAATGTTACAAAAAATAAAAACGTTGGTTGGTGGCTTAATTGATTAAATTGGGTTTAATGCTGCTTTTCAGAGTATTTCAGTCATATCGCAGAAGCTGGAGCACCTAACAATGGATTCCTTGTATTTCTCACACCAGTACTACAACTACAACCTTTCCTAGCCTCATGCAGCAAATCCCACTTAGGTTTACGATTTTTCAACCAATTGGTGAGAGACAAATGTTGGAAAGAATATGTGCAGCCGATGGGGATTGAACCCATGACATCCCATGATTGAAGATTAGGAGTCCGACTGTGCTATGACGACGTCGTTGGTTAGTGGCATTAACGGTGCAATACTAGCTTGAATAAACTGTAGTTACGCTGTTAAAGTTGCCAAACCAACAAAAACGCTTGAAATAAATGTCAGCTAATTTCGGAGCTCAAAGCCCCTTTTCAGTCTGAGCGAATGATTTGATTGGTCTTGTTGTTTCTTGATTGACAGCAGTTACCTGTCAGTTATTCAAGCCATTTTATACTTTATCTTATCAGTGTTGGAACTGAAATTCACTGATTTTTTTTTTAATTAGTGCTAAAACCACCCATCTGTAAGTAGATCTATTGCATTGTATAAGAGTTTTAACCCATTACTAGCAATTTCATCATTATCCACAATGTTTTCTACCCCAATAGACAAGGATTTCAAGATTTCATCAACTTTAAAATTTTGTCTTCAATTTTTATATGACTGTCAAAGACGGGACGTATTATGGGATCACCCATGGTGTCCGGGCGTCCGGTTGTCTGGGCGTCCGGTCGTCCAGGTGTCCGGCGGTGTCCACTTCTTTGTCCGGAGCATAATTCTGTCACCTTAAGTCCGATTGACTTTTAACTTGGCAGTTATATTCTTCTCATCAATACGGAGTGCAGTGCTCAATAACCATAACTCTACCTGGCCTATTTTTTGAGTTATTGCCCTTTGTTGTTTTTCATACTTGAATCTTGTCCGGAGTATATCTCTAAAAGTATTAAAGCTAGGATCATGAAACTTCATGGGTGTATAGATCTCACCAAGTGGGAGTGCAGTGTACAAGAACCATAACTCTACCTAGCGTATATTTTGAGTTATTGTCCTTTGTTGTTTTTAATACTTTGTTTGACAAAAAATATTCATTCAAAATAACCTCCGTTCTATTCAAACCCCCAGTTAATATTAAGCAGTGTGACGGGCGTATCTTGTGACAATTTGGCACATTGTTTTGAATTTGGACTTGTGTAAAATTTCATTGTCTTGGAATTGGTTGAGTTAATGTAGCAATGTTGATCCTAAAACAACCAGGTGTTTGCTGAACGTATTAGATAATAAAATGGAGGTAGATTTGTATCAATACATTTTATATTTTAGCAATCAACCCATTCCCACACAATAACACTTTTGAGGCCCCCCCTAAGAAAAAGCTTTGGAAAACATTGTTTTGGATATAAAGAAATTGCTTGTTACAATGTTTTCTACCTTAAAGGACACTAAAATGGGAGATCAACTAAATACTGTCATCTGCTGCATCTTTGAATTTGGACCAGTCTGAAATGTTCACTGTGGTTATGGTATTAATAACTCAGATAATTTTCTATTTTCAGCGAAACCTTATTGTTTCTACACCAGATTTTTCTAAAAGGTTTATGTGCAAGGTTAGAAAACTGGCCAACATTAGTTCTAGGTAAGGTAATAGGTGACGATTCTTGAACGATCTGATACATGCACACTTGGATGTGGAATCCTATTTCCCGACTTGTCAGACGTGGGCTTTTCTACTTGCGGCAAGCACATTTTTCAAGGCCACTAATACGTGGGGATAAATAAAAAGCAGGGCAAATCTTGGAATGGCTCAACTAGATCTTAGAGATAACTTATTATATATTGGAAAAGTTATTATAATTTTTATATTGAAGAGTATAAAACAGCATTTTCTTAATTAACCCTTTCAAGTACAAACCCAGGATTTTACGCCGCTCTGATTTTATACTTTAAAATATTTTGTGGAAAAAGAAGAAATTGCTTGAAACAAGCAATTTCTCCTTTCCCGACAATATTTTCTACCACATAGGATGGTTTCATTTCCAAATGATCCAATTTTCATTGTCGTCTGCAACCTCTTTTGGAAAAGTCTAAAAATTAAAAAAAAAGCAGGAAAGGATTAACGACAATGTTTTCTCAAAATGCATCTCTTCACTTTTTAATGCACAAGTTTGTTTTAATGCTGGACTGCTAGATGATCATGCTTACTTATCTGGAATAAGAGGAGAAAAACTGTAATTCCTCACCACTGTGCACCTGTAAAAGAAATTGAATCTGGGTCAGGGGATAATCAGGTCTGGCATTCAGAAAAATTCTATAATTTCATAAATTTTAAAATGTCGTCTGCAACTCCTTTCAATTTGGACCAGTCTAAAATTTTGTCGAAATTGGTTAAAGAAGAAATTGCATGTAATAAGCTTTTTTTGCTTTTTTTGATGTTTTCTGTAGCTATTTTAATTAAAATCTTTAAACTTGTGGCATTGTCTGGTAATCTAAAAAAAACAACTTACCCAGTATTGGTAAATGGGAGGTAATCTACTAAATACTTTGTATAAATCAGGTTATCACTTGTTACTTCCCTTGAATACTTCCATTACTTTTCTTCTGCCCTTGCATCTAATATTCAGGGGAATTTTGTTTTAACCCATTCCTACACAGTGACGCTTTTTGATGCCCCTTAGGAAAAAGTTTTGGAAAACATTGTGTAAAATGAAAAAATTGTAACAAAGAATTTCTTCATTTTACACAATGTTTCTTTCTAAATCCCTTTAAATTGTCTCCCGTAACACCTTTAAATTCGGACCAGTCTAGAAGTTTCTCATAAGGGTATGAGTTAAACAATTAGCACATACTGACACTTTCTTTGAGGAAATATAACCATTGGAAACTCTGTGGGTAAAGGAGAAATTGCTTGTGACAAGAAATTTCTCCTTTTCTCACAATGTTTTCTACCCTATTTTGGTTCTTATTTTCCATTTTTAGCGCAATCTGTAATGTTGCCTGCAACCACTTTAAATTGGGACCAGTCTAAATTTTTGTTGTCTGGTAATAGGTAAATATTTGCAAGTCTATTTCTCCCAGCATTCTATTTGTGTCTATCTATTTTGGTACGAAATTTTAACCTATTATGGTTTATCCATCTGTCTATTTTTCTCTGAAAAACTTAACCAAAAAACTGGTCATTTTTCATTTCTTCTGTAGTTTATAGTTGGTATGTAGGTACATTTGTCTTTCCGATGAGACATTAAACCGAGGCCCTGTGTGATGGTGCTATCCACCGAGCACGTCAAAGAACCAGGCGGAGCTCTAAGCAGTTTCGTCCTGTATCATTGCACTATCCCCGTTACAACTAACTGTCTTCTGGGGGCTTGACTCATATGGGCATGTGCTATGGTAGTGACAATAAATAAACGGGGAAAAAAATAAAAATGTAGGTACAAGTCAATGATAGCCTTGATGGGCAAGCAAAAATTTCTAACTACAGCTTTAGTAACATTTTGCTAAAACACTGACAATAGGTGTCTTTTCATATGATTCATATATCTAAGGTCAAGGTAGACTGCCTAGATGACCAAGTAGTATAGGTGATTGACTCGTGATTTGAATGTCAAGGGTTTGAGCCCTACTGTCACCAGTAAGACACATTATAGCCAGCCCCAGTCTGCCCAGTGGTAAACTTGGGTAGCAGTTGGTTTGAGCCTCAGCCTCTATTTCAGGGACATGAAAACATCTAGCATGTGAGTTTTTGTGAGTGATTCTGAAAGCTTAAAGCTTTCGCCGCTATTAAAGCAAAATTAATTTGTATAAGATAAGGTTAAGGTTTAAAGCTAAAGATTTTTCTCAAAAATTCTTATCAACTCTTCAACAAAACAACTGTACATTTTTTATAACTTTGAGCCTATTTAACCCATTACCACACAACAAAAATTTAGACCTGCCCAAATTGAAAGCAGTTCAGATGACAATATTTAGTTGATGTAATTTGATAAATCTTTGTCTTTTTGGGTAGAAAACATTGTGGATAATGAAGAAATTGCTTGTTACAAGCAATTTCTTCATTTTCCACAATGTTTTTCTAAACTATTTTCTGTAGCGCTTAAAAAGGTGTCTTTGTGTGGGTTAAGATACAATGCTAATAATGAATTGCCATGAAGATATAACTAATGGATATAATAGTCAAACTTATATTGAGCAACCACCAAGAGGCCTACCAAAAGTAGAGGCTTAAGGAAAACAATAACTTAACCCTTTCACATAGAAGCCCTCTTTTTAACCCATAACCAGACAGCAAAAAAAACTTGTCCGAATTGAAGGGGGCTGCAGACAAATATTTATGCTCCTGAAAAATTTTTCGTGGGGAGCATATAGTTGCCGGCCTGTGCGTCCATCCGTCCGTCCGTTCGTCCGTCCGAAGTCATATCTCAGCAACCCCTTGGCCTAAATGGACGAAACTTCATATATAATCTTCCTAGAAATTTCCAAGACCCGTTTTTTTATTTTTCTTATTTCAAGGCTGCGTCATGGAAAAAGGGGCCTTAATGTAAAAACTTGTTTTTTGCCAATTTCTACAAGAATAAATTGTTAGAATTTCATGAAATTTCATATTTGAATAGCAAATCAGATCCCCTTGACCTTAAACTAACGGGAATTTTCGTTTAAAAAATGTGTCATGGGAAAGGGGCCTTAATGTTATTACCTTTACATTAACTGTCTTTTTTCCCCGCAAAAACTAAAATTGGCAATAACTTTTGATTGGTTACAGATGAAGTCTTCATATTCCACATGTGCATTGCTTGTGACAAACCCTTTCTGTTGGTACCAAGTTCAAGGTCATCATTCAAGGTCAAGGTCATTTCTCAAGGTCAAAATTTGGGAAATTAAAACTTTAAAATTGGCCATAATTTTGCAATGGTAAGTGATATAGCCATCATATTTAAGCATTTTTCATATGTTTATTACTTGTGACAAGACCTTTCAGCAGAAACTTAGATAAAGTTCTTGGTCAAGGTCAAGGTCAAATTCTAACTGATAAGTGATTGCAATTTTTATATTTTGTATATTTCCTACTCTATCAGTCTATTGTTTCTGCAAGACTACTAAAGTTAGTCTTCATTTTTTGTATGGAGACATTTTTCATTGATAACTTTGGTGGTCAAGGTAAAATATTTAACCCTTTTCCATATAATGATATTGAATTTTACTAGACTCAGGCCTGTGAAGCCAAACAGATTCCTACAATTTTTGTCAAACTTCCAAATTCTTGTGAACTGAACTCTCAAACTATAGTTGCATTCAATAAGAAGTTTTTTGTCCAATAATGGCATATAGTTTTGTGACAAAAGCCTTATTTGGGGAGCATAATCTGTCTCTGACGGCTCTTGTTAAAGTTGATGAAAATTTAGACTTTTCCATCTTTCTGGGTAGGAAACATTATAGAAAATGAAGAAAATGCTTGTGACAAGCAATTTCTTCATTTTACACAATGTTTTTCCCAATTGTTTTTCTTCAAGCATCACCTTGTGAGAATGGGTTAATTCCACTTAGGATAAATTCTTTTGAAAAGCATTTTTGAAAATGAATAAATTGCTTGTTACAAGCAATTTTTATTCGCCGTCGGAGGCAGTTGTATACAGGCGTCATCTTCTCTGTCTGTCGTTCATCCCCCTGTCCGTACTTCCATCAGTCTGTACTCCCACTTTTCTTGTGAGTGCAAATCCTCCGAAGTTTCTGCTTGGATCTATTTGAAACATGGTCAATGTTATCACCTTAGATGTGCATGAAGTAAGGATTTTATGGTTCTTTGATTTTTGCCTCAGTCTCTGGGGCTTATTGAAATTGCAGCCTTGTGTTTGGCTGGATCTAAATGAAACTTGGTGGATATTATAACCTAAATTGGTAGATGTGCATGAAGTAAGGATTTTATGGTTCATTAATTTTTCACTGAATTATGCCCCCTTAAAACTTAGTTTTTAGGGCTTATTGAAATTGCAGCCTTGTGAACTCAACTTCTCCTAAGTTTCTGCTTGGATCTTTTTGAAACTTGGTGGATATTATAACCTAAATTGGTAGATGTGCATGAAGTAAGGATTTTATGGTTCATTGATTTTTGCCTCAGTTATGCCCCCTTAAAACTTAGCCTCTGAGGCTTATTGAAATTGCATTCTTGTGAATGCAACTCCTCTTAAGTTGCAGACTGGATCTAAATGAAATTTGGTGGATGTTATAACCTAAATTGGTAGATGTGCATGAAGTTAAGATTTTATGGTTCATTAATTTTTCCCTGAATTATGCCCCCTTAAAACTTAGTATCTGGGGCTTATTACAATTCCAGCCTTGTGAAAGCAACTCCTCTCAACTTTTTGTCTTGATTTAAATAAAACTTGGTCAATGTCATCACCATAATTTGTAGATGTAAATGGATCAAGGATTTTATGGTTGATCAATTTCCCTGAATTATGCCCCCTTAAAACTTAGCATCTGGGGCTTATTGAAATTGCAGCCTTGTGAATGAAACTCCTCCTAACTTTTTGTCTTGTTTTAAATGAAACTTGCAAATGTTTTGAATTTGGTTCTGTCAAAGTAAGTAGTGTCTTCAATTATTTTCGTAAAACAGCAGCAAAGTGGCGGCATATATTGTGACTATGGCACTCTTGTTTCATTATCCATAATGTTTTCTACCCAATGAAATCATGTTTTCAAAATTTCATCGGTTAAAAATTGTTTTCATGCAACTTCCTTGAAATTTGACCTGTCTAGAAATTATGTTGTTTGGTGATGGGCTACACATTTTGTAGTTTATTTGAATGATTTATTTGGTTGCAAATTCATATAAATTATTGCATATTTTTTATTTTATCCTTTATTGTTAGAACTCATCAGAGTTGTCTCATAACCGACACAGGCTAGATTCTCAAACCATAATTGTACTTTTTTGTCACATGTTACCGACCATGATTTAAAATCTAGGTAGAACTTCCTGTCTGAGTTAGTGGGTGTGGCCAGCAATCTGTCAATGGTTTCATAAATATATAGGGAATATTACAACAGTGTGTCTTTCTATTTGTTGTTATCATGGTCGAGAATCGTGTGTAGGTATTTTTTATTGGATGAGACTGAAGGTCGAATCCAATAAAAAAATACCT
The DNA here is from genome assembly GCA_946902895.1 of Fragum fragum. Classification (NCBI taxonomy): domain Eukaryota; kingdom Metazoa; phylum Mollusca; class Bivalvia; order Cardiida; family Cardiidae; genus Fragum; species Fragum fragum. The sequence continues at coordinate 46,669,956 of OX336370.1, forward strand.
ACATACGATTTGACAGCGCCAATGCAACAAGCGGTACATGTATAATTTTGTTTTGGCAAATAAACATGGAATATTACAACAGTATCTTTTTCTGTTTGTTGTTATCGTGTTCAAGAATCTTATGTAGGTAGTTTTTATTGGATGAGACCGAAGGTCGAATCAAATAAAAAATACCTATACACAATTTGAGAATGCAATAACAACAAATAGAAAAACACTGTTGTAATATTCCTTTTGTTATATTCATTTTAGGTCATGACATTAAGAAAATTCTCTTAAATGATTCAGAAATATCCAACTTTCCGAACAAATCCGAACGTCAATACACAAAAAAGATGTCTGTGTTTAACGGTACTCGACGAATACATTTTTTTGATACACCCGAATACATTTTTTTTTCCAGTTTTATTAGATGGCCAGATTCATATCTTGTATAGGTATATAATAGATCTTGTTTTCATCAATTTGTTTTTCAGGAGATTTATTTGACATGCTGCTGCCAATGTTAAGTATTTATCAGGAGTACGTACGAAATCATCATTATAGTCTACAAGTTTTAGCTGAATATAAACAACGATCCGAGTTCAATAACTTATTGAAACGGTACGAGGAGAAACCAGCGTGTGAAACAAGGACGTTGGAAATATTTCTGACTTACCCTATGCATCAGGTTAGCTGTATTTGATTAATGATCATACCTGAATTATTTTACTTTATGATGTTGGAAATTTTCAATCATTTGATGTTACTTTATGAAATTGGAAAATGTTTTGATAAACTCATAGTGGTCTGATTATTGCTACATCTTTCAAGAGAAAAACTTTGGAGAATATTGAGAAATGAAGAAATGAAGAAATTTCATGCTACACCAAAGCTTGTCAACAGAATAGAGCTAGGATCTCTAAATTTTGGTGCAGACACATTGCAGACACCCATATCGTGGTATTCATGATTCCTAATAATTTTCAGATTAATCTATTGAAGATCAAGGTCACAAGATGACCTTGAACTTGACCTTTAGTACAACAAAGCTTGTACAGATGATAACTTGACACAGTATAGAAAAATTTGGAACAGACAATTTTATCTAGGTGTAGATAATCCCTATTGATTTCAAATCAATCGAATTAAGGTCGAAATCATAGGAAGACCTTAAACTCTGTTCTATAGGTAAAATTTACACAGTACCTATCTATAATATTGACTTGAAACTTGGCATGGAGGATCAACTAGATGTCATACATGATGCATACCGAATTAAGGTCCTCAAGTTATTTATTTCCTATGTACATCCTTACTTTATTATCAGACATTTCCTGGTATAGTGGTGTATTTTTGTGATATATTTCCCATCAATTGAAGATTCAACATTGTGTCCTATAACGTTGTTACGGAATTTGTCCCATTTAGGGAGAAGTTCATTTTTGTTGTATTTACATGGTAGTGTAAAATGCCAAAGTTTTTTTTATCAACCAAAAGAAACAATAACCAATAAATTGGGTCTTTTAATGTGCTCATCCCTTTGGTGTTAACGCATTCTCACACAATGACGCCTCCCCAGGAAAAAAGCTTTGGAAAACATTGTGGAAAATGAAGAAATTGCTTGTTGAAAGCAATTTCTTCATTATCCACAATGTTTTCTACCCCAAAATACAAAGATTTTTAAAGAATCATCAACTTGAAATTGTCTGTCGTCTGTAACTCCTTTCAATTTGGACCAGTCTAAAATTTTGCCGTCTAGTAATGTGTTAATACAAATCTCAAAAAGGGTTATATTCATCATAACAATGGCTAAAAATACTTTTTTTTATCTTTCAGATACCAAGGTATATTATAACTCTACATGAACTCTTGGCTCATACCCCGCATGACCATGTTGAACGACAAAGTTTGGAATATGCTAAAAGTAAACTAGAGGAGCTGTCAAAGGTAGGCTAAAAGTTTGCTTTTACCCCCTTGCCATATAATGGCAATGTGCATATAGCGGTTCCTCTGTCAGTGCGTGTGCGCATGGATGTGTGTGTGAGTCCATTTCTTCAATGCCGTCATAGGCCAACAGACTCCAAACCTTTGATCATGGGAAATCTTAGGTTTGATCCCCGGCGGAGGCACATATTCTTTCTGATATTTGTCTCTCACCAATGAGTGGATAATCGTAAACCTAAGTGGCATAGCAGCTGGAGGCTAGGAAAGGATGTAGTGGTAGTACTGGTGTGAGAAATACAAGAAATCTATTGTTAGGTGCTCCAGCTGCCACAATATGACTGAAATACTGTTAAGAGTGCTAGGGTTATTCATAAAGTTGGATACTCCCAAGTTCAAGGTTAGAACTAATCCATTCTCACACAATGATGCTTTTGGATGCCTACAAGAATAAAAGCTCAGGAAAACATTGTGGCAAATGAAGAAATTGCTTGTTTGGGTCATGATGTAGGTTTAAGGTCAAGGTCACAATTGAACTTTGATAAAAAAAAAAACACTTCCATGCTCTAACTCATAAGCCATGTGATATGGGATCATGAAACTTTATACAAATGCTATTAAAGATCCAAAGATGTGCCCTATTGTTTAGGTAAAGTAGGTCAAAGGTCAATTGTGCTACTTGAGAAACAAAGTACAGGTGTTGGCTTTGCAAGAATTTAACCCATTCCCACACAATAAGGCTTTCAAATGTCCCTCAATGTGAAAAGTTTGGAATACATTGTGGGAAATGAAGAAATTGCTTGTAACAAGCAATTTCTTCATTTTACACAATGTTTTCTATGCAGAAACTTTACAAAACTAAAATTTCATAAACTTTAAATTGTGGCCTAAAAGCCCTTTCTTTGGACGAGTCTAACATTTGCCATCAGGTAATGGGTTAAAGGACATTTTTTTTATTATTTCAAAACTTTTTTTTGATTCAAACTCTTAGGCACTTTCAGTTATTCAAGAATTGTAAAATAAAAATATTTGTCGAAAGTTTTATGCGAGCCAATTACAATTGGAGCACTTAACTACCAAGATATTTTTTAATATTTAGTTTCGTCTATCAAAAATGGGCATTCTGATCGGTAGAAAATAATCCATACCTCCGTGAACAAAGTTTTGAGTATGCATCCATTTTGTATGCTTCCGCACAAAAATAGTTCCAAACAGAAAAAAGTATCAAATTTGTAAAGTTTTTTTTTCTCTGGATGCTATTAAATTATAAGGAATGAAAAGAATATTTTTTTTGTTTTCATGGAGGTATGAACTAATAAACCTTCTCACACTTATGTAAGAATCCCCTTCGCTAATTCATACAGTGTGATTAGCTTTTTGGTTCATACCTCCATGAAAACAAAAAATATTCTCTTCATCTCTTAAATAGTACAACTCAGTTACAACTTGGTGTATGGGAGCCAAACCAAGCAAGAGATTTTATCCCTTTCCCGTTTTTTCAAAATAGACCTGTTCAAATTCAAGGGTTTGCAGTTGAAAATTTAAACTTGATCTAATTTGAAAAGTAATCATATTTGTAGGTTAGAAAAAATTAAGGAAAAAGAAAAAATTGCTTGTTACAAGCAATTTCTACTTTTTCCACATAATGTTTAAAAATACTGGGACATAAAAACAGGGATTGAACTGTAAAGGATTATCTGATTATCAAACAAAACTGACTGGTCTAAGTATAAGGCTTGAAATACATTTTGAAGTGAATTAAAATTTGAAAGTAAGACAATTTGTAGAAAACATTGTGTGCCAGAAGCACTTTCTCCCTTACCCTCAATGTTAAGGGGAGAAAACATAGTGAGAAAAGGAGAAATTGCTTGTTCCTTTTTCCAAAAATGTTTTTCGGTGATTGTAATTCTTCTAGGCATAAAAAAGTATCATTGTGTGGTAATGGGTTAACCCATGTCATGCTGAATAAAAATGAGTTTCCTAAAATGTTTTTAAATCAAAGCACTAAAAGTATTGGGAGCCCAATAGAGGACTTGTATTTCTTTTGAAAATTAATTTTACAAACAAATACTGCATTAAAAGTTCTAGCAAATGGTGTAGACTAAGATCAGACTGCACTTATGTGCAGGCTGATCTTTGTCTATACCTCCTGAAAAAAATGGAATATTCCAGGATCAGCATGGCAAGGGTTTAAACCAGGAAATGTATTCAAAAGACTAGACTTGTTCTAGCTTCCCCCCAACACCAAATTGCAATAGAAAAATATTTTTGCAGTAGTCTATGTTGTAGGAAAAGAAGAAAAAAATATCAGAAAAAAATCAGCTTTCCAAATTCAAATTTTATTAACTCAATACCATATAACAAAATGCTAGACTTGTCCAAATTGAAAGGAGTTGCAGACGACAATAAAAACTGTATGATCATAGGAACTTTCTGGGTAGAAAACATTGTGGTCAATGAAGAAATTGCTTGTTGCAAGAAATTTCTTCATTTTACACAATCTTTCCCAATTGTTTTTCTTGAGGGGCATCAAAAAGTGTCATTGTGAGGGAAAAGGTTAAACAATTTCTTAAGCAATTTCTTCCTTCTCCACAATGTTTCCAAAACTTCTGTCTTGAGGGAAGTAAAAATGTAGGACTGTATTGGAAAGGGTTAAGACTGAATTTGCACACAATTCACATGACCTAGCAGGTGTTTTCAAAAAAACAAAAATATTAGGATTTGTATTCTATTTGTTATTTAAATGTCATTGCATGAATATCATTAACCTATTTCTGCATGACAAAACTTTCAGCTTAATCCAATATAATTTAATTGTTAGTTTCGTCTATCAAAAACGAGCGATCTGATTGGTCGAAAAATTTAATTCATACCTCCATGAACAAAATTGTGAGTACGCAGCCATTTTGAATGCTTCCGCACAAAATAGTTCACTACAAAAAGGTATCAAAATTTGTTAAGTTGTTGCATTTTTCGCTCGATGCTATCAAATTATAAGAAATGAAGATAATATTTTTTGTTTTCATGGAGGTATGAACCGAAAAACCTAATCACACAATGTATGAATCCGCTTTGCGTATTCATACAGTGTGATTAGGTTTTTCACTTCATACCTCTATGAAAACAAAAAATATTCTCTTCATCTCTTAATTGAAAGAGATTTATAATATGCTGTCCATATGTTCTGGGCCACGGCCATAGCGCATAGGACTCCTAGTCATGGGGTCCCGGGTTCGATCCCTAGCAGAAGTGAATAACCTTTCCTGACACTAATGGATGTATGATTGTAAACCTAAGTGGGATGAGCAGCTGGAGGCTTGGAAAGGATGTAGTGGAAGTACTGGTGAGAGTAATACCAGGAATCCATGGTTAGATGCTCCAGCCGCCACAAAATGACTGAAAATCTGTTAAAAATGGCATTAAACCTCATTCAATTACTCAATCTATATGGTCTGATTGGGATTACTTAGTGTGAATAGGTTTGAAATGCATTGACATTTTCTGCAACATCTTTACATTTATCACGCCTGAAATTGTGCAGGCTGATCTGCCTCAGAACTGTTTGTTTTCAGCAATTTTTTGTATGTATACTGAAGATGAACATAAGGAATACTATTTTAACTAATTTGCAGTAGCACTTTGCTTTAACCCATTCCAACACAATCTGGATTTTTGAAGCCTCCATGAAAAAAACTTTGGAAAATATTATTGAGAATGAAGGAACTGCTCCAAGCAATTTCTTCATTATCCTCAATTTTTTCCATTTTTTATACAGAAAGTTGAAAAATCTAAAATTTCATTAATTTAAAATTGTAGTCTACAACCTCTTTCAATTTGGACCAGACTAAAATTTTGCCATCTGGTAATGGGTTAAGCATCTTCTTCTCTGAAACTATAAAAGCAGAGGGCTTGGATATTTCGTATGTAGCATCATCTAGTTGACCCTTACCAATTTGTTCATATCATGTCCCTGGTGTTATGATTTGGGCTTTGTTTTGGCGCAAACCATTTTACATGGAAACAATGAAGAATCTTCTTCTCTGAAACCAGAGAGTCTTAAAGATCTTTTTCTCAAAGCAAAAAGTTCAGCATATTGATATTTGGTATGTAGGATCTCCCAGTGAGCACCCACAAAATTTCTTGATGTGATGCCCTTTGGAGAATATTTGGGCTCTGCCCAGTCCCTCCCTGTAAACATAGAATTAAGAGGGAAATTTTTTAAAAACCCTCTCCAGAAACAGACAGCTTAGAGCATCAATAATTTGTTGTGGCATTGCCGAGTATATTTCTTCCAATTTTGCTACTGGAATTATATGAGCCTGTGCGTGACATTTCCAACCATTTCGCATGTGCGTGACTCACACATATTGAGCACCCTGGACAGCCATTCGGGGCAATTAGAATATTTGCTGATTGTGTAGAAAAGCTTTGGGTCAGTATCTATCTACAGAGCACAGAGTGAAGATTATCATCAGACTGTGCGGATGCACAGGCTGATCTGAGTCTTTACTTGGCGCACATGTGTAATGGTTGGAAATGTCACGCATGAGCTCATATTAGGGCTCTACCATAGCACACCCAAACTTATAGAAACAAAGATGTAAAGCTGATTCAAAATCTTCTAATTAATGACAAATCATGAAGCTTAACCCATTTCCAATAAGCCCTCCTTTATAGGGGTTATGGGTTAACACATTAACTCACTCTCATCTTACAGGCTTCAGTCATAGTGCTGGTTGGACTCTAGATCATAAGGTCCAAGGATAAATCCACAGTCATGGCAAATGTCCTTTCTGACATTCATCTCCCACCAATGGGTAGATTAGTATACCAGGTGGGATGAGCAGCTGGAAGCTCAGAAAGGATATAGTAGTAGTACTGGTGTGAGAAATACTAGGAATCTACTGTAAGTTGCTCCAGCCACTGCAATATGATTGAAATACTATTAAAATGTGGCAGTTAACCTATTCAAAAGAAAATCATATCCTAGATTGCTCGATTTGTGTGATATTAAAGTGGGATGTGCACAGGTCAAAAGAAAATATACCTTCAATGTATGTTATTTAGAAAGATTGAAATGAGTCATTTATATGTGACATTATCATGGTCATGTTTTTGTTAGCTCAACTGAGCACAACATGCTGAAGGTGAGATATAGTGATTAGTAAATGTCCGGTGTCTGTCTGTCCATCTGTCTGTTTGTCTGTCCATGAACAATTATTAATATATCTTCTCCTCCTAAACCATAGGGCCTAGAACTTTGATATTTGGTACATATTATCACCTGTTGATCCAATTACCATGCCATGAAAGTTAGTCCTTTTCTGTGCAATCCTTTGTTTTACAAAGGAATAAAGAAGGAAATTTCTGAAATTCTTCTTCTCCTTAATCATAAGGCGCAAAGATTTGATATTTGGTATGTATCAATGTCTAATCGCCCTCTACAAAAAAAAAAAAAAAAAAACTCAATGAATTACTGCATTCTGGGAATAAGCCCTTTTCTGTGCAATCCCTGATTTTATAAAGGAATGAAGATGGAAATCTTTTAGACTCTTCTTCTCCCAAACCATTAGGACTAGAGCCTTGATCATTCGTATGTATTGGTATTTAATGACCGTCTATCAAAATACTGTATTCTAAAAATTATCACTTTTCTGTGCGATTCCAGATTTTACAAAGGAATAAATAAAGAAATCTTTAAAAATCTTTTTTTCCTAAACCATAGGGTCAAGAGCTTTGATATGTGGTATGTATTAATGTTATTTTGCTCAAGCTGTGTCTTTTTTTATACAAAAAAGTATTGTAATTTGCAGGTGCCACAGGTGAGCAGTTTAGGAATATCATGGTCCTCTTGTTTTTATATTTTGAAAATATTGTATAGAACATGGATAAAGATGTGTTCAATGCTATTTCATATTTAAAAAGTTATATGATATTGAATATTTTGCTTTAAGTATACCGTATTAATATCTAATTATTTTTATGTTGTTTTACTGTTGTCTTTCTGTCTGAAACTTAACCAAAAAATAACTTTAAGCCTTTTCAAGATACAGTGCTCATATTAGGTTAAATGATAGATCTCATCTATAAGCATCTGCTGATATTAAGGTAGAGGTCATATGTCAAGGTCGAGGCTATTCGTCAAGGTAAAATGTCAGCAACACCTAACCAAAAAACCATAACAATTTACAATTTCTTCAAGCCTATTCAATGTACAATGGTTATATTTTGTATGAGGATAGATCTCATGAATACACATCTGTAGATACCAAGGTCATGTGACAAAGTCAAAGTCACTTTTCAAGGTCTCATTTTAAAAAAATTGGGCCATGCTGTTTCATAAACACATCTTGTTCTATTGAAATAAGTTAAATATTCAGTCACTTTGAAATCTGTACTTGAGGTAGAGAACAGGTACTGATCAATTTTGAATATAGCCTGATGTCAGTTGAGAAAATAGTGTAATCTGTAGTTGAAGTTACAATATAAGTTGCTGTCAAAGAATTGCCATTTTTGTGTCCTCATAGGAGAAAAAGCTGATTTCATCTGCTATCTCAGACTAACTGTCCTGTTGAGGGACCATTTAACCCATTCCAACACAGCAAACTCTTAAACTGGCCAAAATTGAAAGAAGCTGCAGACGACAATTTCAAGTTGATGGAATTTTAAATTTTTCCATCTTTGGATGGAAAACATTATGGATAATAAAGAAACTGCTTGGTACAAGCAATTTCATCATTTTCCACGATGTTTTCCAAAGTTTTTACTTTGGGGCGTGAAATGGAGGGATTGTGTGGTAAGGGTTAAAAGATATTTTATTCAGTGCTTATCTTTGGCTTACAGATAATGCATGATGAAGTTAGTGAGACAGAAAATATTCGGAAGAATTTATCGATTGAACGAATGATCATTGAAGGTTGCGATATTCTGCTGGACGTTAACCAGACTTTTGTTAGACAAGGTATGTAACGCATTTTTAAATTTGTATCCTTTCCCAGGGTTTTAGTCTTGGAATCCCTGACAATTAGACTTTTGTATGACAAGGTAGAGTGTTTCTGAATTTGTTTACCCCCTATGGCTCCAGTATTACGTCAATCAATTGACCACTGATGACCGACAAGGTTGATTGTCTGAGATTATTAACCCATTCCTACACAATGACGCATTTTGATGCCCCGTAGGAAAAGAATTTGGAAAACATTTTGTTACATGAGGAAATTGCTTGTAACAAGCAATTTCTTCATTTTCATACGCGCGTCGAAGACTGGACGTATCATGGAATCACCCGTGGTGTCCGGGCGTCCAGGCGTCTTGTTGTCCGGGTGTCCGGGCGTCCGGGCGGTGTCGACTTCTTTGTCCGGAGCATAACTCTGTCACCATAAGTCCGATTGACTTTAAACTTGGCAGTTATATTCTTCTCATCAATACGGAGTGCAGTGCTCAATAACCATAACTCTACCTGGCCTATTTTTTGAGTTATTGCCCTTTGTTGTTTTTCATACTTGAATCTTGTCCGGAGTATATCTCTAAAAGTATTACAGCTAGGATCATGAAACTTCATGGGAGTATAGATCTCACCAAGGGGGAGTGCAGTGTAAAGAACCATAACTCTACCTGGTCTATTTTTTGAGTTATTGCCCTTTGTTGTTTTTCATACTTGAATCTTGTCCGGAGTATATCTCTAAAAGTATAATAGCTAGAATCATGAAATTTCATAGATGGATAGAGCTCACCAAGTGGGAGTGCAGTGCACAAGAACCATAACTCTACCTAGCCTATTCTTTGAGTTATTGCCCTTTGTTGTTTTTCATACTTGAATCTTGTCCAGAGTATATCTCTAAAAGTATAATAGCTAGAATCATGAAACTTCATGGATGGATAGAGCTCACCAAGTGGGAGTGCATTTTACAAGAACCATAATTCTACCTAACCTATTTTTTGGGTTATTTCCCTTTGTTGTTTTTCATACTTGAATCTTGTCCGGAGTATATCTCTAAAAGTATAATAGCTAGAATTATGAAATTTCATGGATGTATAGACCTCACCAAGTGGAAGTGCAGTGTACAAAAACCATAACTCTACCTGGCCTATTTTTTGAGTGATTGCCCTTTGTTGTTTTTCATACTTGAATCTTGTCCGGAGTATAGCTCTAAAAGTATTATAGCTAGGATCAGGAAACTTCATGGGTGTATAGATCTCACCAAGGGGGGGTGCAGTGCACAAGAACCATAACTCTACCTGGGCCTATTCTTTGAGTTATTGCCCTTTGTTGTTTTTCATACTTGAATCTTGTCCAGAGTATATCTCTAAAAGTATAATAGCTAGAATCATGAAACTTCATGGATGGATAGAGCTCACCAAGTAGGAATGCAGGGCACAAGAACCATAACTCTTCCTGGCCTATTTTTTTGAGTTATTGCCCTTTGTTGTTTTTCATACTTGAATCTTGTCCGGAGTATATCTCTAAAAGTATAATAGCTAGAATTATGAAATTTCATGGATGGATAGAGCTCACCAAGTGGGAGTGCAGTGTAAAGAACCATAACTCTACCTAGCCTATTTTTTGAGTTATTGCCCTTTGTTGTTTTTCATACTTGAATCTTGTCCGGAGTATATCTCTAAAAGTATAATAGCTAGAATTATGAAATTTCATGGATGGATAGAGTTCACCAAGTAGGAGTGCAGTGTAAAGAACCATAACTCTACCTAGCCTATTTTTTGAGTTATTGCCCTTTGTTGTTTTTCATACTTTGTTTGACAAAAAATATTCATTCAAAATAACCTCAGTTCTATTCAAACCCCCAGTTAATATTAAGCAGTGTGACGGGCGTATCTTGTGACAATTTGGCACCTTGATCATAATGTTTTCTACCCAGAAAGTTGAAAAATCTAAAATTTCATAAACTTTGAATTATTGTCTGTAACTCCTTTCAATTTGGTTAAGTCTAAAATTTTGTGGTCTGGTGATGGGTTAAACAACATTAGTTTGTAAACAAAATCAACAAATATACTTGTGTCAACATTCTACTCCAGCCTAAGCCGCCGTCATAGCGAAGTCGGTAGCGCATCAGCAAATATACTTGTGTCAACATTCTACTCCAGCCTAAGCCGTCGTCATAGCGAAGTCGGTAGCGCATCAGACTTCTAATCTTCAATCAAGGGGCGTCAAGGGTTCGATCCCAAGCAAGGGCACATATTGTTTTGACATTTTGTGAAAACTCTGGTTCTACTAAAGGCATTCACTTGAAACTTAGCACACTTGTTCACTATCAAAAGAGCAACCTATACTATCAAGGCGGATAACTCTAGATGCATTTAGTGCCTTTATCCACTATCCAGCACCCAATAGCGGAGTGTAGGCACCTGTAGGCGGTGCTCTTGTTGTATTGCCATCGATAATCTGTTGATTGGTGTCCCGGGAACTCCACAGTTGAGGTCTTTAACCCATCGCATGCTGAATAATGTCCTTTTCTGAATTAAGATCAAAGGCCTGGAATTACTGGGAGCACTAGTTAAGGGTCAAAAATTATTTTGAAAAATTATTTTATAAACAACACTGGATTGAAGGAGACAGACAGGATGTGTAGACTAAGATCAGACTGCACATATATGCAGGCTGATCTTTGTCTAAACCTACTGCAAAAATTGGAATATTCACGGATAAGCATGACAAGGGTTAAGTTGCATGCTAAAGGTTTTCGAGTTCATAGTTGAACCGATTAACATACAACAAAATTTGAGACTAGTTCAAATTAAAATTAGTTGCAGACAACATTACCAAAAGAAAAAAAAAGCTAAATAATTAAGAAAACATTGTGAGGAAAAAGATGCTTGTTTTCCATAACTTATATTTCTTTGGGCGTCAAAAGGCAGGAATGTGTGATGATGGTTTAAACATCTCTTTAACCTATTTCCATGCAATCAAGAGTATTTTAAGCCCCTAATGCAATTTCTTTTTTGTCCACAGTGTTTTTATGCTTCCCGGAGGACAAGCATTTAGCTGGAGCGGGGAGATGAGTGGGTTTTAACAAGCATTTTTCTGTATTTTCAACAATGATATCTTGAACCTTTGTTCAAGGGGCATAACAATAGTAATGACATGAGATATTTACCCTCCCCTGTTTCGAAAAATTTTAGACCTGTCCAAATTCAAAGGTTTTGCAGACGAAAATTTAAAGTAGATTCAATTTGAAAAATTACTATTTAGTAGGGTAGAAAATATTTTGGACAAAGAAGAAAATGCTTGCTACAAGCAATTTCTTCTTTTTCCACAATGTTTTCTACAGTATAAAACTACAAGGACGTAAAATCCAGTGATTGAACAGGAAAGTGTAAGGAATTTCTTACCTAAAGCGAGTGCATTTTTCCAATTATTAATATTGTCGTTTTGTACCCTGCCATGTTAAGGTAGAAAACATTGTGAGGAAAGGAGAAATAGCTTGAAAAACGAGCAGTTTTGTATTATTTTACTCATTACTTTTAACCCATTTCCCACAAAGCAAAATTTTAGACTGGTCCAGATTGAAAGAAGCTCCAGACAACGATTTCATATTGATGGAATTTTGATTTTTCTTCATTTTGGATTAGAAAATATTGTGGATAATGAAGAAATTGCTTGATACACTTGATGTACGTTTCCACAATGTTTTCCAAAGCTTTTAACTTGAGGGGCATAAAGAAGAGGGATTATTTGGGAATGTGTTAACCCTTGTCATGCTGAACCCGGAATATTATGCTTTTGGCAGGAGGTGTAGACTAAGATCAGACTGCACATTTGTGCAGGCTGATCTTAGTCTACACCTCCTGCTCATACTTTTCCTTCCCAAGTTGTTTAGGAGGATGATTTCTAAAAGAAATATTGACTTTTAACAACAAGTTCTATCAGTGCATTCAGTCCTTTGATTTGACAGCAATTCACTAAGGTAATTTATACAGCATTACAAGGGTTAATATAAAGACATCTTGAGGGTATAAAAGTGCTGTTTGGATAAAATGCAGTTTCCAAGGGCAATAACTAGAAAGTCATTGGCACTAAGTGAAATTAAAGAATTATTTCCCTTACATTTTTAAGTTCTGAGCAATATTGACCCTCTCTATGTCCAGTTACGCAACATGATACATATTAACCTTTGTCAAGCTATATTGATTTTCATTACCCTAAACCTCGTTATTTCTTGCTGATATTGGAGAAGGGGAAATAGTAATGGCCTCTCTCCTTCATTGTTACTCTCTTTTGTGATCTATTTTCCTGGATTGTGTTGAAAAGCCACTGCATGGCCTTTAAACCATTACCAGACTGCAAAATTTCAGACTGGTCCAAATTGAAAGGAGTTGCAGACGACAACTTAAAGTTTATGAAACTTGAGATTTTCAACTTTTTAGGATAGAAAACATCATGTTAAATGTATAAATTGCTTGTTACAAGAAATTTCTTCATTTTACAACATGATTTCCCAATCGGTCTTCTTAAGGGTAGTAAAAAGGTTCAGTGTATGGGAATTGGTTCAACTTTGTGTCATTTTCACATGGCATACCATTAATCCTCACAAAGGATTAACCCACTCCATCCCTTCTTTTTACTCCCCTGAAGAAAAAAGCTTTGAAAAACATTGTAGAAAAAGAAGAAATTACTTGTATCAAGTAATTTCCTCATTATCCACAATGTACAAACATCGTGGAAAATTGTCCAAAACAATTAGAGACACTATACTGCAATCTATCGTAGATTGTGGCCTTGTGGAATGGGGTTATGAGGGGTGAATCAGGAGCAGTCTAAAACTTTGTCTCTGTACAGAATGAAGGGTTATTTGAAATAATGAATCAAATTAGAGCTGTTTTCCTAGAATTCTGGAAATTGTAACCCAGAAAAAAAGTCTGCCCTTGTTTTAACTTTTTGTACTAAATATCTTTAAATGTAGCCCATTCCCACTCAATCCAGCATTTTACAGTCCTTAAGAAAAAAGTTTTAGAAAACATTATGGGAAATTAAGAAATTGCTTACAACAAGCAATTTCTAATATTTCAAAAAATGTTTTTCTCCTAAAAGTTAAAATAATGATAACTATAAATAATTTCATTACACCAAAAGGCTTTGGAATGTATTGTGTATTGTGAGATTTTACATAGGAATAAAGAAGGAAATCTTTGATAATCTTCTTCTCCTTAACCATAGGGCCTAGAGCTTTCATATTTCGTATAAATCATAATCTATTGACCTTCTACCAAAAACTTCAAAGAACTACCCTACGCTGAAAATTAGCCCTTTCTGTGCAATCCCTGATTTTACAAAGAAATAAAGAAAAAAATCTCTGAAATCATAAGACCTAGAGCTGTAATATTTAGTATGTATCAATGCTTATTGATCCTCTACTCTCTACCAGGATCTGGAATGTAGCAATTCCTGATTAAGATAGGAATAAAGGATATTTTTGAAAATCTTCTCCTCCTAAAACATTACGCCAAGAGCTTTGATATTTGGTAGAAATCATCATATATTGAGCTTCTACCAAAATACTTCAAAGGATTACTGTACTCGGGAAATCAGCACTATATTAAGGGATCTTTGGAATACCTAGTGTTGAAGGAGAAAATCTTAAAGAAATCTTCTTCTCCAAAATAATTAGGTGAAGAGCTTTAATATTTTGTATGTTACATAGTATGTAAAATTGAAAATTGTATGGAGATTCAGCTAGGGGTCCTACACTGGTGCTTACAGAATAAAGTCTGCAAGATATCTACTTCCTGTCTTACCATTTCGATTTTTGCCTTTAAATTTTTACATTTTCATCACTTTTTCTCAGTAAACATTAATTAGATAATAGACATGAAACTTGGTACATGTATAGAGGTTCTGCTAGTTGTTCTACATGGTGTTTACCTGTTTAACCCTTTCCTGTATAATCACTGGTTTTTACGTCCATGCAATTTTATACTTAAAAAAATATTGTGATAAAAGAAGAAATTGCTTGATACAAGCAATTTCTTCTTTTATCACACTATTTTCTTCCACATAGAATGGTTTTGTTTCATATTGCACTAACTTTACATTGTCGTCTGCAAAATTTTTCAAATTGGGCCAGTCTAAAATTTCGAGGAACAGGAAAGGGTTAAATCCGCAAATCATCTACTTTTTGATATTGCTTGGCATACTGGTATACTTTCAACACATTTATCTCAGCAACTATCTTTGGCATCTACTTGAAACTTGTTGTTGAGGTTAAGATAGGACTCCTCAAGTTGACCACTTCCTGTTTTCTACTTAGTATATTACTTACTAGAAACTTAGTGTTGAGTTTCAGATAGGGGTTCTTTGTGGTGCTTACTGATATAAGGCCCTAGGCTTCCAAGTAATCTACTTCCTGTTTTATGATTCAGTTTATTTTTAGGCATTGCCTGGTATGGTGGTATATTTTTGTTGCATTTTTCATAGCAACTTTCAATAGCATGCTTATGAAACTTGGTGTGCTACTTGGTGTCTACTGAATATGTTTCATTGAGGGAGAATTCTAATTTAGTTAACTCGGTAGTGCAAGAAGGATTTTCTCAGTGAGTTTTGAATAACGTAACAGCTAGCTGCTCATTTATATGCAGGTGTATCTTAGACATCCTGGCTATAGTTACATGACCTGTCTTGTAAATAGGGTCCACCTGAAAAATTCATAAAATATATGATACCTGTCAGGCGAAAGAGATATAGGAAAAGTAAAAAGGATCAACCAAAGTGACACTGCTTGATATGCACTGAAAGACACAGTTTAAACTGTCTTATACACCCAACTACAAAGCAGGGGGAGGGGTATTGGTTTTACCATGTCTGACTGTCTGTATGTTTGTCTGTTTGTTGGTTGACTTATTTTTTCATACTTTAACTCTATAACCAGTAGACCTACATCCACAAAACTTCATACAATTGTTGCCAATGATCCAAGGAAGTGTCCTATTATCTTGTAGGTCAAAGGTCAAGGTTACAATTAACCTTTGATTATAAACGGTTAGGATACTCCACCAAATAAGACATTTGACCTCGAAACTTTATACAAATGTTATCCATGACCCAGGGAGATGCCCTATTCTTTTAGGTAATGTAGGCCAACTATGCTAATTTAATGATAACATGCTGGTAAGAGGTATAAGTTCTCTGTGCAAACTTTCTACCGGCTCTTGTTCTCAATCTAGAATAATTATTGCACCTCACTTTATTTTGATTCACAATTTCTTTTACAAATAATATTAGCACAGAGTTTCTGGGTGATCTCTTTTTGTGTGACAGTTCACAAATATTGGAAGAAGAGATTGCAATTTAAAAATAAATAAAGGTAGAATGGTCAATTCTTTATGAAACATCTGCCAAAGTTAAAAAATGCTCAACCCAGATCTGACTTTCAACACCAGACCATGATTTTTTTTGTTTTTGTTGTAATTTGATCCCTTTTTGTGCGAGGGTCAGAAAAGAAAATATACGAAAAGAGAAGCATTTACCCTTGTCACACTGAATAAAACCCTACACAGAAATACACAAAAATTTAAAGGGCTGAAAGCACTGGAAACATGAAATGTGTGTTAATATCCATATTGAAAACTTACTTTATAAACAACCTTAGTTGAAAAGGGACAAGCAGGTGGTGTAAACAAAGATCAGACAGCATATGTGTACAGGCTGTTATATGTCTGTACCTCCTACAAAACAGGGATATTCAGGGTTCTGCATGACAAGGGTTATTGTTTTTGTACTTTAAAGGAAAAGTACTAGCCATCAAATGGCATAATTTTGGCACTGAAACAACTGTCTTTCATTCTCTAGTGAGAATTAGGCTTTCTCATAATAACATCAGATAGTAAATATCAGAGTGGTGTCTGAACAAGGTTGACTTCTTCGTTTCCCGATACAAAAAAATTAACCCTTTTCATGCTGAAGCAGGAATGGTAAGTCCTAGCAGGAGGTACAGATAAGATCAGCCTGTGCATATTTATAATCTTATCTTTGTCTACATCACCAGTCCTGTTTGTCCCTTTTATCCTTGTAATGCTATATAAGTTACCCTACTGTAAAATGAAAGGGCTGAAAGTACTGATAGATCTTGTTGTCCAATAATCAATATTTCTTTGAGAAATCAAATTCAATAACAACTCTGGCAGGAAAAGTAAAAGCAGGAGGTGTAGATCAAGATAAGAATTCACTTATGTGCAGGCTGATCTTTGTCTATACCTCTTGCCAAAACTGGAATATTCCAGGATCAGTATGACAAGGGTTAAGCCAGAGTGGTTTGTAGATTTTTTTCCAAAAGAAATCTTACCCATGATTATTGCTTCCGGTGATTTGAGCCCTTTGATTTGAACGCAGGTTTGTAAATTACTTTATTCAGAAAAAAAATTGGGGGTTATAAGGATGAATTTCCTCAGTTAAAAGAGTATACTATGAAAAGGGGAACTCAAAATGTGTTAAAATGATTGGCTGGCGACCTAAATATGGTAACTACAGCTTGTGCAAGCTGTAATTACAACATTTAAGTTGCCAGACCAACAAAAGTGCTTTGCATAAATTTTAGGCAATGTCTGAAAAATGAAAAAATGGTAAGGCAAACTTCAATAAGGTCACAGTTTAAGTTTGTGAGAAAACTGTTTTCCTTTCCCAAACTCAAAAGCTATTCTAGCAAAAAAATTGATACTTTGTACAAGTGTTACCCTTGACCAATTGGGTTTTGGTATAGTAGGTTAATGACACCATAAACTCTTTACCAGACAGCAAGCTTTTAGACTAGTCCAAATTGAAAGGAGTTGCAGCCAACAATTTAAAGTGTATGAAATTTTAGATTTTTTAAACTTTCTAGGTAGAAAACATAGTGTAAAATAAAGAAAAAGCTTGTTGAAATCATAAAGAAAAGTTTGCAACGATTTTAGTTATGATCTTAATTATAAGTTACCCAACAATAACCACATTAATATCACTTTTAACATTATTTCAGTCAAATCATGACGGCGAAATCATTGATTTCTGGTATTTCTCACACCACTACTTCCACTATTCATTTCTGAGTTTCCAGCTGCTCATCTCACATAGGTTTACGATTATCAACCCATAGATGGTAAACAAATGTCGGAATTTTTAAGTATATTTGCCCCAACTAGGGATCGAATGCAGGACCCTATGACTAGGAGTCCTATGCCTTATGGCCATAGACCTGTTTATCTAACAAATAGATATCTTGCTACTCTGGATAAAGAAAGGAAAAAGATCGGAACTTAAGCCCAAGATAATGAATGAAATGAAGGCAACAGGTCACTTCTGTAATAGCTTTATTAGCTCACCTGAGCACAAAGTGCTCATGGTGAGCTTTTGTGATAAGTGAATGTATGTAGTCCGTCATGCAGCGTGAGGTGTCAACAATTGAAGTGTTTACACTCTAAGAGGCCACAGTTTTGATCCAATCTTCATGAAACCTGGTCAGAATGTTTGTAAGGTCATGAGGATGAATCCTATTGATTATTGGAGGGTTCTGTTTGAAAACACAGGAAAAGGGGCCTAAATGACAATTTCTTTGTTTACATTCTAGAGACCACAATTTTGGATCAATCTTTTTGAAACTTGGTCAGAATAATTGTTAGGTCATGAGGATGAACCATATTGATTATGGGAACGTTCTATCGGAAAACACAGGAAAAGGGGCCTGAATGACAATTTCCTTGTTTACACTCTAGAGGCCACAATTTTGTCTCAATCTTCATAAAACTAGGCCAAAATAATTGTTAGGTCATGAGGATGAACCCTATTGATTAAGGGAAGGAAATCTATCAGAAAACACATGAAAATAGGCCTTAATGACAATTTCTTTGTTTACACTTTAGAGGCCATAATTTTGGCTCAATCTTCATGAGGCCTTAATGATAAATTCTTTGTTAACACTCTAGAGGCCATAATTTTTGGCTCAATCGTCATGAAACTTGGTCAGGATATTTGTTAGGTCATAAAGGATTAATCTTATAGATTATGGGAAGGTTCTATAGGAATACACAGGAATAGGGGCCATAATGACAATTTCTTTGTTTACAATATAGAAGCCACAGTTTTGGCTCAATCTTCATGAAACTGGTTATAGTATTTTGCTCTAGTTTCATTTTTTTTAACAGCAAACAAATCAGGTGAGTGACTTAGGACCATCATGGTCCTCTTGTTACTATCAATTCATCTATGTACTTCACCCTATTAAAAAATCAAAGAGCTGAAAGTACTGTAAGCTAGCAAAGCATGGTTTTGTGACGTAATCTTATTGTCAAAGGTTATCATCATGAATAAAAGAGGCTAAAGTAACAAAGACGTTAACTAAAACATTTTCTCCTTTTTATGCCCATTAAGAAAACAGTTCTGGAAAATAATGTGGAAAATAAAGAAATCCACATTTTTATGCCCCCGCATTGATAGATCGGGGGCATATTGTTTTACTGGTGTCCGTCTGTCTGTCTGTCTGTCTGTCTGTCTGTCTGTCTATCTGAAAAAGTTAACCTGCCAATTTTCCTATAACTTCATCCCTAATCAAGTTACAATGCTAATATTTGGTATGTAGATAGATCTTAACAAGGCACAACTTGGGAAGTTAATTTAATCAAGGTCAAGGTCAAAATTTTAACCCTTTTCCCTAAAACTTTTTCACAAAAACTTAACCTGCCAACTAAACATTTTCCTAATCAAGTTACAATGCTAGGACTAAACATTTTCCTATAACTTTATCCCTAATTAAGTTACAATTCTAATATTTGGTATGTAGATAGGTCTCAACAAGGCGCAACTGGGGAAGGTCATTACATCAAGGTCATAATTTTAACCCTTTTCCCTAAACCTTACTCAAAAACTTAACCTGCCAACTAAACATTTTCCTATAACTTCATCCCTAATTAAGTTACAATGCTAATATTTGGTATGTAGATAGGTGTCAACAAGGTGCAACTGGGGAAGGGCATTTCTTCAAGGTTAAGGTCATAATGTAACCCTTTTCTATAAAACAAAGAAAAAAAAACAATAAAAATCACCCGTTTCTTAAAAATTCCTGTTTCGGGGGCATGGTGTTTCACAAACACATCTTGTTTCTACCTAGAGGGATAAATATTTCAATATGTTCATGAAATGTTTGAAATTGTCGTCTTCCACTTCTTTGAAGACTCTAGTAAGATTCATTTTAACACAATGTGCTCAAATGAGCTAAGATACCAAGGAGATGAATTTGATGGCAGAGTTTGCAATATTCCTGAAGTACACAAACTACTTTTTATGGCGTATGCATTCAATGGATTTAGTGGTTAAGCGGCACTCTTGCGAATATTTTGTCTGTAAGCTTAAGCTATCAAAGCTTGGGAAAATAAGAAATTGTTTGTAACATGCAGTTTCTCCTTTTATCACTTTGATTTCTACCCCATCTGTCCCTTGTTTTTTGTCAAGCCTGCTTGTGGTGAGAGAGACAGCTGTCACAATTGCACTTTGGTGGTAGTGTGTTTGTGCATGCTTTCGTTCGTCCGGCTTCCGTCCGTCTGGAATTTTATCCAGAGTATAACTTCTACATTTATGGATGGATTTGAAAATAACAAGATCCAAATGCATCAAATATCCTTTTCAACAATTTGCTTCCAACCAATGGGTGGATAATTGTAAACCTAAGTGGAATGAGCAGCTGGACCCTTTGAAAGGATGTAGCAGTAGTACTGGTGTGAGAAATACTAGAAATCCATGGTCAGATGCTCCAGCTGCTGCAATATGACTGAAATACTGTTTAAAGTTTCATGGTGAACCTGGAATATTCCTGGTTTGGCAGGAGGTATAGACAAAGATCAGCCTGCACAAAAGTGCAGTCTGATTTTGGTCCACATCTCCTGTTTGTCCCCATTATGTCATACTTGGTTTCAATAATCAAT
This sequence comes from Fragum fragum, assembly GCA_946902895.1. Classification (NCBI taxonomy): domain Eukaryota; kingdom Metazoa; phylum Mollusca; class Bivalvia; order Cardiida; family Cardiidae; genus Fragum; species Fragum fragum. Next base: position 46,690,776 of record OX336370.1, read on the forward strand.
TTTCAAAAGAAATATTGGCCCTCATTAGGGATTTCCAGTGCTGTCAGTCCTTTGATTTTAAAACAAATATGTATAGGATTTTGATTCAGTATGACAAGGGTTAAATAAATAGATAGATGACGTTTAGCATTTTCTTCATTATCCACCATGTTTTCTACTACAAAAGAAAAGGTTTAATTAATTTCCATGAAATATAAACTGTTGTCTGCAAGTTCTTTGAATATTGACCAGTCTTAACCCTTGTCATGCTGTATAAATTACCTTACTGAAATGCTGTCAAATCAAAGGGCTGAAAGCACTGATAGAACTTGTTCAAAAATCAATTTTTCTTTTAGAAATCAACTTAATAAACGACTCTGACAGGAAAAGTACAAGCAGGAGACGTAGACTAAGATCAGACTGCACTTATGTGCAGTCTGATCTTAGTCTACACCTCATGCCAAAAACGGAATATTCCGGGTTCAGCATGACAAGGGTTAAACTGTGTCGTCTGGTATTGGGCTAAAACAAGAGTCAAGGGGTTTAGGAATGATGATCAATTGAGAAACTGACAACATGAAAATCAGGAAATTCGATGTACCGATTAGTTGTGAGATAAAAAGTGTTAAATACGGACAAGATCGTGATCGTAATGATATTGATGCCAGACAGCCATGTACTGTCACGTGTGACCTGACCGCCCACGTGTAGTTCATCTAATTATTGATTTTCTTATTTTGCTGAAAGAGCCATCTTTTCCAATACAATATTTTCTCCTGAACTCTTCACCAGTTCATATTAGGAGATAAATTTGCTCATTTTAGACCCTTACAATACAATAATTATTTACTGTATTTTACTCATACATATGTCATTTTTGATTCGTCTTAACTCATAGATACTGCAGATGACATCATAAAGCCTCATTGTGTTGGAGTGATTGCCTTATAGAGTCGGAGGTTGTGAGAAAAAAAGAAACTACTTGTTTCTCCTTTTTGCTCACTGTAAGAGCATATGTACGCCTTTACCCATTCCCATACATTAAAATTTTAGACCAGTCCAAATCTAAAAAATTTGCAGACCACAATTTAAAGTTAATGATATCTTTAATATCTCTGTCTATTGGGGTAGAAAACATCGTGAATAGTGAAGAAACTGCTTGTTACAAGCAATTTCTCCATTTTCCACAATGTTTTCCAAAGCTTTCTTATTGAGAGGCGTTTAAAAGCGTCATTGAGTGGGAATGGGTTAACCCATTCTCTCACGGTGATGCTTTTTGACGCCCCCTCATGAAAAACAATTAGCAAAATATTGTATAAAATGAAGAAATTGCTTGCAACAAGCAACTTCATCATTTTTCCACAATGTTTTCTACCCAGAAAGTTGAAAACATATATAATTCCATCAACTTTAAATTGTGGTCCGCAAATTTTCAATTTAGATCAGTTTTAATTTTGGCCATCTGGTAATGGGTTGATTTATTGTTTGGTTATTTGGTAATCCATAATCAAACAAGTCCATATTTTGATGCACTGTTGAGAAAAAGCTATTGAAAACATTGTGAAAAAAAGGAGAAATTGCTTGTCACAAGCCTCTTTTCTCACAACATTTACAAGCCTAATCGGCTTTTATCTTGCCCTAGCTATGTGATTGGGATGGGCATATAGATTAACCCATTCTCACTCAGTGACACTTTTAGATGCTCCAAGAAAAAATGGTTTGGAAAACATTGTGGAAAATGAACAAATTGCTTGTTATGAGCAGTTTCTTCATTTTTCCAAAATGTTTTCTTAATTTCTTATTTTCAACAGCCGAAAATATTTTGTTGTACTTGAAAAAATCATTGTTGAAAATGAAGAAATTGCTTGTTTTAAGCAGTTTCTTCATTTTTCCAAAATGTTTTCTTAATTTCTTGATCTCAACAGGCAAAATTATTTTGTTGTTCTTGAAAAAATCATTGTGGAAAATGAAGAAATTGCTTGTTATAAGCTGTTTATTCATCATTTTCCACAATGTTTTCTTAAGTTCTCATTTTTTAAACAGACAAAATATTTTGTTGTTTATCAAAAAATTATTGTGGAAAATGAAGAAATTGCTTGTTATAAGCAGAATTAGGTTAGTGGTTCAATTAAGAGACTGTGAATGATATTTCCTTTTGTGCCATTATGCACCAAGTAAAGACCGTCCTAACAATATGTCGAGTAAGATCTGAGTCTTCACTTTGGGATTTGAGGGACTGAGTCAAAGTTTCTTTTAGCCCATTAGCAAACTATCTTATCTAAACATCCACACAATTATGTTGACTCCTTCAAGAAAAAAAAGGTTTGGAAAAAATGAAGAAATTGCTTTTGATAAGTAATTTTGTCATTATCCACAATGTTTTCATTACAAAGAATACAGATTTCTAAAATTTAATGAACTAAACATTGTTGTCTGTAATTTCTTTTAAATAGGACCAGTCTAAAATGTTGTTGTCTGGTAATGGGTTATTAGAGTCTGTGAATACTATTTCCTGTAATTATGCCATATGCATTAACCCATTCCTACTCAGTGACACTTTTAGACACCCCCAAGAAATATAGGTTTGGAAAACAAAGTGGAAAATGAAGAAATTGCTTGTCACAAGCAATTTCTTCCATTTTCCACTATGTTTTCTTTCAAAAAAGACGAAAAAATCTGAAATTTCATATAGTTTAAATTTTTTTCTGCAACTTCTTTCAATTTGAACCAGTCTCAAAATTTTCCTGTGTGGTAATGGGCTAAAAAAATACTCAGACCATCTTGCCCCTCTGTTGAGTTGAATCTGAGTCTTCACTGTGGGATAATTACGAGGGACAAAATCAAAAGATCTTTAGACCATCAGCAAAACCACTTTAACCCGTATCGACACAAGCATGCTTTTTGACACTTCCGAGAAAAAGACTTGTGCAGAAAATTGTGGGAAAAGAAGAAATTGAAGAAATGACCAATTTCATGACCTAAAAATTGTTGTCTGTAACTTCTTTGAATTTGCAGATTGACGCTTTCGGGTACCACTTTAAATAATCGATTTGGAAAACATTGTGCAAAATGAAGAATTTGCTTGTAACAAGCAATTTCTTTATTTTGAGCAATGTTTTCAACCCAGAAAGATGAAAAATTCTAAAATTTCATAAAATTGAATTGTTGTTTACAACTCCTTTCAACTTGGACCAGTCTAAAATTTCTTGTGTGGTAAAGAGTTAAGGCTCAAACTTTCTATAGACAATTATTTTGACTGTCCTGTCTACTCATTTCATACTTGAAATTTTTGGAAATGTCTCTCCCAGGCTCATAATTTTGCCTGCAACCTCAGCGAACTTTAACCCTTGTTAAACTTAACCCGGAATATTCCTACTTTTGCGGAAGGTATAGACTAAGATCAGTCTGCACATTATGTTCAGTCTGATCTCAGTCTATACCACCCTATAATCAATTTAAACCAGACTTTGTTACAAGATAAATTTTCAATATACAGTCGAATACCTTTACCTCGAACATCCCTTAGCCGAAGTTCTCTCTACATCGAAGTTATTCTAATTTTAGTCCCGATCTTATTACTTTTTACTTCTATGTATTTGAACCTCCATACGTCGTTCTCTTTAGCTCGAAAACTACCCCTACGTCGAATCAATTGCAAAGTCCCGTCTCCATTGTTTGCACATAATCACACCTCTTTAAGGCGAATCTTAATCATAGAGTTCGCTATTTGCAATCAACTAAGCTTTTCACACATTTCGACGTGTCAACGCAGGTAAGAGATAAGGGCCTTACAGTATTGGGTATCAATTGATAACTTAATTTAGTTTGGCTGTTTGTCTACGATCTAATATTTTGAATGTTTGGATGAAGTGGAGACAATGTTACAGAGGAATTTTACATTGAATAAAGGGGCATATAACGCCCATACCACGCAGGACTTGTTTGGCCCCGGACATTGCCTACCAAGGGGATGGCTAGCAACTTCGACCGACGGGACGCGCTAAAGGAAGGACCCGGTAACTAATCTAGATGGATACTCGGGTATTTTGACATGAAAGAGAAAATAGTCAAACTACGCAATTGACACGTAGAATTATAAGCAATAACAGTAGAAGAAAAATAAACAGCAAGAAAAAAGCGAAGCCTAAACAAAACTTTAGCTACGGGTGACAATAATAAGAATATTTATAGATGAAAATATGATAAATACATCTTCGTTATATCTTACGTTCGATTATATAATCATACCAGTACAAATCATTTGTGGCCTTATTTCGACTTCATTTTGGTCGCAAATGGAAAATCTTCGACTATCTACACTATCTCTACATCAAAGTTTTCTTGTAAGTCCCCTGAACTTCGAGGTATAGGTATTCAACTGTACATATTGACCAATAATTTGGTTCTTCCAGTGCTTTCAGCGTTTAATCAGTCCAAAAATTTTATTGAATAGCAAAGGAATATAATTGACGGATTGTTTGCTTTACGGACAGAGCTCCGTCAGGAAGTTCAACTCAGATATCAAACATTTTTTTGCAATATTTATGGCCAGTAGTAAAGAAAAAATGAAACTTGTAGGTTAGTTGCCTTAACATCTTGACTACAGCTTGAATAAGCTGAAGTTATAACTTTTAAGTTGCCAAACCAACAATTATGCTTCACGTAAATTTTGGCCATTGTCAGAGTTTTTACCCTTTCCTGTTTTTCAAAATTTTAGGCTTGTCAAATTTGTAGGATGTTGCAGATGACAACTGAAAATGAGTGAAATTTGAAGAGAAACCGACCTACAGGGTAGAAAATATTGTGGGGGGAAATATGCTTGTTACAAGCAATTTCTTCTTTTCCCACAATGTTTTTTCAAGTATAAAATCACAGGGACGTAAAAACCAGGGATTGAACGGGAAAGGGTTAAAGTTCACATTCATTCTGAATTAATGATTTGATTGGTCGATTGACATCTGCTTTCTTTTTGTCAATTACTAACTATTATAGGTAAACATCAATACTGAAAACTGGCAGGTATAATTACATCGAAGACAAAACATTCACTAATGGTTGTTTTGTTTAATGACTGTTTTAATCTAGATTTTAACTGTGATCTAGATTTAAACTGATCTAGATTTTAACTTTGATCTTGATTTTAACCCGATAACTAGCACATTCTTAGAAATATTCAATATGTGACATCGGGTCATTCGATTATGCATACTTTTAACCCATTATCACGAGATAGAATTATCAACTTGTCCAAATCGGAAGGTGTGCAGACAACAAGTTCAAGTTCAGTGAAATTTAAAATCTCTTTGTCTTTTAACCCATTACCTGACAACAAATTTTTAGCCTGGAAAAATTGAAGGGAAATGCAGACAACAATTAAAAGTTGATGAAATTCTAGATTTTTCAGCTTTCTGGGTAGAAAACATAGTGCAATATGAAGAAATTGCTTGTTACAAGCAATTTCTTCATTTTGCAAAATGTTTCCCAATTGTTTTCCTTAGGGGCATCCAAAAGTATCACTGTGTGGGAATGGGTTAAGGTTGAAAATATTGTGGACATTGAAGAAATTGCTTATAATAAGCAACTTCTTCATTATCTACAATGATTTCTGACGCATTTCGCGCTCAGGATGATCTATTGTTATCGGTCATTGTCCGGCGTCTGTCTGTCCGTCCGCACAAAAAAATCTGCTCCTCCTAAACTAACCATGGAATTTCAACCAAACTTCACAGAAATGATCCTTAAGTCATGCTCTTTCAAAATACATCAAAGACTTGAAATCCATGAAGAGCTTTGGTTTCCATGGCAACGAAGTTTAAAAACTTAATAAATCTCCTCCCAAATCGTTTGGCCTAGAGCTTTGATATTTGGTATAAATCATCATCAGTTGACCCTATACCAAAACACTTCACAGAATTAATGTATCATGAAAATTAGCCCTTTTCTGTGTGATCCCTGATTTTACAAAGAAATAAAGAAGGAATTCTTTAAAAATCTTCTTCAAAAGCATAAGGCCTAGAGCTTTAATATTTTGTATGTATCAATGTCTATTGACCCTACACCAAAATACTTCAAAGAATTACTGTATCTTGAAAATTAGTCATTTTCTGTGAGATCCCTGATTTTACATAGAAATAAAAAAGGAATCTTTGAAAATCTTCTTCTCCTAAACTATGAGGCCTAGAACTTTGATATTTGTGATTACTCATCATCTATTGACCCTCTACCAGAATACTTCTAAGTATTACCTTATCTCCAAAATTAGCCCTAGTTTATGTGATCCCTGATTTTTCATAGAAATAAAGAAGGAAATCTTTTAGAAATCTTCTTCTCCCACACCATAAGGTCTAGAGTTTTGTTATTTTGGTATAAATCATCACCTATTGGCCCTTTACCAGAATACTTTAAAGAATTACTGTATCTTGAAAATAAGCCCTTTTCTGTGCAATCCCTAATTTTACATAGAAATAAAGAAGGATATCTTTAAAAATCTTCTTCTTCCAAATCATAAGGCGTAGAGCTTTGATATTTGGTATAAATCATCATCTATTGACCCTCTACAAAAATACTTCAAAGAATTAACATATCTTGAAAATTAGCCCTTTTCTGTGTGATCACTGATTTTTACATAGAAATAAAGAAGGAAATCTTTGAAAATCTTCTCCCAAACCATTAGACCTAGAGCTTTAAATTTTTGTATGTATCAATGTCTATTGACCCTACACCAAAATATTTCAAAGAATTACCATACTATGAAAATTAGCCCTTTTCTGTGTGATCCCTGATTTTAAAAAATCTTCTACCAAACCATCAGGTTTAGAGCTATTATATTTTTTATGTATCAATGTGTATTGACCCTTTACCAAACTACATCAAAGAATTAGGGAACTTGAAAATTAGCCTGTTTTTTGTGATCCCTTATTTTTCATATGAATAAAGAAGAAAATCTTCTTCTCCCAAACCATAAGGCAAAGAGCTTTAATATTTGGTGTGCATTAAAACCTATTGACCCTTTACAAAATTCTTGGTAGAATTACCTTATTCTGAAAAAAAGCCATTTTCTGTTCAATCTAAGATTTTAGAAAGGATTAAAGAAGGATATCTCTGAAAATCTTCTCCATCTAAACCATTAGGCCTAGAGCTTTGACATTATGTATAAATCATCATCTATTGACCTTCTTCCAAATTAATTCAAAGAATTACCGTACTCTGGAAATAAGCTCTTATAGGTAGGATCTTCAGTAAATCTAGGATTAAATGGAAAATCTTTAAAAAAAATCTTCTCCAGAATGATTAGGTGTAGGGCTTTGATATTTTGTTAATATCATAAAGCCTTGAGTCATACTAGGGGAGCGATATAGGAACATCATGGTCCTCTTGTTTGGATTTGTGTTGAAATTGGTTAACTGCTGTCAAGAATTTCCAAAGATGATATATTTGGATTTAATAGTGTACATCCTGCTGCCATTCTAAGCAAACCCCACCAGTAACTGAAATTTAATCCATTCCTGTACAGTCCTTGTTTTTTACATTCGTGTGATTTTATACTAAAGAAAATATTGTTAAAAATCAATTTCTTCTTTTCTCACACTTTTTCTACCACATGGGATGGTTTCGTTTAAGATTGCACTCACTTTTCATTGTCGTCTGCACGTCTTTCGAATTGGACTAGTGTAAAATTTTGAAAAATGGGAAAGGGTTTTGCAAAGTAAAGGTAGTAACTGTATGCCAAATTTGATGATTGTTGTAACTTTTATTTGTACAAAACTCAAACACAAAAGATGTAACAGCCTGCATGTAACCTTAAAACAAGATTTCCTAAATTAATTGACCTCCTACACGGTTTGTCTGATTTTGGAATCATTTCATGTAAATGTTCCTTAAGTGGCCCTTTTCCAAAAAAGCTCATATTCGTCTGATCCAAAGCACACTGTCAGGCTTCAAAAGGGGTTTTAGAAAATCAAAGCCTTAAGAGCGTTGATATTTTTCATGAAGCATTACCTGGTTGACCTCTACCAAGTTTGTTCAAATCATGATCTTCTACATTTTTGGACGGGTTCCAAAATAACTTAAAACAGTTGTTCCCCTTAAAGAGAACTAGTATCATGTGTAAAGTTCCCTTTGAGACTCCTAAGGTCAAGGTCACAACTGACCTTAACCTTATAGCGAGTGTATCTTTTATGTTTATGGATGGATTTCAAAATAATTTGGATGATGGATGACAGTAAACCTAAGTGGGATAGCAGCTGGAGGCTAAGGAAAGGATGTAGTGGTAGTACTGGTGTGAGAAATACCAGGAATCCATTGTTAGGTGCTCCAGCCGCTGCGATATGACTGAAATACTGTTAAAAGTGGCAATCAATCAATCAGGTTATGCCCAATTGTCCTAACTCTTGGAATAGGCCTTTGCACATGGAAACAAATGATCTGTCTTTCTATATCAGTACAAGAAAAAAAAACACTAAAAACGGACAAAACCCCATTTCCTGGAATTATATTTTGAATTTTCTCAACACGTGTCTCGTTATCATTGTGGAATTGTAGTGTGTAGGTTGATCATTGAATTCAGAGGCAAAGACTATTGATTTATTCGCAAACCTTTGTACTTGTGGATACAAAGATTGGACATTTTTCCAATTTTTCAATAATTCCTGTGACAAATGAAATAGATTTTTTCCCATGGTATTGGTGCTCTCAGTTGATAGTGCAAACTCATTATTAAACTATATTTCCAGTGCAGTCAAATATTCAACAAATATGGGGACAAAACACAATCCTTGTCAATAATATTGGAGAAAGAATTAACCTGATTTTGTAATGCCTATTCTGCTCTGTCTAGCCATTTGAGATAAATAGGCCTTCAGTGGGAATAAAAGGAAAGACAATTAGTTCTTTTTCTCATCAATTTCATAAACAGGGGTATTAAATAGAGTGTAGGAGTTTGATATTATTTGTTCAGTGTTTTTTTGAAATGTGATTCTATACTTGGATAAACGAGATCTGTACTAGATATTCCTTTGAAATTGGTTTCATGTGAATACAGAGAGTGAAAAAAAATTGTTGAAGATGTCTTAGAGTAATTTCCCTTGATTAGTTTTCTATATGAAGACAGGTGGCACTGCTCATTTTTGCACATGCCCAGTGTGAATCAATTTCAGAATCTTTAAGATTATCAGCTGTTGAATTGGACGTTTTTCTCTGGTTTTTACAGGAAGTTTGCTGCAAGTGATTCCAGAAAAGTTGAAAGCAGGTCGCGGGCGACTGCCATCTCTTGGATCTTACCCATTCAGAGACTCCAAAAAAGAAGAAGTGCGTCAAGTATTCCTATTTACAAATCACCTCCTACTGACCACCAGGGCTAAGGAAAATGGACGTCTTCATTTGGTCAAGGTGAGTGGGCAGTGTTTATTCTAGGCAGGGGGATTCCCACACTTTTTTCAAAAACTCTGCACATTTTCAACATTGGTGGGGGATTTTTTTCTACATGCAAAGAGCATGAAATACCAAATATTTCTTAACCCATTTCCATTGGGCTTGAAAATTCCTAAAATTTTTACTTGCCCTACACAATGAAATTATAAAGTCTTCACAGAAAATTTTAGCAAGGTCCAAATTGAGAGAAGTTACAGACCACAATTTTAACTTTGTGAAATTTTAGATATTGTCAACTTTCTAGCAAACATTGTTAAAAATTAAGAAAAAAGGCTTGTTGCAAGCAATATTTTTCATTTTACTCAACGTTTTCCCAATTTGCATTCTTGGGGGGGGGGGGGGGCGTCAAAAATGCAGTTGTGTTGGAATTGGTTAAATCAGTTTCCGTACTCAAACCTTTTAGATTCCACTCATTCTGCATAACATCCATGCGAAAAGTCGTAACTACAGCTTTAATTGTGTAGGATAAGTTGACTAGTAGAATTTTCAAGCCCTGCGGTAATTTCTAGGGAAAGTGATTTCATGATTGGCTCTCAAATACTATTCTTAGTACCCTTGGTGAATACATATTAATAAAATATACCATTATCAAACATGTTTTATGACTGTTCTATGTACTGAAACAAGTTGCAGTCAGCAGTTCAATTCATGTGAAAAGTGCAAAGAGAAAATTTATCTCAACCATTACTAGATGACAAAACTTTAGTCTGGTCCAAATTCAAAGAAGTTGCAGACAACAATTTGAAGTCAATAGAATTTGTAATATCTTTGTATAAAAACAAAGAATGGCTTAATTCAAGCAATTCCTTCATTTTCAAATTTGTTTCCTTGAAATTTTGATTGAAATTTCTCAAGATTTTCAAAAGTTTTATTCTCTTGAGAGGCAACAAAAAGGAGGTTTGGGTAGGAATGGGTAAAGAAGTAAGAATAGAATGTCCTTGTATCATTTCTTTCTTTTACGCTTGGCTATTTTTCAAGAACGCGTCAGGGAAAAGTCAGGGAAAAATGGAATTTTGTAAAAGTCAGGGAAATGTCAGGGAATTTTGATGAGTGTCAGGGAAATTTGAAAAATAAGGCAAAAGTCAGGGAAATGTCAGGAAATTTTAAATAGACTGTCAGGAAATTTTTCATTATCCCCCGCTGTTTCGGCGAAGGGGATATAGTAATAGTCTCCATCTGTCATTCCGTCCTTCCGTCCTTCTGTTTACTAAACTTATCCAAACCGTATCTCTGAAAGTATAATTGCTATCAACTTGAAACTTCATAGGTCGATAGATCTCATTGAGGAGAAGTGCAGTGCACAAGAACCACAACTCTTGCTTGCATAATTTTTTAGTTATTGCCCTTTGTTGTTTTAAACACTTACATTTTGTCCGGAGCAAACCTCTGAAAGTATAATTGCTATCAATTTGAAACTTCAGAGTTGGATAGATCTCATTGAGGAGAAGTGCAGTGTACAAGAATCACAACTCAGTTTACCATCAAGCTTTTACGGCGGAGGATGGCCATGTCCGACATGGCTCTTGTTGGAATAGTTTTCAAGGCTAAGGCAGTTTCTTATGTTTTTGGCTTAAATTGCTAAAAGTACTGATTTCCAATTTTGATATTCATTTTGAAAAAAAATAATAGAAACTGAAGGGATTTGGGCCCCTTGCCTCCTGAGCAGTATGGTCGTTTCTGTGATAGTTTCATTTTTGTTGTTCACTGAATTGTGTTCAACATTATTAGAATATCAATGAACTTCTGACCTCTTTAGAAACATGTTATTTACAGGTTTTTTGTTAGGAATGAAGATAATGAATTTTAGTTTGTTTGTTCAAAATGAGTAGGTTAAAAGCAGCAGTTCTAAAACTATTATATGCATAATAGCAATGGTAATTCTTTGATAAAATTGTAAGGAAGAGGGAAACATCCGTTGAAACGTTGATAAAATGTCAGAGAAAAATCACTTTCTTGTCGGAGAAATGTGAGGGAATGTTGGAACTGCCGAAGCGTGGGAACCCTGAGAAAACCCAAGCTAATGCTATGGCCAGGATGTCATGTTCCTCAGCATCTGCCACAGCATCATAGAAAGACTTAACATTTATACTATCTCTGGTATTACTTAACACAATAGCTGAGTGGTATATATGCTTGACTTGTGATCTGATGGTCGAGGGTTCAAGCCATACCAGGTGTGTTAATGAGCAATACACTTAATAGCCAGCTCCAGTCTACCTAGCTGTGAAATTGGGTAGCAGTGGGTTTATGCCACTGCGTCTCTTTTTTTGGGACGTGAAAACATCTGGGTTGTGAGTGTTTGAGAGTGACTCTGTAAGTTTAAAGTTTTTGTCACAATCAAACTGAAATAAATTCATATAAACTGTTACAGAACCCATTCACATGAAGCTCAAAAAATATATTCACTGAAAAAAATAATCTATACCAACAAGGGTGATAACTCAAAAAACATTTTTGAATGAATTATGCCCCTTTTGTGACTTAGATATTTTACCCACTATCAAGTACTTAAAAAAGCCTAGTGTTGGCATCAACATGTGCTAATCCATAGCTGGGTTGTATTGGAATGAGTTTACCCATTCCTACTCAATGACGCTTTAAACGCCCCTAAGAAAAAAAGGATTGCAAAACATTGTGGAAAATGAAGAAATTGCTTGTTACAAGCAATTTCTTTCTTATCCACAATGTTTTCTACCCCAAAAGTTTAAATAAAAAATTTTAAATTTCAAAAGTTTTGAATTGCTGTCTGCAACCTCTTTGAATTTGGACTGGTCTAAAATTTTACCATCTGGTAATGGGTTCAACTAAAAATGCAGTTAGAAGAATTGAAAGGAGAAATTGCTTATCATCTATTCTTGTGCAATCATGCTTTTTGGGGTATCCTTCAATTTTGACTATTTCTATCCATGTGTTACTTCATTGGTCCATCTGTTTACAAAATGATACAAATTTTGGTTTAACCCATTACCAGACTGGAAAATTTTAGACTGGTCCAAATTGAAAGGAGTTGCGGATGAAAACTATTTTTGCCTATTGTTTTTCTTAGGGGGCGTCCAAAAGCGTCACTGTGTGGGAATGGTACAGTTCTATTTCAATTGTAATGAAACTAACATACTAACTCCATACAGTTATGCTCCGTTTGTAATGAAACTTTTTATATACAAACTCCTTTTTTACTATATTTTTGTTTCAAATGCAATAAAACTATTGATACATTATTCACATGTTTAACTTGCAAGACAAAATTTTGAAGTATATACTCTCCATGGTTCTTTTACTCAGACGTTTTTCAATTTATGCACATACATTTAGGAGTTAATTGCAATTTACTCCTTGGCCCATAACAAGACAACAGAATTTTAGATTCACCCCATTTGAAAAAAGAAAGCTGATGACAGTTCAAGAATAATCTCCCCTTGATTAATACTTGACTGCAAAATATTAGCTTTGTTAAATACAAAGAACCAACTCCGTTATGAGGCTGCCTTCGGGATCCAAGAACTCCATCTTTCCCAACCGGCAGTGACAGATGAAATTTATTGTTTATTCTAGGTAGGGGGACTGGGGATTCCTCCAATGTTTTGTAAATCCTCCATATTTTCATATGGGGATTTCTTTTTTATAAACAAAGAACATGAAATACCAAATATTTCACAAGTGTGGAGATATTGTTGAAATCCCCCACATTTTTGATTTCCTAGTATAAGCACTGGAAATGATTTTTAAAATTTTATCAACTTAGAATTATTGTCTATGACTTAATTCTTTCAGTCTAAAATAAGGGTTTAACTGAACTGCTGTTGCAATGGTTTAATTCTAATTGTGTCCATCAAGATTTGTATATCTTCATGAAAAAAAATGAGTATGCAACTTTTTTGTATGCTTTTACTACTTCAAACTTAAGCCAAAAGTCTTTTTATTTGATACTGTTTGATGGCATTATGACCTGGTAATAGTAAATTAAAAGAAATGAGGTTAATATTTTCATTTTGCTAGAGGTATTTAACCAAAAGCCTGTTCACACCTCTACATGCATCTGCTTTGGGGGTCCAGTCTAAAATCTTGTTGTCTGATAAGTGGTAAATCAAGACCAATTAACTTAGACAAAGTTAGCCGTATTACTGGTTGCTCCTTATTCCATTTGTTCTTCAATCCTTTTATGCTTAAGATATTACCCATTAACACAAAATGACATCTTTTGACACCATGAAGAAATACCATCATAGAAAACTATGCAGGAAAATGAAAAATTGCTCCTTTTCTCAATATGTTTTCTACCCTATTTTAGGACTTATTTTCCAATTTTAGGGTAATTCGAAGTATAATCTGCAAGTTCTTTCAATTTGGTTCAGTCTAAATTTTTTGACTGGTAATGGGTTAACCTATTACCTAAATGACAATATTGTAATTACTGATCCAATTTGAAAGAAATTGCAGATAACAATTATTACAGTTTTGAATTAAATTCTTGACAATATTTGTCTTTTAGAGAAGAAAAAAATTGTGGTAAATGAAGAAATTCATATGTTTCCTGAAAATGAGACAAAATCATCAATCATGACCCCCTAGAAATGAAATCGGGACCTAAACCCATTACCACACAAGAGATTTCAAGACTGGTCCAAATTGAAAAAAGTTGAAGACAACAATTTCAAGTTGATGAAATTTCAAAAAAATGTGTTTGTGTGGCAAAAAACATAGTGGATAATGAAGAAATTGCTTGTAACAAGCAATTTCTTCATTTTCCACAATATGTTCCAAAGTCAGTTTCTTGAGAGGCGTCAAAAAGTGGGATTTTGTGGGAATGGGTTAAATTTCCCTAAATCAGTAATACTATTGTCTGTTTTAAATAGTTGTACATTACAAATAACGACTATCTACCGGATAAATGTTTTTAGTAAGCCCAGGGTATTAAACAAACCAGACATTCATGAGAGCCTGAGACTCCACTGGCTCTCTGAAAACATAGTATACCCTTATACTTTTCATTAACCCATTTCCATAATATCCTGCTTTTTGACACCCTTAAGTAAAAAAGATCTAGAAATGATTGTAAACAATGAAGAAATTGCTTGTTAAAAGCAATTTCTTCAATGTCCACTATGTTTTCTAGTACCCTGAAGAGCAAAGATTTTCTAAATTCAACTAAATTGAAATTGTCGTCTGCAACTTTTTTTCTATTTGGACAATTCTAAAATTGTGTGGTGTGGTAATGGTTTTAAAGTGTTTAAAAAAGAAATCGAAGGTCAAGGTCATTTGGTAAAAGCCCATGTCAGACTTGTTTAACCCTTTCTTGATTTTAGAAATTTCAGACTGGTCCAAATTCAAAGAGGTTGCAGACGACAATGAAAATTGGATGCAATTTGAAATGAAACCAATCCCTTGTGGTAGAAAACATTGTGAGAAAAGAAGAAATTGCTTGTTACAAGCAATTTCTTCTTTTTCAACAATGTTTTCTCAAGTACAAAATCACAGGATCGTAAAAACCAGGGTTTGTACAGGAAAGGGTTAAGGTGTGTACCAGAACAAAATCGTTTAATAAATATAAGGTAGAATTAACACAATTTTTTCAACACAATCACACACATTCCCTCTTTTTTTTGCTGCTTAAGAAAAAAAGCTTTGGAAAACATCATTGATAATGAAGAAATTGTTACAAATAACTTCTTCATTATCCATGATATTTTTAACCCCGAAGGACAAATACTTTTAAAATTCTATCAACTTAAAATTGTCCATAGCAAAATCTTTCATTTTGGACTAGTTTAATTGTACAAAAGCAAGATTATTTTGGAATAGGTTATAATCTAAAGGGGTTCTCTGTTGTCATTCTGGCTGAATTGACCCATTACCAGTTGGCAAAACTTTAGAATGGTCTAAAATCAAAGAAGTTGCAGACAACAGTTTCAAGTTTGGAGAATTTTGAGCATCTCAATTTATTTGGGTAGAAAACAAGGTTGAAAATGAAGAAATTGCTTGTAACAAGCAATCTTTTCATTTTCAGCTTGTGTACCTCAGGTTTTTTCTTTAGGTGCGTTAAAAAGGGGGATCGTGTGGGAATGGGTTAAATTTCGAATACAGTGTAGCCCACAAAACAAAATCTGAAGCATCGTTCAATTAACCCTTTACTGTATTGTGGAATTATAAGGCTTGTCCAAATTCAAAGGGTTTGCAGATGACAATATAAAGCTGATTTTATTTGAAAAATAATCAATAGGGTAGAAATTATTTTGGAAAAAGAAAAAATTAACTTAAGATTTTTTTTATTATTCTCTATTCCAGCAATATGGAAAGATACCCCTTATTGACTGTACTATAATAGAGGACCCCGGATCAGATCTTTATTACTTTGAAGAAGATAGTAAGTATGAAACTCAATATTACTTAAAATCAAATCAATGATAGACTGCCATGGCATAGATCTGACAACATTCCTGTAGTTAGGGTAGTAACCACATAAATGATACCTCTGGTTATTCTACAATAGATGATCTTATTTTACACCTCCTGTTTATCTCCTTCAACCCAGAGTTGTTAATATAATTAATTTTGAAAATAAATTTTCACCCTTAACTAATGCTCTCAGTGCTTTCAGGCCTTTGATTTTAATGCAAATTCAGATAAAGATTTTATTCAGCATGACAAGGGTTAAAGAACTAGTTGATAAAATGAAGCAGGTATTCCCGTCTCTTTTCCAGCTACATCCCTCGATTCAGTGTCCAGTTCTCTAAGCACATCGTCACAAAATACTCTCCTACCAAACCAGTCTGTGGACAAGGATTCAAAAATAGACTACAATGGCCTAGATTTCCGATTGGTTGTTGAATCAAAGGCGGGGCCTCAGTATGTGCTGATATTTGTGGCGACAACTCACATCGAGAAGGCGTCCTGGTGTAGTGACATTAGTCAGGTATCACTCCTTGAGAAATACGTTACAATATTACAGCCTCTTTATGTTAGCCCATTACCAGACAACAGAATTTTGGACTGGTCCAAATTAAAAGAATTTGCAGATGACATTTCAAAGTGCGCTAGAATTGGAAAATAAGTGCCATATTAGGTAGAAAACGTTGTGAAAAAGGAGAAATTGCTTGTAACAAGCAATTTCTCCTTTTTCCATAAAGTTTTCCATGATCATATCACTTGTGGGCGTCAGAAAGGGGCATTGTGTTGTAACGTGAGATAGTGTGTCTGTCATTTATCATAATTCAACTTGCTGAAAGCCAGCGGGCTATTGTCATGGCCTTGTGTCCTTTGTGTGTGTGTGTTTGCCATTAACTTGTACTTTAACCCTTTCCTGTTCAAGTCCTGATTTTTAACATCCCAGTGTTTTAATACTTTAGAAAACATCGTGGAAAAAGAAGAAATTGCTTGTAAAAAGCAATTTCTTCTTTTCCTACAATATCTTCTACCATATCGATGATTACTTTCCAATGAATCAACTTTAAATTGCCGTCTGCTAAACCTGTGAATTTGGAAAGGTCTAAAATTGTACAAAAGAGTAAAGGGTTAAAAATCGTCTCCTTAAAAAGTATTGCACAGATTTCGATCAAATTTCACTGGAATGATCCTTAGAGAGACCTGTTCTAAGATTTCTTCTTACAATTTTGATCAGATAGATAATATTGCTTCAATGAGCACAGCTTATTTACATATATCATGTAGAGTGCAAACTTAGTTTAAAATCTTCTTCTCCAAAACCACTTTCTGGAATTCAACCAAATTTCAAAGGAATGATCAATTTTTGGCTCTTTATCAGATTCCATAAAAAGATGATTGGGTTAAAAACATGGGACTTAATTTAATATCTGCAAAATAGTGAAAAATATAAATCTTCCTCTCCGAAACCAGTCAATGGATTTTAAGCAAGTTTCACAAGCAAACCTTTATCAGTTGTTTTCAAAGAATTTGATCTGATTGAAAACATGGTAAAAATCGGCAGAGCTAATTTCCATATTCGATATTTAGTGAGAACTTTTAAAAAACTAGTCAATGGATTTCAACAGAATTTCACAGGAATGATTTCCAAATTGTTTTTCTTGAGGGGCGTCAAAAAGCGTCATTGTGTGGGAATGGATTAACCCATTCCCACACAATCCATCCTTTTTAAGCCCCTCAAGAAAATATCTTCAGAAAACATTGTGGAAAATGAAGAAATTGCTTGGACCATGCAATTTCTTCATTATCCACAATGTTTTCTATCCAATAAGACAAAAAGACTTAAAATTTCATCAACTTTAAGTTATTGGCTGCATCGTCTTTCAATATTGACCAGTCTCAGGGAAAAAGACTAGCAGGGGCCCAGTTGCCCATGGCCCCTAGAATTTGGGCTGAGTCCCTAGACCTTTTGAGAAAATGCCTATACCTCTACTATTAATTATTAAATTTTGGCAGGCTGGGCCCCTAGGTTGAAATTAATAGTCTATTTCCCTGAGTCTAAAATGTTCTTATGTGGGAATGGGTTAATAGGTTTACTAGTATTTGGTTTTGCTCATTCCAGGTGGAGATCAGACAGTAATGCAATGAAAATAATTGATATTTTTATTCTGATAATGGTTTCTGTTGCATAAAAGAAAATTGCTTTCCTTAACCCTTTCCCACACGATAAAATTCTAGACCAGTCCAAATTCAAAGAAATTGCAGACGACAATTTTAACTTGATGAAATCTTCAAGTTCTTTGTTTTTTGGGGTAGAAAACGTGGTGGATATTGAAGAAATTGCTTGAAACAAGCAATTTCTTCAATCACCACAATGTTTTCCAAAGCGTTCATATTTAGGGGCGTTTAAAAGCGTCACTGTGTGGGAATGGGTTAGAGTAAATCACAAATGAAGTAATTATTTCGAAAGTGAGTTACCTAAAGTATGAAAGAAAACTAAATTACCTATATTATTAGGAAAAATCAGACCTGTGAAGTTCAGATTCTCAAGCGCCTCTAGTTTTTGGAGTTAAGGCCCTTTGTTAAAAAAATCTTTTCTACTCATTTTCTTTTCAACTACTAAATGGATTTGATTGAAACTTTGTATTGTGCACAAAGTATCAACAAGAAATGTGCGTATTTAATTTGGGTTATTTTCCAATTACTTTTCTCAGAGTGACCTGTTGTTGAAAAATCAGGATAAAGTAGGATCACGACTATCAATCAAAAATTGGAATTACCAATGTTGTCAATAATTTCACCCTTTCCTGTTTCTTGAAATTTTAGACTGGTCTAAATTGAAAGGAGTTGCAGCTGACAATAAAAATTGGATGTAATTTGAAATGATACCATCACATTTGGTAGAAAATATTGTGGAAAAAGGACAAATTGCTTGTTACAAGCACTTTGTCCTTTTTCCACAATGTTTCCTAAAGTAGAAGATAACAACAACATAAAATCCTGTGTTTGTACAGGAAAGGGTTAACCGTTCACTCAATGATACTTTTTGACGCCCCAAGAAAAAAGTTTTGGAAAACAAGCAATTGATTATATGCATTTTCTTCATTATCCACTATGTTTTCCACCCATAAGACAAAAATTTTTGTTGTCTGCAGGTTCTTTCAATTCAGACCAGTGTAAAATATTGCTGTGGGGAAATGGGTTAAAGTCTGTTAAAGTTGAAATAAAAAGGTTGAATTCCTACAAAATAATTGGTTTTATTTCCTTGCAGTGTATTGAGAATCTACACTACAGTGACCTGCTGAATACCTCCATGAGTGAATCATCTTCTGTAACAATGCCCCAGTCTGTCAGGTAGGTAGAGTTATTTGCCCCTGATTATATCAAATGGTATTTGGAATTACCTCCCTTCATGTTTATTGAAAATCTATACTCTATGATCTAAATCCCATCACAGTTTAACCCTTTCCTGTTTCGCAAAAATTAAGACCTGTCCAAATTCAAAGGTTTTGCAGACGAAAATTTAAAGTGGATTTAATTTGACAAAAAAAATTCAATAGGGTAGAAATATTGTGGAAAAAGAAGAAATTGCTTGTTACAAGCAATTTCTTCTTTTTCTACAATATTTTCTCAGTTATAAAATCAAAGGGACATAAAACCAGGGATTGAACAGGAAAGGGTTGAGCCATCTCCAGTGATGATACCTCGTTCTGTAGATTTGAGTTACGTCCCCTCAACAATTTTAGAGTAAAATAGATCCACAAGCATTCTGTGAGTCTCAAGAACCCGTTGTCTTAAGTCATTATACCCCCCAAAATTATATTTGGGGGGTATACAGGAGTCAGCTTGTAGGTCGGTCCGTCTGTCCGTCCGTCCATACGTCCATACGTCTGTCGTGTCCACTCAATTTCTCGGCAACCATTTGATGGATTTGATTAAAACTTCACTGATATAGTCAGTATTTGGTTAAGGTCCATTTATTTTTGACGGAGTGATGGCTCTTTGATGAAAAATCCTGTCCGCTCAATGTCTCAGCATCCATTGGATGGATTTGATTCAAATTTCACAGAAAGACTTGGTATAAGTCAGACATGAGCATATCCTATTTTGGTTATGGTTCATTTATTTTTGAGGGAGTTATAGCCCTTTAATTAAAAAGTCCATTTTTTATTTCAGCACTTTAGCGGATAGCACTTGTATATGGCCTATGGGGGTATAAGTTCGCTTTGCGACAATGTCTTGTTCTCAATGCAAAATTGATCTTAGATCACTCACTAGTACTTGTATGGTAACCGGACAATAGCCCCTCCGGACAATATCCCCTTCTATGTTTTTTGAGAAGGCGGACATTATCCCCTTCCTAAATTTAACAGGGCGGACATTAGCCCCTTTGTCATTCTGACAGGGCGGACATAATCCCCTTCCTATTATTAGAAGGGCGGACATTATCCCCTTCATCGTTTTACTACTGCGGACAAAAGCCCCTTTCTAGGGCATGCTGCATCTCATACTAACACAATGTATAAATAAAAACAGGCTCATATGGAAAGGGTAATAATATAGCTAACATTCAGCATATTATATCGTGTTAAGTCGAAGAGGGTCAGGAAGGACAACGTGTTACCAGATGACTTCAAATAGTAAAAAGTTGAAGTTGGCACGAGTTTCATTTTAAAGAAAAATGGTGGAAAAGAGGAAAAAGCGGTTCTTTGTAGTTACTATGACGTTTACTAGAATACAAATTTTATGGAGTCGCTTGCAGGGAAATATGCAAAGTATTTAATTAAAAATTGGGCATCAGTTTATTATTTAACAAGAAAAAAAGTAGTAAAATTGATTTTAATCTTTTGAATTATGGATTATAGTTCGTTTCGTTACTTAAGTCCGAAGAAACTTAGTACAATTTTACGAAGGGGATAATGTCCGTCTATCGAGGGGATAATGTCCGCCCTGTTTACATTAGGAAGGGGATTTCGTCCGCCCTTTCAGAATGACGAAGGGGCTAATGTCCGCCCTGTTAAATTTAGGGAGGGGATAATGTCCGCCTTGTCAAAAAGCATAGAAGGGGATATTGTCAGGAGGGGCTATTGTCCTAGATTCACTTGTATATCTATTTATAAGTTACCCTTCTATTCATTTTTATTTTACTTGTGAAATGAAAGAAATCTAGTTTTGGGGAGTATATAGGAGTCAGCTTGTTGGTCGGTCCGTCTGTCTGTAGCTCTTTCATGTCCCCTCAATTTCTCGGCAACTATTGGACTGATTTCATTCAAACTTCACTGATATAATCAGTATCAAACAGAAATATGCATTTTTCATTTTTGTTACGGTCCATTGTTTTTTGACGGAGTTATGGGCCTTTGGTCAAAAATCGTGTCCGCTCAATTTCTCAGCAACCATTGGACGGATTAGATTCTAATTTCACAGAAAGACTTGGTATAAGTCAGACATGTGCATGTCCTATTTTGGTTATGGTCCATTGATTTTTGACAGATTTTTGACAGATCTTTTAAAAATTCCATTTTTTGTTACGGCCCATTGGTGGATAGCACTTGTATAAGGACAAGCGCTGTTGGAGGGTATTAGTACGCTTTGCGACAATGTCTAGTTATATTTCATTTATCACATAAAGTAAATATTTCCTAGGCAAAAAATTGAGAAAAATAATTCAAAATCTGAAGAAAAAAAAGCTAAAAAGTCAAGTGAAATTTGATTAAAATTAGCTCTTTTTTCTACCTTTTTAATCTGATCCCAGAGTGGCCTAGATGCTATTCACATTAACTCATTCCCAATCAGTGATGCTTTTGGATGACCCTCAAGAAAATGATTGGAAAAACATTGTGTAAATGAAGAAATTGCTTAAAATAAGCAATTTCTTCATTATCCACAATGTTCACTACCCAGACAGTTGAAAAAGTTTAAAATTTCATTAACTATAAATTGTTGTTTGCAGGGTCTTCACTGGCCATTGTTGCCAAATGCGAAAATAAAACTTAAGTGGCAATTAAAAAAAATGAATCTGGTGAAAACGCTGGCAAAAAGAAAAAAATCATATGAAGCCATAAAGATTTTCCTATAAACTACCGCTCCTACACCAAAAGTTTGTATCAGACTGCAATCTAGGCAGATTGTCATTGTTGTGGTGTTAAAATAGTGATAATTATGTCGCATATCAATAAACAAACAAGCCAGTCAATAAACGAAGTGTACCAAACAATAAACCAATGGAAAAACCTATTATGCAGGTGACAGATTATGAAAATGATTGTAAAGACTTATTAAATGATATTGTATGTTATGTCAATTAAATTCAACAATCAAAATAAGTCAATCTTACTTCAGTGGGTTGACAATAAATCCAGAATATATTTCTGAAAAAAAATTGTCTATTGACTCACATATAAGAATGACCGAATTTTATGCAAAAATCAGTCTTTAATTTCTACTCGGGGAAAATGTGAAACACTGACAACCCTGTCAAGTCTGTCTCGTTAGTCTTTTTGATGTACGTCTTAAGCCTCTGCTCCCACAGGATGGAATGAACAGACCCAATATATTTGTGATGTTGGCCATGATTTTACATCAACAGAGGAATATTTGAGGGTAACTTTTTGACAGAAAACCAATTGACTGATCCGGTAAATTAAATCACTAGTTGTTCAAAACATAACTTTGGATAAACAGATTAGGAAAAAGAATTTTACCATCACAATTAACGCCATTTACTTTAGAATGACAGAAATGATCCTTGGGTGACCCTTTATCAAATTCCTTCAAAGAATTTTGATTATTTCCATATATGGTGAAAGCTTTTGAAATATTCTTCTTAGAAACCAATCGATGGATTTCAACCAAATTTTACAGAAATGCTCATTGGATGATCTTTTATCAGATTCCTTCAAAGAATTAAGATTAGATGAAAAATATGGCTTTAATAGGCAGGGCCAATGTCCATATATGGTGAAATCTTTAAAAATATTCTTCTAAGAAACCATTTGATGGATTTCAACCAATTTATACAAGAATGCTCATTGGGTGACCTTTATCAGATTTCTTCAGAGAATTAAGATCGGATGAAAAATGTGGTTTCAATCGGTGGGGCTTTTTTCCATATATGGTCAAAACTTTTAAATCTTCTTCTCAGATACCAAAGGATGGATTTTAACCAAATTTCACTGGATTGATTCTTGGGTGATCCTTTATCAAATTCCTTCAAAAAATTTTGATTGGACAGAAGACGTGGTTTTAATGGGCTGGGAATAGTTTTCATATATGGTAAAATCATCTTCTCAGAAACCATTTGATGGCTTTCAACAAAGTTTCACCAGAAGGATCCTTTGGTGACCCCTTATTAGATTGCTAATAAAAGAATTGATTGGCTTTCAAAATTGCTTTAATGGATTGGGCTTATTATGCTCTCCCTTTGGAGAGCATATAGCCACTGCTTTGTCTGTCTGTCCGTCATTCCGTCTGTCATTCATTCTTCCATTCGTCCAGAGCAATTTCTCCATAACCCTTGGGCCAAATCAAATGAAACTTACCATGTGAACTCCCTATGTTATTTAAGAGATGAAGAGAATATTTTTTTGTTTTCATGGAGGTATGAACCGAAAAACCTAATCACACTGTATGAATACGCGAAATTTGGATTAATAAGAGATATAGCCTTCATATTTCACATGTGCATTGCTTATGATAAGACCTTTCTGTTGGTTCCAAGTTAAAGGTCATCAGTCAAGATCAAGGTCATTTCTCAAGGTCAAAATTTGTCAAATTTAAACCTTTTACATTGTCCATAAAATTGCAATGGTAAATGATATAGCTTTCATATTTCAATTGTTTATTATTTACACCTTTCAGCAGATACCAAAATCAAGTTCATTGGTCAAGGTCATGTTGTCAAGCTGAATAATTTCCTCCTTTACCAATGTGAATATTTCTTGTAACTTTACATTAATGTTGTTTATTAAGTGCCTTAGGTAATGTTTATTTCATATATTGACTTGATAAAGCTGTAAAATGCTAAAATGGAGGTTAATGCCATGTAGCTTTATATTTTGTACATTTCCTACTCTAAAAATAAATCAGTCTACTGTTTCATCAAGACTCAGTCTCCATCTGTTGTATGTAGGCATTTTTCATTGATAACTTTGATGGAAATAACACTCATGTTGAAGGTCAAGGTGAAATATTTAAATCTTGACCCCATGATTGGGTTTAACTCATATGCTTAAGGTCAAGGTGAATCATCTAACCCTATACCCTATAATGATATGGAATGTTGCTTCTCATAAAAGTCTGCATGGTACAACTTTTGTGACAATGCCTTATTCGGGGAGTATAATCCGTCTCTGTTTCCATATATGGTAAACAGTGAAAACCTACGATCTGCAGGATGGTTTTCAACCAAATTTCTCAAGCATGATAAGTAAATTCAGGCCAGTGGAGTAAAATCAGAGGGGGAGAGGGGATCTGCTTGCATAAAATAGCCTCTAGCTCAGCTGATTTCAGTGGCATAAATCTGGGCAAACAATTTGGCTTTTCATTTGGCTACTTGGCCACAGATTAGCCTCTAGTTTTTTTCAATTTGGCAAAAGTGATGGCGTAGAGAAAATTCACCCAGAGAAGGCTCTGTGTCTGCAACTTCATTCATTTCTGACTAGTCAAAAATTTTGCCATCTGGTAATGGGTTAGATTTAGCTGTGAAATGATAGTATATGTTTCATTGAAATCCTCTCGCTGTTTTCTTTTCAGGTCTGATCCGAAATTGTTTCGTGATGATATTGACATCAAATTTAGTAGAACTCTCAACTCCTGTAAAGTACCACAGGTAAGGTGATATTTGGATTCTCAAGTTTTCTAATTACAGTCCATTGAGAGTCTACACTACAGGGACTCCTTCCAGCACAAACCTACTTTTTACAAACCCCTAAAGAAAAAAAAGCTTGATAATGCAATTTCTTCATTATTCAAAATGTTTTCAACCTTAACCAATTCCCGAACAATGATGCTTTTTGATGCCTCCAAGAAAATGAGCTTTTGGAAAACATTGTAGAAAATGGAGAAATTGCTTTTTGTATGGTCAAAAACATGTCACATAAAGTAAAATTGGTAACCTAAACATGGTAACTATAGCTTATTTAACCCTTTCCCGTTTTTGGAATTTTTAGACTAGTCCAAATTGAAAGAGTTTGCAGATGACATTGAAAACTGGGTGCCATTTGAAATGAAAACCACCCTATGTGGTAGAAAATATTGTGGAAAAAGGAGAAATTGCTTGAGTATAAAATCAGAGGAACGTAAAATCCCGTATTTGAACGGGAAAGGGTTAAGTCACCAAACCAACATAAATGCTTCACACTAATGTCGGGAATTGTCGAGTTTGATGTTGACTTCTGATCTTAATAAATGATTTGGTTTGTTGATTGGTTCTTTGGTTGAGAGCCGCGATCCTTCCATTGAATAATAAAATAATATAATAAAATTTAAAATACTCATGAGGAAATGTTTGAGAATTTTTATGTTTTCACAAACACACAAGATTTCCATGGCGCAAACATTTCCTTATATACAGTACTTTTTATAACATATCCATTAACCCATTCCTACACAGTAACGCTTTTCGATGCCCCTCAAGAGAAATGTTAAAAGCAATTTCTTAATTATCAACAATGTTTTCTGATACAAAACAAAAAGAATTTTATGATTTCATTGACTTGAATTTGTCGTCTGCAACTTCTTTCAATTTGTACCAGACTAGAATTTTGTTGTGTGGTAATGGGTTAACTTATGCTTGATGAAATCTCTTTTATTACATACCATTTGGGTACTAAAATCTTTACAACTACAGCTTACAAGATTTTGGATTCACACTGATGATATTCCAACAAGTGATCACTGCCATAATGTCTGTCAAAATAACTGCAATAATTGTATGAGAAAAATCAAAGAATTGTAAGGTTACTTCAGAAGTAAAAGTGAAAATTATGTCATTAGGAGTTAACAGTGCTTGTATGTACACAAATTTAAAAAAAATTCTTATTGGCTCCGAAAGATTCATTACAGCTCATTTTATTATCATGATGGCAACAATGTTTTGCGTACATAGTCTGAAGCAGATATTGGTTATCTTTACAGATTCGACATGGCAGTGTTGATCGTCTTCTTGAACGTCTCACTGACCTACGATTCCTAAGTATTGACTTCCTGAATACGTTTCTGCTGACTTATCGTGTATTCACGACGGGACAGAAAGTACTTGATGCCCTCAAGAAAGTATATCGGAGTCCCGAGGGAGGAGGGAGTGAGAATGAGGCTGAGATAGGTGAAAGGTAAAAGTGAAAAGTTTATACCATTAACCCACAATCCTGCATTTTTGTATGCCTAAGAAATAATGCTGTGGATGAAAATTATGAAAAATGAAGAAAATGCTTATAATAAGCAATGGCTTCATAATACTCCCTGAAAAGCAAGGACATAGCTTCTTTGTCTTTCCATCTGTCATTCTGCACATCCGTCCATCCATCTGCTGTGATTTCTCCGAAATTCTTTGGCGAAATTGGATGAAACTCCATAAGTGAATTCCTTATGATATTGCGCCAATGAGTTTTTCCCGGTTTTTGGATAGCTCCTAGGTTACATTGCAGAGTCAAAGGTTGAAATAAAAATTCTATAGCTCCTTCAATTGTTGATGGATTTCAGAAGAACTTGTCACAATTGTTTGCTATCATGAGTAGATGTACCATTCTAAAGAAACATTCAGATAACTCCAAGTTCAAGGTTACAGCCAAAGGTCAAACATTAAATAAAGGATGTCTGGAGCATAGCTCCTAAAATTATGGATTAGTTTCAAAATGTGTTTGCAAAATTAATCTCTAATATAAGGAGAAGTGCCATATGAGACAAATTCACAGATAGCTCCATGGTGAAGGTCACATCTCAAGGTCAAATGTTAAAATTAAGCATGTCTGAAGCATAGCTCCTACAATTACTAATAGATTTCAAAAATTACTAGATACAACTGTTATCTGTCTGGCATTATTGTCATTTCCATTTATGTTCTTCCAATTGTATTATTTCAAGAACTAAACATTCTTGTCTGCAACTTCATTTAATTTGGACCACTCTAAAGCCTTGTCGTCATGTCTTGTAATTGCATTAACCCTTGTCATGCTGAATAAGAACCTCTACAGAATTTAATTTAACCCATTCCAACATAACAGAATTTCAGACTAGTCCAAATTGAAAGAAGCTGCAGACGACAATTTTAAGTTTATGAAATTTGGAATTTTTTCAACTTTCTTGGTAAAAAATTGCGGAAAATTAAGAAATTGCTTGTAGCAAGCAATTTCTTCATTTTCCACAATGTTTTCCAAAGCTTTTTTCCTTGGGGGCGTCTAAAAGCATCACTGAGTGGGAATGGGTAAAAGATCTACCGGAATCATTAATTGTTGGTTAATACTCATTTAAAAAAATTAAATTAAACAATTCTGGCTTAAAAGGGACCAGCAGGTGGTGAAGACTAAGAGCAGACTGCTCATGTGTGCAGGCTGGTCTTTGTCTATTCCTCCTGCCAAAACAGGAACATTTCGGGTTCAGCATGACAAGGGTTAAAATCCATTATCTGATGACAAAATTTGAGGCCGGTAAAAATTTTCAGAGGGGATGCATACAAGAACTTTGATTGGTGAAATCTTTGTCTTCTAGGGTAGAAGAGCCGCAGTCAAAGCGCAGTTGGTAGCATGTGGGATTGTCAATCTAGAGGTCCCGGGTTCGATACTTTTACAGCCACTGGGCCAGATTGCTCCGGGTGCCCTAATGCGATTTCGTTGTGTGTCCTTCATTATCTTTTCATACTTTTGACCTATTATAAACCTTTTATCAGACAACAAATTTTAGACTGGGGCTTTATGCTTGTCATCTATCACACTTTTTATGCCCTTAAATTACTGTAAATTACTGTTAGGGAAAAAAGTATATGTCTAACCAGTACATCAATGTTATTTCTGCTCTTTACATTGAGGTGATGGATAAGGTCTTACGGGCCTCTTGTTTGGCAACATATATCAGTTATTTGGGGTTTACCTTTCAGGTCGTCTGTACCAGAGACAGATATGTATAGTGGAAACCATTTACACGAGTTTACGAAGGAACCACCAAGTCTTGACCGCAAAACCATTATCAAACCGAAAGTAGAGAAAATGGACCGATTACGACGTATCAGTACAGGGTGCATGAAGACAGAAATGACTGGCGAATCATCATATAGGGCTGATGGCAATCAGCAGACAACACGCCCAACGAAACATGTTGATTTCCAGAAGAGTAAGTGGAAATGAGTAACTTTGACATTCTAACCCATTCCCACACTATGACACTTTTCGATCCCCCTTAAAGAAAAAAGATTTAAAAAACAATGTAGATAATGATGTAAATTTCTTCATTATCCACAATTTTTTCTGTCCAAAAAGACAGAGATTTTGATAATTTCATCAACCTCAAAATGTTGTCTACAACTTCTTTCAATTTTGACCGGTCTAAAACTTTCTTTTATCCCCCGCTGTTTCGGCAAAGGGGATATAGTAATGGTCTCCGTCCGTCATCCCGTCCTTCCGTCGTTCTGTCCTTCCGTCCTTCTGTCGTTAAACTTGTCCTGAGCATATCTCTGTAAGTATAATTGCTATCAACTTGAAACTTCATAGGTAGATAGATCTCATTGAGGAGAAGTGCAGTGCACAAGAAAAACAACTCTAGCTTGCATGATTTTGGAGTTATTGCCCTTTGTTGTTTTAAAGACTTAGATTTTGTCCTGAGCATATCTCTGAAAGTATAATAGCTATTATGGAACTCATTGAGAAGAAATGCAGTGTACAAGAAGCCTAAATCTAACTGGCTTCACTTTACTATCAAGCTTTTACGACGGGGGATGGCCATGTCCGACATGGCTCTTGTGTTGTAATGGTTTTATCAAAATTTGTTATCCATATAAACCATAGTAGCGCAAGGCAACACGTTTCATATCTGTCCAATTTTCTGTATGTTGAGTACATTTAAACTTCATTACTTTTCTTGTTGACATGATTATTTTGCCTTATATTTCAAGATGGGTTTGAACGGAATTTTCGTAGTAAGTTTGTTACATATATTGTATTTTTTAGGTATGATTATCAACCCTTTCCTTTTTAATCCCTGGTTTTTTCGTACCTGTGTTTTTACACTTGAGAAAAAATGTGGAAAAAAAAGAAATTGCTTGTAACAAGCAATTTCTTCTTTTCCCACAATATTTTCTACCCTACTGAATGATTACAGTACAGAACATCGTTAATTTGACAATCATTTCAATCGCATTTCGGGCTATCGCGTTCAATCAGGTAGCAATCACGGTTTTCCAATTTGCGGTCAATTAATCCATAAATGAAAGCATTCAATCAATAGTGTTTAATCATTCCGATGATTAAAATCGCCATATTAGTTTTGGTGATTTATATTTTTGTTAAAATTAAATTCGGTAATTCAAATTTTGAAAATAATGATAATATTTTGTTTAAGATTATTTCCGATAGTGTAGTGATTAAAAGAAATTTTGCAATGATTGAACGATCGCATCTAAAAAAAGACAGCGTTCAATCCAATCAGATCGTGATCGTGTAGCGTTCAATCCGGTTACAATCAGATTGTCAAATACACGATTTTTTGTACTGTATTTTTCAATAAAATTAACTATCAGTTGTCGTTTGCCAAACCTTTGAATTTGGAAAGGTCTGAAAATTTGAAAAACAGTAAAGGGTTAATAGATCACTGCTGTCAATCAAAAAATCGATTGACCAATCACATCATTGGCTTTTTTGCATTTGCAATTTTTCCTGTTGTGCAAAGATTTAGACTTGTCCAAATTCAAAGGTTTTGCAGATGAAAATTTAAAGTGGATTCAATTAGAAATATAACCATGTAGTAGGGTAGAAAATATTGTGGAAAAAGAAGAAATTGCTTGTTACAAGCAATTTCTTCTTTTTCTACAAAGTTTTCTCAATTCTAAAATCAGAGGGACATAAAAACCAGGGATTGAACAGAAAAGGGTTAACCATTTCAGCACAAATCCTGATTTTTACATCCCTGTCATTCTATATTGGAGAAAATATTGTGGAAAAGAAGAAATTGGTTGATACAAGCAATTTCTTCTTTTTTTCCACAATATTTTCTATCATATAGAATGTCTACTTTTTGAATTGTACTAACCTTATAGTGTCCTCTGCCACCCCTTTTTAATTTGGAAAAAACTTTAATTTTGAAAAACATTTAAGTGTTAAATGTAGGTCATGCTGTAGCTATAATGTTTGGGTCGCCAGCAAATGATTTGCCTATCGTTTCATTTCATTCTCCATATACTTAAAAAAACTAACTTTGTTTGAAATCTCAGTCAAACTACCTTATCAGAGGTCAGTGTTTGTTGCTAGTGAACTGTCAAAAGCAAATGATTTGCCTATCGTTTCATTTCACTCTCCATAAACTTTAAAAACTAACTTTGTTTGAAATCTCAGTCAAACTACCTTATCAGAGGTCAGTGTTTGTTGCTAGTGAACTGTCAATAGCCCTTAATTATTTTCAAAATTTTAACCCTTGTCATGCTGTATAAATTACCTTACTTAATTGCTGTCAAATCAAAGGGCTGAAAGCACTGATAGAACTGATTGTTCAAAAATCAATATTTTTTTTAGAAATCAACTTCATGAACAACTCTGGCAGGAAAAGTACAAGCAGGAGGTATAGACTAAGATCAGCCTGCACATAAGTGCAGTCTGATCTTAGTCTACACCTCCTGCCAAAACCGGAATATTCCGGTTTCAGCATGACAAGGGTTAAACTTGCCTAAATTCAAAGGGTTAGAGGACACCTTAATAAAGCAAGCACAATTCAAAAAGTAGCTATTCCATTTGATAGAAAAAAATTGTGGGAAAATATGAAATTACAAGCAATTATTTGTCTTTCCACAGTGTTTTCGGAAGTATAATATCATGGAACCATATAAATCAGGGATCATGTGGGAAAGGTTACTGCATGTAAGAAAAATTATGTTTAATGTAAAAAACCATAGACAAAAGTTTGGTCCAATTTTACGAAGCTCAACTTGTGTTAACCCTTTCTCGTTCAAATACGGGATTTTACGTTCCTGTGATTTTATACTTGAGAAAACATTGTGGAAACAGAAGAAATTGCTTGAAACAAGCAATTTCTCCTTTTTACCACAATATTTTCTACCACATACGATGGGTTCATTTCAAATAGCATCAAGTTGTCATTGTTGTGCAACCTCTTTCAATTTGGACTAGTCTAAAATTTCCAAAAACGGGAAAGGGTTAATGAGAATCTATGTTCTTTCAAAAATTATTATGATTTATTTACATACAGCCCCAGTTGAGCGTGAAGAATCCATGGAAAGCGATGATAGTCATACGGAGCTATCAAGTTTTTTACAAGCTCCAATCGCAACCTGTGAAACTTTGTGTGATTCAGACTTTCCGGATATACCTGCAATAAAAATGGACTCCTCCCTCTCAGAACATGTCATGCTTCCGGAGGACTTTGGTGAATCATTTTGTGACGAACTTGAGATTTGTGAAAATTTATTACAACCAATGAATGCTACAGGACTTTCACAAAGCCCGACAGAGTCTACAACTGGGACTATTTTACGATCAGAAAATAGTTCGGATACATTAACACCAGCTACGCCTAGACCAAGCCCAATGTGCAGCCCACTTGGAAGTCCTCGACACTCATTGCCACAACCACTCAGCCCAAAGAGTGGTGAACAGAGCCCTCGTCGCCCATCCACACCTGTCAAAATGCCGGAGAGATATATAGACACATTTTCCATTTCACCCACTACATCACCCATTCGAATCATTAAACCCACGAAATCTTCTTCCCCAGTACGCATTCCATCACCGATACAATCTTCTACCTCACCAAAAGACGGAACAAGATCACCAAGCGCAAGTCCCAAACTCCGACGTGCAACATCACCCATCACCTGGAGCTTTTCATCACCACAAATCAAGTTGAAACATTGTAAGTATGCATATTTTAACCCATTCCAACATAATTTTGTTTTTATGCTCTTAAAGAAAAAAGAGAAAAACATTGGTACAAGCAATTTCTTCATTATCAACAATTTTTCTACCCAAAAAGTAAAAGTCTTTTAAATTTTCATCAAATTAGCTTGTCTTCCGCAACTTCTTTGAATTATGATTGGTTGAAAATTTTGTTGTTGGATATTACAGTACAATGTTTATTTATACATTCTCATTTTAGCAACTTATTCACAAATGAGAGCATTATAGACTGGGTATGGATTGTTATTTAAAAAAAGAATGTCAAATTTCATGGTCCTTTGAAATCCATATTTTTCTGTATCAACAAACAAATGATTAAATCTCTGGGAAAATAGATGAATAAATTGCTTTTAACAAGTAATATGCACGATTCAACAATGTTTTTCAAAGCATTTTTCTGGAGGGGCATTGTTTGGGGGAATGGGGTAACCCATTTCTAACCATTTTGTAGCTGTCTGTGTAACTAAGAAACTGTTGTTTTAATGTGTCAAAATGCAGGATTATTTTGTAATGTATTTTAGAACAACGTGTACTTTGAATGTTTAAATTCTATCATTTCAGTAGGTGCACCATATCATGACTTCCTGTAATTGTTAAAATGTCTAAACTGACAGGACTTGAACAAAGATATTTATTGCCTATCCCAACACAATTCTACTTTTCACAACCCTGAAGAAAAGTGTTCGGAAAAGTAAGGTTGAAAATGAGGAAATTGCCTGTTTCAAACAAATTCTTTATTTGTATATTTTCTACATTTGTTTCTATTCTATAAAGTTGCAAAATCTGCAACCCCTTTCACTTTTAACTTTTTATCTCACCTGAGCACAACGTGCTCATAGTGAGCTTTTGTGATTGTTGAATGTCTGTCGTCCGTCGTCTGTCGTCCGTCGTGCAGCGTGCGGCGTCAATAATTGAAGTGTTTACACTCTAGAGGCCACAGTTTTGACCCAATCTTCATGAAACTTGATCAGAATAATTGTTTGATCATGAGGATGAACCCTATTGATTATGGGAGGGTTCTATTCGAAAACACAGGAAAAGGGGCCTTAATGACAATTTCTTTGTTTACACTCTAGAAGCCACAAATATGGCTCTTTCTCATGAAACTGTGCTAGAATAATTATTAGGTCATAGAGATGAACGCTTTTGATTATGGGAAGGTTTTTTTGGAAAACACAGTAAAAGGGGCCTTAATGACAATTTCTTCGTTTACACTCTAGAGACCACAATTTTGGCTCAATCTTCATGAAACTGTGCCAGAATAATTTTTGGATCATGAGGATGAACCCTTTTGATTATTGGAGGATTCTATCCGAAAACACAGGAAAAGGAGCCTTAATGACAATTTCTTTGTTAATGCTCTAGAGGTCATCATTTTGGCTCAATCGTCATGGTAACTTTGTCAGGATACTTGCTAGGTCCTAAAGATGATCCTTATAGATTATGAGAAGG
This sequence comes from Fragum fragum, assembly GCA_946902895.1. Classification (NCBI taxonomy): domain Eukaryota; kingdom Metazoa; phylum Mollusca; class Bivalvia; order Cardiida; family Cardiidae; genus Fragum; species Fragum fragum. The sequence goes on from OX336370.1 coordinate 46,724,126, forward strand.
TTCTATAGGATAACACAGGAAAAGGAGCCATAATGACAATTTCTTTGTTTACAATATTGAAGTCACAGTTTTGCCTCTATCTTCATGAAACTGATTATAGTTATTTTTCTCTAATTGCATTTTTTTAACAGCAGACAGTTCAGGTGAGCGATCTAGGACCATCATGGTCCTCTTGTCTAACATTTTGGCACCATTTGATTGGTTATTCAAAATGATTCTCCTTTATTTAGCCCATTCCCACATAGTGATGATTTTAGACACCCATAAAAATGCTTTGGAAAATTTTGTTACAAGTAGTTTCTTCATTTTCCACAATGTTTTCTACTCAGAAAGCTGAAAAAACTAAAATTCTCACACAACCAAATTGATAGAAGGTTAAGAAATGTTCATGTTTTTTTTTTATTTTGGTATAGAAAACATTGTGGATAAATAAAAAATTGCTTGTTACTAGCAATTTCTTCATTTTCCACAATTTTTTCCAAAGCTTTTTTCTTGGGGGCATCTAAAAGTGTCATTGTGTGGGAATGGGTTAAATTGTCATCCTATCAATCGTTGCCAGTTTAAAATATTGCCGTCTGGATATGGGTTATAGGACATTCCAGTGGTAATTATCAGTTTGCTTTGATTTTATATTTATCCAGTGGGAACAGACACCGAGTCTTTGAGCACTGCCACCCCTAGAGCAAGTTTAGTGTCCCAGGCTGAAGGATCCCCACCCCAGGCCAAAATAGGGGCTGTTGTCACATCGTCAAGGGCTTCAAAAAGAAGGTAAGGGTTTATTTTGAATTATCCCATTACTAGATAACAAAATTTTAGAAGATCAAAGAAGTTGCAGACCATAATTTTGGTTTGATAGAATTGTAAATATTTCTGTTTTTCTGGGTATAAAGAAAATGATTAAAAGTACTTGTTACAAACAATTCCTTCCTATTCCATTTTGTTTTTCAAAATTCTTTTCTTTTAGAGTGTAAAAGGGTGTTAAATTATTTTGGAATGGGTTAAAAGATTTATCTAACTATGAAGTTTATGGGTTGTTACCTTGCAATAATTTGAAAATGTAAGAATTTTGGTTTGAAAGAGAAGAAATCTGATCTATTACTGTAGCGTTGAACAGCAAATGTCGTTGTCAGTCTTTATTTACAATTTTTTGATACTTTGTCTATTCATTTATTATTTAACTGCCTAAGGGTCATGTTATGGTCTTTGTTGTCTATCTGTCTTTCCATCTATCTGTATGTTTGTCCGTAAGCAAATTTTGCACAACTCTTCCTACAGTTTCAATAGGAATGAACTGAAACTTTCCAAAATGAATCTCTATGTTGTCTAGTTGTGTTTGAGGTCACAATTTTTTTTATCCTTCAACTTGGTTTAGAATTATCTGCCCTTGACTTAGCAAAATAGTGTAAACTTACAGAGTTTTCTTCTTTTCCAAAAGATTTTTCGAGATACCCTTACAAATAATGAACAAAATTGAAAAATATATATTTCATTGACAGGCCTGATCATATGTGCAGGTGTGCAAAATTCTTTTGTATTTTGATAAATGTTCACTTAAATAGTGAATGTGTTTAATTGCAGTAGATCAATACATGAAAAAAGGAAGGTATGAGGAATGCTGTTTTTACCCACTTCTCACACAGCAAAATTTTAGACTGGTCAAAATTGAAAGAAGCTGCAGATAACAATTTCAAAATGATTGAATTTTAATTTTTTTTTTCATCTTTTTGGGAAAATGATGAAATTGCATAATACAAGCAATTTCCTCTTTTTTGACAATGTTTTCCAAAGCTTTTTTCTTTAGGGGCATGAAAAGGTGGGATTTTTGAGAATAGGTTAATGAATTATTCCCCTTGTTATCCCCCGCTGTTTTGGCGAAGGGGATGTAGTAATGGTCTCCGTCCGTCATTCTGTCCTTCCATCACTAAACTTGTCTGGAGCATATCTCTGAAAGTATAATTGCTATCAACTTGAAACTTCATAGGTCGATAGATCTCATTGAGAAGAAGTGTAATGCACAAGAACCACAACTCTTGCTTGCATAATTTTGGAGTTATTGCCCTTTGTTGTTTTAAAGACTTAGATTTTGTCCTGAGCATATCTCTGAAAGTATAATAGCTATTTTCGAACTCATTGAGAAAAAATATAGTGCACAAGAAGCCTAAATCTAACTGGCTTCAGTTGACTATCAAGCTTTTACCGTGGGGGATGGCCATGTCCGACATGGCTCTTGTTTCTATTTGGGCAGGAGTTGAAGACAAAGATCAGCCTGCACATATGTTTTTTGTCAACTTTCTGGGTAGAAAACATTGTGGAAAATGAAGAAATTGCTTTTAACAAGTAATTTCTTCATTTTTCACAATGCTTTCCAAAGCTTTTTTCCTTGGGGTGTCTAAAAGCGTCACTGTGTGGGAATGGGTTAAAGCATTGATATTTACCTTTTCCTGTACGATTCCTTGCTTTTATATGCCTGTGATTTTATGCTAGAAAAAAACATCTTGCAAAAAGAAGAAATTGCTTGCAATATTTTCTGTCATGTCAGTTGGGTACTTTTAAATTGCACTCATTCGTAATTGTTGTCTGCAATGATTTAAACACAGTCTAAAATCTTGAAAAACAGGAAAGGTTTAATTTGTTTTTTGACATACCCATTTGAAAATTATCCAGATCAAAGACAGCTTTTGAATAAGTGCTTTTACGCAGAGCCGCATATAATTTTCTCAAAGGTAACACTAGTACTATGTTCAGTGAATGTTTTCTCTTTTTTTTTTACCCAGATCAAGTTCTTCAGCTGCAGCTACTGCCTTTGCTGTGGCAACTGCAGGGTCAGGATATTCCACAGAACAACCACCAACCACACGCACCCAACGATTTCTTAGTGCTGGTAGGTTTACTTTGGAAGGTCTCTTTAAACAACCGGTAGTTGCTGTCAGTCAAAAAATTTACCAATCAAATCATTCTTTTATACCAGAAATGAACGTAGACTTCTGACATTTACATCAATATTATTAGTTTGGCAACTTAAATCTTATAATACCACCCAAATATGAAGAATGGGGGAATATATTGATTTCACCATGACTGTCTGTCCGTCCATCTGTCTTAGACTTTTTGATTTTGTACTCAAACTCTAAAACAATTTGACCCACTATCATTAAGCTTCATACAATTGTTGCCACTGATCCAAGAAAGATTTAGGGTCATGTATGTCAAATGTCACAATTGAACTTTTATTAAAAAACATTTTGGTGCTAAAACTCATAAACCATTTGATCTAGGACCTGGAAACTTTATACAAATGTTAACCATGACCTAGGGAGTTATCCTATTGGTCAGAGTAATGTAGGTCAAATGTCAACTGTTCTACTTGACTGACGCCGCCGTCATAGCGCAGTTGGTAGCGTGTCGGACTTTCAATCTAGAGGTCCCCGGTTCAATTCCCGATTGCGGCATTCATCCTTTCCGACTATTTGTCTCTCACCAAGGGGTCTATAATCGTAGACTTATGTTGGATAGCAGCTGGAGGCTAGGAAAGGATGTAATGGTAGTACTGGTGTGAGAAATACCAGGATTCCATTGTTAGGTGCTCCAGCCGCCGCGATATAACTGAAAGATTGTTGAAAGCGGTGTAAAACCCCATTCAAACAAAAATCAAATCTACTTGACTGACAAAACACTAGTTGAAGTGAAACAGCTCTAACAGGATGATCCACTTTGATATTGAATGGTGTTATTTTGCAAAAACTATGGCCAGAAACAATTAACAAAATGTGAAATGGTTGGTATGCGATCTAAATATCATAACTGCAGCTTGAATAAATCAATATGTCATATAAATGTTGGTCAGTGTCAGAGTTCAAAGTTCAATTACAGTCTAAATGATTGATTTGATTGGTGAAATGATAATTTGATAATCAGCTTCAATCGGTCAATTCCTGTAAAAGTTCTGATAAACACCAACACTTCCCCCCCGCACACACTTTTACTAAAAGAGTTGATTTATTGTATAAAGATTGCCTTTAACTTTCTGTCAAGCGCCACTGAAGATAAAACATTGAAGGGAAAGAATTGAGTTGTGAGCCACACAAAATACCTAATTGAGTCCAAAATTGTATGTCAATATTTGTTTATTGCCTGAAGAAATCAGGAAATTATGACAGAAAACATATCCAAAAATTATTAGTCATCATGCTTGGTAAAAACTTCAGCCCAAAGTGCTACTGCCAGAATTATCGACCATATTCATAGAATGTCTGAACAGGATAATTGTTATTTTATTTTTAACACAGCAAGATGTTCAAGCCAAAATAAATTGCAAGAAGCATGACATTAAAATCAAAATATTTTCTAATAAATTCTTTAGCCTTTCAGATTTTTGACATGAGAAAGGGTAGGTCTAGATTGTGGTAGTTCTTTAAAGTGATAAAGTAGGGAAGTATTATTAAGTAATTCAAACGGAGAAAACTGTGGCATATTTGATGCAATATCAGCAAATTCCAACTGATTAACATTGTTCCGCTTGAAATTTAGAAAAGTTCCACATCTGTCAAAGAATGCAAACTCCCTTTATCGACACAATGCAGGTGTGTGTGTTTTACATTTATAGTAAGGCTCACCTGTTTCATGAAAAATTCTCTCAAGATTTTGCACTAAATCTCAGAGATGAAATGTTTATATATGTCCACCAGAATTTATACACAGAATGACTAGGATCTAGCTTCTAATAAGACATGAATGTCAACTCCAGAAATTCGACCCGAAATAGCTGAACACCACTGGCTCCTTGATCATCTGCTCAACCCATCGCAGTAAAATAAGATTACCCAATTGTCACATTTACATGATTGCCACAAAGTGTTAACCCTTTCCCGGTTTTAGAAATTTTAGACCAGTCCAAATTGAAAGAGGTTGCAGACGACAATGAAAACTGGATGCCATTTGAAATGAAACCATCCTATGTGGTAGAAAATATTGTGGAAAAAGAAGAAATTGCTTGTTACAAGCAATTTCTTCTTTTTCCACAATGTTTGCTTGAGTAAAAAAAACACAGGAACGTAAAATCCCGTGATTGAACGGGAATAGGTTAATTTAGGTTTAGACTTGGGATTGGATTTAATTTTGGGGATATAGTGAGAAATAGTAAATTTTTGGTAATCTGTTTCTATTTTCTCTTTGCTATCTGGCTTGTTTCATCCCAAGATATTAAATAATATCGATTGAAAAAAGGATATTTTGGTAGAATAAAATGTCTTCTTTTAGAATTTTACTGAAAACGAAAAATTCTGAGTTCAGTCAGCTTGCGTAAATCATGCAGGCTACTTAGGGTTGAACTTTTCTGCCTGTATTCCAATGAAACCGTAAATGAGGAAATCAGGAATTTTTGATAGCCTTTATAACATCTCAAAAATCTAATAAACGCCCACCACCCTTTCAGAAATTTTGTGATTCTAATAAACGCCCAGTCGTCTATTAGAATTTACGGAAATTGAGAAAGTTAATATTGAACTCAAGTAGAGAAAGTTGACATTGATTCTCTTAATCATTTAGAGATCCTACTGATGATTCTCTGGGATTCAGTTTAATGTGTCACGGGAAAAGGGGCCGTAATAAATTTGAATTGTCAGGGTAACAGTCAAGGCCCTTTAACCTATTCCCACACAGTGATGCTTTAGAATGCCCTTCAGGAAAAACAATTTGGAAAACATTGTGTAAAATGAAGAAATTGCTTGATACAAACAATTTCTTCATTTTACATTATGTTTTCTACACAGAAAGTTGAAAAAATCTAAAATTTCATAAATTTTAAATTGTAGTCTGCAACTCCCTTTAATTTTGACCAGTCTAAAATTTTGTCATGTGGGAATGGGCTGATAAAATCCCTGATACATTATTATTTCTACAGAATATCTCTCTCTATTTTACCATTAACAATATTATTTCCGTAGATTAGTTTTTTACTGATTGCCACACAATGACACTGTTTGACACCCCCAACAAAAATGCTCTTTGAAAACATTGTTGATTATGAAGAATTCGCTTGTTACAATCAATTTCTTCACTATACTTAATGTTTTCTATCCAAAAAGTAAAAGAAATCCAAAATTTCATCAAATTAAATTTTAACGTCTGCAACAGCTTTTAATTCTAACCAGTCCCACCCTGCCCACCCAACACCACTCCCTGGGTAACAGAATAATTTGACCGTCTGAATCAAACACCTGGTAGATAGTGATAAAACTCCAACATTGACTAAGAGTTTGATTTTTAGCTCTACTGGCCGAAGGCCACTAGAGCTATAGCGATGGCTTTTTCCCGTCCGTCCGTCCGTTCCTTAAACTTTTCCTTGTTTACGCGATAAAGTCCACAATTTTCATCTGATTCTCTTCAAACTTTCACAGAATGATTGTACCATCATAAGGATCGTTCCTTTCGAAATTGGGTCAGATCCGTCAAGAAACACGGGAAAAGGGGCCTAATTAAAAATTCAATTAAAAATCCTCATTTACACGATAAAGTCCACAGTTTTCATCAGATTCTCTTCAAACTTTCACAGAATGATTGTACCATCATAAGGATCGTTCCTTTCGAAAATGGGTATGATCCGTCAAGAAACACAGGAAAAGGGGCCTTATGAAAATTCATTAATAATCAATTAAAAATCCTCATTTACGCGATAGAGTCCACAGTTTTCATCTGGTTCTCTTCAAACTTTCTCAGAATGATTGTTCCATCATAAGGATCTTCCTTTCAAAAATGGGTCAGATCCGAAAGAAACACGGGAAAAGGGGCCTTATGAAAATTTAATTAAAAAATCCTCGTTTACGCGTTAGAGTCCACAGTTCTCATCAGATTCTCTTCAAACTTTCACAGAATGATTGTACCAACATAAGGATCTTTCCTTTCGAAAATGGGTATGATCCGTCAAGAAACACAGGAAAAGGGGCCTTATGAAAATTCATTAAAAATTCAATTAAAAATCCTCGTTTACGCAATAGAGTCCATAGTTTTCATTGGATTCTCTTCAAACTTTCTTAAAATGATTGTACCAACATAAGGATCGTTCCTTTCGAAAATGGGTATGATCCGTCAAGAAACACGGGAAAATGGGCCTCATGAAAATTTAATTAAAAATTCTTCGTTTACGAGATAGAGTCCACAGTTTTCATTGGATTCTCTTCAAACTTTCACAGAATGATTGTTCCAACATAAGGATCGTTCCTTTCGAAATTGGGTATGATCCGTCAAGAAACATGGGAAAAGGGGCCTTATGAAAATTCAATTAAAAACTCCATTTAAAATCCACGTTTACACGATAGAGTCCACAGTTTTCATCGGATTCTCTTCAAACTTTCTCAGAATGTTTGTACAATCATAAGGATCGTTCCTTTCGAAAATGGGTCTGATCTGTCATGAAGCAGGGGAAAAGGGGCCTTATGAAAATTTAATTAAAAAATTCTTGTTTACACGATAGAGTCCACAGTTTTCATCAGATTGTATTTAAACTTTCACAGAATGATTGTACCATCATAAGGATTGTTCCTTTTGGAATTTGGTCAGATCCATGGGAAAAGGGGCCTTATGAAAATTTAATCGAAAAATCTTTTAAGAAATACTCTTTAACACTCTGGAGTCAATAGTTTTCATCGGATTCCCTTCAAACTTTCACAGAATGATTGTACTATCATAAGGATTATTCCTTTTGAAATTTGGTATGATCATTCAGGAAACACAGGAAAAAGGGGCCTTATGAAATGTTTAATAAAAATTCTCATTAATAATCTAGAGCCAACAATTTACAACGGATTCTCTTCAAACTTTCACAGAATGATTGTACCATCATAAGGATTGTACCTTTTTGGAATCGGATATGATTCCTCAAGAAACATAGGAAAAACGGCCTTATTAAAATTTAATTCAAAGATTTTTGTAAACACTCTAGAGTCCACAGTTGTCATCTGATTGACTTCAAACTTTCACAGAATGATTGTACCATCATAAGAATTGTTCCTTTCAAAATTTGGTATGATCAGTCAAGGACCACAGGAAAAAGGGGCCCGATTAAAACTGGATTTAAAAGTCCTCGTAAACACAATAGAGTCCATAGTTTTCAACAAATTCTCTTCAAACATTCCCAGAATGATTATTACATTATGTGGATTGTTCCTTTCGGAAGTAGGTTTGATCCATCAAGTTTCATGGGAAAAGGGGCCCTATGAAAATTTAATAAAAAAAATCTTAGTTAACACTTAATGGCCCTAGATTTCACCTGATTGACTTCAAACTTTCACATAATGATTGTACCATCATAAGGATTGTTCCTTTCAAATTGGGTCTGATCCATGGAGAAACATAGGAAAAGGGGCCTTAGGAAAATTCAATTAAAAAAATCTTAATTAATGCTTGTAAGTCCACAAATGAGATGGGGTTGTCTCTATAATCAAACAGAATAATTATACTTTTGTAAGAAGAGTTCCCTTTGGAATTGGTTCAGATCCATCAAGTAACATGGGTAAAGGGGCTATATGAAAATTCAATTAATAAAACCCTGTTAACACAATAAAGCCCACAGCTTTGATCAGATTTTGTTGAAACTTTCACAGAATGATTGGAAGGTCATAACTATCATTCTTTTCATAACAGGGTTTGAACTGTCAAGAAGCACAGGAAAAGGGGCCTTATGAAAATTTCATTTATAAATCCTTGTTACAAAGTCCAGAGCTTTCATCGGATTTTCTTCAAACATTCACAGAATAATTGTACAATAATGATGATTGTTGATGTTTGCATTAGACCTGATCCGTCAAGTATCACAGGAAAAGGAGCATTATGAAATTTAATTTTAAAATCATTTTACCACAATAAAGTCAACAGTTCTCATCAGATTCTGTTAAAACTTTCACAGAATGATTATTCCATTATGAGGAATCTTTCTTTTCAAATTAGGAGTGATCTGTGTAGTATCATGGGAAAAGGGATCTTTAGAGAATTTTATCTATAATCCTTGTAACCAAGTCCAGAGCTTTCATTGGATTTTATTCAAACCTTCACAGAATCATTGTACAATAATCATGATTGTTGAGGCTGACATGAGACCTGATCCTTCAAGTATCACAGGAAAAGGAGCCTTATGAAAATTTTATTTTAAAAATATGACACCAAGATAAAGTCTGCAGTTTTCATCAGATGCTGTTCAAACTTTCACAGAATGTTCGTACCATCATAAGGATTGTTTCTTTCCAAATTGGGCCTGATCTGTCTAGTATCATAGGAAAAGGGGCTGTATGAAAAATTATTACCATATCCTCATAAACACAACAATGCCCTCAGTCTTTATCAGAATCTCTTCAAATTTTAATAGAATGATTGTACCATCATTTGGATTGTTCCTTTGTAAATTAGGTCTGATTGGTTAAGTGACACAAGAAAAGGGACCTTATAGAAATTTTATTACAAAACATCATTATTACAATAAAGTCCTCAGTCTTTATCATTTACTTCAAACTATCAATAGGATTGTTCCTTTGTACATTGGGTCTGATTTGTTAAGTTTCACGGAAAAAGGGGCCTTATGAAAATTTAGTTACAAAAATTCTTGACACAATTCAGTCCACTGTTTTCAATGATTCTCTTTAACTTTTAAAGAATGATTCTACCTTCATTAGAATTGTTCCTTTTGAAATTTGGTTTGATCTGTAAAGTATCATGAGAAAAGGGGCCCTATGAATATTTCACTATAAACTCATTAACACAATAAATTCCACAGATTAAACAGATTGATTGTACCATCATTCCAATTGTTGATTTTGACAGTGGATCTGACTATAGCAAGGGTCACATAAAAAGGGGCCTTATGAAAAACTCTCTTAAATATTCTGGTTAACACAATGATGTCCCTTGATTTCACCAGATTCACTTCAAAATTTCACAGAATGTTTGTACAAATACTTAGAGTGTTCTTTTCAGAACTGGGTACAATCCATCAAGTATCATGTAAAAAGGGGACATATGATTTTTATACGCCCGTCGAAGACGGGACGTATTATGGGATCACCCGTGGTGTCCGGGCGTCCGGGCGTCCGGGCGTCCGGGCGGTGTCCACTTCTTTGTCCGGAGCATAACTCTGTCATCCTAAGTCCGATTGACTTTAAACTTGGCAGTTATATTCTTCTTATCAATACGGAGTGCAGTGCGCAATAACCATAACTCTACCTGGCCTATTTTTTGAGTTATTGCACTTTGTTGTTTTTCATACTTGAATCTTGTCCGGAGTATATCTCTAAAAGTATTATAGCTAGGATCATGAAACTTCATGGGTGTATAGATCTCACAAAGGGGGAGTGCAGTGCACAAGAACCATAACTCTCCCTGGCCTATTTTTTGAGTTATTGCCCTTTGTTGTTTTTCATACTTGAATCTTGTCCGGAGTATATCTCTAAAAGTTTTATAGCTAGAATCATGAAACTTCATGGGTGTATAGATCTCACCAAGGGGGAAGTGCAGTGCACAAGAACCATAACTCTACCTGGCCTATTTTTTGAGTTATTGCCCTTTGTTGTTTTTCATACTTGAATCTTGTATGGAATATATCTCTAAAAGTATAATAGCTAGAATCATGAAATTTCATGGGTGTATAGATCTCACCAAGGGGGAGTGCAGTGCAAAAGAACCATAACTCTACCTGGCCTATTTTTTGAGTTATTGCCCTTTGTTGTTTTTCATACTTGAATCTTGTCCGGAGTATATCTCTAAAAGTATAATAGCTGGCATCATGAAATTTCATGGGTGTATAGATCTCACCAAGGGGGAGTGCAGTGCATAAGAATCATAACTTTACCTGGCCTATTTTTTGAGTTATTGCCCTTTGTTGTTTTTCATACTTGAATCTTGTCTGGAGTATATCTCTAAAAGTATAATAGCTATGATCATAAAACTTCATGGGTGTATAGATCTCACCAAGGGGGAGTGCAGTGCACAAGAACCATAACTCTACCTGGCCTATTTTTTTAGTTATTGCCCTTTGTTGTTTTTCATACTTGAATCTTGTCCGGAGTATATCTCTAAAATTATAATAGCTAGAATCATGAAACTTCATAGGTGTATAGATCTCATCAAGGGGGAGTGCAGTGCACAAGAACCATAACTCTACCTAGCCTATTTTTTGAGTTATTGCCCTTTGTTGTTTTTCATACTTGAATCTTGTCTTGAGTATATCTCTACAAGTATAATATCTAGGATCATGAAACTTCATGGGTGTATAGATCTCACCAAGGGGGAGTGCAGTGCACAAGAACCATAACTCTACCTGGCCTATTTTTTGAGTTATTGCCCTTTGTTGTTTTTCATACTTGAATCTTGTATGGAGTATATCTCTAAAAGTATAATAGCTAGAATCATGAAATTTCATGGGTGTATAGATCTCACCAAGGGGGAGTGCAGTGCAAAAGAATCATAACTTTACCTGGCCTATTTTTGAGTTATTGCCCTTTGTTGTTTTTCATACTTGAATCTTGTCCGGAGTATATCTCTAAAAGTATTATAGCTAGGATCATGAAACTTCATGGGTGTATAGATCTCACAAAGGGGGAGTGCAGTGCAAAAGAACCATAACTCTACCTGGCCTATTTTTTGAGTTATTGCCCTTTGTTGTTTTTCATACTTGAATCTTGTCCGGAGTATATCTCTAAAATTATAATAGCTAGAATCATGAAACTTCATGGGTGTATAGATCTCATCAAGGGGGAGTGCAGTGCACAAGAACCATAACTCTACCTAGCCTATTTTTTTAGTTATTGCCCTTTGTTGTTTTTCATACTTGAATCTTGTCCGGAGTATATCTCTAAAAGTGTAATAGCTAGGATCATGAAATTTCATGGGTGTATAGATCTCACCAAGGGGGAGTGCAGTGCACTAGAACCTTAACTCTACCTGGCCAATTTTTTGAGTTATTGCCCTTTGTTGTTTTTTATACTTGAATCTTGTCCGGAGTATATCTCTACAAGTATAATATCTAGAATCATGAAAATTTATGGATGGATAGATCTCACCAACTAGGAGTGCAGTGTACAAGAACCATAACTCTACCTAGCCTATTTTTTGAGTTATTGTCCTTTGTTGTTTTTCATACTTTGTTTGACAAAAAATATTCATTCAAAATAACGTCAGTTCTATTCAAACCCCCAGCTTATATTAAGCAGTGTGACGGGCGTATCTTGTGACAGTTTGGCACCTTGTTTTTAAATATTCTAGTAAACATAATGAATTCCCAATATTTCATCGGATTCACTTTTAACTTTCATAGAATGATAAAACCAACATTAAAATATCACGGGAAAAGGGGCCTTATGAGAACTTGAATTTAATATCTTTGTTAACACAATAAAGTCAACAGTTTTATTTGATTCTCTTCAAAGATGCATGGAATAACTGTGGCATTCGAAACACAGGAAAAGGGGCCTTACAGATTATCATTCAAAACATTCTTGTGTATGTGATGAAGATCACAATCATTATCAAGTTGTCTTTTAAATTTCACAGGACAATTGTCGGGTTGTAAGGAAAGCTCCTTTTGGAATGAAATTGATCCATCAGAAAACACAGGAAAAGGGGCCTTATTGATTTTCATTCAAAACAATCCTGTTTTATGTGATTAAGTCCACAATTATTGTCAGATTCTGATGAAATATTCACAGATTGATTGTAGGGTCATAAGGTAACTTTCTTTTGGAAATGGAGTGGATCCGTCATGAAACATGGGAAAGGGGGGCCTTGAGGATTGTTGCTTAAAATGATAAAGCCCCTTTTTTTTCTGTATGCATTCTTCTTTGAGCAATTAACTTCCTTAAAAATCAGATTTCTTTAACGGAAAACTTGATAACCAGTAGAGCGTCTCAGGCCCTCATGGGCCTCTTGTATAAATGTTACTAGTTGGGAAATGATATACAACAACTGTAGTTACGAGATTTTAGCAGAAACTGAGGGATAAAAGTCTAATGAAAATTACTAAATTCCACCCTTACCTTCCCGATCCATCAGCACTAGATAATCCGTAAATTTATACAAGTCTACAAATTATGTTTCTCTTTCAGTCCCCGAGTATTAAAAAGCTGGAATTTTCACCAGAGAGATGGTTTATTACTGTTGATAGTCGTCTACATTTAGGCTAATTAAACTTTTACATCAATGGAAATATTTTTATCCTTAGAGAAAAAGGGAAAAAAAATCTAAGTTTCCCGCATAGCAACGTCTCCTTGAAGACCAACAAGTTGTTAAGCACCTGGGGTTACTGACGTGTTGAGAAAATGTCATCACGAGGTTCAACATTTGAACCTATTTAGCGGTAATCGACTTGGTCTAATTTCTTTACCATCGTTAAAAATACAGTAACAATAAATCAACAAAGAGCTCCATCTGAACCTTGTCATTTACAGATCGGGAATTAACACCCACCAGCTGCATGTGTACAAAACTGGATTAACCCATTCCAACTCAACAAAATTTTAGACTGGTCCAAATTGAAAGGAGCTGCAGACGACAATTTCAAGTTGATGGAATTTAAATTTTCTTTGTCTTTTTGGATAGAAAACATTGTGGATAATGAAGAAATTGCTTGATACAAGCAATTTCTTCATTTTCCACTATGTTTTCTAAAGCTTTTTTATTGAGGGGCGTAAAATGGAGGGCTTGAGTGGGAATGGGTTAAACTTTGTAGCAGGTAACTTTTAATCATGACAATGAAAGTCATAATAATCCAAAAATGGCAGAATGTCTAGTTTCACTTGACTATATCTAAGACCGACAGTCCCTAAGAATTCTCACGGGGTACGCGTCTAGCACGTACTAACTCCGGAAACTCTCCCATTAATTTCTTAATTAATTAATTTTCTTCTTATTTGTCAATGAGCTTTTTGTCTTGTGTTTGATCTGACAGAAAGGTATTAAATTTTCGGATTATTGAAAGAAATGCGGAATAGCGTTTTAATCTACCAATATTATCAATCCTGTTTAGGATGAGATAGAATTGATTTTGCGACATTTACAATTAAAATTCACACATTTTTTTTTCAGCGAAAGCCCCGCAACTACTACTGATTGTTTTCATAGCATATGGTACCGATTTTATCTTAATTACCTGCAGGCTATGAAGTAAAATCAAAAGTAGGCTCAAGCCAATTTGTCTAATTTCACTCTCACGCAATACCTTCATAACAATTCCAGAAGCAAATTAAGAAAGCCGAGACAGAAAAAAAGTGAGATATTTTAAGGCATCATCATCAGGGTTAGTAACTGAAGGATAACAAGGTGTGTGCCTATTCTCTATTCATTTAAAGTTATCAATGACTAGAGGCATTAATCACCTCAATGTGAAACAGTTTTACCAAACAATTGAACTGATTTATAAATTGAAACACTATACGTGTCATCAATCAAACAAAGCAATCATTTCTAATCTAATGCATTAATTGCCGCGACCATCCACTGTTAGGTGTGAAAAACTTACCTTCGGGTAATTATCAATTATATGTGCAACCCAACTTCTTATTCGAGCAGACCAAAGACGGGATGAAAAAATTGCAGTTTAATCAGCAGCAAAGCAGATCCACCTTATAATCGAGTCAGCGCTGTGCTGGATAGCGATATAAAGGAGTTGCAGTGTATGCATCTGAACTCATTACAAGACAACAAAATTTAAACTGGTCTTAACCCTTTTCCTCATGAAAAACATTTAGACTGGTCCAAATTCAAAGAATTTGCAGACAATAAGTATGTGAAATTAAAAAAATCTTTGGTATTTGGTCAGAAAACACAATGTGAAAAATGAACAAATTTCTTGTGACAAGAAATTTCTTCATATTCCACATTTGTTTCTACACCATTTTCTTGCAGACAGCATTTACAAGGTGATAGAATCATATAAATCTTTACCTTAAAGGGTAGATGTGATTTGAGTGGGAATGGCTTTATGTAACAAAAATCTCATACATCTAATTTGAATATATTTTAGCTAATATGGACCCAAAGTTCCTGAAGAAGAGAGAGTCTGTGATCAGTACAGCTGCTACAATGAGAGTTTTGAATATCCTGAAGCACTGGGTCTCCAAACACTCACAGGTGAGTTCTTGGCATTTGGCCTTGACCTTTGACCTTTCTCTGTACTATATCTCTTTTCATTAACCCATTCCAACTCAAGCCCTCCTTTTTACGCCCCACAAGAAAAAAACTTTGGAAAACATTGTGGACAATGAAGAAATTGCTTGTAACAAGCAATTTCTTCATTAACCACAATGTTTTCTATCCCAAAAGACGAAAAAAATTGAAATTCCATCAACTTGAAATTGTCGTCTGCAGCTTCTTTCAATTTGGACCAGTCTAAAATTTTGTTGAGTTGGAATGGGTAGAAGAGAGAGTCTGTTATCAGTACAGCTGCTACTATGAGCCTTTTTGATAGTCTGAAACACTTGGTCTCTAAACACCAAAAGTGAGTTTGCAACCTTGAACTCTGACTTTATCTAATTCTAGATCAAAACTGTGATTTTAACAGCTGCTACAGTAGGAGTTGAAAACCTTTGAATCATTTGATTTTGAGTAAACACTCATGGATGACGAAGTTACCTTGAAATTTGATCTTTCTCTTGTCTTTATATAATTTAATTGTTAGTTTCGTCTATCAAAAACGAGCGATCTGATTGGTCGAAAAATTTAATTCATACCTCCATGAACACAATTTTGTGCACACAGCCATTTTATATGCTTCCGCACAAAATAGTTCCATACAAAGAGGTATCAAAATTAGTAAAGTTGTTGCATTTTTCGCTCGATGCTATTAAATTATAAGAAATGAAGAGAATATGTTTTGTTTTCATGGAGGTATGAACCGAAAAACCTAATCACACAATGTATGAATACGCAATGCGTATTCATACTGTGTGAAAACAAAAAATATTCTCTTCATCTCATAAATAAGTTCATCAAGAAAGAGGTGTTTGATACACACATGTGCACAGCTGCCATGAGAGATCTGTTTATGATAAAAATATTCCAGAATCAAGTAGCACCAAATAAAAATAACCTGATTATTTACACTATAATGTCAATTTAACGGTAATCATAGGCTTTAACTAATCATATCTCCCATAAATGAGGTAGAGGGGGTTATATTTGTTTCACCATGTCTGTCTGTCTGTCCGTCTGCCTGTAGACTTTTCGTTTCTGTGCTCTAGCTCAAGAACTAATGGACCTCCAACCTTGAAACTTCATACAATTGTTGCCAATTACCCAAGGAAGTGCCCTTGTTTTGGGGTCAAGTTGGTCAAAGGTCAAGGTTACAATTGAACTTTGGTTGAAAACCATTTCAATGCTCTGATTTGCAAGCCATTTTATCTAGGATCTTATTGTCCAAAACCCAAGGAGATGCCCTATTGTTTTTGGGTCAGGTAGGACAAAGGTCAATGTCACAATTGAATTCTTTTGTCATGTAGGTCAAAGGTCAACTGTGCAACTTCAGTGAAAAAAGAGCTGGTAAGGGTTACGAGTCCACTTCACGAATATTCTAGTTTACATAGTTACTACAATAGTGTATTATTACCTGTGTATCATCAAACAATTTCACCTTCCCCACCTGTGTATAATTTTATGGTCATCTTTTTCTATATTTATCATCAGGATTTTGAGTGTGACCCCCAGCTCAAAGCATCTGTGATAGATTTTCTAGAGGAGATGGTGTGTAACACAAACTTGTTACCTGCAGAGCACAAGGCTGCAGCCTCAATCCTACGTACGATAACCAAGGAGTCAGAGGAGCCCAAGATTGATCTCACCAAACTGTTGGCCCATCCTGAGGTGAGTCTACACTAAATATATGGGAATTTGCTATCCCACAAGGTTCTATCCTACTACTGAGGGCATTTTGCATAGGGAAATAAAATAATTGCTTTCATGATAATGTACATTCCAAAAGCACCCCTGATTTTGAAATGCAAAAAAGAGAAAAGATAGGGAAAGCATTGTGAAAAACAGAGACATTTTTATGTTCCAGCATTAATAAGATATTACCCACCAATTTTCGGCTGTCAAACCATTCCCACATGATCTCAATTTTTTACAACCTTCAAGAGATAAAGCTTGTCTGAAAACTTTGTGGAATAATAAAGAAATTGCTTGCAACAAGCAATTTGTTCATTTCCCTCAATGTTTTCTACCAAGAAAGACATTTTTTTGTTATATCCAACCTGTTTGAATTTAGACTATTGTGAAATATTGTTGTCCAGTTTGTCCCATTACCAGACAAAAATTTTGGGCTGGTCCAAGTTGAAAGAAGTTGCAGACGACATTTCAAATTGCATGAAGATTGAAAAAACAAGTGCCAAATAGGGCAGAAAACCTTGTGAGAAAAAGAGAAATTGCAGAAAACATTGTGAGAAAGGAGAACTTGCTTGTCAGAAGCAATTTCCCCTTTTCCAACAAATTTTTTTTTTTACAATTGCAATTCTTCAGAGCATCAGAAAGCACCATTCTGTATGTATGAGTTAAGCAATCAACAGCTCTATTGTACTTTCAATGTACTTTATAAGTAATTTAATTTCATATTATTTTACTTAAATTAATGAAAAGTTTGAAATTCCTCTCTGGAACTATTCCAAAGATTTTAATGACCAGATTTATTTCGCTGGATATGGGAAAATATGATTCTTATTATATTGATTTAATGAGAACTTTATTCTCTAAATCAGTACATTCAGGCCTGTGGAGTTCTGCAGGCACTTGATACCTCTAGTTGCTTATTTGATATCTTTTGTATCAATTCATAAGAATTCAAGAGAATATTTTTGTTATATGAAATTAAAAACCTTTACCATCCTTTAGTATTATTCTGCCTATTCAGATTTAGTGTTTGTTTCAATGAAAAACAAAATTAAAAAAGATAATGTCTTCATCTCATGTTCACACCCTGGAGCTGTACAAAATTAACCTTTTCCTGCACAATGACCTATTTTACACCCCTGAGGAAAAAAAACACCTAGGAAAACATAATGGAAAATGAAGAAATTGCTTGTTGCAAGCAATTTCTTCATTTTACACATTGTTTTCCCTATTGTTTTTCTTGAGGGGCATTGAAAGTGTCATTGTGTGGGTATATGTTCAGCCTATTCCTACTTGACTTCCCTCTAGAAAAAGGCTTTTCAATTCAAATTTAGTGAAAAATGAAGAGATTTTGTTTATCTAGCCAAGAAGACAAAGAATTTTGAAATTTCATCAACAAAAAATTATCGCCTGCAGCTTCTTTGAATTTGGACTTGCTTAAACTGTGTCGTCTGGTGACGTTTTATCTCTTTTTTTATGATTTTTTTCAGACTCCATCAAAAGATAGCCTTGACACTCTGTCTGCCTTAGACATATCGGAGCAATTAACATTCCTCGATCATCAAATTTTCATGTCTATACGAAGCGAGTAAGTGTTTAAACATGCACATCATCAATTTTATAAAGCTTTTGTGTCTTTAACTGATTCACACAAAATATTTCTCCTGATTGCAATTCTGAAAATCTTTTTAAACTGTGAAAAAAGGAAGAAAGTGCTTGTAACAAGCTTATTTCCATTTCCTAACATGTTTTCTTACCTCAAGTTTAAAGAAAAAGGTTAAAATCTAATGAACTTTAATTGTCGTCTGCAATTTCTTTCAATTTTAACAAGTCTGATATTTTAGCTCACCAGAGCATAAAGTGCTCATGGTGAGCTTTTGTGATCGTTGAATGTCTGTTGTCCGTCATCCATTGTGCGTTTTGCAGCATCAACAATTGAAGTGTTCACACTCTAGAGGACTCAATTTTGACCCAATCTTCATGAAACTTGGTCAGAATAATTGTTTGGTCATGAGGTGAACCCTATTGATTATGGGAGGATTCTATTTGAAAACTCAGGAAAAGGGGCTTTAATGACAATTTCTTTGTTTACACTCCAGAGGCCACAAATTTTGCTCAATCGTCATGAAACTTGGCCAGAATAATTATTAGGTCATAAAGATGAACCCTTTTGATTATTGTAAGAAACTTATGGAAAAAACAGGAAAATGGACCTTAATGACAATTTCTTTGTTTACAATCTAGAGGCCACAGTTTTGACCCAATCTTCATGAAACAATGTCAGAATAATTGTTCACCCATGAGGATGAACCCTATTGATTATGGGAGGGTTCTATTAGAAACACAGGAAAATTTCTTTGTTTACACTCTAGAGGCCACAAACTTGGATCAATCTTCATGAAACTTTGGCAGAATAATTATTAGGTCATAAAGATGAACTATGTTGATTATTGGAAGGTTCTTTCCGAAAACACAGGAAAAGGGGCCTTAATGACAATTTCTTTGTTTACACTCTAGAGGCCACTATTAAGGCTCAATCTTCATGAAATGGCCAGAATAATTATTTGGTCATAAAGATGAACCATATTGATTATTTGAAGGTTCTTTTGGAAAACATAGGAAAAGGGGCCTTAATGACAAATTCTTTGTTGACTTTCTAGAGGCCACAATTTTGCCTCTATCTTCCTGGAAATTGGCCGGAATAATTGTTGGGGCACAAGGATGAATCCTATTGATTATAGGAAGGTTCTTTTGAAGAAAACAGGAAAAGGTATCTTAATGACAATTTCTTTGTTGGTTAAACTTGGTTAGGATAATTGTTAGGTCATTAAGATGAACCTTATAGATTATGGGAAGTTTCTATAGGAAAACACAGGAAAAGGAGCCATAACGACAATTTCTTTGTTTACAATATAGAAGTCATAGTTTTGGCTCAATCTTCAGGAAACTGGTTATAGTTACTTGTCTCTAGTTGCATTTTTCTAACAGCAGACAATTCAGGTGAGCTATCTAGGACCATCAGGATATGGCTGGTTTGGCAGCTGACAGTTTAAAAGTCACCTTCTCTGGATCACTTGTCCTATCCAAAAGGGATGTAAATTCCACAAATTCACCTTTCCGCACGTAATTTGTCCAATTCAAGCACTGCAGGAGATAATGCAGAGCCAAAAGAGCCTTGTAAACTAATACTTGGTAACAATTCAACATGTAGAGCCTGACGGACCTGGTCCAACACACGAACATATATGTAAATGAAACTGTAGCATCATACAATACAGATACTCAGTTAAATAAATCATAAAAATTTAATAAGTGTGATAAACGTAATCCCTGCAATAAGGTGCAAACCAAGCATAGAAGACAGCACCAAGGAACTGTGACGTCCCTCAATACACATTCAAAATTGAAGCTGCTAATGCCAGCATCAAAAAACAGAAACAAAATTCGTCCCTGACAAAGTTGACAAGGAGGCTATACTAAGAAGTGTCCCTAGGATAGCAAACCTATTTCAGTGCAAATAGCATTAGCAAACAGTAGTATGTGCGACTATATCGACTACATAATGACATACTTTGATGCAAAAGAAATTATCCTGCCCTACCACATACAGAAAGGCACACTATGGCAAAATCTTTGATTTGCACCAAGAGTCTGATGTCAGTGTAGAAAGCAAGGACAAGGAAACTGAAATGGGCAAGTACATGCACCATCGCCTTTAAAAAACAAGCCACAAAGGCTCCCACATGTGCATGTAGATATTTACACTACAGAACCATTGCAAATACATGCATGACTGCAGTTACAAGACAAGTAGAGAGGAACAAAGGACCATGACCGCAGCAATTGGAACTAAAGAGATGCCATTTAAAGTAGAATTAGAAATACCGGCAAGTGACAACAACAGCACACAAGAAAAAAATTTAGCAAGAAATCAGTATTGGTTCAGATTGGTGGGATAAAATTTCAAATAAATGCATTAAGCAGCCAACTAATTAACAGACAATGAATCGGAATACTTACATGCATTAACAAACACCCATCAAGACACCCGAATGATGCAATCCCTGGACACTATGTAGATATTTGGGATATCCAATATCGGCTGAAAAATGAAAAACATCTGCACAAAGATTAGAAAATGGAGAGTTCCACATGCCACGATGTTTCCAAAAAAATGGGAGAGAAGCTGTAGTTATGGCTGTTTGAATTTCAGAGTTTGCAGCATGCACATGTTCGTGTATTCTTGGAGAGGAGTTCACTCTCGTACCAACAATTGCACTTAGTCCGAGTAAGAGTACCGAGTAAGAAGTACAACAGATGTTGCCATCTTAACCTTTGACGTGTAAACCTTGCATTTACCTTGGATTAACACACAGCATAAAGAAAACAGCTGCCAAAGAGGCGTCAAGAGGTGACATGGCTTGTCCAGACCCCAGATCAAGCATAAACAAAAACAATGAGGTCAGCTGAATACACAGAAAACCGACAAATGCAAATTCCAGAAAAGTGTTTTAAAACTCAGCAGCCGCAGAAGATAGAGAAACCTGCAGACAAATGACCCCAAGTCTAAAAGAATGGACAAGTGAAGAAATAAAACAGTACTTAGCTGGAGAAATATGAAAACAGTCATGCACATAAAGTCTGTAAAAATTCCGACCACTTTCTACAGGTTCCAAATATCAGCTAACCCGTAGAATTAGTTAAGTAAGGTGCATAACAACTGGTGTGGAACTGGAGAGGTTTAAGGGGGCCGTCTCAAATTTTCTATCAGCTGGACAGGGTTGACACATATATTTTTTACTTCATTAAATTTGCAATTTTTGACCAATAAAAATTTCTCTCAGGGGTGGTCAAACTACCTCCCCTCCCCTGAGAGAAATTTCTAAGGGACAAAATAGGAAATTTTCAAATTTTTTACCCTTATACCTGGTTTACGATTCAAACATGAGTCCTGAAATTGGCAATGTTGTAAGTTTTGATCTTAAGTTTATATTGTATTTTGTGAATCTATACAAGTAACAAAAATAGTATTTAAAAGCTAGGCTCTAAGGCACCACATCTGAAATTACGTTTAATTATTGTGCTAGTTGAACTTGAAACAGTTAGGTACAGCCCTTGGATCTAAAAATTTGTACTGTTGACTAGTCAACAGTTAATCAAGACAACACCTGCCAAATTTACAAATAAACTCAAAATAGTCTACATTGATTTATAAAGAGCATCAGGTAATTATTCTAATTATTCTGTCATGTTGACTCCTTTCTGTTTTAGAGAGTTGTTATGCCAAGCCTGGATGAAGCCAGAGAAGCAACATAAGGCTCCCAATGTATTACTTGTTAGCAAAAGATTCAATGAGGTACCGTAATATCATTAACCCTTGTCTTGCTGAGCCTGGAACATGCCTATTTTGCAGGAGGTATAGACAAATAACAGCCTGTATATATGTGCAGTCTGATCTTTGTTTACACCACCTGATGGTCCCTTTTTTAATCAGGGTCGTTTATAAAGTAAATTTTCAAAATGAATATTAACACATAGTTTGTGCTTCCAGTACTTTCAGCCCTTTGATTTTAGTGTAATTATTTAGAGGATTTTATTCAGCATGACATGGGCTTATATAAGAAGGCTACTAACCCATTTCCATATAATCTGGCTTTTTAATGCAAGAAAAACGATTTGGAAAACATAAAACATTATATAAAACAAAGAAATTGCTAGCAAAAAGTAGTTTCTTCTTTTTACACAGTGTTTTCTACCTAGAAAGTTGAAAACATCTAAAATTCCATAAAGTTTAAATTGTCATTTGTAACTTCTTTCGATTTGGATCAGTCTAAATTTTCTTTAATGTATGATAATAGGTAAACCCATTCCAACACAATCCCACTTTTTTGACGCCCCTTAAGCAAAGGCTTTGAAAAACATTGTGGAAAATGAAAAAAATGGCTTGTAACAAGCAATTTATTTCAACTATGTTCTCAAAAACTTGTTCTCTTTGGTGGTATCAAAAACATCATTGTGTGGGAATGAGTTAACTGTTTCAGAGGGATATGCTTGCCTATGAAATAATCTTTCTGTCCATCTGTCTCTCTTAATCTTTATCTACAAGCTAAGTACTGTCCTATTAACCCTGGTCATGCTGTATAAATTACCTTACTGAATTGCTGTAAAATCAAAGGGCTGAAAGCACTGATAGAACTTGTTCAAAAATCAATATTTCCTTTACAAATAAATTTCATAAACTGCTATTTCAGGGAAAGTACAAACAGGAGGTGAAGACTAAGATCAGACTGCACTTATGTGCAGGCTGATCTTGGTATACACCTCCTGCCAAAACCGGAATATTCGGGGTTTAGTATGACAAGGGTTAACTAATAACAATACTTGAATGATTGAAGCTGTAGTTATGATAGTTTGATAGACCAAGTATGATTTGAGGTGAGAAGAAACCATATATTGGTACTTTGACAGTATCAAAATTATTTGCTAAGTCAAACATCTAAAAAACATTCTCTCTTAACCCTTGTCATGCTGAACACGGAATATTCCGGTTTTGGCAGGAGGTGTAGACTAAGATCAGACTGCACTTATGTGCAGGCTGATCTTAGTATATACCTCCTGCTTGTACATATCCTACGAGAGTTGTTTATAAAGTTGATTTCTGAAACAAATATTGATTTTTGAACAACAAGTTCTATCAGTGCTTTCAGCCCTTTGATTTGACAGCAAGTCAGTAAGGTAATTTATACAGCATGACGAGGGTTAATCTATTCCCACTCAATGAGGCCTTTTGATGCCTCTCAAGAAAAACAATTGGGAAAACATTGTGTAAAATAAAGAAATTACTTTAACGAAGCAATTTGTTTCTTTTTCGAAAATGTTTTTTACCCAGAAAGATGAAAAAAACTAAAATTTCACAACTTTCATTTTGGACTTGTCTGAAATTTTGCCATCTTTTAATGGGTTAAAGTGGTGAATGTATTTTGAAGTGAAATTAACCAGGAAATATTTGCAGTATGTCATTTTTGCATTCATGTTATGAAACTATTTCAATATTTCTGCAATAATGAATTTCCTGTCTGCTAAATAATTTGTTTTCAGACCGGTTATTTTGTGAAGTAATAAAGTAAAAAAAGCAAGAAAAAAAAAACGCCATTCATTTGTTTTATGAAGTAATTACTTCTTATTGCATAGTAAATCTGGAATATTATTCTGGAAAACATTGTGGAAAAAGGAGAAATGGATTTTAACAAGCCATTTCTCCTTTTCCTACAAAGGGTTTCTACCATATTTAGTCATTAATTTTCAAATTACACATATTTTGAAGTGTTGCCTTCAACTTCTTTCAATTTGGACCAGTCCAAAATTTTGTTGTTTGGGAATGGGTGAAAGAATATTATGCTATAGTATGGACCAAGCACTAGTATTTCAAGAACATTTTTTTGATATTATACAGGAAATTTCAAGTGTTATTGCACAATAAAGACTGATATAAGATCATGCTGAATAGAATCCTATACAGAATTCACTTTAAAATCAAAGGACTGACAGCAATTGAAAGTCTTAATGGCGGTCAATATGTCTTTTGAAAACTGGTTATTATACCGCGCTTAACTTTGTTAGGGGGGTATATAGGAGTCAGCTTGTTGGTCGGTCGGTCTGTCCGTCAGTCCGTCTGTCTGTAGCTTTTTCGTGTCCGCTCAATTTCTGGGCAACCATTAGACGGATTTGATTCTAACTTCACTGATATAATCAGTATCAAGCAAAGATGTGCATATTATATTTTGGTTATGGTCCATTGATTTTTTATGGAGTTATGGCCCTTTAGTGAAAAATCTTGTCTGCTCAATTTGTCAGCAACCATTGGACGGATTTGATTTAAATTTTACAGAAACACTCCGTATAAATCAGACATGTGCATATCCTATTTTGGTTATGGTCCATTGATTTTTGATGGTTTTATGGCCCTTTAATTAAAAAAATCCATTTTTTGTTATGGCCCTTTTGCAGATAGCACTTGTATATGGACAAGTGCTGTTTGGGGGTATTAGTCTGCTATGCGACAATGTCTAGTTTAAACAACGCTTAAAGGAGACTAACAGGAGTTGTAGACTAAGATCAGATTGCACTATAGTACTCTCATATTTTAATTTCAATTAAAACTGAAATGACTTGATGCAAGCAATTTATTCTTTCTTTACAATGATTTGTATATCTTCATCACCCTTTGTTTGGTGTTTCATGTGTTACTCAAGAAATTTTTTCGGGATTGGTGAAGGAATTCATTATCATAAATGATTTTAACATATTTCATTTTCTAGGTCAGCCGCCTGGTAGTATCAGAGATAGTGAGTCGGACAAATATACAGGATCGTGTTGCGTGTATAGAGAAGTGGGCGGCAATAGCAGACATTTGTAGGTGTATGCATAATTATAATGGAGTGTTGCAGATTTGTGCAGCGTTTGTCAACAGCTCTGTGTACCGACTGAAAAAAACATGGGATAGGTTATCCAAACAGGTATGAAAAGTATTTTTTTTTTATTTTAATGAAGATTCATTTTTGCCTTTAGATGGATTATCCTATTACAAGATGACAAAATTCAAAATTCAAAGACATTGCAGATAGCATTTTTATGCCCCCGCATTGATAAGATCGGGGCATATTGTTGTACCGGTGTCCGTCTGTCTTTCTGTCTGTCTGCAAAACTTAACCTGCCAACTAAACATTTTCCTATAACTTCAACCCTGTTTTAAGTTACAATGCTAATATTTGGTATGTAGATAGGTCTCAACAAGGCGCAACTAGGGAAGGTCATTTCATCAAGGCCAAGGTCAAAATTTTAACCCTTTTCCCTAAAACAAAGAAAAAAAACAACAATAAAAATCACCCATTTCTAAAGAATTCCTGTTTAGGGGGCATAGTGTTTCACGAACTTATCTTGTTCTGTTGATGAAATTTAAATTGTTTTGTTAATTGTGGTAGAAAGCATAGTAGATAATGAAGAAATTGTTTGTAACAAGCAATTTCTTCATTTTCAACAATGTTTTCCAAAGCTTATTTCTTAACCCAATTCCAAACAGACTCATTAAATGCCCCTCAATATGACAGCCATGGAAAACATTGCGGATGATAAAAATTTCTTTATAACAAATTTCCACAATGTTTACAAAGCTTTTTTCTTACAGAGCATCTAAAAGCATTTGTGTGTGATTGAGTTACCAAAACTCCTTAAAGATTATTACTTGATTATAAAGAGTTATCAAAACTCCTTGAAGATTATTACTTGACAATAACTTTTTGCATTATGAAAACAATTAATTAATGTACAAAAATTACAAGCTTTAAAGAAAAATTTTACAATTTGTCTCCTTATTTTGCATTAACACTTTCCCAGACGGCAACATTTTAGACTAGTCCAAATTGGAATGAGTTGCAGCAGGCAGTTTAAAGTTTATGAAATTTAGATTATTGCCACTTTCTGGACAGAAAACATTGTGGAAGCAATTTCTTCTTTTCATACAATATTTTCACCTGTAATTGCACCACTCATAAGAATGTAGCTTTGTTGTTCACATAATGAGAGTTATATTGATCTTACACATAAAACAAACCATTATCTTCAATATTATTCGTGATGGATCTATGAGAGCTAACCATTTGCCATGATTTAGCATAACAAACTAATAATATTAATAATGATTATAAAAACGTTTGGTATACTCAGAACAGGGCCACAGTCCTGGAGCCTTAAAATTTGTCATCAAGAGTCTGTTAATGGAATTCTATGAATAATACTATAATATTGACTTTTGGATTCCCAGGTACAGAGCGAATATATGTATAAAGTATGTATACTCACATATATCATAGTCCTATCCTTAACATTAAATCTAACCACTGAATTCTTAGGTGTACCCACCAGGGCCAACAGCACTCTTGTTTTCCATTTGGACCAGTCTAAAATATTGTCATCTGGTTATGGTTTGAACTTTAAGGTCACTTACACATATTGTTTGTTTTTCCTAGACCAAACAGATGATTGAAAGACTACAGACCTTGGTCTCCTCAGATGGCAGATTTAAAAACATGAGGGATGCTTTGCACAGGTAGGAAAAGGTTTAAACCTATATATATCTTGCATCAATAGGGAAACATATTCTTCCAACTTAGATAAATCCCTTTTGATTCTGCTTCTCTGAGAATGCACCAGTACACAATCATACTCATGCTGATTATATGAGTCAATGACAGAACTTGGATTGATAGCTGATCCCGGGAATCAAACTGGGGACCTCTTAACTGGGCAGCCGATGCTCTACCCCCTAGACCGACAGATGCCATACCCACAGATAGGTATTAAGAAATGTTCAATGTGTAGAAATCTGTGGGTTTTACATGTTTGACTTACTTCCATGAAAATAACAACTCGCATAAAATTAAGAAAGAAAAAAGATTGTTTCTCTTAAACCATTACCAGACAACAAAATTTAGATTGGTCTAATTTCAAAAATGCTGCAGAATACAAACTTTAGTTGGTGAAATTTTTGGGGGGGTTGCCTTTTTTTCTAGAAAACTTGTAATAAGCAGTGTCTACATTTTTATCCCCCGCCGATATAGTAATGGTCTCCGTCCATCATTCCGTCCTTCCATCCTTCTGTCACTAAACTTGTTCGGGGCATATCTCTGAAAGTATAATTGCTATCAACTTGAAACTTCATAGGTCAATAGATCTCATTAAGGAGAAGTGCAGTGCACAAGAACCACAACTCTTGCTTGCATGATTTTGGAGTTATTGCCCTTTGTTGTTTTAAAGACTAAGATTTTTCATCCCTAATAAAGTTACAATGCTAATGTTTGGTATGTAGATAGATCTCAACAAGGCGCAACTGAGGAAGTTCATTTATCAAGGTCAAATTAAAAATTTTAACCCTTTTCCCTAAAACTTTACTCAAAAACTTAACCTGCCAACTAAACATTTTCCTATAACTTCATCCCTAATAAAGTTACAATGCTAATATTTAGTATGTAGATAGATCTCAACAAGGCGCAACTGGGGAAGTTCATTTTTTCAAGGTCATGGTTCAAATTTTAACCCTTTTCCCTAAAACTTTACTCAAAAACTTAACCTGCTAACTAAACATTTTCTTATAACTTCATCCCTAATAAAGTTACAATGCTAATATTTGGTATTTTGATAGATCTCAATAAGGCGCAACTGAGGAAGGTCATTTCATTAAGGTCAAGGTAAAAATTTTAACCCTTTTCCCTAAAACTTTACTCAAAAACTTAACCTGCCAGCGAAACATTTTCCTATAACTACATCCTTAATTAAGTTACAATGCTAATATTTGGTACGTAGATAGGTATCAACAAGGAGTAACTGGGCAAGGTCATTTCGTCAAGGTCATAATTATTACCCTTTTCCCTAAAACTTTACTCAAAAACTTAACCTGCCAGCAAATCATTTTCCTATAACTACATCCTTAATTAAGTTACAATGCTAATATTTGGTACATAGATAGGACTCAACAAGGTGCAACTGGGGAAGGGCATTTCTTCAAGGTCAAGGTCATAATTTAACCCTTTTCTCTAAAACAAAGAGAAAAAAACAATAAAAATCACCTGTTTCGTAAAAATTCCTGTTTTGGGGGCATGGTGTTTCACAAACACATCTTGTTTGTTTCCATGCTTTGACTCATGAAGCAATACACCTGCAACCTTGAAACTTAATACAATTATTGCCAATGACCTTAGGAAGTGCCCTATTGTTGTAGGGTCATGTGGGTCAAAGGTCAACATCACAATTGAGCTTTGATTGAAAACTGTTTCCGGGCTCTAACTTTAAAGTAAGTGACCTAGGACCATGAAACTTAATACATATTGATTTTTATGACCAAAAGGAGGTTGATTTTGGATCACATAAGTCAAAGGTCAAGGTCACAATCTAACTTTGATTGTTCTAACTTGTAAGTGGTTTGACCAAGGACCTTGAAACTTTATACATATGTTGTTCCTGAAGTCCTTTTGTTTTTGGTTAATGAAAGTCTAAAGGTCAGCTGTTCCACTTGAGTGACAAAGCTCTGGTATTTTTCCGCTTTGCGACAATTCTAGTTTTATTTCAGGTGTGACCCTCCATGTATACCATATCTAGGCATGTATCTCACAGATTTATCTTTTATTGAGGAAGGGACCCCAGATTTTACGGAGGATAGTTTAGTGAACTTTTCAAAGATGAGAATGGTAAGTGACAGTTGGCTGAGCACTTCTAACAGTTAAAAAATTGATAAACCAATAAACCCATTCCCAAACAACAAAATTTTAGACTGGTCCAAATTGAAAGAAGCTGCAGACAACAATTTCAAGTTTTTGGAATTTTAGATTTTTCAACTTTCTGGGTAGAAAACATTGTGGAAAATGAAGAAATTGCTTGTGACAAGCGATTTCGTCATTTTGCACAATGTTTTCCCAACTGTTTTTCTTGAGGGGCGTCCAAAAGAGTCAATATGTGGTACTGGGTTAAATGATACATTTAGACCGGAAGTGTTCTTCAAAGTCAGGAATTGGTTACTAGCTTTTTATTTTCTTTATCTACAATTTTTCTACCCAGAAAGACAAAGATTTTTAAAAGAATGACATGGCATATTTATGAGGATTTATGATAAAAATGATAGAATGGTTGGTTGGTGACCTAGATGTCATAAAGACAGCTTGAATAAGTTGAAGTTACAATAATTAAGATACCAAATCAACAAAATTATTCAACATAATATTGATATTGATATTGTATATTTGTGGCTTAGTGCAAAAAACATCATACAAAGTATAGACACTTATGATATGTCATAGTTCAAAGTATACATTGATTGGTTGGTTGATTGATTGACAGCCTCGATGTGTCAGTTGTGAGAAATTGTAAAAAAAAATAGTTGCATTGAGGTATGAAATTAATTTTTCAGCCAATCTAAATGCACAATGCTTGATAAATGCAACTGAAATAAAATTACATTACAGCTTACTAATGTTTATTCTAAATGGGGCAAAAATTGTTGGCTAAGCTGGGAATTTAACTAATGATTGAGAGTTCATTGCATTGTTCATTGAGCTAAAAAAGGCCCAGATTATATGAAAGTAGATAGATAATACTTTCACCAGTTACAATATAATAAAATCTTAAACTGGTACGAATTCAAAGATGTTGCAGAGAACAATTTTTAGTTAATTAGATTTTGAATGTTTAGTATCTTGAGGTTGAAATCATTTCTGACAGTGAAGAAATTGCTGCAAACACCACTTCCCTAATGAAATCAATTATTTTCTGTATAGTTTTGTAAAAACGGACACACTTTCTCTAAAATACCTAGCTCTTACAACTAAGATATCTTATTTATCATAGCAACATCCTATGTACAGAAAATGAGGATACCATTAATGAAACACACTAAGACCATTACAGATCAACCCCACTGTTTTATACCTCTCAATGAAAAAGCTTGGGAAAAATATTGTGGAAAGTGACCAAATTTTAGACTTATCATTTAAAGAAATTGCTAACAATAATTTACAGTTGATGAAATTTTGAAAATCATTGTCTTCTAGAGTAGAAAACATTGTAGATAATGAAGAAATTGCTTGTATCAAGTAATTTCTTCATTATCCTCAATGTTTTTCAAAGCTTTTTTCTTGATGGGTGTAAAAAGGCAGGATTGTGTGGGAATGGGTTGAATTAATCCGCCATTTTCTATGTTGTAGATTGCCCATGTTATAAGAGAGATCCGACTGTTTCAACAGACAGCCTATAGAATAGAACATCACCCACGGGTAAGACTTGATCTTTTGTTACCATTTAACCCATTACTACACAATGACCCTTTTGGAAGCCCTTCAAAAAAAAAATTGGTATAACATTCCAATGAATTGGATTCTATGAATAACTCTGGTTGCCACAGATGCAGAAAGAATTTTTTTAGAAAAACTTCATGAATCTTCTCTTTCTAAACTGTAAGACCTAGAGCATGTGGTATTATGACCCTAAGGTCCTCCATCAAGATAATTAAATTTATAACCATGTGATAGAATTAGCCCTTAGTTGTGTGTAAATTTTACATTAAGAAGAGAGAACAAATTCTTTAACCCTTTCCCACTCAGTGACGCTTTTAGACGCCCAAAGAAAAAAGAAAAGAAAAAAACATCATGGAAAATGAAGAAATTGCTTGTGACAAGCAATTTCTTCATTATCCACAAGGTTTTCTTTTCAGACGGAAAAATGAAAAATTTCATCAGCTTTAAATTATTGTCTGCAACTTCTTTCAATTTGAATCAGTCTGATATTTTGCCGTCTGGTAATGGTAATAATCTTCTCCTCCCAGACTATCAAACAGACTTTGAATCTATGAATAACTCTTGTTACAATGGCCATTGAAAGAATTTTTTTACAAGATCTTTGAAACTTTCTCCCTAATCATGAGGCCATTGGATGTCATGGATTCGATCCCCGGCGGCGGCACATATTCTTTTAGACATTTGTCTCTCACCAATGGGTGGGTAATCGTAACCCTAAGTGGGATAGCAGCTGGATGCTAAGAAAGGATGTAGTGGTAGTACTGGTGTGAGAAATACCAGGAATCCATTGTTAGGTGCTCCAGCCACCGCAATATGACTGAAATACTGTTAAAAGCGGCGTTAAACCCCATTCAATCAATCAATAATCATGAGGCCAAAAGCTTTCAAATTGGGCAAGTAGCATAACCCTATAGACCTTTACCAAAAGACTTCAATTCATAACCATTATATCATAATTGGCCCTATGTTGTGGATTGCTATTTTAGAAAAATTAATTTTGAAATAGTTGAAATTCACAAAAAAACATTACCAGACAAAAAAATTTAGACTAGTCCAATTTCAAAGAATTTGTTACTGCCTCTTTTACACTGACCCATCAACATATGAATTGAAATAATGGTACTGATGGACAGAAATAATATCTTCACGTTCTATTTTCTTTTTTTCACAGGTAACCAATTATCTCCTAGACACAACACGGCTTTTAGACGATGAGCAGACATATAAAGCATCTCTGGAAATTGAACCAAAACTTTCGCGACTGTCGGTGGCATCCCAGGGTTTGGCAACTTGACAAGACTAACCATAGGTGACCATTATTTTTTGCAGTTTCTATGGGAACAACATGAACGATGTCTAGTTTGGGTTTGTCAAGTGATGTCATACGGGTATTGAAAACAGTGCTTGCAGCATCGGGATTATTGGAGAGATTTTATGTAATGAGAATGTTTTTGTTGGAAATATTTTGAGATGTTTTGAAGTTAATTTTTTCACCCTTCTCCTGCATACATCTAAACTATCTCTGCCTCAAGTTTAACCTATTACCAGACGACAATAATTAGACTGGTCCAAATTCAAAGAAGTTGCAGACATAGTTTTAAAATTAAAGGAATTCTAAGAATCCGTGTCTATAAGGGTAGAAAAAATCATGGACATTGAAGTAATTGCTTGTTACAAGCGATTTCTTCATTGTCCACACTGTTTTCTAAAACTTTTTTCTTGAGGGGAGAAAAAAAAAGGATTGAGCGGAAATTAGTTAAAGACCGAGATGAATCAGCACATGTTATTTCATAGTTTGAACAGGTCTTGAAAAAGCCTTGAAACTGATACTTTCCTTATAAAACCCTTTAAATATTACTCTTCTCTATAAAACCATTAAAAGCAAAATAGTCCTCCAAAACCTTTGAATATTCTTTTAACCCCTTCCTGTTCAATCCCTGGTTTTTACGTCCCTGTGATTTTATGACAAAACATTGTTGAAAAAGAAGAAATTGCTTGTAACAAGCAATTTCTTCTTTTTCCACAATATTTTCTACCCTACTCCAATCAAATCCTTTTTAAATCCACATCCACAAAAGAAAAACCTTTGAATTTGGACAGTTCTAAAATTTTGCAAAACAGGAAAGGATTAATACACAATTCAAAAGAATAAATAAAGTGTACATAATGTAGCATTGAAATAACTGTTAGCTTGCCACAAGCAAACTATACTTTTATTGATACACATGATGTAATCCAGGAAAACAAGTCTAAATGATGCTTGTAACAAGCAATTTCTTCAGTATCCACAATGTTTTCATAAGTTTTTTATTCTTGTGAGTTTTAGAAGGGTCATTGTGTGGGAATGGATTAATTATGTTAAAAAAGCTTTGAAAAAATTGTGAAATAATGAGGAAATTGCTTGGCACAATTGCTTGTCACAAGAAATTTCTTCATTATCCACAATGTACTGTTGCCCAAATATTCAGATTTACAAATTAATCAACTCAAAAATATTGTCTTCAATGTCTTTAACACTGGACCAGTCTAAAGTTTTGCAGTCTCAAAATGGGTTTATGTACAAAACTCTGCCAGTTTGGAGATTTTTTTTTTAATTTTGGTGAAATTGAAGATTTTTTTCAACTTTCTAGGTAGAAAATATTGTGGAAAATGAAGAAATTCTTTGTTACAAGCAATTTCTCCATCTTACGCAATGTTTCCCTATTGTTTTTCTTTAGAGGTGTCAAAAAGTGTCACTGTGTGGGGTGTAGAACAAGAAAATGAACACAAGACTACATATATATTCTGTTTTGTAAAGGTATAAATCTTTGTGCAATATATTTTAATCTAGTCATTAAGTCTACATTTGAAGGGATTAAAAAGTGCAAAACTGTGGTAGGAGAAGAAAAATATATCCTTTTACAAAGTATGAAATGCTGTGAATTGTCCCAAATTGTTTGCTGAACTCTTAACAAAGCTTAAAGCTTTTTAGTTTTAACCCTTGTAATGCTGAACCCAGTATATTCCTGTTTTGGCAGGAAGTATAAACAAAGATCAGCCTGCATGTACGTGGTGTTTGATCTTTTTCCACACCACCTGCTTGTCCATTTTAACCCAACACAAGAAAATTTTAAACTGGTCCAATTTGAAAGAAGTTGCAGACGACAATTCAAACTTAATGAAATTTCAGATTTGTTTATGTCTTTTTAGAAAGAAAACATTGTGGAAAATGAAGAAATTATTTGTTACAAGCATTTTCTTCATTTTCAACAATGTTTTCCAAAGCTTCTAAAGGCGTCACTGAGTGGGAATGGGTTAAGCAAGAGTTGTTTGTAGGATAATTTTAAAAAAAGAACTATTAACCAACAGCAAATGCTTCCAGTGCTTTCAGCTCTTTGATTTAATTGCAATTCTGTAGAGAATTTAATTCAATATGACAAGGGTTAACAATATGCTCTTGTTACCTTCAGATGTTCACTTTAAACCTTATCTGAGGACAAAAATTTGACTGGTCCTAATTGAATTTATTTCAGACAGCATTTTAACCCATTCCCACATGAGAAATTTTTAGACTGGTTCAAATTGAAAGAAGATGAAGAAGGCAATTTAAGGTTGATGAAATTCTAAAACTCTTTGTCTTTGGGGTAGAGAACATTGTGGACATTGAAGAAATTGCTTGAAACAAGCAATTTCTTCTATGTCCACAATGTTTTTCAAAGCCTTTTTTCTTGGGGGCATAAAAGAGAGGGGTTGTGTGGGAAGTTGGTAAAAGGAATTAAAATTGGAAATAATGACCAAATAGTGCAGAAAACTCTTTTAAAAAGAAAAGAATTGCTTGTAACAAACAACTACATTTCTTCAGTGTTTAAAACAGCAGTATCATGTGGTAATGGATTAAGACTGGTTCAGTGCCACTGAGTAAATCTTTTCCAATATGACAATTTTAGACTGGCACAATTTCAAAAAGATTGTTGGAGACAATTTAGACATTAGTTGGTTGAAGAGAAATTATTATATAGGCAAGAAAACATTTTAATAAAAAGAGAAATTACTCTTCACTATCCATTTCTCTATTTCCCACAATTATTTCTTCAATGTCATCACATAAGCAAGAAACATTTTTTGAAACCAGAAATCATTTTATAATCCATTTCTCCATTTTCAACACTGACTTCTTTAATATTATCGTATAAACAAGACAGCATTTTTTTGAAAAAGAAAAAATATTTGTAATTCTGCATTTCCCACAATGATTTCTTCAATATTATTACATAAGCTAGAAAGCATTTTTTGAATAGGAGAAATTGTTTGTAATAATCAACATCTCCGTTTTCAACAATTATTTCTTCTATGTTTCATATAAAGTACATGAGAAAATGTGATTTTGTGGGAAAGGGTTGAGTAGAGCCGTTCGATGCTGGTCATTGAAAGAAAAAAAATTGTTGTTTAATAAATTGTACATTTTAGTGCATTTTTGTAAATATATTTCAAGTTTTCATTGAATTCCTTTGTGTATATTATAAATATTTATTTTTATGCATAAATGTTTTTTAATTATTTTTTGTGCATAAATTGTTCTCACTATATCAAGTATACAAGGTCATTTTGGTTGTTATAAATCAACATTTTTTTCTTTGCTTATCAAACCTATCGTATTAAAACCACTTTCATAAATTGTTATGTTTATCTTTTAAGGAACCAATGAAAGATGCTTTTTAAGGATATTGAAGGTTTTTTCATTTAACTAAGTTTAACCATCTACTAGACGACAAAATTATGGACTAGTCCAAATTGGAGAGGTTGCAGAGTGCATTTAAATTGAATATTTTATTCTTTTATGCATGGATTCATAATAATTTGGCAAGATTGTTCTCCATCATAGATAGATCTGACATTTGAAACATGGTTGAAGGTCAAAGTTCAAGGTCAAATATTTGATGGGCTCCACATGTTTTCCCATGACAATCTTTTAATTCTTCCATAGTAATTTAATCATATAGTTTGTAAACTAAAATTGTTTTATATATCAGTCAATTTACCTTGTCGGACATTACGGGGACATTCAATAGTAACTATAGTAATGACTCAGCGTAAAACAGTTGTAACTGCCTATAAGTTTATAGGCAGTTATAACTGTTTTGAGCTGAACTATCAATATAGAGGATATATTTTTTTTTTTTGGTGTAAGATCAATTTATCTTTTATTGAGTTAGCAACAAAAACTATATGGTGGTGGAACCACTCATGAAAATATGATTTACTTTATCAAAAAAAACAAACAATAAATCGATCTTACACTGAAACAAACTACTATTCTATCTATTTATGCAAAAATAGACAAAATATTATCTATTTGGATGAAAATTTCTAAAAAGTGAATCATTTTGCATGTGAATTACGTAGCAACCCTATGATGTCATCAGTTTCTTTGGTTCTGTGAAGACGATGTTCAGGAGGGTGCAGTGAACGAAATCACGACTAAATCTACAAAAACAGTGAGTTTATTCCTTTGATGATGTCACTGTTTTCTTTTGTTGTAATTATTGAGTGGTAATCTCTGAAGAAATCTCTACAATCTACCAAAATTCTTAACCCTTGTCTGGCTGAATTTTATCCTCTTTTCACTCTATTTTAAAAATGTTGACATAATCCGATTAATGTTGTGTCCAAAGAATTTTCTCAAAACAACAAGAACATGCAGGTAGTGTAGGTAAAGATCAGCCTGCACGTCTGTGCAGGCTGATCTTAGTCTATACACCTGCCAAAGCCATTGCCAAGGCAGGAATATTCCGGGATCAGCATGACAAGGGTTAAAGAAACATGAATAACTGTTGCTCATTGTACATTACTACTAATTTTGGAAATAGTAATGCATAGTAACCATTTCATCCCCTTTTCAAATATTGTTATTATCTTCTTATTACAAATACCATCTTTACACCATAGCTCCCTCCTTACATTAACATATTCAAAGTCTTTGATTGTGTTCAAATGAATAGCAGAGATTTCATTCATGGATATACTTGAACCCATTACCACTTGACAAAATTTTGGACTGGTCCAAATTGAAGATGTTGCAGATGATATTTTAGAGTGATGAAATTGAAAAATTCCTTGTCTTTCTGGGTAGAAAAACATTGTAAAAATAGAAGAAATGGCTTGTTACAAGCAGTTTTGTTATTGTCCACAATGTTTTCAAAAGTATATTTGTATCTTTAGGGGTGTGAAAATGAGAACATGTAAAAATGAGGTAGATAGTTAGGATGAGTGAGTTGTTATAGACGAGTGTTTTTGACTTTTAACCCGATTGATCATGTGATCTTTAATATGGAAGAAAGCATCCTTTCAAAGAAAGTAGCCAAACAACAAGATTTGAGAAATTTCTCTATTTCCCAACCAAGTTTTCCATAACTATATTTCTTTAGAGCATCATAAATCGGGATTGCATGCTAACTGTTAAATTGATTTAAGTTAACATATCTGACAACAAACCAATGAAGTTTTAAAAATCTTACGATCAAGCAATTCCTGCAAAAGTATGCTTTTTTTACAACTCCCAAGAAAAAAGCTTTGTAAAACATTATTGAAATGAAGAAATTGATTGTAATAAGCAATTTTTTCATTATTCACAATGTCTTCTATTCCAAAAGATGAAGACTTAAATTTCATCAACTATAAAATGTTGTTGGCAAATTCTTTCAATGTGGATGAGTGAAAATAAGATTTTTGTTAATCACGAAATGAAAGATGTATCCATCTTTCATGATATTGATTAAAACCCATTACCTAGATGGCAAGTAATTAGACTGGCCTAAATTGAAAGGAGTTGCAGACAACAATTTAAAATTTTAGATATTTACAACTTTTTACAACCATTTTTTTTTTCTTGAGGAGTGTCCAAAAGCATCATTGTGTGGGAACAGATTAACCCTTTCCTGTTTCTTGAAATTTTGAACTGGTCCAAATTGAAAGGGGTTGCAGGCGACAATGTAAATTGAATGAAATTTGAAATAAACCCTCCCATTGTGGTAGAAAATATTGTGGGAAAAGGAGAAATTGCTTGTTACAAGTAATTTCTTCTTTTTCCACAATGTTTTCTCAAGTAGGAAATCTTAGTGACGTAAAATCCCGGGTTTGTACAGGAAAGGGTTATTTTATTTCTTATAATGGAAAAAAGAGACAAAGTATAATTATTTCTATGTAACAAATCTTTTGAGGAACGTCATTTAGTGCGTGATTATATGGAAACCAAACTATGTCAACAGGGTCTTAAAAAATGGTCCGACTGAGATGAAGTTAACCCATATCCTCTTTATCCCTCCTTTTTACACCTCTCAAGAAAATAGTTCTGCAAACCATTGTGGAAAATGAAGAAATTGCTTCACAAGCAATTTCTTCATTTTCCACAATGTTTTCTACCCCAAAAATTAAAGATTAAAAAGATTTCATCGACTTAAAATTATTGTCTGCAGCTTCTTCCAATTTGGACCGGTCTAAGATTGCACTGTATGGGAATGGGTTAAGTAGCCCAAATTGAACAAAAGCAGGATTAAATCTTCCAAAACAGGAAGTTTATCGTTTATAATTTCTCTATTTTCCGAAATCATGATTATCCAACGGAGAGCATGAAAGACTCATCAATCTTCTGATTGTCCATTTAAACCCGGAATATTCCGTTTTTGGCAGGAGGTATAGACCAAGATCTGCCTGCACATAAGTGCAGTCTGATCTTAGTCTACACCTCCTGCTTGTACTTTTCCTGCCAGAGTTGTTTATGAAATTTATTTCTAAAAGAAATATTGATTTTGAACAACAAGTTCTATCAGTGCTTTCAGCCCTTTGACTTTACAGCAATTCAGTAAGGTAATTTATACAGCATAACGAGGGTTAAAAGGATTGGATTTGTGTGGTATATATTCAAACATCATGAGTATTTGTTAGATTCTTATCTTTCTATGATTGTGAAAATTCCTTCAAATTTATGCAAGGGAAATGAATGTTCAAACCATTTTATGCTTTTTATAACTTGTTAATGTTTTGTTTTTGTGTTCTGTTGCTTTTTTCAAACTTTTAGATTTGATTTTTGAGAACCTAAATTTAGTAGATATTTTTACCAACAAGGCCATGTTTCCAAAATATGATTGTATGACAGACAAGGAAAGTTGTGGGAAACAGAAACCAAATACCTTTTCTGAAGTTAGCTTTACCCATTATCAGACGTCAAAATTTTAGACTGGAAAACATTATGGATAGTGAAGAAATTACTTTAATTTCCCCATAATTATCCAAAGATTTTATTTTGGGGATGTGAAAAAATGTCATTGTTTAGGATTTCGATAAAATGCTCATAATTTCTATTCATTCTACTGTAGGAACATTAGTGCCACAGAGTTTGTATTTCATTTTTCAAATTTTCTGAAAGATTTCAGTGTAACCGAAATTTTTCAACCAAAGTTTTTTTAAGAAGCTTTATGTTTGTAAATTCCTGAAACCCCTTCTTTTTGAATTAACTGTAGACAAATTTATAGTGGTTTTACCATTAACTTGTTTGCATGTTAAAGGAAAGAGCAGCAATTTTAGGAATTCATGTGCTTATAACTTTGAAAAAAGGTGTTTTTATAAAATAAATCATGATAAGGTGTAGTGCTCCTTATTTTATTTCATAATTTGAATTGCTATTTTCTCATCATTCATGGCACTTTAACCAATTGCCATGCAATCTCACGATTTGATGCGCTGAAGATAAAAAGCTATGGAAAACCTTTTGAGAAAAGAAAAAATTGCTTGTAACAAGCAATTTCTCCTTTTCTCACAAGGCTTTCTTACCTGTGTGGTACCCATTGTTAAATTTAGATACACTCTGAAACATTGTCTGCAATTTCAATTTGGACTGAGTCTAACAAATATTGTCGTTTGGTCAGGAAATAAGGCACCCTTTTGCAGATCTATTGTTCTTCTGTATTCGAGAACATTCACCATCTTTGCAACAAAACCAATTATTTGCCTTTTAAACCCCTCTACCTGTCTACCAATACATTTTGGAAACAAGGCTTTGAAACTTGAATGACTGTATTTACAATTAGTTTATGGAAAGATTTTTGCAGATAAGCCCTTTTTGGCAGCCATAGATGATTATTTATGACATGTTTTGTGTCAGACATTTACGTTGTACAGTCGGACTGGTGTTGTATTTCTGTTGCTTCAATTGTTTCTTTGTCTTTTTAACCCATTCCCACAAAATTTCGCTTTTTTTACCCTCCTCAAGAAAAAGGTCTAGGGAAACAATGTAGAAAATGAAGAAATTGCTTGTAACAAGCAATTTCTGCATTTTCCACATTGTTTTCTACCGTAAAAAAATTAGAAAATTCTAAATTTCCATCAGCTTGAAATTATCATCTGCGACTTCTATGAATTTGGACCAGTCTAATATTTTACCATGTGGTAATGGGTTAAGATTCCATTAAAGCATTTTAATAAAGCACTACTGCAATAGAATGAAACTGTGTTTGTTTTGATCTGTTTTTGGACCTGTGTAGTTTTCAGTCAATATGAAATATATCCCCCACAAACTTTGGGGGGTACTAAAGAGTCCCATTTTTTTGGTTGGTTGGTTGGTCTGTAGCCTTTTCCTTGTCTGCTCATTTTCTCAGGAACTACTGCATGGATTTGATTCAAACTTTACAGACAGACTCAGTACTAAGTAGAGATTTGCACATGTGTAATTTTTTGTTGTCCATTTACTTTTAAGAGAGTTAAGGCCCTTTGATAAAAAATCTTGTCCGCTCATTTTCTCTTCAACTTCAGAATGGATTTGACTCAAGTTTCACATGCTCTCACTAGCAAAATACGATGATAAGCATGTCCCATTTTGGTCAGAGTCCATTGATTTTTCTTTGAGTTATGACCCTTTGTTCAAAAAAGGGTTCTTTTCCAGTGACATTTTCTTGTGATATGTAGCTGTTGGGGGGGGGGGTATAAATAACCACAAACAGTAATTTATATAGACTAGTTCATTTTAGTTTGATTGTGACAAAAGCTTCTAGCTTATAGAAACACCTTTCAACACTCATTCAAGATGTTTTCACATCCCTCAGAGAAAAGCAGTGGTTTAACCCTTTCCTGCACAATCTCTTGTTTTTATGTCAGTGATTTCACTTGTTTTTATGTTGTGGAGATTTTATACTTAAAAATATATTGCAGGAATAGAAGGAATTGCTTGTAACAAGCAATTTTTTCATTTCCGACCATATTTTCTAGCTTATAGGTTCGTAACTTTTCAAATTAAACTCACCTATAACTGTCGTCTTCTTTAAAATTAGACAAAACTAAAATTTCAAGAAACAGGAAAGTGTTAAATCTACTACATGTACTACCATTCTTACAATTGGGTAGATTTGTGATGGCCTATGACCCATTACCAGACAACAAAATTGTTAGACTGGTCCAATTTGAAAGATGACAGCTTCAAGCTGATGAATCTTAATATTTCTGGGTAGAAAACATTTTGGAAAATGAAGAAAATGTTGTTTAACCTAATTTTTTCCAAAGTTATTTCTTTGAGGGGCATGAAAGGCGGGGATTGTGTTGGAAAGGTTTTAGTGTCTTGCCCTTAAAAACAACCTCGTGACAATGGGGCTTGTACTTGTGACCCCAAGGTCACTAGTCGGATTAAAGGACCTTTTACCACTTGGCCTCACTTACAAAACAATCAATGGCCTTCAATACTACATAAACTCTGGTTATCATGATACTCAAGGGTCTTAACCAATTATCATACAATAAAATTTTAGACCTGTCTGAATTGAAAGAAGCTGCAGACGACAAATTAAAGTTTATGAAATTATAGATTTTTTCAACTTTCTTGTAAGAAAACATTGTGAACAATGAAGAAATTGCTTGAAACAAGAAATTTTTCATTTCCCACAATGTTTTCCAAATTGTTTATCTTGAGGGGGCTTCAAAAAGCGTCATTGTCTGGGAATGGGTTAATCCATTCCAAGATGGAAAAAATTTTAGCAGGTCATAATTTAAAGAGATTGCAGACAATAATTTTAAGTTGTAGGAATTTCAAAAAACCTTAGACCTTTACTTCATTTTCAACAATGTTTACCTAAGCTGTTTGCTTGATGGTCATATAAAAGAAGGATTGCATGAGAAGGGAATGATACTTTTGTAATATTCAGGTATTGTTAAAAGTGTTTCTTAGCCCTTTCCTGTAAAATCACAGGATTTTATGTAGCTGTGATTCTATATTTGAGAAAAAATGCGGAAAAAGAAGAAATTGCTTGTGACAAGCAATTTCCCCTTTTTCGACAATCTTTCTACCACATCGGATGGTTTCATTTTAAATTACATCCAATTTTCTTTGGCGTCTGCAACCTCTTTCAATTTGGAGCAGTCTAATATTTAAAAAAAAAAAACAGGAAAGGGTTATTACAGATCAAATGAAGGCCATTTTATAAGTACAGTTAAACTTGTATTAAGCGACCACTCAAAAGGGTGGCCAAAATGTGGTTGTTTAAGAAAATGGTAATTCTATGCAATTTTTTGTGACTTCTATTAGGGATAGGTTTGATTGCTTACCTTAAGTATTGCAGTATTTTTAATCCTATGTCGATAAAACTCATTAGAATTGTCTCATTGAGACAATTTTAATGAGATCCATCAGCATAGGTTTTAATTTTGATATGTAAT
Source organism: Fragum fragum (assembly GCA_946902895.1). Lineage (NCBI taxonomy): Eukaryota > Metazoa > Mollusca > Bivalvia > Cardiida > Cardiidae > Fragum > Fragum fragum. The sequence goes on from OX336370.1 coordinate 46,766,491, forward strand.
TTTAGCAGAAACGTCTGATTAAGAAGATACTTGGTTTTTAGAAAGGGGATTTTGATGCTTGTTGCTTGATGAAATTGGTTGCTTAATACAGGTGGTTGCTTGAGCAAGATCGACCGTAAATTATTGTATACTGTTTACTCATGAACTTGTGCACATGAAGCTTTCAACGATTTATCAGTGGCATAAATACCAATTTTCACTTATTCATCCGATTCCTTATCCTCATCCTCCTGAACAAATAGAAATGACAAGTAAGTGGCAAAGATGAAAACCAGACTGCTTGTATATGTTACCTCTTAGAAGCAAAAAAGGATGTACTGAGGTTCCCATCGAACAAGTATTTAAAAGAGAATTCATATCTAATAAAGGTCAACTAGTGACACATTTGACGGATTGCTGCGGTCCTGCAAAGAATAAATTGACCAATCAAATCTCTCATTTAGGCTGGAAGTGAACTTTCAACTCTGCAACTGGCCAACATTTATTTGAAGCATTTTAGTTGATTTGCAAACCAGGGATGTGTGAACCGCTAAAAAACCCCTCTAAATCCGACAATGTTCCGGACCATCAATTTCAACAAATTAGCTGTTTAAATATCGAAATGGAACTTCCTGTTGGAGCTCAGTGTTTTTTTTTTCTTAAATAGGAATAATAACCGCCCAAGGGATTTGAAATGATCTGCTCTTGTCTTAGCCAAATAGATCAAAAAGCACTTTTTTTGAGTGCGATTCCTCCTGTAGTTTCAATTAAAATGAACTGAAACTTTACCTAATGAATCTCTTTGATGTCTAGTTGTGCATGAGACCATTATTGTTGGGATCTCTCAAGCACTTTTAGTATTATCTGCCTTTGACTAAGCTAAATATAAAAATCTCTTTTTTGTGAGAGAAAATCCTCCTACAGTTTTCATATGAATGAACTGAAACACTCCACACTGAATCTCTGATGTCTGTCATGTATGAGACCATTATTATTTGGATCCGTCAAGCAGATTTGAATTTATATGCCCTTGACTTAGGAAAATAGCTTAAAATTACAATATCTTTAATTGGGCATTAATCCTCCTAAAAATCTTACTAGAATTGATTTAAATTGTCCAGATTGAATCAAAATGTTGTCTTATTGTGAATGAGATTTTATGTAAGGTCCAATTTGGTCATAGAATTTATCTGCCCTTGACTTATAGATGTATTTGTTAAATATAGGAATCCAATATACCACAGATCAACTAGATAATTTCTGAAGAGTATATAAGGTACAAGAAATGTTCTGGGTTTATTCAACACCTCTTAACCCATTACCACACAAGAAAATTTTAGACTGGTCCTAATTGCAAGATGTTGCAGATGACAAATATAGTGAAGTGATTTTAAAAGTCTCTCTTTTGGGATAGAAAACATAGTGGATAATAAATTGCTTTTAACATGCAATTTCTTCATTCTCCACAATTGTTTTCAAAGCTTTTTTTCTTAGGGGCATCTAAAAGCATCATTTCTTTGGAATGAGTTAACAATCTAGAGATAAATATTTGAAAAATATAAATCCCTCTGACAAGCCCCTTTAGAGTATATACACACTCTGCGAAGCTCTTTTATTTTTGGCACAAATTTTGTCATCTTTGCCTATATACTCTAGATGACACATGTGAATTCAATCCAACTGCTGGTTCATGACAAGAAGATTTTTTCAGATGTATCCATTTTCGCCACTGGAGCACCTTCTCTTGGGATGCTTCCTCCCAAGTTTGGTTGAAATCCAACCGGACCAGTGGTTCTTGAAGAAGTCGAAAAACTTAAAAGTTGAATGACAGCGCTCAATGGACAACAACAAATGAAACATGATTGCAACAGGTCACCATCTACAAAGAGTGAAAAGTTTTGACCCTTGTAAGGTCATATACTTTTCACACCTCTTGGCCATTATCTATACACTCGACGGGTTACATCAGTTCTGACAGCTAAAGTTAGTCTGTACTACCCTATTATACAGATATTTCAGGATGATCAGGTCTAAAGTTAACCCATTACCAGTTGGAATAAATTTTAGACTGGTCCAAACTGATAGGAGTTGCAGACAACAATTTAAAGTTGATGAAATTTTAGATTATTTCAACTTTCTTGGTAGAATTTATTGGGGAAAATAAAGAAATTGCCTGTGACAAGCAATTTCTTCATTTTCCACAATATTCTCCCAATTGTCATTCTTGAACGGCATGAAAAAACATCATTGTGTTGGAATGGGTAAACTATTAGCAGTTGAGGGTTAGGGATCTGAACAGCAGTCATGCATTCTCTTACAACCCAATGGTACTATTCTAAAACAAATGCCAAGTACCCCAGAGAGGGAGGGGGGCTCTTAATCCGCTTTTTTACACATCTCAAGTAAAAAGGCTTTGGAAAACATTGCAGACAATGAAAAAATTGCTTGGAACAAGCAGTTTCTTTAATTTCCACAATGTTTTCTACCCTAAAAGACAAAGATTTTCTAAATTAGAACTACTTGATATTACTATCTGCAACGTCTTTCAATTTGGACAAGTACAAAATTTTGTCGTTTGGGAATGGGCTGAACAAAAACTTTGGAAAGGATAAGCATATCAAAAGATCAATACAAGCTAATACAAAATGTTCTTTAATAAAATACTTCATTACAAGTATTTGATATTTATTTCCTGATACAATAACATACAATAAATATAACCAGATAATTTTTTTTAACCCTTTTCTGTTTTTCAAAATTTCTGAATTGTCCAATTTGAAAGAAGTTGCAGATGACAACTAAAACTGAGTGTAATTTGAAAAGCAACCTATCTACAGGGTAAAAATTATTTCGGGAAAAGAAGAATTTGCTTGTTAAATCTTCTTTTCCCACAATGTTTTCTCAGGTATAAAATGACAGGGATGTTAAAAACCAGGGATTGGACAGCAAAAGGTTAATAAAGATGTTTGTTTCTTCACTACGGCTGAGTGATGGGAAGTAACAAATCATAGTACATGTATTTACAATATGTCCTAACTGTTAACAGACCATTGAGTTAGAATTGCAAATGATTCTGAACTTTTTTTAATATGCATATCACACAATCCCCCTTTTTTATGCCCCAGAAGAAATAGCCACAGGAAACATCATGGAAAATGAAGAAATTGCTTGTCTTCAGCAATTTTTCAATATTCCATAATGTTCTTTACCCAGAGAGACAAAGATATCAAAATTTAATAGACAGGAACTTTGCAACTTCTTTATATTTTGACAAGTCTAAAATATTTCAGTCCGGTAATGTAATTGTGTATAATGATTTCTCCTTTTTTTTTACAATATTTTCTCAATTTTTTTTAAAAGGGGACATAAGAGGCAGGATTGTATGGCAATGGGTTAAATGCATCAAAAAACGCAATTGTGTGGTAATGTGTTAAAGAGAATTATTTCTGAGTGAGTAAAACATTACATTTACAGGAATCAGCCCATTACCAGTCCAAATTGAAGGAACTTGCAGAAAATTTTCAATCGAAGGAATTTAATGGAATGTTTCGGAATTGGTTAAATTGCGCTCTAATTTGGACCAGTCTAAATACTGGTTTGCATCCATTATTTTAAATGACATCTACAAAAGCTTTTAGTTTAGACCAGTCTTAACCAATTACCACATGACAAAATCTTAAACTGGTTCAAATTGAGGAAGTTGCAGACTACAATTTCAAGTAGGTGAAATTTAAAAGATATTTCCTTGTAGGGTAGCAAACATTGTGGACATTGAAGAAATTGCTTGCTACAAGCACTTTCTTCATTGTCCACAATGTTTTCCAAAGATTTTTTCTTGAGACAAATAAAAATGCAGAATTGAGTGGAAATGGGTTAAAATTTGAGTGCTTGTGGTCAGTTCAGATCACACTATTAATTCCTCACACTTCTTCTAGTTCTGTGAGGACACCTTGGCAATCTTTGGGGTGGAGAAATACGACTGGTTTTCCATGAGCTCCAATCCTAGGCTCCTCACTTAGTAATCTCACTCCATTGGCTTTCAGTTCTTTCATGGCTTCCTTAATATTGTCAACCTGAGGATAAAGAAAAAAATTGACCAATCACTGGCCCTGCACACTGACTCTGCTGGCCATACCCACTGACTCTGACAGGAAGTTCCTTTCCATATTGAACGGTGTTATTTTGCAAAATTTATGGCAAGTAAGATGTAACAAAAAAATTAAATGGTTTTTGTTAGTTTATACATGTACCAATTTATTTTAGTTCAATTGCGATGAAAGCCTGTTGCTTATAGAGATGCTCTTGAACACTCACAACCCAGATGTTTTCACATCCATGAAAGAGAGTCAGTGATTTAAACCCACTGCTACCCAATTATACAGCTGGGTAGACTGAGGCTGGTTAATAAGTGTCTTGCCCATGAACACACCCCGGTGACAATGGGGCTCTGTGACCTTCAGATCACAAGTCAAGCACTCATCCCATTCGGCCATCGAGGCAGTCAAAATGGTTTGTTTGTGACCTAAATATCATAACCACAGCTTACACAAGCTATGTTACAACATTTAAGTAGCCAAACCAAAGGAAATGCTTAACAAAAATATTGATCAATGTGGGGAGTTCAAAGTTCACTTCCAGTCTAAATGGATGATTTGATTGGTCTATTGTTTCTTTGATTAACAGTCACAATCGGCCAATTGGTTTTAAGGGTGTTTCAACTGCAGAGGTTATTTAGCATGTAGACTGAAAATCTAAATAATGAAAAATCTCATATTTTGAGTGTCTACACTCTGTAAGGGTAGAAAACCTATCAAAATTAATTCTTGACTTGATTTGTCTGGCCTCATATACTTACATAAAACCAGCCGGTGGTTAACTCGTTTCCAATCAATAACAAACCATTTCCCCTTTAATGTTTGCCTACTATATTCTGCCATAATTTGTAAAATTACATACACTTTAAAAAGTCATCTGCAACTTCTTTCAAATCGATCATTCCAAACTTTTTTCCTTTGACAATGGGCTAATACTAAATGCTGTTATTCCCTGGCAGTTCATTTTATTCCAAATATACAGGGTACTCATGGGAAAGCAAAGAGACCCCTGATGAACACTGTTGCTCTCTTTGTACAATAGAATGCTTATTACAGACTCAATCTCATGCTCCTATCCGTGTCATAAATCCCCTTACCAAACAATCCTACTTTTTGACACACTCAACAGAAACACTTTAGGATAACATTGTAAGTAAAGGAGACAGAGCTTGTAACAATATTTTAGACTACTGTATATGCAATTTTAATTATCATCTGTAACTTCAATCAGTTTGGACAAGTTTACAATATTGTCTGGTCCAAATTCAAAGTTGTAGTAAATGAAGAAATTGCTTGTTACGAGCAATTTCTTCATTGTCCACAATGTTTTTCAAAGCTTTTTTCTCAAGGGGCATAAAAAAGCTTGGTTATGTGGGAATAAGTTAACGCAGATGTGACAAGAAAATAAATACTGCCTTGATGACCAAGTGGTATAGGTGATTGATTAGTGATCTGAAAGTCATGGGTTGGAGCCCCACCGTCACCGGGGCAAGACACTTAACCCATTCCCACACAGTGAGATTTTAGACTGGTTCAAATTGGGTTAATAGCCAGCCTCAGTCTAACCAGCTGTAAAATTGAAAAGCAGTTGGTTTAAGTCACTGCCTCTCTTTCAGGGATGCGACAACATCTGGATTTTGAGTGTTCAAGATCAACTCCATAAAGTTAAAGCTTTTGCTGCAATCGAACTAAATTAAATTAGTATAAGCCAAGAAACTATATAAGATTGAATACATCTTACCTCTACAAGAAATTCTGTATCCAAAATGACAAATTTTTGGACTGGCCGAAATTCAAAGAGGTGCAAGACAACAATTTTAATTGATGGGATTTTGAAATTCTTTGAATTTCATCATAGAAAACATTGTGGATAATAAAGAAATTGCTTGTTACAATGTTTTCCAACCTATTTTCTTGAGGGCATAAAAAAGGAGGATTACATGGGAATCAGTTAATCTTTTACTGTTTAGTAAAATTTTAAATCCAATTCAAAGGTTTTCAAACTGAAATTTAGAGTGGATCTAATTTGAAAAATAATCATTCAGTAAGGTTGTTACAAGCATTGTCTTCTTTTTCTACAATGTTTTTTCAAAATAACAGGGACATAAAAACCCGGGATTGATTTTTTTGTTGAATGGGGTTTTACGCCGCTTTCAACAATCTTTCAGTTATATAGCAGCGGCTGGAGCACCTAACAATGGAATCCTGGTATGTCTCACACCAGTAATACCATTACATCCTTTCCTAGCCTCCAACTGCTATCCCACATAGGTCTACGATTATCGACCCATTGGTGAAAGACAAATAGTCGGAAAGGATGAGTGCCGCCGTCGGGGATCGAACCCAGGACCTCAAGATTGACAGTCCGACGCGCTACCAACTGCGCAATGACGGCGGCTACCAGGGATTGAACAGGAAAGGGTTAACATGGTTGTGGTAAGAAAATATAATAGATGAATAACTGTTACCTCTAAACAAATGTGGTGCATCCCACCACTTTTATTTTTCTCTAAGAAATTCTGTATTGGGCTTTTGTCTCCTAATGGGTGTAAAAGCTGGAAGAAATTAATCAAATCAACCCATTACCAGATGGCAAAATTTTAGACTGGTCCAAATTGAAAGAAGTTGGAGTCAACAATTTAACCTATCCCCACACAGGAATGCTTTTTGACGCCCTTAAAAAAGAAAATAAAAAAAAGATTGGGAAAATATTGTGTAAATGAAAAAAATTGCTTATAACAAGCGATATCTTCATTTTCCACAAGGTTTTGCACCAAGAAAGTTGAAAACGTAAAATTTCATAAACTTTTAATTGTTGTCTGCAACTCCTTTCAATTTGGACCAGTCTAAAATTTTGCCATCTGTAGATTATTTGCTGGTTGTGTATAAGAGCTTTGAGTCACCAGCTATCTACAGAGCACAAACACTGAGCTGCCTGGACAGCCACACAGTCCATATAGATTATTTGCTGGTTGTTTTTAGTGGCTTTGAGTCACCAGCAATCTACAGAGCACACAATCCAAACTGTCAGGACAGCCACACAGTCCATGTAGATAATTTGCTGGTTGTGTATAAGAGCTTTGAGTCACCAGCTATATACAGAGCATGCACACTGAGCTGCCTAGACAGCCACACAGTTCATTTAGCTAATTTGCTGGTTGTCTTTAAGAGCTTTGACTCGGCAGCTATCTACAGAGCAGACAGACTGAGTTATTTGGACAGACACACAGGGCATGTATAGTTTTTAATCCATTACCAGACAGCAAAATCTTAGACTGGTCCAAATCGAAAGAAGTGTCAGACTACAATTCAAAGTTTATAATTTTACAATTTTTTAAACTTTCTAGGTAAAAAGCAAAGTGCAAAATGAAGAAATTGCTTGTTGCAAGCAATTTCTTCATTTTACAAGATGTTCTTGAGGGGCATCAAAAAGCGTAACTCTGTGGGAACGGGTTAATTTGCTGTTTTTTGTGTGTCTTTTTTAAATTTACGTCAAAAAAACTTGATTTACATATGCTAAAAGTTTAACCTATAATCTAAAATCTTATGAAGCAATTGGTTTCAGAAAAAAATGAAAATGTTGAATACAGCAAGATCTACTAGACCTCTATTTTTGTTTCTCCTAGCTCCACAAATACTGTGTAAACCCCATGTTCTGGTAATGCCTGGAAAAAAGAAAAAAAAACTCAAATATCGAGGACTTAGAGCAAAAACATAGTATGGCTCTATACAATGTATAGAGCCATACTATGTTTTTGCTCTAAGCCCTCGATATATACCTGATGATTATACTGCCTTACTGTACAAGCAACCTTTTATAGTGACATGATACAGTTGGTGAACTTTTAAAAATAACTGCCTCTGAGGGGAGAAGACATTGTGGACATTTAAGAAATGGCTTGCTACAAATTCAAAAAATACATTTCAACATAAGAAATATCACAAATTAATGTGAAAAACTTTACACACAGCTGCATTAGCAGGAAAAGAAATATGTATGAAAAAGATCGTTAAATTGATACAAACCATTTTTTCACTAACTTTGGCCCCAAGAACATTTTTATACATATCTGCAGCTTTGTCCAGATCTGGTGTTGCTATGGCAACATGATTAATCTTGCCAATATTCCATGCCTGAAAGCCAAGTAGAACAAACAATGAGATAGAACAAAATACATAGGGCGGAAAGCACTTTTTACAAACGAAATTCTAGTTGGCCAATCGCTGCTGTAAATAACAAAAATTGACTGACCAATCAAATTATTCATTTTAAACAGAAGTCTATGCTGAACTCTGACATTTATGTCAAGCATTAAATTTTTTGCCATTTTTGTGACTTAATCCACTCCCACACAGTAAAATTTTAGACCAGTCCAAATTCAAAGAAGTTGCAGACAACCATTTTATGTTGATGAAATCTTTAAAATCTTTCTCTTTTGTGTAACTTTTATTTTCCCCATTGTTTTCACAAACTGTCTTCTTTTGGGGTTAAAAAAAGTACCAGGTATCATATTTTAGACTGGTTCTAATTGAAAGAACTTGCAGACAACATTTTCAAGTAGATAGAATTTTAAATAACTCTGTCTTTCTGGGTGAAGAACATAGTGCAAATTGAAGAACTTTATTGTAACAAACAAGATCATTATTTTTCCTCATTGTTTTCTCAACACTCCCATGTTTTTTTTTCTTGAGGGGCGTAAAAAGCATCATTGTGTGAGAATGGTTTAACCAATTCCCGCTCGATAAAATTTTAGACTAGTCAAAATTCAAAGAAGTTGCAGACAACAATTTTAAGTAGATGAAGTCTTCAAATTTTGTGCCTTATAGGGTAGAAAACATTGAAGATAATGAAGAAATTACCAGTAACAAGCAATTACTTAATTCTCGACAATGTTTTCAAAAGTTTTCATATTGAAGGGCATTTAAAAGTGTCATTGTGTGTGAATGGTTTAATAAAAGATCCAATATTATTCACATAACTCAGATTTCCACTTTCATCCACATTTCTTCACCAATTCCCACACAATGACCCCTTTTGGCGCCCCTAAAAACAACAATTAGGAAAACCTGTGTAAAGTGAAAAAATCGCTTCAATCCAGCAATTTCTTCAATTAACACAATGTTCTCAACACAGAAAGTTAAAAAAGTCTAAAAATTTCATGAACTTTATAGTTTTGTCTGTAACTTCTTTTAATTTGGCTCAGTCTTAAATTTTGTTGTCGGTAATTGGTGAACAAAAGAACCCATATTGTTCACACAACCCAGATGACATTCGTCCACATTTCTTAACTATTTAACCCATTCCCACACAATAATGCTTTTAAACACCCCTCAATATGAAAGCTTTTGAAAATATTGTGAAGAATGAAGAAATTGCTTGTTACAAGTAATTTCTTCATTTTCCATAATGTTTTCTACCTAGAAACTTGAAAAAATCTGGAATTTCATAAATTTTAATTTGTTGTCTGCAGCTCCTTCCAATTAAGACCAGTCTAAAATTTTATTGTGTGGGAATCGCTTAAGAATGAATAGTTATCGACACTGTGTGGTCCTAATGATAACATTTTTGTTTTACCTTAACCCTTTCCTAACCAAAGCCGAAATTTTATGTCACTGTGATTTTATACTTAAGAAAACACTGTTGAAAAAGAAAAACTTGCCTGTATCTCAAACAATATTTTCTACTACATGGGAAAGTTTCACCCATTCCAATGTAATTCCACACTTTTACCCATCCAAAAAAAATAGCTACAGAAAATGTGAGAAAAAAAGAAATTTCTTGTGATAAGCAATATCTCCTTTTCTCACACAGTTTCTACCTCATTTGGTTCTAATCTTTTAATTCAAACCGTCTTTGTTTTATTGTCTGAAACCTCTTTAAATTTGAACTAGTCTATGATTTTGTCGTTTAGGAATGGGTTAATTTAAAATTAAATCCAATTTTTATTATCGTCTACAACCTCTTTAAATTTGGACCAGTCTAGAATTTCAAAAAACGGGAAAGGGTTAACCCATTACCACTCAATGGGCCTTTTGCCCTGTAAAATAATACATGTACTTAGAATAAAATTGCGGGAAAATGTTTTCTGCCGTATTGAGTCATTATTTTTCAAATTACACATACTTTGAAAAGTAGTCTGAAACTTCTTGCAATGTGGGCCAGTCCAAAATTTAGTTGTCTGGTAATGGGTTAATTAACCAGTTCTGCCAGGTCAAAAATAAAACAAAAACTCCTCTATAAAACTTACTCATAACAGCAAAAAATATCTCTCTCTACCCATTCTCTCCCTCACCCATTTCCTCACTCAATCTCTCCATCTCTTTCTCTCTCTTTATCATTCTACCTTTGTCTCTAACTCCTTTCTTTTCTATTTGTCTTTCTCTCTCTTCCACTTTTTCTCTCTTTCACTTTGTCTGAGCCAGTCTGTCTCTAGCACAACATTTCTTGTTTACCTTGACACATATTGTGGTAGTGTGAAGACTTGAAGCTAGCAGTGGCCTCTGAAATGAAAATAAACCCCAAAAACTCTATTACCAGTAATCCATTCCCACACAATAATGCTTTTTGACACCCCAAGAAAAAAAATAGGTTTTGAAAAACATTTAGAAGAATGAAGAAATTGCTTCTTACAAATGACAAAATAGCAATAAGATTTCATCAACTAAAAATTGTTGCCTGTAATTTCTTTGAATTAGGACCAGTCTCAAATTTTGCGGACTGTTAATGGACCAAGTGATACTGAACCAAGGTACATATATTTCTGTTTTTGCAAAGAGTTACCTGTGTATATAGACAAAGATCAGCCATCACATACATGTAGTCTAATCTCAGTCTACACCACCTCTTTGTCCCTTTTAAAAAAGAATCTTTCAATAAAATTTACTTTCAAAAGAACTATTGTCCTGTTATAAGAACTACCACTGCTTTCAGTATTTTAATTTAAATGCTATTCTGAAATAGAATTTTATTCAGCATTGACCAGTATCAAGTTTGAACCATGCAACAAATAAGAACCCTACAACATTCCAATCAAAAAGTTATGCTAGGTTAATCCTTTCCTGTTTTACAAAATTTTGGACCCCATAGAAAGAATTCCTGGCCTGTGCATGCCAATTTCTCAAGATACTTTAATGGTTGTAAAAAGTTTCTGTTCAGGTCATGATATAAGCCTCTACAAGGCATCATTGTTTCATTATACAGAAAACTGATTCATTGTACAGAGTTTGACAATAACTGAATTATGCCACAGGCCTGTAGGACCAATTGGTTCCAATTCATAGAGGTCCTTCTCCGGGATTGAAGGTCCACAAAATCTATGGTCATGTTATGCAATCTGAAAATACATATATTATTTATTATTACTTAAATAGTGTGTAGTGCTTAAAATGATTGAGAGCTTGTCGTAAGTTTAAAGAAAACAGTGTTGGTGTAATGTCAGCAGAGCTCGTAGACAAAGCAAATCCATTCAGAGAAAAAGATCCCCAACCCTAAATGGGTTGACCTTTTCTGTATGCAATTCAAATTAGTCACTTGACTTTCTGAAAGTCACAGCAAATTACCTCCCATGGATCCATTACATTACTCTCCCCTCAGAAAAGACTCATCCCTAGTCTTGGTCTGAGAGATCTGTGGGTAAGGCAACTCCAGTCTAGCAGTTGTCACAATCCCACCCCTGCCACCAGTTATAACGAGCAAAGCAAATACATACAGAGAAAAGGATCCTAAACCCTAAATGGGTCTATATCTAACTCAAATTACTCTCTCTCTTTACATTCTGGAGGTGTCCTAATTTGCATACCATGGCCAATTACCTCTCCTGAAACTGTTACATTAGAAAAGAAGAAATCGCTTGTTACAAGCAATTTCTTATTTTTCTACACTGCTGATCCATTTTCAGCCAGTTTTCCATATAAATCATAGGCCTGAGTCACTGATGCTAGTGTCAACCTGTGTGTACATTACCGGGGGTATATCAATTTTGCACTTAGATCTAAGGTAGTAGTCAGTTTCAGTAAGATTCATTTGGTACAGCCTTACTCCTATAAATATATATAAAAAAAATCTAAAATGAAAGTCAAAGATCAAAAAAAAGTTGAAAATAGAGCTTGTTAAAACTAAGAAAAAAGTCCTTGATGACATTTCACAGTGTGCTTGATTTGAAGATAAGGAGCCAGTTAGGAGAGAGAGGAACAAATTGCTAATTTAAAACTATATGGCTTTAATTGCATGTATATGGGGTCAGGTTGATTGGGCCTAAGTTGACCGGGCCTAGTATTCAAAGGGGCAAAATTGACATATAACCTATCAGTGTAGCCAATCTCAGATTGGGTAGGCTCAAAAACTTTAAAATTGACAGATAACAAATATCATAAATTCTGTAAATGTCAAAATATTGATTATAAAAAAAATAATAAAGATGAACAGAAATAGACATAGGAAGTCGAAAGAATATCATACCAAATTTCTGTAATAATGTACACAAACTCTTTTCAAAGAAGCCAAAAGCATCTTCACAATACGTGTATAAATTTGAGTTCATTCAATAAATTTGACTTTTCTAATGAAAGTGAATATTACGATGAGGTCAGTCTTACGGTTACACCGTAGTGGGAGGATTTCCGTGACAAGACAGGATTTATGTTTTCATTCTGAATTTAGAACAAATTAAAACCAATAAAAATGTCGTTTGCTGGATTAAAGAAACAAGTAAACAAAGCTAATCAGGTAGGAAAATGCTTGTCCATCTGTCCGTGTGTTAAACTTGAAAATTGAGGGGCACTCTTATTTGAAAGACAGAGAAATTCTCGTTTGATCGATAATTTTTTTGACATTTTGTGTATTGACGCTTGAATGAGTTTCACACTTATTATACCCTCTGGTGATTCAAACATCTTTGTATGAATTGCTTTATCTTTGTAATGTTGAGAATTTAAATATATCTATAGTCTGGGCAAAATCTTGGCTTATAAGCTTATAATCAATTTATGTTGAAGCTTTTTTTCTTCTTTTTATCTATCTATCTATTTATACTGCCTAACTCCCCTTTCGGGTATTACTTGTAGGTGATACACTCACAATCCAGATGTTTTCACGTCTCTGAAAGAGAGGCAGTGGCTGAATCCCACTGCTACCCACTTTTACAGCTGGGTAGACTAGGGCTGGCTATTAAGTGCACTTGCCCGTGAACACACCCCGGTGACGTTGGGGCTTGAACCCATGACCTTCAGATCACGAGACACGCACCTATACCACTCGGCCATCGAGGATGTCTTTTTTACTCTTTAGATTACTAATAAGAAAGAACATCACCCCTAAGGAAGATGACATGTATTGATTCATACTAAAGGATTTTGCCAACAGTTTTGAGTTGATAGAAATTTAAAAATCTCTGTCTTTTATACTTTGTTAAGCAGAATCTTTGTGGATGATAGAGGCATTGCTTTCTGCAAACATCTTTTCATCTTCCACAATGTTTTCCTCGAAGCTGGATTACGAGGGAATAGATTAAACAAAAATGGTTCTTTAAAATACCAGTTTAATCACAAATACTAAATCACACAGAATTATACAAAATTAATCCCAAAGTACTAGTTTAAGAGATAATTTGATATATTCAGTGTTTTATAGTTACCTGGATCTCAGGTTTTGATTTTCAGGAAATAAATTTGAGGCTTGAGAAATTATCACTGTGGCATATTAACTCTTGCAAATTTTTAGACAGGGCTGCTGCTGCTGATTGCAAATTATTACAAAAAATATAGATAATGCCTCAAAAATCGCCATCAGGGTTTTCGTTTGACCCAGGACAACGGGTTTTGACACACAGAAATTCAAAAAGAAGCAATTTTGACATTCGAATTTGTCACTGTGCATCATATTGACTCTCGAAAATTAGCAGCCATGCTTCAAGGGTCATCATGAGTGTGCCAAATTATTGGAAAATAGTTAACTGAATATGAAAATATACACCCCCATCATGAATAACACCAAGTTTGATTGGTAATTAACACTCTCAAGTGATGGACATGCATTGGCGATCGTAATTGACAGGTACATGATACCTGTGAAATAAATGATGAAACTCCTTTTCAGAACTCTAATGCTACTGAAATAAACTTATTTGATAATACTGTCATCAAAAAACTCACAAAGTATAATAAAGAAGTAAAATGAAACATAAAAAAATGTTGCTAAAAGAAATGTCATTGGTTTTCGTGGCACTTCTTTTTATGAAAAAGAAAAGAATAATTTGATCCTCTTAGTACTCTTGAGATTTTCTAAAACTGATTCAAAATTAAAAATATATCGGTATGCATGAATACTAAACTTTACCTAAAATTTATCCCAAATAGAATATGTTAGATTGGAGAAATGTTCCAATTTGAGGCATGGTTTATTCTGAGGCACCAGTGCTAAAAAATTATGAATATTTTATTTTTTTTATCTGTTATTATTTTTTTCTAAATTGCTACTGGGGAGTGGGGGGGGCATATCACATTTTGACTCTTGGGATATCAATTTTGACTCTTGAAAATTTTGGCTCAAGGGTCAATGACTCTTGACTTTTGGGTACTAATGAAAACCCTGCGGCAGCGCCATATTGGCAATTTTACTGGTGACAACTTTCAAGTTATTTTATTTTACTGTGAAACAAGGTAAAAGGGCCATCATGTACCATCATGTAGACAAAGATAATCACAATGCTCAGGATAACAGATTGATGATCTTTCATTCATAACTTCTTTTCTATCAATCATTTATCCAACAAAGTCAAAGAAATTTTGGAGCAATCCAATATATTGAATAATAGTAGTCAAAGTACCATGAGTCACCAAAATATGCCCAGTTGTCTGATATAGAGGTGTGACATGACTTTTCACTGTGTTTGCTCCTTTTAACCCATTCCCACTCAATGACACTTTTAGCCATCCCTGGAAAAAAGCTTTGGAAAAGATTGTGCATAATGAAGAAATTGCTTGTTACAGGCAATTTCTTCATTATGTGCAATGCTTTCCCAAGCCAAAGGTAAGACTTATCAAAAATTTTGTAAGCTTTTAATTGTCGATTGCAACTCCTTTTCGATTTGTACCAGTTGTAAATTTTGTTATGACATGGTAATGTGTTAATACAGTGAAGTTGAAGAAACATATCACTTTCTAGTTTAGCCTACTTCTATAGAATTTAAGGCAAGTCTAAATTGAAAGAAGTTGAAGACCACATTTTAAAGTGTGTATAGTGCTCATTAAAAATCGTTAATAGAAGAAAACATTGTGGAAAAAGGAGACTAAGTTCAAATGTGTTCAATAGAATATCTTTGTATTATAAAAGAAGCACATTTTATGATTTTTTGGAGACAATGGTGGCATGAAAAAATGCAGCCTTGGCAGATTACTGCTCCTTTTTTCACTTTCTTTATTACCTTGAGATGAACTAATTGTTTAATTTTTACACACTTTAAATTATCGCCCCAGGAACCTTTTTAGATTGGGATGAGTCTAAAATTTTGTCATCTGGAAAATGATCTACAGAATTTCAAGTTGAAATTTGCATATAGTATTAAGGTACCTCTCTTTGTTTAACCCTTTCCTGTTTTGGGGAATTTTAGACTAGTCCAAATTTTGAGAGGTTGCAGACGACGATGAAAACTGTATGCCATTTGAAATGAAACAATCCTATGTGGTAGAATATATTGTGGAAAAAGGAGAAATTGCGTGTTACAAGCAATTTCTTCTTTTTCCACAATGTTTTCTTGAGTAAAAAATCACAGGAACGTAAAATCCCGTATTTGAAAGGGAAATGGTTAAGCTCTGATTATGACAAGATTAACCCTTATCATGCAATTATAAAACCCTTGTTCACAACAACATTGAAATCAAAGGGCTCAAAGCAATGAAAAGCTCTAAAATTGGTCAATACTTATTTTGTAAGTAAATATAATAAGCAACTTTGGCTGAGAACATCAAACAGGTGATTTAGACTAAGGTGAGACTACATTTTAATGATTACATGGGGGTATAAAAATTCATATAATTAATTTGCCTTTTGTTGTTTTGGTCCTTCAAAATCAGGTTTGGTCTCTAGAATTTCATGGTCAAGGAGTCTATGGCTTCTCAATGACTCCTAAATTTCAATGCCTAGCATGATTTGCAGGGTTTATGCTAGTGTTTCAAATTGAGGAGTCTTTTCCTCCTTCACCATGAAATTCTTGGGTCAAAACTGATTTGAAGGGGTCAGAACAACACAAAGAGAAAATCATTCTCATGAGTATCAGTTTGAAAGTCTTTATTTAAAAGGTGAAGAGAATATTTTTTGTTTTCATGGAGGTATGAACCGAAAAACTAATCACACTATATGAATACGCAAAGTGGATTCATACATAAGTGTGATTAGGTTTTTCGGTTCATATCTCCATGAAAACAAAAAAATATTCTTTTCATTTCATATGATTTAATAGCATCAAGTGAAAAAAGCAAAAACTTTACAAATTTTGATACCTTTTTGTATGGGACTATTTTGTGCATAATCATACAAAATGACTGCATGCTCAAAACTTTGTTCATGGAGTTATGAATAATTTTTTTTGACCAATCAGATGGCATGTTTTTGATAGACAAACCTAAAAATTAAATTATGTCAAAATAGACCTTTTCTGGTGAAGATTTGTACTTGAAGTCATAGTAAATCAAGTAATTTTTCAATCTTAAGTCTTACATGAAAATCATCGTTGAAAAATTCAGGGAGTAAAAAAACCTGACACATTTTTTACCCTAGAAATTTCTCTCAAGGGGGTCAGTTTTGACCCCCTTTGGAAACTTTCTATGGGGCCTAAATAGAATATTTTCAGGTTTTTGAGAGTCAATACCGTGGTTTGTGAATCAAACACAAGCCCTATTAGTGTTTCAAAAATATCATTTTGATTTATATTACCTTGAAAATTTCATCTGGAACTTAGCGTAATTTCAATCTGTCTGGTATTGTTTGCAAATGAGATCTGAGGTGTGACTATTTTCATCCTTTTCTTGAAATATTTCAGTTCATGAGTGAGAAAATAGGTGGAGCAAAAGGTACGGCCCTAGATGAAGAATTTGTGGAAATGGAAAGGGTAAGATATAGTCCAATTCTCACAATTTTGTTACTCTGAGACTAAGAATTCTGAATTAATCCATTCCCACTCAATTATGCTCTCTGACGTCCTGAAGAAATACAATAATGGAAAACTTCTTGGGAAAAAAAGAAAATGCGTGTAACAAGCAATTTCTCCCTTTCTTGCAATGTTTAAACCACATTTGGCCACTTTTTTTCAAAATTTAACTCAATTTGAATTTTCTGCATCCTCTTTAGGCTGATTTTTTGAGCTATTGTCCCTAGTATGAAAACCATTGTCATGTAGATCCCGGAATATTCCTGCTTTGGCAGGTGTATAGACAAAGAACAGCCTGCACAGATGTGCAGTATGATCTTATTCCACAGTGAACACTACTTGCTTATTTGTGTTGAGTTGAGAAAAGCTTGGAACTCAACACTTAATTATGTCTCAGTTTTAAAATATAGTGAAAAGAGGATAAAGATTCAGCATGACAAGGGTTAAGGCCATGGGACACTGTCCCCTTAGTTCCAAAGCCCTGGTAGCTGGATTGATAGTGTGATCAATCAATTTTATATAATGTCCAAACCTTTTTCAGGCTATTGGGCCATTGTTCCCTTGCTTCTAAAACCTCAGCAGATCAATGGACCAGTCAAAAATTTTGCCGCATGTTAATGTGTTAAGTTAACTCACAACCATACAATACAATCATTTTTCTATTCACTGAAAAAATGCCACTTGAAAAACGTTTTTGGAAAGGGAGAAATTGCTCATTGCAAACACTTTCTCTTTCCCTCACAATGCTTCCTACTCCTTTAGGCAGTTATCTTTGAATTCAATTTAACTTTGAAGTGTTGTCTCTAAATTTCTGAATTAGGACTTATCCAAAATTTTGTTTTTAGCTCACCTGAGCACAAAGTGCGAGGTGAGCTATTGTGATCGGTCGTTGTCCGTCGTCCGTCCGTCTGTCTGTCTGTCTGTCTGTCCGTCCGTCCACAATTTCTTTAAAAATCTTCTCCTCCTAAACCAGTGGGCCAATCAAGCTTAAACTTTGCAGGGATGTTCCTTGGGTGAAGTTCTTCAAAAGTTGTTAAAAGATTTTCATTCCATCAAAAACTCTGGTTGCCGCGGCATTTGAAAATGGGAATCTTTAGTAATTCTTTAAATATCTTTAAAAATCTTCTCCTCCTTAACCAGTGGGCCAATCAAGCTGAAACTTTGCAGGGATGTTCCTTGGGTGAAGCTCTTCAAAAGTTGTTAAAAGATTTTCATTCCATCAAAAACTCTGGTTGCAGCGGCATTTGAAAATGGGAATCTTTAGTAATTCTTTAAATATCTTTAAAAATCTTCTCCTCCTAAACCAGTGGGCCAATCAAGCTGAAACTTCACAGGGATGTTCCTTGGGTGAAGTTCTTCAAAAGTTGTTAAAAGAATTTAATTCCATCAAAAACTCTGGTTGCCGCGGCATTTGAAAATGGGAATCTTTAGTAATTCTTTAAATATTTTTAAAAATCTTCTCCTCCTAAACCAGTAAACCAATCAAGCTGTAACTTTACAGGGATGTTCCTTGGGTGAAGCTCTTCAAAAGTTGTTAAAAGAATTTAATTCCATCAAAAACTCTGGTTGCCGCGGCATTTGAAAATGGGAATCTTTAGTAATTCTTTAAATATCTTTGAAAATCTTCTTCTCCTAAACCAGTGAGCCAATCAAGCTGAAACTTCACAGGGATGTTCCTTGGGTGAAGTTCTTCAAAAGTTGTTAAAAGAATTTAATTCCATCAAAAACTCTGGTTGCCGCGGCATTTGAAAATGGGAATCTTTAGTAATTCTTTAAATATTTTTAAAAATCTTCTCCTCCTAAACCAGTAAACCAATCAAGCTGAAACTTTGCAGGGATGTTCCTTGGGTGAAGCTCTTCAAAAGTTGTTAAAAGAATTTAATTCCATCAAAAACTCTGGTTGCCGCGGCATTTGAAAATGGGAATCATTAGTAATTCTTTAAATATCTTTAAAAATCTTCTTCTCCTAAACCAGTGGGCCAATCAAGCTGAAACTTCGCAGGGATGTTCCTTGGGTGAAGTTCTTCAAAAGTTGTTAAAAGAATTTAATTCCATCAAAAACTCTGGTTGCAGCGGCATTTGAAAATGGGAATCTTTAGTAATTCTTTAAATATCTTTAAAAATCTTCTCCTCCTAAACCAGTAAACCAATCAAGCTGTAACTTTGCAGAGATTTGCCTTGGGTGAAGCTCTTCAAAAGTTGTTAAAAGAATTTCATTCCGTGAAAAAATGTTGTAACCGCGGCATATGAAAATGGGAATCTTTAGAAAATCTATTTTGTCTTTTTTTTCACAGACTACGAGGCCAAAGGCGTTTATATTTTACATAGTACTTTATCATATGGTTCTCTACCAAGATTTTAAATATTTAATCTCTGGGGTCAAAAATGGCCCCACCCCTGAAGTCTGAAGTTTGGAAAAATGCTTAATTAGAGCAATTTCAAAAGAATTCTCCTCTTTAAAGGTCAAATTCAAAGAAATTTTTATATTGTCTTTTCACTCATTATTTTTCAAGTATATGGTGTTAATTTAACACACAAAAAATATTTTCGCGATTGCAGACCGTGCACATGTACAAAAACCAATTCGAAATGCTAAGATTTAATACTGCCCCAAAACAGCGCATCGCTTACTTCCCCTGTACATTCCCCAAACCGCTTATCTCCCCTGCATTTGTGACGTCATAGTAGAAGCTATCTGTTTTACATGTCCAATGGTTGCTGTACTAAATACAGGCGATAATACGTAAAAAATCGATTTTAAAGGAGAGTAATGACGATCTGTGCCGCTTACGGTTGTAATGTTGAATCGGGGACTCAGAGGATCAGCATTTTTACGTTTCCGATTGATTTTAAAAGAAAAAAGTTGTGAATCCATAGCGGACAGCAGTGACAAATTTTGAGCCACCGAGTCATGCAAAGCTTTGTGTGAGACACTTTAATTTCAAGTTTTTGATCAGCCCGAAACTAGCAAATGACGTTGTTTTTAAGAACTTTCGACTCCGATTGAAACCTGACGCCGTGCCAACAATCTTGATCTCGGAGAACCGACGGGAAAAAGAACCGACATGCCGACCATCAGCTAGGGCAATTTCGAGGAAGAAGCTGCAACAGCGGTTAGATCAATTTGGTGAACAAATTGATATCTCGGCCATATATTGTGGGGGTTGGGATTATATAAAACAATGAACGAATCACATTATGGACCGATTTTTCGTGAGACAGCAGAACTGAAAGGGTTCCCATTTTGTTCATCTCTGATATTGTCCTTCCAATATATTGACCAAACGAGACTTTAAATAGAGGAGTATACCGACCTATCAAATAATTCATTCAGCCCTGACCTGAGCTTATCAACTCCGACATTGGTTGCCATTTTTGTTTACCTATATTTTTTATTATTTTTGATTTGGCGGCTTAAACATTGTAACTACAGCCTTTTCAAGCTGTAGTTACCACGTTTAGGTCATCAACCAACCATTTTACTTTTTTGTTACATGCTACTTGGCATAAATTTTGCAAAAGAACGCTGTTAAAAATCAAAGCGGAACTTCCTGTTGGAGTTCATGAGCGGAGACTATGAAGTAAAGGGCGGGTCAGCCATTGGTCAATTTTGACATATTCACGAAAACTGTGTGGCAAAATGAGAAATTAATAATTATAAGTCATTTCCCCTTATTCTCACCATTTTCTCCTCTAGTCATACTCTCATTTTTCATTGATCCCATTCCAAAATGACATAATTCTAGACTAGTCCAAATTGAGAGGTGCTTTGAATTTAATTGCTGTTATCAACTACTTAGACCTGTGTTTATTATTGATATGAACATATTTCCCTCATAAACATACTGTTTATATAGAATTCCAACAAATTTTCAAAATGTTCCTTTTACATGGTTGTTAGAAGGTATTTCCTTTTTTTATTACCAAAAAATCCATTTAGACACATTAATGGGTCGACACTAACAGTGTTCCGGGATCCCTTAAAATTGGAAGGGACCCCAGCAATTCCAGGCTAGATATTCCATTAGGATCCTTCAATATTTCTCCAGTACAATAGATCTTAAGGTATCAACTAATGCTCCTGATTTTTCGTTTGCTTGCCTTTGTAGAAAACATTGTGGATAATGAAGAAATTGCTTGTACCAAGCGATTTCTTCATTTTCCACAATCTTTTTTGATTTTTTTTTTTTTTTTTTTTTAAGTTGGGCTTAGATGGACAGGATTGCGTATGAATGAGTTATTACTGGGCAAAAAATTTTAAGATCAAATTAAAAAAAAGTGTTTTTTTTTTTATTGAAAGAGGTTGCAGATGACAACTTAATTTGTGCCAAAATTGAATAATTATTGTAAATAGGCTTCAAAAATTTGAGAAAATTTGCTATTGCTAGTCACAAGCAATTTCTCCTTTTCCCCCAATATTTGTCACAACTTTCTCCTACTGTGAGTAAAAATAGAGGATTTAGTTGTAATGAGTTAAAAGGAGGTACAGATAATTGAACAGAAAATAGTGGCTATCATTAAGTTCAATTTTTTTCAAAGATCACAATAGTCACTAGCGGAAAGACAAGCTACTGATTGCTTAGTAAAGGGTAAACTTAGGCCATGGTCATGTCTTAATTAGTGTTTTAAACAATACAGGAAATGATTACATAATATATGCATATCCCATCCTTTCATGTTAGACAAACTAGTGATGTATATGGCACCCTTGATTTTCACCCGTGATCTATGTTTATTCCAAGGACTGTATAACTCCTTGTTTAAGTCCTTATTATTCTATTGCAACTTACTATGACTTTGGAAATAAGCTAAGATGATACTGGAAAAGGTCATAATTTATGTCATGTATGAATTAATCTTATTTTTTTTATAACATGACAGAAAACATTTCCTTGGCAGAAAACATTGTGGGAAATGAAGAAATTGGTTGCAACAAGAAATTTCCAAATTTTCAACAATTTTAATCAAAGCCATTTCTTGAGGTGTATCATAAAATGGTTTATAATGAATTTAAAGAATTGAAAGGTTGACAACCAGAATTTCTTTCTTTCAATAGTCCACAGAGGGAATCATGTCTCTGATAGCAGTCACCACATGTGAAGGAATCACTTTCCTCGCTCCTTTCGCAATCGTCTAGAGGCCAGGTGTCTGTGTAGCCTAGAATAAAAAAATGTAAAGAGATCTTAGCTTTTAAACCAAAAATTTTTTGGTGATGTTAATCTTAATGATAGACAACAGAGTTGGGAATGGTCCAAATTCAAAAAGTAGCAGATGACAATATAAAGTTGATGATCTTTACAGGCTTTGTCTTGCATACGACAGAATTAAGTAACAAGCATTTTCTTCTTTTTCTACAGTGTTTCCAAGATGGTTGGTTGGTGATCTAAATTGTAACTACAGACTGAATTAGCTGCAGTTACAATGTCAAGGTCCACAAACCAAGAAAAATGCCTAAAAGATGTCCAAAATTGCAGTCCAAAGTTCACTTTTGGTCTAAATGAATGAATTGATCATAAAAAAAAAAAATTCGTTGACAGCTGACAATTGGTAAATCACTGAATTTTAAGAGTTTAAGTTTTGAATGGGGTAGTAAACTTTGTATAAGGACAAATTGCATGTTACAAGCAATTACTCCTTTTCCCACTATTTTTTTGCAAACTACATTGCTTCAGTATGTCAGAACATTGGATTGTGTGGTAATGGGGTAAGTTTCCTTGCCTTAACCCTTTTCTGTTCAATCCCTGATTTTACATCCCTGTAAATTTATGAATAAGAAACATTGTAGAAAAAGAAGAAATTGCTTATATCAAGCAATTTCTTCTTTTTCCACAATATTTCAAATCCCACTGAATGCTTACTTTCAACTAGAATCAACTTTGAATTTTCGTCTGCAAGTCCTTTGAAATTGGACGGGTCTAAATTTTTAGAAAACAGGAAAGGGTTATAAACAATGTAGGTCATTTATGAAAAATAATTTAGCACTATAACAAAACAATATTTTACTTACTCATGAATTCTTTGGTTTTCCTCAAGTGGGCCTGTCTGTAACGAATGGTCATAGTAGGTAACTCCCAATACATGAATGTTCAGACAATTCACCCGGAATGCAATGTGATCTGTTATGCGTGTCAATCCTGCTTCATCCTTCCTATCTATACTGTTTGTTGTCTTGCAGCACTTGGTTTCTGTCACAGTTGGCATATTCACACAAATCTTGCACTGGCACCTGTGAAATTGAATTATTTATTATAATTTTCATATTTGAGAATGATTTACTGTCCATATTTACAGAGAGTAAACAAACGTTACTGTAACTTTTCTGATGGGGGCACAATTGTAAACCATATACCAAGAACTGTTTTCAAACATTGGACAATGTAGTACTGATTAAAGCAACCAAAAGCATTTGAGCCAGTGTTAGACATTTGCATATAATCCTGTCCGATCAGACTTCACTTTGCACCTAGTAGATAGCTACAAACTGAAAGTTTCTTATTACAGCCAGATAATCATCTAATGCACTATTTGGACAATAAGACTGGGAATGTCATGCACATAATTTCTTATTCTCGTCTTAAATTTACAAACGAGATGTTTGATCGTAAATTTTTGGTAGAAGAAAATTCAGAGGAGTTTTTGTTACAGTGTTAATAGTCCAGGGATAATTCAAAAGGGGTCTCACTCGCAAACGTCACTTCATTGGGATCTTCATTTAAATTCGTTGTTCAAGTCAGATTCAAACGTTCAAAAAGGGAGTAAGTTAAATTTTTTACGATTCTAATGTTTATAAAGGGCAATATTCGCCGCAAATATTGATCACTCACCATGTTGACACTTCAGGAACATTATCGTCAAAATCGGGGCAAAAAGAAGACGAAGAATATAATCATCACCATCCTCCGATTCCGTAGCAATTGCCCTTCATCCTGGTCCGTACACATATGGCCTTAAAGTACCAGAAACATCCATTTCTTCTTCGGGAATATCGCTCAAATCGCTGTCATACTCTACGTCCATTTTTAATTAAACTTCTACTATGACGTCACAATTCAGGGGAGTTAAGCATATGTATCCAATAGGTAAGGGACATAAGCGATGCCGTAAAAATGAAAAGGTAAAAATAAAAACTCCAATAAAGTGTTTTTGAAACAATCTCAAGAAAAATCAATGAGTATCAATGCACATGTTTATTAATGGAATTTTGAAAATTTGAATTATGTTACCCCTATGGATTTGCCCTTTAACTATAATGTCTAGGATATTCATATTGGGTATGTAGCATAACTAGATGGTTTTGTACTATATCACTTAAAGTTGTCCTCCCAGGGTCAAAAACGGCCCTGCACTAGAGGTCCAAAAATTGGGAAAAACGCAAAATTTGAATATGTTAAAAAAAATCTTCATTTTAAGGTGGAGGACATTTATATTTTGAGTGTAGCATAGCCTGGCTGTTATCTATCAATTTTGATTAAAATTATTCCTGTAGGTTACCCCTTCCCTGGGTGTCCAAAGTTCGTAAAAATGCTCAATTAGACCATGTTCAACAGTCTTCTCCTCCCAATCTACAAAGTCTTAGGCATTCATATTTGGTATATAGCATGAACAGATGGTTTTTTACCATGTTAGCTAAAATTTTAGCCCTGGGATAAAACATGGCACTGCCCTATAGGTCCCAAATTTTGGAAAACATCCAATTAGAGCAACTTTGAAAGACTTCTTCTTCTGAAATATACGGTGAAGGGCATTCATATTTGGTATGTAGCATGACTAAATAATTTTGTACTATGTTATAGGAAAAAGTGCTCTTAGGATAAAAAATGTCTCTGCTCCTGGGGTCAAAAATTGCATAAATCGCATTGAAAGAATTCTTGAAAAGAAGTTGAGAAATAGCTTGTCACTCCCTTTCTCACAATGCTTTTTTAAACCTTTTTTTTCCTGAGGATGACAAATTATGGGTGAGTTTGGTAATGGAATAAACAATAAAGCCTAAGGCATTCATTTTTTGGAAAGCATTACTGGATTGTTTTGTACAAAGCCCAAAATCTTATATTTGTTTTATTTATTTTGCTCAAGTTAAAGTCTTTTTTTTATACAAAAAAGGACTGTAATTTGCGGATGCCTCAGGTGAGCGATTTAGGACCATCATGGTCCTCTTGTTTTGGATTAAATGTCAACTAGATAGTTCCAGCTAGGTCGCCAACATGAACCCTCCACTAAATTAGATGAGTTTAATTAAAGTAAGAGCTGAACACATTACCATACTTTCTGCCATTTGTCTGCAAGCAGTTAACTTAACGCAAAAGCTTAATATTTTTCTCTTATTCAAACATAGGACATAGGTTCCTTACATTGATTTGCATAAGTTGGTTGTAAGATAAAGGTCAACATAACACAATAACTTGGGACATATTTTCCTTGCATTGATAGGCTTCAGTTGGTTGTAAGGTCAAGGTCATACATAAAAGGTGAATATCACTTATTAAGGTCAACTTGACACTGAAACTTAACTTTATTTGTCAGCCTGACTAGCTCAGTTGGTAGAGCAACTGACTTCAAACCTCAAAATCATAGGTTTGAACCCTGGGCTGACAAAATCAACTAACACAACTAATTGTCTTTCGGATGAGACGTTAAACCGAGGCCCTGTGTGACGATGCTATCCTTCAAGCATGTTAAAGAACCAGGCAAAGCTCTCAGCAGTTTCGTCCTGTATCCTTTCACTAACCCCCGTAACAACTAACTGTCTTCCGGGGTCGTTGCCCATATGGGCATGTGCTACAGAAGCTACGTAAAATAAACAAAAAAAAACTTAACATTTTGCTGCTATTCAAAAACTATTGAAAACATGGCTCATATTTGGGATATAGGTTCCTTGCATTGATAGGCATCAGTTGGGTCCAAGGTTTGGGTTATCCATCAAGGTCATGGTACTTATCAAGGCCATATTTTCGAAAAAAATGTTTATGTGTTATCCCATTTCCTGAATATGCTTTGGTCTGATACTTGAGTCTAATCAATTACCAGATGACAAAATTTAAATAGGTTGAAATTGCAGACGTCAGTTTTAGTTGGTGAATTTCCAAAAATCTTTGCCTTTTGGGATAGAAAATATTGTAGATAATGAGAAATTGTCTGTAACAACAATTTCTTCATTTTTCACCATGGTTCCCAAAGATTTTTTCTTGAAGGATGCATCCAAAAAATACAATTGTATGGTTAAATCACATGATGAGGCTTCTTTTTTTCCACAATCTTTCCCTTTCTGATACGATTTGCCTGATTTGGATAAATACATCAATGGTGGCTGCACCTTCTTGCTATTTGGGCTTGTCTAAGTAAAAATTTGTAAGGCAGTGGGCCAAAGCTGCTCTGTTAACAATTTACATGATGAATTTAGTGTTCAGCTCATAGTACTAGAATACTCAAAGTGAGCAAAAAGCCTGTTGTAACCACAATCTTTCCAATTTTCTGTTTTTTGAAATTTTAGACTGGTCCTAATTCAAACATTTTGTAGACAACAATTTAATGTCAAATTTATTTGAAAAATAATCATCCAGTAGAGTAGAAAATATTTTTGAAAAAGAGGAAATTGCTTGTTAGAAGCAGTTTCTTCTTTTTCCACAATGTTTTATCTTAAGTATTGAATCATTGTGATTGAACATTGATCACTTTTTCACTCTGAGTGGATTGAATGCTTTTTTATTTAGATGCCATCATTCAATTAGTGCAACATTTCATTCAATCTATACAATGTTTAGAATCATCTTAAATGAAACATCATTATTTTTAAAATTTGAACTACTGAATTTCTTTTTAACAAAAATATTAATTCTCCAAAACTAATATGGCAATGCTAATTATCGAAATGATTGAATGCTCTTGAATGAACGCTTTCATTTAAGGATTGACTGATTGCAGATTGGAAACTGTGTTTGCTACCAGATTGAAAACTAAAGATTGATTGAACGCAATTGACCGTTATTACCCGGAATTCAATTGAAATGATTGTCAAATTAACAATGTTTCGTACTGTATTATAATTGTAGATTCAAAATTTGTTGGATAAAGGTAGCCAAAGACTCTGATCAGTGTCATATATCTTTTGAGAGTTCTAGTTTCTTAATTTTGAGTCTCAGGCTCACAAAATCTACTTCAATTAACACATCACCACACACCAAAATTTTGGACTGGTCCAAAGTGAAGGGTGGGCAATGACAATGATTTCAAGTTAGTTAAATTTCAAAAATCATTTTAGGGTAGAAAAAAATTGTGAAGAATGAAAAAATTGCTTGTGACAAGCAAATTCTTCATTCTCCACTTTGTTCTCCAAAGCTTTATTTTTGGGGGGCTTTAAATAGTAGCCTTGTGTGGGAATGAGTTAAAACTCTAGTAAAACTCAGTTTTTGTATTGGTAGTAATATCATTAGAGGGTGAACGCCAACCATCCACACATAAATTGGCACAGAATGAGAATTTAAGCACTGGTAGATATGTCACTTGGGACATTATGGTCAATATAGGCAGAAAGCTAATCAATTGTATTCACTTGGAAGAAATTACCCATTGTTCATTTACATGATGATATGTTTCTGACAGATTTTCCTACACCCAATACCACACAGTCTTTTTGTTTAACCAATTGCCAGACGCCAATATTTTAGACTGGTCTTAATTGAAAGAAATTGCAGACAACAATTTTTAGTTGATGGAATTTTCAAAATCTTTTTCTTTTGGGATCGAAGATATTGTGGATAATGAAGAAATTACAAGCAATTTCTTCGTTTTACACAATATTTTCCATAGCTTTTTTTCTTGAGGGTTTCCAAAAGCATCATTGTGTGGGAATGCTTCAGTGAAGAAACCTGTTGATAACTGGGTTGGGAAAAAAAGAAGAAAATAAGATATATTATAGTTAACTATGTATTGTAAAATGATTTTAGCCATACACACTGTTTAGTTTTTCTTATATCAAATAATCAAAATTATGCCTTTAAACAATTATTAAAAAGTAAAAATAAAGTAGAGGGGGTATGTTGGTTTCACCAGCCTGTCTATCCATTTGTTCATCCATCCGTAGACTTTTCATTGCAATGCTATAATACCGCTAGAACCAATTGACCTTTAACCATGAAACTTCATACAATTGTTGCCAATTATTCTTTGAATTGCTCTTTCTTTTCAGGGTCACAAAGGTCAAATGTCAAGGTCAAAATTGAAATTTGATTGAAAACGATTTCTATGCTCTGACAAAAAAAGCCATTTGAACTAGGTTCTTGAAACTTCATACAAATGTTATCCATGACCCAAGCATGTGCCCTATTGTTTTGGAGTAACAAAGGTCAAAGTTCTACTATAAGTCAGCTTTTGATCTTTTGAGTTAAGATTGTTTTTCTATCCTAGCTGACTAGCTGAAAGACATCTCTTTTCTTAAATTGTTTAACTGATAAGCCAGCCTCATATTAATGATTTGTGCAAAGTGTTAATGTTCAATTAGGTGTAACACTGAGCTCAGATAAATCAGTCTATAATCTATCGCTTTATGAATAGTGGGATCTAGACTTGGATCCCTTGCTTGGCTAACATTCTTCCTGACATTGGACAAAATTCGTGGGAATGTGCATAAGTTGTCTATCATCAATGTGTGAACAGCATAAATATATGGTGTGCTTGGAAGGAGCATCTTGTGGGATGAATTTTGATATTGTACAGTGAGAAATAATAGGAGGGCACAGTTTGTTGTAGCAACTTTCAGTTAAATTAATCTATTCCCACAAATTTGTGCTTTTAGACAACTCTCAAGTGAAAAACAGTCGGAAAACATTGTTAAAAAAGCAGAAATTGCTTGGATAAAGCAATGTCTTCTTTTACCACAATGTTTTCTACCCAGAAACTTGGAAAAATCTAAAATTTTATAACATTTGAATTGTCTACTGCATTTCCTTTCAATTTGGACCAGTCTAAATTTTGTCATCTGGTAATGGGTTAATTGATTTGAAAATGGCATCAAACCCTTGCAGTCAATAAATTAATGCTATCTCCAATCCTAAATTTGACTGACATTTATGGAGATTTCCAAAATTGTCACATATCAAATTCTCTAGACAGTTTCAGTATAAAATCCAATCAAGTCAGCTTGGACAGTCAGACATTAACAACAAATAATGTAGCTTCCATCTTATCTGTTATATCAATATTGGATTTGAGATGTTGTTCATGCAAGAAGAGATTAGTTTGTATCAAACTTAACATTTTAGACTCACCCTATTTAAACAGAGTTGAAGACATCAAATTCTTGTTGATAGAATTTTCTTTTTGTATTTCTGGATTGAAAACCCAGTGGGAACGGGTTAATTTGCATACCTTAAAACTATTATAGCCCTCTGAGCAAGGAAAAACAGGTTAAATGATCTATAGTATATTTTTTCACTAAAACAAACAATAGCCTATATACAAAGACAGGGTATGATCGATGTTCTCTAGAAAGAGTATTTTGGGTTTGGTTTTGTTTTTCAATTCCACCTCACTTTTGTTTTCATTTTGAGATAGATACCAATGCACCTAATTCATCGCCAGAAATTTTCATTTATCTTTGGCATAGACTGTTATATGCATAAGTACTGATTACTAAACTTAATAGACAATTTGAGGAATCTCTGTGACTCCATGAGCCGGTTGTTTGAATGACTAGCGAAAGTTAAATCATCATCATTGATGTCACAATCTTATATGAACAAAGCTTAAATTATTGTGTGTCACAATTTGAAATATCTTGAATTGTAGGCTTACTGCATAGAATTATTTTAATATTGTCAAAGAATGGAGGAGTGTTTGCAATGCAAAACTTTTATTTCAAGATATTCTCCCAAGAAGGTACTGAACAGAATTGAATAAAATTTTGCAGGAATAATCCTTTGGTGACCCTTTATAAGGGTATTTCAACAAATTCGAATCAGATAGAAAACAATGACTTTAATGGGTGGGGACAATTTCAATATAATATTATGGTGAAAACTTTGAAAATCTTTCTCTTAGTTGATGGATTTAAAAAAAAAATTGACAGAATTTTATAGGAATCATTCTTTTGTGATCCTTAATAAGATTCCTTAGAAAATTTGGATCAGATGAAAAGTATGGCTTTAATGGGCAGGGCTTATTTTCATTTTAACCCTTGTCATGCTGAACCCGGAATATTCCGGTTTTGGCAGGAGGTGTAGATTAAGATCAGACTGCACTTATGTGCAGGCTGATCTTAGTCTACACCTCCTGCTTCTACTTTTCCTGCCAGAGTTGTTCATGAAGTTGATTTCTAAAAGAAATATTGATTTTTGAACAACAAGTTCTATCAGTGATTACAGCCCTTTGATTTGACAGCATTTCAGTTAGGTAATTTATATAGCATGACAAGGGTTAAGTATACAGTGAAAACTGGGCCGGTCTAAAAGATTGTAGTCTGGTAATGGGTTGAAAGCCCTGGTTGCCATGGCAACAAAAGAATTTAAAGAATATCTTCAAAAATCTTTGCCTCCTGACCCAGAAAGCATAGAGCCCTGATATTTTGCATGAAGGTTTCAAAATTTGACCTCTGAAAATTGCTGCAATCGTTACCCTTGGATTCTGAGGGTTTGGGCACCAAGGGGGTTGGGACCTATATAGAGATAAAGATTAAGGATGTTTAAAATGACATCTCCTCCCACACTACTGGGCTAATTTCAACCAAATTAGGCAAAAAATGTTCCATGGGTGGTCCTCTTCCAAAGAAAAATCTAAAAGACATTAATTTAAATCCATGCCATGGCAACATAAGATGATTTTGAAATCAGTCTTCTCCTGGCCCAGTTGGTGTTATTTTAGCCTTGATATTTTGCATGAAACATCAGTTTATTGACTTCTTTCGAATTCTAAAAAATATTACCATCAGGTCATCAGGGGAGGAAAAAATGTTAACCCTTTTACTTAGAGGTCCTAGAACCATGGAGTTTTTCAAAAAGAATCTGTTAATGGGTACATTATGTTCATTGCCAAAATCTTGACTTTTGGATCTTAGATATAATGTTTTGATGAATGGTTAGGCTAATTTGTTTCATAATCCTAACCTTAACTGATATTTGGTATAAATCGTTATTAAGGAATAAAGAAGGAAATATTTGAAAATCTTCTCACAAATCGTAAGGCCTAGAGCTTAAAAATATTTTGTATTTATCAACGTCTATTAACCCTTACCCAAAATACTTCAAAGAATTACCATACTCTGGAAATTAGCTCTAAATGGTGCGATTTCCAAAATAATTAGGAGTAGGGCTTTTATTATTTTGTATATATCATAAAACCTTGAGCCATCATACTCTGGATCGATATAGGACCATCATGGTCCTCTTGTTTTTCTTTGTGGGCATCAAAAAGCACCATTGTGTGGTAATGTTTTAAAGATTTTCCCTTTGCTCTTCATTTGATGTCAATAGCTCATCTAATGCAGCTGTTATATTGAATATCAACTGATAATCAAGCTCATAGATATTTCATCAGAGCTCCTGTCATAGAGCATCATTTAGTTTTTTTGATAGAATATAGACTGTATTTCCGTAGAAACTCTTTTGTGGGTACTTATTAGAATTGTTCTATCAGGCAGTTTATAAGAGTCAGGTTAATATAGAATTCTGTTTGGGAAAAAAGGGCCGCCGTCGTAGCGCAGTTGGTAGCGCGTCGGACTGTCAATCTAGAGGTCCCGGGTTCGATCCCCCACGGCGGCACTCATCCTTTCCGACTATTTGTCTCTCACCAATGGGTCGATAATCGTAGACCTATGTGGGATAGCAGCTGGAGGCTAGGAAAGGAAGTAATGGTAGTACTGGTGTGCGAAATACCAGGAATCCATTGTTAGGTGCTCCAGCCGCCGCGATATAACTGAAAGATTGTTGAAAGCGGGGTAAAACCCCATTCAAACAAACAAACAAATTGGGGAAAAAGGATTATTTTTATTTTATCAAAAGCTTGATTTCACATCTTGATTTCTCATTAATTTGTCATTTTGTGGACTCATAGCAGAAGCCTTGAAACTGTCTTTACTGATCATGTAATATATAACCTGCACAGGTGGAACTATTCCATAATTGCCCAATCTCAGCTGTCAATTAAAGAATCAGTCGACAAATGAAATGATTCATTTAGACAGGAAGTTAACTTTGAACTCCAACATTGGCTGCCATTGAAAATTTAATTAAAAATCCCTAAAAAAAACCTTGTTAACGCTCTCTAGAGCCCATAAATTTCATTAAAATCTATTCAAACTTTCTCAGAATGCTTGTACCATCATAGGGATTGTTCCTTTTGAAATTCAGTATGATCCATTAAGTAACAGGGAAAAAGGGGCCTATGGAAAGTTTGATTAAAAAATTCGTTTACACGCTAGAGTCCACAGTTTTCATCAGATTCCCTTCTAACTTCCACAGAATATTTGTACCATTTTTTGGATTGTTCCTTTTGAAAGTGGCTCCAATCGGTTAAGTATCATGGAAAAAAGGGCTTTAAGAAAATGTATTTATAAAATCCTAGTTTATAAGCTAGAGTCCACAGCTTTCAACAAATTCTCTTCAAACTTTCACAGAAAGATTATACCATAATATGGATTGATTCTTACAGATATGAGTTTGATCCATCAAGAATCATTGGAAAAGGGACCTTATGAAAATTTAACAAAAAATCTTAGATCTTTCACAATATGATTGTACCATCATTAGGATTGTTCCTTTCAAAATTGGGTCTGATCCATCTAGAAACACAGGAAAAGGGGCCTTATGAAAATTTAATTTAAAAAATCTTAATACTATTAAGTCCACAGACTTCATCAGGTTGTCATCATACTCAAACAGAATAATTATACTTTTGTAAGTATAGTTTCCTCTGGAATTGGTTCAGATACATCAATTAACGTGGGAAAAGGAGCTGTATGAAAATTATTAAAAAATCCCAATTAACCCAATGAAGCCCATGGCTTTGATCAAACTTTTTTGAACAGAAGTCATAACAATCATTCTTTTCAAAATTGGGTTTGACCTGTCAAGAAACATGGGAAAAGGGGCCTTATGAAAATTTCATTTAGAAATCCTTGTTACCAAGTCCAGAGCTTTCATCGGGTTTTCTCCAAAATTTCACAGAATAATTGTACAATAATAACTATTGTTGATGTTGACATTAGACCTGATCGGTCAAGTATCACAGGAAAAGGAGCCTTATGAAATTCAATTTTAAAATCCTTGTAGCACAATAAATTCCACAGTTTTCACCATATTCTGTTCAAACTTTCACAGAATGTTCGTACCATCATTTGGATTGTTTCTTTCCAAATTGGGCCTGATCTGTCTAGTATCACAGTAAAACTGCTGTATGAAAAATTATTTCCAAATCCTCACAAATTAACAAAAGATTGTCCTTCTCTTTAAACTTTAATAGAGTGAATCAGACATGAAACACAGGAAAAGGAGTCTTAAAAATTGTTGCTCAAATCAATAAGGGGATAAAGTCCAATTTGTTATTTCATTTCATGTATTCTTCTTTAACCCATTCCCACTCAATCCCTCCTTTTAACGCCCCTCAACGAAAAAGCTTTGGAAAACATTGTGGAAAATGAAGAAATTGCCTGGATCAAGCAATTTCTTCATTATCCACAATGTTTTCTATCCAAAAAGTCAAAGAAAATTTAAATTCCACCAACTTGAAAATATCGTCTGCAGCTCCTTTCAATTTGGACCAGTCTAAAATTTTGTTGAGTTGGAATGGGTTAAGCAATTAAGTTCCATAAATATCTGATTACTTGATACCTGGTAGAACTTTTCAAACCTTCATGGGACTCTTGTTTTAGCTACTTCTTTCAGAAACAAATTTTATTTTACAGACCATTTTGTCTATTTTTGTTTTCAGAAAATTGATGTCATGTCAAAGCTGACAGATGATCTTATCACAAAAACACAAGAATTTCTGCAACCCAATCCAGGTAACTTAATATTATGATTATTTGACAATCATGGTCCAGTATGTTATGTCTGACAATCAACCATATTTCTGCTGATAAACAATCATTTTAATCATTAATTTCCTTTTGAAAAATTATTGAAAAATAAGAGCTTTTAAGTAACAAGCCATTTTATGTACAATGTTTTTACCCTAAAACACACAAAAAAATAGAATTTTATCAACAAAAAGTTGTCATCTGCAGCTCCTTTGAAATTTGACCAGTCAAAATTTTGTCGTCTGGTAAAGTTTAGCCCATCCCCACACACCTTTTTTATGTACACCCCCACCTGAAACAGTCAAAATATAGAAACTGAGTAATTGGTTTTAATAAGCCATTTTGTCATTGGCAATAATGTTTTATACCCTAAAAGACCGAGCTTTCTGAAATTTTGCCAACTTAAACTTGTTGTCTGCAGCTTCTTTGAATTTAGACAGTCTAAATTTTTGTGGACTTGCTATGAGTTAAGGGAATCATTTTTAATGTCCTTGTATCAAGTACCATGTAGAACCAGCTTTTATTAACTTCTCAAGCCCTCTTATGGTAATCAAAACCTACCGTAGCTGTCACATGGGGAATTTGGTCTGTTCACATGACTGTGTGCCCTTTGAATCCATTACCAGAAGACAAAACTATGGAATTAAATGAAAATACCAAAACATTTCAAAACTCATGTGAATTTTAATATATGCATCATATTTGATAGAAAACTTAAAAAAAGGAGAAACTGCTTGTTATTCTCTAGGCAAATGGTCCAGTAAGATTGTTGAAAGTTGAGAGCTTGTTGAAGGTTAAATGTATGAGAGGTTGTTGAAGGTTAAATGTATGAGAGTATGTTGAAGGTTAAATGTATAAGAGGTTGTTGAAGGTTAAATGTATGAGAGTATGTTGAAGGTTAAATGTATAAGAGGTTGTTGAAGATAAAATGCATGAGAGATTGTTGAAGGTTAAATGTATGAGAGGTCATTGAAGATTAAATGTATGAGAGATTGTTGAGGATTAAATCTTTATGAGGTTTTTGAAGGTTAAATGTATGAGAGATTGTTGAAGGTTAAATGTATGACAATGTTTTCTTCCTGTCTGGTACTTGTCTTGTAAGTTACAAATACTTTGACCGACGGCGGCACTCATCCTTTCCGACTATTTGTCTCCCACTAATGGGTTGATAATCGTAGACCTATGTGGGATAGCAGCTGGAGGCTAGGAAAGGATGTGATGGCGGTACTGGTGTGAGAAATACCAGGAATCCATTGTTAGGTGCTCCAGCCGCCGCAATATAACTGAAAGATTGTTGAAAGCGGGGTAAAACCCCAATCAAACAAACAAATACAGATACTTTGAGTTTTTAGCTCTACTGGCCGAAGGCCACTAGAGCTATAGCGATGGCTTTTTCCCGTCTGGCGTCCGTGCGTCCGTCCTTGTCCGTCCGTTAAACTTTTCCTCGTTTACGCGATGAAGTCCACAGTTTTCATCGGATTCTCTTCAAACTTTCACAGAATGATTGTACCATCATAAGGATCGTTCCTTTCGAAATTGGGTCAGGTCGGTCAAGAAACACGGGAAAAGGGGCCTAATTAAAACTTAATTAAAAAATCTCCGTTTAAGCGATAAAGTCCACAGTTTTCATCGGATTCTCTTCAAACTTTCACAGAATGATTGTACCTTCATAAGGATCGCTCCTTTTGAAAATGGGTATGATCCTTCAAGAAACACGGGAAAAGGGGCCTTATGAAAATTTAATTAGAAATTCAATTAAAAATCCTCGTTTACGCGATAAAGTCCACAGTTTTCATTGGATTCTCTTCAAACTTTCTCAGAATGATTGTACCATCATAAGGATCGTTCCTTTCAAAAATGGGTATGATCCGTCAAGAAACACAGGAAAAGGGGCCTTATGAAAATTTAATTAAAAATCCTCGTTTACGCGATAGAGTCCACAGTTTTTATTTGATTCTCTTCAAACTTTCACAGAATGATTGTACCAACATAAGGATTGTTCCTTTCGAAATTGGGTCAGATCTGTCAAGAAACATGAGAAAAGGGGCCTTATGAAAATTCTTTAAAAATTCAATTTAAAATCCTCGTTTACGCGATAGAGTCCACAGCTTTCATCGGATTCTCTTCAAACTTTCTCAGAATGATTATACCAACATAAGGATCGTTCCTTTTGAAAATGGGTATGATCCGTCAAGATACACGGGAAAAGGGGCCTTATGAAAATTTAATTAAAAATTCAATTCAAAAATCCTCGTTTATGCGATAAAGTCCACAGTTTCCATCAGATTCTCTACAAACTTTCACAGAATGATTGTACCATCATAAGGATCGTTCCTTTGGAAAATGGGTATGATCCGTCCAAAAACACGGGAAAAGGGACCTTATGAAAATTTTAATTAAAAAATCCTCGTTTACACGATAGAGTCCACAGTTCTCATCAGATTCTCTTCAAACTTTCACAGAATGATTGTACTAACATAAGGATCATTCTTTTCGAAAATGGGTATGATTCGTCAAGAAACACGGGAAAAGGGGCCTTATGAAAATTCTTTAAAAATTCAATTAGAAATCCTCGTATACGAGATAGAGTCCACAGTTTCATTGGATTCTCTTCAAACTTTCTCAGAATGATTGTACCAACAAAAGGATCGTTCCTTTCGAAAATGGATATGATCGGTCAAGAAACATGGGAAAAGGGGCCTTATGAAAATTTAATAAAAATGCCATAAAAAATCCTCGTTTATGCGATAGAGTCCACAGTTTTCATTGGATTCTTTTTAAACTTTCACAGAAGGATTGTACCAACATAAGGATCGTTCCTTTCGAAATTGGGTATGATCCGTCAAGAAACATGGGAAAAGGGGCCTTATGAAAATTCAATCAAAAATTCCATTAAAAATCCTCGTTTACACGATAGAGTCTGAAGTTTTCTTCGGATTCTCTTCAAACTTTCTCAGAATGATTGTACAATCATAAGGATCGTTCCTTTCGAAAATGGGTCTGATCTGTCATGAAACAGGGGAAAAGGGGCCTTATGAAAATTTGATTAAAAAATTCTTGTTAACACTCTGGAGTCAATAGTTTTCATTGGATTCCCTTCAAACTTTCACAGAATGATGGTACTATCATAAGGATTATTCCTTTTGAAATTTGGTATGATCCTTCAAGAAACACAGGAAAAAGGGGCCTTATGAAATGTTTAATAAAAAATTCTCATTAATAATCTAGAGCCAACAATTTACAATGGATTCTCTTTAAACTTTCACAGAATGATTGTACCATCATAAGGATTGTACCTTTTGGAATCGGATATGATTCCTCAAGAAACATAGGAAAAGGGGCCTTATTAAAATTTAATTCAAAGATCTTTGTTAACACTCTAGAGTCCACAGTTTTCATCTGATTGACTTTAAACTTTCACAGAATGATTGTACCATCATAAGAATTGTTCCTTTCAAAATTTGGTATGATCAGTCAAGGACCACAGGAAAAAGGGGCCAGATTAAAACTGGATTGAAAAAGTCCTCGTAAACACAATAGAGTCCATAGTTTTCAACAAATTCTCTTCAAACATTCCCAGAATGATTATTACATTAAATTGATTGTTCCTTTCGGAAGTAGGTTTGCTGCATCAAGTTTCTTGGGAAAAGGGGCCCTATGAAATTTTTAATAAAAAAATCTTAGTTAACATGTAATGGCCCTAGATTTCACCTGATTGACTTCAAACTTTCACATAATGATTGTACCATCATAAGGATAGTTCCTTTCAAATTGGGTCTGATCCATTGAGAAACATAGGAAAAGGGGCCTTAGGAAAATTCAATTAAAAAAATCTTAATTAATGCTTGTAAGTCCACAGATGAGATGGGGTTGTCTTTATACTCAAACAGAATAATTATACTTTTGTAAGAAGAGTTCCCTTTGGAATTGGTTCAGATCCATCAAGTAAGATGGGAAAAGGGGCTATATGAAAATTCAATTAATAAAACCCTGTTAACACAATAAAGCCCACAGCTTTGATCAGATTTTGTTGAAACTTTCACAGAATGATTGGAAGGTCATAACTATCATTCTTTTCATAACAGGGTTTGAACTGTCAAGAAACACAGGAAAAGGGGCCTTATGAAAATTTTATTTATAAATCCTTGTTACCAAGTCCAGAGCTTTCATCGGATTTTCTTCAAACATTCACAGAATAAATGTACAATAATAATGATTGTTGATGTTTGCATTAGACCTGATCCGTCAAGTATCACAGGAAAAGATGCATCATAAATTTAATTTTAAAATCATTGTACCACAATAAAGTCAACAGTTTTCATCAGATTCTGTTAAAACTTTCACAGAATGATTATTCCATCATAAGGATTCTTTCTTTTCAAATTAGGCGTGATCTGTCTAGTATCATGGGAAAAGGGGCCTTTAGAGAATTTTATCTATAATCCTTGTAACCAAGTCCAGAGCTTTCATTGGATTTTATTCAAACCTTCACAGAATCATTGTACAATAATCACGATTGTTGATGCTGACATGAGACCTGATCCTTCAAGTATCACAGGAAAAGGAGCCTTATGAAAATTTTATTTTAAAAATTTGACACCAAGATAAAGTCTGCAGTTTTCATCAGATTCTGTTCAAACTTTCACAGAATGTTTGTACCATCATAAGGATTGTTTCTTCCCAAATTGGGCCTGATCTGTCTAGTATCATAGGAAAAGGGGCTGTATGAAAAAGTATTACCAAATCCTCATAAACACAACAATGCCCTCAGTCTTTATAAGAATCTCTTCAAACTTTAATAGAATGATTGTACCATCATTTGGATTGTTCCTTTGTAAATTAGGTCTGATTGGTTAAGTGACACAAGAAAAGGGACCTTATAAAAATTTTATTACAAAATATCATTATTACAATAAAGTTCTCAGTCTTTATCATTTTCTTCAAACTATCATTAGGATTGTTCCTTTGTACATTGGGTCTGATTTGTTAAGTTTCACAGAAAAAGGGGCCTTATGAAAATTTAGTTACAAAAATTCTTGACACAATTCAGTCCACTGTTTTCATTGATTCTCTTTAACTTTTAAAGAATGATTCTACCTTCATTAGAATTGTTCCTTTTGAAATTTTGTTTGTTCTGTAAAGTATCATGAGAAAAGGGGCCCTATAAATATTTCACTATAAACTCATGAACACAATAAATTCCACAGATTAAACAGATTGATTGTACCATCATTCCAATTGTTGATTTTGACAGTGGATCTGACTATAGCAAGGGTCACATAAAAAGGGGCCTTATGAAAAACTCTCTTAAATATTCTGGTTAACACAATGATGTCCCTTGATTTCAACGGATTCACTTCAAAATTTCACAGAATGATTGTACAAATACTTAGATGGTTCTTTTCAGAACTGGGTACAATCCATCAAGTATCATGTAAAAAGGGGACATATGATTTTTTTAAATATTCTAGTAAACATAATGAATTTCCAATATTTCATCAGATTCACTTTTAACTTTCATAGAATGATAAAACCAACAGTAAAATATCACGGGAAAAGGGGCCTTATGAGAACTTGAATTTAATATCTTTGTTAACACAATAAAGTCAACAGTTTTATTGGATTCTCTTCAAAGATGCATGGAATAATTGTGGCATTTGAAACACAGGAAAAGGGGCCTTACAGATTATCATTCAAAACATTCTTGTGTATGTGATGAAGATCACAATCATTATCAAATTGTCTTTTAAATTTCACAGGACAATTGTCGGGTTGTAAGGAAAGTTCCTTTTGAAATGAAATTGATCCATCAGAAAACACAGGAAAAGGGGCCTTATTGATTTTCATTCAAAACAATCCTGTTTATGTGATTAAGTCCACAATTATTGTCCGATTCTGATGAAATATTCATAGAATTATTGTAGGGTCATAAGGTAACTTTCTTTTGGAAATGGAGTGGATCCGTCATGGAACATGGGAAAAGGGGCCTTGAGGATTGTTACTTAAAATGATAAAGGGGATAAAGCCCCTTTTTTTTTCTTTATGCATTCTTCTTTGAGCTATTAACTTCCTTAAATATCAGATTTCTTTAACGGAAAACTTGATAACCAGTAGAGCGTCTCAGGCCCTCATGGGCCTCTTGTTAAAACCTCTTCTAATTTTGACTAGTCTAATATTGAATTTGAATTGTAATGGGTTAACCCTTTCTGAGATGACAAAATTTCATACAGGCCAAATTTTAAAGATTTACATATTAAAACTTATTTACCAATTTACCATTATAAGGTACCGTAAAAATCATCATAGGGAAAGAAGAAATTTCTTCTTCTTTTCCTGCAATGCTTTCTCTAGTATAAAATTGTGTGCAAGTAAAAACAAGTGGTTGTATGAAAAAGGGTTAAAAGCCTCTTGAACTTTGAGCACTAACCACTTACTTTCTCTCTGATATTCTGAAATGTAACTGCTCATTACTCAAACTTATTATCCAGTTACCAAGTGACATTTAACCCAATCTGACACAATGACACTTTTAGATGCCCCTAAAGAAAAACAATTGAGAAAACATTGTGTAAAATAATGAAATTACTTGAACTAAGCAATTTCTTCATTTTTCAACAATTTTTTTCAACTCAAAAAGTTGAAAAGATCTGAAAATTCATAGAATTGTATTTGTTGTCTACATCCCTTTTCAGTTTTGATTGATTGATTTGAGTTTAATGCCACTTTTAACAGTATTTCAGTCATATCATGGCAGCTTTAGCACCTAATCATTGATTCCTGGTATTTCTCACACCAGTACTACCACTACATCCTTTCCAAGCCTCTCTCCCATTGGTGAGAGACAAAACGTTGGAGAGGATATTTGCCGTGCCTGGGGATCAAACCCGGGACCCCTTGATTTGGAGTCCAAAGCACTAACACAGCCACGGCTATGACTGCGGCTTTTTGAATTTGGACTAGTCTAAAATTTTGTCAATCGGAAAGGGGTAAAGACTGTTTCAAATTCAAAGAAGTTGCAAATGACAGTTTTTACCTTGGAATTTTAAAGATCTTTTGTCTTTCGGGTAAGAAAAAATTTCTTCATTTTAGAAAGTGTTTTAGAAAGCTCTGTTCTTGAGGGGCATAAAAAAGCAAAATAACTTGTGTTTGAATGGGTCTAACATATGCCAATATAGTTAGTGGTCAACCTCATAAGATAATTGGTAATCTAGACAATCTAATTATCTTATCATTATCAAATTTCAAAACCACTAAGTAGTAAGGAAGTTTTGTCACTTAACTTTAACATTTACCCCATTACCACACAATAGAAATTTAGACTGGTCCAAATTGAAAAGAGTTGCAGATGACAAATTAAGTTTATGAAATTTTAGATCTTTTCAACTTTCTGGTTTGAAAACATTGTGGAAATGAAGAAATTGGTTGGTTCAAGCAATTTTCCTTATTTTACAAAATGTTT
Organism: Fragum fragum; assembly: GCA_946902895.1. Classification (NCBI taxonomy): domain Eukaryota; kingdom Metazoa; phylum Mollusca; class Bivalvia; order Cardiida; family Cardiidae; genus Fragum; species Fragum fragum. The sequence goes on from OX336370.1 coordinate 46,808,167, forward strand.
TCTTTATTTTTTTTTCTTAAGGGGAATCAAAAAGCATCATTGTGTGGAATGGTTTAGGATTTAAGTAAGGTTATTTTACTTGTCTTACTAAAAGAAAAAAAATCTCCATAAAAGAATTGTAACCAGTAATTTCAGTGCATTTGAACAGCTGTATACACAGTGCTGGTCAAAGGACGAATTCCATATTATACATTAAGTCATTACCACACAATCACGCATTTTACAACCCTTTACAAGCAATTTCCTCATTTTTCACAATGTTTTCCTTATTTTTTTTCTTGAGGGGCGTGTAAAAGCGTTGTTGTGTGGGAATGGGTTAAAGACATCAAATATCTGTATATCGCGACGGTGAAGTTCCAAGTCATCACAACCATATCTTTTATCAAGCTGTAATTATGATGGTTGGGAAACACATCGAAGACACAATTAATTTTTCTTGTTCCTTTTTAATGAAAAATATTTAAGACATGTGGTAACATCATTGGTAGGACTTAACCTATTACTAGAAGGCAAAATTTTGGACTGGTCCAAATTGAAAGGAGTTGTAGATAACATTTGAAAGTTTGTGAAATTTTAGATTTTTTGAATTGTCTGTTAAGAAAACATTGTTGAAAATGAAGAAATCGCTTGTTACAAGCAATTTGTTCATTTTACACAATGTTATCCTAATTATTTTTCTTGGGGGGTGTCAAAAAGCATCACTGTGTGGGAATGGGATAAAAGCCAGCCCCAGTTTATACCAGCTTTGTAATTTGGTAGCAGTAGTTTAACCTATTCCCCCCACAGTGAAGTTTTTAGATGTCCTAGAAAAAAGCTTCAAAAATCATTGTATCCACAATGTTTCCTACCTCAAAAGACAAAAAATTAAGAATTCATCAACTAAAAATTGTTGTCTATTCTAGCTTTGAATTTGGACCAGTCTAGAATTTTGTCCCCTGGTAATGGGTTAAGCCAGTGCCTCTTTGTATGGGATTGGGAAAAAAAGGATTTTATGCTCAATATTTCGTTAAATATGATTGCTATATCAAGCTCAATCTCTATTTTAGCCACAAGAGTGAAGATGGCAAGTGTTTCAGCATTCCAGAGGATGAGGGGGCAAGCGAAAAGTAACTTATACCCACAACCTGAGGGTACACTGGGCGAGCATATGCTCAAACATGGACAAGATCTTGGGGAAGAATCCTTATTTGGTAAGAAAGAACGTTTTTGTACTTTAGTCAAAATCAGAATTTTATATTGTGTACTTAAATATAGAAAGTTTCTTTGAAGTTATGCATCTTGAGGAAAAATATAGCAAAGTAGTGCAAAAAAGTGCAAAAACGAAGATACTATACATTAATAAATGGTACACTGCATAAAATGAAAGATGTTGCAGATAACAAATTTTGATTAATAGTATTCTAGATTATTTCAACTTTCTCGATAAAAAACATTGTGGATAATGAAGAAATTGCTAAAAGCTTTACTGAGTGGGAATGGGTTAAATTGTTGACACCTTTAGTACAATCTTGTCCACAGGTCTTCATTATACCCACAAAGACATATTTTGGGGGGGTACCTGGTATATAGGAGTCAGCTTGTCAGTTGGTAGAGCTGTAGCTTTTTTTTGTCCGCCCATTTTCTCCTAAACTACTTCATGGATTTTATTTAAATGTTATACAAGCACTCAATTTCAAGGTTTAGTTATGTTCCATTCATTTTTTCCCGGAGTTATGGTTGTTTGTAAAAAAAAAGTCACTCTTTTTAGCTCTACTCGCCAAAGGCCACTAGAGCTATAGCGATGGCTTTTTCCCGTCCGGCGTCCATGTGACCATCCGTCTGTCCGTTAAACTTTTCCTTGTTTACTCGATAAAGTCAACAGTTTCTATCGAATTCTCTTCAAACTTTCACAGAATGATTGTACCATCATAAGGATAGTTCCTTTCGAAATTGGATCAGATCCGTCAAGAAACACGGGAAAAGGGGCGTAACTAAAACTTTATTAAAAAATCTTCTTTTACGCGATAAAGTCCACAGTTTTCATTTGATTCTCTTCAAACTTTCTCAGAATGATTGTACCATCATAAGGATTGTTCCTTTTAGAAAATGGGTATGATCCGTCAAGAAACACGGGAAAAAGGGCCTTATGAAAATTTAATTAAAAAATCCTCGTTTACGCTATAGAGTCCACAGTTCTCATCAAATTCTCTTCAAACTTTCACAGAATGATTGTACCAACATAAGGATCATTCCTTTCGAAAATGGGTATGATCCATCAAGAAACACGGGAAAAGGGGCCTTATGAAAATTCATTAAAAATTCAATTAAAAATCCTCGTTTACGCAATAGAGTCCACAGTTTTCATTTGATTCTCTTCAAACTTTCACAGAATGATTGTACCAACATAAGGATCGTTCCTTTCGAAATTTGGTATGATCCGTCAAGAAACATGGGAAAAGGGGCCTTATTAAAATTTGATTAAAATTCCATTAAAAATCCTCGTTTATGCGATAGAGTCCACAGTTTTCATTTGATTCTCTTCAAACTTTCACAGAATGATTGTACCATCATAAGGATCATTCCTTTCAAAATTGGGTATGATCCATCAGGAAACATGGGAAATGGGGCCTTATGAAAATTCAATTAAAAACTCCATTAAAAATCCTCGTTTACACTGTAGAGTCCACAGTTTTCATCGGATTCTCTTCAAACTTTCACAGAATGATTGTACAATCATAAGGTTTTGTTCCTTTGGGAATTTGGTCAGATCCATCAGGAAACAAGGGAAAAGGGGCCTTATGAAATTCATTAAAAATTCAATTAAAAATCCTCGTTTACGCAATAGAGTCCACAGTTTTCATTTGATTCTCTTCAAACTTTCACAGAATGATTGTACCAACATAAGGATCGTTCCTTTCGAAATTTGGTATGATCCGTCAAGAAACATGGGAAAAGGGGCCTTATTAAATTTTGATTAAAATTCCATTAAAAATCCTCGTTTATGCGATAGAGTCCACAGTTTTCATTTGATTCTCTTCAAACTTTCACAGAATGATTGTACCATCATAAGGATCATTCCTTTCAAAATTGGGTATGATCCATCAGGAAACATGGGAAAAGGGGCCTTATGAAATTCAATTAAAAACTCCATTAAAAATCCTCGTTTACACTGTAGAGTCCACAGTTTTCATCGGATTCTCTTCAAACTTTCACAGAATGATTGTACAATCATAAGGTTTTGTTCCTTTGGGAATTTGGTCAGATCCATCAGGAAACAAGGGAAAAGGGGCCTTATGAAAATCAAAAAATCTTAAGAAATACTCTTTAACACTCTGGAGTCAATAGTTTTCATCGGATTCACTTCAAACTTTCACAGAATGATGGTACTATCATAAGGATTATTCCTTTCGAAATTTGGTATAATCCTTCAAGAAACACAGGAAAAAGGGGCCTTATGAAATGTTTAATAAAAAATTCTCATTAATAATCTAGAGCCAACAATTTTCAACGGATTCTCTTCAAACTTTCACAGAATGATTGTACCATCACAAGGATTGTACCTTTTGGAATCAGATATGATTCCTCAAGAAACATAGGAAAAGGGGCCTAATTAAAATGCAATTCAAAGATCTTTGTTAACACTCTAGAGTCCACAGTTTTCATCTGATTGACTTCAAACTTTCACAGAATGATTGTACAATCATAAGAATTGTTCCTTTCAAAATTTGGTATGATCAGTCAAGGACCACGGGAAAAAGGGGCCCGATAAAACCGGATTGAAAAAGTCCTCATAAACACAATAGAGTCCATAGTTTTCAACAAATTCTCTTCAAACATTCCCAGAATGATTATTACATTAAATGGATTTTTCCTTTCGGAAGTAGGTTTGATCCATCAAGCAGTGTTCTGCCGAGGCCGCGATTCCGCAATATTCTCTCGTAAAAATTGTGGATGTCGCATAAAAATTAGCGTAGATGCGAAAATTGTCGCGGCCGAAATTCAGCATTTTTTGTCCTACTTTGGACGTAAAACAAACCCGTTCTTAATAATAAAAATCCATTTTTTCCCAAAATCAGAAAAGAATTTATTTTAGATAAACTTGAAAGGAGTGCGGATTTGAAGAAAAGGTCGGCCAATCAGACCTACTTTTTCCGCGATATTTATTTGACACTAACATTGCGTAAAGCATTTCTATAAAGCTATCAATTGACACTTTTACTGGATTCAAATAACCAACAACACAAGGAATGATTTATATTCACAGTAAGAAATAATTGATATCTAACTATTCTGTAGTTGGATAAAGTATGAAAGATTATATTTTGATGTCAAAAGAAGTTTGCAGTTGTAAGTGTACCAATATCCGGACATGACATATCGCGACCGTTTTTGTCCAAATTAATCATTGTCAATGGTTGATATAGAGACTAACTTTTACACAAATATTACAGAAATACAAAATCTCTGTTTATAATGATTTAAAATGATTTAGAATAATTTACAGAGCTTTAAAACAATCATAATTGTTTTTATTCTGGCCTTCTCCTGTCTTGAAATTACAAGCTCTGATAGGTCACTCAGACCTTTCTCTTGATATTTTTGAATGGCTGGTACAAACTTGATGCAATACATTCTGGTCATGTTTCAGCTTAGACCAGTCTTAAGTATTGTCTACTTGTAAAGTGTTAGAAAGATGTTAGAGATATATTAGTCACAAATGAAACAAAAGAAAGTTTCAGTGAAATTGGCTTTGGGATTAGGCCTGGTTACAGTATGATACGAAATTTTATGACTGTCAAACTCGGATTGGACAAAACGCACACACACACAAAAGCCCACAGTAGCTAAATATCTTATAATTCACCAAAGCATTAAATGAAAAAAGAACTAAACTATGCTGCTCTCAATTTTTTGTATAATCAGCAAAACAAGGTTTATGACTGTACCTGAAGTTGAAATTATGCTTTGATGTTAAGTATTACAGTGAAATGGAAGTGTCTCTTTCATTCAGAAAATGTCTCTAAAAATTTAGGGCTGAGGGGACAATTGTCCCCTCTTCTGAAAATCCTTGGCAGAACACTGCATCAAGTTTCATGGGAAAAGGGGCCCTATGAAAATTTAATAAAAAAAAATCTTAGTTAACATGTAATGGCCCTAGAATTCAACTGATTGACTTCAAACTTTCACATAATGATTGTACCATCATAAGGATTGTTCCTTTCAAATTGGGTCTGATCCATTGAGAAACATAGGAAAAGGGGCCTTAGGAAAATTCAATTAAAAAATCTTAATTAATGCTTGTAAGTCCACAGATGAGATGGGGTTGTCTTTATACTCAAACAGAATAATTATACTTTTGTAAGAAGAGTTCTCTTTGGAATAGGTTCAGATCCATCAAGTAACATGGGAAAAGGGGCTATATGAAAATTCAATTAATAAAACCCTGTTAACACAATAAAGCCTACAGCTTTGATCAGATTTTGTTGAAACTTTCACAGAATGATTGGAAGGTCATAACTATCATTCTTTTCATAACAGGGTTTGAACTGTCAAGAAACACAGGAAAAGGGGCCTTATGAAAATTTTATTTATAAATCCTTGTTACCAAGTCCAGAGCTTTCATCGGATTTTCTTCAAACATTCACAGAATAATTGTACAATAATAATGATTGTTGATGTTTGCATTAGACCTGATCCGTCAAGTATCACAGGAAAAGGAGCATTATGAAATTTAATTTTAAAATCATTGTACCACAATAAAGTAAACAGTTTTCATCAGATTCTGTTAAAACTTTCACAGAATGATTATTCCATCATAAGGATTCTTTCTTTTCAAATTAGGCGTGATCTGTCTAGTATCATGGGAAAAGGGGCCTTTAGAGAATTTTATCTATAATCCTTGTAACCAAGTCCAGAGCTTTCATTGGATTTTATTCAAACCTTCACAGAATCATTGTACAATAATCACAATTGTTGATGCTGACATGAGACCTGATCCTTCAAGTATCACAGGAAAAGGAGCCTTATGAAAATTTTATTTTAAAAATTTGACACTAAGATAAAGTCTGCAGTTTTCATCAGATTCTGTTCAAACTTTCACAGAATGTTTGTACCATCATAAGGATTGTTTCTTTCCAAATTGGGCCTGATCTGTCTAGTATCATAGGAAAAGGGGCTGTATGAAAAATTATTACCAAATCCTCATAAACACAACAATGCCCTCAGTCTTTATCAGAATCTCTTCAAACTTTAATAGAGTGATTGTACCATCATTTGGATTGTTCCTTTGTAAATTAGGTCTGATTGCTTAAGTGACACAAGAAAAGGGACCTTATAAAAATTTTATTACAAAACATCATTATTACAATAACGTCCTCAGTCTTTATCATTTTCTTCAAACTATCATTAGGATTGTTCCTTTGTACATTGGGTCTGATTTGTTAAGTTTCACGGAAAAAGGGGCCTTATGAAAATTTTGTTACAAAAATTCTTGACACAATTCAGTCCACTGTTTTCATTGATTCTCTTTAACTTTTAAAGAATGATTCTACCTTCATTAGAATTGTTCCTTTTGAAATTTGGTTTGTTCTGTAAAGTATCATGAGAAAAGGGGCCCTATGAAGATTTCACTATAAACTCATTAACACAATAAATTAACAGATTGATTGTACTATCATTCCAATTGTTGATTTTGACAGTGGATCTGACTATAGCAAGGGTCACATAAATAGGGGCCTTATGAAAAACTCTCTTAAATATTCTGGTTAACACAATGATGTCCCTTGATTTCAACGGATTCTCTTCAAAATTTCACAGAATGATTGTACAAATACTTAGATGGTTCTTTTCAGAACTGGGTACAATCCATCAAGTATCATGTAAAAAGGGGACATATGATTTTTTTAAATATTCTAGTAAACATAATGTATTCCCAATATTTCATCGGATTCACTTTTAACTTTCACAGAATGATAAAACCAACAGTAAAATATCACGGGAAAAGGGGCCTTTTGAGAACTTGAATTTAATATCTTTGTTAACACAATAAAGTCAACAGTTTTATTGGATTCTCTTTAAAGATGCATGGAATAATTGTGGCATTCGAAACACAGGAAAAGGGGCCTTACAGATTATCATTCAAAACATTCTTGTGTATGTGATGAAGATCACAATCATTATCAAATTGTCTTTTAAATTTCACAGGACAATTGTCGGGTTATTAGGAAAGTTCCTTTTGGAATGAAATTGATCCATCAGAAAACACAGGAAAAGGGGCCTTATTGATTTTCATTCAAAACAATCCTGTTTATGTGATAAAGTCCACAATTATTGTCAGATTCTGATGAAATATTCACAGAATGATTGTAGGGTCATAAGGTAACTTTCTTTTGGAAATGGAGTGGATCCGTCATGAAACATGGGAAAAGGGACTTTTAGGATCGTTGCTTAAAATGATAAAGGGGATAAAGCCCCTTTATTTTCTTTATGAATTCTTCTTTGAGCAATTAACTTCATTAAATATCAGATTTCTTTAATGGAAAACTTGATAACCAGTAGAGAGTCTCAGGCCCTCATGGGCCTCTTGTCTTTAACTACACTTAGTATCTGATTCAAATCCAAAAGTGTGCATATTATGTTTCGGTTAAGTTGCAGACAACAGTTTTAAGTTGATGGAATTCTTTATCTCTTTGGGTTACAAGCAATTTCTTCATTTACCACTATGATTTTCAAAGTATTTTTTTTGAGGGGCGTAAAAATGGGATTGAATGAAAATGGGCTACTGGTGATTTATTGCTTTTTGTTAGAGAAAAAAAGGCTGGTGGGAGGGGGGTATTAAACACATTGTGTGATAGTTTTTCACAAACATTACAAAAGTACAGTCGAATCTGTGTACAGCAGCCAGTCAAGGGAGAGGGCCAAATTGGCTGCTGTACACAGATTGGCTGCTGTTCACAGTATGAATAGGGCGGCCATTTTGTCATACCATTTTGGGTTAGCTCATTAACAGATCACAAAACTTTAGACTACTCCAAATTCTAAGAAGTTCTAAACTTCCATTTCAAGTGTCTTTTAAAAAAAGAAAAGGCACTTTGAACCATTTGTACCATTTAAGATAGAAAATATTGTGACAGAAGTGAAAATATCCTGAGAAATTCTCGTTTACGTTTAGCAACATTTTGGACCTGGGTACGACCTACACCAAACTCACTAGCAATAATCCTTGAAGAACGTCCAGAGTCAAGCGTACAAACCACTTTCACACAATCCTCTAGAGAGAGGAACTTGCGTTTAGAGAGCGACATGAAAGCAAGATTTGACAGCAAAAGCAAGTTTTCATCCATTTTAAAGACCTCAAGAAATCAGTTTGCTAAATGTGTAAACAACCTATACTGCTCAAGTTCATTTTATTTAAAGAGACCCGACAACTTAAAAATTCCGTCTCCTCTGATCAATAATCATCGCTCAAATAGATCAAATCGACCAAATAAATATTAATGGCTAAATAAACGTCAATTAATCAACTACACGGGATTAAGTCGATAATTAATTGTTTGTATATTACGATAAGGCGACTTCGGCAGTTACTATAGTAGTGATTATCAATTTTTTCGAACATGACTAATTAAGTCGCATGTTTTATCAGATGACCGTTGTTTAGGTGCGATATACTGTTGACAATAGACCAATTAAGGTGACCGCTGGCCACATTTTAGGAGATCACGCTATTCACAGTGCAATTAAAGAAGGAATTTGCACGGGGGAACTCGAGTGGCCGCTGTCGGCAGATTGGCCGCTGTGCATAGTTGACCGCTAGCACAGATTTGACTGTAGTTGAAAAGCACTTGAAAACATATGTTAACCCTTGCCAGAATATTCTGGTTTTGGAAGGAGGTGTACACCAAGATCAGCCTGCTTGATTTTTTCCTGCAAGAGTTGATTTCTAAAAGAAATACATGTATTGATTTTTGAACAACAAGTTCTATCAGTGCTTTCAGCCCTTTGATTTTACAGCAATTTAGGTAATTTATACAGCATAACAAGGGTTAAAATTGCAGTAGATAACACTATACGCACAAATAATATGACAGGATTTTATTCTTATAACATCAATGAATATTACATAAGATTTAATCTTAATAACATTGAAAGTTATCTCAATTTGACCTAATGAATGAAAGTTTAATTTCCTTAAACCCATATCTTCCCCCCCTAACACATAACTAAATTAATAAGAAAAACATACTTGAGACCCAAAGCATAAATAGATATGAGGATTGACATAATAAGATCAAAACAATTCTATGCAGAAAGCCTACAATGCATTAAAGAAGTTTGATGTTTAAACCCTTGTCATGCTGCATAAAATCCTCTACAAAATTGCATTGAATTCAAATGGCTGTCAGCACAGGATGCACTAATTGTGGGTTGATAATTATTATCCCCCACAGATGAAATCATCTGGGGGGGAGATATTGTTTTTGCCTCGTCCGTCCTTCCAAGTTTCATTTCCGCACTATTTCTTGGAAACCTTTGACTGGATTTCAATGAAACTTTGTGGAAAGCTTTACTACAAAAAGGGGATGCGCATATCGCCGGGGTTATCCAGTTCAACTATTAAATTTAGAGTTACTGCCCCTGATTGGTGAAGCTATATACATACAGAATAATATTTGTTTCTGTGCTATTTCTTGGATACCATTGACTGGATTTCAATGAAACTTTGTGGAAAGCTTCACTACAAAGAGGAGATGGGTATATCGTCTGGGTTATCCGGTTCGACTATTGAATTTAGAGTTACTGCCCCTGATTGGTGAAGCTATATACATACAGAGTATTATTCGTTTCCGTGCTATTTCTTGAAAACCATTGACTGGGTTTCAATGAAACTTTGTGCAAAACTTCACTACAAAGAGGAGATGGGCATATCGTTGGGGTTATCCAGTTCGGCTATTAAATTTAGATTTACTGCTCCTGATTGGTGAAGCCATATACATACAGAGAAATATTTGTTTCCTTGCTATTTCTTGAAAACTTGGCTGTTTACTAGCTGTAAACCATGAACAGTATATACTCCATTGACAAACAAAATATTTTTCGGCTGGGGATATCAATTCAACCATTTTGTTAGTTTTGAAAATTTAATTTATAAACAACTGTGGTTTAAAAGAGACAAGCAGGTTGTGTAGACCAAGATCAGACTGCAAATAATGTGCAGACTGATCTTTGTATATACCCCCTGCCAAAAGAGGGATATTCAGGGTCCAGCATGACAAGGGTTAAATTGTGGCCCCCCACAATTTAAAGTTTGCTTACATAAAATAACAACGTCAATGATGATGTTTTAACTTCACTAGTCACCTGCATGGTCATAGAGATTAATGAAATCATCCTTAAAGTTTTGTCATCAGCACCTGTGCATGTCTCAGTCAGAGTAGCAATTTTTTACGGCGAAGAATCAGGTGTTTTTGTCTCAATATCAAAATGTTAACAAATGGGAGTTGAAATCAATAAGAAAAAACAGAAAAATATTCTTTCAATAGAACTTCAGTCATACCCTCCTTTTGCTTTAGTGACCAAAAAAATGAAAGATTGTTTAAACAGTTTTTCCTTTCTTGAAGGGAAGATCTGGCTTTAAGTAGGTGCATAAATTAAGGAAAATAAACAAAAAATCAAGGCTTGATAACCTTTGTTTAATTTAAACTCCTGGTAAACATATATATAAACATGGTTGGAAGAGATGAAAGCTGAGAACATTTCTTTTGCAGGTCAGAGTTTGGTGGACGCCGGAGAGACGTTCAAACAATTAGCAGAAGTGAAATACTCGCTTGAGGAAAACGTCAAACAAAACTTTCTGGAACCATTGACACTGCTGAAAGATAAAGATTTGAAAGAAGTTACAGTAAGTATTGCAAAACCACTTTAACTGATCCTCTTGGTAAACAGTATGCAGGACAAAAGAAGTTTTAATTAAACTTGTTTTTAACCCATTACCAGACAACAAAATTTTTGAGTTGTCCAAATTCAAAGAAGTTGCAGACAACAGTTTTTTAACTAAATGAAATTCAAAAAGTCTTTTGGAGTAGAGATTTCATGAACAATTCTAGCTTGAAGAGATAAACAAGGAGTGTAGACTAGGATCACACTGTGCTCATGTGCATACTGATATTTGTTTATACCTCTTGCAAATACAGAAATATTCTGGGTACATTATTACGTAGTGCATCAGACTCTTAATCTTCAATCATGGTCATGGGTTTGATCCCGGACGGCGACACATATCCTTTCCGACATTTGTCTTTCACCAATGGGTGGGTAAACGTTAACCTAAGTGGGATAGCAGCTGGAGTCTAGGAAAGGATGTAGTGGTAGTACGGGTGTGAGAAATACCAGGAATCCATTGTAAGGTGCTCCAGCTGAAATACTATTAAAAATGGCGTAAAACTCCATCCAATCAGTCAATCATGATAAGGGGTAAACTGGGAGTTATTTATGATTATGCAGTGGTGTAGCTTAACCTTTCCTATGGTACCAAATTTTGAATTATTTGCCAAGGTCTATTTAAACCCTTGTCATGCTAAAAAAAATCTCTACAAAATTTCATCAGAATCAAAGGTCTGAAAAGATTTGAAGCACTTATTGTGGATTGATATTTGTTTTGAAATTTTTCTCTTAAACAATTTTTGTTTCAAAGGGACATACAGGTCATTTAGACTAAGATCAGACTGCATATATGTGCAGTCTGATCTTTGTCTATATATTCTGCCAAAACAGGAATCATCAGGGTTTTGCATGACAAGGGTTGAAGTTCAATCACTAGTGAAGAACAAATACAGGTATGTAAAATATCAAAATTTGTTTTTTGTTTTAGCATCATAGAAAGAAGTTGTCTGGTAGAAGACTGGATTTTGATTGTAAGAAAAGGAAAAAAGACAAAGGTATAAACAAAAACTTATTGATGAAGATGCATTCTAATTCTCTGGGGAAAGATAGTGATGCTATTTTAAATTCTATATATTTAGCTGATACTCATTAGAACTGAATTTATAATTTTACACTATGCTGTAAACAACAAAAAAAATCAAGGGGAGAGCTGTCCCTCTGCGGCTAATAGGATAGTCTGCTCAACTTTTGAGTTACTGTATGCTGTTGTACTGGTAATAAGAATATACCCTTTGGAAAAGTGTTCTAGACCTCAAGCCTCTAACAGCTGAAACTATGGAAGCAAGTAATTGGAAAACATTGTAGTGATTTAACCCATTACCAGAAGTAACATTTTAGACTAGTCCAAATTGATAGAAGTTGCAGACAACAGTTGAAAATTTTATGAAATTTTAGATTTCTTCAACTTTCTTGTTCTTGTTATAAGCAATTTCTTTATTTCACCCAATGTTTGCTTTTCTTGAAGGGCGTATAAAAGTTTCATTGTGTGGGGATGGGCTAAATGATAAATTACCATTGTAAATCAAAGAAATTTGAACCCTTTCCTGTTTTGCAAAATTTTAGACCAGTCCAAATTCAAAGTTTTGCAGACAAAAATATAAAGTTGATTTTAATTGAAAAATAACCATTAAGTAGGGTAGAAAATATTGTGGAAAAAGAAGAAATTGCTTGTCACAAGCAATTTCTTCTTTTTCCACATTGTTTTCTCAATTAAAAAAATAACAGGGACATAAAAACCAGGAATTAACCAGGAAAGGGTTAAAAGACCATAAGACTCCTTGACATATACACCAAGCATTTCTATTGGTCAGTGTTGAACAATTGTAACTACCTAAAAACATATTCTTGATTGGCGTAACAATCAGACAACTGTTAAACCATCAAACAATGGGATTTGCTAATTTCTTCATGTAACATCATTTAGAAACGTTGGATAACGATTCATATGTTATTAGCTCCCCTGAGACAAATGTCCCAGAAGAGCTATTGTCATACCCTAGATATCAGTGTCGGCATTCCATTTGGGTGAAGTTTTATATCTCCTATGATTAGTGCTGGAGGGGCTTATATTTCACACATGCTTTTTTTTTGAAAGGGACTTTCATTTGAGATTGTGACATTGACCCTTTGACGTTGTGACCTTTACCTTTAACCAATTATTAAAAACGTTAACCAAAACTGTTTTTTGTACTGGTCATTTTTCATACTTTGGTGCCTATATTTCACACATTCATGTACATTCTTCAGGATACAGGCTGTCATTTAACCCTTTCCTGGACAAACCCGGGATTTTATGTCCCCGTGATTTTATACTTGAGAAAACATTGTGGAAAAAGGAGAAATTGCTTGTAACAAGCAATTTCTCCTATTCCAACAATATTTTCTACCTCAGATGATGGTCAGATTTCAAATTGCATGCATTTTTCATTGTTGTCTGCAACCTCTTTCAAATTGGATCAGTCTAAAATTTCATAAACAGGAAAGGGTTAAGACAACAACCTTGACTCTGTGACCTTATGAACTTGAACCCCAACCGGATATGAAGATTTTTAACCAAGACCCTACCTTTTACTTTCCAGGTCATTTTTCATCCTTGGGTGCTCATGTTTCACACATACTCTCATTAGGAGATGGGCTTTGATTTGAGACATTGACCTTAACCATGTGACCGTGACCCTTCATAGAAACCTTTTAACATAAAACTTAAGTTCATATATCTCGGTCGTTCAAAGGGTGTTCATATTTCACACATACATTCATCAGGGGATGATCTAATGACCTTGACTTTTTGACAATGTGCCCTTTACCTTAACCCTTTCCTGTTTTGCATAATTTTGGACCTGTCCAAATTCAAATGTTTTTGTGAACGGAAATTCAATTTGAATTTGATTTGAAAAATAAAATTCAGTACAGTAGAAAATATATTGTAGATAAAGAAATAATTGTCTCAAGCAATTTCTTCTTTGTCAACAATTTATTCTCAATTCTGAATTCACAGGGACCTGAAAAACTAGAAATTGAACAGGAAAGGGTTAAACCCTGTTTTAAAAAGCACTAAGAAGAGTGAGCTATTCTGTCCACAGACAACTCTGGTTACAATTACCTTTAGGGACCCTTTGAGCTCGAAGAATTTTGCTTTGTGATTTTAAGACCTACTTTTTTAGCAGTTTGGATAATGCATCACTCTCTTTCGTCAGAAACTCTGAAATATCCTCTGATTTGATGTGCAAGTTTTTATTCTCCTAACACACCTGTATCCTGTTTTCTTATAATTGCAACTTACAAAGTGGAGTTAAACATCTGGAATAGGATGTTTATCTTTTGAACTTTAATTGCTATTTTATACTTGAACAACATAATATTTATTTGAACAATGTAAGAATAACATCTAAGCTTCATAAGAAACAAAAAAAGTTAAACATTTTGAAGTTCTGGGTTGATAGAATATATTTACTCATTCCCTGCACAATCCTTTTTACATGCCCATCAAAGAAATGGCTTTGAAGAACAATGTTTTCTAACCCAAAATATAAGAAATTATGAAATGGCTTCAACTAAAAATTGTCATCTGCAACTTCTTTGAATTTGGACCTGTCTAAAATTTTATTGTGTGGTAAAGGGCTAAGACTTGCAATTCTACCAACCCAAAATATTTTCACCAAGACACAATGTTTTAACCCATTCCCACACAATTCCTCCTTTTTACGCCCCTAAAGAAAAAAGCTTTGCAAAACATTTTGGACATGTAAGAAATTACTTGAATCAAGCAACTTCTATGTCCACAATGTTTTCTACCCCAAAGACAAAGAATGTTAGAATTTCATCAACCTTAAATTGTCGGCTGTATCTTCTTTCAATTTAGACCAATCTAAAATTTTATCATCCACTAATTGGTTAATTATACTTAGTAATGTAGTTTGCCAGCCCTTTGAATTTGGAAAAGTCCAATTTTTTGAAAAACAGTGAAGGGTTAAAGCAGGCCTAAATCCATCAAAACAATGAGTATAACATATTTATAATTTCACTGGTTTGTCAAGGGACAATCAACCAAGAAATTTCGATAATTCCAAGTGTTAAAGAAAATTTGGTAATTGTATAAATCAAGTATTTTACTATGAGTTCAGATATAGTATAGGACAAACACAGTTGATATTTAGAAAATGTATATAAAATGCATTATCCAGGAAAACCGACCAAATTTTACACTTTCTTTATCATCATCCACAATAATTCCATCCAAAAACACAGATTTTAAAGAATTCATCAAGTAGAAATTTTCGTCTAGCTTCTGAAAATTTTGACTAAAATTTTGTCATCTTGTGATGGGGAGATGTAAAAAAAATCTTTAAACATAGAATGATTTTAAGATTTAGATATTTTTTTTCTACTTTTGTGGATCAGAAAGATAGTTTATTGTAAAATTTCAAAAAAAATGAAAACATTTTTTCTGATCGTTTAGACAGGTTTTTCTGGATGACATATTATATCCAATATGGCAGATTGAAAATTCTCCATTTCCAAATAAGTCACAGAAAAGGATTTTGATCTTACCGAAATTGATACTTTTCGTTTTTTCCATGATGGTACCTTTGTGCATGAACATTGACAATTTTTTTTCTCCCTTTATTCTACAGGAGGTATGTTACAACCTTTTCTACAGTTACTGGTCAACTGTTGTCCCCTTGTGGGTTGACCTTTGACCTTGTATCTATTTGGGTGTCTCTAATTGGTCACATCTAAGAAAATCTACCCTACCCACCCATTTATCAAAGATATAAGTATACACAAGTTACTGTTTTAAGCATGCTTATCTATTAACAAAAATTAGCCGACTTGGTTCTTAACACATTCCCATTCAGTGTCACTTTTAGATGCCCCCAAGGAAACAAGCTTTGAAAAACATTGTGGAAAATGAGGAAATTGCTTGTATCAAGCAATTTCTTCATGATCGACAATGTTTTCTATCCAAAAAGACAAGAAAAAAATCAATCAACTTGAAATCTTTTTGTCTGCATATTCTTTCAGTTTGGACTAATCTTAAATCTTGTCAAGTGGGAATGGGTTGATATAAGTAATCACCTCATGTATATAGTTGGGCTTGCTTTAGGTGTCTTTTTTTCTGCAAATGCAATCAGAAGTTCTTGCCTTTTTTTATTTTGCATTAAGAGCTGTGACAATGTTATCCCAGCTTTTTCACAGAGAAATAAGCCATGAAGCAATTAAAAAATGTTTTATCTCTGTATTGAAGAAGATAAGTGTGGGTAACAGTAGAGTCAATCTTGCTCAAGATACCACCTCTATTAAACACTCACTTTCACACATTCGTACACAATGACGCCTTTTGACGCCCCTCAAGAAAATAAATTGGGAAAACATTGTTTAAAATGAAGAAATTGCTTGTGACAAGCAATTTCTTCATTTTACACAATGTTTCTACCCAGAAAGTTGAAAAAATCTAACATTTCCTTAACTTTAAATTGTCGTCTGCTACTCCTTTCAATTTGGACCAGTCTAAAATTTTGTTATGGGAATGGGTTAAGCGACCACAATTGAAATCCCCTTTTCATAATCATAGCTCACATAAGAAGTGGTTGTATAATATGATAAATGCATATTATAAATAAGTCCAATGTTGTTGGAATTGACTAGAATTGTCTCAATGAGACTATTCTAATGGATTTCAACAACAAAGGATTCAGCGAGAATTCTATTCTAGGTTGTTTATGCAGTGGAATCAATCCTTCATATATTTCACAGAAATGGGGTTTAAATGACCATTTTCTTAATCGACCATTTTTTTGTCTTGGTCACTAAACCCATTCCCACACAGCGACGCTTTTGGATGCGCCTCAAGAAAAATAACTGAGAAAACATTGCATAAAATTAAGAAATTGCTTGTCACAAGCTATTCCTTCATTTTACACAATGTTTTTTACCCAGAAAGTTGAAAAAATCTAAAATATCATAAACTTTAAAATGTCGTCTGCAACTCCTTTCAATTCGGACCAGTCTAAATTTTTCTTGAGTGGAAATGGGTTAATACAAAATTTACTGTGCTTACATGTTTACTAACAAAAGAGCAACTAATGCTTTTAAGGAAAATAATTCCCAAAGGACTTTAAGCTCCACTGACCAAAGGCCAGCGGGCTTTTGTCATGGTATTTTGTCTGTTGTCCATCTCAGAAACTACAAATTCGTAAGAAGGATCCTTGGGTAACCCTTTATCAGATTCCTTCAAAGAATTTTGATCAGATGAGAAAAATAGCTTTTATGGGAATTTTCATATATGGTGTATAGTGACCCTTGGACCAAAATTGTAAAAAGCAATTTCTTCTTTTCTTGCAGTGTTTTCTATCTTATTTGGCTTTGATTTTCCAATTTTCACACACTTTGAACTGTTGTCTGCAACTTCAATTTGGACCAGTATGAAATTTGTTGTCTATCTGCTTTAAAGATGGTTCATTATAAGTCCAAAGGCACCTGCTTATGAAAAGGCCAAGGTCATCTGTCAAGGACAAATTCCTGAGGAATAGACATCAGTGCTCCACAACATATTGTCATGCTGAAACCAGAATTTTCAGGTTTTGGCAGGAGGTCTAGACAAAGATCAGGCTGCATATATGTGCAGTCTGATCTTTGTCTAGACCTCCTTCTTGCCCCTTTTAAGCCAGCATTATTTATACCATTAATTTTCTAAATAATTACCCAAAATGAGTGTTTTTAGCTCACCTGAGCATGAAGTGCTCTGGGGAGCTATTGTGATCTGTCATCGTCCGTCGTCCATCCGTCTGTCCGACCATCCGTTCACAATTACAAAAAAATCTTCTCCTCCTAAACTAACCATGGAATTTCAACAAAACTTCACAGAAATGATCCTTAGGTCATGCATGCTCTTTCAAAATACCTCAAAGAATTGAAATCCATGAAGAACTCTGGTTGCCATGGCAACGGAGTGAAAACTTCTCCTACAAAGTGGTAAGGCCTAGAGCTTAGATATTTGGTACAAATCATCATCTATTGACCCTCTACCAAAATACTTCAAAGAATTACCATATTATGAAAAGCCCTTTTCTTTGTGATCCCTGATTTTACAAAGGAATAAAGAAATAAATCTTTTAAAATTTTCTTCTCCAAAACCATAAGGCCTAGAGCTTTGATATTTGGTACAAATCATCATCTATTGACCTTCTGCTAAATTACTTCAAAGAATTACTGTATTCTGAAAATTAGCCCACTTCTGGGCAATCCCTCATTTTACATAGAATAAAGAAGGAAATCTTTTATCTTCTTCTCCAAAACCATAAGGCCTAGAGCTTTAATATTTTGTACAAATCATCATCTATGGACCCTCTACCAAAATACTCTAAAGAATTACTGTATTCTGAAAATTAGCCCTTTTCTTTGTGATCTCTGATTTTACTTAGAAATAAAGTTTGGAAACTTTAAAAATATGTTTCTCCCTAACCATAAGGCCTAGAGCTTTGAGATTTAGTACAAATCATCATCTATTGACCCTCTACCAAATTACTTTTGAAGAATTACTAAATTCTGAAAATTAGCCCTTTTCTGTGCATTCCCTGATTTTACATAGATAAAGAAGGAAATCTTTAAAAATCTTGTCCCTAACCATAAGGCCTAGAGCTTTGATATTTGGTACAAATGATCATCTATTGACCCTCTACCAAAATACTTCAAAGAATTACTGTATTCTGAAAATTAGCCATTTTCTTTGCGATCTCTGATTTTACATAGAAATAATTTTACATAGAAATAAAGAAGGAAAACTTTAAAAATCTTTTCTTCCAAACCATATGGCATAGAGCTTTGATATTTGGTAAACATCATCTCTTCATAAAATTACTGTATTAAGAAAATAAGCACTTATTCCTGCAATCCCAGAAAGGAGTAATGAAGGATATCATAGAAAATGTTCTCCTTCTAAACCATTAGGCCTAGAGCTTTGATATTTGGTATGTAGTTATGCCTATTGACCCTCTACTTAAGAACTTCAAAGAATTACCTAACTCTTTAAATCAGCTCAATATGGTTTGATCTTCACTATACCTAGGATTAAAGGAGAAAATCTTTAAAAATCTTCTCCAAAAGTATTAGGTGTAGGGCTTTGATATTTTGTATATTATCTCATAAAGCCTTGAGCCATCATACTCAGGGGAGCGATATAGAACCATCATGATCCTTTTGTTTTTCAACTTTTATGGGTTTCTAGAGACATGAAAGATTTTGATTTTATCCAATAACACTCAAAAAGGTTCCTGGCTTTGCACAGGGTCTAAAAGAAAAGGCTCTTCAAGTAAGCTTGTTTAGTTTTGTTGGTCTTTCCTGTTTTGTTTGCAGGAATTCTTCTTTATTCACAATGTTTTCTACCTTACATGGCTCTTGTTTTTCAATTTAAACAAACAGGATAAATAAAACTCTTGGAGGGGAAAAGGAGAACTTGCAGTCAGGAAGCAATTTCTCCGTTTCTTTCAATGTTTCCCCAATGAAATTCTTTTAGAAGTGTAAAAATGAGGGTAGTGAGCTAAACAGGGAAATGTTCACTGTCAAAAGAGCAATCTACACTATCAATGGATGTAACTCTTAATGCATTTTTCTTAGAATTTTGCCCCTTTTTCGACTTAAATTTTTTATCCACTTTCCTTCACCAAATATCTGAGAGTCTGTTGATTGATTGTGTGGGGTTTAATGCCACTTTTGAGTCATAATTAAGGCGGCAGCTGGAGCACCTCATTACTGATTCCTGGTGTTTCTCGCACCAGTACTACCACAACAGCCTCCAGCTCCTCATCCCACCTAGGTTTATGATTATCTATTAGTGGGAGGTTGTTGTTTAAAAGAATTTTTGCTCTGGCCTTAGATCTAACCAGGGACCCCATGAATAGGAGTCCTACATGATACCAAATGAGTTATGGCCACTGCTAGGCATGCATCCGACTTCATAATGTAATTTACATGGAACAGTCTTGAAATTTTGCCTGTAATCCTTTCACAACACAATCTTATATTTTGATGCACAAAAAAAGATTGCTAATTAGTAGCTAATTAGCCATTTATCATTAGATATCCCACAATATTTTCTACCCTTTCTGCTTAATGGCTAAGCTGCATTGCTAAGATCAGAAGCATATTGTTTTACTGTCGTCTGTCTGGGAGCAGTTAACTGTACAAAACAACCTAACATTTTGCTGTTATTCAAATACTATTCAAAATACTTGGCTCATATATTGAACATAGTTTCCTTGCATTAATAGCCATCAGTTGGTTGTAAGATCAAGGTCAGTTATCAAGGTCAAGGTCTTTTATCAGGGTCACAAATTTGGTAAAATTTAACACAAAAACTTAACATTACCCTCATGTTCAAACAGCTTTCAATAGGTTCCTTACAATGATGGGCATCATGGTCAAGGTCACTTATCAAGGTCAATTTAACACAACAACTTATCAGTTTGAGGTATTTCAAACACCATTCAAAATAGATTGCTCATATTTGGAACAAAGTTTCATAGGCATCATATCATATCTATTAGCTGGTTGGAAGATAAAGGTCACCCATCAAGATCAAGGTCACTTTTCAAGGTCAACTTAATGCAAAATCATAACATTTTGTGTTAATTCAAACACTGTTCAAGATAAATGGCTCAACACAGGCTCCTTACTTTGATAGGACAAGTTGGTTGTAAGTTCAAGGTGATCCATCAAGTTGTATATGTCAACTTATTGCAAAATTTTGAAAAGCATTTTGCTGTTATAAAGATACAGTTCAAGATATGTGTTTCATATTTGAGACATTGGTTCCTTGCATTGATTGGTATCAGTTGGTTGTAAGGTCAATGTCAGTTATCAAGGGCACTCATCAAGGTCAACTCAAAGCAAAAGCTTAACATTTTGCTGTTATTCAAAGCTGTTCAAGATTCATGGCTCATATTTGGGATTTAGGTTCTGTGCATTTAGCAGCATCAGTCAGGTAAGGTCATCCATCAAGGTAGAGGTCATTTATCAAGGCCACATTTCCAAAAAATGCTATGGCAGAGGGCATAGTGTTTAACAAACACATCATGTTATTAGTATTGTTTGCTTTGCTCAGTTGCTTTAAGTTTAGATTTTGGCACAAGTCTGTTAGACTAGCTATCAAACTAAACAATTTTAGAATGGTCCAAATTCAGAGATGCAGACAATTTAAGGTGTTTAACCCTTGTCATGCTGTATAAATTCTCTTACTGACTTGCTGTCAAATCAAAGGGCTGAAAGCACTGATAGAACTTGTTGTTTAAAAATCAATATTTGTTTTAGGAATCAACTTTATGAGAAACTCTCGCAAGACAAGTACAAGCAGGAGATATAGACTAAGATCAGCCTGCACATAAGTGCAGTCTGATCTTAGTCTACACCTCCTGCCAAAAACTGGAATATTCCAGGTTCAGCATGACAAGGGTTAAGAATTTAAAATTCATTGTCAATTGTACAGTAGAAGTTGTTGTGACAAAAGTAGAAAATGTTTATTACAAGCAATTTTTTCTTTTGCCACAATTTTTCCAAAGAAGTTTTTCTTCAGTGGCAAAATCTCGAATTCTTTGGTATCAGATCAAAAGATGTAGCTTACTCCATCATTTACTCAAGAAATTGTATGAAAAATTCTGAACCCCTGTCATACTGAACCCGGAATATTCCTGTTTTGGCAGGATGTATAGACAAAGATCAGCCTGCACTTACACCTCCTGCTTGTCCCTTTTAACCCTTTCCTGTTCAAACCCTCGTTTTTACATCTCTGTGATTTTATATTTGAGAAAACATTGAAGAAAAAAAAGAAATTGCTTGTGACAAGCAATTTCTTCTTTTTCTGCAATATTTTCTACCCTATTGAATTGTTATTTTTCTGATTAAATCAACTTTGAATTTTTGTCTGCAAAACCTTTGAAATTTGACAGGTCTAAAATTTTGTAAAACAGGAAAGGGTTAAGCCAGAGTTGTTTATAAGATAAATTTAGAAAAAGAATTATTAACCAACAATGATTGAATCCATTACGTCAGCTCTCTGACTTTAATATATTTCCGTTTATTTATCGTCACTACCGTAGCAAAATGCCCATGTGAGCAATGCCCCCAGTAGACGGTTAGTTGTTACTGGGGATAGTGCAAGGATACAGGGCGAAACCGCTTCGAGCTCCACCTGGTTCTTTAACATGCTCAGTGGATAGCACCGTCACATGGGGCCTCGGTTTAACGTCTCATCCAAAACCCAATTAGTTTGTTAGATGTTATGGTCAGCCCAGATCTTGAACCCGTGACCTTGAGGTTTGAAGTCAAGTGCTCTTCCAACTGAGCTAATCGGGCTGACTCTGACTTTAATACAATTCTGAAGAGGATTTTATTCAGTAAGACAAGGGTTAAATCTAATTATGGGTGAATTGTTTGTCATACTTTGTGTAATACCTTATCAAATTGGACTGAAATAATTGTACTGTCCTTTCAGACAATATTATTAATGCAACTATGATAATTAATTTTTCTCAAGAAGTATATGCACCACATGCTCAAAATGAGCTTTTGTGGCTATCATGATGTCAGGCATCCTGTGTTGTCTCTTGTGGGTCGTATGTTTACACATTTACACACTCATGAGATAGTTTTTGTTTGATCAACTATCTTGGACGCATTCAAAATTGGATCATATGAGGTCAAGAGGTTGGTCACAGGGTCAATTCTTAGAAAAACCATATAGACACAATCTGTGCTCAATCAACCTTAAAATTTGTCAAAAGTTTTGTGTTGTTTTGATGAAATCATGGGTTCTAAAACTACATCACAAGATTATTGTTAGAGACTCTAGATTCCATAATTTGTGCTGAATCAACCTGAAAATCAATCAGAATGTTTGTCTTGATGATTCTTGAACAAGATTAGAATTATGCCACTTTTGTCCAAAAGCTAGTTAAATCAATTAACATGACAATTTGTCAAAATGCTTGTTTTGGAGAAATCATAAGAGTTCAAAATTTGGTAACTAGGGTTGAAAAACTAGGTCAACACTAAGAATAATATCAGGACTAGAATGAAATATATCAGTTCCAAGAAACACCCTTATAACAATGTAATTGCCTTTTCTGCGCAAATGATCTGAAAAAAGCTAAGAATTTGTTTGTATTGACTGACATCAGGTAAGCAATTTAGGACCATTATGGCCCTCTTGTTCTGTGTTTAATGTCTGTACCTGGTGAAAGCTTCTTAAAAATATGTTCTCACTCTGGAAGGAGAAAAGACATCATCTTGCATAAAATGCTAATGTGTGTGCCGGTTATTTTTGTGTTTTTCAACAGGTCTAATTTGCCAGTTTCTTATACTACAAACTTTGAACTTTAATCCTTTCCTGTACAATCATTCATTTTTAAGTTCCTGTGATATCATACTTGAGAAAACATTGTGGAAAAAGAAGAAATTGCTTGTTACAAGCAATGTCTTCTTTTCCCACAATATTTTCTATCATAATTGATTGTTACTTTTTTAATTGTACCTAATTTATAATGGCCTCTGCTACCACTTTGAATTTGGACAAATTAAAATGACACTTTTGGCCGCCCCTTCAGACAATCTGGGTAAATTAACAGGCAATTTCTTTATTTTACACAATGTTTTCTACCCAGAAAGTTGAAAAAAAGAAAAAAATCATAAATTTAAAATTGTCCTTTGCATTATTTTAATTTGGACAAGTCCAAAATTTTGTAAAACAGTTAAAGGTTTATATGATGAAAAGTTGTTTATTTGATTTTTAAACTTCATACAGGAAGTTATCATTAGTAACAATACTATAACCATGTTTCTTCTCTCATTTTGTCATGCATCAACAGAAGGTAGTGTACAAATGACTTAATCTAGAAACTACGGGCTCTTATTTATATCTTGCCTCGTGTTGTTGAATGTCATGGGTTTTTGTTTTTACAAACCAAGCTGTGTGGTGAAGCTAAATATGTTTAGTTTTGTTATGATTAAATACGCCCGAAAGAATGTGTCTATTTAACATGTTATTCTCTCTTTAAAAGAAAAAGAATACCACATTCAAATCATTTACGATTTAATACGCCTGAAAGAATATGTCTCTTTATCGTGTTATTCTTACTTTAAAAAAAAGGAATACCAAATTCAAACATTTACAATTTAATACGCCTGAAAGAATATGTCTCTTTATCGTGTTATTCTCTCTTTAAAAAAAAGAAAGAATACCAAATTCAAACATTTGTTCAAATCATTTATAGTTTCACACAGCATGGTTTATTATACTTACAAAATACAAGTGGAGATCAGTTTTGGTATATGCATGGAAGAAGATCCTATTTTGTTATTTGCATCACTGAAATGTTTTCCTTTTAATGTAATATTTACAAACTGCATGCATCAATTTACTTAGTGTTTTTGGGGGGTCTTTTTACCTTGATTAATCGACAACCATTGGAAGATGTTTTGAAATTGTTGAAACTATCCAAGAGCTGTCAATTGTTATGGAAAAAAGTCACCATGAAAGGATAAGAACTGAACCTGGAATTTTCTTCTTTTTGCAAGAGGTATAGACAATATAAGTGCAGCCATATCTTAGTCTACACTATCTGTCTGCCTTTTCAATGTAGAGCAGTTTATCGAATTAATGTTCAAAAGAAATGTTGACCCATATATGACAACTTTTGATGAAGATGCAATTCTGAAAGGGATTTTATTCGGCAAGACAAGGGTTAGGATATCTTTCAGATGTGATAAATTATTTTCCAGTTGATGCTTTAGCAGCCCTATGAATGAAAAATGTAGATAATTCTAGCTGTCTAAAAATATTAGATAATTCTAGTTGCCTAAGAATATTTTATTCGTGTTACAAACAATTGCTTTAAATATATTCATCACATCAAAACTATTTGGATTAATTATGGATCTATCCAATATTTAGTTTTCTTTGAAAAATCAATCAACTTAGTAATTATCTTCTATTTATTTTGGCCTCAAAATATGATTCCACTTGAAAACATGTGCAAGTTTGGTGTTTTATCTTAGTTCATTCCCACAGTAACCCTTTTTGAGAAACATTGTGTAAAATGAAGAACATGCTTGTAACAAATAATTTCTTTTTTTACATTTTCTATGCAGAAAGCTGTAAAAAAATCAAAATTTAAAGATTGTCGCCTGCAACCTCTTTTAACTTGGACCAATCTAAAATGTTGCTGTCTCGTAATGGATTAAAAATGAGTGTTTTAATTCAAAATTGAAAATGTCTTTCCTGATGTATTTGAACCCAAGTAATTGTATCCAAGACACAAAAACCTTGCTAGATCTGTGTAATTCTGTGTTATTGTATGTTTTCAAAGAAAGCTAAGAAGGATGAACCCATTAATAGACAACAAAAATTTAGACTGGTCCTAATTTAAAAATGTTGGGAGACAACAATATTTAGTTGATGAAATTTTCAAAAATCTTTGCCATATTTTGGATAGAAAACATTGTGGATAATGAAGAAATTGCTTGTTTCAAGCAATTTCTTCATTTTCATGATGTTTTCTGAAGGTTCATGTCTTGGAGGCATAAAAAAGTATAATTGTGTGGAAAGGGTCAAAGATGGTCTGGTATAGCCTGTCTCCTAGGCTGTCAGTAAATGTTGGTTTGAAAGTAAGTAAGATAGATCAATCATGCAAGTAAATTTTATTCCTTGAAATTACCTCCCTTACGTCTCACAAACTGACACTGATCAGCAAGGTCTGATATTGGAGTCCGAATTTTAGAGTCAAAAACTCACCATAATCAGTATTGCCTGTCTTTAAAGTACTATTCCCTTTGAACTAGTTTGCATGCTTGGTGGTTGGCAGATAAAATATTCATGTTCTTAGTTTGTGTTAATTATTCAGCAAAGAGAACTATTTCTAGATTTTTATTTACATTGACTGTTGCATGATACTGGCATGTGGTTTAAAATTTTGCCCAAGACCTCTTTTTCGATAATTGAAGAAGGGTTCTTTGAATTTAAAATATTAACTTAGTCAACGACGGATTGCCTCTTTTGATCACAAAAATTGATAGTCCAATCTAATCATTGATTTAGACTGGAAGTCAACTTTGAAATCAGATTTTTAGGTTAAGCTTTATTGTTGGTTTGGCGATTAAAACATTGTAACTGCAGCTTATTTAAGCTGTAGTTACAATTTTTTGGTTGCCAACCAGCCATTTTACTTTTTTGTTATAGTTTAATGGCCATAAGTTTTGCTAAATAACACCATTTAATCATCAAGTCGAGCTTCCTATCCAAGTTCCATAGGCGAGCCAATGATCCACCAGTTCTGGACAAAAAAAGACATGAGCAGTAGATAATCTGGATGTTGTATATTACCCTTGCATTGTGTCCTGTTCATGTTGCATCTTGTGTGCATGTCTACAATTGTACTTTGGGTCATATTTATCAGCCCTAGGTTTAATACATGTATTATTATTCAAGAGAAATAATTGTTAATTGATGAAATCATTCATAGAGGATTTTGCTTATGTGTGTCATCAATCAATTGGTTATAGTTGATTTAAATCAGCACTTACAATTAATTGTTTATAAGTTTTTGAATTGATAACTTGTTTCCTTAACCCATTCCCACATAATCCTGCATTTTTATGCACCAAAGATATCTGGTTATGGAAAACAGCGTGAGAAAAGAAGAAATTGCTTGTAACAAGCAATTTCATTTTTTCCCACAATGTTTTACCCCTCATATGGCCCTTATCCTTCAGTTCAAACCAACTTTGTTTTTTAGTCTGCAGCCTTTTTCAATTTGGACCAGTCTAAAATTGTGTTGTATGGGAATGGGTTAATAAGCAGTCTTGTAAAGAATGGTTGAAATTAAAACACACAAAAAACTGAAATGGTCCATACATTTTCAGTGTTAATGGTAATTGTATTTGAATCAACATTATTATTATTCATTCTTCTGTATTATATAACTATAAATATTTCTAGTAGCCTACAGTATAAACATTCCACAAAGACCAAATCAGACACGTCAGAAAAATCCATATTCTGATATTGTCAAATACCGTTCCAGTTAACCCATTCCAACACAGCAAAATTTTAGACTGGTCCAAATTGAAAGAAGCTGCAGACGACAATTCCAATTTGATGGCATTTCGAATTTTTTGGTCTTTTTGGATAGAAAACATTGTTGATAATAAAGAAATTGCTTGAAACAAGCAATTTCTTCATTTTCCACAATGTTTTCCAAAGTTTTTTTCTTAAGGGGCGTAAAAAGGAGGGATTGAGTTGGAATGGGTCAAGTCTAAGACGACGTCATTTTTATTCTATAGATGACATCATAATACAAATAAACATATTCAGAATGATACAGGAGAAAGGAAATAATAGTAGAAATACAGATTTTTTTATTATTTCATTAATTTATTTTTATTAAAAATAGGTATGTTATATTTGAAATATTATGTTACAATTGCAATACAACGTCTTGTATTTGCCTCTGCAGCTCAAAGCAAATACTAGATGTATCTATATCATGACTAAATATTCCCTATGTATCAGCCACAAATTGTCAGCATTATTGTCAATAAATGGTATTGACAATCACATTGACAGTCTCTGTGATATTGAGAATGTTAAATCAATTTTCTGGCTCATTATGATTGTTAATGATATTTATAGTGTACTGGGTTTAACCCATTCCCACCCAGGAAATTTAAGACTGTCCAAATTGAAAGGAGTTGCAGACAACAATTCAAAGTTTATGAAGTTCTGATTGTATTCAAATTTCTGGGTAGAAAACATGGTGTAAAATGAAGAAATAGCTTGTCATAAACAATTTCTTCATTTTGCACAATGTTTTCCCAATCATTTTCCTTGAGGGGCGTCCAAAAGCGTCACTGAGTGGGAATGGGTTAATTTTCAACCCCTGATTATGAGTTCTACCATTTCAGCTTTGCTACTTTACTCCATTACCATACAAAATTGAAAAAAGGTTGCTTACAGGAAATCAAAGTGCTTATGAATGATCCCATCACCAGACAGCAAAACTTTACACTAGTCGAAATTGAAAGAAGCTGCAGAAGATAATTTCAAGTTAATGAAATTCTATATTTTTCATCTTCTTGGTTAGAAAACATTGTGAATAATGAAGAAATTGCTTGAAACAAGTAATTTCTTCATTTTCCACAACATTTTCTCAATTGTTTTTCATGAGGGGCATCAAAAAGCCTCACTGTGTGGGAATGGGTTAAGAAATATTGGGCATATAGGAGAAAAGGAGAAATTGCATGTCACAAGCAATATCTCCTTTTCCAACAATGTTTTCCACAACTTTTTTTTCTCGCTGCATTGCAAAATGCAGCATTCTTTAGTAATGGGATTAGATTTAAAAAGGAAGGTTACATTAGTATATAGTAAGTTACTTTATAATTTGACCTTTGATGCGTAAGTGAAATAAACACATAGTATATTTTTATACTACATGGGTGATATTACACAAGTGTCATAGCTACGCAAATGACCTGGAGCCTAAAGTTACATATATTTGTGATGTATTTCATGACCTCATCTTACAAACAGACTGCTACATGCATGATTCTCAGAATTTCATCAATCAGTAGAGTGTAAGAATGTACCCCTTTCCTGTTTTCTGAAGTTTTAGACTGGTCCAAATTGATAACTTAGGATGCAGACAAGAATGAAAATTTGATGCATTTTGATATGAAACCATCCTTTGTGGTTGAAAATATTGTGGGAAAAGGAGATATTATTTGTTACAAGCATTATTTTCTTTTTCTACATGTTTTCTCAAGTATAAAATAACAGTCGCATAAAGTCCCGTGTTTGTACAGGAAAGGGTTAAATGTTTCACCACAAAAATTAAAGGTATATTATAAATAAAAAATCACATTCATGAATTTAAAATACTGAAATTAACAATCTCAGCTGAGTGTCATTTTTAACTGTTTGTAGATGAAATGTTTACCCACATTCCCACACAATGACCCTTTTTGACGACCCTCAAGCAAATCAATTTGGAAAACATTGTGTAAAATGTACCAATTGAAAGGAGTTGCAGAAGACAATTTAAAGTTTATTTATTTTTGTATTTTTTCAACTTTCTGAGTAGAAAACACTGTGTAAAATGAAGAAATTGCTTGTAACAAGCAATTTCTTCATTTTACACAGTGTTCTCCCTATTATTTTTCTTGGGGGCTTCAAAGAGCGTCATTGTGTTGGAATGTGTTAAGCAGAGTAAGTTCTCTTTAAGGTTGTGGAAACAAGGCTTATTTTTCGATAAGATTAACAAACAGCAGACAATTTTTCAAATTGTAAATCATGTATGATATTTTCCTAGGATAGAATGCTGTGTGAATTTTCAAAAAGTAGCATATTTCATCAGCTTGAACTCATTTATTTCATCTCCTTACTAACTCTTTTTTATATAGGTTCTAACATAACAGACGATGAGTTGAGGGTGGCTGAAGAGAAGTTTGAAGAATCTAAACAAATCACAGAGACGGCAATGTACAATTTACTAGAAAATGATGTAAGTTTTTTACTCCATACCTACAAAGAAGGGGGGTTATATTTGTTTTACCATGTTTGTCTATCTGTCTGTCCATTTGTCCAGTCTGTTTTTCTGTCCATAGACTTTTCCTTAGTCTGGCTGCCAGGCTCTTTTAAGGATATCAATGAAGTTGCTTGTATCTAAAATTAATTAGGCAATGTAGAATCGTGCATAATATTATGCCATCCAGAATAGGGAAATGCTACAAATTAAAAAAATATTCACCCATTACCAGAAAACAAATGTTTAGAATGAAGTTGCAGAACTGATTGCAATTCTTAGTAAAATAAATTTTGTATTCTTTGTCTTTTTTGGCAGAAATCATGGTTAGAAATGAAGAAATGGCTTCTTTCAAGCAATTCATTTTCATTTTCTACATTTTTTTCCAAAAGTTTTTCTTCGGGGTCATTACAAAGTGTGATAGTGTGGAAATGGTGTAAAAATTGTTGACAGAATTGATGAATGAAGTGTAAGAGACAGTAATGTGAACCTCTATTCTGTTCTCAGGTTTAAAATTTGTCTGAATTGTCAATTATAATCTACTGTAATTGTTAATGTTGATTTTCTTTTGTGCTTTTAAGTGTGGGATTGTGTGGTAAAGGGTTAATCGGTAATTTTGTTTCATTTCTACAGGTAGAACAGATTGCCCAGTTACAATCTTTTGTAGAAGCTCAAATAGACTTTCACAGACAAGCTTTAGATAACCTGCAAGATCTTGCCCAAAACCTAGAATCAAGGTAAGTAAGGAATATTAATAATTATATCAACCCATTCCCAAATGACAAAATTTTAGACTAGTCCAAATTGAAAGAAGCTGCTGACAATTTCAAACAATGGATTTTTATCCCGGCTGTTTTCAGAGAAAAACCAAGGTATTGTGATCACTTTGGCGTCGTTCGCGTCGGCGTTGACATTGGCATTGGCGTGACAAACTTTAACCTTGGTCATATCCCTGTTGTTATTGAAGATATCCTCATGAAACTTTACATGTGTATTGGCCATCACAAGAGCTATCTAGACTATCAAGGTGGATAACTCTTAAAGCATTTTTGTAAGAGTTATGCCCCTTTTTATATTTAGAATTTTAGCATTATCCAGCACCTGCAGCTGAGCGTTGGCACCCAAGGGCGGTGCTCTTGTTTTTTATTCTTTGTCATTTGGGTAGAAAACATTATGGATATTGAAGAAATTGCTTGTAACAAGCAATTTCTTCATTATCCGCAATGTTTTCCAAAGCTTATATTTAGGGTCATTTAAAAGCATCATTGAGTGGGAATGTGTTAAAGTTGTAATAAAATAAACTGTCTTCCATAAGAGCTGCATAGGAATAGTTTATAGTGGAAAGAGTGCAATACAATGTTTGGTAACAATACTTCATTACAGTATTCCATTTATCATAATATAGACAAATAAAAAGGTAAAAGATGCTGTAATTATTCTAATTGTTCATGAATGATAACTCAAGACTTGGATTGAATCGAGCTTTTATATTCTCTTTTCGTTTTCTGTTTTTTTCCCTCCAAACCGGAAACGATCATACATACTCGATTTTTCAATCTACAAAAAACTTAATCGAACAAACCAACTAAAGTATAGTCAGCTAATATATATAGATAAATAATATAACATCCCGCCCCCAAAAACTCAGGAAAATTATTTGTTTGAGATTTTCTGATTAAGTCAACCCTGGAGTAAACTACATAAAATTTCGTATTTTCTACTGAATACCGTAAATATGGCATTAACCGATAATCAGGGCCTTTCAGCAATACTCAGTCGGAAAGTATCAACCCCAGACCAAAATATCACTGAAATCCCAAAACTAAAAGTATCGAAGGGAAACAACTTCAGTAACGTCATGTAGGCAAATGATATGAAGTTATCTCCCTCAAACTGCGTTCGACAGTGATACTGTACCCGTCCAACATTGGCATTTGATGTGATTAATCAATGTGAAATCACTTATAAATGAAAACATCATATAAGAAGAGTCATACAAATCGACACAAGAAGTGACTTCCTAAAATTCTATGAGCTCGTATAACATGAAATGGCTGGCTGCCAAAATGATAATTAAACCCAAGTATGCAATCATATAAACATGAGGTCAATTGATAAGAGTGCCCCGAGTTCTACACTGTCTAAAACTTCGGTCGTGGTACACGATAATTGAATATCTTAAAGGTCTATACAAAAGGTGGCGGACGACCTATTATGTTGCGATGAGTTTTTTCGTCAAGACTTGACGGGGATACCCAAATTGCATTTTGGGCAGGTTCCCCAACCAATTGCGCTAAAAACTGAATCCCGGACGAAGTGTGTCTCTGGGCCAATACTCTTTTGATCTTTCTTGGTTTGGGCTTATCAATTAATGGTAGTGTGACGTTTTGTGGGTCAATATGATCAGAATCACAAAACCGCGCTGGCTTCCGTATAACGCGCTTAGATCTCCGTTGTGGAAGAATTTGGGCCGTTTGATCCTGCGACTGAGAGGAATTATCTCCTTCAAAAGTCGAAATATGTACATCACGCTCACCAGACAATTCATCCTGAGAAAAGGAGTCATTCGGTGTGTCAAACAAATCAGTGGTGGTTTGCGTCGCAATACAGTTATAAGTCACCCTTCTTTTAAGTGAGAAGTAGTTCGACGGCTCTGGTTGGCGTATGCATGCAGATTTCAGTCTGTCAATGTGAAATGGCTTTGGAAATACAACACGAGACGTAGGATCACACAGTTCAAACATATGGTCACTCATAACGGCCTTTATGACGTAAGGTCCAAGATAATGATGCCTTAATTTCTTTGCCGAATTGTTCGTTTCACTGGTGACATACACGTAATCTCCAGCCGATAAATCCAATTGTCGAAGGCCGATATTCGCTCTACATGACATTTTTTCGGCAGTTAGTTCAATGTTGGATTTTACATCCTGTCTTATTGTGTCAAGGAGAGACTGTTTTTGCTCCAGATAAGCAGCACAATCTGTGGGCACACTTTTCACATCAGTAGGTATAGGGCATAGAGGAAATTTGGGCCTAGTAGAGTATACTATTTCAAACGGGGAGTATTTCGTGCTCGCATTCACTGCATTGTTTATGCTGAATATAATCGCAGAAATGACAGAATCCCATGTATTGCACTGATCATCGAGGAAAGGTGTGATTTTTTCTGCAATGGTACGATGAACGCGTTCACAGGCTCCCAGACAATGATGGATGAAACTCGGAGTAAATTCTTGCTTTATTCCGAGAAGGGCACATAGCTGGCTAGTAACCTTGGCCGTGAATTCCGATCCATTATCACTAATCAAAGTATCACAAACCCCGTAAGTAGAAAACATTTCAAATAGTACCTCCGATACAGAAATGGCGTCTTTGTTTGGAATGGCCTTGGCAAACACAAACTTCGAAAACATATCAACGGCTGTGAATAGATACGTATTAGCTTGAGAAGTTGTTGGAAGTGGTCCATATAAATCTATTTCCCAAACGGAAAATGGTTGTTTGGGTGTTGGAAAGGAAGAAATTATATGATTCTTAGGAACTGATTTGACTTTACGGCTTTGGCACAGATGGCACGACCGATCAAAATCAGATACAATGCCAGCTAGATTTCGAAAGTAGAAGTGTTCACGCACACGGTCAATAGTATCTTGTATGCCTCCATGGCCTGCAAGAGGCGAATCATGATATACACCCAAAACAGTTTTAATCATTGCTTTCGGAAGAGCAAGCTGATACTGTCCTTGAAGCTTTGTCCTCCTAGAATGGGGTTTTCTATGATAAAACAACATGCCATCAAGAAGCGAATAGTCACTATGTTGAAGAAGAACACGCCTTGCAAGTTTCTGAGATGTAGGTAATATTCCCTCCTGTATGTATCGAATAATAGGATTCAATTCAGGATCTGCGAACTGACAATCATATACACTATTTGGTGTCATGTCGAGATTAGCCAGGGCAGCATGGGTTTCTAGAGAATTTCCAGTATTCGAGTTACTATCTTGTTCACTGGCACTTGATCCGCATAAAGTGTTACTTGTTGTTATATGCGTGATGTTGGGAGAATCATCTGTTGAATCAACAGTTACTGTAATAAAGTCGTCCATACTTTGTGAAAATTGTTGCACATTTGTTTTGGAGTCCGCATCACTTGAGAAACCGCAAACTTGTTGATCGGCAATAGATCTATGCACAATTTCTTCAGAAGCATGTCGCGAAACTGAGTCATGGTGCTCCAAAAGGGCCATGGTTCTATCACTATCGGTAGACAGGACTGGTTTAGGGCAGTGATCACTAATCATATCATATTTCCGTGAGTGGCCTTTCCTTTTAATGAATGACTTTGAGGACTTTCTTTGTACCAAATGGTCCATGACATTATCTTCTGTGTCTGCATCATAAACATTGCTTTGACAAATATCAATTCTATTTACTACCAACATCGCAGTGTCATCTTTATTGTCACGCAAGCAAACATGGGTTGGTTTTTCATTCACATATGGAAAAAATAAGACCTCCTCTTCAGGACTACTGAGTAGTTGTTCTGGAAAGGTAGGCGTTCGTGACAAACTATCGGGTACAGCCATATCAGACGACGATTTCCATTGTATGTCACAATCGAATTGTTGAAGAATAGCTAACCACCTCTCATAAATTGCACCTTTCAGTTGCTTCTGAAATAAAGGTCTTAAAGCCTGGTGATCACAATCTATCACAAAATGCCGTCCGCGTAAATAAGACGCACAATCCAGAACACTTGTAACCACACCTAATAGCTCTAATTTGGTTGGCCCATATGACTGCTGCCATTTCGAAAGACCTTTGGATCCAAATCGAACTACACGCTTATTGCCATCTTCATGTATTTGGTATAACATATAGCCAATGCCTTTTGAACTTGAATCGACTGCCAATTTGAATTCTAGGTCGAACCGCGGAAAAGAAAGTGCTTTCGAATTCAACAATAATTTCTTTAGTCTGTCAAAACTAGACTGGCACTCTAAACTCCATTCAAATTTTGCGCCTTTCCTAAGAAGTTTATGGAGGGGACAGGCTACAGAACTGAAATTCGGAATGAATTTGCGAAACCAGTTAAAGAGTCCTAGAGTGCGTTCAAGTTCTTTGCGCGAAGTAGGAGTTGGGTAAGCTGCTATATATTCAAGCTTATTTGACGGAGGTTTAATACCCTCAGAAGATATTTCATGACCCAGAAACACCCCTTTTTTGACTGCAAATTGGCATTTTGATGGACCAAGTTTTAATCCTGATTGATGAAACCTGCTCAAAACATCATCAATGTCCTTCAAATGTTGATTAAAATTAGAAGAAAATATGCAAACATCATCAAGATAGCATAAAACATTAACAAATGTCAAACCATGAAGAATCTTATCCATAAGAAGTTGAAAGACATTAGGACTTTGGCGTAAACCCATAGGTAGCCGGAGAAATTTAAAAGTTCCAAAGCATGTATTAAAAGCAGTGTATCGTGCAGTATCAGGAGAGATACCAAGCTGAAAAAAGCCAGAACTCAAGTCTAAAAATGACATGTACCTGGGACTTTTCTCAGCAAGGGACTCCGTCAACTCCTGTAAATCAGGGATTGTGTACCTGAAATCCTGGGTTTGCGAATTGAGGTAGCGAAAATCTACACAAAACCTGTAAGATGATAAACTCTGCTCTTTTGTGGGATTTTGAATATCTAGCTTTGGTTTATTTCGTTTAGCAACTAGCACTATTGGGCTTGTGATAGGAATGTCCTCATTTTCATCAACCGGTGCAATGATACCCTGTTTCAATAGCTCATCAAGCTGATGACGCAAGACTTCCTTTTTATCAGGTGACAAGCGATAGGGTCGCTGATGTTTTGAAACAGCATTGGGTTTAAGACGTATTAAATGTTGAACAACAGATGTGTAGCCCATTTCTGAGTTACTTTCAGTAGTGAAAACATTCCTGTGTTTGTACAAAACCCTATACAGACGGTCTTGTTCATCAACAGAAAGGCTCTCACTAATGTGAACAGAAGTTTTGAATGCTTTGTAATCAGCTGCATCAGCAGGAAAGTACGGAGATAAATCTGTGCTACCATCCAAGTCAGCTTCATCAA
The DNA here is from genome assembly GCA_946902895.1 of Fragum fragum. Taxonomy (NCBI): domain Eukaryota; kingdom Metazoa; phylum Mollusca; class Bivalvia; order Cardiida; family Cardiidae; genus Fragum; species Fragum fragum. Next base: position 46,843,771 of record OX336370.1, read on the forward strand.
CCGGATAACAAGAATTAGAACAAGAATTTGAAAAATCGTCTTTATACTGCTGGTCATGACTAACAGACATTCTGGCGCATTGTTTCAATGATATCAAATCAACTGAGTTATCACACAATTCGAATTTGCCTATTATAGTACCCTTGTGGACATGAACTGGTTCGTTTCCAGGGTTTAACAACTTTAAATAGACCATATGACCAGGGGAACATGTGACTACTACCTTAGATACCAAGAGGCCTTTATTTGTTACTTCAGAATGACCAACACATATACCTTGCATACCAATATTCAATCTTGAATCAAGTTTGCCTTTCACAACACATTCTGAATTTGGATTTATGCATAATGTAGAAGTGCATTTAACTTTGGTTGTTTTTTTAACATTAAAAGTGCAACACTTCCTAAAATCAAGCAAAATGGCATGATCACGCATGTAATTTGTACCCAGAATGAGAGGATGTGATGCACTTGGTAATATGTATACAAAGATAGAATGGCCATCATCATGTCTGGACTGTCTCAAACGAACCTGTGCAGTACCATAAATCTGAACAGTGTCATTGCTTGCTAAGATAATAGAATCATCACATTTAGAAAAACAAGACTTCTCAGATTGAGGTATGGTTTCAAAGTAGTATTGGGATATCACATTGACAGAACTGCCTGAATCCAATAAAGCCGTAACAGGCATATCAGAAATAAACACATTGAGGTACATGAAAGTATGATCACTTGAAACAATTGCGCCAGAACCTGCCATGTTAGCAGAAAAGTCTGGGCCTGAGAGTCGCGCAGCTGTCTCAGGCCTGACTAGTTTAACTGTGGGCATAACTTAGCAGTATGAGTGGTATCATTACAAATCTGACATTTGTCATTGGATTTAACTTTCGGATTATGAATGCAGGAAGTTGCAATATGTCCAAATTGGTCACAAAGTTGACATTGTAAGTTTGGGGATTTGCTTCCATGACCACTCCAATTACACTTTGCCTTAAAATGAAACGCACCATCACACTTATAACAAGTCTTCCTAAGTTTTGATTTGTCAGACTTCATCGAATTTTGGGTATGAGTCATGGCCATACACTGTTGTAGTACATCATTTCTGTAACCATGTGCTTCACCGATCTTTGCTACATGTAAAGCATCACGAAGATTGGACACGCGACCAGCCCGCACAAAGAAAGCCAGCTGAGAAGGGAGTCCTGCAATAAACCGATGCAGGATGTCTCTGTCAGTCTTATTTAGCTTCTTCCCTTTCTGGTACACGGTACCATGGAATTCCTCTATTCGTTGACCAGGTGAAATAGACAGTTCATTGAATATAGCCTCTTCTGCTACCAGGCAAGGACTATCATTGAGGCAGTATTCCTGAATAAACGCATGCTTTAACTCTTCATATGAGTGTACAGGTGGCAACTGATCGAACCATACCAGAGCCGGTCCTTGTAACTGGCTCCGGAATGCAGCTTTTGCTTTTTGATACTCCGTGATTGAGTTAACATTCATTAGGAGGAGATGACACTCGAAATCGGTCAGGAATTTAGCAGCATCCTCGGTCATGAAGCCATGGAAAATGCTAGCCATGGGGAAATATTGTTGCTGGGTAGGCAGCATATAGAATTGGGGTTCACTTTGTTTCGTGTGATTATTGAAGGGGGTCGACATCTTTGGCATCGGAGCGTTTAAAAATGGATCCTCGAAAGGATTTGTGCTATCCGCATTAAATGTCATTGTCAGGTTTGAATTCTCCACCATGTAATTATTCTAATTGTTCATGAATGATAACTCAAGACTTGGATTGAATCGAGCTTTTATATTCTCTTTTCGTTTTCTGTTTTTTTCCCTCCAAACCGGAAACGATCATACATACTCGATTTTTCAATCTACAAAAAACTTAATCGAACAAACCAACTAAAGTATAGTCAGCTCCAGGGTTAGATAAATAATATAACAATGCTCTTGAAAAATCTCTAAACTCAACCTTTTTTTCTTCATTTAAAACAATTTACCATGACAATGATGTTATCTGATCCTACATGTATCAGTATAATCTACTACAGATTTTTTTCCTGTCAAATTTGATTTTATCTGAATGTATTTTACAAAGTAAATTGGTAGGCAAATAATAAAACGGTTTTATAAGCTCCACTGTCTGAAAGCCATCATGCTATTGTCATAATTTTCTGTCAGTGTTGTGTGCAGGCTTTTTTACTTTAGAAATCTTCTCAGGAAGGTTTGCATAGATTACAACCAAATTTCATAGGAATGATGCTTGGATGACCCTTTATCAGATTCCTTCCAAGAATTTTGAATATCTAAAACATGGTTTTTATGGGAGGGGCTAATTTCCATAATTGGTCTAGTAAAAATCTTCTGGTCAGAACATAGGAGACAGGTTTCATCCAAATTTCATAGAAATGATCCTTTATCTTTTATCGGTTAAAAAACATGGCTCCTTTTAGAGGAGCAAATTTCAATGTATGGTATATAGTGAGATGGATTTCAATGAAATTATACATGATTAATCCTTTGGTGACCCTTTACCATATTCTTGTATGAATTTATCAGATAAAAGCGTGGCTGTAACGGGTGAGGCTAAAGTCAAAATATGGTGCATGTTGATAACTGTAAAAGTTTCCTCAGAAATTATCTGATTGAATTCAACTAAATTTCACAGAAAATCCTTTGGTGACCTTAAATCAGACTCCTTCAAAGAACTTTATTCATTAAAAAACTAGGCTTTAATTGACAGGGCTAATTTTCATATATGGCATACAGGGAAAACTTTGAGAATTATGCTGCCCTTTTGTCTTTCTGTAGCTTCTATAGCAAAGTGTGGCACCCTCATGAAGTGCTCTTGTTTTGATTTTCTAGGTAAAGTTTTAGATGTAACAACATGTGAAATATGTTGTCTCTATGTAACTAATTAAGGTTTTGGTCTGAAAGTTTGTATTGGTTGTAAGGGTCATAATTCAATTCCAGGTGAATATTTATTATCTCTCATTTATACCGTAAAGCAGTTTATTCCTGTGGGGTCCAAATTTTGTGTTTTTATACGCCCGTCGAAGACGGGACGTATTATGGGATCACCTGTGGTGTCCGGGCGTCCGGCGGTGTCCACTTCTTTGTCTGGAGCATAACTCTGTCACCATAAGTCCGATTGACTTTAAACTTGGCAGTTATATTCTTCTCATCAATACGGAGTGCAGTGCGCAATAACCATAACTCTACCTGGCCTATTTTTTCAGTTATTGCCCTTTGTTGTTTTTCATACTTGAATCTTGTCCGGAGCATATCTCTAAAAGTATTATAGCTAGGATCATGAAACGTCATGGGTGTATAGATCTCACCAAGGGGGAATGCAGTGCACAAGAACCATAACTCTACCTGGCCTATTTTTTGAGTTATTGCCCTTTGTTGTTTTTCATACTTGAATCTTGTCCGGATTATATCTCTAAAGGTATAATAGCTAGGATCATGAAAATTCATGGGTGTATAGATCTCACCAAGGGGGAGTGCAGTGCACAAGAACCATAACTCTACCTGGCCTATTTTTTGAGTTATTGCCCTTTGTTGTTATTCATACTTGAATATTGTCCGGAGTATATCTCTAAAGGTATTATAGCTAGGATCATGAAACTTCATGGGTGTATAGATCTCACCAAGGGGGAGTTCGGTGCACAAGAACCATAACTCTACCTAGCCTATTTTTTTAGTTATTGCCCTTTGTTGTTTTTCATACTTGAATCTTGTCCGGTGTTTATTTCTAAAAGTATAATAGCTATTATCATGAAATTTCAGGGATGGATAGAGCTCACCAAGTGAGAGTGCAGTGCACAAGAACCATAACTCTACCTGGCCTACTTTTTGAGTTATTGCCCTTTGTTGTTTTTCATACTTGAATCTTGTCCGGAGTATATCTCTAAAAGTATTATAGCTAGAATCATGATACTTCATGGGTGTATAGATCTCACCAAGGGGAAGTACAGTGCACAAGAACCATAACTCTACCTGGCCTATTTTTTTAGTTATTGCCCTTTGTTGTTTTTCATACATGAATCTTGTCCGGATTATATCTCTAAAAGTATTATAGCTAGGATCATGAAACTTCATGGGTGTATAGATCTCACCAAGGGGGAGTGCAGTGCACAAGAACCATAACTCTACCTGGCCTATTTTTTGAGTTATTGCCCTTTGTTGTCATTCATACTTGAATCTTGTCCAGAGTATATCTCTAAAGGTATTATAGCTAGGATCATGAAACTTCATGGGTGTATAGATCTCACCAAGGGAGGTTCAGTGCACAAGAACCTTAACTCTACCTGGCCTATTTTTTGAGTTATTGCCCTTTGTTGTTTTTCATACTTGAATCTTGTCCGGTGTTTATTTTTAAAAGTATAATAGCTATAATCATGAAATTTCAGGGATGGATAGAGCTCACCAAGTGAGAGTGCAGTGCACAAGAACCATAACTCTACCTGGCTTACTTTTTGAGTTATTGCCCTTTGTTGTTTTTCATACTTGAATCTTGTCCAGAGTATATCTCTAAAAGTATTATAGCTATAATCTTGAAACTTCATGGGTGTATAGATCTCACCAAGGGGGAGTGCAGTGCTCAAGAACCATAACTCTACCTGGCCTATTTTTTGAGTTATTGCCCTTTGTTGTTTTTCATAATTGAATCATGTTAGGAGTATATCTCTAAAAGTATCATAGCTAGGATCATGAAAGTTCATGGATGGATAGAGCTCATCAAGTGAGAGTGCAGTGTACAGGAACCATAACTCTACCTAGCCTATTTTTTTAGTTATTGCCCTTTGTAGTTTTCATACTTGAATCTTGTCCGGAGTATATCTCTAAAATTATGATAGCTAGAATCATGAAATTTCATGGATATTTAGAGCTCACCAAGTGAGAGTGCAGTGTACAAGAACCATTACTCTACCTAGCCTATTTTTTGAGTTATTGCCCTTTGTTGTTTGTCATACTTGAATCTTGTCCGGAGTATATCTCTAAAAGTATTATAGCTAGAACCATGAAATTTCATGGATGGATAGAGCTCACCAAGTGGGAGTGCAGTGTAAAAGAACCATAACTCTACCTAGCCTATTTTTTTAGTTATTGTCCTTTGTTGTTTTTCATACTTGAATCTTGTACGGAGTATATCTCTTAAAGTATCATAGCTAGGATCATGAAACTTCATGGGTGTATAGATCTCACCAAGGGGGAATGCAGTGCACAAGAACCATAACTCTACCAAGCCTATTTTTTTAGTTATTGCCCTTTGTTGTTTTTCATACATGTATCTTGTCCGGAGTATATCTCTTAAAGTATAATAGCTAGAATCATGAAATATCATGGATGGATAGAGCTCACCAAGTGGGAGTGCAGTGTAAAAGAACCATAACTCTACCTAGCCTATTTTTTGAGTTATTGCCCTTTGTTGTTTTTCATACTTGAATCTTGTCCAGAGTATATCTCTAAAAGTATTATAGCTAGGATCATGAAACTTCAAGGGTGAATAGATCTCACCAAGGGTGAGTACAGTGCACAAGAACCATAACTCTACTTGGCCTATTTTTTTAGTTATTGCCCTTTGTTGTTTTTCATACTTGAATCTTGTCCAGAGTATATCTCTAAAAGTATAATAGCTAGAATCATGAAATTTCATGGATGGATAGAGCTCACCAAGTGGGAGTGCAGTGTACAAGAACCATAACTCTACCTAGCCTATTTTTTGAGTTATTGCCCTTTGTTGTTTTTCATACTTGAATCTTGTCCAGAGTATATCTCTAAAAGTATTATAGCTAGAATCATGAAACTTCATGGATGGATAGAGCTCACCAAGTGGGAGTGCAGTGTACAAGAACCATAACTCTACCTAGCGTTTATTTTGAGTTATTGCCCTTTGTTGTTTTTTATACTTTATTTGACAAAAGAAATTCATTCAAAATAACCTCAGTTCTATTCAAACCCCCAGTTAATATTAAGCAGTCTGACGGGCGTATCTTGTGACAATTTGGCACCTTGTTTTCTTAAAGCCAGGAGGGGTAAATGTCTGTGTAACATTCCTCTGCAGTCATTTACCTTGGCAGAAGAAGGATTGGATATCTGCGCTAAAAAAACACATGATAAATCGCAGAGAATTTAGAAATTAAAGTTTTGTAAAGTACCTCACTTACTCTAAGAAATACCAGTAAAAAAATTTATTGTTGATAAATCTAAAGGGATAATCAGACATAATTAACCCATTCCCACTCAGTGAAGCTTTTAGACGCCCCCAAGAAAACATTGTGGAAAATGAAGAAATTGCTTGTTACTGTGTGTCCTACCAAGAAAGTTGAAAAAATCCAAAATTTCATTGACTTTGAATTGTTGTCTGCAACTTCTTTCTATTTGGGCCATTCTAAAATTTTGCCGTCTGGTAATGGGTTAATCTATTAACTTGTTACAGAAAACAATGCTACAGGTAAGTGTGAAAAGAAAGACAAGTCAAACTGTTACTACTCAGCACGATAACAAAAAATTGTGTTTTGTATTTTAACCCTTGTCATGCTGTATAAATCGCCTTATTGAATTGCTGTAAAATCAAAGAGCTGAAGGTACTGATAGGACTTGTTGTTCAAAGTAAATATTTTTTTTAGAAATCAATTTCAAAAACAACTCTGACAGAAAAGGTACAAGCAGGTGGTGTAGACCAAGATCAGACTGCACTTATGTGCAGGCTGATCTTGGTCTACATCTTCTGCCAAAACTGGAATATTCCGGGTTCAGCATGACAAGAGTTTAGGTAACTGCCAGTATGTGTATAACCTATCAAAGTACATAAAGGACCCATTATTGAACAACAACAACCGTCATCCCAATTAGCTCAGTTGGTAGAGCACTTGACTTCAAACCTCAAGATCATGGGTTCGAGCCCTGGGCTGACCATATCAACTAACTCAACTAATTGTCTTGAGACTTTAAACCAAGGCCCCGTGTGACGATGCTATCCATAGAGCACGTTAAAGAACCAGGCGGAGCTCTCAGCAGTTTTGTCCTGTATCCTTGCACTATCCCCCGTAACAACTAACCCTCTTCTGGGGGCGTGGCTCATATGAGCATGTGCTACGGTAGCGATGATAAAAAAACAAATACATACAACAACAACCTCTACAATTAGGGTTAATATTTTGGGATTTTTTAATTCTGTGGGGCCTTCCATGACCACAGAAAAGGTTGAAATAAGATCCCTGCAAAAAAAAATGCAATATGGTATTTGCATTTTCTTTGCTTTTAACCCATTCCCATATAATGATGCTTTTTATGCCCCTCATGAAAAACAATTTGGAAAACATTGTGTAAAATGAAGAAACAATACAAGCAATTTCTTGATTTTACACAATATTTTCTATCCAGAAATTTAAAAGAATCTAAAATTTCATCAACATTAAATTGTAGTCTGTAACTCTTCAATATGGACCAGTCTAAACTTTGCCATCTGGTTATGGATTAATATTTTGGTTGAAGTTTAATGTGCAAGTCTTTGTCCAAATGTTATATCTGTGTAACGATTTATGCCTTTACTTTGAATCATTTTACATGCAGTTAAGTAAAAAATATTTTAGTTTGTAAATAATTGTAATTGATATAGACTTGACTCAAGTCTACTAAATAATTTTCCTATATTCAAGACGGAATGATGCATCTAGCCGACCAAAAATGGACCATATTCCAAAACGTGTATCATCGTTCAGCAGTTTAAATAAACGTAGCCCATCTCCGTATGAGGACAGTTACAATATGAATAGCGGAGGGGAATATTACGCATCAGGTAAGTAGGGAGTAGAGCAATACTATTGGAAGTATGTTGGAATTTACAATCATTTTGCACTTGCGTTTTAGATGGTTCTAAAAATTAGTTCCTGTCAGTTCTCATTATTTCCAGTTCATATGTCTCAAAAGACCTAGCATTACAATATTTAGAATGGTCCAATATTAAAGAGGTTGTATCCAGGCGTATTGAAATTGAAAAATGTGTTTCTTTTAGGGTAGAAAACAATTGTTATGAAATGACAATTTCTGCCTTTCTCATATTTTTCACCAAAATATTTTGCATAAAAAGGGGAAATATATGAATTTGGGTCATAGATTAAGTGGGTATTTTTTTGTTTTCAATATGAACTTTGAAAACAAGTAACTGCTTTAGAGAGTAATTTACCGAACAGGAAATATAGTAGACATTGGGTAGAAATTTCTGACTATCAGCAAAATTGTACTATGTACTATAATTGCTTTCCCATTCTTGATTCTAGCTTTTATCCATGCCAGCATCTAATGAATTCTTACAATTTATGTCAATCCCACCAGTAGATGGGCAACACATACTAATAATCATCACAATGACAGTTTGGTTTATGTGTGTTCATCTGTTGGTGAATTTGTTCATCTGTCATATTTGTCTGGACCATATTTCAGCAATTGTGGAAAGATCTCAAAAATATTATGGCACACTTGTTATCCACCGTGAGAGATGTATCAGTAGAAACATTTAATGAGGTATCTCAAAGTTCAAGGTCACATTTCTTGGTCAATTTGTATGCCCCCACAACAATTAGATTGAGGGCATACTGTTTTAATGATGTCCGTCTGGTTCATATTTGGGAAATAGGTTCCTTGCATCAATAGGTATCGGTTGATGAAAAGGTCAGTGTTATCTATCAAGGTCAAGGCCACTTATCATGGTAAATTTAACACAAAGACTTACAATCTAATTCAAGCACTGTTGAAAAAGGCTTCAACTGTTTGTATGGTTTAGGTCATCTGTCAAGGTCACTTATAAAGGTCACATTTCCAAAATATAGGCTGTTTAACAGCCACATTTTGTTTGTCTTGATAAAGACTAATACATTTATGGATGTGTTTCAAAGTACATTTGTATACTTGCTCTCTGTCTTGATTGGATATGCTTTTTGAAATATTTCTTAAGGTAGATCAGGTCAAGGTCACACTTTAACATCAAATTTATGTCCAGACCACAACTGTAGCATTTATCAAAAGATTTGAACATAAATTACTGGTACCACGGTCTTTCTTACAATAAATCTCCTGCAAATATGTTTCTTATCTACTACACTTTTGATGTTTTTGTAAGGTTTTAATTTGTTGGGGAGATTTCGGATATTTGATTCAGTGTGACAGTGTGACTGTTTTTCACAGGAAAAAAATTTGTGTTGTGTAATCTAACACAAATGATATCTTTATGAATTACTGATATTTCATGATTGTTTCCTCATTTGTTTTCTTTAAATGCTTACATTGGCAAGATTTGGATAACCTTTTTAACCTTTTAGCCAGTTACTGGATATCATTTCAAATTTTAGCAAACATATTAGCCCATTCCCACACAATTTAAGTTTTTGACGCCCCTAAAGTTAAAAAATTTTGAAAAAACATTGTAGAAAATGAAGAAATTGCTTGTTATAAGCAGTTTCTTCATCATCCACAATGGTTTCTATCTATAGAATTTTAAAATTACAAATTTAAACAAAAAACTAAAATTTGTTGTCTTTCAATTTGGACCAGTTTAAATATTTATTGTATGGGAATGGATTATACTGTATCATTTAACATTGAAGCCCTTTGTCTAATTCTGTAGCCTTAATTTTAACAAACATTTATGATAAAATGAAATGACATTACTTAGAATAACTCATACATTTACTTTATATTTATTTTTCATGTTTCACATAGTTGAAGACACTTGTATGTATAAGTAAAACACAATATTAACATCAATGTATTGCATGTGTATTAAGCTCTAGAAAAGACGGATGACAGTCTAAATCTGTTCTTTCCTGTCAAAACCCTATATTGTGGGTACTCTTTGGAATTATCTTGCCAAGACAATTGATGGATCATGGATGTCATTTGAAAAGGCAATTTAACCCTTTCCCGTTCAAGTATGGGATTTTACATTCCTGTGGTTTTATACTGGAGAAAACATTGTGGAAAAAGAAGAAATTGCTTGTAACAAGCAATTTCTCCTTTTTATACACCCGTCGAAGACGGGACGTATTATGGGATCACCCATGGTGTCCCGGCATCCGGTTGTCCGGGCGGTGTCCACTTCTTTGTCCGGAGCATAACTCTGTCACTGTAAGTCCGATTGACTTTAAACTTGGCAATTTTATTCTTCTCATCAATACGGAGTGCAGTGCACAAGAACCATAACTCTACCTGGCCTATTTTTTGAGTTATTGTCCTTTGTTGTTTTTCATACTTGAATCTTGTCCGGATTATATCTCTAAAAGTATTATAGCTAGGATCATGATACTTCATGGGTGTATAGATCTCACCAAGGGGGAGTGCAGTGCACAAGAACCATAACCCTACCTAGCCAATTTTTTGAGTTATTGCCCTTTGTTGTTTTTCATACTTGAATCTTGTCGGGAGTATATCTCTTAAAGTATTATAGCTAGGATCATGATACTTCATGGGTGTATAGATCTCACCAAGGGGGAGTGCAGTGCACAAGAACCATAACTCTACCTGGCCTATTTTTTGAGTTATTGCCCTTTGTTGTTTTTCATACTTGAATCTTGTCGGGGGTATATCTCTAAAAGTATTTTAGCTAGGATCATGAAATTTCATGGATGGATAGAGCTCACCAAGTGGGAGTGCAGTGCACAAGAACCATAACTCTACCTAGCCTATTTTTTGAGTTTCTTGCCTTTTGTTGTTTTTCATATTTCAATCTTGTCCGGAGTATATGTCTAAAAGTATAATAGCTAGAATCATGAAATTTCATGGATGGATAGATCTCACCAAGTGGGAGTGCAGTGTACAAGAACCATAAGTCTACCTAGCCAATTTTTTGAGTTATTGCACTTTGTTGTTTTTCATACTTGAATCTTGTCCGGAGTATATCTCTAAAAGTATTATAGCTAGGATCATGATACTTCATGGGTGTATAGATCTCACCAAGGGGGAGTGCAGTGTACAAGAACCATAACTCTACCTGGCCTATTTTTTTGAGTTATTGCCCTTTGTTGTTTTTCATACTTGAATCTTGTCCGGAGTATATCTCTAAAATTATAATAGCTAGAATCATGAAATTTCATGGATGGATAGAGCTCACCAAGTGGGAGTGCAGTGCACAAGAACCATAACTCTACCTAGCCTATTTTTTTAGTTATTGTCCTTTGTTGTTTTTCATACTTGAATCTTGTACGGAGTATATCTCTAAAAGTATTATAGCTAGAACCATGAAATTTCATGGATGGATAGAGCTCACCAAGTGGGAGTGCAGTGTAAAAGAACCATAATTCTACCTATCCTATTCTTTGAGTTATTGCCCTTTGTTGTTTTTCATACTTGGATCTTGTCCGGAGTATATCTCTAAAAGTAAAATAGCTAGAAACATGAAACTTCATGGATGGATAGATCTCACCAAGGGGGAGTGCAGTGTACAAGAACCATAACTCTACCTAGGGTATAATTTGAGTAATTGTCTTTTGTTGTTTTCATACTTTGTTTGAGAAAAAATATTCTTTCAAAATAACCTCAGTTCTATTCAAACCTCCAGTTAATATTAAGCAGTGTGACGGGCGTATCTTGTGACAATTTGGCACCTTGTTCACAATATTTTCTACCACATAGGATGGTTTCATTTCAAATGGCATCCAGTTTTCATTATCGTCTGCAAACTCTTTCAATTTGGACTAGTCTAAAATTTCCAAAAACAGGAAAGGGTTAAATTATACATATAGATTGGAAGTCACCTTTCACCTTTGAAATCCAAAATTGGTCAATATTTATGTTAAGCATTTTGTTGGTTTGTCAACTTAGTTAAGTTGTAGTTACCATTTTTTGGTCATTACACAACATTTTTACCTTTTTGTTAATTTAACGACCAATTTTACAAAAAAAGCTAGTTAATGATGAAGTCAAACTTCCTGTTGGAGGTAAGGGGATGTGGCAAGAGATTTGTCAATTTCAATGAGTATCCACAAAAAAGAAATTGACATTTTATGAAATTTCTTGTTTAACCCTTGTCATGCTGTATTAATTACCTTACTGAATTGCTGTTAAATCAAAGGGCTGAAAGTACTGATAGAACTTGTTCAAAAATCAATATTTCTCTTAGAAATCAACTTCGTAAACAAGTCTGGAAGGAAAAGTACATGCAGGCGGTGTAGACTGAGATCAGACTGCACTTATGTTCAGGCTGATCTTAGTCTACACCTCCTGCAAAGACCGGAATATTCTCGGTCCAGCATGACAAGGGTTAATAAAACGAAATCAATCCCTCAATCTGGAGCTCTTTTTGTGTATTGAAGTCAAGAACAAGATTAATGAACAAGTGAATCTGCCATAATGTGATTCAGATGATTTACTTAAATTAATCAACCAATAAGTTTATTTGTTCTTACACTGGTTGCCAAAGAAGGTGCAAGATGGGAAATTTCATGTGAAGAATTTAAAAACTTAATCATGGGATGTCATGGGTTTGATCCCCGGCAGCGGCACATATTCTTTCTGACATTTGTCTCTCACTATTGAGTTGATAATCTTAAACCTAAGTTGGATAGCAGCTGGAGGCTAGGAAAGGATTAGTGGTAGTACTGGTGTGAGAAATACCAGGCACTGTAAACTCCAGTTGCTGCGATATGACTGAAATACTGTTAAAAGCGGTTTTAAACCCAATTCAATCAATCAATTTAAAAACAGAACAAAATCTTGTTCTTGGCTTTGTTAGACATTCATTTGTATCAAATATAATTTGGCATAGGTAGTATTGTTGAATCTAAAGTTATTCAAATTCCATTGTTAACCTAGTTAGCTCATTTGGTACCATGTTGTACTCTCAAACCCAAGCTAGATCAACATTTTTCTGACATTTGATGATAGACTTGGCGACATGTGTCATTTGTCTCTCACCAATGAATGAATGGTAAGTTGTACCCCATATGTGGGATGAGCAGCTTTTGACTCTGATCAAATGCTGTGGTTGTACTGGTATGAGAAACGACAGGAAGCCATGGTCAGATGCACCAGCTGTTGTGATTGAACTGAAGCACTGTTGAAAGTGGTGTTAAATACAAGAAATCAAAATGCTTTAGCAAAAACTAAGAATTTACTTCTGAAGTGCTTAGCAAGGACTTTTAAGTATAAGACATCTACCATTGAAACAACAATTAAACAAAGTTGTTGTTAAGGTTTTGTTAATACATGTATATGTAACTAACATGCCCAATGTATGAATTATGAAAACAAATTACCCAACTGATTGTTTTAGTGATCTTGTTCATCAATAAGATCACAATTTAGACTTACCACAATTTTTGCCTCATTAAAAAGTATTAAATCAAAATTCTCAAATGTCTTTCCTCGACATAATTGAGTTTGAAATTCAAATATCAGTCTGCATGCATGGTACTTAACCCATTCCCTAACTACAAAATTTTACACTGATTCCAATTCAAAAAAGTTGCAAACGACAGTTTTGAATTGATAGAATTTCAAGTATACCTCTCCTGTTAGGTAGGAAACATTGTGGAAAAGGCTTAGAAAAGCAATTTCTTCATTATCCACAATCTTTTCCAAAACTTTCTTTGTGAGGGGCATAAAAAAGCAAGATTGTGAGGGAATGGGTTAAGGTCAAGTCTCTGAAATATCATTTATGGGTGTGAACTGTCATTAATCTTATATGTAATACTGTTGTGTATTTGTGCATGTTATAACTTGGTGTGAATGTGTAATTATGTAAACCATCTTGCAAAAAAATGATCATCATAGACGTTGAAGAAGTATGAATACTAGTCAGGCAGGAGAGTTATTACAAGGGCTCTGATTGGTTAAGACATGTCTAGACTATTCAAAGGTATTGTTACAAAATTATCGATTGGAGTTGCAAATGAGACTGGTTGATGAATAGGGACTCTGTTTTTGCCAGGAACTATTGTCCATGATATGCATGTATGGCTTTAGGACAGCTTTGCTTGGTAATAATCAATCTTTACCCTTACCATGCTGAACCGGAAATTCTACTGTTTTCGTAGGAGGTATAGACAAAGATCTTAGTCTACACCACCTGTTGGTAAATTTTTATGCTCCAAGAAGGGTGAGTATATAGCCACCACTTCATCTGTCCATCTGTCTGTCAGTTTTCCTTTTCTCCATCCGCCCTGATATCTCCACAACCCTTGGGCCAAATTGTATGAAACATTAGATGTGAATTGCTTATGATACTATGGGACTATGTATTTTCAAGGTTTTCGGATAGCTCCAAGGTCAAGGACAAAGTTTAAGGTCAAAGGTCAAAATTGACCTTATTCACAGAATAGCTCCTTCAATGATAGATAGATTTCAAAATAAAGTGGCACAATTGTTCTCTATCATGAATTGATGAATCATTTGAAGAAAAAAAATCAGCTCCAAGGTCACAGTTCAAGGTCAAAGGTAAAATATGACCTTGAGCATAGCTCCATCAATTTTGGATGGATTTCTAAATAACAAAGCACAATTGTTCTCTATCATGAATAGATGTATTATTTGAAAAAAAATCTGATAGCTCCATGGTCAAGGTCACAGCTCAAGGTCAAATGACAAAAGCTGAAATTAAGCATTTCCAGAGTATAGCTCCTTTAATTAAGGATGGATTCCAAAATAAATTACACAATTATTCTCTAAGATGGGTAGATCTCCATTTGAAACAAATCTTCAGAGAGCTCCAAGGTCAAGGTCACAACCCAAGGTGGAAAGTTAAAATTAAGCATGTCCAGAGCATAGGTCCTTCAATTTCAGATGGATTTCAATATAACTTGGCACAGTTGTTCTTGGTCATAGAAGATGTGCTGTTTTAAAATGTTGAAAATAGCCATATCTGGAGCGAAGCTTCTAAAAAATATGGATTGAATTTACACCAATGTTCTCTATCATCAGTAGATGTGCAATTTCAAACAAATCTTAGGACACCGAGGTGAAGGTCAGAGCTCAAGGTTGAACATGAAAATTTAGCATTTCCAGAACATACATCTTTCAATTGGATGGATTTCGAAATAACTTTACACAATTGTTTTCTGTCATAAGTAGATGTAGAATTTGAAAAAAAAATCTGATAGGCCACAATGTCAAATCTTTTTGACCAATTGTCTTGATTTTTACGTCTCCATAAAATCTTGGTCAAGTTTGATATTTGGTTATATGGGGCAAAAAAATAGGTCACAAGGTCAAATCGTTGTAAAACCTTTTGTGCAATCTAGGGGCCACATTTTTGGCTGAAATGTTTTTATATAATTATAGTTAAAAAGTATGTCTTTATAATATCTTGGTCAAAATCAATATTGGTACCTATAGAATCAAAAACTAGGTCACCATATTTTTGTCTCAAATGTCTTAGTACTGGTTCAGAATGTTTGTGTCCATTAATTCCTTGACAGAATTTATATTTGATCATATGAGGCCAAATTCTTGGTCTCTCAGTTAAACATAAAGAAATGACTGAGTGCTCTCTAGAGGCAACATATTTCGCTTGATTGCCTCCATATTGGGTCAATATGTTTGTCTCCATATCTTAGCCAGGGGCACAAAATTCTGAATCTTAGTAGGAAGTGTTTTTCTTTCTGATTTCTTATACAGGATATTGCTCACAGGTAACTTTTGACCAAAATTAGGTCACTGGCGCTTCCATTACTTCTCAAGTCATCAACTCGGGTGAGCGCTTTAGGGCCAATGGTCCTCTTGTTTCATTTTGTGGTCGTAAACATTGTGGATAATGAAAAAATTGCTTTTGACAAGAAATTTCTTCATTTTCCACAATATTTTCCAAAGTCATCAATGTTTGCCAAAGCTTTTTTTTTAGAGAGGGGAGGCAGTATGTGTCAAAAAGCTTCATTTTGTGGGAATTGGTTAAGAATATTTTTGATTGAGTTGGAAATCAGAACCAGTACAATAATCCTTTTTGTATTTTTGCAGATACCAAAAAACAACCATGTTGCGAGGCCATTTATGACTTTGAACCAGAGAATGATGGAGAACTTGGATTCAGTGAGGGTGACATTATTAATCTTACGACGCAAATTGATGAAAACTGGTTTGAGGGAGAATTTCGAGGGCAACATGGATACTTTCCGATTAACTACGTCAAAGTTCTGGTTCCCTTACCTTGAAAAATTCATACCATCTTATATTGTAGGAAAGTTTTTATATTGATTTGTTGACCAATGAAATTGAAAATCAGTGTTGTAGAGTAGCAGAGGTTTAGATGAATAGGGATGATAAAAATATTGATCTATTAACCCATTACCAGATGACAAAATTTTAGACTGGTCCAAATTGAAAGGAGTTGCAGATGAGGATTTGAAGTTTATGAAATTTTAGAATTTTTTAACTTTTAAGGATAGAAAATATTGTGTAAAATGAAGAAATTGCTTGTAAAAAGCAATTTCTTCATTTTACAAAATGTTTTCCCAATTGTTTTTATAGAGAGGCATCTAAAAGCATCACTTTGTGGGATTGGGTTATTTCTGTCCAAGCCTTAATTGACAGAATGCTGGTCCTGCCACTAAGCTTTGAAAGGAAGATTTACTTAGACAATAAATGGTGGTAAGTTATATGTAATAAAGAATAGTATGGTTGGTTGGCAACCCAAACATCATTACTAAGTCGATAAACCAACGAAAATGTTGACGTTTAAATGGTCTAAATTGATTGGTCTATTAGTGTTTTGATTGATATCCACAATCTGTCTTGACAAGACAATTGCAATGAGTACCCACAATATAGGGTTTGAATCAAACCCTATATTGTGGGTACTCATTGCCACCGTTTGATGGACAATTATTGATTTTTTTCTTCTTTTTTTTTCATCAGAAGTCAAAGTCACTCCCTCTTTCTTCAGCTCTTAGTAGCTATTGTAATGGCATTTAGGGAGGAATATTGAATCTAGTTTGATCTGATCAATACTTTCTATGTTCATGTACTGGATGTAATTGACTTATTACGGCTGATAATCAAAGAAAAACCGTCAATCAAATCATTCATTTTGACCAGAAATTTAATATGAACCTCAACATTGTTTTGTGATGCATTTCAGCTGGTTTGGCAACCTAAACATTGTAACTACAGCTTATTCAAGCTGTAGTGACAATGCTTAAGTTACCAACCAACCATCTAACTTTTTTTTGTTGCACATTACTGGCCATAAACTTTGCACACAAAAAATCTTCAAATTCGGAGTGAAATTTTCTGTCAGAGTCAGTGGGTGGGGCCAGCGTAATCAGAAGGCAGGACTAGGGTTCGGTCAATTGACAGGTCAATTGCCACGCCCACAAAACTTTGACAAAGTAGTTTGAGATATCAAATGATGATGGTCTGCATAATTTATGGTCTGAAACATAGAGCGTAAAAAGTGAATCTTGATTTGTGACCTAACTGTGTTCTTGAATATTCTTTAGTTTTGGCAAGTAAGTTGCTATACCAACCCAAAATTTCAGATTGATTGAATGGGATTTAACAGCGCTTTTAATGGTATTTCAGTCCTATCCTGGTGGCTGGATGGATTCCTGGTATTCTCACACCAGTACTACCGCTACATCCTTTCCTAGCCTCCAGCTGCTATCACACTTAGGTTCACAATTATCCACCCATTTATGAGAGACAAATGTTCGAAAGGATATATGCGGTCGCAAGGGCACCAAAATCAGAGTCAGCTTTCACTTTCAGTCAGAATGAATGATTTGATTGTTCGTTCATTTCATTGAATGACCCCCCTTCTATGAAAACAATAAAAACATCGGGTAGAAATATGTTGGGAAAGGAAGAAAGTGTATCTAAGAGACAATTCCATATTTTTCTACGTTGTTTTAAGTAATGCAATTTGTAAGGGTTGTCAAAAAGAGCTATTGGGCATAAAGCAGGTTATACAATAGAGAAAAAAAAGTTGTCTGTTTAGTCTTTAACCCATTACCAGACGACAAAATTTTAGACTGGTCCTAATTCAAAGCAGTTGCAGACTGTAATTTTTCAGTGATGAAAATCCTTCATTTTCCCCAATGTTTTTTTTTTTTTTTCAAATGATTTTTTAGGGGCTTCCAAAAGCGTCATTGTGTGGTAATGGGTTTAACAGACACTGTTTTCTCCACAATTAATGAGATTTTTTTTTCATTATAATTCATTACCCATGTTTCATTGAAATATAAAACATTCGCCCTTTTCCATTTTTTTTTGAGAGAGAGATGTGATTGGTAAAAACTTAAGAGTTTAACACAATCCAACACCATTCCACATTTCTGCGTACCAAAGAAATAATTCTGAGAAAAGCATTGTAAAAAAGAAGAAATAGCTTCTTTTCTCAGAATGTTTTCAACTTCATATGGCCCATTCTTTTCAATTCAAACTAGCATTGGTGTGTTGTCTGCAACCTCTTTCAATTTGGACCAGTCTAAAATTTTGTTGTGTGAGAATTGGTTAAGTAATATTGTGTTGAAGTAGTAAACTGAATTTGTCAATAACGATTTTCCGTGATTTATGCTGTAGATAAATTAGATTAGAAAACTACACCATTTATCTTTTTAAAATCATATCTAGGGTATATCACTGTATTCTAAGTATTTCATTTGGTGTTAATCTGGGGCATAGCTGTTTGCTTAATTCCAATGAAAATATTTTAGTTGAATGATTAAAAGGCGATGGAAAAATAGCTCATTCAAGAAACCAGTAGAGGAAAGCTAATAATTATAAGTCGCATTAACCCTTTCCTGTTTAATCCCTGGTTTTTACGTCCCTATGATATTATAGTCGAGAAAACATCGAAGAAAAAGAAGAATTTGCTTGTAACAAGCAATTTCTTCTTTTTCCACAATATTTTCTACTCTACTGAATGGTCATTTTCAAATCGAATCCAATTTAAATTTTCATCTGAAACCCTTTGAATTTGGACAGGTCTAAAATTTTGTAAAAAAGGAAAGGGTTAACCCCTTCCCAAACAACAAAATTTTAGACTGGTCCAAACTGAAAGAAGTTACAGTCATAATTTTGTTGATGAAATTTAATAAAAATCTCTATCTTTTGCCTAGAAAACCTTGTTGATAATGAAGCTGCTTGTCACAAGCAATTTCTTCATTTTCCACAATGTTTTTCAAAGTTTTTGTTATTATCTTGGTGGCGCCGAAAGGGGTTATTGTGTGGGAATGGGTTAGGGAATGGATGTAAATCAGAAAAATACAGTTATGCTTTACATTTGTAGCTCAAGTAACTTCTTTTTTCTTGGTTTTCATATGAACATAGTGTGGCTATATAGCTGATATGATATTAAAAACAATAAAATAACATAGTTTAAAATCATTCCATGTTGTTTGAAATGAAATTAGCATAGATCTATATGTATTATAAATGCATTTTGTACACTTAGCCCATTACCAGACGCAAAATTGAAATGAGTTGTATAGTTGACAATATAATCTTTTGAAATCTTGGAATTTTTCAACTTTCTGGGTAGAAATGATTGTGGAAGATGAAGAAATTGCTTGTAGATAGCTATTTCTTCATTTTACACTATGTTTTCCAAGTTTTCTACAGGGACATTAAAAAGTGTTATTGTGTGGGAATGGGTTAAAATCTTAAATAAATTGTATTATCATGGTAACTAGGGATAAAAGATGTATTTATTATTATGTGAATTAGAAGAAATATCATTAGATTAGTCTTCATATCATATTCAGATGACAAAGTTTTTCATAGTGAGAAGGTTTTAGTCTGAATGACATGGTTCTTCATAGTCTTCAAGCCATTACTTGGGTACACAATTTTAAACTGCTCCACAATTGAAGGATGTTGCAGATGACATTTCAAATTGTTTTAGAATTTAAAAAATAAGCACCAAATACAGCAGAAAACATTGTGAGGAAAGGAGAAATTGCTTGTAAAAAGCAATTTCTCCTTTTCTCACAGTTTTTCATAGTTATAGCTCATCAGGGCATCAAAAGAAGGATTGTGTGGTAATAGATTTACCCATTATCAGACAAGATCATTTTAGACTGGTCCAAATTGAAAAAGGGGTCCTGTGTGATTCAATGGTTAGGGTAGAGGCCACTGAAGCTGATATTTCAGCAATGGTTGAAATTTCAAGAACAAAATCTCCACATTTCATTTCTGCTGTATTTGCTTTGTTTTGTTTGGTACAAATACTGAATGCTTTGTTGTTTTTATTAGTTATTTTTGTTTAAGGTGTGATTGATTAATTACTATTTGTTTTGTGGTATGTTTGATAAACTACTTTTGGTTTTGAGGTGTGATTGATTCATTATCTGAGTTTTGAGATTTGTTTGATTCAGGTATATTTTAAGTTGATGGACTCCCTTGTATTTGGAGTGTGAGTGTTATAATGGGTTTATACCTTAAAATCATCATGATGTCATGCAGCCAAAAAATCGATTGACCAATCAAACCATTTTTATGACTGGAAGTGAACTTGAACTCTAACATTTATGTTAAGCATTTTTATTTGTTTGGCAACTTAACCCAATCCCACACGAAAAAATATTTAGACTGGCCCAAATTCAAATGTGAAATTCAAAAAATATTTTTCTTTTTACCTAGAAAACAATGTGAAAAATGAAGAAATTGCTTGTTACAAGCAATTTCTTCATTTTCCTCATTGTTTTCATAAACTATTATCTTAAGAGGTGTAAAAAGGTTAAATTGTGTGGGAATGAGTTAAATTTCACAAATACTGTTTTCTCAAGCTGTAGATAGAATGTTTAGGTTGCAAACAAACCACTTTACTTTTATTGTTACTGACCATAAAATTTGCAAAGTTGAACTTCCTGCCGGCTGTCAGTGGGCGTTGCCAGTGATCCATTCATTTGCTACAATGTTTTTACTTCTCTTTCAAGTTGTAGCTTCAAAGTTTTGGTTTTCAATTATGACAAAAAGGAATAAAATGATATGTGGATAAAAGCTATTAAATTAATGTACCCAAATTCATTCTCTCTGCTTAACCAAATACTGGACTACAACATATTAGACCTGTCCAAATAGAAGGAAATTTCAGAAAACGATTTTTAGTTTAGATGAAGTAATTTTTGTATTAGAATTTATGTGTAGGTGTACCAGAGTGACTTTTATTTTCAACATTTCAACACTTGTTTATTTCATTTATTCATTTCATTAATTCTATTAATGCTGCAACAGCATTAGATGGATTGGTGTATTGTCTCATGGTTTCACGTCTGTCAACTGCAATTAACTTAAAATTGGTTCCCTGATTTTCTTCTAGACTTATCAATGGTATTCATTAGGCTGATGAAAAAAGTCACGGTCAAATGGCTTACAGGGGTATTAGTGTTTCATAAATCTATCTTGTAAAAAATGGCAATTAACATGAATTTAGATCTTGTGAAAAAGAATGGGATTGCGGGTTCAATTCCGAATGTGCATGTTTTTGTATTACAAATGCTGTGAATGACAAGTGGTTGAATGCAACATATAAGTTTTGACCACGATACAAATAGTCTGTAAGATTTGATAAAGTGGCGAATCTAAAACTAGTTTCAAGCATTCCCAAGGAAACTATTTTAGACTGGTCCAAATCAAAAGAAGTCGCAGATATTAAGTTTTGGTTGATGAAAATTTAAATTCTTTGTCTTTTAAAGTAGAAAACACTGTGAATAATGAAGAAATCACTTGTAACAAGCAATTTCTTCATTTTCCATAATGTTATTTTCATTTCTTTTTTCTTGAGAGGCATAAAAAAGGGATTTTGGGGGAATGGGTTAAGGTGTATAAAGATTGTCTAGGCAGCTAAAACGGTTTTCCATACATCCATCAACTTCAAACTCATTACCATGTGGCTAAATTTTAAATTGGTCCAAATACAAAGAAGTTGCAGAAAAACAACTTGGTGTTGATGAAACTTTTAGTAATCTTTATCTTTGGGGTAGAAACATTGTGAAAAATAAAGAAGTTGCTTGTCACAAGTAATTTTGTTTTCAACAATGTTTTCTAAGGGTTGTAAAAAAGCGGGAATCATTTGACCTGTCACACAAACAAAAGGGATCATCAAGAAATTCTACAGCATGAATATTTGACCCATCACAATAAAGGGTCTCTGCATTTCCTAAAGATTGTATCCAGCACAGGGCAATCAATATTGATCTATTAGTAATTAGTGCATTGTAAGTTAGAATGAGAATTCCACATTCAGGAAATCTGACAAAAACGAAAAGATTTGATCCTGGTCAGATTTATGAGGAAAAAGATGTCTGACTGTAGCTAGCTGGAGATGTTGATCTGGGTAGAGAGTGTGAAGTTGAAAGCTATAATATGATCCCCACTCCCCAGAGTCTTCTTGGTGGACCCAGGGTCAGAGCACAAGATTTCTATGATTGGTATTTGATATCATCGGCTTGATGAGAATTTGTTTCTTCCAAATACTGCTTTGAGTAATTTTTGCAAGTTAACAGGAAGACTATATTTTTTGTAGTGCATTGTCCTCTTAATTTGCAGTGATATTTCAGCAATACATACAAGATTTGTAGGCCTTTTACTTATCTATACCCTGCAGATAGATCTAGGTCAACCAAGGATTGTTTATTAAGAATAAATGATCCTTCTGTAATGCTTTTTTGTGAATTATCAACTGGAACACTTTATAATTTCACAGTCATGATTTTTTTTTTTTGGACAAATTCTCTTAACCCATGATTGGATAATCGTAAACCTAAATGGTATAGCAGCTGGAGGTTAGGAAAGGATATATTGGAAATATTGGTTTGAGAAATACCAGGAATCCATTGTTAGGTGCCGAAGCTGCCGCGATATGACTGAAATACTGTTAAAAGTTGCATTAAAGCCACATTCAATCAATCAATCAATCACAACGCCATTGAATATGTTGATTAGTTATTGGAATTGGTTTAAAGGAGCTGCTTCCAGCATGAATATCCAGCAACTATATGACATTATTAGTTTTGTATGTGGTGCTGAGATGATCAAAGTAGAGTTAGATGAATAAAAGCTGGGTTAACCCATTCCAACACAAGCCCTCCTTTTTACGCCCCTCAACAAAAAAGCTTAGGAAAACATTTTGGACATTGAAGAAATTGCTTGTTGCAAGCAATTTCTTCGATGTCCAACATGTTTTCTACCCTAAAAGACAAAGAATTGTAGAATTTCATCACCTTAAAATTGTCGTCTGCACTTTCTTTCAATTTGGACCAGTCTAAAATTTTCTTGTGTGGGAAAGGGTTAAATGTACTAAAACATTGAGTTAATCATTTTGACAAAAATTTCTCTAGTTTGTGAAATTATCAAGTGATAATCCACACAGAAATCTGGATTATTCATTTGAAAACATTTTATTGTATGGAAAATAAATTGACCTTTTTCCATTCTAAAAACTGCCTTAAGGCAAAAATAATCATCTCTAATCTGCCTGCTCTGTCTTGGCACTCTGTTTGATGATCGTTCTTTGTTTACTCCTACTTTCATCTTTTATAATGGGTCGTGTAAATTTAATCATTTTGATGTTTGTCCTACATCATTTCTATTGGAAAATAATTTCAATATTTTCATATCGTACCACCTGTTTAGATACATTTGTTTACAATTTTACTTTATAAGATATTCTCTGGGTATTTTTAGGTGCATCAGCTTTACTCTTATCAATTTTTGCGTTCCCAATTTGTTTTCATTTCAGTGTGAACAATCAAGCCATATCTATCCTAATGGTTGTTGAACACTCCTACTCAATGTCATCTTTGTGTTTTAACCCATTCCAACACAGTGGAATTTTAGACTGGTCCAAATTGAAAGGAGCTGCAGACGACAATTTAAATTTGATGGAATTTTAAATTTTTTCGTCTTTTTGGATAGAAAACATTGTGGATAATGAAGAAATTGCTTGATCCAAGCAATTTCTTCATTTTCCACAATGTTTTCCAAAGCTTTTTGTTGAGGGGCGTAAAAAGGAGGGATTGAGTGGGAATGGGTTAACCCATTCCCTAACAATGACACTTTGACGTCCTTTCAGAAAAACAATTGGAAAAATGTTGTGTACAATGACACTTTTTGATGCCCTTTCAGAAAAACAATTGGAAAAACATTGTGTACAATTGCTTTTAACAAGCAATCTACCTTGAAAGTTGAAAAAATCTATTTCATGAACTTTAAGTTATCGTCTGCAGCTTCCTTGAATTTGGACCAGTCTAAAATTTTGCCATCTTTGAATGGGTTAAACATTTGTTGCCAAGGTCACCAGTCAATGTCATTTTCAAAAGCTTAAGGAACGCAACAACATAGCCATATTAACTTAATGTAGTTCTTGTATACAGATGTCAAGGTCATTTGAAAAGGTCAGTATCACCTATAAATGTCATTAAAGCATGCTATGCTTGATATATTTTGGTGTGCAGGGCATTAATACATTTGTATATTATTTCAAGCTAAAGTAAATATCAAAGAGCATTTGAAAATTGGCTGATGTGATAGCGTAAATTTTTGTTCCTCATCCTACTTCCTGTGTTTAACTGTTTATTCAACTTGATAACTGTGACCCAAAAAGCAAAAAGGGACCTTTTTGGAATTGTCTAAAATTATTGACTATGCAAGCTGACCAGGCTTGAGGAATTTTGCTCTTGGTAGATTTTAACCAGGTTTTCTGGAGAAAAAAACTGGTTGGTTAATGTCGGGTGGGTAGTCTACCGGATGGCTGTAAGCGCTTTAGCATTACCTTCTTCTACAATTCTTGACAAATTTGGATGGAACTAAGTGTTTGTCTTCGTGTGACCACGTACTCCTACTCTTGATGGATTTCAGTTAAATTTTCAACAATTGATTGTCTCCATGTGATATAGGGCGTATTATCAGGGTTTTGTGATTCGATGCCTCGTCTTGCAAAGATGAGAGTTATTGTCAAGTCCTTGTGGGTGCAAATACTCCTATAATATTTGACAGATTTTAATGAAAATTCACCAAATGTCTGTCATGATTCTATTATCAGTTTTATGTTATTTGATGTTGTGTCATGCAAAATGGAGACTTATTATCAAAATATTTTTGTGAGTATGTACTCAAATTTTTGATGTCATATTATGTACATCACATCAGCTTTTTGAGATTCAATGCTAGGTCATGCAAAAAGGTGACTTACTGTCAAAATTCTTGTGTGCGCAACTTCTCCTTCAATTTTTTACAGATTTTGATGAAGCCATTGAAAAACTAGTTTTGGGACAATTTTCTTTCTTGCCTGAATCTGATATGTTTAGTATTCCTCAACAAAGGTTCAACCCTTTCCCATTTTTTGAATTTTTTAGACTGGTCCTATAAATTGAAAGAGGTTGCAGATGACAAAGAAAATTGGATGTAATTTCAAATGGTAGAAAATATTGAGGGAAAAGGAGAAATTGCTTGTTACAAGCAATTTATTCTTTTTCCACAATGTTTTCTCAAATATAAAAGCACAGTGACGAAAAATTCTGGATTTGTACAAGAAAGGGTTAATTGCAAAATAATGCCACTGATTGACCTCTGAAGACAGCTGATCTCTTTTACAAATATTTGTTTCGCCGAGTTCTGGTGCTGTTCATTTTTGACAGCAGGTCACAATTATTCTAGTTTATACAGTAGAATCCTGTTAATTGCAATACCAATTTGTCAACAGTTTTGTTGCAATTAACCATGAGTTGCTATTAAGAGGAGTTATTTGTTCTTTTAACCCATTCCCACTTAATAAAATTTCAGACCAGTCCAAATTCAAAGAAGTTGCAGACGACGATTTTAAGTTGATGAAATATTCACAACCTTTGTCTTTTAGAGTAGAAAACATTGTAGATAACGAAGAAAATGCTTGTAACAAGCAATTTCTACATTATCCAAAATTTTTTCAAAAGCTCTCATATTGAGGGGCGTTTAAAAGTGTCATTGAGTTGGAATGGGTTAATCTGATATTTGTGCATAAAGTCACTTCCAATTAAGCATTGAATCGCTATTATCAGGGTTGCAATTAAGAGGATTCCATTGCATTAACATTTTCATACATTGGTATTACCAGGTAATATTATTCATTAGTCATAAACCAAATATATTGTAGGGATCCAAAGCATATTGCTGCAACAAATTTTATCAAATATTGACTTTTTTTTGTCAATGTATATTTTATAGTTTTCTTTCTTTATGGTATATTTTCTGAAAATATATTATTTTCAGAAATATCCTCAAAATAATTATCATTTTTTTCTAATTTTTTTTCTATTTTGTTTCAATTTTTTACATTATCAATTATCATTGCTAAGTTTAAAATATCACCTAAATTAAGTTTTGACATTCTTTGTAATCCAAGTAAATTAAGATTAACACAATTAAAAAAGTAAGGAATTTTTCAGAATTAGAAATGAAGCACAGAGACCAGAGATCTTTTTGACTAAAAAACATGTTTATCCTTATTTTCTGTGTTGCCTAAAGAAGCACTAACGAATGCTACAAATCAATAGGGAATGTTACAACAGTGTGTTTTTCTATTTGTTATTATTATGGTCGAGAATCATGTGTAGGTATTTTTTATTCGACCAATAAAGATACCTACACACGTTTCGAGAACACAACAACAACAAATAGAAAAAACACACGGTTGTAATATTCCTTTTATTATATACCTTTAGGACTTAACATTAAAAAAATTCTCTTAAATGATTAAGAAATAATCATCTTTTCGAAAAAAACAAACAAACCCCGAACGTCAATACACAAGAAAGGAGTCGGTGTTTAAAGGTACTCGACGAATATGTTTTTTTGATACACGCCGATTAATGATTTTTTCTGTCGAGTTGTATTAGATAGCCAGATTCTAATTCATATCATTTATAGGTATATAATAAAGTTTGTTATTGCAATTCAAAGTAGCATGAATATATCGGTATTTTTTTACAAAGGCAAATAATGCATGGAAAATTTGACTAAATTGTAAAACTATAATTTCTTTCTTCTTTTTTGCAGAATTAACCCTTTCCCACACAATGACACTTTTAAACGCACCACAATATAAAAGCTTTGTTACAAGCAATTTTTCATTATCCGAAACTGTTTTCTACCCCATAAGACAAAAAATTTAAAGATTTATCAACTGAAAATTGTTGTCTGCAACTTCTTTGAATTTGGAGGGGTCTAAAATTTTATGTATGGGAATTGATTAACACACACAAACATTCTCTTATGGTTACTGCTGGATTTTCTCTGATTATCTTAAGAAAAATATATTTTTTTGTAGTACAATGTACTTTATAATGTAATATTCATTGGTGTACCTTTGTCTTGACAATTTTATAATTTGTTTATATGAACATGTGACAGAAGACTAATTTTAGTACAAATAATAGATTGCTTGCTTTCCTTTGTTGCATATTTTATAATTCGTAGTCAGGTTTTGAATACAAAATACATCGGACCTCTGAAGGTCAGTAGAATATTTGAAAAAATCTTTTTGAGTAGAAAACAATGTGTAAAATGATGAAAATGCTTTTTCAGGCAATTTCCTCACTTTTCACAATGTTTTCTACAGCTTTTTCCTTCAGAGTCAAAAGGCACGATAATGTTAGAATGTTTTAAGCAAGAAAGGCTTCACTCAGGTTAGAAAAGCAATTCTTCTTTTATTCTTTCAATATTGTTTATAGTTTGATTGATCGAATGGTGATTTACGGTGCATAGACAGCTGTGGTCATTTGGCGCGTAAGAAATTTAAGGATATTTAGGGTCTTGGAGTTAGGAATATATTGTGTTTGCTTATAATATAGACACCATTTGAAATTTGTTACTTTTTGTACTTGTGTGAATTGAATTAATCTCCATAAAAAATGGAATTTGTAACTACATGTACTTGTTAGAAGCACACCAGTTAATATTGTGAGATGTGTGTTATTTATATACAAGATTAGAGACATTTAAAGTATAAGAATTAAATGGGACTTGTTACACAAAAAGGGATTATTTATTTTAGGGATACAAACTATGTTAAATTTGCTAAATTTTCTGATGGATTTTTTTTTCTAAAGAATTAAGAAGTCACTAGACTAGTCCAAATTGAAAGGAGTTGCAGATGACAATTAAAAGTTCATGAAATTTTAAAAAATCTTTATCTTTCCGGGTAGAATTAGAAAGCATTGTGGATAATGAAGAAATTGCTTGTTACAAGCAATTTCTCCCTTTTTTCACACAGTTTTTCTCAATAATTTGGTTGAATATCCTTTCCCTCACAATTCCACTTTTTCATGCATCTCAAGAAAAGGCTTTAGAAAACAATATGTAAAATTAAGAAATTACTTATTATACACGTAATCAATATCTTCATTTTCCATATCTTTTTCTACCCAGAAAAGTAGAGATTTTTGTCAAGTCCGTTTGCAGTGAGCGAGACATAGTTGTCACTATGACAAGTCGGTGTATGTGCATTAGTCCGTCCCCCCGTTCGAAAATGTGCGGACAATAACTCCTACGTTTATTTATGGATTTCATAATAACTTGGCACAGTTATTCTCCATCATGAGTAGATGTGCCATTTGAAAGAATATTTGGGATAGTTCTAAGCTCAAGGTCACAGCTCAAGGTCAAACACTAAAATTGTGTTTGTCCGGACAATTACTCCTACATTTATGGATGTATTTCAAAATAACTTGGCAAAATTATTCTCTATCATGAGTAGATTTGGCATCTGAAAGAATTTTTGGGATAATTTTCCTTGTGTGGAGCAGGATGCCTACAAAACTTTGCGGGGTTGACAGCAGTTGTCCTGGGACAACCATCTAGTTGGATTAATTCTTTCAATTTGAAATTGTCATCTGCAACTTCTTTGTATTTGGCTGAAGTTAAGTTTTCGTTGTCCAACTTGCTAAACAAATCCCTTGATGGTCTCCTTCTGTATGACAGGTCACATGAACATATTGTTTTGATGGGGTGCATTAAATATTTGATCATTTCAGTGTATTTACCATCACAGTCAATAAATTTTCAATGATATAATCCTTTGTTTGTGCTTCTTGTTGCCGATGCAATCCAGAATTCTTGAATTTGAGAATGAAAACTTTTGAAAAAATTTGGGAAAAAACACACATACTTGGATGAGTTTAGCCAAGCCCACACGAAAGAGAGCTCACAACATAACACTTAACCCATCCCCATACAATAGCTCTTTTTGATGCCCCCGAGAAAAAAGCTTTGGAAAACATAATGGACAATGAAGAAATTACTAATGATACAAGCAATTTCTCCATTATCCACAATGTTTTTAACCTCAAACGACAAGGATATGTCTTCCACTTAAATTTTTTGCCTGTAACTTCTCTGGATTTGAACCAGTCTAAAATTTTGTCTTCGTGTAGTGGGTTAAACACTCATACCAAACTTCGTCCTTCACAGTTCGTTCTTTCATGCCAATCATTTGTACAGTTAAGATGAAGATAGGACCTGACAGACGCAAATATTGTTGGTTAACCCATTACCACACAAAAATATTTGGACTGGGCCAAATTCAAATGAGTTGCAGACGACATTTCAAAGTTTATGAAAATTTGGATTTGTTCAACTTTCTGGGTAGAAAACATTGTGTAAAATGAAGAAATTGCTTGTGACAAGCAATTTCATCATTTTACACAATGTTTTCTCATTTGTTTTATTTTTAGGGGCGTCCAAAATCTTCACTGTGTGGGAATGGGTTAACCCGTTCCCTCATTATCCCGGTTTTCGGCGCCACCACGAATATACTTGGGTAAACATTGTTGAAAAAGAAGAAATTGCTTGTTACAAGCAATTTCTTGATTATCTTCGTTGTTTTCTACTCCAAAAATTAAAAGTCTTTAAATTTCATCAACTTGCAATTGTCGTCTGCAATTACTTTGAATTTGTATCAATCGACAATGTTGTCTGGTAACGGATTAAAGAAAACGTCGATAATTGTCAGCTCCATATGTTTGACTTGATCCTCTTCTTGCAAGGAAACGATCAAATACTTTCAGATATACATATGTATACATGAACAAACGTTTCATCGTTCACCGATCCTTTGAGTTTCGTGCCCAAACAGCCGTCGCTGCAAATATCCTTTCCGACGTTTATATCCCAAAAATGGGTGGATAATCATAAAACTTGGTGAGATGAGCAGGTGGGGGCTCGGAAAGATGTAGTGGTAGTACTGGTGTAAGAAATACTAAGAATCCATGGTAAGGTGCTCCAGCCACTGCGGCATGACAAAAAAACTGTTAAAAGTGGCGTCAATGCATATTCAAACAAATATCTTAAGACAGGCTGTTGTCATTATCCTACGATCGATGCCAAAAGTGACATCCTGGTAGACCCAAACCCAGTTTGTGCAAAGCTTAACTACACGTTAGGAGTTTTTTTTTTAACATTATATTTGATGGACTCCATAGGCGTCCATTAATGTTACCTAGTTTTGAAAATCCAGTAGGATGTTACTAGGTTAGAAGAGAAGTAGTGCCCAGTTAGGTTCGATTGATTACTGATCAAAACCTGGCTCCCCCAAACAACTGTGCATTTTGAAAATGGCGTAATACGAGAATCTGAATAATTTGTAGAACACGTAAAGACTCCTCTTAAATACGTAAACACCTACAAATAACCCGCTTAGCGTATATCTGGTCATGGAGAAAAAAAACAACAACCGCGGAGTCTTTCAATTATATAGTGTTTAATTTTCCTTCAATTTTGAGAACTCAGCATACCAGCTGTATACCGCGGGAGTGATACAGTTACATATATTTAAAGATGTTATTATTATTTTGAATCAGCCTTTTCAATCCATTACCAAACGACAAACATTTGGACTAGTTACAGACGACAATTCAAATCGCTTCGATATTGAAAACTAAGGACCAGATAGGGTAGAAACATTGTGAAACAAGCATTTTCTCACCTCACAGTGCTTTCTTTAATGCAATTCTCCAGAGGAGTAAAAAGCGCGATTATGCGGAAGTGGGTTAAGCTTCTACATGGTCACGGAATGTTTAAAAGATAAACAAAATTTCTCATTTGTATTTACAGGTAATAATTCTCAATGAATATTGCTAAAAAGATTCTTAAATGATATCTTAATTATTTGACTGCGGAAAAGGATAATCTGGGTAAAAAAAAGTATTGATCTTGAAAGCTAATTAGACTGCTATCAAGTGAATTTGGTTTAACTTGACTCTCAGAAGTATTTCAATTTCACAAAATGTCAAAGTTTTTGCAGCCGCCGTCATAGAGAAGTCGGTAGCGCACCAGACTCCTAATCTCCAATCATGGGTTCGACCCTCGGTGGCGTCACATAATCTTTTCGACATTTGTCTCTCACCAATTGGTGGATAATCCTAAACCTAAGTGGGATAACAGCTGGAGGCTAGGAAAGGATGAACTGGTAGTACTAGTGTGGGAAATACCAGGAATCTATTTTTAGGTGCTCCAGCCGCCACGATATGACTGAAATACTGTTAAAAGTTGCGTTAAACCCCATTCAAACAAATCAACCAAAGGTTTCGCACGACGACAACAACAACGACGACGAAGACACTAAGGCTATAGCAATACCTCGGGTTTTCTCAGAAACAGCCGAGCTAATAAACATCTTTAATTTGTATGTAACTGTATAGCTTATCACCCCCGCGGGATTGAAAGAGCTAATTCAAAATCATATCATCTTTGAACATTTTTTAACCGTCACAGTTTAGCTTATCACTTCCGCGGTATACAACTGGTATGCTAGAGGGCAAATTACTCACTTCATAATTCAAAGACTCCGCGTTATTGAACCGTGACCGCATCTACGCTAAGCTGTGTCGATGAAGTGCACTTTACTGTTTTCATCAACAGGGCAAGGTCTTTATTGAAGAATTTGGAGCACTTTGTGGTGAACTACTTATAATCATGGTGCCAGCCGAATAATTACTGATGTTTAGGCGATGAAATCATTTTAGGCAAGGTTTTGGCTCCAACTGATGGGATTTTCATATACTTAAATTACGCATCAAAATAAATCTGATCAGGGGTTTTGATAGGCGATAAAACACATTACAGTCGAATCTGTGTACAGCAGTCAGTCAACGGAGAGGGCCAAATTGGCTGCTGTTCACAGATTGGCTGCTGTTCACAGTATCCATAGGCCGGCCATTTTTTCATACCATATTAGGTTAGCTCATCATTAACAGATCACAAAACTTTAGACTACTCCGAATTCTAAGAAGTACTACACTTCCATTTTAAGTGTCTTTCCAAAAAGAAAAGGCAATTTGTATCATTTGTACCATTTACGACAGAAAATATTGTGACAGCAGTGAAAATATCTTGTTATCAGAAAATTGAAAGAAGGCATGTAAAAATCACAAAATGTGAACATAGTGGACCATTTACGTACATTTGGCCAGATATGTGATGTGCATAAACCACTTGTAACTCAAATCATCAATGTTTTAAAATGAGATATTCACGCTTTGAAGAAGGATCGCCATTTTCGTATTTCTCGAGAAGTTCTCGTATAAGTTTAGCTACATTTTGGACCTGCGTACGACCTGCACCGAATTCACTAGCAATAACCATAGAAGATCGTCCAGATTCAAGCATGCGAACCACTTTCACCCGATCCTCTAGAAAGAGGAACTAACGTTTAGAGAGCGACAGAATGGATAGAGAAAGCAAGTTTTCATTCATTCTAAAGACCTCAAGAAATGTGTTTGCTAAATGTGTAAACAACCTGTAATTCTTTTTGTATTTGGAAAAGTTACGTTGTGACGATTTGCCGTCACAAGTGGATGTGACCGTTAGCAATTTACATATATACTTGATTGAAAATGGACAGATGGGTATTCTTGACTGAAATATCCAACAAAATGACCAAAATAAGATTAATGAGAAGGATTTGTTCCTAAAATTTGTTTTTGTGTTTCATTCGGCAGACAAATCATAACCGGTCGCATCGCTGTAACAAGCCTTCAGAGCCGGCGGTCTTAGATAGCTATAGTTACGACTTTTAACTCGCCAAACTCACTAAAAAAGCTTCACATAAATGTCGGTGTTCAAAGTTCACTTCAAATATAAATGAATTATTTGATTTATCGGCTTATTCCTTTGTTGACGCGAGCGATGCGTCAGAATAATCAGACGACAAAACAACAACAACGGTATATAACCGGAAGTGAAATCACTAGGAAGTGAATGTAAACACACAGGAAAACCGAAACTCGACGAAAATTTTAAATCCTTAACAATATCTCAAGCAGGAAGTTATCGATTGTTATGTACAATATGATTTATTTCAAGTGCAAGTGATGTTTTGCCATGGATGCGATATACTCCGAGGCCTTTGAGCATTTACCAAATCGACAAGTGTTCGGTCGAGACCAGAATCCGGATGCCGAGGTAATAATGTCCGATCAAACAAACAAAATTTAAAGTATAGTCCTATGACATTGTTCTATTTAACAGAATCCTCAGAATTAATGTTTTAGTATTGTACCCAAACCAACGCTTGAAGTGTAGTAGAAAAAATTGTGGAGAAGGAAGAAAAATTGCTTGTAACAAGCAATTTCTTCATTCTTCACAATGCTTTTCAAAGCTTTCATATTGAGGGGCGTTTAAAAGCGCCACTGTGTGGGAATGGGTTAAAGTATCAGCAGAAATATATGAAATATGACCAAAAACAAAATAAGGATCAGCTTTTTTGTCAATTTGGAAAAGACAAAAGAGAAGACTTGTCCCATTTAAGAGAAGCTGCAGAAGAAAATTTCAAGTTGAATTTTATAAATCTCTGTGTTTTTATTGAAAACGTATGAAATGAAGAAATTGCATATAATAGGCAATTTCTTCATTTTCCACAATGTTTTTCCAATCTCAGTGATTGATACTAACATTGCCCTAGGATCCCAGGAACTCCAAAATGTAATTTCTAGATGTTCCCTATGGATTCTTGATTTTTTCCAAGATCCACATATCGCAGTATTTCAGACTGTTTTCGAAACTATGATCATAGCCTTGGAATGGCTAACTTGAATCAGACCTGGTTATCAATCTGAAGGTTATACTCAATAGGAAATGCCCATTTTCAAAGAATTTATGGTAGGCCATACTCGACTGTTTTCGCTATTGCAACTGGTCTTTTATTTCTTTATAGAAATAATGTGTGGTGTTTTAAAAAGATTACTTTAAATCATAATTTGTCTTGTTTATCATACTCCGCAGTCGTCCAATTTTCAGGTACTCCTCATTGCCAGAAGGGACTCCCAAATTTCATTACAGGTGTTCTGTTGGGATTCCTGCCTAACAAACATTGCAAGCTATTTTCTTTTGGGATTCTCTCCGGGAATGGGTTAATAGGAGTTAATTTCAAGAGCCTTGAGTGTATTGTATTTAATACAATAATATAACTTCCTAATTTCCTGTTCAACAGTAGTTTATAAAGATAAATGCTATCTATTGGATTAAGCTTTAAACTTTAGCATTAATTGGAATTAATTTCATCTTCATAATTTGTAAAGCAGTGTTTCTTTAGTTGGAAAATGGTATTTATATTTCGGGTGGAATAAAGTCCTTAACTCATTACCAGACGACAAAAGTTTAGACTGGTCCGAATTGAAAGGAATTGCAGATGACAATTCAAAGTTTATGAATTTTTAGGTTTTTTCAACTTTCTGGGTAAGAAACATTGTTGAAAATTAAGAAATTGCGCAATGTTTTACAGATTGTTTTTCTTGAGGGGTGTCCAAAAGCGTCACTTTGTGGGAAAGGGTTATTTGTTACAAGTTGACATAATGTTACACAAGTCAAATTGAAGGAAATTACAGACAGCAATTTTAAGTTGATGTAATTTTAAATTCATTTTGGATAGAAAACATTGTGGGAAATTAATGATGAAATGATGTTTTCCTTAACTGTTTTCATAATGGGTGTAGTAAATGGGGTTGTGTCTGAATGAGTTAAAAAAAGAAGAAGAAACGGCTTTATCATAAATTGTGTCTTCCAATGATAATTCACAAAGGATTTTAGTGATGTGAGTTGTGTAAAACATATCATCAGCACTGCAGGATTACATCAACCTATGATCAGATGACAAGTTGTAGACTGGTCCAAATTCAAATTGCAGACAACACTTTTAGTTCATGAACTTTGATAAATCTTTACCTTTCGGAGTAGAAATTATTATGGATAATGAAAAAGTTTTTCACAAGGTTTTTATTGCTATATCCATAGTCTGCCATCCAATTCCATGTATCGTTGGGGGTCGGTCAAATTCTTCTCCTCCAGACCTAGTAAGCCTAGATCCTTGAAATTTTGGATGAAGCATTAGTGCATTGACCTCTGCTAAAGTTGTTAAAACCATTTCAGTGATCTTCCAAGCCTACATTTGTGTGTCATTGTCTCCAAAAAATTATAAATGTCACCAGTCTTTCTTGACCCATTCCCACACAGCAAAGTTTTAGACTGGTCCAAATTGAAAGAAGCTGCAGACAAAGTTTTAGACTGGTCCAAATTGAAAGAAGCTGCAGACAACAATTTAAAGTTGTTGAAATTTTAAAAATCTTTGTCTTTAGGGGTAGAAAACATTGTGGAAAATGAAGAAATTACTTGTAACAAGCAATTTCTTCATTTTCAAAATGTTTTCTAGAGCTCTGCTGTTACTTTGAGGGGCATAAAAAGGAGGGATTGAGTGGGAATGGGTTAAGACCATCAGGACACCGTCCCTTTTGTTCTAAAGTCCTGGTAGCAGGATTGATTGTGTGATCCATCTATTTTGTAAATTGCCCCCTCCCTTTTTGTTTAGGCAATGTGGATATTGTCCACTTGCTCCCTAAACCTCAGCAGGCCACTGCCATTGCCTTAAGGTCCCCGATTGAGAACCCAAGGGGAATGGGTTGCTCTATATAAGTGACAACTTAACCCATTCGCACTCAGTGACGCTTTTAGACGCCCCATATAAAAAATGCTTTGCAAAACATAGTGGAAAATGAAGTTCATAGGTTAATTCCAGTTTAAATAAATGAACTGATTTGCTGATTATTTGTTTGGCAACTGGGACCTGTCAATTTCAAAGAGCTGTTTATTCAAGAGTGATACGAGTTAATGTAATGGCACCTATGTTTAGTGTTTTTATTTGGAGTTTGAAAAAGGAGTTTGAATACTGTTTTTCCAATGGTAAATATTTTTACCCTTTTTCAATTCAGTGCATTGTTTAACTCATTCTCACACAACAAAATATAGACTGGCCCTAATCGATAGAACTCATTTACTGAAATCTGTTGTTTTCAACATCTCTGATTTTGGACCAGTCTAAAATCTTGTCATGTGGTAATGGGTCAGTCGATCAATCAATTAAAAAAAATTTGTCTTTATCTCTTAAGTTAGTGGCTTGAAACAGCTGTTTTACATTGCAGGATAGTATACGGTCTGCCTTTCGTAAGAGAAGCAGTGGTGGTCGTAATGCACTAAAGAAGAAATCCTATGGATATGATACAATTGACGATGAATCTATCGGTGAATATATTGACAGTTCTGAGGTCAACCCTAGGGTACCTTCACCCCTGCAATTTCAGTGAGTACCTGTATATATGAATTTACCTGTATTGGAGCAGGTTCTATGAACCTGAAAATGGACCAAATAATTTCGGGATCAAAGACATTTTTGGTTGTTAAAATTTATGGATGGGATGTTTAGGAAAATACTAGATATTTGTCAATTCGAAAATAATTTTGCACTTGAATCCTTAAGGAAATTTTGTTTCTGCACAATTTGCACATGCTCATTAGTTGCATTATTAAATACTGCTATTCTAGAGTAGTTGCATGAAGCAAACAATAAATCGAAAAACATCACCATTATACTGATTAATTGAATACAGCGTTTGTAAGTGACTTACATCAAGACATGCCACTATAAAGAGATGTGAGTAACTAGGCTGTCGGAATGCTTGAGGGTGCACACAACAAGCAATATGTTGCTGTTGAGCTTGGTTTGTCCGAAACTGCAGTCTCTAGACTGCAGACCCCCTTATTCAGGGGATTGGAACAGTTGATGAGAAACACAGAGTGGTAGACCCTGTGCCACAACACAACATCAAGACAAGTACATGGTTACACTATCCCTTGGACAGCCTTTCCTTTCTACCCCTAGACTGACTTGCTAGTTTATTAAAGCTACAGGACTCAGTATTACACTCCAAAAGTTAAGAACCAAACTTAATGGTTCTAATCTGAGGCTATATAGACCAGCAGTGCATCCCAGACTTTTCCCACATCACCAACAAGCACACATTGAATCTTCCGGTCAACATATCAGTTAGGATGGACTATTATGGGAGCCAGTTTTATTCACAGATGAGACTCGCTTATTTTTGGACTTTCATGATGGTCGTTGGTGTATTTGGAAGCAGGCTAGACAAAGATACAGCCAGACATTGGTAGCTGCAAACAATACTTTTAGGACAGGTCTTTGACAATTTGGGATAGAATCACTCTGGCAGGTCACACTGATGTGGTAGCCAACAGGAACGGTAAACTAACTGCTCTACAATACAGGAACATAATCAATCATCTAATGGTCAGGTTATTTGACACAATTTCGTTCTCACAGATGAAAATGCCAGTTTCCATTGTGCTCATGCGATTCAGGAATATCTTGAGAGGGAATCTGTCAAGCGTATAGAGTGGCCAGCTGAATCAACTGGACCTGAATCTCATTGAGAATGGATGACCTTAAAAATGCGATAATAAGGCTTAGACTTATCTCCCACAACAGTATATTGTCAACTTGATTATGAGTTCTGCCACGCCAACGGTAGGCTGTTCTGTGAGCAAACGAAGGTCACAAGGAATATTGACAAAATGATTTGGTCTGCTTTGGACAGGTGACAAGAAGTTCAAGTAATTTCTCGTAGGCATTTTAATGCCTTTCATAAATACATCGTTTTTGTCGTAATGGCATTGAGTGAAATTTGATTTGCGATTAATTATTGATGAGAGAGAGATACTGATTTTCTTCTCATATGACCCATCATGGTGTAAAGAAAAATTGATGCCTTTATTAATAAATGGTTCATAATCCCTATAATATTTTGTCTAGTATATATATGAAAGGAAAAAACATTTCCAGAAAAGAAAATAACTCATGACCAGATGACAAGAAATGAGACAGGTGAAAATTCAAAGAAGTTGCATACTACAGTTTTTAGTTTGTAAAATTTTAATATCATTCTCTATTAGGGTAGAAATGTTTTGGATAATAAACAAATTTGCTTTTATGAAGCAATTTCTTCATTTTCCTCAATGTATTTTAAGACTTTTTCTTGAGGGGAGTAAAAAGCAGGATTGTGTGGGAATGGATCAAGTAGAAATGACTTGTTTTCTTTTTCCACCATGGTTATTACCATGAGCTTTCAAATTACAAATTACACCTTTGTCAATTTATCATTTGTAAAGGCTACTGCTGGTCAAATGGGCAATGCATTTTAACCTTTTCCCACATGCCAAAATCTTAGATTGGTCCATATTCAAAGAAGTTGCAGTCGACAGTTTAAAGTTTATGAAATTTTAGATTTTTTCAAGTTTCTGGGTAGAAAACATTGTTACAAGCGATTTCTTCATTTAATATAATGTTTTCCAAATTTTTCTTGAGGGACATCCAAAATTGTCACTGTGTGGGAATGGGTTAATCTTTTCCCACTTAATTCACTTTTAAAACCCTCCCAAGAAAAACTCTTTCGAAAATACCAAATGAAGAAATTACTTGTTCTCTACCCCAAAAAAGTACAACTCATTAATTTTTGTCAATTTAAGTAAGCTGTAAGATAACGTTGTAGGTTTCGATCCAATTAAAATGCTTGATACGATTGTATGAGGTCAACAATTGTGGAAAATTAAGAAATTGCTTGTTATAAGCAATTTCTTCATTATCCACAATGTTTTCTACCCCCAAGAGACAAAGATTTTAAAGATTTCATCAACTTAAAATTGTCATCTGCAACTTGTTTGAAATTGGACTTGTCTAAAATCTTATCGTGTGGGAATGGGTCAATACAAGTTAAATATTGGTCAGAGAAGTAAAATATCTAGGCTATGACAAACTGAATACATGTACATTGCCAGAAAACAAATTAAATATGATAAAAAGGTAGAATATCTAGCAGAAAGGGTAAAAGAACATTAATTTAACCATTTCCTATTTTTGGAAATTTCAGACTGGTCGAAATTGAAAGAGGTTGCAAATGACACAAAAATTTGATGCAATTTGAAATGAAACCATCCTATGTGGTAGAAAAAATTGTGGAAAAAGAAGAAATTGCTTGTTACAAGCAATTTCTTCTTTTTCCACAATGTTTTCTCTGATATGAAATCACAGCCACATAAAATTCCGTATTTATACGGGAAAGGGTTAACAGGAAAGAAATTCAAGTAACAACAATCTGAAAGAAAAGATGAGTGAAGGTTGAACGGTTCATTTTTTGAGTGTGTTAGTGCAAGATTATTTTAAGTGTTTTTAAATATATAGGCACATACAACAGTATTGCAAAAAACATCTAGATTTGTCCTATTTGAAATACAAGGAAGTGATGTGGTAATTCCCCTAAAATGTAAAACCTATGCCACAGATAGTGTGTTTCAGAAGTGGAAAAAAAACTTATATTTTGATAAAGTCATTCCCACAAATCCTGATCTTTTAACCCTTTCCTGTTTTATGGAATATTAGACTGGTCCAATTTGAAAGAGGTTGCAGACGACAATGAAATATGCATCCAATTTGAAATCTGACCATCCTATGTGGTAGAAAATTTTGTGGGAAAAGGAGAAATTGCTTGTTACAAGCAATTTCTCCTTTTTCCACAATGTTTTCTCAAGTATAAAATCACAGTGACGTAAAATCCCGGGTTTGTCCAGGAAAGGGTTAATGTACCTCAAGAAAAAGGTTTTTGAAAACATTTTGGAAAATAAACAAACTGTTTTTTTACAAGCAATTTTTTCATTATCCACAATGTTTTCTACCTCGAACTAATTTTTAGAATTCATCAGCTTGAGAATCAGTTGTCTTCACCTTCTTTCAATTCAGACATATTGTAATGGGTTACATCTTATCTTGGTAACAATTGTAATTGCTTCAATGAGATCATTCTAATGTGTGAAGAGATTTAGTCCATTACTAGACGACAAAATGTAAGACTGGTCTGAATGAATGAATGAATTAATGAACGAATGAAGTTACAGATAAAAAAGATATTAGTAAATGAGGTTTTAAAAATCTCTGTATTTTGGGATAGAAAATAGTGTGGGAAACATAGAAATATCTTTTTTCAAGCATTTTTTCTTCATTTTTTATGTTACAAGCAGTTTCCTCATCTTTCACTATGTTTTCCTAAAAGGAAAATTCTTGAAGGACATAAGTAAGCTTGATGGTGTTGGAACGTGTTAATTGACTCAGCAAAAAAGTGTTTTGCAGCTCCGTCGAAAAACAATTGAGGAAAATTATTATTTTTTAACCATTGTCGTTTCCGGTAATATCATTTGATATTTATATGATGAGTGAAAATAACCCAAAGATAAACATTTAATCCATTACCAAAAAATCCTGTGTTTTACTTATCTCAAGAAAAAATCTTTGGAAAATATTGTGGACAATAAAGAAATTGCTTGTAACAAGCAATTTCTTCACTGTCCACATTTTTTTTCTATCCTTAAAGTCATATGATTTTTTGATATCACCAACTTAGATTTTCGCCTGCAACTCCTTTCAATTTGGACCAGTATTAAAAAATTGTTGTCTGGTAATTATGAAACAGAAATTTTCTTCCTTGCTGATTGAATGGTTGGAAACTGTGGATGGTTAAATGTGATTTTAGGATGTTTTTCTCTGGGGTTTTGTAAATAGTTTTTGAAGTCAAACTTATGTAAATGAAAGAGTTTGACGAGTTTGGATTTGAAAGATTTGAAAATTGACCAATCGGGACTGTCAATCTAAGAATCAATTGATCAATCAAATCATTCATTTCTTCAGTTTTCACAATGTTTTCCAAAGCCATTTTGCTTAAGGTCGTCAAAAAGCGTCATTGTGTGGGAATAAGTATATGCAGAAGTATTAATTAATAGTTTCAAATTTTAGAAAGAAGATTCCCTCTTCTCTGGAGCTTTTTTGAAATCTGCTTATTAATGAGTTTGGGAAGTGTTATAAATCCATTATGAAATAGAAATTTTCTTCCTTGCTGATTGAATCGTTAGAAACTGTGGATGGATAAATGTGAATTTAGGATGTTTTTCTCTCAGGTTTTGTAAATAGTTTTTGAAGTCAAACTTATGTAAATGAAAGAGTTTGACGAGTTTGGATTTGAAAGATTTGAAAATTGACCAATCGGGACTGTCAATCTAAGAATCAATTGATCAATCAAATCATTCATTTCTTCAGTTTTCACAATGTTTTCCAAAGCCATTTTGCTTAAGGTCGTCTAAAAGCGTCATTGTGTGGGAATAAGTATATGCAGAAGTATTAATTAATAGTTTCAAATTTTAGAAAGAAGATTCCCTCTTCTCTGGAGCTTTTTTGAAATCTGCTTATTAATGAGTTTGGGAAGTGTTATAAATCCATTATGAAATAGAAATTTTCTTCCTTGCTGATTGAATGGTTAGAAACTATGGATGGATAAATGTGAATTTAGGATGTTTTCTCTCAGGTTTTGTAAATAATTTTTGAAGTCAAACTAATGTAAATGAATGAGTTTGATGAGATTGGATTTGAAAATTGACCAATCAGGACAGTCAACCTAAGAATCAATTGATCAATCAAATCATTCTTTTATACCTGAAATGAACTTTGAACATTAAATTTTTACAGAAGAAAGCAGTCTGATGCCCATTCCGACGTGATCATGCGAAACAATAGCGGATATAAGAAAGGTCACAATGAGGAAGACTCAGAAGAATATCAATACCAGTACGCTTTTACACCGGGAATTCAAATCTCGCCAACTCACAGAATGCCACCAGTTACGCAGGTAGGGGGTTATTAAAGTTTTAACTAATGATTTCCATCATCAATAAATCAATTCCCAAAAACAATTCCGCTTTTTATGCCCCTTGAGAAAAAATACTGAAGAAAGATTTTGCTACCATCAATTTATCTATTTCCAACCAATCCCACCTTTTTACATCCCTTGAAATAAAAGCTTTGGAAAACATTGTGAAGAATGAATAATTTGCTTGTACTAAGCAATTTCATCATTGTCCACAATGTTTTCTACACAAAAGACAAAAATGCTTGAAATATTGTAAACTTCAAAACTTCGTCTGTAACTTCTTTGAATTTGGACCAGTCTAAAATTTTGACATTTGGGAATGGGTTAAAACAGATAAACAACACAAAATAAGTGAGATCAGTAAGTAATTTCACTCATATTCAACTCTGACGGATTTAACGTGTAACCAAATGATGAAAATATAGACGGATCTTAATTCATCCCTTTCCCACACAAAGATGCTTTTAAACTCCCCTCAATGTAAAAGCTTTGGAAAACAATTGTGGAAAATGAAGAAATTGCTTGTTACAAGCAATTTCTTCATTATCCACAATGTTTTCTACCCAAAAAGACAAAGATTTTAAGATTTCACCAGCTTAAAAATTGTTGTCTGCAACTTTTTTGAATTTGGACCAGTCTAAAATTTTGTTGGGTGGGAAAGAGTTAAAGAGGATGCAGACAACATCTAAAGATGTGTTTGAATTGAAAATAAGCCCATATAGGATGGAAAAAATTGTGAGAAAAAAAAACAGCTTGTTACAAGAAATATGTCCAATTTCCACCAAAGCAGATTTGGTTGAGAGGTAACATAATAGCTTCCAATGGATGGGTGTTCTTTACTTGAAATGACCATGACTCGCAAATTTGGCGGGAAAAAAATGCATAGAAAACATTGTTTTCATCGTAATATCTTGCTGATATGCCTTAAAAACTACATTGATTCCATAAAGATTGTGACAGGTGACCAATTGTAACACATTACAACACAATGCTGCTTTTTGGACCTCGACAAATATTGTTGTAAAACACTGAGTGAGAAAACAAAAAATTTAACAAACAATTTTGTATTTTTTTCACAATATTTTCAACTTAATTTGGCACTTATTTTCCAATTTAAGGGCGTTTTGAAATGTTGTCTTTGATTCTTTCAATTTTCGACTAAAACTTTGTTGTCTGGTAATGGGTAAATTGAACTTTCCTGAACCCAGACAACAAAATTTTTAGCTTGGCTGTTTTGGAGAAAACCAGAGGTATAGCTATAGCCTTGGTGTCGTTGTTGTTGTTGTCATTGTAGT
This sequence comes from Fragum fragum, assembly GCA_946902895.1. Classification (NCBI taxonomy): domain Eukaryota; kingdom Metazoa; phylum Mollusca; class Bivalvia; order Cardiida; family Cardiidae; genus Fragum; species Fragum fragum. The sequence continues at coordinate 46,887,077 of OX336370.1, forward strand.
CATGCAAAAACTATGACATTTTGTGATACCTCTGGTTCTACTAAAGGCATTCACTTGAAACTTGGTACACTTGTTCACTACCAAAAGAGCAACCTATACTATCAAGGGGGATAACTGTAGATGCTTTTATCTACTATCCAGCACCCAATAGCTGAGCGTAGGCACCCATAGGCAGTGCTCTTGTTTGACATGTCCTAATAGAAAGAAGTTGCACACAGCAATATTTGGTTTATGAAATTTTGTCTTTCTGGGAAAAAAATTATAGTACCGGTAGTAAAGGTCACAGGTTTGATCCATGGCTGCACCATCATTCACATGGCTATGTCCTTTAGTACAACATTTTAGGCCCCATTCTAGCTCTGATCAAACACAAGAAGGGCTTGAATGGTATATTTGCCATTTCTTTTTACATCAGCTTTAAACCTAGAATTAAAAGAATTCAAAATTATGTAGCATTTCAATAAGTATTGATACAAAGCTATGTATCCTTAAACCATTCCCACACAGTGACACTTTTTGACGCCCGTCAGGATAATCAATTTGGGAACATTGTCTTAAATCAAGAAATTGCTTGTGACAAGCAATTTCTCCATTTTACAGAATGTTTTCTATCCAGAAATTTAAAAAAATCAAAAATTTCATAAAGTTGTCATCTGCAAATACTCGTTTCAATTTAGACCAGTGTTAAATTTTGCCGCCTGGTAATGGATTAAATAATCATTATAGTTTTTCACAAATGAGTAATTAACCCATTCCCACTCAGTGACGATTTGAGACGCCCCCAAGAAAGACAGTTGCAAAATCATTGTGGAAAATGAAGAAATTTCCACAATGTTTTCTACCCAGAACGTTGAGAAAAATCCAAAATTTCATAAACTTTCAATTGTTGTCTGCAACTTCTTTCAACCAGTCTAAAATTTTACTGTCTGGTAATGGGTTAATCCATTACCAAGCTGCTTGTAACAAGCAGCTTTTTCATTTTTCACAATGTTTTCCAAATCCTTTCCCTTGTGGGTCTACAAAACGGTATTTGTGTGGGAAAGGGTCAAGGGGAAGTGGCTTCTTCCTTTCACAGGAAGTTACTTTCAATCAAAGGCTCTTAGTCTAATTAGAATGTTGCCAGAGTTGAAAAGGTTTGCTGACAAGTTACATGCAAGTTCTCTGCTTTTCCCAGAATGACATCCTTGATGTTTTTTTAGCTCGTCTGAGCACAGCCTACTCAAGATGAGTTTTTAACAATTCAGTATTACCACTAGGAAAGTCACAATTTTGGCTCAATTTTTCTCAAACTTGCTGAAACTATTTGTATAGTCTTGAGGAAGAAGCCTATTAAATATGGTGACATTCTTACTGATATCATTGTTGGTAATACTAGCTGAAAATGTTTTGTATAATCATGAAAAAAAAACCAATCTGAATATGTTGACATTCTGACCAATATCAAGGGAAAAGAAGGCTTATTGATAATTTACTAGTTTCCTTTCTAGATATCATCATTTTGGTTCAATCTTTTTCAAACTTATTAAGAAATTTTGTATAGTCATGGGGAAGATCCTTTCTTAACAATGACACATTCTAATTTATATCAAGGAAAAAGGTGCCTTATTGATAATTTCCTTGTTATAGAGTTCACAATCTTGGCAACTTACCGTCAATGCTTGTTATATTATGTGTTGCCTTAATAATAGGACCATCATGGTCCCCTTGTTTTGGGTTGTTTTTTTTTTGGGGGGGGGGGTCTTGAAAACCAGTGTTTTAATGGAAAGGATTTTTTTCACTCTGAATCATGTACTCCACCTTACCCAGAGAAAAGAAAACCTTTAGAAGAAAAGTGAGAAAAAAGGGAAAAGGAGCTAGTATTTTTCTCACGATATTTTGTACCTGTGTGAAGTTCCTTGAAAAAAAAAAAAGGTACGTTTTTGCATTGTTGCTTAATTAAGTTGTCATAGATTTATTTCGATGATTGGAGTTAAACACTTTCCTGTATGACATTCTATAAAAGATCTATCTTACAATAGAATTCACAATATGTCCATGTTAATTATCTCCCGTGGCAGTCTCCAGTTTGAATAGTTTAAAAAGCCCACTTTAACCATTGTCAATTACCCATTAACCACTTAATTCTCTTTTAATGACATAAGAAAAGAGTTGAGAAAATATTACAGAAAATCAAGAAAACTTACTTTAATTTTTGTGTTGGTTCCAACCTAAAAGGACAGAAATATTTAAAATTCTATCAACTTGAAGTTGTACCTTGCAACTTCTTTGAATTTTGACCTGTCTAAAAAATTTTTGTCTGGTTATGGGTTAAGGGTCCATAAAAGGTAGCATAATTAAATATCAAACTGAATGCAGATGCAAAAGATATGTGTCTGTATGTAAACACATTATAAGACGACAGAATTTTACACTGATCCAAGTCTGTTTTGTCAAAAAAAATTTAAACTGGTCCAAATTCAAAGAAGTTACAGACCATAATTTTTTCTTGATGAAATTGACAAGAAAATAAACCTGTCTTTGGGGGAAGAAAACATTGGATAATGAAGAAATTGCTTGTTACAAAATCTTTTCATCATTTTCCACAATAATTCCAAAAACTTTTCTCTTTTGGATTGCTTGATAAAAGCAACTGCTCCTTTTTCACAATGATATCCACGGCTAATTTTCTTTGTCAAAATGAAGAATTGTGAAGAATTGTATAGTTGTGGGTTAAAAGCAAACGAAATTTCACTTCAAATAATGTTTACTTATCCCCACTCAAGCCTCCTTGCAGCCGTCGTAGCGCAGTTGGTAGGGCATCAGACTCCAATTCTTCAATTATGGGGTTCATGCGTTCGATCCCCAGCGGCGGCACATATCCTTTCCGATATTTGTCTCTCACCAATGGGTGAATAATCGTAAACCTAAGTGGGATAGCAGCTGGAGGCTTGAAAAGGATGTAGTGGTAGTACTAGTGTGAAAAATACCAGGAATCCACTGTTGGGTGCTCCAGCGGCTGTGATATGACTGAAATACTGTTAAAAGTGGCGGTAAACCCCATTAAATCAGTCATTCAATCAAACCTCCTTTTTACACTGCTGAAAAGGGCTTTTTGAAATATTATGGAAAATGAACCAATTGAATGTCTTAGTTACCAACAATGTTTCCTGTTACAAAAGACAAAGACATTTGATTAAGAATTTTTCAAATAGAAATTGTATTCTGCATTTTACATTTAATTTGCACCATGATTTGTTGGTTTGTCTGGTATTGATTAAAAAGAAAAATTGCCCCTAAAAAAAAAACCCAAAAGACTACAAAGTTTATTACTCATATAGACTGTGTCAGGTCTGTTTACCTTAGTCTGTATAATGCTGTACTCTTAACCCATTCTCATACAATTACTTCATTTATGCTCCTCAAGAAAAAAGCTTCAGAAAATATTGTGGAGAATGAATAAAGTGCTTGTTACGAGCATTCTTCATTTTACCCTATGTTTTTCTACCTTATTTATAAGACTAAAAAAAAAAAAAATCCATCAACTATAAAATGTCGTCTACAACAATTTGGACCAGCCTTGTAAGATTGTAATCTGAGTTGTTATTATTTTCATCTTAAAAAAATATCTGTGAAACCTTTGTCTCTTACTATTAACCCTTTCCTGTTTTGCAAAATTTTAGACCAAATTCAATGGTTTTGCAGATGAAAATCAAAAGTGGATTTGATTTGGAAAACAATTATTCTGTAGGATAGAAAATATTATGGAAAGAGAAGAAATTGCTTGTTACAAGCAATTTCTTCTTTTTTTACAATGTTTTACAAAATCACTTTTCAAAAGCATATAAAAAGCAGGGATTGACCAGGTTAAGTGTCAAATATTTTTGCATCTAGGTGGGATGAACCATAATCAGAAATTGTTAAAAAAAAACTGTTGAAAGTGATTTTAAACTTCATGCAATCAACAAAAAAGACTCAAGATTTAAATTGAAACCTTATTCAAATTGTGACTGCTTCAGGGGAGGTAATTTGCAGTGAAATGCAAATTAGGAAACCTCCAGAGAGTATTATGTTTGTGTATAAGAAAGAGTTGACCCATTTAGGGTTGAGGATCCTTTGCTCAGAATGGATAGGCTTTATCTGTGAGCTCATTGTGGTCCAAAATCATTCATAAACCTTATGAGAAACTCAATAAAGTTTGATAAAATCTCAAGGAATAATGATGAATCACTTGTTACAAGCATAATATTGTTTTCCCACACTGTTTTCTTGGAAATGATATCTTTGATTTATGAATTTGAATAATTGGCAGGTTGCCTGCTTTTTAATGTACCCTGAACTACAACAGAAAGCTCCGCTTTAACATTGAACAGTGTCATTTCCAAAATTTACTTAAAAGGAAATGGTTAGATAAGTTTGAATAAGCTGTAGTCACTTCATTTGGTTGCTTTGCATAAATGCCGGCAATGTTGGTGTTCAGAGCTCTTTTGAATTAAACCATTCTCTTAAAATGACACGTTTTACCCCTCAAGAAAAACAGTTGCAAAAACATTGTGGAAAATGAAGAAATTGCTATGAAGACAAGCAATTTCTTCATTTACTACAATGTTTTCTAACCAGAAAGTTGAAAAATCTAAATTTCATCAACTTTGAAGTCAGTCGTCTGCAGCTCCTCCCTATTTGGACTAGTCTAAAATTTTGATGTCTGGTAAGTGGTTAAGGTATGTATTAGGTCGATTGATTCTTTATTGACAGCCTCGATCCGTCAATTGTTTGGGAAGGGGTAAAATGATATGAAAATGATTGACAGGTGTTGATTATTGATGATCACGATGAAAATAAAGATGGCCAGGCATGACGCCCCAGAGCAATATAGATCATTAGATCATTAGTTATCTATATTTAGCTCAACTTGTCAGTCTCTGTTACAGTATAGTATGTCAGTATATAGTACTTTACATGTATGTTGGAAGAAATTGATATTGTAAAGGAGATGGCTGGAAGTAATTTGTGTTTGCTTTAATTTGTGGAAATTACAGGTTAGGATGTACATTTTTACTTAGTATTTCAGGTTTGTGGTATTTTTCAACCCTTGCTGCGCTGATCCAAGAATATTCCTATTTTGAAAATAACTTTGGCATGTGTATAGACTCAGATCAGCCTGCACAGCCTTGCAGTCTGATCTTAGTCTACACTACCTGCTTGTTATTTCATTGTTGGAGAAATATTTGCAAACTAAGTGAATCTAATTTGACAAAAATTTAAAGTTTTGTGAAGAAATGATGATTATTTGGCAGGACAAGGGTTAAAACAATTTTGTTTAAGGTAGCAATTATTTGGAACTTGTTCATTTTGGAAATCTTAGTTTGTCAGGCTGTGCTTATCTAACGCATTACTAGTTGACATTGTTTTAGACTGGTCCAAATTGAATGTAGAAGCCAATGTAAAGGTTGTGAAATTATAAAAGCTTTATATCTTATGGTAAAATCATTGTTGATAATAAAGATATAGTTTGTTAACCCTTGTCATGCTGAACCCGGAATATTCCGGTTTTGGCAGGAGGTGTAGACTAAGATCAGACTGCACTTATGTGCAGGCTGATCTTAGTCTATACCTCCTGCTTGTACTTTTCCTGCCAGAGTTGTTTATGAAGTTGATTTCTAAAAAAAAAAAAGATTTTTAAACAACAAGTTCTATCAGTGCTTTCAGCCCTTTGATTTGACAGCAATTCAGTAAGGTAATTTATATAGCATGACAAGGGTTAACTTAAAAAGGGTTGTAAAAAAATCTGGATTTTGTGTAAATTGGCTGATCCAGATGTCAAAATTGATTGCCCTGATTCTGACTAGGGTTTGGGGGATAGAGCTCCTCTGTCATAGTTGTGTTCATAGGAAGGGGTTTGCTTGATGTATAATTATGCTGGTAGTGCATTTGATTCGTAAACATGGGGTACTGTGTTCGATCCCCTGTTGTGGCAAATATCCATTCCGACATTTGTCTCCCACAAATGGGTTGATAATCATAAATCTTAACCCTTTCCTGTTTTTCAAAATTTTAGACCTGTCCAAATCCAAAGTTTTTGCAGACAACAATTCAAATTTGACTTTAATATGAAGATAATCATTCTGAGGGGCGGGAAAAAATGTGGAAAAAGAAGAAATTGCTTGTTACAAGCAATTTCTTCTTTTTCTGCATTGTTTTCTCAAGTATAAAAGCATGGGGATGTAAAAACCAGGGTTTGAACAGGAAAGGGTTCTGAAAGGAAGTAGTGGTAGTTCTTTTGTGAGCAATACTAGGAATCCACTGTTAGGTGCTCCAGCCGCTGCGATATGACTGAAATACTGTCAAAATTAAAGATAAGCTCATTTCAAACAAGACTAAGTTGCCTGAATGTTTAGAAGTATGCATTTTGTTGGATTTTGATTTGTAAGAAATTTACTATGAAAAAGTAATCTGAGAACTATGACCCTATGAAATATCTTCAAAAGAACTATAGTGCTTTGATATGTAGTAGCTTACTAGAGAGCTTTGATTGATGATAGAAAAGCATTTTGTAAGTGGATGTCATGAGGAAACGTCGTATTACCATGTATTACGATGAAGTTTATCTTACTTTCCAATCTACGCTTGAGTCATCAGTAACAATATTCAAGTAGAACAGTGCATATATATTTTGGGAATTGTCACACATGGAATAGATCATCTAGGAATTCTTTAACCAATTACCAGACGGCAAAATTACAGACTGGTTCAAATATAAAGAAAATGCAGACCACAATCTTGGTTGACAAAATTTCAAAAAGCACTGTTTTCTAACAAGCAATTTCTTCATTATCCGCAATGTTTTCCAAACATGTATTTTCTTCAGGGCGTCAAAAGGCGTTTGGGAATGGGTTAAAACAATTATTAATACTCATACCCATATTTTTATGGGATTTATCCTCTTCCCACACAATCCCAATTTTTTATGCCCCCTTCTAGACAGAAGACTTCGAAAAACAGTGTTGGAAATGAACAAGCAATTTCTTCTTTATCCTAAACGTTCTCTACCTCAAATGAGAAGATCAAGAACTGGAAGGTTATTGAATTAGTAGTTGAAGGATAATCATTGATTTGTACTTTAACCCTTTCCCACACAATGACACTTTTTGACACTCCTCAAGAACACCAATATAGAAAATGTTGTGTAAAATAAAGAAATTGCTTGTGACAAGCAATTTCTTTATTTTGCACAATGTTTTCAAGCCAAACAGTCGAAAAACCTAAAATTACACAAACTTTGAATTGTTGTCTGCAACTCCTTTCAGTTTGGACCATTCTAAAATTTTGTTGACTGGTAATGGGTTAAAACTTGAGCAGTATTGATTCTTGAACCTAGTTCTAGAATACAGGTGCTAGAACTTTCAGGTTTGATGTATTATTGCCTTGAACCAGTTAAGGTTTTAGAGCAAGAGTTTTTGAATTTCAAGAACAGTTCATGAACCTTGAATAAAGTTCTTGAAGTCCAAGAAAAGTTCTGGAACCAATATGAAGATCTCAAAACCGTTTTAGTATGGATATTTATCCACCTGTCTTTGACTTTTTCTTTCTGTGCTATTAATCTAGAACAGATTTACCTACAACCATGAAACTTCATGTTACCAATGATCCAAGAAATAACCCTCAAAGGTCTTTGATGGAAAACCACTTCCATGCTGTAACTCATAAACCATCTGACCTAGTATCTTGAAACTTTATACAGTACGGAACATTGATAATTTGGCAATCTTTTCAATCCCAATCAGAGCAATTGCGGGCAATTGCATTCAATCAGCGTTCAGCATTCAATCCAGTACCAATCAAGGTTTTCCAATCTGCGATCAATCATTTCCTCAGTATTCAGTCATCAACGTTCACTTCGTTTAAATTAATCTCAGTGACTTTAGTTAAATTTGAAAAATAATACTTATATTTTCGTTCAAGTTGTTTCCTAATGTTGTAGTGATTAGATGAAACATGTCTTGCCCAAAAAGCGTCGAATCCATGCAGAACGGAAAAGTGATCAGTGTGCAATCACAATCGTATAGAGTTCAGAGTTCATACATGTTCCAATCTGATTGTCAAATTTACGGTGTTCTATATTGTACAATTGTAATCCATGACCCTAGGAGTTGTCCTCTTATTTTGGTAGCGTAGATCAAAGGTCAGCTGTGCTTCTTTAGTGACAAAATGCTGGTTGGGGGGTACAAGTTCGCTATGCAACAATTATAGTTGAATGCAGACCAAGATTTATTTGTGGTATTTTTTTTGTGTGACATTAGTCAGGTTTCATAAAGACATAAAATACTTGTACTATTGAGCTATGTTTATACACAGGATACTCTCAGTAAATGTGTCAAAAATACTGTTGGTGAGCCATGAATAAGTAAATTTTATGAATGAAAGGAATTTAAAAATAATAAGAGATTTTTAGGATACATGTTTAACCTTTCCCATACAATGATGCTTTTTGACGCTCATCAAGAAAAACAGGAAATCATAGTATAAAATAAGAAATTGCTTGTCTCAAGCAATTTCTTCATTTTCAACAATGTTTTTTGCCCAGAAAGTTAGAAAAAATAAAAAAATTCAAAAACTTTAAATTGTCATCTGAAACTCCTTTCGACTCAGACCAGTCTAAAATTTTACCTTCTGGTAATGGGTTAACCATTATCATACCAGTTACAATCCTTTTTCAAAATCAAAGGACTGAAGTTCTGGAGACACTGGTTGTGGGTCGGATTATGTTTTGAAAATTAATGTTATAAACAATTCTTGTATGAAATAAGCAGTGTAGACTATGATCAGTCTGATCTTTATGTAAATCTACTGCAAACAGAAATATTCCAGGTGCAGCATGGCAGTATTTAGGAAATTATTGATGGAAAAGTGTTGTGTTCAAAGTTTGACGAATGTCATGGCTATAGCATAGTTAGTAGCATGACGTACTCTCAATCATGAGGTCGAGGGTTCGTTCCCCGGTTGCAGCGAATATCCTTTCCATCATTTATCTCCTACCCATCGGTAGATATTATAAACCTAAGTGGGATGAGCAGCTGAAGGCTCGGAAAAGATAAGTGGTATTACTGGTGTGAGATGTACATGTACCAGGAATCTATGGTTAGATATTCCAGTTGCTGCTATATGACTGAAATACTGTGAAAGTAATTTTCAACCCTATTCAAACAAATAAATATATCAACATTTGATGATATATTTCAGTCAAGTTTTTTATGACATCAAATGCTAGTATTATCTACTGATGTCAAATACTGGATACCATCTGTACATGTTCAAAATGTACGGTAGATGTAAATTTTACAACTAAAAGGAATTTGATAACCATAAGAGTTTTTTTTTAACCCTTTACAACACAGATGCCCTGAAGAAATTCAACAATGAAAAACTTTGTGGGAAAGGAGCAACAAGCAATTTCTCCTTTTCTCACATTGTTTTCAACCCAATTTGGCACTTATTTTCCAATTTTAGCACAATTAGAAATATTGTCTGCAACTTCTTTCAATTTGTCCTCTCTAAAATTTTGTTGTCTATTAATGGGTTTAAGGTAAATTTATTTATGACATATGAGTTGAACAGGGTAGAGCGTTCTCATTTTCTCAATGTAACAAGCAATTTCTTCATTAACCACTATGTTCTCTACTGAGGGAAGAAAAAGAATAGTAGGTTTGTGACTTGTGTTCGAATAGGGTAAAAAATACTTTTAATTAAGTTAATTTTGGAATTTAGAATAGAACAAACAATGATAACAATAATTCCTTTATCAAAATTTCACAAAAATATTTTGTTGAAATATTTAACCCTTGTCATTCTGATCCCGGATTATTCCTGTTTTGGCAGAAGGTCTAGAAAAAGATCAGCCTTCACATATTATGTGCTGTCTGATCTTTGTCTAGACCTCTTGCTTGCCCCCTTTTAAATAAAGAATGGTTTAAAATAAAAAGACATATTTTTAAAATAGTTATTACCCCCCAAAATAGTGTTTTCTGTGCTTTCAGCCCTTTGATTATAATGCAAATTTGTAGATGATTTTTAGAGGATTTAATTCAGCATGACAAGGGTTAACAGCAAGGTGCCTATTTACGTACAGCAGTACGTAATTCACGTACAATTATGTTGGTTCACGTACAAATATTACACCAAGACGTGCATGAACGTACAGAAAAATAAATATACGTAGAAAAAAAATGCCATTACGTGTGTGTGCATTTAAAATTTAAACCAGAAACAGTATGTGCGTATTTTTTCCTAAAAACCAAAAAATGCAAGCAATGTAGAACAAAATCAGATCGGGAGCAAGTGACTTCACCTTACATGCGACAGGAACCATGGCTTCTTTCTGGTCTATTTTCATCTATATAGAGAATGGTGGAACCAACAGTTGCATTGTGTAATGCGGATCCTGATGGCCTCACCAGTTTGTTTTAAAATAAGTCCAAAAGCGCTATTTTTCAAACAAAATGCAAGATATTTACGTGTTTTTGGCATGAAACTGACAAGATTTCATGCTATAGAATTTGATTTTGAAATTAGTTTCTCTTGTGAGTTTTGTTGTACATGTAAGTTGGGCATGACAAAATGGAGCCGTTTATTTGATGTTGTAGTTTTGTTTTAGCTACGTTATTTGCTGTCTGCAAAATGTTGTAGCAAAACCTGTTCTATTTCTCCACAAATGGTGACTTTTGGACAGTAATAAGGCCATTTGATATTTTCTGTACCAGAATCGTTTTAATACCAGAGTTTGAACTAACAATGAGCTGACATGCCTGGTATGGCCTGCTCCAAAATGCCATTCCCCACCCTCATAATTAACTTGTTAGAGTTATTTAGCCATCACTCTTATATCCCATTCAACCCCTTCAAAATCCAATGATTTTAGAGAAAGAGAATTGTCAAGTCAGCTTTTGAAAAAAAAAATTGCTATCTTTCGCTCTAAATTTAATTGACTCTTGCACATGACTTGTGGCACTTATTTACTGATTATTAACATATCATATAACCAGAATATTGTTATTTGGTAAAGGGTTCAGATTTGTATGGTGTACTCTTAACTCTGAAAGTAAAGGTTACATTCTACCCCCAGATTTTTCTTTGTACCCCCATTTCAAAACCTAAGGGGTACATGTACCTTCAAAATGAAAACCCAGTGGGCATGCTGTTAACAGATTATAGTTTACATTCTATGATAAAACAAAATCATACTAAACAACAATACAAACATAATATATTTATATTTTCAGAGGTCTGTTTCATTGAAAGACGATTATTCTGTTCCACCTGACAGACTGTCTAAATCCAGTGCTAGACCCAACAGTGAGTCCCAGGATTATATAGAGCCATATCAGTCGCAAGGTAGAAAAAATGTGCTTTTTGGTTCAACTGATAGAACGCTGGCCCCGCCAACAGACTCTGCTGGCCATTCCCACCTAATCCGACAGGAAGTTCCACTTCTATATTAACCCTTTCCCGTTCAAATACGGGATTTTACGTCCCTGTGATTTTATACTTGAGAAAACATTGTGGAAAAAGAAGAAATTGCTTGTGACAAGCAATTTCTCCTTTTCCCACAATGTTTTCTACCTAATAGGATGGGTTCATTTCAAATAGCATCCAGTTGTCATTGTCGTCTGCAACCTCTTTCAATTTGGACTAGTCTAAAATTTCCAAAAATGGGAAAGGGTTAACCCATTACAAGATGACAAAATTTATGACTGGCAAAAGTTGAAAGGAGTCGCAAACAACACTTTTTATTTGATCTCTGCCTTTTTAGGTAGAAAATATTGTGGATAAGGAAGAAATTGCTTGTGACAAGTAATTTCTTCATGTTCTAAATGTCACTTTTAAGCAAAATAGTCACTTGGGCTTCTCAACTTCTGCTATCATTGGCTTCAGTGAGCGCTTGGAGGCCAATTGCCCTCTAGTTAATTAACAGCTTATGAGTCGGTTTCATTGATAAACATGAAGCTGTATTGCTGTAAGAAATTGAATAACCCATTTCCAAACAATAAAAATTTAGACTGGTCAAAATAAAAAAAAAGATGCATACCAACAATTTAAAATTGATATGATTTACATCTTTTTTTTCTTTAAGAGTAGAAACAAGCATTTTCTTTATTTTCCACAATGTTTTCCAAAGCTTTTTTCTTGATGGCTGTAGGAATTGGATAAAGCAATGTAAGGATAACTGCCCATATTACCATCATTACGTTGAAAGAGATATTGATTTAGAACCAATCAAACAATCAATCAGTAGAGTAGATAGATCAATTGATCAACCAATTTGCTAATCAATAAGTCTTATCCTATCTGACTATATTTTACAGCTGTAAGAGATGGTGTTGGTACATCAATTTTAGCTCCAGATCCAGGCGGTATTTATGAGCTGGCCAAGGACATTACCCCACCGCCTACACAAACTACAGCGCCACATAAAATAGAAGGTATGAATTTAAATCATGAATCTGCAGAAATTGACTGTGGGAGGATGTAAGATACCTGCTCTCTCATTGATCAGATTCAAATACATGAGTAAATTACAAGGCTATTGCACTACAAAAAATGTGGTCTATCTTTTAACCCATTCCCACACAGTATTACTTTTAAACTACCCCCAATATCAAGCAATTTCTTCATTATCCACAATGTTTGCTACCTCAAAGACAAGGATTTTCAGCATTTCATCAACTTAAAATTGTTGTCTTCATCTTCTTTGAATTTGGACTGGTCTAAGATTTTGTCGACGGGTAATGGGTTAATCTATTCCCATACAAATCCACGATTGAATACCCCGTAAGAAAAAAGCTTTGCAAAACACTTTGAATAATTCGGACCAATCTTAAATTTGTTGTCTTCTAATGGGTTAACTTGCAAACTCTGTCACAAGCAATATTTTGGAGAAACCAAACTAGCATTCTAAATAAGGATTAGAATACTTAGAGACATATGCCTTTACCCATTCCCACTCAACAGAATTTTGGACTTGTCCAAATTGAAAGAAAATGCAGACAACATCTTCAAAATGATGAAATTTTTAAAATCTTTATCTTTCTGGATAAAATACATGGTATTTGATAAAGATATCGCTTTAACCCATTCCCTCTCAGTGACACTTTTAGACGCCCCCAAGGAAAAAGTTTTAGTAAAAATTGTCGAAAATGAAGAAAAGCAAGCAAATTCGCCATTTTCCACAATGTTTTCTACCCAGAAAGTTGAAACAATTCAGAATGACATGAACTTTAAACTCTCGTCTGGAACTTCTTTCAATTTGGGCCAGTCTAAAATTTTGCCGTCTGGTAACGAGTTAACAAGCAATTTTTTTTCATTTTGCACATCATCTCAGTTATTGCATGCTTGAGTTAGTGTGAAAAAATTGGTTTCAATACAGATTGAAAAAATCAAAGGTTGAAAGTTCAAATTTATCTATTATTTTAGTATTTGCCAAATGATTAAAAACACAAGTTTTGTATAACTTTTAATAATATCAACAAAACATTTTATACAGTCAATTTCTAATATCCAAGTTAAATCCTGATTTTCATACTACTATAAAATACTACCTGTCTTTGAGGAAAATGTGGAGTTTTATGGCCCCAACAACAATCCGAGTAGGACCATTGCAATAGGGCTCTACTTAGATTAAAAATAGCTGAAAGTCAACCCCGATTTCTACCTATAATTATCCTCTAAAAGCATATTCCATCACAAAATCTGTGCAAATCCATATTCATCCTATAAAATTTATGACAAGCCAAATGAAAGAGCTGGAAATTACCTATTGATGTCCGAGCAAAATCCATCTCTTAGAAAAAATATAATTTGAACAGAAAATCAAATGGTGGCCCCAATGATAGGATTGATCCCTAACAATGTTAGGCCTACAAAAGGAAGTCTTATAAAATTTGTGCTTTGGAAGGAAACTTAACCAATTCCCACACAATGACGCTTTTAAATGCCCCTCAATATAAAGGTTTTGAAAAACATTGTGGACAACGAAGACATTGCTTGTAACAAGCAATTCGTTCATTATCCACAATGTTTTTTACCCTAAAAGACAAAGATTTTGAAGATTTCATCAACTTAAAATTGTTGTCTGAAACTTCTCTGAATTTGGACTGGTCTAAAATTTTGAACAATAACCAGCATGCACATATATGCAGTCCCATCCTTATCTTCAGCACCTGTTGTATATTTTAAGCCAGAAGATTTTTTCATATAATTTTAAAATAACAAAAGAAATACTGACCACCTGATCAGAGCCTCATAGTGCTTTCAGCTCTTTGATTTTTTATTAAATTTTGAAAGGGTTGACTGTGTTCTATCTTGTCTCTTTTAGATTTTTCTAGAAACCAGTATAACCACATTGTGTCAAATACTACAACAACACTACAAAATACCCGGATAGACGAAGATAATGAAAACTACGATCATTTAAACACATTTGACAGAAAACCTCACAGGAGAGTTGAAAATTGGAATTTCGATCAAGAAACACCAAATAAACAACCTGTTAAATCTATGGCGAATCTAAGACAGGGGTCATCAACCCCCGAGGATTTTTTTCTTGCTAGGGATCATTTTACAAATGTTACCCCGTGTAAGTATGAGGACCTGCCTTCCGACTACCAGGAACCGTGGGATACTGAGGAAGGTCAGAAGAAATTCTCTCGTCTGATGCAGAAAGCTGAGCGATCAGATGAAAGGAGATCTTCAACAGATAAAACTTCAATAACAAGAGGAAGACATTTAGAAGGTGCTAGACAGCCAAAAAGTGGAGCAAATATTTCGCAGAATAAAGGTGCTGGAATGAAAAGTCAAAGTAGTTTAGACAATAATGCGAATTTATACGAATGTGCTTGGGATCCATCGGGGACAGCATCTACCAGTTCTAAAAAAGACAAACCTTCTAGTCCAGAGATGAAGCCAAAAGTTCCACCACATAAAACTCGGAAACCAATAATAGCCAATTATGAGGAAGCTTGGGATACAGAAGCAAAACAGAGGCAATTTGAAGAAAAGTTGGAGAAAGTTAGAAAACAACGTATGAGCGAAGGGAAAATATCCGAAAAAGACATTCCAAATGTTGATAACGAGACAGATGATTTTGAGCCAGTTTTTACTAGTTTACCAGCACGACCAAAAATGGAACCCCAATCTGTTTCCCCTGGTTAGTATTTTTACTTTTCATTGCTTTTTATTTCACTGAAGAGATTTTTTGTTGTTGTTTTCATCAGGATATGAAACTGAAAACCTTATCATACAAGATTTTTTAGCTCACCTGAGCACGAAGTGCTCTGTGCGAGCTATTGTAATTGGTCATCTTCCAGCGTTTGTCCGTCCGTCCGTTCACAATTACAAATAAAAATTTCTCCACCTAAACTCACCGTGGAATTTCACCCAAACTTCACAGAAATGATCCTTAGGTCATGCTCTTTCAAAATACTTCAAATAATTGAAATCCATGAAAAACTTTGGTTGCCATGGCAAGGGACTGAAAAAACTTAAAAATCTTCTCCTCCCAAGCCGTAAGGCCTAGAGCTTTGAAATTTGGTAAAAATCATCATCTAATGACCCTCCACCAAAAAAATTCAAAGAATAACCATATTCTGAAAATTAGCCCTTCTCTGTGCAATGGCTGATTCTTCATAGAAATAAAGAAGGAAAACTTAAAAAAATCTTCTCCTCCAGAGCCGTAAGGCCTAGAGCTTTGATATTTGGTAGAAATCATCATCTATTGACCCCTTACCAAAATACTTCAAAGAATTACTATATTCTGAAAATTAGCCCATTTCTGTGGGATCCCTGATTTTACATAGAAATAAAGAAGGAAAACTTTAGAAATCTTCTTCTCCTAAACCATAAGGCCTAGAGCTTTTATATTTGGTATAAATCCTCATCTATTGACCTCTACCAAAAAACTTCAAAGAATTACCGTATTCTGATAATTAGCCCTTTTCTTTGCCATCCCTGATTTTACATAGAAATAAAAAAGGTAAACTTGAAAAATCTTCTTCCAAACAATGAGGCCTAGAGCTTTGATATTTTGTATAAATCATCATCTATTGACTCTCTACCAAAATACTTCAAAGAATTACTGTATTCTGAAAATTAGCCCTTTTCTGTGCAATTCCTGATTTTACATAGATTTAAAGAAGGAAATCTTTAAAAATCTTCTTCTCCCAAACCACAGAGTCGAGAGCTTTGATATTTGGTGTGTAATAATACCTATTGACCCTGTACTAAAATACCAGTATGCCCATTGGGTTTTCATTTTGGGGGTACATGTACCCCTTAGGTTTTGAAATGGGGGTACAAAGAAAAATCTGAGGGTACAGTGTACCCTTTATTTTCAGAGTTAAGGGTACATCATACTAAACCGAACCCTTTACCAAATGACAATGTTATAGTTACATCTACTTTGTTAATAATCAGTAAATAAGTGCCACATGTCGTCTGCCAGTTTCAGATGAATTTAGAGCGAAGGATAGCATAGCTGACTTTTGACAATTTGTTATTTGATTTTAAAAGGGCTGAATGGGATATGAGAGCGATGGCTAAACAACTCTAACAGGTTAATTATGAGGGTTGGGAAGGCATTTTGGAGCCGGCCATTCCAGGCATGTCAGCTCATTGTTAGCTCAAAGTCTGGTATTGAAACAATTTTGGCACAGAAAATATCAACTGGCCTTATTACTCTCCAAAAGTCACAATTTGTGGAGAAATAGAATAGGTTTTGTTGTGACATTTTGCAGACAGCAAATTACGTAGCTAAAACAAAACTACAACATTAAATAAACGACTCCATTTTGACACACCTGACTTACATGTACAACGGAACTCATGAGAGAAACTTATTTCAAAATAAAATTCTATAGTACGAATCATGGTCAGTTTCTCGCCAAAAACACATAAATATCTTGTTTTGTTTGAAAAAATAGCGAATCTGGTCAGGCCATCTAGATCTGCATAATATGTCATTTTACAGCTGCTGGTTCCCCTATTCTCTATATAGAGGAAATAGGCCTGAAAGAAGCGAGGGTTCCCGTTGAATGAAAGGGAAATCACTTGCGTCTGATGCGATTTTGGTCTACTTTGCTTGCAAATATTCAGGTTTTTAGGGAAAAATACGCACATAGTGTTTTTCGTTTTGTACGTTAATAATTATTCAATGGACACACGAAATGGCATTTATGTTTCTACGTTCATTTATTTTTCTGTACGTTCATGCATGTCTTGGTGAAAGATTTGTACGTGAACCGACGTATTTGTACATGAATTGCGTACTGTAGGATGTGAATGGGCACCCTGAAATACTTCATAGAATTACTGTATTCTGAAAATAAGACCTTTTCTGTGCAATCCCAGAAAAGAATAAAGAAGGATATCATAGAAAATGTTCTCTTCTAAACCATTAGGCCTAGAGCTTTGATATTTGGGATGTGTTAATGCCTATTGACCCTCTACTTTATTACTTCAAAGAATTACTGTACTCTTGAAATTAGCTCAATTTGGTTGGATCTTCACTATACCTAGCAGGGCTCTGCAGACTCCCAGAATTTGGGGAGAAGTCACTTCTCACTAGTCTGAGAATTGGGAGAAGTTTTTCAAAATGGGGAGAAGTGGTTCGCATTAAAAAATTAAGTTTTTGCGTGTATTGCTCATTTCTGTCAGAAAATAGAATAGCTTTACAACTATGTAGTTGCATTTTATATTATGTATTATGCAATAAACATAAAAAATACTGCTTATCCTTTCAGTCCTCAATAAAGATCTTATTCCTGTGAACAAATACTTTTGTATTTTTCATTTTTTAGGTTTGAGAATTCAAGAGTTTGATTCTGAATTTTTTTCATTTTTTTTTTTAATATTTCATAATAGATTCATATATGATAAGATAGTCAACTAATAAAAAAAAATGCAAATAGTCTATAGGCAGTCTGAATGAAATGAGTAGTGTTCCTATTTGAAGCAGAAAATGAGAAAAGATTTCATTGTAACAACATGTATTAAATCAAACCATTACCAGAAGAAAAAATTCAGACTGGTACAAATTGAAAGAAGCTAAATAAGACATTTCAAAGTGAGCTTAAATAAGAAAGAATGTGCCAAAGAGGGTAGAAACATGTGGGGAAAGGATAAATTGCTTGCTGCAATCATTCCTCCTTTTTCCACAAATTCCCATAAAAACATTTCAAGATGTCAAAATGGGGGATTGTGTGGTAATGAGTAAAAGTCAGTCCACTGTACCTGATAACATATAAATGAATAAAAATTGTCATTAATTGGTCAAAAAAGGTCCTCTGTGATTAAGTCAGTTTTAATGTGTAAAGGGTAAGGGTTACTGCTGAGTACACAAAACCAGACTGTCTACATGCAGAGGTTTAAAGTTAACACAGGATAATTTGCTCCATTTTATAGGATTACATGTTATTTAAAGGAATTATTACCAACACAAGTTAGTGAAATTTAGTTTTTGGAAAGAATGTATCATAACAAGAAACTGAGGAAAAGATCGTAGCAGCCTTTAAATTGTTTGCCATAATTTTCTTCACTTGTTACAATTAAAGCAGATCATTCAAATTGAAGGATTCTAATGAAAAATGAATTTACTACTCTACGTAGATTTTCGGCAGAATTATTTTTCATCAAGATTTCGAATGTTAACAAAATTTTGACTTCTGGTAAATGACACGGCGTCTGTAAATGTCGGCCATTATTCTCATTATGTGAAAGTAGGCAACAAATCTCGTAGACTGATGTTAACTTAATTTACAGAAATAATTAAAACTTAAGAAGGTAAAGGATTTCTAGTGCTGAAAGTATACAAAGCATTGCCTAAACCAATCAGCGTAGGTGTTGACCATTAGCTGCCAGAACATACCCCTCTTTCTGTTAATCTGCTGGCCTCGCGACTATGGATACACGCTTGAATTACGATCAAGGGGCTTCCGACCGGCAGTTGTATAATTGCACACTGTCACCTAGTTTTATAGCCACTGGGCCAGATTTGGTTATCACCTATCGTATCCAGGCGACTTCCCAAAAATTCCATGCGACTTCGACTTTGCTTTGATCAGCAAATCAGGCGAAGTTTTATGAAACCAGGCGACTTTTTCGCCTGAGTCGCCCACTCTGCAGAGCCCTGCCTAGGATTACAGGAGAAAATCTTTAAAAAAAACCCTTCTTCTCCAAAATGATTAGGTGTAGGGCTTTGATATTTTGAATATTATATCATGAAGCCTTGAGCAATCATACTCAGGGGAGCGATATAGGACCATCATGGTCCTCATGTTACAGAATTACATAGTGTCTTTATATGTAAAAGGTTTTGAATTCATTACTTATTAGTACCTTACTCATAGTTTAGCTCAATTTTTTTTTGAAAAATCCTGAAGTATTGCCATAGCCTGGTTGTTTTCTACGTTGTTGATTTCAGAGTCATACAAGAGCTTTGACATTTCAGAATACCTCTAGAATTACTGAAGGCATTCATTTGAAACTTGGAATATATATAAAGTATCAAACCAGCAACCTAAATCATTATGGTGGTGAGCTTTAATGTATTTTAAGAAGAATTATGCCGCCTTATTTTCAACCAAGATTTTTATGCCCTGGCAGTGATAAGAAAAAAAACTAATTCTTTTGTAAATGGGTTGCCTCCTATGTTAACCCATTCCCAAACGACAAAATTTTAGACTAGTCCTGATTGAAAGGAGTTGCAGACGACAATTTAAAGTTGATGAAAGTTTAGATTTGTTCAACTTTCTGGGTAGAAAACATTCTGTAAAATAAAGAAATTGCTTGTAACAAGCAATTTATTCATTTTACACAATGTTTTCCCAAATGTTTTCCTCAAGGGGCGTTCAAAAGCGTCACTGTGTGGGAATGGGTTAAAGAAAACTAAATTACCTGATTGATAAGTAATTTCAGGTCGATGGAGCCAGTCAGGTGCTCAAGCACAGCCTTTCCTGTTTAAACAGGGGATTTTACGTTACTGTGATTTTATACTTGAGAAAACATTGTGGAAAAAGAAGAAATTGCATGAGACAAGCAATTTCTTTTTTTCCCACAATATTTTCTACCACATTGGATGTTTTTATTTCGAATTGGTTCCAATTTTCATTGTCGTCTGCAACCTCTTTCGATTTGGACTAGTCTAAATTTTCAAAAAACAGGAAAGGGTTATATCTTATTCCAGTTTTACGTCAGTTTGGAGCAGAAAATGTGAGTCGGTCAGATAGCTGTAGGTCACTTGCGGCACTAGCAGAGAAAATAGACAGAACAATTCCATTGGAGGATCAAAGGTGAGGAAAATGAGAGACAATCAAATAACAGACAACAAAATTTTAGAATTATCCAGACTCAAAACCATTTCATACAACAATTCAAGATGCTTTAACCCATTCTACACAACAAAGTTTTAGACTGGTCCTTATCTAAACCTATTTAAAAAAAGTAGAAGCCATATTGGGTGGAAAGCATTGTTAGAAAGGTGCTTCTGCTTTTCCAACAATGATTTTGATAACTTATTTTACTTTGCACTCCAAAACATCAAATTAAGTAGCAATTGGTTAAAAGATACATCAAATAGAGGCTTATCTGAAAGGTCTTGTTATAAACCTTTTGGTATATTTTAGTTTTACATAATATGAGTCAATTTTCCCTTTTCTGTAGCTTTTTCCATGGTAGTATTAAAAGATCCGATGCCGAGAGGATGTTGTGCGTGTTTAAAGATGGCAGTTACTTGATACGCAGAAGTGAGTCCAACAGAAAAGATTTTTCCCTTACTCTAAAGTAAGTCATTTGAAAATATTTGATTGTAGATCTCATAAAAGCTGTCATAGATCTGTCATGGGTTGTTTGAGATGATTTGAATTATGTCATCAATTAGCAGTTTAAGACAATGCCATTATACATTATAAGTATGGGTTTTTAGCTCCACTGGCTGAAAGCCAGAGAGCTATTGTCATGGCCTTGTGTCCGTTGTGTTTGCATCCGTTCATATGTCTGTCCGTCCGGTCGTCCTTCCGTAAACTTTTACTTTGAAAATCTTTTCCTCAGAAAGTACTGAACAGATTTCAACCAAATATCACAGAAATGTTCCTTGGGTGGCCCTCTATCAGATTCCATCAACAAATTTTAATCGGATGAAAAACATGGCTTTAATGGGTGTGGCTAATTTCCATATATGGTAAAAGCTTTGAAAATCTTCTTCTCAGAAACTGGTGGATGGATTTCAACCAAATTTCACAGAAATGATCCTTGGGTGATCCGTAATCAGATTCCTTGAAAGAATTTTATTGGATGAAATCACGGCTAATTTCTATATATGGTGAAAGCTTTGAAAATCTTCTTCTCAGAAACCGATGGATGGATTTCAACCAAATTTCACAAAAATGATCTTTAGGTGAACCTATATTGGATTCCTTCTAAGAATTTTGATCATATGAAAAACATGGCTTTAATGGGTGGGCTATTTTCCATATATGGTAAAAGCTTTGAAATTCTTCTCCTCAGAAACTAGTGTATGGATTTCAATCAAATTTCAAAGAAATGATCCTATGGTGAAATTTCTATCAGTTTCCTTCAAAGAACTTTGATCGGATGAAAGCATGGCTTAAATTGGTGGGGCTTATTTGATATATGGTAAAAGCTTTGAATTTTTTCCTCTCAGAAACTGATGGATGCATTTCAACCAAATTTCACAGAGATGATCCTATGGTGAAATTTCTATCAGATTCATTCAAAGAATTTTGATTAGATTAAAAATATGGCTATAATGGGCGGGCCTAGTTTCCATATATGGAAAAACCTTTGAAATGCTTCTCCTGAGAAACCAGTGGATGGTTTTCAACCAAATTTGACTGGATTGATCCTTGGGTGACCTTTTTTCGGATTATAAAAAGAATTTTGATTGGATGAAAAATATGGCTTTAATGGGCAGGGCTAATTTCCATATATGGTATATACTGAAAACTTTGTAAATTTCTCAGAAACCTGTTGATTGATTTCAACCAAATTTCATGGGAACGATAACCAGATGACTGTTTGTCAGATTCCTTGCAGCGAAAATTTTACATAATGAATTTTACATAACTTGACTTTTGTAAAAACAATGAAAAGTTTGAAATAGTTCTTTAGAACTATTTAAAGATTAAAATGATTTAGATTTATTTTCATTATATTCAGTTTATTTAAGAATTTATGAAAAAAATTGCTGAATCAGTACATCATGCCTGTGGAGGGATACAGGTTGATTCATTATTTGTTGTAGTACTATTTGAAAATGTAAACCCATTCATGAAAAATGACAGAGGGCCATTGAAGCTCTTGTCAGGGTGTCCCTCGTGCGGTTGTCCGTCTGTCTGCTCGACTTTAAACTTTTACTTTAAAAATCTTTAAAAAAAAGTACAGAACGGAATTCAACCAAATTTCACATGTACGATCCTTAGGGGACCCTTTATCAGATTCCTTTAAAAGAATTGTGATCAGATGAAAAACATGGCTGAAATGGACAGGGCTTGTTCCATATATCGAGAAAGCTTCTAACAAATAATTTGATGGATTTCAACCAAATTTCATAAAGAATGATCCTTTTGTTGACCCTTTATCAGATTCCTTCAAAGAATTTTGATTGTATGAAAAACTCAACTTTGATATACGGGGCTAATTTTATATGGAAAAAGCTTTGAAAATCTTCTCCTCTGAAACTGGTCAATTGATTTCAACCAAATTTCACAGGAATGATCCTTGGGTGACCCTTTATCATTTTCTTCAAACATTTTTGATAGGATGAAAAACATGGCTTTAATGGGTGAGGCTAATTTCCAAATATATTGAAACCTTTAAAAATCTTCTTCTCTCAAACCATAGTATGGTTTTCATCCAAGTCTAACAGGAATTATCCTTGGTTGACCCTTTATCAGATTTCTTCAAAGAATTTTGATCTCATGAAAAACATAGCTTTACTAGGAGAGGCTAATTTCCGTAATTGGTGAAAGCTTTGAAAATATTCTACTCAGAAGCCATTTGATTGATTTCAAATTTACAGAAACTGTCCTTGGGTGACCCTTTATCAGATTTCTTCAAAGAATTTTGATCTGGTGAAAAACATGGGTTAATGGGGCGATGCTAATTTCTATATATGGAAAAAGCTTTGAAAATATTCTTCTCTGAAACCAGTCAAATGATTTCAACCAAATTTCACAGGAATGATCCTTGGGTGACCCATTATCATTTTCCTTCAATGATTTTTGATCGGATTAGAAACATGGCTTAAATGAGCAGGACTAATTTCTATATAGAAACCTTTAAAAATCCCCTCCTCACAACCATTTCTAAAATGAGTTGTCCACCATGTGTTAAAGTAAACTTATTCTTGTGGAGGGATTCAGGCATTCAAGCCCCTCTGGTCAGTTTACTTTTAGTTCATTGATCATTGATAAAAATATGTGGCAAAAATTTGCATAACAGGAAAGGGTTAACCCATTCCCACATGAGAAAATCTTAGACTGGTCCCAAATTGAAAGAATATACAGACGAAAATTTTAGGTTGATGAAATTCTAAATTTCATTGTCTTTCAGGGTAGAAAACATTGTGGACAATGAAGAAATTGCTTGTCGCAAGCAATTTCTTCATTTGCACAATGTTTTCCAAAGCTTTGATATAGAGGGGTGTTTAAAAGGGTCATTATGTGGGAATGGGTTAAAGGAGTACCAACAATTAAAATGACTTCATACTCAAGCTCTACTTACGACAGTTAGGTTTCCAACGATCTACTCATTCTTTTCTGAATATATTTTGCAAACAATCTCTTTGATGTGCTGTTCAAACTGCATTTGCTAACCCTTTCCTGTACAAACCCAGGATTTGATATCTCTATGATTTTATACTTGAGAAAAAATAATGGAAAATGAAGAAATTGCTTGTAATCAGAAATTTCTCCTTTTTCCACAATATTTTCTATCACAAAGGATTGTTTCATTTCAAATTTCATCCAATTTTCATTGTTGTCTGCAACCTCTTTCAATTTGGACGAATCTAAATGGAAAAAGACAACAGAAAAGGGTTAAGGTCAGTGAGTAGGGCTATAAATCGGCTATAAATCGGTCTCCTCGGTCCATTTTATTTGAGTCTATGCGTGACATTTCCAACTAATTTCACATGTGTGTGACTCGCACACATTGAGCACCCTTGACAGCCATTCGGGGCAATTAGAACATTCCCTGATTGTTTAAAGAAGCTTGTGCCAGTATCAATCTACAGCACCCAGAGTGACTGCGGATGCACAGGCTGATCTGAGTCTTTACATGGCGCACATGTGTAATGGTTGATGTTTACATTTTGATTGTTGTTTATTTCCAGGGGATGGAATGGTATCCCTATGCATATGAAAATAACGTCCAAACCAGATGGAACTTATGTCCTCGGTGAAAATAGTCCGCCATTTAAAACGATCCCAGAAATGGTGGAATATTATACAAGACATGAGTTACCGGTGCAAGATGCCGAGAGAATCTGTTTGCTATATCCAATCCCTTCATGAAAATTTTGTCTGTATTTCTAATAATTGTATGATTTTATTATTACTACTCTGAATTTTTTTGAAAAATGTTTAGAGAATAATTGTTTTTATCTGGTGTAAAGTCAATTTGTCTTTCATTTTCTGCGCAATGAAAACTGTTTTCACTTAAGGCATCACATCTTTCAACCCATTACCTGACAACAAAACTTTAGAGTTGTCCAAATTTTAAAAAAATGCAGACAACAATTTTAAGTTGATGGAATTTCAAATTTCGTCGTCTTTTTGCATAGAAAAGATTGTGGATAATGAAGAAATGTCTTCATTTTCCACAATGTTTTCTAAAGCTTTTTTCATGAGGGGCATAAAAAGTAAGGATTGTGTGGGAATGGGTTAAACATAAAGCTGTTCGTAAAAAGGTAGCACTTCAAATAAAGACATAGCTCTACTGCTCACGAAATGAAATATTGGTCATTTTACGGCAAAACAAGCAGATACTCTGTGTTATTACATTTATTCCAATCAGGCTGAATATCAGTTCTGATGGTGAACCTCAACCCATGAGCACCTAACCCATATCCAGACGGCAAAATTTTAGACTGGTCCAAATTGAAAGGGGTTGCAGACGACTATTCAAAGTTCATCAAATTTTGGATTTTTTCAACTTGCTTGGAAGAAAACATTGTGGAAAATGAAGAAATTGCTTGTGACAAGCAATTTCTTTATTTTCCTCAATGTTTTCCAAAACTCTTTTTCTTGGGGGCGTCTAAAAGCGTCACTGAGTGGAAATGGGTTAATAACATTTTTTTGACACCCCTCAAGAAAAAAAGCTTTGGAAGATATTGTGGAAAATGAAGAAATTTCTAGTTATAAGCATTTTTTTTCTTTTTCCGTAATAGTTTTTCAGATTGACGTTAAAACCAGGGACTTGACAGGAAAGGGTTTAGTTATGTAGGGATGGATATAGGTCTTGCTTTGTCATTGTCTAACCTATTTTAGATTATAAGTTAGGTTGCCAGAGGACAAACTCTAGATTTGTCCAAATTTAAGGAAGTTGCAGACGACCTTTCAAAATATGCTAAAATCAGAAAATAAGTGCTTAAAAAGGATATAATACATTGTGAGAAAAGGAGAAATCGCTAGTCTTGGTAGAAAACTCGTAACAAACAATTTCAACATTTTCCACTTTGTCTTCTTGAACCTTTTTCTTTAGTGGTGTCAAAAGATGAATTTGTATGGGAATTGGTTAATCCATTCCCATACAGTTTCTCTCTTTTAAGACCTTCAAGAAAAGAATTCAGAGAAACATTATGGAAAATAAAGAAATTACAGGATACAAGCATTTTTTTCATTTTCCACATTGTTAACTACTCAGAAAGACTGTGATATTTAAAATTTTATAAACTCTAAATTGTTGTCTAGAACTTCTTTAAATATGGACATGTCTAAATTTTTGTGCCTCTGCATCGAAGCTCAGTGTCATATTGTTTCATAAATGTCCCTCTGTCTATCTGCAAGCAGTAAACTTAAGGCAAAAAACATACATAGCTCATATATAGAACATGGGCTTCTTGCATTGATAGATCAAGTATAAGTCATTTGTAATATCAGTGTCATCCATCCAGGTCAAGGTCACTTATCAAAGTCATGAGTTTTGCAAACTTTGCTCATATTCAAACACCATTGCAGATACATGGCTCATATTGGGGCTATTGATTTTTGCATTTATAAGCATCAATTAAGGTTTAAGTAATCCGTTAAGGTCAAGGTCACTTACCAAGGTCACATTTCCCAAAACAGATTGTTACAGGGACAAAGTGTTTCACAAACACATCTTGTTTGTGATCTGATGATTGGAATATGAAATTATGTGTCAAATTTCTGTGCTCAATACTTGTATATGAGTAGATGGTTATTTACTTGCAAGGGACCAAAGATTTTGTGTTATCTTTTAGTTTAGTTATTTTCAATGTGATAAAATTGATAATCATTTTTTGTACTTATTGCATTTAATTATTCTTGATCATTTATCGATTGTTTTTATCTATCAACATAATCAAGTAGAAATACTTTTGATATTTCTATCTTTTTATGCCCCTGTATATTGTTTTACTATTGTCCGTCTATCTGATTTTGTTGGTCTGTCTATCTACAAATTACTTAGCATTTACAAATACTATAGCCTATTCAAGATACAACGCTCCTTTTTTAAATGTTTAATGATCTTATCTTTGTATATCTGCAGATACCAAGTTCGAGGTCATATGCAGAGCTCATTTTTCAAGGTTAAACTTCTTTAAAACTTAACAAAAAAAACTTAAAAGTTTACATTTATTTCAAGCCTAATCAAGATACAAATGCTCATATTTGGTATGACAAGAGATCTCATTGATGCTTATCTGCAGATACCAAGATGGAGATCATATGACAAGATCAAGGTCACTCATCTAGGTCACATTTCTTTTAAAAAAAAAGGGCTGTGACAGGGGCATGGTGTTTCACAGACATGTTTTTTTTTTCATCTTACAGATAAGCCGCAAAACCATTGTCTTTGTGAATATAAAGGCATTTAGATTTTTTTTTCATGTTTTGAAAAAGCTTGGTGTCTGGTTTCCACTTCAGCTCTCACCAGACCTTGAAATTTGTGTATTTTGATGATATCTAAAATTTTGATGAAATTTAGTGAAACAGCTTTAAAAAAAATGTATAGATCAATAAAAAAAGTCAAGGCTTGTTTTATTTCAGTCCTTCAGCAGATAATAAGGAAAAAGTCATTACAGAGAATGACCCTAAAATGTGGAATGGTAGAAAATTCTGCTAGGAATTCAAATGTCGTTTTCTTGTTTTGTTATACTAAGTTCAAACAAATCTGTGATGTGTGTAATGAATTGGATTTCTGTTAACAAGGGTCTTTGATTTTTTCTCTTTCGGAAACTTATAATGTATGATGACTAATGCAAATCAATTTGTATTATCAAGATGGATAACTAAATACATGTTTTTAGCTCACCAGAGCACAACGTGCTCAAGGTGAGCTTTTGTTATCACCTTTTGTCCGTCGTGCGTTGTCCCTTGGAAGGCGTCAACAATTCTTTAAACATCTTCTCCTCAGTAACCACTGGGCGGATTTCAACCAAACTTGGCAGGGATGTTCCTTGGGTGACCCTTCTCAAAAGTTGTTTGCGGAATTTTGATTGACCCCCAGATATGGGCGTGGCAGGGCATGGCAGTTTTTGGCTTGGAAATATTTAAACATCTTCTCCTCATTAACCATTGGGCCAATTTCAAGCAAACTTTGCATGAATGTTCCTTGGTAGACCCTTTTCAAAAGATGTTTGCGGGATTTTTATTTATGCCCAAATATGGGCATGGCTGGAAGGGGCAGTTTTTTACTTAGAAATCTTTAAACATCTTCTCAGTAACCACTAGGCCAATTTCAACCAAACTTGGCATGAATGTTTCTGGGGTGACCCTTTTCAAAAGTTGTTCGTGGTATTTTGATTTATGTTCAAATATAGGGGTGGTAGGACGGAGCAGTTTTTGACTTAGAAATCTTTAAACATCTTCTCCTTAGTAACTATTTGGCCAATTTCAACCAAACTTGGCATGAATGTTCCTTGGATGACCCTTTTCAAAATCTGTTTGCAAAATTTTGATTGATGCCCAAATATGGGCGTGGCAGTTTTTGACTTAGAAATCTTTAAACATCTTCCCCTCAGTAACCATTGGGCCAATTTCAACCAAACTTGAAATGAATGTTCCTTGGATGACCCTTTTCAAAAGGTGTTCGCGAAATTTTGAATGACACTCAATTATGGGCGTG
This sequence comes from Fragum fragum, assembly GCA_946902895.1. NCBI lineage: Eukaryota > Metazoa > Mollusca > Bivalvia > Cardiida > Cardiidae > Fragum > Fragum fragum. The sequence continues at coordinate 46,915,430 of OX336370.1, forward strand.
GCAGGGCGGGTAGTTTTTTACTTAGAAATCTATAAACATCTCCACATAAACCATCAGGTCAATTTTATCCAAACTTGGCATGAATGTTCCTTGGGTAACCCTTTTCAATATTAGTTTGTAAAATTTGAATGAAGCATGGGCGTGGCTGTTTTTGTCTTTAATTTCTTCTCCTCCCAAATCATTGGGCCAATTTCAATCAAACTGGGCATGAATCTCACTGACAATGGTCAATTGGGCTATTACCATGCTGTTATGTCTGTGAGTACATCAGGGCTGCCACTATAGCCAGTTAGGAATGCGTCAGACACCCAATCTATAATCATGGTGTGTCCAGGGTTCCCAGGCTACCAGGAAAACAGAAAAAGTATTGGTTTTGTGATATCTTTAAAAAAAAAACAAAGGAAAAACTAGGAAATAGACAAATCAATTTGATGAAAGATGCAAGACCCAAAAGTACAAGTTCCAAACAGTTGACAAGTATCCCCCCCACCAGTAGGTTTTATCACAGTGTGAATTACATGGGGATGCATTATCACGTCACAATGTCTGCCGAGAAAGAGAAATTTGTATTTGTTTCACCAAAAGATACAAGCATGGTACTTAATTTTGGGCTAGGAATGGAGGTAGGTGTCCAATTTTACTAAATATATATGATTAGAGTACATAAAGCAAATATTTAGGAGAAAATCCAAAGCAACATCTTAAGTGTACCAGTAACCGGACATGAATTGAATTTGGATACGAAAGTAATAAATAGCCTCCAATTCAATACAATGAAAAAGAGAACTCTGGGTAAATAGACTTAATTAAAAATTGACAATCTACACGCCTAGAAGCAATCAAATTTATCCAATATTTTATATTATTGTATTTTTCTGGACAGAGTTTAGGGTTTTAGTTTGACATCAATGAAATGGGGTCTCTGGGACTCAACAATCTGTGTCATAAAATTTCCTTTGTTTTTGTCAATGAAAAAGAAGTCATGAAATTTAGAAAATATCCTGGAGAAAGTCTGGAAAAAGTCTTGAATTTTGCAAGCAGAAAACTTGGGTGTCTTGGGTTTGAATCTTGGCAGCAGCACATATCCTTTACCGCATTTTGTCTCCCCATGGGTAGATGATCCTAAACTTAAATTGGATGTCAGCTGGAGGCTAGGAAAGGATGTTATGGTAATACTGGTGCGAGAAATATCAGAAATCAATTGATAAATGCTCCGCAATATAACTTATAAATTGTTAAACACAGGTCATCTTTCATTGAACATTTGGCACAATCATTGTGACAAGTACCTTTTGCCTGCCACCAATGGGCAAAATACAAGTGGTATGCACAAGTGAGATAGGTAACTAGTGAGAAACAACAACTGATCTCCAGTGTTTAGCAAACAGGACTACTTTTAAGATCATTACTATTTTCTTTTTGTCAAGCCTACTTGTATTGAGCAAGACAAAGTTGTCTTTACGACAAGTTGGTGTATGTACCTAAGTCCATATTTGTGAGGGAAATTTTTGGTTGCTAAAAATAAAACATCACCATTATTCTCAAATGTGAGTAGATTTGCTGTTTGAAAGAAATTCTCAGATAACCTCAATGTCAAAGCTCAAGGTCAAGCATGCCTGTGTTCTTTCAACTTTTTTTTAATTCATCTTAAATTATTCAGGTGAGCGATTTTAGGGCCATTCTGGCCCTCTTGTTATCAAATTATACCCCTTTCTCAACTTAGATTTCTAGCTCAATTGGCTTAAAGGAAGTGAGTGGGCTATAATCTGGCTTACTTGAATCCATGTCTGGTTGAGTCTGTCTCTCAAATTTTACTTGTAAAATCTCCCCTTAAACTACTGCACAGATTTTAACCTAATTGAAAAATGGGGATTGTGAGGGATGTGTTAAACCATTACCACGCAAGAAATTTTGAAATTGGTCCGAATAGAAAGAAGTTGCAGATGAAATTTTAATTTAATAAAGTTTAAAGAATCTTTGTCTTCCTGGATAGAAAAGATTGTGGAAAATGAAGAAATTGCTTGTAACCAGCAATTTCTTCATTTTCCACAATGTTTTCCAGAACTATTATATTGAGTGGCATATAAAGGAAGGATTAGGTGGGAAAATATTGTGGGAAATAAATTAATTGCTAGTTACAAGCAATTTCTTTTTACACATTGTTTTCCAGAACTATTTCTTGAGGGGCATAAAAAAGCGGGATATTGTGTTGATGTATTATGGTATTCTAGTTATTGAATTTTATGTGCCATTTGAAATATATCTGTGGTGATTGATAAGTGTATACATGTGTATGTTTATCATATATATCTGTGCTGATTGATATGTGTATACATGTGTATGTTTATCATATATATCTGTGCTGATTGATAAGTGTATACATGTGTATGTTTATCATATTCCTATAAACACTTTTTGTTAACCCATTACGACATTTTTTTTTGACTGGTCCAAATTCAAAGATGTTGCAGACGACAAATTTTAGTTGATTAAATTAAGGATTTTTATTTACATTTTGGGTAGAAAACATTGTGGATAATAAAGAAATCGCTTGTGACAAGCCATTTCTTCATTTTCCACTATGTTTTCCAAAGCTTTTTTCTTGAGGGTGTCAAAAAGTGTCTGTGTGGGGGGAAAGGGCTATATACATACATTGTCAGAGGAAAAAAAGCTTGACAGTTTGGGCTCAACACTCACTTTCCTAAATGAATGACTTGAGGGATGAAAGGGGTTTTTGGCAATTCATCTCTTGTATTTATAAGCTAGGTTTAATGAAACAATCAATATTTTAACCCATTGACCCATTCCTGCACAAAGACGCTTTTTTACACCCTTCAAGAAAAGCAATTGGGAAAACATTGTGTAAAATGAAGAAATTGCGTGAACCAAGCAATTTTCCTCATTTTCCACTATGTTTTTAAACCAGAAAGTTGAAGAAAGTCTACAATTTCCTAAATTTTAAATTGTCGTCTGCAACTGCTTTCAATATTGACCCGTCTAAAATTTTCTTGTGTGGGAATGGGTCAACACAAATACATGTATCCTCATTTTACTGCCACTGAAGAAAAGTAGTGCAGAGAGGACATTGTGGGAAAAGAGGTAATGATTTGTTGCAATTAGTTCCGTCTCCTCACCATCCTCATGAGTGAAGGGATATCGAGATCATCTTTTTCTCTAATACCTGTGGACAAGGTGGACTGTATTTTGAAACTCCACCCCTTTAACCATGGTTTGTAAAAATCCAATTGATTGGCTGACCTCATTTTCCTTTCCCTGGTGTCAAACGTACAGAAATTCTCTGTTCAATGTGCAAAGGGATAGATAAGTAGAACCTCCGTCACCCTTGGTACAAAAAGATGTCTTCTCACAAAACATGTTCTTACATATTTGTGACTAATTTTTCAACTTTGCCACACCTTAAACCGGGCTCTACCTTTTTTTAATTCACGGATTGCTGGCCCCGCCCACTGTCTTCGCTTGGCCCCGCCCATAGACTTTGCTGGCCATACCCACTGATTTCGCTGGCCATACCCACTGACTTTGCTGGCCATACCCACTGAATAAGCTGGCAATACCCACTGAATTTGCTGGCCCCGCCCACTGACTTTGCTGGCCCCGCCCACTGACTTTGCTGGCCATACCCACTGACTTTGCTGGCCATACCCACTGACTTCACTGGCCCCGCCAACTGACTTTGCTGGCCCAGCCCACTGTCTTTGCTGGCCATACCCACTGACTTTGCTGGCCATACCCACTGACTTCACTGGCCCCGCCAACTGACTTTGTTGGCCCCGCCCACTGTCTTTGCTGGCCATACCCACTGACTTTTCTGGCCATACCCACTGACTTTGCTGGCCATACCCACTGACTTCACTGGCCCCGCCCACTGACTTTGCTGGCCCCGCCCACTGACTTCGCTGGCCTTACTAACTGACTTCGCTGGCCTTACTAACTGACTTCGCTGGCCATACCCACTAACTTCGCTGGACATACCCACTGACTTCACTGGCTGTACCCACTGACTTTGCTGGCCCCTACCTCTGACTTAGCTGGTTATACCAATTGACTCTGCTGGCCCGGCCCACCGGCTTTGCTGGCCCCGCCCACTGACTTTGCCAGCCATACCAACTGACTCTGATGGGAAGTTCTACTTCTATTTAAAAAGGCATTGTTTTGCAAAATTTATGGCCAGTTACATGTTAAAAGAATGATGTTTTTTGCAACCTTAATGTAGTTACTATAACTTGAATTAAATTTGCCAAACCAATGAAAAAGCTTAGCATCAATGTCTGAGTTTAAAGTTGACTTCTGGTGTAACTGAATGAATTGATTGGTTGATAGATTTTTTTAATGACAGCCATGACTGGTCAATTTTGACAAGTTTAGATTCTGTTTTCTAATGATGGATTAAAGCTGAGTGTCGATAACTTAGAATTAAAGTTCATTTTGGTAAAACCCTTGTTTGAGTTAAAAGCCTTTGATAAATGAACTTTTAGTTTGGAATAAATGAAAAATGTTATTGACAGTGGAAGTATACAGCCAAAGTTTGCTTTCGATAGTCATTATGAACATTTGTTACGAATTGGCGTTATGCAGCTATGTGATCATTGTTTTAATACTTATTTCTTTCGTATTGATTAAACCTATTATTATTAAAGAAATGCTTATGTTTGTTCTTTATTTTCAATGGCTTGAGAGGTGGTACTTGCCCTTGTCATGCTGAACCCGGAAAATTCCTGCTTTAGCGGGAGGTACAGACTAAGATCAGCCTGAACATATGAGCAGTCTGATCTTAGTCTAAACTTCCTGTTTGGCATTTTAATTCAAGAATTGTACATAGAATTAATTGACAAATAATGACCAACGATATTAGGTGCTTTTTGTCCCTTTCATTTTAATGCAATTCTAAAGAAGGATTTTATTCAGCATGACAAGAGTTAACCCATTCCAACACAGCAAAATTTTAGACCAGTCCAAATTGAAAGGATCTGCAGACAATATTTTCAAGTTGGTGGAATTTAAATTTTCTTTGACTTTTTGGATAGAAAACATAGTGGATAATGAAGAAATTGCTTGATCCAGGCAATTTCTTCATTTTCCATTATTTTTTCCAAAGCTTTTTTTCTTGAGGGGCGTAAAAAGGAGGGATTGAGTGGGAATGGGTTAAGTTACGGCCTCAGTCGTCTATTGATATGTCTGTCCATCCTACAATTTTTTTGCTTGCAATGGACTAATCGCTTCGCCCGCCCACTTACTCCTTTGGCCACGCCCACTGACTCCAACAGGAAGTCCTGCTTCGATTTTAAACGGTGTTATTTTGCGAAATGTATGGCCAGCCGCTAGTAACAGAAAAGTAGAGTTGTTGGTTGACGACTTAAACGTCGTAATTACAGCTTGAACAGGCTGTAATTACTACGTTTAAATCGCAAAACAAACAAAAATGTTCCACACAAATGACGGCAAGTGTTGGATTTCAAATCTTAATTCCGGGCTGAATCAATGATTTGATTGGTCGATATATTCCTTGATTTACAGCTGCGATTGGTCAATTCCTCCTACAGTGTCAATAATAATGAACTGAAACAAAATTATTTTGATCGCTCAAGTTGATTCGGAATTATCTGCCCATGACGTAAGAAATTAGTTAAAAATCATAGCGTATTTTCACGTCATGCGTATTAGAAATGCTCTGTGAAGCATTTAAGCTCAACTGGCTCAAAGCCAGCGAGCTATTGTTATTGCGTTGTGTCCGTCGTGCGTCCGTCCATGCGTGCGTGCTTCCGTCCGTCAACTTTTACTTAAAAAATCTTCTCCCCAAGCAATACGATGATACGCAAGCGAATGCTCTTATGGGCGGAGCTAATAATGCACCTAAGAACTGACCGCTCTCTTACGCTATCCAATACAAGAGCCCTGCTGTTTGTGAATGGGGCGCCAATGGGTTGTTATTTAAATTCGCTTTACGATTTGTAAACCATCACAAAAAGGAGGTATTGAGTTGAAATGGGTTTATACAACATGTATTGATTGAAATTTAGTAAACTGTCGGCTGTGATTTGATCGTAACCATAGATATAGACAATTTTACACCATGAAAAAAATAATGCCCAACAAGAAGTTTAACTTTCATATAAAGAGCGTTATTTTAAACAGAATTTGGACATTTAAATGTTATAAAAATACCGTTGGTTTGCGACTTTAACGTCCATAAATTATAAAAAAAAAACAAGAACCAAAAAACGTCGTTTGATTGATATGTCATTTGAAATTCCTACCCGAGTCAGTGGATGTGGCCAGCGATTCGTGAATTGACCATTTATCTAGATTTTTGCTTGGCTTTTCCTGGACAAAAGAACGGGATATTTAAATCATTTTTGAGTTTAAGGGGCACATAAAGTTCCATTCTTTCCGAAACATCACCCATTTACAAGATTCTGAAATATACCAGTATACATAATTGATTGGTTGAACGTAGTTTAACACTGCTTTTAACAGTATTTCAGTCATATCGTGGCGGCTGGAGCACCTAACAATGGATTCCTGGTATTTCTAACACCAGCACTACCACTACACCCTTTCTTAGCCTAAAGCTGCTATCCCACTTAGGTTTACGATTATCCACCCATTGGTGAGAGACAACTGTCGGAAACCAGTATACATAAGGGAGACACTTGGAAATAGTTACTTTTTTACACAATTTCTCCTTTTCCCTGTCTTCTATTTTATCACTTGGGATTCAGTAGAGCAAAATAAAATTTGAACAAGAACTGCAATAATTGTCTTCTGAATCTAATTATCATTATTACTATTACATCATTTGGAAATACTAGATATTTAAATTCACATCAAAACGTCTGAAAATAATCAACATAATAATCGACATTTACACTCATTTGTTGATAAAAACCTACTAAAATACTCGAAGCGAAATCATGCCTTAATGCGATTAGGTTTTAAGGTTCATACCTCAGTGAGAACAAAAGATCTCTCTTCATTTCTTATAAATTAACGCCATCAAGCAAAGCAAAACAAATATGTTACTTGTTTTACTTGGTTTGAGTGAATTTTTTTAGATCTACTTTGTGTGCAAGCATACAAAATAGATGCGTGCTCCAAATTTTGCTCGTGGAAGTATGAACAAATCAGGCGATCAAAACGCTTGAGTCTTGATAGACGAAACTAAAATTGATTCATAACACAATTGAAAAATATCTTCATTTCTTAACCCATTCCCACGCTTTGGAAAAAAATCTGGGAGATACAGAAATCGCTTATGACTAGCAATTTCTTCATTTCCACGATGTTTTCTATCCAAAAGGACAGACAAATAAAATGGAGAATTTTATCAACAAAAATATCGTATGGAACTTCTTTGAATCTGGACCAGTCTAGAAAAACGTGGTCTGGTTATAGGTTAAGTTGATTTTTATCATGCACATCTTCAAAATATTCTACATGTAGAAACACTTCATTATGGCCTGATTTCTACATTTGTCTCATGGGCGGCATGCCTAACTGTTCACTTGCCATCAAGAGCAATTGTCTTATTCTATTTCGGCGTCGCATTCGGCGTCTTCGAATCAACATCCGTCTTAAATGTGGTGGAATTGAGTCAAGCATGGCATCAATAGTACTCAAAATTTCCCCATAGTTTTGTTGTCCGGCCATCATTGGGCCTCCAGGTGGTACTGGATATCCTGAAGCTCCTGGACCACGTGATCCCATGAAGGGACCTCCACTATCGGGAAAGCCATTCACTAAAGATAGACGGCTGTCATAAAATGGTGGTGGAGCTGTCCCTTGGGTAGATTGACCTGGAAATGACAAGGGACCTTGACCTTGGCCTCCAAGAGGTAGTCCCGGTTGTTCGAAAGTCGATGGTTGGACGTCAGTTGGTGCCCTGTTTAAGCCGGTACCATCGCTCAATATCCGGTTTCTCCTTTGAAGTCGCTCCCTATTCAAAAATGTAACAGGCGGCTCTCCAACTGGGTCCGGTGCCAAATTGACCACCGTGGCCCCACGTATGGAGTCTGGTAGAGCATTTGGCTGTCGATGTATAACTGGATACGGAGAGTTGTTCCCGTCTTCCCCCGGAAGTTTCACGTGACTAGTGCTTCCGGGGAGTCCCGCATCAAACGAGTGGATAGTGACAGTACCAGAAGGCTGTTGACGGGAAAACGTGTTACTTTGCTGTAACAGCCCGGATGTATCATGGTGGTTGTGACTGGTTGAATGAATATGACTGCTGGTTGGACCTTTCTTTATGTCGGGAGCTGTTGAGAAAAATAAACCAGTTGTAAACATGTGGCCCGTTTCACGAAAAGTGACTTCTCGGGGGCCCCGTAAAACAAATACTAGAAAACGAGATGTGATCTAGGAGAAGTCAATTACAGAGAATCTTAATTCAGAGAATCTTCTTAGAACGAAAAGTATGGATCCTGGTAATCCTGCGCCGTCCGCGCAGTCTGACCAGGATCCATACTTCTCATACCACCAATGAGACCATTTCGGGCTGATGGGTCACATTTATTAAGTTTTTTTCAGTACAACCAACTGTTTCTTAATTATATCGTCAGTGAGATATAAAATGCGTCCCATTTTTAAAAGAATTCCCAGTAGAACCATTTGTTTCTTAGTTATATCGTCCATGGGATATAAAATGGGCCACGTTTGTTGTTTTTTCAAAGTTGAACCACTTGTTTCTCGATTGTATCGTACATAAGGTTTAACATGTATCACTTTTTATGTTTTCCAAGTAGACCCACTTGTTTCTTAATTATATCTTCCAAGGGATATAACATGGGTCTCGATAGTAGAACCACTTGTTTCTTTATTATATCGTACACAAGGTATAACATGGGTCACATTTATTGACTTTTTGTCTAGTAGACCCTCTTGTGTCCTAATTATATTGTCCATAGGATAAAACATGGATCAGATTTATTGATTTTTCCCAGTTGAACCACTTGTTTCTTAATCATATCGTCCATGGGATATAACATGGATCAGATTTATTGATTTTTCCCAGTTGAACCACTTGTTTCTTAATTATATCGTCCATGGGATATAACATGGATCAGATTTATTGATTTTTCCCTGTTGACCCACTTGTTTCTTAATCATATCGTCCAAATGATATAACATGGATCAGATTTATTAAATTTTCCAAGTAGACCCACTTGTTTCTTAATCATATCGTCCATGGGATATAACATGGATCAGATTTATTGATTTTTCCCAGTAGACCCACTTGTTTCTTAATCATATCGTCCATGGGATATAACATGAATCAGATTTATTGATTTTTCCCAGTAGACCCACTTGTTTCTTAATCATATCGTCCATGGGATATAACATGGATCAGATTTATTGATTTTTCCCAGTAGACCCACTTGTGTCTTAATTATATCGTCCATGGGATATAACATGAATCAGATTTATTGATTTTTCCCAGTAAACCCACTTGTGTCTTAATTATATCGTCCATGGGATATAACATGGATCAGTTTATTGATTTTTCCCAGTAGACCCACATGTCTCTTAATCATATCGTCCACGGGATATAACATGGGTCACATTTATTGATATTCCCCCATAAGCAGAACCACTTGTTTCTTATGATTATATGAATTTGGGTTAACACCACTTTAAATAGTATTTCAGTCATATCGCGGCGGCTGGAGCTCCTAACAATGGATTCCTGGTATTTCTCACACCAGTACCACCACTACATCCTTTCCTAGCCTCCAGCTGCTATTCAACGTAGGTTTACGATTATCCACACATTGGTGAGAGACAAATGTCGGAAATGATATGTTCCACCGCCCGGGATCGAAACCATGACATCCCATAGTTGAAGATTGGGAGTCTGATGCGCTACCGACTGCGCTGTTACGGCGGTCCCACTTGTTACTTAATTATATCGTCCATGGGATATAACATGGTCACTTTTATAGATTTTTTCTCAGGAGACCCACTTGTTTCTTAATGGAATAGTCCATGGGCTTTAAAATGGGTCATATTTATTAAATTCTTATCAGTAGAATCACTTGTTTCTTAATTACATCGTCCATGGGATATAACTATCAATAAGACATTACGAAAAATTGAATGTCCCTCAACCATATTTAGCTCTGCTCTTATCGGAGACTGAGGTATATGCGAAGGAATGGGCGTTGTCAGCCTTGTTATCATCGTACAAAACATGTTGAGACATACCTTGTATTTACAAAGTCATTCACTTGAAATTCAAAATGTATTCTCGTTATCAAAGAGAGTAATTCATTTGACCGAGATAGGTGATATTGTGAGGTGGGTTACATAGAAATATGGGTTTTCAAAATTTTGGACTAGTCCAAATTGAAATGGGTAGCAGAAAACATAATAAAGTGAATACAATTTAAAAAGTAACCATTCTTTATGATAGAAAATATTGTAGAAAAAAAGACTTTGCTTGTTTCAAGCAATGTCTTCTTTTTTCCCTACAACCTTTCACAAGTATAATACCATAAGGACGTAAAAAACTGGAAAGCGTTTATCAATTCACTCTCAAAAATTCCTATTGATTTGACAAAAAAATCAAATTATACGAAAAGGAGAAACAAGATATGTTCCTTTCACAATTTAGTATTACCAATTTACAAACGCCCTTTCGTGTTTTATGCTGATCCTTCTCCAGAGATCAGATGATAGATTTAAGCAAGAAAAAGAACAACATCAACAATGACAACATCAGTAGCAGCAACAGCAGCACCAACACAAAACTAGAAACAACAACAACAACAAAAACAAATACTTACTATTTCTATGAACGCAACCAACATTTCCAAAATCCACAAAAATGACCACAAAACACAGTAAAACTCCAGAAATCCTCCCCATTTCTATCAACTAATTAATTAATTAGTTACAAATGTTTCATTTTCGAAGTTACCTCGAGATTACCGGACGAAGCTATTTCCTCACCACAAAAACGGCGAAACTAAAATCCCCCAGTAGTTTTCTAGCCATCTATCATGCCGATATACTTATATTATGATTAATGAACTTCGTCGGTCGGTGACCAAAACCTCGTAACTACAGCTTCATTAAGCTGTAGTTACGAGGTTTTAGTCACCGACCGACAAACTTGTATAAAAAACAAGCCACAATGATATTGATGTAAAAAAGTTGGTTTTATGAGACCCCAACGCGGTAACAATTTATACTGATTTGCTTAATGACCTTTCCTTTCACACTGTCATAAACTGCACACGAATTTGCTTACCTCATAACCAGACGATGAAAATTTAGACTGGTCATTCGAAACGAGTTGCAGACGATATTTCATTTTTTTTTTTTTTTAAATTTAATAAAAAGTACCAAATTAGGTAAAAAGCATTGTAAGAAAATTAGAAATTCTCTTTTTCTCGCAAAGTTTTCCATGACAATATTTCTTCAGGGTGCCCTAAAAGCACCACTGTGTGGTAATGGTTTAACAAAAAAGGCTTTGGAAAACATTGTGGAAAAGGAAATTTCTTGTTACAAGCACTTTCTTTATTATCCACATTTTTCCCCTTAAGCCCCCCCCCCCTTTTTTTTTAAAAAAAATTATCAACCGAAAATTTTCGTCTGCAACTTCTTTGAATTTTAACCAGTCAACAAATTTGTCGTCTGGTAATGGTAAAATAAACTTTGAAAAGTAACTGAAAGAGTGACGATGGAAAAATGATATTAAATAATTGATATCAATAAAAAAGAAAAACTATATGAAATAGTTTACCTTTTACCAGATAACAAAACTTTAGATAAGTCTAAATTCAAAGAATTAAATGCTTATGCATGTTGAAAAATACGTGCCAGCAAGGGTAGAAAAACATTGTGAGAAAATACGAAATTGCTTGTTTCAAGCAATTTCTTTTTTCTCACAATGTTTTTTTATAACTATATTTTCTGAGCGCGTTAAAATGCGGGATTGTGTGGTAATTGATTAAGGGAGGTAATAAATGTAATCGATATGCCCAGGTTTATTTTTTTCATTTAATTTTAACCTTGACCTTGAAATTGCTCACATGGCTGTTTCATATTCTTTGTTTAAAATTCATTTATCTTACCCCATCATCCGTATCGCCGCATTAACGGAAATAAATAAATGAATAGATAAATAAAAATGAATGAATAAATGGATGAATAAATAAACAAATGAAATGAATAAGATATCAATAATCACTATATAAATAAAAGAATGAATAAATGAACAAACAATCGAAATCATTGTAATAGAATGAGAAATTGGTTGTAATAAGCAACTTCCCCCTTTGTTATCATATTCTATTACCTTTATGAAAATTAATTTTCATTATTTTTACAAAGTCAAATGTTGTCTGCAACCTCATCGAATTTAGACCATTTAAAACCATCTGATAATTGATCAAGTAGACGACATGATATTTTCTTACAAGCTTGCTTTAAGAAATTTCTCCTGTTACAATCCTTCATACCCTATATGACATTTAATTTCACTTTTCACACTCTCTTAACTGTAGTCTGAAAAATCCTCTTTGATTTGGGCCAGTTTAGTATTTTTTCTCTTGTTTTGGTTAAAAAAAACCCAAAAAAACCCAAAAACGAGACGTTGAACTACTGACCGGTTGTAGATTAACAGACAACATTTTAGACTGGTCCAAATCACAAAAAGTTGCAAAATACATAAGAGATGAAGAGAATAGTTTTTGTTTTCATGGAGGTATAAACCGCAAAAAAAAAAAACAACAAAAAACCTAACCACACTGTATGAATACGCGAAGCGGATTCATACATAAGTGTGATTAGGTTTTTCGGTTTATACCACACTTATGTATGAATCTGCTTCGCGTATTCATACAGTGTGATTAGTTTTTTTCGGTTCATTCCTCCATGAAAACAAAAAATATTCTCTTCATTTCTATTAATTTAATGACATCGAGCGAAAAAGGAAATATTTTTACAAATTTTGATACATTCTTGATGGAACTATTTTGTGCGGAAGCATACAAAATAGCTGCGTGCCCAAAAGTTTGTTCATGGAAGTATGAATATTTTTTTTCGACCAATCAGGTCGCTTGTTTCGATAGACGAAACTAAACATTAAAATTTAATTTGATATTGATAAAATGCTTAAAAGTCTTTGTCTCCTTTGGAAGAAAACATTCTAGGTAATGGAAAAACTGCTTGTTACTAGCATGTTTTTTCATTATCCATAATGTTTTTCAAAACCTTTTTGTTTGGGGCGGGGGGAGGGGGGGGGGGGCGTAAAAAAGCGAGATTGTGTTGGAATGGGTTATCCTGCAGACGTGTGTGAAATTCAGAGACTGAGCTTTAAAATGTCATCATGTCATCTTGTTATTTTATCATCATTTTTCTTTTAAGTAATTCGTACTTTTTTTGCAACAGGTGTTTTCTATCTGTCAAACGTATCTTCTATCTATGGCGACCTTTTCGTATAAAAAAATTCTTGCGATTTTCTATTTTGACCTAATATGCAACACTGAAGATGAAAGTGCATTTCTCGTGAATGATTATATCGTAAGTGGGTGACAAAACGTCGTAAACCCAGCTTTATTTAAGCTGCATTTACAACATTTTGTTCACCCAATGGCGATAATAACATCGAGGGTTTGGAGCAAAAACATAGTATGGGTCTATACATTGTATAGACCCATACTATGATTTTGCCCTAGACCCTCGATATGAATAAGTAAAAATATCTAGGAATTTTTGACAAATAAGTTTGATTACATTTTTGTATGTTAAAGAGGGGGGCGGATTTCGTGTGATTCTTTTCTTATACTACAACCGAGAATATCTAACATTTTTTGCGAATCTTTCTAGGGTTTTGGGGGCTGGGATGGACTGTCTTTTCGTTTTAAATGAATTTGTGTTCAAGAGGTGAGTAGGCAATAGTTTTCAAATAGTCATATGTATGCATTAAAGATCTCACGATTAATTTAAAACTGATGGGGAGAAACAAACAAACAATCAAACAACAACAAATAACAGAAACCAACGCTGGACCGACTTATAGGAATGATATTAACAGCGGGAAATAAAACATATCTGTTTGATTGCTAAGATTGATAGGTTGGTTGGGTCGTTGTTCGCTTTAACCGTGTTTATGGAAACAATAAGTCAGGTTAATTATATTGTCACAATGCACCGACGTAATCGGTAATTAAATCTTATGTCACTCGTTTAAGGACAGCCAATGGGATGATAGGTAGTGATCAGACTAGTTTTGATTGGCTCCGCCCAATAACACTTGGTGTTCATGAACCTTGATATTTGCGTAACTTTGGCGTAAAAACAACGTTAACGTCATAGCCGTTCATAACTAGAGAGACGTTGTTTCATTTCTTTATTATTTCTTAAAATTTTATAACCATCTAAGTTTAAAGGGGTAGCAAACGACTTGTAAAGTGGGCACAATTCAAAAAGTAAACATCTTATATGATAGAAAATGTTGTTAAAAGCAATTTCTTCTTTTTCAACATTGTTTTATCAAGTATAATATCACAGGAACGAAAAAAGCAGGATTTGTACGGGATTTATACCCATAAAACATACAGCTAAGTCAAACCAAAGATTCGACATTTGGTCGTCGACTAGCAATTTAACATTTAATTTATATCTTTTATTTACTGATTCAAACTGCCATATCGAAGGTTAGCAGGTAATATTGAATTGTGTCGTAGGTATGAATCTAAAAGCTAATCGCTTTTGTATGAATTCGCTTCGCCAGTATATACAGTCTTATAAGGTTTTTTAAATTCCACAATTCAACGAAAACAAAATTATTCCCCAAAACGAACAAGAAATAATCCGTATGATAGAAGAGCCCTTTATGGGATTTCTGGAATTCCTTTTGGAGACGGATGAATATTGTTTTGCTGATTAAATTTAAAATAACTGAGAATGACTGGTCATCGTGAGATGTTATTTAAGTCTTCTATATGTCAAGAAAATTTATGTTACATCAGTCTTATAATTCACAAAAAGCGGGTCTATACTTCTTGAAGTTTTCCACGTACGCATATGCGAAGGAACTGCATTAATTGAGGTCTAACAAAAGACATGTTTACAATGTAAAATAAAACATTTTAATACGGAAATACATATATCTAATCCCTAACGTGTAAAAAAATATTCTACTTATTATTGAAAATTAAAATTTAGTTTCGTATATCACAAATGATGGATTCTGATTGGATGAAAAATTGACGGATCGCTGGCTACTCCTACAGAGTTCCGATAAGAAGTTGTACTTGGATACCAAACGGCGTTATTCTGCAAATAATAATTTTGTAAATTAAATAAAACAACCCAACCAAGCAAACAACAACAGTAACAAAACTAGATTGTTTAACGACCTTAATGTCATAACTACAGCTTTCTGAAGCTGTAGTTACGACGTTTAGGTCACCAAACGATATAAAAAAGCTTAACATAAAATCGACCAATGGAGGAGTTCTTGTGCAAATGGATGATTTGATTGGTCGATCGATTATTTTTAATGACACCCTTTTAAACATTTGCTGTACGAAATGACACCCTTTTAAACATTTTCTGTACGAAATGACACCCTTTTAAACATTTTTTTGTACGCGATGACACTCTTTTAAACATTTTCTGTACGAAATGACACCCTTTTAAACATTTTCTGTACGAAATGACACCCTTTTAAACATTTTCTGTACGAAATGACACCCTTTTAAACATTTGCTGTACGAATTGACATCCTTTTAAACACTTGCTGTCCGAAATGACACCATTTTAAATACTTGCTGTACGAAATGACACCCTTTTAAACATTTACTGTACGAATAGACACCCTTTTAAACACTTGCTGTACGAAATGACACCCTTTTAACATTTGCTGTACGAAATGACACCCTTTTAAACAATTTTCTGTACGAATTGACACCCTTTAAACACTTGCTGTACGAAGTAACACCCTTTTTAAACATTTGGTGTTCGAAATGATATTTTTGTATTTCTAGCACATAGTGATAATCAAAATGGTAAAATTTCAAAAACATGTAGTTTGATATCCCCAAGAGCAATATTATACTGCAACAGAATAAATAAGTTCGATTCAGGTGATAAATGACTTTGTTTTGCAAAATGCATGGTAAGGTACAAAAAATAAAAGACAAATATTTGGCTGGAGATTCAAACATCGTAACTACAGCTGGAATATGCTGTAGTAACGACCTGGCTTTAACCGCCAAACAAAATAAATTAATTTACACAAATGTCGGAACTCAAAGATCACCTTTTCTCTAAATTAATGATTTGATTGGTCAATTGATTAATTGATTGAAAGCTGCGATCCGTCAATCGTTCATTTCGTTGGGGAAGTCGAGTCATGTTTCGTCCTGGTCTTAACCAATTTCCACACAATCCCTCCTTTTTACGCTCAATAAGATAGTTCAGGAAAACAATGTGGAAAATGAAGAAATTGCTTGTTACAAGCAATTTCTGCATTTTCAACATTTTTTTCTACCCAGAGTTAAAAAGAATTCTAAATTCTGATAATATGAAATTGTCGTCTGCAACTTCTTTCAATTAGGAACGGTCTAAATTCCGACATAACAATGGTCAAAGAATGTGTTGGTATTAATATTTAAAACCAATGTTAGACTGTTTAAAAAAGCCATTAAGGCTTAATATAAAAACACGCTTCAACGTCGTATAATAGCGTCTTTAAACGTCGTATAAAAGCGTCCTTTTAACATCGTTTAAAAACGCCATTTTAACGTAATATTAAAAGCGTCCTTTTAACGTCGTTTAAAAAACGCTTGTTACAGTCGTGGTCCAAGGCCTTCTGACGTTATTGCCAATATTTCTTAGACCATGATGTGCCATGAAGCTAAAACAATTGAAATAACGATGATGATAAGCAACTCAACAACAACAATAGCAGAAGCAGGGGCAGCGGCGACAGCAGCAGAAGCAACAAGAACAAACCAACCAAACAAACAACACAACTAGAAACAGAGAATGATATGAGCGGTCTTTTAAAATGTATTATTCTTAAAAAAGCTATACTCTACATTCCTCCCTAATCTAAGGTACCAAGTTTAACCCATTCCAACTCAATCCCTCCTTTTTACGCCCCACAAGAAAAAAAGCTTTGGAAAACATTGTGGACAATGAAGAAATTGCTTATAACAAGCAATTTCTTCATTGTCCACAATGTTTTCTATCCCAAAACACGAAAAAAAAAAATTAAAATTCCATCATTTTGAAATTGTCGTCTGCAGCTTCTTTCAATTTGGACCAGTCTAAAATTTTCTTGTGTTGGAATGGGTTAAAGCAAAACATAAAGAACCACGGTAAGCGGTAAAATGAGATTTGTTACGCGGGAGAAAACAAACAAACTAACAACAACAAAACCCCAAATGAATAGAAAATGAGCAAGTGGATATTCTATTCCGCGAGTATTAAAAAAAGGTCGTAAATGCACAGGTCAACTTAAAAAAAATACCAGACGACAATATTTTAGACTGGTACAAATTCAAAGAAATTGCAGATGAAAATTTTTTGCACATAAAATTGAAAAAAAATTGTCTTTTGGGGTAGAATACACTGTGGATAATAAAGAAACTGCTTGTCACAATCAATTTCCTCATTTTCCACGATGTTTTCCAAAGCTTTTTTTCTTGGGCGTCTAAAAGCGTAAGTGTGCGTGATATGGTTAAGTTGGCATTTTATAAATTGACACTGAGATTACAGTGAAGAAGAATGGCCAATCTAAATCCAATCTACAAATCTGTAATGGTAAGCGTGGGGACCCTACCATGATCAGCGCAGTGTTCCGATCGTGCTAAGTCTGCACGTTCCGCGTCCTCATCGTTAAACCAGTGTTGAAGAACTTGGCTAGCTCAGTCGGTAACGCGCTGTGCTTTCAGTCCTAGGATTATGAGTTCGTAACCCGGCTCTGGCAACAATCTTGCCAACATTTGATAAAAGACATCGCGATGTGCGTTATTTGTCCCTGTCTAATAGACGATTGGTGAATATAGTGCTGTTGAGTGGAATGAATGAATGACGTTTACGGTGCATCGACAGCTGAGGTCATTTAGAGCGGCGGTAAAGAAAAGGATTAACGAATTTCTTGTTTGTGTAAAATTCGAAGTGATAAAACTATATTGGTTTGGGATACATTGTATTGAGTCGAAGATGAAAGGAAAGTGAAAGCGACTGTTAGAAACGTTTGTATATCGTTAAACCACTGGATCAATGTTAAATGAAGTATGAAATGATTGTTATAAATATTTGTAGAGGACAGAAATAATCCAGTGTGAGCACAAAGGTACACCGTCTCTCCCCAGACCAGGCGCAACTGATGGACAAGTCCCCCGCAGTAGAGTGGAATGAGCAGCTGGTGGCTCGGAAAGGATGTTGTGGTTGTACTGGTATGGGAAATGATAGGAAACAATGTTGTGGTTGTAATGGTATGGGAAATGATAGAAAACAATCGTTAGGTGCAGCAGTCGCCTCGATATCACTGAAATACTGTTAAAAGCGGCGTTAAATCCCTGTGTAATCATTTAAATCTTACCAGAGTTGATACAATTCAAGTTTCCGAGATGGCACCATTTTACGTACGAGTCACATTACAGGTAAAATATTTCAGAAAATATTATGATTAAACGTGGTTTACTTGAAAAGCTAATTACCATAAAAATTTATATCGAAAATAGTGATCAATCAAATTTTATAATATCTTTTTTTTTTTCATTTAGACACGACTTTATTTAACGCATTCCCACAAAATTCCGCTTTCTCGTGCCTCTAGAAAGGAGCAAAAAAAAGGGGGGTGTTGAAAAACATTGTGAAAAACATTATTATAAACAATATCTTTATTTTTCAGATTGCTTTCTTCCACCAAAGAACGAAGAATTTTTGTTTAAAATTCACAATCTGAAAAATCGTCGTCATCAACTGCCTTCAATATGGACGAGTTTATTTTTTTCTCTGTGGGAATGAGTTAACCCATTCCAACACGTCAAAATTTTAGACTCGTCAATATTGAAAAAAGCTGAAGACGACAATTTCAAGTTGATGGAATTGATGCAAGCAATTTCTTCATTTTCCTATATGTTTTCCCGAAGTTTTTTTAGGTGCGTACAATGGAGGGATCGCATGGGAATGGGTTAAATGGATCAGAATTGGTTTATACGAATCACTTGAGCTATCATCTTGTCGTATACCAGGGGCGGCGAACGTTCAAGCTATATCAAATATTTGAGAAAATGACGACATCCATTCACTCGTGAGGATGCTGAGCTCTAGGCCCGTTGAAATTTCTTGAATCTACATCTTATCCGAAAAAACGTCATGACATACACCAACTTTAATGTGGCAGGTGGTACACCAACTTTGATACGGTAGCTGATACACCAACTTTAATGGCGAAGCTGATACACCATCTTGAATGCGAAAGCTGATAGACCAATTTTAATATTCAATCTGATATACCTCTAATACGGTATAGCTGATACACCAACTAAAGTGTGGTAGCTGATACACCAACTATGATATGGTAGCTGATGTACCAACTTTAATGTGGTAGCTGATGTACAAACTTTAATGTGGTATCTATCCACAACTATAATGAGGTAGCTGATACACCAACTTTAATGTGGTAGCTGATACACCAACTTTAATGTGGTATCTATCCACAACTATAATGTGGTAGCTGATACACCAACTAAAATGTGGTAGCTAATAAACTTACTTTAATGTGGTATCTATCCACAACTATAATATGGTAGCTGATACACCAACTTTAATGTGGTAGCTGATACACTTACATTAATGTGGTATCTATCCACAACTATAATGTGGTAGCTGATACACCAACTTTAATGTGGTAGCTGATACACTTACTTTAATGTGGTAACTATCCGCAGCTATAATGTGGTAGCTGATACACCAACTTTGTGTGGTAGCTGATACACCAACTTTAATGTGGTAGCTGATAAACCAACTTTAATGTAGTATCTATTCACAACTTTAATGTGGCAGCTGATACACCAACTAAAATGTGGTATCTATCCACAACTATAATGTGGTAGCTGATACACCAACTTTAATGTGGTAGCTGATACACTTACTTTAATGTGGTATCAATCCACAACTATAATGTGGTAGCTGATACACCAACTTTATTGAGGTAGCTGATACACTTACTTTAATGTGGTATCTATCCACAACTATAATGTGGTAGCTTATACACCAACTTTAATATGGTAGCTGATACACCGCATTTAATGTGGTATCTATCCACAGCTATAATGTGGTAGCTGATACACCAACTTTAATGTGGTAGCTGATAAACCAACTTTAATGTACTATCTATTCACAACTATAATACGGTAGCTGATACACCAACTTTTATGTGGTATCTATCCACAGCTATAATGTGGTAGCTGATACACCAACTTTAATGTGGCAGCTGATACACCAACTAAAATGTGGTATCTATCCACAACTATAATGTGGTAGCTGATACACCAACTTTAATGTGGTAGCTGATACACCAAATTTAATGTGGTAACTATCCACAACTTTAATGTGGTAGCTGATACACAGATCCATTACTTCCTTAAACCAGTACGACCATAAGATTCAGCTAACATTTGAGTCTCTTACCCTCAAATTCCAATACTTGAGAGACAATGTCGCGATGACTTTAGTCAAATGTTCGGAATAATGTTGACTGAGCCAAGAAGCTTAACTAATTTCCATATAATTCCGGTTTTTGACGCCTTCGTGAAAAAAGCATTGGAAAACATTGAAAAAAGTGGAGAATTTGTTTGTAACAAGCAATTTATTCATTATCCATATCGCTTTCTACCCCAGAGGACAAAGACTTTCTTTTAACTTTATTTACTAAATAATGTCGTCTGCAACTTCCTTCGATTTAGACCAGTCTAAATTCTGTCATTTTGGAACAACGCAGCGCGTGATCGACAGAGTTAATCGAGCTAAGGTGTCTCAGAGCAGAATTACGGTCATTTTTTTCTAAATAACCAACATATACGTTTTGTTGAACAAATGCATGACATTCAAATATTCAAACGAAATGTTAACAATAATATGGTGATTTATTAACTTTAAGAAACATTATGATCGTGATAAATCTGTGAAATGAAGATGAAATGCATTTTTGTCCCTTCATGCGAAATGGGGTTCATATGGGAAATATTTAGAAAATATATCTGAAAGAGAATTTATGTTTCACATGTCAATATAAGGATCGTTTGATCACCCATTAAAACAAAGTTTCCCTTTTTACGCCTCTCAAGAGAAAAGCGTTGAAAAACAATGTGGAAAAAGAAAAAAAGTTGCTTGTTCCAACCAATTTCTTCATTACCCAGAATATCTGCTACCCAAATCACAAAGTTTTATTAATTATGAATTGTCGTCTGCAACTTATTTGAATTCGTTTCAGTTTAAAATCCTGCCGTCAGGTAGTAGGTTTACCTATCACCAATCGACAAGATTTTAGATCGATCCAAATTGAAAGAAGTTGAAGATGACAATTCAATGCAATTTTCAATATCTCTGCCCTTTTATTTTGTTATAGAAAACAATGTTAAAAATCGAGAAATTGCTTGTAACAAGCAATTTCTTCATTTTCCACATCGTTTCCTCAAAATCTTTTTCTTGAAGGGCGGGTCCAAAACCGGGGTTGAGTGGGATTGGGTTAAGGGTTTTTGTAAATTTAGTAAGTTTAAACCATTCTTCAATCAGAAAAATATTCCTTCTTCCACTAAGATCGCTGCATTCACCACTTCCCATATAGGCCCAATTTCGAATCACGGGTTACGTTTGTAAATCGTCAAGAAAAATACACGAACCAAGTCATTTAAAAAAAACAAGAAGTAAAGAAAGAAAGAAAGAATAAGAAGAGGAGGGGGATGGGAGGAGGAGGGAGAGGGGTAGGAGTAAAAGGGAGGGTTCGAGGAAGGGGGGAGTGACGGGCAAGGGAAGGGGAGGGCAGGAGGAGGGGGGCGAAAAAAACTTTCTATAAGACTTCTAACATTTTTGGCCACATCTTATTTGTTGTCAAAACACATTGTAATCTACATGTATTCACGAAGCGAATCAGGAACCAATGATGTCAATTAAAACAATAGACCGATCAAATTAATCATTTCGAATGGAAGTGAACTTTGAACTCCGACATCTATGTTGAGCACTTTGGTTGGTTACGCGACTCAAAGTCCGTAACTTCAGCTCATTCGAGCTGTAGTTACGACGTTTTAAGTCGCCAACCAACAATTCCATTTACTTTTGTGTAACATGTTACTGACCATAACTTTTGCAAAGTAACACCGTTAAATATCGAAGTGGAACTTCCTGTTGGAGCTCAGTGGGCGTGGCCTGCGATCCGTCAATCATGGAAGAAACCACTGACAATGGCACACATTTTCATTTACAATCCGACCAAACTAGGCAGTCGTGCTGTTTATTTACATTAGTGAGACAGAGGTTGAACGCAAAACAGCGATATTTTTTTTTTACATTTGACTGACACCTAAATTAAAAACAAACAAACAACAAAGAAACTCACAAAAAAGTATGCCATATTTTTTATTGTTATCATTCTTTTCATTTTGTTTTTATTTTTCTCATTTCGTCTTTGTTGAATATTTTGCTACCATGTTGTCCTCTTTTATCATGTTGACTCATATTTGTGCCTAGAGTATATTGAGCAAACTTGAAATAAAACTTGAAATAGGTATACTTTGCCTATTTGGCGGAATTTATCACGTTTCATGGGTATGTCTTAGGAACTTTGCCACAAATCAGTGAATCAAAGAAAGAAATATGAATGAAAAATAACAAGCTTTCCTTTTGACACTAACCCATTCCCACATTTTGGACCCCCCCCAAGCTTTGAATAACATTGTGGAATATAAAGAAAAAGCTTGCTACAAGCAATTTCTTCACTATTCATAATGCTTTCTACCCCGGAGACGAAGATTTTTAAGATTTCATGAGCTAAAAATTGTCGTCTGCAACTTCTTTCACATTGGACAAGTCCAAAATCTTGTCGTGTGGGAACGGAGTAAATACACAAGACACTGAGACCTCCCCGAAATTAGCCCTGTACAAGAATCTTGTCATTTGATTTTGATTTTTTTTAAAACACGTTTAATATAAAGCAACCCTTAACTTTAGACTTGCCCTAATTCAAAAGGGTGGTAGATAAGTACATTGTACAAATAAAAAAGTGGCCACCCTTTTCGATAAGAAAATATTGTGTTATAAGCAATTACTCATTTTCCACATGTTTACCGCCAGTACGACATCACAGAGAGGTAAAAACCAGGGAATGTACTGGAAAAGGTTATGAATACTACGGATGAAGAATCGAGTATTTTAGAATAATTCGAGTCTTTGTAAAAACCATTTACATCTCACTTTAATTCCCCGTTCAAATGAAATCATCGGATGAATAGATTCTTTAAAAAAAAGTAGTACCGCGGTTTAATCGCGTAAAACATATACCGGAAATGTAATGGACCGGAAACATAAGAAACATTAATTACGTGGGCAATGAAGGCCCGATTGTGTAAGAAATCAGGCAACTAAGAAATCTATAAAGTTAAAATGAGCCAAAGGTTGACATTTCAACTATTTCCTTCGTTTTGAAACAAAAATCTTTCTAACAGCCTGAACATTCATAAATAGCATTTACCATGTTAAAAATTTCCATAGAAAGAAATCATTGAATCAGTGAACTCCCATTTTACATAATAATAATAATGATAATAATAATGCCTTGGTTACAAATCAATTGATTGTTGATACTCTTCCAAACGATTACCAAAAAAACGCCAACACAAATCAAGAAAACGCCAACACAATATAATATCTAACAACTTGGTGTATTAAGTGAACCATCCCTCCCATTTTCCTGGTAACAGATTGACCATTTACATCTCCTGCTTATGTTTACGCCATATTTCATTAAGCATGTTTAGCTATTAAACCATTGTATAAATTTCTGTAATTATATTTTCTTCAATCGGCTTAACATTATGAGACCTTGATCCTATTAAACCTCTCTGGTTCGATTCTTGTCTTCGTCTATGTGTTTTTATACATGAGAAAACATTGTGGAAAAAGAAGAAATTGCTTGTAACAAGCAATTTCTCCATTCTTTCACAACATTTTCTATCCTACTGGATTGATATTTTTCTAACGAAATTGACATTTCGTTATCGTCTGCAAAACCTTTGAATTTGGACAGGTCTAAAATTTTACAGGTCTCGCTTGATTGGTTCCCTACTTCAGGTTATCGTTGACAAACGGCGCCAATGGTATTTTAAATGGATGGACAAAATGTGGAAAATGGAGAAAGAAAATTGCTCGTAACAGTTTCTTTATTATCTGCATTGGGACCATGGGAAAGGGTTTAATGCGACACGGAACTCGTATGCATTATATAGGCTACTTTGTTCCGTGGAAACGATCTACGAATATGCTCAAAATTCTGGAACTAAATTCTCACATACACATTCGCACATTTTCTTCCTTTTTTAATCGATTCTCTAATCTGCTCTTACTTGGACTATAAAATATTTACCTTACTATCCATTCAGTAAAATATGGAAGAGAACGGACCGGAGTGACGCCAGAAAAAAACCAATACGCCGGATTTACCGTGACACACACCTATTTTTAGCCTTGTTTCATCGACCGTATTTACTGTTACGGATGGTTACCTTTTCCAATACGAAATATTGCTTATATGTATTAAAATATGTGGATCGTTTTAGGTCAGGTAATTTTTTCAAAGCTGTTTATTCATTGTATTCAGTAATCTGGTATAAAGCGATCACTCCTGGAACGACCAACAGGTCTTCAGTTAACGAATGGTTGGTTAAAACGCTTTTTTTGTGTGAAAAACGGATCGATGCGATTGCATACAAAAGTTATTACGGTTTCATGTCTAAATCCTTTGTTGTTCGAAATCAGAATCGTCTCACTGAGACGATTCTAATGAGTTCGAACAACACTGGATTTATGTACGATATGGTTTGGGCAACTACGATCACATTTCTACAAGAACGTTTGAGTTTGATGTTGAAAAAGGGGTCTCTTAATCCATTACCAGACGACAAAATTTTAGACTAGTTCAAACCGAAAGGATTTCCAGACGACAAGTAAACGCTTATGATTTTTTAAATCCTTTTTTACTTTTGGGTAAGAAAGCATTGTGGATAATGAAGAAATTGCTTGTTACAAGCAATTTCTTCATTTTCCACTTTGTTTTCAAAAGCTTTTTTTTCTTTCGGGCGTCTTAATGCTTCATTGAGTGCGAATGAGTTAAAGGTAGGTATCGATGTTTTTTTCATGTCACAGATTTTAATCACTTTTATTTCCTCTCATAAACTACTTGAAAACAATATGCCGAAAAGTAGTTTTGCAAAAATATGAGGTCGCTTATCAGACAAAAGCAGGGTATTTCCGTAATAGCCTACGTAGGCTATTAATCTATTTTTAGATTAATCTGAGACAGTTACGAAGATTATAAGGCATTCACGTGGCGCGAAAAACTGTTAGAACCTTGTATCTAGTTCAAATTACACGAAACCAACGTCATCGTTACGTCATCAGGAGTAATGTTCGCTAGCCGGTCTGTAAAGATCAGTCCTTTCATGTGACATGATTTCGGACGTTGGCTGTTTCATAGTAAATTTGTTACCTTCATTTGATTGGGTCATATGCAAATGAGGTCATCCGATGTCGACAGCCGAATTCCGTGATATCTAAAAATAACCTGGAATTCCGCTGAACCTTTCCTATATAACCAGAAAAAGCCACTTTAGGTCTATTAGATAACCACCAAGACAATACCTGACCTGACTTAAAGTATGAAATGTTCGTTTGAGTCTATTTTTCGGCACTTGGTATTTTTTCTTATTTAGGTTTCAGAAACATCGATACCTCCCTTTAAAGATAGTGGTCCCTTAATAGAGCTAGTCGTTCAAGCAAGATCGACCGTTTGCTAACTTTATGAAACCGTTTAAAGTCAGTTTGAACAGAGAATGTTTTACGTATTGGTCACGTATGTGTAGCCTAATACAGGTCTACATATTTCATATCAAATTCAAGCATCATTTTTAGCTAGCAACACGCCAGCTTTGATAGCTTAAGTTAACAGATGAAATTTGAGGACTTCTCAGAATTCACTGGAAGCTTAATAACTAATTTCAAAGAATGCCTACATCATAAAAAATAGTTCTTATATAGTTCAGAAATATTGCAAACCCAGCAGCTGATTTTTATGGCCCCATGAATTAACTTAATTCAAATTGTAGACAACTCCTTTAAAAGCATGCTATTTAACCCAATCCCACTAGATCGCACTTTTGAAACACCTTTAGAAAATAGCTTTGGAAAACATGGTGGACAATGAAGAAATTTCTTGTAACAAGCAATTTCTTCATTTTCCACACTGTTTTCTACCCTACAAGACAAAGGTATTTTAATTCCACTTACCATGATAACCTTTGACAAAGAATATTACTTAATAAAAGCAGGCTTTGCTAGCTTACAGTACTTTCAGTACTTTGAATTATTGTACCAACGTTTTACATTTCGTATTAATCCATTTCCACATAACACAATTTTAGACTGGTCCAAATTTAAAGAAGCTGCAGATGCCAATTTCAAATTAATGGAAATTTATTTCATTTTTTCGTCTTTTCGGATACAAAATATTGTGGATAATGAAGAAATTGCTTGATAAGAGCAATTTCTTGAATATCCACAATGTTTTCCAAAGCTTTTTTTTATCTTGAGGGGCGTAAAATCAAAGGATTGTATAGGAATGGGTTAATCCTGATTAAACTTTCTTTACTAATTTAACAAACGCGGCTTCAGGAAAAACTATAATATCATATGAAAATATATAATCCAGTGTGATTTGAATACGATATTTTGAATAGTAGTTTAAATACACGAGGCGAATTTTACCTATATCTAGGTCAATAAGGTTATGTGTTTAAAACTATGACGTGTGTCCGAGTATTTCTGTATACCTTTGGACAAACATCGCCCTTCACTTCAGCATCTGTTAATGGTGCTCACGAATTTGTACTTATCATACGAAACAAACTTTCTTCTTTGGATTGTCGTCGCTAGAAAACTCATATTTGATATAAGTTTAAGCTAAGCGAAACTCATTTGCCGGTGGTCAAGACCGGCGAATTCCGTATAATTTCGGATAAGTCCGTAAAGTACCATTATGCGATTTTGTATTAGGCTTAAAAAGTATCAGACATACATATGTATATGAATAAAGACACGAGACACAGTCGATCTTGCTCGTTTGATTTATTGAATGGTGTTTAACGCCGCATTTAACAGTATTTCAGTCATATCGCGGCGGCAGGAACACCTAACAATCGATTCCTGGTATTTCTCACACCAGTACTACCACCACATCCTTTCCTAGCCTCCAGCTGCTATCCCACTTAGGTTTTCGATTATCCGACCATTGGTGAGAGATAAATGTCGGAAAGAATATGTGCCGCCGCCGGGGATGATCTTGCTCCAACGACCGACCACCTCTATCATGCGCCCACAATCGAAATCATATTTCCAAATCAAAAGCTCTCATAAAGATATGGTTGTAGGTGCCAAAACATATCGTACCTAAATCCAATGTTGTTGGAACTCATAAGAATCGTCTCATTGAGACAATAAAGGACTTAGCAAGAGTTATGTAATGATTTATATATGCAACCGAACAAATTCTACATATAACTGACAAAAACGCTTTAAGGGACCATTCTCTTTTGCACCCATTTTTCGTCGTCCCATGTGTTGTCAAGATTTAATGTAGATGATAATTTGCATTTTAATAACAATTTGCCTTATCGCCATGGTTAAATCTTTTTGTGTCTTTCATTGTGGTTATTTAAGAGGCGAAGAGAATGTTTTTGTTTTCATAGATGTATGAAACGAAAAAACAAGTCACAGTGTATGAATGTAAAAATGTCAAAAACCAACAAAGTACCAACTCATTTTGTATATTTACACAATACAAGATGCAAAATTTTTAGAATGGTTGAATTTAAGAAGTTGAGGTCGAAATATTTGCTGTTGAAATTTTAAATCTTAAATTTTAGGGTAAAACATTGTGGATAGCGAAGAAATTGCTTGTAACAAACACTTTCTTCATTTATCACAATGCGTCCCAAATATATCTTTCTAAAGGGTAATAGCAATAATCAGACTACTTTTACGCCATGGAAACATTTTAACTATTAACGTCATAAAGCTACGTCATATAGGGAGGGTTTCAAGGCTAACGGATCATTTACAACTTAATTTTATTCCAGGATCGATGCTGATCAAGGATGTCTCTAAGTAAATTTATCTTCGACTTCGAAAAGACGACAGGGTTTGTCATACCTGACGATCAAGTAAATGGAGTCGAGCTCTTGGTTAAAGATTATCTACACGAGCTCCTCCAGGCTGTTGGCAAAGCCGACAATAGATTCACGGCCTCCGCCGTACTTCCTGCGGGAAGCTTTTACGAAAAGACCAGAGTCTCTCGCCTCCCAGATGAATTTGACTACATAACGAGGCTAACGAAACTTTCTCATGATATTTCATTTGAACCAGGATGCAATGGCTACAGTAGAATTAAGGTTGTGAGGAATGGCGACAAATGGGTCGACTTTTGTCATAATGGCTACCTGCTAGCGGAAAATTACAATGAAGTGGTCGGAAAAGAACAGGCTGGTAACAACATCATGGACAGGTTTTATAAACTTGTGTTAGATGCGGTTAACTCAGGAATAAAGACTTTCGAAGGAAAATATGGGACCGTTGAACTTGAGCGTATGGAAAGTAGTGCAAGGGGTGGAATTGAGTTAAATTTGAACTATAAATACGCGGCACGTGGTTTACCACGTGATTTATATAACTCAGCGATGACGTCATGTACTATTAATGTAGATTTGGTTCCCGTTATACAGTTCACTGACGTCAGTAACATCGGAAAATTCATCAAATCATATCCAAGCGATTTTAACGAAATAGTGAAAAATCATGGTTGCTTCTTAGTGCCTAAATCGTGCTCATCTCGCCGAGTGTATCATCAGTGTTGGAGATTTACTTTCAGTCGTCCAGAAATGGCTTTAATGTTTGGGATGGACGAGAACCATAAGATATGCTACCGAGTTTTGAAAACTATATATATTCCGACGAAAAAGTACATCCATACACAGGGCCATCTTTGTTCGTACGTTCTAAAAACAGCCATGTTACATCACTACAAATTCTGCAGACTGAAGAAATCGGCCTCTGTCGAGAACTGTGTTATTGAAGTATTAGATTACCTTATATCTAGATGTAAGCAGTTCTTCATGCCGTGTTTTTTTGATAACGATCTAAATATTTTCCAGAGAATGACGGTAGCAATAGATAAGGATGGAAAGCAGTCCGGCGATATCAAATATCTATCAGACAAAAAAGATGGAGCTCGGTTTGTTGCCGTCATCTGTAGAAATGTCTGTAAAACACCGATCGTACACGTTCGCTGGGGTCTATTTATGTCAAAACTGGTCGATCTTGTTCGAGGAATCCTTCTTGTCATTGATAATACTGAATTAGAAAAATACGACTTTGAACGGTTTGCTAAATGGATTAAAGCCATGCACCGACGTGTAAAACAATTTTTTGATACCGCTGAAGGGGAAACGGATAAAGAATTTCTACATAAGCTAAATATCCGAGAAAAAACTGACGAGGAAGAGTTGATGGGATTCTCAGCCTTAGTCGAGACTATTGAAATGGACATGTTCAAAGCTATACCAATTCACCATGATAAAGTGAAGTGGCTATTCGACCATATTCTTAGACAAGAACTAATACCCAAAGAAGCAACGCCTCCGGGATGGTTTATGGTAAATCTGTCCTTGACCCCAAACTACACTGAAACAACATGGCGGACATATTTACGCGACCCCAAGAGCTACAACATAGTGAAAGCAAACTGCACTCTCGACTTTGTCAACCATTCCGGAATGGAAACAGAACACATCTACTTTAGGGCGACGGAAACAATCCGAGAAGGGGATGAAATACACTTGAAATTCGGTTCGGTCAATGGAGCTTACGATCGTGAACAAAAACCCGCTTTTATTGGCGACGTCACGCTTGAGGATTATCTTCTTAACAAAGAGGATCAGACGAAAAAGACAAAGAAGAAAAAGAAAAGGAAAACGAAGACGGAGAATAAGGGGGGAAAGAGGAAGAAAAGAGAAAAAGAAGAAAAAGAAGAAGAGGATGAAACAGAAGCTGAAGAAGAATGTGTACCATAATGCTGCTAAACCTATTCAGAGCTTTAGATAGAGGGCGTGATTTGTATTTTAGACTTACATATTTCACAATTTAAAACATAAACCCAATGTTGTAGGTACTCATTTGAATCGTCTCACCGAGACGATTCAAATGAGTACCCACAACATAGGGTTCCGTTGAAAATTGAGAATTTTAGACTGTTGTTATACCTCCTGACATATCTAGACCTGTGGCATATTACCCGACGACGAAATTTACACTGGTCCAAATTGAAATAAGTGGTCGGTGGCATTCAAATTGACTTTCAATTTGAAAATAATTGTCGAATACGGTAGAAAACACTGTTTGAAAAGGAGAAATTGCTTGTTACAAGCGATTTCTCATGTTCTTAGTTTTACACGTTTATGTTTCTTCATGTCGTCAAAAAGCGGCAATCTTTGGTAATTGGTTAAAAGTATAACGGACTAAAAAAACCTTTTCCCGCTTGTCTTAACCGACTTAATTATTCGGTCAAAATAACCGAAATTCTGAATTCCCAAACAGAAGGGTAAATAAGTTATACGTATTGTGGTAGAAGGAGAACATATTTTTTTGAAGATTGACAGTGAAACCACGTAAAATAGTCCGAAAGGTTAGCGCGGGCGGGCGTCACCTTAATCGTATCACAAAGGAGGAATGAAGAGACAATGGAATGAAATTCAGTCCCAATGGCTATTCCACATATATAAGTTTTAATTGACCGATTGCGTTTGTCAGTACCAATCCAACTATTTAGACCTGTAGCGAACAATGAACTCCAATATTGGTTCACCTTTATGCTCAGCAGTTTTGATTGTGTAGCGATTTAAACGTCGTAGCTTAAGAAAGAGGGCATTTGTATTGTAGACTTACATATTTCACAATTTCAACCCAATGTTGTAGGTACTCATTTGAATCGTCTCAGCGAGACGATTCAAATGAGTACCAACAACATAGGGTTCCGTTGAGAATTGAGAATTTTAGACTGCTGTTTTAACTCCTCTTATATAGACCTGTGGCTTATTACCCGACCTCAAAATTGACCGATTGCGTTTGTCAATCAAAAAATCGGTACACCAATCAAATTATTTAGACCGGTCGTGAACATTGAACTCCAATATTGGTTCACCTTTAAGCTCAGCAGTTTTGATTGTTTAGCGACTTAAACGTCGTAGCTACAGCTTTTCAAGCTGTATTTACGACGTTTCGGTTGTCCACCAAACATTTGACCTTTTTGTTACTAACCATACGTTTAATAAAAACAATCCTACCTTATATGGAAGTGGAACTTCATGTCGGAGCTCAGTGGGCGTGGCCAGCGATCTGCTGATCTCAAAAAAACATTATGATGAATTATCCGTAAAGAAATATGAGCCTGTGCGTGCAGATTTCCAACAATTTCGCAGGTGCGTGACTCGCACACATTGAGCACCCTGGACGGCCATTCGGGACAATTAGAATATTCGCTGATTGTTTAAAGAAGCTTTGGGTCAGTATCTATCTACAGAGCGCAGAGTGAAGACTCTGATCAGACTGTGCGGATGCACAGGCTGATCTGAGTCTTTACTTGGCTCACACGTGTAATGGTTGGAAACGTCACGCACACGCTCATATGAGATTTCTAGGTGCTAGAAAGTGCAGTGATTCTAGACTGTCTATACCTCCCTTCCTCTCTCCCTATCTACCTCTATAAATCTTCATTTTTGAAGTGTCGGCGGCACATACCTTTTCCGACGTTTGTCTCTCACCAATGGGTGGTTAATCGTTAACCTAAATGGGATAGCAGTTGGAGGCTAGGAAAGGCTGTAATGGCGGTACTGGTGCGAGATATACAAGGGATCCATCGTTAGGCGCTCCAGCCGCTGCGATATGACTGAAAATTGTTAAAAGCGACGTTAAACCCAATTTTAACAAGCAAACTAATCATTTAGAAATTTGTCCTTTTAAAATTTTTGAGGGGCTTTCTTCTGAGACAACAAAAAGAGCTGTCTCTCTTTAACACCTTCCCTCACAATGACGTTTTTTACGCCCCTCAAGAAATACAATAGGGAAATCATTGTGGAAAATGAGGAAATTGCTTGTTACAAGCAATTTCCTCATTTTCCACAATATTTCCTAACCAGAAACTTAACAAAGTCATACACTTTAAGTTGTCGTTTGTTAACTTCGCCGCGATGTGTCTTACAGTTTGGTCAAAGCGGTGTTGAACCCAAACAAGCTGAATCCAAAATGTTGTAGACGTCAATTTCAAGCTGTTGAAGTTCTAGAAATATTGGGCGGCCGTCATAGCGCTGTCGGTGGCGCATCAGACTCCTAATCTTCAATAATAGGATGTCATGGGTTCGATCCCTGGCGGCGGCACATATCCTTCCCGACATTTGTCTGTCACCAATGGGTGGATAATCGTTAACCTAAAAGGGATATCAGCTGGAGGCTAGGTAAGGAACTTGTGTTAGAAATACCAAGAATCTATTGTTAGGTGCTCCAGACGCCGTAATATTTCTGAAAACTGTTAAAAGTGCGTTAAACCCCAATTATTCAATCAATCAACCAATCTAGAAATATTGGTCTTATAGGGAAGAACACATTGTGGGAAATGCAGAAATTGCTTGTTATGAGCAATTTATTCATTTCAAACAATGTTTTTCCAAGCTTTATTGAGAAGGGGTTTGGGGGTTAAAAAGAGAGATTGTTTTGAAATGGGTTAGCCAATACTTAAGACAGGGTAAAGTAATTGACCCTGATTCTATTTCACTGTAAATGAATAAACTCCTGTTATTTTTGGATCACTGGACACGACCGGTTAGATACGAATGGCGATCCCTTCGGGTTTTTTTCAACGATTTGACAAACGATTTATTATCATTTCCAGTGAGTGCTTAACCCATTACCTCTCACCAATGGGTGGATAATCGTAAACCTAAGTGGGATAGCAGCTGAAGGCTAGGAAAGGATGTAGTGGTAGTACTGGTGTGAGAAATGCCAGGAATCCATTGTTAGATGCTCCAGCCGCCGCGATATGACTGAAAAATTGTTTAAAGCGGCGTTAAACCCCATTCAATCAATCAATCATTAACCCATTACCACACGGTGAAACTTTAGACCAGTCCAAATTGAAAGGAGTTGCAGACGACAATTTAATTTTTATGAAATTTTAGATTTTTTCAACTTTCTGGATAGAAAACATTATTCAAAATTAAGAAATTGCTTGTTACAAGCAATTTATTCTTTTTACACAATATTTTCCAATGATTTTTTCTTCAGGGGCGAAAAAGGAGAGATCGTGTGGGAATGGGTTAAGGTGCAGATTATTCAACTTCTGTAAACTAAATTAAATGCGTGGTAATGGATTATTAAAAGATTCAAGGTGAAAGGTATTTGTGTCAAAACTAAATTTTATACCATTCATCAAGTTCGTAAACTTGAGAATCATTTTGTTGAAGAATAAGCCGAGTAAGATTTATGAACTATCTGTAAATGTCTAAAATTACAATATACATATGTCGAAAAGAAACTTGTTTCTCTCTGTAATAAAGCTTTATGAAAGCATTTAAGCTTTTGACAAAACAGAAAAAGGATTAAATAGACCGGGTATCGTTAATACATAGAAGCACTCATTTGCTGTATGGCATTACCTTGCTCTGGCTGTCTCAGTAGATTATAAATATTATGCAAAAACAACGAAAGATCAGTTTTGACCATTCTATCGTGCGCAAGGTTGTATTTTAGTTTATTGATACCAATTTATTATATAACTTATCGTATTAGTAACCGTGGGAGAAATCCGACACTGCATCCCTAATAAGCTGTAATTACGGCACTTTAGTGTATAAATGACGGTGCATGCCGTATCATTTCAATGTTTAATAAACACATCTGCTGATTCAGGTAGCAGATTGTTGAGGAGCGTCTTGGACCTAGTAAATACAGATTGTTGCGCGGTTTTTGTCGCCCACCTACAGCTTGTTTGTGAAGTACAAGCAAAGAGAATTAAATCATGAAGATAAGTAAATTCTGAAATTGGGTAATCTACCCTGTATCATTATATCACTATAGCTCTAGGCAATTTCAGGACGAAGAACCGTCGTAATTGCCCGAGACACCCGCCACTCTTGATCTATAAATTGTTCTACACATTTTGCAAAAACAGATAGTTTCTAAAAGACATTAGCTGAGTATCCACTTAAATAGGAAAATACAATATTTATAATGACTTCGTAAATTGTCATCTGCACACCATTTCACCTTTAAGTCTCTAGAAACCTTCTCTCGTTACGATTTGAAAAAGAAGTTAGAATAAGATTAATGAAATTATATTTTTGAAATTATTAATCCATCATTGACAACGATTTGTTGAACCTTTATTATGTATGCGGTTTGATAGGAAAATTGCCTTTATTTCCTGAATAAACGTACATCCAGTGTATTTTCAAGCTTGTTTGTTGTAATTTATTATCTTGGGGTGAAGTGGGTGATCATTTGAAGGGCATGTGAAAGTTTGATGTCTTAAAACGAGTATCAAAATGAATTTAGTTTATCAATCTCTTAAATGAATCGCCTTACCCAAACATTTAACCATTTCCTGTCCAATCCCTTTTACGCCGCAGTGTTTTTATACTTGAGAAAACATTATGGAAAAAGAAGAAATTGCTTGTAACAAGCAATTTCTCTTTTTTTCCAAAATATTTTCTACCCTATTAAATGGTTATTTTTGCATTTTAGATTGTCGTCTGCAAAACCTTTGAATTCGGAGAGGTCTAAAATTTTGCAAAACAGGAAAGGGTTAAAAGTCGTTTTGTAGAAAGACAAGCCTGGTTGTCAATACTTTTGAAGAGTTTGGCTAGACGTTTATTACCTGAATAATTTCTTACGAATAAAATAACCCTGAATCTTAAAACCTCTTTAAATATGCTTATTTTGCCAAAATAGAATTTGTCTCGCATAGATGTCGACCGATGTTAGAGTCCAAAGTTCACTTCAGGTCTAACTGAATGATTTGATTGGTCGATTATTCTTGATTATGGCCACATTTCACCAACTGACTAATCGCGGCTGTCAACCAAAGAAAGAATAGACCAATGAAATCATTCATGTAGACTGGGAGTGAAATTTGACCTCCGACATTTGCCGCCATTTACATGAACCATTTTTGTTGGTTTTGGTGACTTGAATATCGTAACTACATCTTATTCAACCTGTAGCTACGGCGTTAAGGTCGCCAACCAACAATTTTACCTTTTAGCTTACCTGAGCACAACTAGCTCAACTAGAACTTTAGTGATTTTTGAATAACTTTCGCCTGTCGTCCGTCGTGCGTCTGCGGCGTCAACGTGTTTACAGTCTAGAGGTCACAGCTTTGACTCAATCTTCACGGTAATTGTTAGGTCACAAGGATGATACTTATTGATTGTGGAAAGGTTCTATCTGAAAACACGATAAAAGAGGTTTTAAGAGTCTAGAGGCCTTGATTTTGGTTCAATCTCCATGAAACTTAACTTGAATAATTTGTAGGTCCTAAGGATGAACCCTATCGATTTTGGGGAGGTTCTATTGGGAAATACGGGAAAAGGGGCCTTAATAAGAATTTTTGTTTACAGTCTAAATGCCAGGGCTTTGGCTCATGAATCACGGCCAGAATAATTTTTAGGCTATAAGGATGAACCCTTTTGATTATGGGAAGGATGGACACGAGAAAAGGGGCCTTAGTGACTATTTCTTTGTTTATACTCTAGAGGCCACAGTTTTGGTTCAATTTTCATGAAACTTGCTCAGAATGATAATCATATCCATTGATTATGGAATGTTTGTAAATTATGGAAAAGGGGTCTTAGTTACAATTTTTTTCTCTACACTCTATAGACCACAGTTTTTGCTCAATCTTCATGAAACTTTGTCAGTATAATTGTAAGGTCTTAACGACGAGCCCTATTGATTATGGGGAGGTTCTATTTAAAAACACAGGAAAGAGGTAATTTGTTTGCTTACACCCTAGAGGCCAGAGTTTTGGTTCAATCTTCATGAATCTGGTTATAATCATTTGGCTCCAGTTGAATTTTCTTAACAACAGATGATTCAGGTAAGCGATTTAGCACCATCATGATCCTCTTGTCTGTGACATGCTTCTGGTCATAAATTTGCAAGATAGCAAAGGTTAGAATCAGAGTCAGTGGGCGGGGCCAACGGAGTAAGTAGGTGGGACCAACAGAGTAAGTGGGCGGGGTCAGCGATTGGTCAACTGATGGCACGCCAGCTGTAACAACCAAACTCTAGCAATGCGGATACATAACCGATGGAGCGCGATCTAAACGTCCTAACTTGAATCCGTGATATCGAGATTTGATGTCGAGTATTCTACCAACTGAGCTACTTGGACTGAGTAGAAGTTTGCATGCTATACATAAGATATACAAGCCAAAGATATGTTGATAAGAAAAAACCTATGAATGTTTCTAGTAAAATATATACATTCGACACTTAAAAAAAATCCGTATCTGATACAGTCAAATACGGTTCAAAACAAGCTACTGGAAGATGTCATCATTTTCATTTTGTTTAAGGTATAATGAGAATAAACGTAATCAGAATTGTAACGTAGAAGGGATGTAAATGTATAAATAATTTTTTTTTTAAAGTATTCCATCGAATTTATTTAATATAAAAAGGTAAATAATAAATGGAATAATATAATTCAACTGCTGATAGCGTCGATATGTCAATTATAAAGGAATACACGGGCAAAACGTTTGAAGCATGACAGAGACTATTTTTTCGATATAAACGCATGTTCAGCTTTTCCATTATCTTTCAAGGAAAATGAGGCCATAAGACAGTTAGAGTAAAAATATGACCGGCCGAGCGAAGTAACGGATCGCTTGCCCCGCCCACTGAGCTCCGATAGGAACTTACACTTAGAAATCAAACAGCGCTATTTTGCAGAATTTATGGTCAGTAACAAAAAGTAAGAAGGATGGTTGGCGACCTAAACGTCGTAACTACAGCTTGAATAAGCTGTAGTTACGACGTTTAGGTCGCCAAACAAACTTAAAATATTCATACGAATGTCGGCTATTGTTGGAGGTCAGAGTTCACTCCCGATCCTAATGAATTATTTGATTGGTCGATCGAGTTTTGAATGACATCGAGATCTATCTATTGGGAGCTCTCGGACATTAGATAAATGAAATATTTGACAACGACACCTTGATAAAACTACAGTGTCAGAGGTCTGTGCGCATGGGCAGCGATCCCTTTGATAGAGAAACAGTGTCGTGATGATGAGTGTCTTGAGGATCAAACTCTCGACATCGTTAACAAAAAGGAACTACATGTATTTGGGCTTTGGTCTCAGGGCAGAAAAAAGTTCAAGCTCGCTAGTTATAATCAACATACTATTTATTGAGCAAATTCATGACATTCAAATATTCAAAACAGAATATTAACAATAACAAGATGGTCCATTGACTATGTATATTGAATATCATGTTATAGCGGTGATTCAAGACCCTGTATTGGACTCGAGCCGCGCGTGTAGATTTGGATGTTTCACGAGACCGAAGACGGAATGCAAGATTTGTATCACAACTATAGAATCATCCAATGCAAGATCTTCTATGACTAATACATCAACCTTTCTTAAAAGTCATAATATTGTTATTCAAGGCGTGACGTCCTTTTATAATACATGTATACCCATATACCCATAAAAGATATGGATTAAAATCTGGCTATCTAATACAACACGATAGAAAAAAAAAATCAATATTCGGCGTGTACCAAAAAAACGTATTCGTCGAGTACCGTTAAAGACGGACTCCTTTTTTGTGTATTGACGTTCGTTTTTTTTTGTTTTTTTTGAAAGTTGGTTATCATTAAAGAGAATTTTCTAAATGTCATTTCCGAAAAGGTATACAATAAAAGGAATATTACAACAGTGTGTTTTTCTATTTTTCATTATCGTGTTCTCGGATCGTGTGTAGGAATTTTTTATTGGATGAGATCTACGGTCTCATCCAATAAAAAATACCTACACACGATTCTCGAACACGATAACAATAAATAGAAAAAGACACTGTTGTAATATCCCCTATTTACCGGGAAAATGACGTCATCTCATCATATCGTAGCATGTATCAGTCTGGTGTCTGTTGGCTAACCTTCCCCATTCATTGTGACGGATACTCACCACAAATTGCATTCTCGGCGTGATGCTTATCCGTCGCTGGCTGATAATGGAGAAAAGATCTAAAAAATAGCCTCAGAAAGAATGATGGTAAACCGTCACTGATAAAAAAATTATATCGATTATTCATCACAAGTATTGGAATTCAGAAAGTTTTAGATACTTTGTAAAACCGTGACAAGCTTTAAAAACCATGATGCCTTAATAATGCATTTCTGCATTAAGTGTATATGCACTGTGTCGATGAGTTGCATACTGTTTCTATTTACAGGACATGGTATTTATTGTAATTAAAAGCGTTTAACAAACACCCTATAAAGGTGTGTGGATCATCGTTTTTTGACGATAAATCATGTCTAGCGATGAAATAATGCAAGATTTTGGTTCTAATTGAGGGGATTTTCACGTGATTCACGTGGACTTCAAAAGAAACGTTATCGGCGGTTTTGACAGGGGATAAAATTTATTTATTTGTAATAGTGACATTGTGACGATTTACCATCACAATTAACAGATGACGAGAATATTTTTGTTTTCATGGAGGTTTGAACCGAAAAACCTAATCACATTGTATGAATACGCGGAGCGGATTCATACATTGTGCGATTAGATTTTTCGGTTCATACCTCCATGAAAACAAAAAATATTCTCTTCATTACTTATAATCGAGCTAAAAAACCAAAAGCTTTACAATTTTTGATACCTTTTTGTATGGGACTATTTTGTGCGGAGGCATACAAAATCGCTGCGTGCTCAAAATTTTGTTCGTGGAGTTATTAATTATTTTTTTCGACCAATCAGAACGCTTGTTTTTGATAGACGAAACTAAAAATTAAATGATTAGGATGTGACGGTTAGCCATCAGATACTAGACTGTGTATGAAACAGGTTTTTTACTATCAGGCATTTTGTTCGCGTCCAATGAATTAATTTGCGTGCAAAGAATGAATTTTCAAATATGAAAATTCGGTATGGTCGTGTTAAAAGATGAAACGCATTTTTGTTTAGTAATGCGAAAAGGGACCATTCTAGCGGAAGTTAATGTCGGTTCATTTTGAATAACGTTTATGTGATTGTTTGTTTTAATGAGCTTTAACGCAGATTTTATCAATCTTTCAGTTTTATCACGGCGAAGTTTAATTATGTTTATCACCAGTGCTTGACTGTCCAAACTTATCACTTAGCCATGCATTTGAATTATTACCAGACGATATGAAATTGAAAGAAGTTACAAACGACATTTTTTAGTGGGTGAAATTTCAAATATCTTTGCCTTTTGGGGAAAAAATAATGTGGATAATGAAGAAATTGCTTGTAACAAGCAATTTCTTCATTATCCACACTTTTTTCTAAAGCTTTCTCTTTCTTTTTGGTTCCCCGAAGCGGATTTGTTTTTGAATTGGCTTAAGAAGTGCCTATATTGTTAGGATGAGCAGTCATCAATAAATAAACTATGTCAAGGTTAGAAAAGTTTCGACCTTGGTAGAGTACCCAGGATCGATACTTTCTTCACTTGTCAGGTCGTCCTTGTAACGTCATGGAAAAATTACATGTTTTTTCAATAAATAGCATACCATGAAGATACCATTATCACATACTATAATTTTTTTCGCTCTAAAATGTTGTATTGTTAGTAGCATATTCAGATGATAAACTGTGCAGAAGGTGTCTACAATTTATCGCAAATGACGAATCGCAGCTGTCAATCAAATAACCATTCGACCATTCAAATTATTCATTTAGACCGGAAGTGAACTTTGGATTCAGATATGTGGCGACATTTATGTGAATAAATATAGATTCAAGAAGAATGTAAGTGATTCAGACGATTCAGTTGTAGATGTTGGTGATTCGACTAATTATTAATTAGTAGAATCACCATCATCTACCACTGAATCGACTGAATCACTTACATTCTTCTAAAAATCTATCTCAATCCATCTCATCAATGCATCTTAAGTTGATTGATTGATTGATTGAATGGGGTTTAACGCCACTTTAAGCAGTATTTCAGTTATATTGCGGCGGCTGGACCACCTAACAATGGATTCCCTGTATTTCTTACACCAGTACTACCATGACATCTTTTCCTAGCCTTTTGCAGCTGTCCCATTTAGGTTTACGATTATCCCCCCATTGGTGAGAGACAAATGTCGGAAAGGATATGTGCTGCCGCCGGGGAACATCTTCTGTTCATCGACTGGCCCCAAACACAAAGTTTGAAATACGAAGGCGTTTTCACATACACTCAATTGAATAACAGTTTTCTACATAACCCATTCCCACACGATAACACCTTTTGACGCCCACAAGAACAAGAGCTTTGTCCACAGGACACAGATGCCCCCACCGGTAGCTTTGGTAATAACGAAGGGCAATAACTTCAAAACTATGCAAACAAGAGTTGGGGTTCTTGTGCACTGCACTTCTCCCCAATGAGGTCAATCCACCTATCATGTTTCAAGTTGATAGCTATTATACTTTCAGAGATATGCTCTGGACAAAATGTAAGTCTTTAAAATAACAAAGAGCAATAACTCCAAAATTATACAAGCAAGAGTTGTGGTTCTTGTGCACTGCACTTTTCCTCAATAAGGTCTATCCACCTGTGAAATTTCAAGTTGACAGCTATTATACTTTCAGAGAAATGCCCCAGACAAAATGTAAGTTTTTAAAATAACAAAGGGCAATAACTTCAAAAACTATGCAAGCAAGAGTTGTGGTTCTTGTTTGCACTTCTCCTCAATGAGGTCTATTCACCTATGAGGTTTCAATTTGTTTGCTTTTATACTTTCAGAGATATGCTCCGGACAAAATGTAAGTTTTTAAAATAACAACGGGCAATAACTCCAAAATTATGCAAGCAAGAGTTGTGGTTCTTGTGCACTGCAATTCTCCTCAATGAGGTCTATCCACCTTTGAAGTTTCAAGATGATAGCTATTATACTTTCAGAGATATGCCCCGGACAAAATGTAAGTCTTTAAAATAACAAAGGGCAATAACTCCAAAATTATGCAAGCAAGAGTTGTGGTTCTTGTGCAGTGCACTTCTCCTAAATGAGGTCTATCCATCTATGAAGTTTCAAGTTGATAGCTATTATACTTTCAGAGATATGCCCCGGACAATTTCGGTGGAAGGACTAAAGTACGGAAGTACGGACAGACGGACAAAGGCAAATCTATATGACAACCCCCCCCCCTACAGTAAAAGGTAGGGGCATAAAAACGCTTTACAAAACATTGTAGAAATTGAAGAAAATGCTTGTTTGCAAGTAATTTCTTACATTAACCACAATGTTCTTAACCTCAAAAGGCAAGAAAAAATAATAAAATGAAATTAAGATTACACCAACTTAGAATTGTCGTCTGCAATTTCTCTCAATTTGAACCTGTATGAAATTTTGTCGTCTGAAAATGGCTTAAGATATGGAAGAATTTTAACCACGCTATTTTATGATTTTCTCAGATGCAAGTATGCACAGACTTTATCCGCACATACAGGAAAAGTCGCTATAATGACACTTTCATTCTTGAATCTCTAAATGCCACATCAATTTTTATATGTTCTTTGTATGATAAAAAGGGCATATCCATATCCATTTTGTCGACCAAATTGACAAAATCTATTCAAATTCGCTATCAATAACCAAAGCGCATGCGCAAACATCGCATGATCAAGTCGCTTCCTGTTTGGGATTTGTGTCAGCGTCTAACAAATCAAGGTACCGCGAGTCCTGTAAACATAGTCTCTCCAGGTGATTATGGACGACTTTTATTGGCATTCGTTCCTGAGGCTGCCTTTTCCAACACCCCATCATGATTTTAAACACTTCCTCCGGACACTCGGACGGACAGTCCAGCAGATGACCGTTTGTAATGCACTGTATGACCTGAAAAGTTAATTTTTCATTCGATATATCATTTCTTACTTTTCATTTAAGAAATGAAGAGATTTTTTTGTGTATTCATGGAGGTATGAACAGAAAAACTAATCACTCTGGATGAAATCGCGAGGTGGATTCGTACATAAGTTGATTAGTTTTTTTCGATTCATACCTCTAAGAAAACAAAATATATTCTCTTCATGTCTTATAATTTAATAGCATGATCGAGCGATAAAAGGAAGTAAAAACAACAACAACAAAAAAAAAAGAAAAAATACAAATTTTATTACTCTTTTGTATGGGGCTATTTCGTGCGGAAGCATAGAAAATAGCTGTATGCTCAAAATTTTGTTCATGGAGGTATGAATATTTTTTTCGACCAACCAGAACGCCCCTTTTTATGATGGACGAAACTAAAAACTAAATTATATTACTTTTGTTGTTTCTATTTTTATCATTATTACCATTAAGAAGTTTCGTTGTTTTTCAAAGTTTTAGACCTGTCTAAATTCAAATGTTTTGCAGGCAACACTTAAAACTGGACTTTGAAAATACAGTATTCAGTAGAGTATAAAATATCCTAGAAATAAAAAGAAATTGCTTGTGACAAGCAATGTCTTCTTTTTCTACAATGCTTTCTCAGTCATAAAATCAAAGGGGTGTTAAACCCAGGGATTAAACAGGAATTTTAGGGTACAATTGTAAGAATGATTTTTTTCTGTTCACATCTCTAAACAGTTTACATAGCTAACAGAACATCAAACCGAGAATTTGTACCCAGTACAGCAAGTTTTATTTGCACTTTTATAACCGTTAGGTCCATCGTATAATAGTTTCTCGTTTTTAATGCGAAATTCGAGAGTAGGAAATTGGTAACGCGATAGTTAGAGAGAACAAAAGTAGAACGCGAGGTAATAAGGTGATATCGCCATCGTAATACAATAATTGTACTTTCGTAACATCACATTATCCTCATCGTACAATCCTAATCGTAAAATCGAGATCGTAATATCTCGATTGTACTGTCGTGATATTATGGTGATGATATCACGATAGTAAGCACTCTTTTGCACTCTGTCCATTCCCATTCACCTCTGTAATTGACCCAGTAAACAGTCCGCCAAATACGTCATCCTTTCTTGATATATCTAAACTGGTTTCAATTATCAACTATCGCATGAATATCACAGGTTTGCCCGTTAGCTATTCACATGATTTTAAAACAAAAGTAGTTCGTTGGTTTAAAGGTAAATTATCAAACTTTAATGCACATATAATGTATCTTGAAACATCTTTATTATGATTATGTCAAAACCGTTTTATTTCCCGCGAATACCATCAAACATTGTGGAAAATGAAGAAATTACTTAATACAAGCAAAGTATCCGCAATGTATTTTTACCCAATAAGGGCAGAGATTTTTCATCGTCTAAAAATTTCGTCTTCAAGTTTGGACTAATCTAAAATGTAATCGTCTTGTAATTGTTGAATAAAGATAATATGAATTGTCAAAGCTAATTTAATAAAAAGGAATAAATAATTAGATAAACAAATGAATTAATAATTAAATAAGAATTAACAAAAATTACCTCATGGTTGGACATATGGTACCATGGCTGTCTGCCAAACGTAAATATTTCCCACAAGACCACACCAAAACTCCAAATATCTGATTCCACAGTAAATGTTCTATACAGCAGTGATTCGGGCGGCATCCACCGAACAGGGAGCATAGCGCTACCACCCACCTGGAATATAAACAAATCAATCGACACTGACCAGACAGCGCAGACTGCATAGGGAGCATAGCGCTACCACCCATCTGGAATATAAACAAATCAATCGACACTGACCAGACAGCGCGTACTGCACAGGGAGCATAGCGCTACCACCCACCTGGAATATAAACAAATCAATCGACACTGACCAGACAGCGCGTACTGCACAGGGAGCATAGCGCTACCACCCACCTGGAATATAAACAAATCAATCGACACTGACTAGACAGCGCGGACTGCACAGGG
The DNA here is from genome assembly GCA_946902895.1 of Fragum fragum. Taxonomy (NCBI): domain Eukaryota; kingdom Metazoa; phylum Mollusca; class Bivalvia; order Cardiida; family Cardiidae; genus Fragum; species Fragum fragum. The sequence goes on from OX336370.1 coordinate 46,959,895, forward strand.
AGCATAGCGCTACCACCCACCTGGAATATAAACAAATCAATCGACACTGACTAGACAGCGCGGACTGCACAGGGAGCATAGCGGTACCACCCACCTAGAATATAAACAAATCAATCGACACTGACCAGACAACGCGGACTGCACAGGGAGCATAGCGCTACCACCCACCTGGAATATAAACAAATCAATCGACACTGACCAAACAGCGCGTACTGCACAGCGAGCATAGCGCTACCACCCACCTGGAATATAAACACATCTTATCCATTACCTTACAAAGGACATCTTTAGAGTGCGGAGAATATCGACACTGAACAGACAGCGCGGACTGCACAGGCTGTACTTGATCGAAATGATTCTCTATGTAAACAACAAATTCATTGAGTTTGGTTATTTTACCTATGAATTATTTTTCGAACCAAACATTAATGATCACCTCTTGGTCAAATTTCATTTTTCATATTCTTGTTTCATGCAAAATTCGAGTTGATGGCTTTTAACTCTTTCCTATGCAATCCCTGGTTTTATATCCCTATGATTTTTTAGTTGAGAAAACAGTGTAGAAAGAGAAAACATTTGCTTGACAAGCAATTTCATTTTCCACAATATTTTCCTTTACTAATATTTACTAAATGGTTATTTTTCAAATTAAAACTTTAAATTTTCGTCTGCAAAATCATTGAATTTGGACAGGTCTAAAATCTTGCCAAATAGGAAAGGGTTAATTTAATAGGGCACAGCTTCGTTTTAAACAAGGTGGAAAATTATAGCTCAATTAAAATCTTACGGATTTTGTATAAGTGAAGAGTTTACAAGGTCACTTCTACCTAATTGTTCATTTAGGTTTGAGATTGTTTACAACATATTAGAAATATCATCTTTATCCTTTTACAACTAAAATTAATGGTAGCAAATACATATTTTTGTTGTATTATAAAGTGGGTATCGGTTCTTATAAACAATAGGAAAGAAATTCCCAAATGCCCAAAGTGCAATGAAACGGGACTTTATACTAACTAAGATATAAATCAGATATTGTATTCGTGGTTATTTTGCGATGAGAGTACCAGGCAAAGGTTCGGTAGAATTTGCGACATTCTGGTACCAACACCGCGTTTACATATGACCCATATTCAACGGAAGAAAAAGCGATCAACATCATAAAATACATCGCATCAAGCGGTTAGTAAATTTCGATAGTAATAACTTCAGGTGACGTCAATTGACGCTGGTTTTGACGTGCGAGAGAGTGATCTTTTTTTTTTTTTTTTCAAACTAAAATCGTGAGGTCAACAGTTTGACGCGTCGCTTGACTGTCCCACTATTCATCGCAACTTTTGGGCGAATACTTTAGATAGATTAAATGGATCACTCTCTTGCACTCCGTTTCATCCCCCATTCATCTCTGTAATGGTCTCAGTAAATAGTCCACATAAACGGCATCGTTTCGTCTCATGACATCATACAACGTAACAGATTTCCTTTTAAAGCTGGCGCATTACAATGAGAGTTTTTTTCCGCTAGCAGTTCAAACGCTTTAATAACAAAAGTTGTTTGGTGGTTTTAAGCTAAATTATTATGTTTTAATCCACATATATTGGATCTTAAAACACGTTTAATTTGCCCGAAACTATTTTTCTCACGCAACATCAGAAATATACTTTATCTTCGATTCCTTGGTTTGCCAAGAATCTTTCACTTAGCCCGTTTCAGAGATATACGGTGAGAGTAACGAACGACAACTCTGCTTGGAGATTATGAATGGAATCGTAGATTATAAAGGAAATTTTGATAATCGATATCTTTTTTTTTTACAAATCCACTTGTCAGAATTTTTTGTAAAAAATCCCTAAAATCCGTGACATAGCTTCTCCCTTTGAAATAATCTTGTAATTGATTTTCAGTTTACAAATGAGTATGAATAAAAACAAACATTTTCTAGTCACATTTGTCATAATCAGATACAAATTCTAGACAAGGTTTGTTTTATTGCTTTTTGCAGGCACGTATTTTTTGTTTTCTTTTATTGAACTACATGGTTCGGAAATGGTTTCTCATACATATTAAAATGAAGTATATACTTCACAAAAATCTTTCTTCTATTTCCAATATTGATATGACCTGAGAAATTCAATGAAAATTTTAAAAATCTAATGTTTGTATATCGTCTAATTCCTCAACGGATAGTTGGTCGAGTGGTACAGTACAGGTTTGAAACTGAAAAGAAACTATTCTTGATTGATTTTTCAGCGGATTTTTCTTCTTTTTTTTAATCAAATGCGTGTAAAAGAAAGTTCATTTGCACGATTCCACATTACAGAAATAAAATGTATCTGTCAGCGGATAAACAGTTACAATAGTATCGTTCAGTAACTATTGTCAAATCTTCCAACAACAGCTGAAGCGATTTAGAGAACAACGGTACAGAATCAAGAATACGTGAATGAACGAACTAACGACGAAGCTGTTTTATGTACAGTACCGAGTAATGGGTTATAGTCGTTTCGAGTTATACTTTATCACACTGTAGTTCTCTTAATGACCCATTCTAACATGACGAAACTTTAGACAGGTTTAAATTAAAGAAGATGCCGAAGACAATTTTAGAGTGATGAAATTCTAAAATTCTTTGTCTTTTGGGGTAAAGAAAAATGTTGACATTGAATAAATAGCTTAAAACAAGCAATTTTATCTATGTCCACAAGGTTTCCCAAAGCTGATTTTTTTGAGTGGCGTAAAAAGAAGGGACAATGTTGGAATGGGTCAATTAGGGCTATTTACCACCCCCACAACGTCCCTACGCCATATTCGGAATTTGAAACTTTACAAATGCGAGTCAAAAATGGTTAAGGTCCAACTCAATGTACTAAATGCTTAAAACCATTACCAGACGACAATTTTTTGACTGGTCCAGGTTGAATGAAGTTACAGACGACAATGTAAAGCTTATGAAATTTTGGATTTTTTGGGGGTAGAAAACATTCTGGATAATTCTTCATTTTCCACAATGTTTTAAAGCTTTCTTTCTTGGTGGTATCATAAAGAATCATTGAGTGGGAATGGGTTAACAAAGAGGTATATTGAAATCAAGTTAAATCCATCCAAATGTTATAAACTGCATCTGATCGTGACCAAAAAAGAGGTATAAGAGATATGAAATTCTTCCTATAATGATACATGCTTCTCAAATTTAACGAGAGCAGAAATATGATTTATACCTACAATTAATAACTACAATTTATTTCCTTCCTTTTAAGGAGAATTTAGAGTTTAAAGTCGAGATTCATGTCTGTGAATTGGCGATAAATCCATCTTACAATCCCACACACGATTACATAAGAATTGGCAGGTCAATGGACCACGTCGACTAAGCTTCGGTAGGAAGTTCCGTTTAGATTTTAAAAGGCGTCATTTTGCAGAATATATAGCCGGGACCATATAACAAAAACTAAAAAGGTTGGTTGGTGACCTAAACTACGTAACTACAGCTTGCATAAGCTGTAGTTACTACGTTTAAGTCGCCAAAGAAACAAAAATGTTGCAATTCAACGTTCCCTTAAAGTCTAAATTCACGATTTCAACGGGTAATCGGATTTTGACTGACAGCGTCGAATCGTAAACTGCAATTAACCAATCGCTGACCCCGCCTACTGACTCCTTAGACCCCGCCCATTAACTCCGACTGGAAGTCCCGCTTCGATTTTAAAGGGCGTTATTTTGCAAAATTTATAGCAACTAGCGTGTTACAAAAATAGAATAGTTGGTTTGCGATTTAAACGTCTTTGCTACAGCTTGAATAAGCTACAGTTACGACGTTTAAGTCGGCGATCCAACAAAATAGGTTAACAAAATGGCGGCCAATATCTGAGTTAAAAGCTAATTTCTTGTCTAAAAGAACGATTTTATGGGTCGACTTGTTATTTGACTGACAGGCGCGATTTGCCAATTAAAATACCTTATAATAGTCCGTGCTATAGACGTCACGTGACATGCCAAAATCTCCTATCTTGACGACCAGACTCCGCCCAACTAAACAGTTTCTCGTTGCTAGGTCTCGATGGACAAAATGTTGTGAGGCTAGATATGATATTCCATTTGATATCTGGTTGGCTGTAATACATCGTTTAAATTTTAGAATATAAATTCAAATTAAACAAATGGTATTAATGAATTATGGTAGGAAAAAAGTCCTATCAAGCTTATTTCTTATCTTATCACGTTCAGATTTAATCCATTTCACATACAAAATAGGCTCATAAAATAGGCTGGTCAAAACTGAAGGAAAGAAGACAATCCTAAGTTTGTGAAATTCAAAAACAATCTTTGTCTTTTGGGAAAGAAAACATTGTGACAAATGAAGAAATTGCTTGCAACAAGCAATTTCTTCATTTTCCACAATGATTTCTTAAGTTTTATTCTTGATGATTTTAAAAGCGTGGCCATATGGGAATAGGTTAAACTTATTGCATCTGCTTCTAGTTGATTCATTTTTTACTTAAAGAAATATCTGATGTTAACCTTTAGCTAATACATAATTAATGTTTAACTGTTTTATTCCATCAGTAAAGCACTGGGATCTCAAACTTAAGCCACTGTCTTTAAATATTTTTTCTTTTTTTTTTTTTTAATTTTCTTAATTTCTGTCATTTTCCAAATGTCTTAAGTTTCTGAATTTATAACATTTTCTAAATTTCTTAATTTTTCAACATTTCGTTAATTGTCTAAATTCCTTTTTTAGCTTTCTTGAATTTTCTGACGCCTTATATGGTAAAAGTAGAATATATCTGCAGACAATACCTATATGAAGTAACTGTATATCTGTGAGCACTGGTCCTATCTGTTCTGGCTTACAGAAAATAACTGCGTCGGGCCCGTGACTCCTGTAGGAAAAAATGAAAAATAAATGTTAAGTAAGCATCGGTATAACATTGAATATAGCGACATCATTTAACACGATTTCGTTTAACACGATACAATTCATATAACGTAGCTGATTTTCAGTCCAACCGCAACCTTTTTGTAAGGATGGTCATCGTTTTTAACGATGTTTTGATATACCGACTTTCTTGATAACCGGAGATTAATACTCAGATTTGTATTACGACATCATTTAACACGATACAATGCATACAGCATAGCTGATTTTCTGTTAAACTGGGGTCTTTTTGTAACGATTGCCATCGTTTTTAACGATGTTTGGATATACCGACTTTATTGATAACCGGATATCAATAAACAGATTTGCATTCGAATATAAATTATCCGTTTTCGGTAGAATGATAATTTACAGAGACACACTGATAAGCAGTGAAAAGGGGCTTGTGTGTTGAGAAAAATAAAGATTTTCTCCATGGAAGGACAGAATCATCACGGCATTCATTTGTCCAGTTTCATATCATTTAAGACTGGTTTTCATTTTTCAAACCAGCTCATCTAATCCAAACGATAATCATTAAATTTAAGATCATTACATGTATTTGCTCTCTTAAAATGTTGTATCAATCAATTTAAACGGAAGTCAAGATAAATATATTAAGCAAATGCGGTCGTCTCTTGTCAGTCCGAATGATCTACAGGGTTTAATATATTCCATATATACCCTCTTGTGTGTTTAGATCATAATCAAACATATTCAGGCAGAAGATATGGAGCTAGTTCGGAAAATCATATTTTGAAATACTTAGAAACTTTTTGATGTTTACCTTAAATAATTATTAAGGTCCCCATTTTCCATATATTCAAAAATCATCATAAAACTTTCATCTTCGATACAAATTCCGTAAAAGGTCACAATGTTATCGTGTTCAATGTTAGTAAGCAGCTCCGCTTCTCTCTCAAAATCTTTTTTAGCATCTTCTGTCATGTTATCCTTCAACATTTTGATCGCTACCATCACGTTTTCTCCTTCTTTTGGCATGTTGGCACATCGACCAAGATAGACTCGCCCAAACGCGCCCTCGCCCAGCTGTTCGATGCAAATTATAAATTCTGCTCGTATGTGTCGTATGGCTGAAACGAACAGATTTTGAGTCATTGCATGACATTTTCATTAATAACATATATGCGTAAGATAAAGACTAAAATCGACCTGTGCATCCGCACAATTCGATCAGAGTGCTCTATAAAGACTAGTAACTGACTTGCAGTTTCTTTCAGGCGAGTATTCGTATTAAAGTATGTTGATGACGGGGTTATTCAGTGTCTCGTCTTTAGGCACGGTTGAACATGTTGAAAATGATATGCAGACTCAATTTATGAATTGCTATTTGAAATATCAACAGATAAAGGATGTTAGACTCAATATGATCTTACCGTTTGAGGTAAACGAGGTAAGAATTGTCCCCTTGTATGTAAACGAGGTAAGAATTTTCCCCTAGATAATGCTATTTGCCCTGTTGTATTCAAAATTTTCAAGAGGTTACTCCTAGTAAGATTTCATATGAATGTGAAAATTGTTGTACGACAAAGACGATGCAAATAAAGGTTTTAACTGAAAACAGTCTAGTTAAAAACATTTTTTCATGAAGGGAAATTATCGCCAGAATAGCAGAAAAGGGGAATGTTAAAACTAATTTGCTTTGATTCAAGTCTGCAGAAAACATATTAAAAGCGTATTTTTCTTCCATTAAACAGTATGAACAACATCACCAACCACAAATTACCGGTTTCCTACAAATGGTGGAAAGGCCTATAGAGTAATGACAATTTCTATAACGAATACACACTGACGATTGATTTAAGTTGACATATCACCCACAATGAACAGCAGGTGTAAAACAACATCACTAACAACAGGAGTAAGGTCACCCAGCAAAGTACTTCCGGGGTCGTAGGGTGCTAAAATAGTTCCTAGAAAAATTATGAAGCCCTTTCCAAGAAGGCAGGGTGCATTAAATAGGTATTTTTGTCTTGTTATTGTCACCACATCTTTTGAAATACATTGTCTTGCAACAAATGAGCTATAAAATGCTCTCTTTTCCAGGACTATTTCTTGTGTATGGATGCTGATGACCCCCAAGTTGATGTCATTGTGTCGACTGCTTTTGGTTGGAATTTAACACGGTACGTGCATTTGACGTGATTTTGTGAAAAATTCAATCCGTGGTGGTAAGGTCAAACACAGACATTTCAAGATACCATTGTGTTATAGATACACTCTGACTGCAGTTACATCTCAACGAATATTTTGGAACCTGTGACAGTTCGTCAAAAATGTGGAATTTACATGTATTTTTTAGGAGGAAATTTTAGTGAGATGCCACAAACAACACTAACAACAACAAACACTATCAAAATACTGTTTACCAATGTCGTTTAGTGATGATTCATTCTTCGTCGAGTAGTTTGGGTTCTCCACTATCTGGTATGACGTCAGCGGCATGGTCTCACGTGATTGGATAACTTTTTGACGAGCACGAGCTTGATATAATATCTTGTACTTCCGGTAACACAACGTCGAAATTACCATGGTAATAATGAAAACAAAAGCACCACAACCGACGATAATGTAAACCTAAACAATACAAGAAAAATATTTTTCTCATTTAAAAGATGAAGAGAATATTTTTTGTTTTCATGGAGGTATGAACCGAAAAAACTAACCACACTGTATGAATACGCGAAGCGGATTCATACATTGTGTGATTAGGTTTTTCGGTTTATACCTCCATGAAAACAAAAAAAATATTCTCTTCATTTCTTATAATTTAATAGCATCGAGCGAAAAAAACAAAACCTTTTCAAATTTTGATACCTTTTTGTATGGGACTATTTTGTGCGGAAGCATACAAAATCGCTGCGTGCTCAAAATTTTGTTCATGGAGTTATAAATGAATTTTTTCGACCAATCAGAACGCTCGTTTTTGATAGACGAAACTAAAAATTAAATTTTAACTGGGTATAATCGTCTCGATTGAGCCCAACATCATGGAGACCAACCCATTACCACACATTCCCGCATTTTACGCACCGATGAAATACGGCTTCACAAAAGATTGTGAGAATTGAAGAAATTGCTTGTTACAAGAAATTTCTTCTTTTCTCACAACATTTCACTACCTCATTATGCCCTTGTTTTTCAGTTCAAATTGACTTTGTTTTGTCGTCTGCAACCTCTTTCAGTTTGCAATTTTTCAAGTTTGGGAAAGTATGGAGCGACAAACCTGTAATAATTTATATATCCAATCAAATCGATCATTCATATCTTTGGCAAAAAGGTGTACCAAGCGACCATTCTCTGAAGCCGCCGCTTTTTGGCCGTCCCTTGATTCATGTCTCGATACAAGATTTACTGTAATCTTTACACATTTGGACGTGTGATTTAAACAGATTCTAAGTGAACGATTCAATTTAGACGAATATTTAATTGGTCCATACGCTGTATTACTTTAACCGTTATGCCCCTGTTAGTTTTGTAATATCAGATTTGAATTTCTAAAGCTATAACGAAACGGTAGATTTTTTTCCCAAACCGGTCCAAATTCAAAGAACTTGCATGTGACATTGTAACCCATTCCAACACAACCCAGCGTTTATACGACCCTCATTACGCGTTTGAGAAAATGATGTGGAAAATGCAGAAATTGCTTGTCACAAGCAATTTCTTTATTTTCACATTGTTTTCTACCCAAAAAGACAAAGATTTTAAAAACTGTATCAAGTTAAAAGCGTTACCTGCAACATCTTTGAATTTGGACTCGTCTAAATTTTGTTAAATTGTTATGGGTTTTTGGCAAAGGATTTTTACTTATTACAAAGGAAAGTATCATTTGGAAACTAAGAAATTGCCTTTCTTCCAAAGTTTTTTTTCGGGATCGTAAAATAGTTGGATTTTGTAGGAAGGGGGATCGAACCTTAATCTACGCTTATCAGGAACATGAAATGTGTCATTTTTTCGTAATAGAGGACAAACGCACTCCATTCATTGGCATTTGTGATACAAACTGCCAAAATTAGATACCGTAAATGACATTTTATTTACACTTGTCCTCGAAATAATAATAAAAAATAAATAGCCTAGTTAAAACTGTCATGAAAATTGTATATTAGTTTGTATGTAATTATTGTCTACGAAACATAACACAGAGAAGTAACCATTTAATATAGTATTGGCGATCGTAATACTTAAGCACAATTTCAACTCTTGTCATGTTGAATAAAATCTTTTTAAAACTTGAATTACTTGTTATAATACATGGGTTTATGCACAGGATGCTGGCAGTAATTGTTGGTCATAATTTCTTTCGAAAACTATTCACAAAACTTCACAATTTTACTTTTTTGTACGGGGCTATTTTGTGCGGAAGCATACACACTCGCCGTGTGCTCAAATTTTGTTCATAGAGTTATGAAATATTTTTTTCGACCAATCAGACCGCCCGTTTTTGATAGGTGAAACTAAAAATCAATTTTTTAAAAAAATATCAAAATTGTTCGGATGAAGACGACGCTGATGCAGAAGTAGACACAAACGACAATAGAGCTATGACAATACCTCGGGAATTCCCCAAAAGCAGCTCGCTCAAAATCTATCTGTTACGGAATAATTAATGGTTGTAAAAGTACCAATTCGCGACTTCAAGTAACATTGCACGTTCACAGATTAAAATAAAAAAAAAAACTTGGAATCAGGAATTGTAATTGATTTACATGATTTTTTTACCTCTATTTTGACGGGTTTCTGTTCCGACACTGGTGCCAAGTCTTTGTTTAAGGTTTGTGTCGACGGTGCATTGTCTGTTGACTTCGACAAGGGTCTAAACCCGAAGATTCCACTTGGCTTCCGTATGAAACCCTCTTGAAATAATAAAAAACAATAATACATATATAAAACAATTAATATCGGGACTTATCGGGGTTCATTGATTGAAGGTTTTGTAATGAAATAAACAAATCATTCCAGGAAAATAGGCCGTGATTGGAGTCATTTGGGTGTGTGTTCACCGTATTCCTTGCGTTCGATCGAGTATTTGACAGAACGCAAGCCACGCCCATTTACCTCTAACATGATAGTTCCACTGAGATATCAGACGACATTGTTTTGTGAAATACATGGCCAGGAACATGAAGGCGACATAAACGTCGTAATTAAAGCTTGTAAAAACAGCTTGGAACAATTTAAGAGATCAACTCTAAATGGATGGTGTGGCAGCGGTGATACGTCAGGGAACCAATCAATCGCCCCCGAAATATTGGGTCGCAAAAAATTGTAATTTGGTAAAAGCTTTTCTATCAAGATATATAGCGGCTTTTAGTATAGTAGAAAGAACAAGCTGAGTTATTGTCTTTTTTCAAGTATCGTTCAATGTATAATGGCAAGAATTATTGCAAAAAGAGATTACATTAATCCCCCTTGCCCATAACACGGTTTTGTGTTAAGAAATGTACAAATAGTTTATGGTCAGCATCTCTTGATTTTGTACTGAAAAAATGAAATTTCAGGTGTCGATAAAATAATAGCAAAAAGGCCATTTTTGACATGAAGTCCCCTGTTCACGACGAAACAATAAATTGAGAAACAGGACAAAAGGTATCTGGGAAATATTCCAAAGAGTCCATATATGCAGATTCATGCAATTGGGTCCAGTCGTTGTTGAATAATGGCTTCGGACAGACGGATGTAACGACGGAAGGACGGATGTACACACTATATGACATCTATATGCTTCTCGAAATGGAGATTGAAAACGTAAAGTAGTTTTGAGGAAAACCTCACTTTTCCCTCGTGAGGGTTTGACCCATTTGCATGTATCAATTCTTTAATAACCATCATTATCGTTTTACAGACAAAATAAATAAACTATCACAGGATAAAATTTGCATTTTGATATGTTAAGAGCGATCTACTTTCTCTTGAGAATGCTAACTGTATTTTTGAAGCTCTTTAATATGTATCGAATCATTTTAAATGCAAACAAACTACAAAATGCGGTCCACATTAATCAATTTACGCCCAAACTTTCAACTGGTCCATATTCACAGGAGTTGCAGACGACAATTTTAAGTTGATGATTTTTTCAAATCTTTGTACTTTTGGGTAGAAAACGTTGCTTAAAATGAAAAAAAAAAAAAATGCTTGTGACTTTTATGCAATGTTTTTCAAAGCTTTACAGCTTTGGAGGCGTCCAAAAGTGGTTTTGTGTGGGAATGGATTAACCCTTTCCTGTACAAATACGGGATTTTACGTTGCTGCGATTTTACACTTGAGAAAACATTGTGGAAAAAGAAGAAATTTCTTGTAACAAGCAATTTCTTCTTTCCACAATATTTTCTTCCACATAGGATGATTTCATTTCAAATTACATCCAATTTTAATTGTCGTCTGCAACTTCTTTGAATTTCGACCAATCTAAAGTTTCTAGAAACAGGAAAGGGTTAACGTTCCACAATAAACGGAGATATGTAATACACCTATAATGGCGGCGACCAAAACGTAGTAACTATAGCTTGAATGACGTACAGTACTATGTTTCGAATGCCCTCTGACGACATTTTGGCGAGCGGACCAGCATTTTGAAGATCGCTGTTTTTCCAAGGAGATAAGATGAATCCTGCCTTTTCAAAGGATGGAACGACAAATCAAATCATGCATTTAACCCATTCTCAATCAGTGACGTTTTTAAACGTCCAAAGGAAAAAAGCTTTGGAAAACATAGTGGAAAATGAAGAAATTGCTTGTTACAATATTTTCTACCCAAAAAGACGAAAAAAATAAAAAAAATAAAATTCCATCAGCTTGAAATTGTCTGCAGCTTCTTTCTATTTGGACCAGTCTAATATTTTGTTTTATTATATACCTTTAAAAGATATGGATTAAAATCTGGCTATCTAATACAACACGATAGAAAAAAATCAATATTCGGCGTGTACCAAAAAACCGTATTCGTCGAGTACCGTTATGGACTCTTTTTTGTGTATTGACGTTCGTTTTTGTTTTTTTTTTTTTTTTTTGAAAGTTGGCTATTTCTTAATGTTATATCCGAAAAGTTATATAATAAAAGAAATATTACAACAGTGTTTTTCTATTTTTTATTATCGTGTTCTCGGATGGTGTGTAGGTATTTTTTATTGGATTCGACCTTCGGTCTCATCCAATAAAAAATACCTAAACACGATTCTCGAACACGATAACAACAAATGGAAAAACACACTGTTGTAATATTCCCTATTTGTGGGAATGCGAAGTGTTGACCTTCGACACTTATTAAATTCATTCATAGATAGGTGATTTAAATGCCGTAGCTACAGCTTGAATAAGCTGTATTCATGACAGTTAAGATACCCACCCACGTCGATATATTGCTTATATTACTCCGCCACCATATTTTTTGCGAATTTTAATTATCTTTTGAATTTTGAAAACAAACTGTCATGCTACAGCAGATGTCAGAAGGTGTGGCCGTCGACCGGTTAAATATTCGTTACTTAGTCAATGTTTGTAACGTCAGCCCGATTAGCTCAGTTGGTAGAGCACTTGACTTCAAACCTCAAGATCACGGGTTCGAGCCCTGGGCTGACCACATCAACTAACAAAACTAATTGTCTTTCGGATGGGACGTTAAACCGAGGACCTTGTGACGATGCTATCCATCGAGCACGTTAGCACGTTAAAGAACCAGGCGGAGCTCTCAGCAGTTTCGTCCTGTATCCTTGCACTATCCCCCGTAACAACTAACCGTCTTCTTGGGCCGTCGCTCATATGGGCATGTGCTAAGGTAGCGACGATAAATAAACGGAAATAATCAAAATGTTTGTAAGATATCAAATAGTTTTGTTCGTAGTCCCGTGGTTTCGTACAACACTAGGGATACGACTTTCGAATTAACATATCGTCACCGTCAACCAAAAGATCGACCGACCAATCTAAAATCACGTCTTCCATCCTTAGTTCTCATGTTTTTCTCCGACACATATGTAGGGATGTGTGTGTTTCGTCGATTGGCGATCAAAACGCCGTAGCTAAAATAAATTCCGATTGTGAATCGCCCGCCAGCGATCTACTTTTTGCTTTTGTCCCAGAAACCGACTAACCCATCCCCATACAATCCTGCTTTTTTACGATTTTTGGGAGAAAGCTCGGGAAAACATTGTGGAAAATGAAGAAATTGCTTGTCACAAGCAATTTCTTTATTTTCCACAATGATTTCTACGCCATAAAGGTAGAGGTTCTCAAAACTTCAAAGGTTTTAAAATGTCTTAAGCACTTTCTATGAATTTAGGCCAAGTCTAAAATTGAGTCATCCAGTAATCGGTTAACTTATTTCACCCGGTATCTCAGACAACCTGTCCTGTTGGAGTGTCGTTTTAAGTGGGCGCAGCTTATTCAAGCCGAAGTTACGACGTTCAGGTCGCCAACAAGTTACATGCTACTGGTCATATTTGTTTTAAAAAACGCCTTTTAAAATCGAAGCGGGACTTCTGTCCGAGTCAGTGGGCTAACGAAGTAGGTTGACGGGGCCAACGATAGGTCAATTTCGCAGGCCCACCAGGGCGGAAGATCTACGCCCTTGGCCGCTTTCCTACATATTCTTAAACCATGTGTACCTACATGTAAATCAAATTTGATTCTTTTTTTATAATTGACGGCAGAGAAGAATCAATGGGAAAAAATGACTCACATTAATGTTGGCCAATGTTGGAGTTCAAAGTGCACATTTCAGTCCAAGGGAATGATTTGATTGGTCGATTGATTCTTTGATTGACCACCGCGAACCGTCAATTAACACTACCTGTAATCATCTCCTTACGCGATTCTCTGAATTTCTCAAAAAGGGATATATTCAAGAGAAAAAGGGAAATGTCTCATTTCAAGAATTTTGTTCTGTTGAATATTATACACTTGAATTTGAATTTTAACCCATCTTGAATTTTCGTCTTCAGCTTCGTTTGAAGTAAGATTACTCCATTATTTCATCGTATAAAAAGTGGGAAATATCCAAATTTCACTCGTCAAACACTGCATACCTTCGCGAATCGATTAACCCATTCCCACACAATGACGATCTTGGACGCTCACCAAGAATAAAATCAAACAAAAAAACCCCAAACAAATTGGGTAAAATGTAAAATGAAAAAAGTACGCCTCACAAGAAATTTCAACATTTTATACAATGTTTTCTACCAAGAAAGCTGAAAAAATCTTAACTTTCATAAACTTAGAATTGTCGTCTGCAACTCCTGTCTATTTGGACCAGTCTCAACTTTTGCCGCCTGGGACTTGGTTAAGGTATATTCCTTTGCATGGGCGATAATCTTCTACCATTGGTGTTTGCAAGAGTTATCGTACTTACTCGGTGTTGGCCGATGATATCGAATCGTCTTGTTCGTAGAGCCGTATGTATTCGAGGCGAGGAGGGTGTAGTTTCCGTTGTGAATGAAATTAAACATCTTGAAAGACAAACAACCTTGGACCAGCTTTCTTCGATTTGCTGCAATGAAATAAATCTAAAATCAATTTAGACGAAAATTATTTTCTTTGTAATCAATTACTCCTAAAAGCTGCTGAAATGCATTCATTGAGACGATTAAACATTCTATATATAGTTTAAGATGAAGTTTTATATTAATTTATGGGATGAAGAGAATATTCTTTATTAATTGCAATACTTCAAAATAGAGTATTTTCATTGGCCCAAATCGTATCACGTGATCAAATCAATTGCACTTTATACCTCGATAAAATACAGAACTATTTTCGACAAAAATAGAAACAAAACAAGGTCAGGGATTTCCGATATTGAAAATTCCTTTCCAAGAAATACCCAACTTGTTTTGTTACTATTTATAGTCATCACCCTTTGAATTTCGATTTCCTCGAATTCCTTTATACTTCTGTGGATTTTCAATAAATAGATAAACAAATAGTGTCCTTATAACAATTATAATGTTCGTTTTAAACATGAAGATTTCAAAAAACTCATCTTTATTAGCCGTAAATCCGAGATGTCGAATCGGCTTCGCCACATCAGCATGCATCGTGTCCATGTGGTAGGTTTATATTTCTTGTCTATTACAAAGCATCTAGTCATAATTCTAACTGTTATCGACCCAGATATCATAATTTACAGAGTTACAAGTTAGTATTTGCTCATAATAATTCCAAATAAATCCAACGAATGTTCGAATTTCCATTTCAAAAAACCCAAGCGACGAAATAAAATGTCCGCCGTTACAACGACTCGAGAGATAAACTGTGTCAATGTATCCATACGCCTGTCAAAGAAAAAGTAACTCCGCCCACATTTCGTTTATTTGTTTTTATTTTCATCCGTCTATCCGTTTCGGATTTGAAAATAGACGTATTGCAATTATATGGGCCGAGTGTATTTTTCACTGCGTTTATTGGAGTATAAAGTGCAATTGCCTTTGCACATGCCCGTAGGGCGTTATTTGCCATGTGCAAAGGCAATTGCACTTTATACTCCAATAAACGCAGTGAAAAATACACTCATCCCTATAATAATTGACGAATCACCATTGTCAATAAAGAAATCGATTGGCAGATCAAAATCATTCAGTTTGACCGGAAGTGAACGAGATTTCCAACATAGAATTTGTCAATCGAATCCAACATTTCCGGCTCATCCACGCGTTAGTTACGTAGTTTCGGTCGCCCACACATTATTTACTTCCCCTTGCAATAAATCTTGCAAACTAACGTCAATGGAAGTCTCGGTCGATCTAACTTGACGGAGGTCAGTGGGCGTGGTCAGCGATCTGTCAATTGAGTTTGCGCTTGGGATTTCAAGATTTTTTTTAAAAATGCGTTAACCCTTTCCTGTTTTTTAAATCTTAGACTGGTCTTAATTCAAAGATTTTGCAGACGACAATTCAAAGTTGAATTTAATTAAAAATAATCGTTCAGTAGGGTAGAAAATATTGTAGAAAAAGAAGAAATTGCTTGTTACAAGCAATTTCTTCTTTTTCAACAATGTTTTCCCAAGTATAAGAACACGGGGAAGAAGAAACCAGTGATTATACAGGAAAGGGTTAAGCGAAGAAGAAACATAATGCATTAACACATTACTAGACGACCAACTTTAGATTGGCCCCAACTCAATGAAGCTGAAGATAACGATTTATAGTTCATGATATTTGGAAGCTTTTCGTCGTTTGGGGTAGAAATCATTGTCGAAAAGGAAGAAATTATTTATTACCAGCGATGTCATCATTTCCACAATGTTTTCACTGGTTTTGTTTTTGAAAGGGGGGGGGATAAAAACGTGATTGAGCGGTAATCGGTAATAAATAATGGCTGCTCGCCTTAACAACTTATGGAACTTATGATTCACTACCTGTAGAGTTATATTACCTGATCGCATAGTAAAGGTTGGGACCAGACTGTTCGGGGGGGGGGGGGGGGTTGCAGGATGAACTGAGTCCTTTCTCGGCGCAAAAGCATTAAAAGCATTATGATATTTTTGTTACTTTGTGGGCGGATCTTTTGTCGCCCCAACTAACCTCCTACAAATTTGTTGGATTGAGTCTAATTGACCAATCGCGTCTGTCAATCAATTAACCAGTCGACCAATGAAATTATTCATTGAGACCAAAAATGAATTTTGGTATCCAACATTGACCGCCCTTTTTTTTAACTTTTTTGTTGGTTTGGTTCATTAAATCTTATTCAAGCTGTAGTTATGACGTTTAGGTCGCCAACCAAACATTCTATTTTTTTTACATGATACTGGCCTTAAATTTTGCATTATAACGCCGTTTAAAATCGAAGCAGGAGTTCCTGTTTGAGTCAGTGGGCGTGGCCAACGTTAAAAGTTGGCGGGGCTAGCGATTGGTCAATTAAGGAAATGCCACAAACAGCAGCATGTATGAATAACCTCAAGTGTTCCTACAGCTTTTCGTTCGAATTTTGGTAACATCTCAATTTTTAAGTCAATTAGTTGTTCGCTTTTACCTACGGTTAAAAACAATCCCTGAACAAGCATACCCGTGAATACGTTACTCACTTGATAAAAACATTTCATGAATAATTCTAGAAATGTTGACAACAAAAACAGTAATAAAACAAAACAAATAGAAGAACATCGTACATCTATGTTTCAAGCAAGGATAATATAGATGTATAAATTGATCACATAGCTATGAAAAATTCTAGTAAAATACATACATTCTACACGGACAAAAAAGGACACGTCCGAAAAAAATCCGTATCTGACAGTATCAAATACTATTCCATATAAGGTAGTCCATTAATTACGTTGATGATGTCATATTCGAATAAACGTCATCAGAATGGTAAAGGAGAATGCAAAAACAGGTATGTAATAAATGGAATAGACTATTACGTTACGATGGCCATACAACATCTTGTATTTGATTCTCGCCGCGGAGGAAAATTCCACTCGACCTTCCGTCTCGTGAAATATCAAAATTTCCTCCGCTGCTCAAATCAAACAAGATGTTGTATCTCTAACAAAATATTCCGAACGTATTTTCTGACTGCGATTCTGCGTCACCCGATCAAGACCGGTTTGCGTCTACGCTCGCACCACGAAGGATAAAAAGTTTGAGTTAAAAGCTTTTATAAATGACCGATAGACGATATAGATTTACAAGTTATAGGGAGTGATCAAAGGTCAATTTCGTCTATATCTGTATAGACAAAATTGACATTTGATCACTCACTATTACTTGTACATCTCTAATTGATTAGAACAACACTGTATTCAATGTTATAATTTTAAAGGGTTTTGTTTGTAAACAAAATATATTTTATTGCCGGTGAAGTATAATCAATATAAGGAGGAGAAATAATTCGGCATGCGCTATTTCCCCTTTTGTCAAAATATTACTTAAGAGGTTCAAAGGTGATACTACGATAACATTAGCGTAAATCTGCATTTGTGAATTTGATATCAAATGCTTAACTTGAAGTACAGATATTTCGAAGTCCAAGAAAAGTTATCTAAAAGTCGAAGTACGGATTTCTAAAAGTTTACTTTCGGATATCTCAAAGTCTGAGTATGGATATCTCGAAGTCTGAGTATGGATATCTCGAAGTCTGAGTATGGATATCTCGAAGTCTGAGTATGGATATCTCGAAGTCTGAGTATGGATATCTCGAAGTCGGATGTCTCAAAGTGCATGTGTGACAATCCCCTACTAGACGAATAAACATATAAAAGATGATGTTCTGTCGATTTCTCAATGTCGAAAGTGATATCGCAAAGTAGAAGTACGGATATCTCGATGTCAAAGCGAGGGCATCTCAAAGTTGAAGTAGGAAGATCTCGAAGTCGAAGTAAGGGCAACTCCCAGACGAATCACAAATATCTTGAAGTAATTCATAGGACCCTTTTGAACCTAACGTAACGACAATATATATTGTACATGGTCTTTCCGAATGCCCCCATTTTCGTTTCACTCATTATCAAACGACATAATCTTCGGTTGGTCCAAATTGAAAAAAAAAAAAAAAACTACAGTCGAAAAAGTCATTCTTTCAGGGAAGAAATCATTTTCAAGAATAAAGAACAATTGGTAGAGACTAGGAATTTCTTTATCTTCTGAATATGTTTTCAAAGCCTTTTTCTTAAGGCTCTGTAAATGGGACTGTGTGTGAATGGGTCAATAATTTAATTTTCAGTTTCGTCTTTCATAATGGGGCGTTCTGATTGGTCGAAAAAAATTATTCATAACTCTATGAACAAAATTTTGAGCACGCAGCGATTTTGTATGCTTCCGCACAAAATAGTCCCATACAAAAAGGTATGAAAATTTGTAAAACTTTTGTTTTTTTTCGCTCGATGCTATTAAATTATAAGAAATGAAGAGAATATTTCGCGTATTCATACAGTGTGATTAGGTTTTTCGGTTCATACCTCCATGAAAACAAAAAATATTCTCTTCGTCTCTTAAATAAAGAATAACGCCTACCTTTATCTCTGTCCGGCGACAACATTCTGGGATGATGAACAATAGAAGTTTCATCGGCGATGGGTATTCCGTTTCGCAGCCATCTTAATTTCGGTTCTGGATCACTGATCACGGAGTAATCGATGCAATCAAAGAATCGGGTATCGATGAACGATTCTAGGCTTAAAATGATCGGAGCGGCTGGAAGACAAACAATCGGAAATCATTTTATTTTGTTGATTTGTTATGGAGGTTAACCCATAGCAGACAACCAAATTTTAGACTGGTCTTAAATGTTTTTATAGATTGAAATGGGTGTAACGCCACTTTTAACAGTATTTCAGTCATAGCTCGGCGACTGGAGTACCTAACCATGGATTCCCGTTATTTCTCAAACCAGTACTACATTTACATGCCTTTAGAGCCCCAAGTTGTCAATCCACCCAGGTTTACGATTAACCATCCATTTGTTGGAGACGACTGTCGGGAAGGATATTCTCCTCTACCGGCGATCGAACCCGGGACTCAATGATTGGGACTCTAATGCTTCTCATCAGTACACCATGGCCGCGGCTTTATATACTCTTTAACTGTGCATTGTCGCAAGACGGCCCATATTTAAAAGGGCTCTCTAAAAAATAGCAAAGTGCTGAAATCACTGTAAGCTAGCAAAGCATGGTTTTGTTAATTAACCTTCTTTACCAAAGGTTATCATAATAAATAAACAAACGAGTTTAAAGTTACCTAGGAGTTAACCCATTACATCATGACAAATCTTAGACTGGTCAACTTGAAAGAAGTTGCAGACGACTATTTCAAGTTGGTGGAATCTTTGACCTTGTAAGGTAGAAAACGTTGTTGATTCTGAGGAAAACTAATTTCTTATGAAATGTGTTAAATAGCATGCCTTTGAAGGAGTTCTCTACAATTTGAACAAAGTTAATTCATGCGGCCATACAAAGCAGTGTACATAGTGAAGACTCTGATCAGACAGAGGAGATGAACTAGCAGGCAGAGTTTGCAAAAGTCCTCAAATACACAAGAACTCCATTTTGATGAGTAGGCATTCAATGGATTAAGTGGTTAAGCCACTAGTGGCAGTTTGCACTCGTTGAATTCTGATAAGACCTCAAAATCTTTTCTGTTAACTTGAGCTATCAAAGCTGACTCTATCCTAGCTAAAAATGTGTGAAGATTTGACAAAGGAAATGTGCCTATTTCTTTTCTTCAAGAGTTGTTTAATGTCATTTTTCCGAAAAATGTTCTTACTTTGTCTTAAATCTACAAAATTCAATATAAATTACAATTTGATATAGTTTGACTTTGAAACATCGAAATTTATCGGGTTAGGTCGTTTAGTTTTCGGGTGAAGTAGATTACTACTGAATTGCTAGCGAACCCAAATAATGTAATTGATACGTCACGGAAACCACAAATAAGGTAATGTTGGGACTAGCCTGAAGATAATAGTTTACCGACTATAATTCGTATTAGCTCTAGAAAATTGCTTTGATGGCATTCTTTGTTAATGCTCGGCATCCATGCTAGTAATATTCTTTAGGGTATGACAAAACCTTCCAGGGTGGATGCCCAGTCTGAAACCTAGAATTAAGGCCACAGCGAGGTCAAAGGTCAAATAGGTGAGCTTTGATATTATAATCGTCATTGTGATATTTTCAATTGCTATACATGCTGCATTATTAATTCTAATTGTGCTAATTTTTTTGAAAACTGCATTAGAGACATTATTTTATTGAAAAGACGACTTTTTATGCCCTCGCATCGATAGATCGGGGGCATAATGTTTTACCGGTATCCGTCTGTCTGTCCGTCTGTCTGTCTGTCTGTCTGCAAAACTTAACCTGGTCAATTAAACATTTTCCTATAACTTCATCCCTATATAAGTTACAATGCTAATATTTGGTATGTAGATAGGTCTCAACAAGGCGCAACTGGGGAAGGTTATTTCATCAAGGTCAAGGTCAAAATTTTAACCCTTTTCCCTAAAACGTTACTCAAAAACTTAACCCTGCCAACTAAACATTTTCCTTTAACTTCATCCCTAATTAAGTTACAATGCATATATTTGGTATGTAGATAGGTCTCAACAAGGCGCAACTGGGAAAGGTAATTTCATCAAGGTCAAGGTATTTTTTTTTACCCTTTTCCCTAAAACGTTACTCAAAAACTTAAGCCTGCCAACTAAACATTTTCCTATAACTTCATCCCTTATTAAGTTACAATGCTAATACATTGTATTTGGTAGGTAAATAGGTCTCAACAAGGCGCAACTGGGGAAGGTCATTTCATCAAGGTCAGGGTCAAAATTTTAACCATTTTACCTAAAACAAAGAAAAACAAGATGTGTTTGTGAAACACCATGCCCTCGAAACAGGAATTCTTCAGAAACGGGTGATTTTTATTGTTTTTTTTCCTTTCTTTTTATTGCGTTTAAGCTTTGAAATTTGTATCAACACAGGTTTTGAATTCTTTTAATATCGACCCTTTACCTGGCTGCATTATTTAAGACTGGTCCTAATTGAAAGAAGTTGCAGAGGACTATTCAAATTTTATGAAATTTTGGATTCTTTCAAATTTCGTGGTAGAAAACATTGTGGAAAATGAAGAATTTGCATGTGACAAGCAATTTCTTCATTTTCCGCAATGTCTTCCAAAACTTCCTGGGGACGTCTAAAAGCGTCACAGAGTGGGAATGGATTAAGAAGAGTTCTAGACTTCTGTTCAATAGTTTTATTATTAGCCACTATAAAGGAAAATGACGCTTATTTAATTACCCTGTGCACACTGCTAGCCACTGTACCAGTAAATACAGCGCTACAAAGCGACAATTTGAATGTATTTGTTTACTGGACGCTAGGTGACGTGCACTCTTTCTACATTACAAACCATCTCACTTTCTTGAATACAAAAGATTTTTATATTCTGATAAGGTGATAAATATGTTGCAAACAGTTATGTTTTTCGTGTAAAATGTGTTACTGAGACCTGATTATACAATTCGTCATTATATCCTGCTGATTTTATGCTAGTTAGTAATTAACGTTGAGTGATTTCAATCTTCAAATGTTTTTTGATTAAAATCTATCTTTAATAATTCAGCATTTCAAGTTACACCAATCATGCATGCGATGAAGCAGGATGTGCTAATCCTGTATGACTTAAAGCAGCCTCGGAGGCTATCGAGTACGTGGAATCAGTGCTATTACCACTGGCCGATCCTGTAGACACTTTTAAATGGTCTCCTACAAACTGTTTCTGAAAGTAGTAACATATGGACATTTATTAGTAGGTGTGTGGTAATACAAACTGTATATGAAGCATTGTGTTCCATCATGTTTACTGACGGTATTGTATTATTTCTTTGTTTTGCATTGCGCCGGGTGCTTTTTATACGCCCGAAGGGTCGTATTATATTATGGCCCCGGTCGTCCGTCCGTCTGTTCGTCCGTTAAAAAAATTTTGTGTGCGCAACTCCTCCTAAACTATCAATGGGAATTAGCTGAAACTTAGCACAATTACTCCCAATGATGTCTAGTTTTGCATAAGACCTTTGAAATTCTAATTGCTTCAGTCATTATTGAGTTATCTTGAATTATCTGCCCTTGAATTGAACGAAAATCACTGTTTATTGTGTGCGCAACTCCTTCTAAACTATCAATGGGAATGAGCTGAAACTTGGCACAATTACTCCCTATGATGTCTAGTTGTGCATTAGACCTTTGAAATTCAAACCGCTCCAGTCTATCTTGAGTTATCTAGAATAATCTGCCCTTGAATTGAACGAAAAAACCTTTATTTCTTGTGAGGTTTATTTCTCCTACATTTTGAATGGGGATGAACTGAAACTTGCCACAATGACT
This sequence comes from Fragum fragum, assembly GCA_946902895.1. Lineage (NCBI taxonomy): Eukaryota > Metazoa > Mollusca > Bivalvia > Cardiida > Cardiidae > Fragum > Fragum fragum. Next base: position 46,982,646 of record OX336370.1, read on the forward strand.
CTGTATGATTTCTAGTTGTGCTTAGGACTAAAATTTGTTTGATATGTCAAGCTGTTACTGAATTATCTGCCCTTTACTTAACAATATAGCTTAAAATTACAGGTTTTTTTTTTGTTTGTTTTTGTTGGTTGTGTGTGCACAACTCCTAAAAATTCTATTGGATTGAACTGAATCTTGTCGTAATGTATCTCATATTTAGTTGAACATAAGACCCCCTTTAGAAATTCAAAAAGCTAGGGTCTTTCTTGAATTATATTATCTGCCCTGGAATTGATTGAATTCAAATGTCAAGGTCATTTTGAGCTCTGAAAAACTGAACCATTGTAATTTATTTGTCAAGATCAGTTTTCAATGTCATATTTTTATTGCTTGTGGTGATTACTTTCTGTTGAAACTTGTTTCAAGGTCATTGGTCAAGGTCATTTTTTATGTCAATTGTATTCAAATGATAGAATTTAACTATTGTACATAATTGTTAAAGATAAGTTATTATAAAGCTGTCTTGTTGCTCAAGTGTAAACAGTATTATTCAGGTGATAAGATCTCTTTTTTTGACAAAAATCATTAGCTATCATTCAAGCTAAGGTTACTGGAAGGCCAAGGCTACTGACAAACCCTTTCGGGCGTATATGCGCCGCTCTGCGAAGCTCTTGTTAGCAGATATATGGTAAAGTTTTACCTGTAAATATCAATTGAGGGGCTAAGGTAAGCATTGGTTTCATTTCTATCCTCCGCCGTTTTTGCGAAGGGGATATGGTAATGATCTCTGTCCGTCATTCCGCCCTTCCGTCATTCTGTCACTAATCTTGTCAAGAGCATATCTCCTAAAGTATAAATGCTATCAACTTGAAACTTCATAGGTGGATAACATCTATTGAGGAGAAGTGCAGTGCACAAGAACCACAACTCTTGCATGCATAATTTTGGAGCTATTGCCCTTTGCTATTTTAAATGATTAGATTTTGTCCGAGGCATATCTCTGAAAGTATCATAGCTATCTACTTGAAACTTTAAAGATGGATAGATCTCATTGAGGAGAAGTGCAGTATACAAGAACCACAACTCTTGCTTGAATAATTTTTTAACGGTTTTATGGGTCATGGGTCAAAGACTTAGATTTTGTCTGGGGCATATCTCCTAAAGTATACATTCTTTCAACTTGAAACTTCATAGGTGGATAGATCTCATTAGGGAAAGGTGCAGTGCACAAGAACCACAACTCTTGCTAGAATAATTTTGGAGTTATTGGCCTCAGTTTACTATCAAGTTTTTACAGCGGGGGATGGCCATGTCCGACATGGCTCTTGTTACTTATTTGCATTTGATTTTGTTCCTATTGTCATAATATTAAAGATGAAAATAATGTACAATGAACATCAGTTGCATGTATTTGCAATTTTCACACATTTGAACGTACTTTACCCGTGACCTCATTCTGACCTGAAATTCGAAACAGACACTAAGCAAGTATTGCTTGAAGTAGTCTAGAATAGCTACCTTCAGTTACACGAATGCCTTGGATAATATGTATGTCATAACAAACCTTTTACTCATGTTCAATCAAAGTTTTGTTAAGTATTGTGCTTTATTTTGTTATTGGCCATAGCGTTTTTTAGCATAAATATGGTAAAATTCTGTTTGAAAATGACAATATAGGCTCTAGGGTACGAAAGACCGGTGGTGACATCATGTATTCACAGTTCACACTTCAAACTTCATACATATTAAGTCTGAAGTGGGAAATGTGAATTATGAGACCCGTGGTGACTTCTTAAATTCACAGTACATAATCAAACCAAATTAAAAATGAAGTTTGAAGTGTGAAGTTGGAAGTATGAAGTGTGAAGTTGGAAGTTTGAAGTGTGAAGTTGGAAGTGAGAAGTTGGAAGTTAGAAGTTTGAAGTGTGAAGTTAGAAGTTTGAAGTGTGAAGTGTGAAGTTGGAAGTATGAAGTGTGAAGTTGGAAGTTGGAAGTGTGAAGTTGGAAGTTTGAAGTGTGAAGTTGGAAGTTGGAAGTCGGAAGTTGGAAGTATGAAGTTGGAAGTTGAAAGTTGGAAGTATGAAGTGTGATAGGTGAAGTTGGAAGTTTGAAGTTTGAAGTGTGAAGTTGGAAGTTTGAAGTGTGAAATGTGAAGTTGGAGGTTTGAAGTGTGAAGATGGAAGTTTGAAGTGTGAAGTTTGAAGTGTGAAGTTGGAAGTTTGAAGTGTGAAGTTGGAAGTTTGAACTGTGAAGTTGGAAGTTTGAAGTGTGAAGTGTGAAGGTCCAATTTCACACTTCATACTTCCAAGTTCACACTTCAAACTTCCGACTTCAAACTTCCAACTTCACACTTCATACTTCCAACTTCACATTTCAAACTTCCGACATCATACTTCCAACTTCACACTTCATACTTCCAACTTCATACTTCCAACTTCACACTTCAAACTTCCGACTTCCAACTTCATACTTCCAACTTCACACTTCAAACTTCCGACTTCATACTTCCAACTTCATACTTCCAACTTCACACTTCAAACTTCCAACTTCACACTTCATACTTCCAACTTCACACTTCATACTTCCAACTTCACACTTCACACTTCAAACTTCCAACTTAACACTACAAACTTCCGACTTCATATTTCCAACTTCACACTTCAAACTTCCTACTTCATACTTCCAACTTCACACTTCAAACTTCCGACTTCATACTTCCAACTTCATACTTCCAACTTCACACTTCAAACTTCACACTTCATACTTCCAACTTCACACTTCAAACTTCCTACTTCATACTTCCAACTTCACACTTCAAACTTCCGACTTCATACTTCCAACTTCTCACTTCAAACTTCCGACTTTATACTTCTAACTTCATACTTCAAACTTCCGACTTCATACTTCCAACTTCTCACTTCCAACTTCAAACTTCCGACTTCACACTTCAGAGTTACTATGTATGAAGTGTGAACTGTGAATTCTTGATGTCACCACCGGTCTTTCGTACTAGGGTAAGCCTCTGTTCATTCCTAATTCAATTTATTTGATTTCGCTCACATTGCTTTCATTATGTGTTGACGCAAATAAATTTGCTTTAGCTACAAGCCATTTTTTCTTGTTTTTTTAACTCATTGACCTTTGACCTCACTGTGACCTTAAATAAAAAAAATCACGCATGGCATCCATCCCTATCTTGTTTGTAATAGTCTATGGAACAATTCTAGCATGGATACCGAGCATTAACAAAAAATGCCATCAGGAGTCATCGTAGGATTTAAGGGAGGCAGACTATAACGTATTTTACCGATTAATTCCGGTTCTACTCGGATTGTACCTCGTCGACTAATTTAGCATTACGTAACGACAACTGTTTTTTCTTCTTTTCTTTCTATACCCTAAGTCATTTTCATTAAAAAATAGCTTTATCCCCTCCTTTCTTACGACGGAAAGCATTGAAGTTAAAATATGGAAATCAAGAGTGAAAAATTTTCATCGATAATCGACTTTAAAAATTTTATACCATTATTTTTGTTTTATAAGATGATTAAACAGAAAATCTACAGACATATCAACACAGCCATCAAGATATTTCCGACAGATATAAAATTTCCTTAAAATTCATTGCTTCCTTTGCAAATTGATTAAGCAAGGAACTTGCAATTTCTAGGGAATCGTAAAAGACATGTTCCCTTCTAACAAATTAAAGAGCCAGTAAAGGGCTGTCTATTCGGCATATAGATCATGGGATTTTATCATGCTTTTTGATTTCACAATTTAAACTATTTAATACATTTTGTTCTAGCATTGACGATAAATTGTAAACATGTGAGGTTTTTAGAGCCCGACATCTTTCAAACTATAACTACTAGCTGTAAAGTGTTACTGGGGCTTTAACCCATTACCAGACGTCATAATTTTAGACTGGTCCAAATTGAAAGAAGTTGCAGACGACAATTTAAGATTCATGAACCATTGGATTTTTTGTTCAAATTTATGGGTACAAATTAGTGGAAAGTGAAGAAATTGGTTGTTTTCCCTGTTGTTTTTCGGGGAGGGGGTGGGGGCGCCTAAAAGCGTTATTGTGTCGGAATGGGTTAAAAGTGCGTAACATGAGATTTTCAAGAACATTTTCAAACTATTATTGTTTTTTTTCAGTCTGCCATTTCCGCTAGAAAAGTGTGGTTTTTTTTATTTGTGAACAAGATATATCTTTAAATTGCGAGCAAAGACTTAAAATCCCGATTACATTTTATCATCAACAGAATACGTTTATTTCAAAAGAAATATACTTCATACTTTAATGCCTAAACAATATAAAATAACCCATCACAAGACGGCACATTTTTAGACTGGTTAAAATTGAAAGGCATTTTAAGGTATATGGAATTTTAAATTTTCTGAGTAGAAAAAGTTGTAAAAAATGAAGAAATTGCTTTTATAAGAAATTTCTTCATTTTATACAATATTTTCCCAATTGATTTTCTTGTCAGGCGCCCAAAAGCGTCATTATGTGGGAATTAGTTAAAGAAAATACAATAAAAAATTATATTTTAAAATTTAAGAATATGAAAACGGCGCGTTATGTCTAACCTGGTGACAATAAGAAATTAGGTGTTCGGATCGAACACTTAACTTAAAATATAGATAAATTGAATCTAAAGCTGTAAAAGATACTTCCTATAATCATTTTGGAAACTACAGTTATTTGTTCATGATAAAATATCAAATTGTTACTGGGATCGATACCCTATATAATTCCAAACAAAATCAAAGTACGATTTCTTACTGCAAATAGATTTTCAACCAAAATCCTCTGTCATTCTTTTAATGTCTGCTACTTTCAGAGAAACAAGTTTAAATCTAAATATTGACGAATTACAATGTTGTTCAAATCTGTTGTAAGGCTCCTTTAAGTTACGTTGTGTTGAATATCAAGTTACCATACAACAAAACAATGAAACTAGGATAAGGCAAGAATAAATCGTCCTTGCGCGAACAAAATGTTGTAACTATAGTTTCATTAAAGCTGTAGTTACGACATTTGCAAGGACTAACTTCGTCATCTGATGAGTCCTAATTATTTAGAGGAACATTCAAGAAATCCATGTCATTGTCATGGCTTTTAAAATTAATTGATTGATTGGATGGGGTTTAACGCCACTTTCAACAGTATTTCAGTCATATCGCGGCGGCTGGATCACACGACAACGGATTCCCTTGTTTTTCTCACACCAGTACTACCACTACATTCTTTCCTAGCCTCCAGCTGCTATCCAACGGCTTTTTAAAATGTCAGGGTTATTTTAGTAATATACAAGACATGCCCCATTTACAAATCGTGACTGAATGTTCCAAGAGTCTTTCCAAATTAGCATTAAAAAAGTGGATGTAAATGTAACCACCATGAATGACAAATGAGGTGAATCTCATTTTTTTATTGTGTGCCACTCTTCGCGCAAAATATAGAAACTACTATAAAGAACAGTGGCATGAAATCCATATACGTATAAAAATTCGAAAAGTGTGAAGCTTTGTCCATTTCGAGTCTGTAAAACAATAATAAAACAATAGATAGAAATGTTAGCAGTTCCAAAGGCACATGCCAAGTGGATGGGAATAGAAGTGATACAAGGTCCCTTTGTACACAAAAGTCATAACTACACAAAGTCCATGACTCATTATGATGCGCGATGAATGTTTGGTATAGAAAAAGCTAAATTTTCGTTTTTGTGTGTGTGTTATCCCTAATATTTCGATTTTTTTACCATATTTGTCAAAAAAGTATCAGTGACTCACCCCTTACTTCCAATCGAAAAGTTAAAACTGTTCTTTTGGCGACATTTTCAGCTACACAAGCAATCCAACCATTATCGTAGGCACTTGCATTGTGAATTATAAGTTCTTGAGACAGTCTGTCTCGGCTAGAAGTAACTGTGAAATTTGACTTTAACCCAGTCTGGTTCCAGAAAACTCGTGGTAGAGGAACTCCGGAACCGGAACAAGAAATCTGCGCATGGCCGGAAGAATTGACAATAACAACATCCGGGTGAATATCGAGTTTGGGTTGTTCTAAAATAAAAAGAGATTATTTTCAAACTTTTCAGGTGATTATATTACTCAAAATTTGACAAGCATCACTTTCAGTTTGAGTTTATTTCTTTTACGAGATCAAGAAGACGGAATTGCTACTTTGCTTTGGCTGTTTCATTTGAATATATATGAGTGTATATGTTTGTGTATGTGTGTGTGTGTGTGCCAAAAAAATTAGTGCGTTGACGAACTGTTGAAGTGTAACGCCGGTTGAAACTTGGTAGGGACAATAACTCGGCATAAAAAGTAAAGAGAGACTTTGTTAAAAATAAAGGCAGACGCTTTACCTTTGGTGTAGTTTCAAGTGGGATACCACTGCTTTTTGTCATCTTCTTCATATGCAGCATTACAACTCAATCCCTCTTTTTTACGCCCCTCAAGAAAAAAGCTTTTGAAAACATTGAGGAAAATGAAGAAATTGCAATTTCTTCATTATCCACAATGTATTATACCCAAAATGACGAAAAAATTTAAAATTCCATCAACTTGAAATTGTCGTCTGCATATTCTTTCAATTTGGACTAGTCTAAAATTTTCTTGTGCGGGAATGGGTTAATTGCTGGACTGATCCATTAGTGCCCGATGCAGCGCGGAAACCGTAGTAAGCTAGACCGACCGGACAGATAATGCAGTCTGTAGCATATTAGACGGACTGAGGTATATTTTCATGAACTTTGCTAGACAGCCCATTCTCTCTAAAGTTGCTGCTAACAAGGACTAGATTATGACCCCTTCCTCGCTAAATGACTTGTAAAATTTCCTTGTTGCAACTCTAGAGGTTACAATTTTGGCACAATCTTCTTTATGGATAGCAATGTCCGTCAAAACAAGGTAATGGCCATCTTCGAATACCTCATTTTGGCAGTAACTTAAGAGAAAATGGACTGTCTAGCAAAGTCATTAGATCATTATACATCTAATATGTCTGCGGGATGATGCAGATATCAGTATTGTCGTCCCCTCTCAATTAACCCGTTCCCGCACAGCAAAATTTTAGACTAGTCCAAAGTGAAAGAAGCTTCAGACGACAACTTCAATTTTATAGGATTTTACCATTTTCGTCTTTTTGGATAGAAAACATTGTGGATAATGAATAAATTGCTTAGAACAAGCAATTTCTTCATTTTCCACAATGTTTTCGAAAGTTTTTTTCTTGGGGACGTAAAAAGGAAGGCTTGTGCGGGAAAGGGTTAAGTCAAGCACGATTCCTGAGCTTCGGCATGCACTACTGAAGCAGTCGGATCAATCCCCGTGAAGAAATCTGACGAGTGCTTGAAAGCCACTTGAGAAAGTAATCCCTATCAGTAATTAACTAGAATGGCAATCACACCTGCCTTGGTGTTTACAAAAAGCCTTATTTGTCAACCATTCCTAGTAATCACGAAATATTTCTCACCTAGTTTCAATCACTGTTACGCCTCGACATTTGGTCAAGTCTTACGAATTTTTGCACAAAGTTGGTGCCATATGAATCATAACAAATTCTGACGCCTTAATTTCGGATCAAGATTATTCTTACAAGTAATGCTTATCAAATTATGAGACTTATATAAATAGGACATTCAATAACCATATTAGTTAAACGTGAAGTGTAATAGAAATTCTGGAATCTACCCTTTTGGGCTAGTTTTGTTTAAAGACTAAAAAAAAAAAAAAAAAAAAACAACCCCCACACAACTTTCACGTGCTTTCAGATATTTGATTCTTTTCTGATTATCCAATTTTGAAAAAAAAAAAAAAGATTTTAGCAAGCATTAAAGGAGTTAAGCTTCCTTCCTATTATAATACGATTATCTTTACCAATAAAATACAAATCTTTTACACATACCACAGTTTGATATAATAGTATTCTGTAAGGCTACTCCATTAGAACACATCAGTTCACCCGGGTTCTCGCCAACAAAGGCCCGTAAATCTTTATTCTTTACAATCAGTTGCAACCAGAGGGCGCTACAGTTACAAACAAGCGGATTTTCCTGGATTTCTCTGGGGGGGAAAAGAAAATAATAATAATGATAATAATAAAATGAAATACAAAATACATGTATATGAGAAAGGGGTGAGTGAAATTGATATCGGCCATGCATTTGACCGGAGTCAGATATGATACTAATATTTAAACTACGTAAAAAATCTCGATAACGTCTGATAGGTGTAAATGAACATGAATATCTGAGAATATTTAAACGGACGGGATGGGATATCAACGTAAGTGTTATGGTGTGAAATGAAATAACTCAAGATGTAATTTGTGTTCATGTTGGAAAAAATGACCCTATACGTTGATTGTCTGGACAAACTATCTGACTTTTTTGTCATTTGAGCAGAAAATGTGGTTGATATAGTGTCATTAAGATGTTTTAAAAGATTTGACCCAGTTTCATACTAATAATGACCATCTATGATTTCATAATTGTCTTGATATCTGTTTTTACTAATCTAAATTGTACAGGCAAAAATGTCGTCTCAAGACAGCTCGGAAGGGTCTCCTTACATTTCGCTTAGTTACCTAATTATACAGTGTAAGTGCGAGAATTTCAATCTTAGCCTAGATTTAATCAAGATAGACATTTGACATATTTGCGACATTCTGACATATTTGCAGTTTAATTGAGTGCAAAATATGGCCTTTTGAGCGCCAAAAGGTTTTTTTTCTAAAAATTTACAGTTTATATCCCAAGTGATCCATTGAATCTATCGATGGTTTCGACGAGGGAAATATTCTGCCCAATTTCAAGGCTAATTATTGCCTTGAGATTTCCCAAAAGAGTTTTTCTAAGGTTCTAAGGTTTCATGAAAAAAATAGTCTAAACAAGTTTTCAGGTTAGTTTGGACATGCATATCGCCTATAGAATATACCAAAAATTGATATAAGAATTAACCTAGTGATCTTTCTTTAGTACCAAGTGACACAGTTTTTAACATGTCACAAACCCTCCCATCGCTTGTGCGTTTCATTGAGCACAAAACATGGAATCTAGGGAGTTCTTAAGGTTTTGTAAGGTTTGACCTAATGTCCAAGGCTTTGGTCCAAAATCACCAAGTTTCAAACTTGCTTTGGAATACATTAAACGAATATTGTTGAAATGAGCAAATCCTATGGCTTCTTGAGTGTCCACTAGGTTTTTCTAGGATTTGAATGACTAGGTTTTTCAAGGATTCGAATGACTAGGTTTTTCAAGGATTTGAATGACTATGTTTTTCAAGGATTTGAATGACTAGGTTTTTCAAGGAATTAAATGACCCTAATACACACTTGGTCGATATTTCGTCAAGACCAGATTTCTGACAAATTCAGAGTTTGATATTGCCTCTATGGTGTCCAGAAGGTACTGGCCAATCAAGGCTGGAAACAATCGACCAATCGAATCGTTCATTCAGTCAGGAATCGAGTTTTTAGCTCCGGCATTGGCTGTGATTTATGTGAAGCATTTTTATTGGTCTGGCGACCTAAACGTTATTCAAGCTGTAGTTACGACGTTTAGCTCGCCAAATAACTATTCCGCTTTTATGTTGCATGCTACTGGCCATAGGTTTTGCGAAGTAACGTCGTTTAAAATCGAAGAGGGACTTACTGTCGGAGTCAGTGGGCGTGACTAACGATGTGAGTGGGCGGGGTCAGCAATTAGTCAATTGTTGATGAAGCTCACTGTGAACACGTTGTGTTTAGGGGAAGAAAAAGCAGACCACAATTTTCGAGGTCAAAGCGAAGCAAACGTAGATAAATAAACGACGGTATCTACAATTGACTAATTGCGACAATCAATCAAAGAAAAAAAATATCTACAAATCAAATCATTCTGGAAATTAACTTTGAACTCCGCAATTGGTCGCCGTTTATGTGAATCCTTATTGTCGGTTTGGTGACCTAAACGTCGTAACTACAGCTTGAATAAACTAACTTTCAGGTCGCCAACCAACCATTCTATTTTTTTTTGTTTGTTTCATGCTACTGGTCATAAATTTTGCAACATTACACCGTTGAAAATTGAAGTGAATCTTCCTTTGGAGTCAATGGGCGGAGCCAACGGTGTAAGTGAGCGTGGCCAGTGATTGGTCAATTTAAAGAAAGACAACTGTGGAAAATAAAATGAACAAAATCAGTTTGTTTTTTTGTTATTCAAGCAGCCAGACGTTAATCAAAGACTTTAAATAATAAAAAGTACGAATAAACAAATCTGCGTTACAATTAAGGTTCATTAGAACTTTTCCAGCGAAAACAACATAGCTTTTAACTATACTAAAATGTACGCACTGGAGATTTAATTAAAGACATCATAGACTAATGACATACTAGAGCAATGTCCTCTGGTGACACAGAACTTTTAAGACTTAGAATCGTTAATCATTGTCATGCTGAGTAAATTTTTGTTCGGAATTACAATACAATTCAAAGGACTGAAGGGCCCTTATTATTGGGCAAATAATTCTTTTTAATTGGTTTTAATAACAAATCTGTTTTTAAAAGTCAAACGGTCTTTGAAGACTAGGATCAGACTGCACACATATGTGCAGACTTATCTTAGTCTATACTTCCTGCTAAAGCAGAAATATTTTGGGCTCAGCATGACAAGGGTTAATGTCCGAAGAACTCCTGGATGATATCTCGAAATACAGACGAACCTACAGCTAGTTTTGAATGAAAATCCATAAGGTCCTTTTTCCTGTTGTTTCTGATTGATCAATTTCATTCCAAAAGGAACTTTCTTCACAACCCTACAATCGTCCTGTGAAATTTTAAAGACAATCTGATAATTGTGAACTTCATTACATACACTAGAATGTTTTGAAAGATAATCTGTAAGGCCCATTTTCCTGTGTTTCCAATGCCACAATTATTCCGTGCATCTTTGAAGAGAATCCGATAAAAAACTATTGACTTTAGTGTGTCAACAAAGATATTTCAATCAAGATCTCATAAGGCCCCATTTCCTGTGGATAATTTACTGTTGGTTAAATCGGTCTGTGAAAGTTTAAAATAAATCCGATGAAATAGGGGAACTTCATTATGTTAACTAGAATATTTAAAAAAAAAATCATATGGCCCCTTTTATTTGTATCAAGTTCTGAAAAGAACCATCTATTGTACCATCACACTGTGAAATTTTGAAGTTAATCCGGTGAAATCAAGGGACATTATTGGTTAACTAGAATATTTAAGAAAGTTTTTCATTAGGCCCCTTTTCATGTGACACTTGCACTTTCAAATCCACAGTCAAAAACAATTGTAATGATGGTACAATCAATCTGTGTAATCTGTGGAATTTATTGCGTTATTGAGTTTATAGTGAAGTTTTCATAGGTCCCCTTTTCCCATGATACTTTACAGAACAAACCAAATTTCAAAAGAAAAAAATTCTAATTAAGGTTCAATCATTCTGAAAAAGTTTAGGAGATCAATGAAACAGTAGACTCAATTGTGTCAAGAATATTTTGTAATAAAATTTTCATAAAGCCCCTTTTCTCGTGAAACTTAACAAATCCGACCCAATGTACAAAGGAACAATCTTAATGATAGATAGTTTGACGAAAATGACAAAGATTGGGGACTTTATTGTGATAATGATGTTTTTGTAATAAAATTTTCATAAGTCCCCTTTTCTTGTGTCGCCTAACCAATCAGACCTAATTTACAAAGGAACAATCCAAATGATGGTACAATCATTCTATTAAAAATTGAAGAGTTTCTGATAAAGACTAAGGACATTCTCGTGCTAATAAGATTTGGTAATAATTTTTTACACAGCCCCTTTTCCTGTGATAATAGACAGATCAGGCCCAATTTGAAAAGAAATAATCCTAATGATAGTACAAAAATTCTGTTGAAGTTTGAACAGAATCCGATGAAAACTGTGGACTTTATTGTTGTGTAAAGTTTTTAAAATAACATTTTCACAAGCCTCCTTTCCCTGCGATACTTGACGGATCAAGTCTACTGTCAACATCAACAATCGTAGTTATTGTACAATCATTCTGTGAAAGCTTGAAGAAAATCCGATGAAAGCTCTGGACTTGGTAGCAAGGATTATAAATGAAATTTTCATATAGCCCCTTTCCCCGTGTTTCTTGACAGTTCAAAGCCCATTTCGAAAAGAATGATCGTTATGATCTTACAATCATTCTGTGAAAGTTTCAACAAAATCTGATCAATTCATTACATTTATTAAGATTCTTTTAAGTTAACTTTTCTTAAGGTCCCCTTTCTTGTGTTTCTCGGCGGATCAGACCCAATTTTAAAAGGAACGATCATTATGATGATACAAAACGTTCTATGAAAGTTTGAAGTGAACCTGGTGAATCTGGGGACAAAGATTTTTTTTTATCAAATTTTCATAAGGTCCCTTTTCCCATGATACTTGACGGATCAAACCCACTTTCGAAAGGAACTATCCATATTGTGCTATAATCATTCTGTTAAAGTTTGAAGAGAATGTATTCAAAAATGTTGACTCTAGCGTGTTAACTACGATTTTTATTTAAATCTTCACAAGGCCCCCTTTTTCCAATGAAACTTAACAGAACAGAGCCACTTTCGAAAGGAACAATCCTAAATATGGTACAATTATTCTGTAAAAGTTTGAAGGGAATCTAATGAAAACTGTGGACTCAAGCGTGTTAACGAAGACTTTTTAATCAAACTTTCAAAAGGCCTTTTTTCCGTGTTACTTGACGGATCGTACTGAAATTCGAAAAGAACGACCCTTATGATAGAAAATCATTCTGAGAAAGGTTAAAGAGAATTTGATGAAACTAGTGGACTCTAGAGTGTTAAGGAGGAATTTTAATTGATTTTTCAGTTAAATTTTCATAAGGCCCCTTTCCTCGTGTTTCTTGACTTATTATACCCAATTTAAAAAGGAAAGATCCTTAGTAAGGTACAATTATTCTGTGAAAGTTTAGATAAAATCTGTCGACTCTAGATTGTAAACAAGGATTTCTTAATTCAATTTTTATTCGGCCCCTTTTCGGTGTTTCTTGGCGGATCTGACCAAATTTCGAAAGGAACGATCCTTATGATAGTACAATCATTTTGTGAAAGTTTGAAGAGATTCCGATGAAATCTGTGGACTCTAGAGTGTTAACAAGGAAAATTTAACGGACGGACGGACGCCGGACAGAAGGACAGACAGATGGCCGTCCGGACGCACGGATGCACAGACGCCGGACCGGAAAAAGCCATCGCTACAGCTATTCTTGCCTTTGGCCATTAGAGCTAAAAACTAACGAATAAAAACAAATAGATAAATAACAGTACCATATAGATAAGAAATCTTGCTAGCAAAGGAGAAATGTCCAATGCTGTCAATGGTTCTTTATATGTTTTTTTTATCTTCATGTTGTAGTAAAAAAGGCGGAATTTTGAGGTACGGATGAAAACATTACAAAGATACAGCAGACGATGAATAAATAAAAGTGTTCCAAACTGAAAGAAGCTGCGGACGTTATTTCATATTGTTCTGAAATTGGTAAGATTAGTGCCCAATAGTATGTAAAACATTGTGAGAAAAGGAGAAATTGCTTGTTTTTGCAAGCAATTTCTCCTTTTCTCACAAAGTTTTCTATGGCCGCAATTTCTTCAAGGCGTAAGAATGCATCGTTGTGTGATAATGAGTCAAAGACAGGACCAACACTAACTGAAAAAACGTAAACGCTATCTAAAACTTAAAAAGCCTATTAAAAACAAACAAACAAAAAAAAAAAAAAAACAAACAAACAAACAAATATAAACAAAATAAGATAAAAAAAAAAGGCGCCTTCATTAGTATTCGCATTTCGATGTATCAGCACATTTTTTCTCGCACAATTAAGAGCGATGCATAAAATTCAAATCGAGAGATATTAAAGAATATGATCTCTTTTGGGTTAGAGTCATCAAAAGTTATTACTTTCACATGAGACGGCTCTTAAAATGTCTGAAAACACCAAAACATATCAAACCAAAAAAACAGACCTCTACACTTATCGGTTAAAGAGAGAGAGAAGAGTGAGAGAGAGAGAGAGAGAGAAAGAGAGAGAGTGAGAGAGAGAGAGAGAGAGAGAGAGAGAAAGAGAGAGGGAGGGGCACAGACAAAGAGAGAGGCACAGAAAGAGGCAGAGAGATAGAGAGAGAGAGAGGAGAGAGAAGCACAGACAGAGAGAGAGAGAGCGAGAGAGAGAGAGAGAGAGAGAGAGAGAGAGAGAGAAACACGCATAGAGCAAATTGGAACGTACAATTGACCGATAAAGTTTCATCAGAACTTAACGGTCTGCAACCAGAGAGAATGTTCCACAACTTTCAGGAGATTTAAAGCTTTCTTGCACTTCTTTTTAAGTCCCGCTACAAAGGAAAATTTCTTTTCAAAGATGACACCGAGAAACTTGTACTCAGCAACAACTTCTATCTTTACTTTGCCTACAAAGAGTTCATGATCTAGATGCATGCCACGAAGGTTGCAAAAGTGCACATATTTTGTTTATGTCTTTGATATTTAAGACCATTTTCATCTGACTATTTTTGAAGGTTATAAAGACATTGCTGAAATCATCTACATATGGAGAGTTGTCCACAGCTGGACATACTGCTTTTACAATGCCATTGATTTTCACGATAAACAAAGTGACTGACAGAATATAACCCTGAGGAACTCCCATCTCTTGTCACTGGGCTGCAGAAAGAGTATTTTCTACCCGAACAAGAAAAAGTCGTTTATTTAGAAAAGCTGAGATAAAAGAGGTAGACGGCCGCCAAGACCTAAATCATGCATGTCTTTAAGAATTCCGTATTTCCAGGTGATATCGTAAGATTATAAAGGAGTAAAGTCCGTCAAGCTTTGAAGACATTTAAGTAAAGAAAGTGGCCTTTAGGGTGCTAACAAAGTATTTCTAAAATTTGACATGGTAACCTAGTTTTTGATCCAAAATGATGCAATCTCGAACTTGGCAACGGTATTATTGAGACAAATATTCTGATTAAATGCAAAATCAACTGTGATTAAAACATAGCCTCCAGGATGCAAACAAGGTATTTCTACGATCTGACAAATTGACCAAGTTTTTAATCCGAAGTGATTCAAACTCGAACTTGGTCAAGATATTATTTAACAAACATTCTGACAAAGTATGAAGACATTTGAACCAAAAAAGTGGCTGCGAGAGTGCAAACAAGATGTTGACACAAGACGCGCGTAGCGTCAAATTGTCAAATTGAGCACTTTTTACTCAGGTTTGCTATAAAAATGTATTTCATTTTTTTTGAATGGCCCCTTTCAGCATTACGATTTATACTTTTTTCCAATGACAAGAGAATTTTAAATAAAAGATATATCAAAATATATCATCAAAAACTATTTCTATTTAGAGATTCAAATAAGCATATCTGGAACTGTCATGATTTATTTCGGATACTATATTTTCACGCTCGCAATTCCAGAGTAAAGAAAATTGTCTTTCTTGATAACTTCAGCATACGCCCGTCACTTCAAATTATATAGAATATACGCCAAGTCTGCTTTCAGGGGTCAAAAACTCGGGGAACTAATGACAGGTCTTAATAAGAATATTTCATGTGGGCGGTAGAAATTGATTTCCTTGACACAAGCTCGTACGTATTTTATAGCTGAAACCAAGATATGATAGTCAACTGGAAAATTAGTAATTTCAACGTATTCTCGAAAATTCTTTTTTTTTCAATAATGCTGTCTGGTAGATCTTAATAACTGTTTTATTTACTATCACACGTCTTTCGCCAATTACCAAACAACACAATTTTAGACATGTCCAAATTAAAAGAAGTTGCAGACGACAATTTAAAGTTTGTGAAATCCAAGATTTATTTTCAATTCACCGAGAAGAAAATATCGTGGAAAATGAAGAACATGCTTGAAACAAGCAATTTCTTTATTTACCACAATATTTTCCCCATTGTTTTTCACGAGGAACATCAAAAATCGTCATTGTGTGGGAATGGGTTAAAGTACAAATAACATTTAAAACATTCCAACACAAGAACATTTTAGACTGGTCCAAATTGAAAGAAGCTGCAGACGACATTTTCAAGTTGAAGGAATTTTAATTTTTTTCGTCTTTTGGGATAGAAAACATTGTGGATAATGAAGAAATTGCTTGTTATAAGCAATTTCTTCATTGTCCACAATGTTTTTCCAAAGCTTTTTTCTTGTGGGACGTAAAAAGGAGGGCTTGAGTTGGAATGGGTTAAAACATTTGAAACTAATCTTTAAATGATTCTAAACGGTTGACACACTACATACCCTTTAAAATTGAGATGTTAGATAATAGGCACCCTAAAGTACGACTAACAATTAAACACAAAATGACTGATGATTTATTTGAATGCTTTGTCCTTTTTCTGTTTTAAACTCAATTTTATCAACGTTTTAAAACAAAATAGAAGGGTTCAAACTGAGAGAAACTGCAGACGTCATTTAGATGAAACTTTATTCCGTCTTCTTGGATAGAAAACTTTGTGGATAATAAAGCAATTGCTTGGTACGAGCAATTTGTTCATTTTCCACAATGTTTTCAAATCTTTTTTTTCTTGGGGGCGTAAAAAGTAGGGCTTATGTGGGAATGGGTTGTTATCTGTTTGTTAATAGGGTATAATCTATGTATTTCATGAATGGGTGGATAATCGATGAGCTGCCGTATGCGCGGAAGGATGTTGTTTTTGAACTGGTGTGAGAAATGCCAAGATTCCATGGTTGGTGCACCAGCAACCGCGATATGAGTGAAACGCATTTATAAGTTGCTTAAATCCCATTCCATCAATCAATGAATCACGTATATTTTTTTGTAATTAAATTAGACCTTTTGGATACACAATGACTAAATTTACCAAAATGAAACCGTAGAAGATTAAAAAAGAATTACACTGGTTCTTTAAAGAAGTCCAAACAGATATTTCAAATGGCCCTAAGATTTGAAAATAAGTGCCAAATAGGGTAGAATTGTTACCAGCAACTTCACCTTTTCTCACAAAGTTACTCATAGTCGCATCTGTTAGAAACTTCAGAAAGCGCCATTTTGCGGTTATGGCTTTTAAATAAATTCGGTTTATAAACCAATGTTTTTAATACAAATGAATTATAAATGTGGCCCAGCTTTATATTCTATGATTTATGAGAAGAAGAATATTCAAAAATGCATCTTTGTGACACCTATCTTTATTACAAAATGGCTGCACTTAATTTTACTCGATGGTAAAATACCAATGGTAACTTCGTAGAAGACGTCAACCCATAATCTCTCAATTCGCCTTTTTAGACAAACGCTTACGAAAACACTGTGGAAAAATGAAGAAATTGCTTGTATCAAGCAATTTCTTCATTTTCAACATAGTTTTCTTGCAAGAAAAAGATCAAGTTTTTAGAAAAATATCCTCAGCTTTTTATCGTCTGCAACTTCAGTGTTTTTTAGTCACTCCGAAATCCTATCGACTTGTCATTTATCAACAACATATTCTACGTGAAATTATGTTTAACAGGGTTTGTTTATTCAAACTTAAAAATAAAATAAAAAACACCATTGAAAAAAATATAAACTAAGTACTGAAAGTGCTGTAAGCCAGCAAAGTGCGGTTTTCTTAAACGGCAATTTCAAGTCGGTGGAATTTAGAAAATATTTGCCTTTTAGGCTGGAGAACATTGTGGACATTGAAGAAATTGCTTGAAACAAGTAATTTCTTCATTGTCCACAATGTTTTCTATCCTACAGTGGTTTAGCCTCCAGTAGCAGTTTGCACTCATTGAACTTTGAGAATACCTCAGAATTCTGTCTGTTAACTTAAGCTATCAAAGCTTACGCTTTGCTAGCTAAAAAGTGAAGAATCTGTCCCCGAGCTAGAACTGACACCATTCGCAAGGAAAGTCACATTACCCCCTGCTGTTAGGTTGTTTTGTTGTGTTAACCTCACGACGGTAAAGAATAAATCGTCGTCCCAAGATATATTCTAAAAAGACAGCTGGCGGCGTAGATCTAAATGGTTAACATACTTTTACATGCAACCCTTTTTACGCCGAATTAAATCTCCCTTTCTTTACATTTTCATTAAAACCAAAGGGCTGAAAGAATTGGAATCACTTCTTTTTGAAAATTGACTCTGTATACGAATCTAACTTTAAAAGGATAAACAGGTGATGTATAGACTAAGATCAGACTGCACATATATGCAGGATCTCCTGCCAAAACATTAATATTCCGGGTTCAGCATAGCAAAGGTTAAAATATCCTAGTCATTTTTATAGGTCATCGCGCTCGATGTTACAAAGCAGGGTTCATATATATCTCGCTCGTACAAGGAAAAGTTGACGTTAAACTTTAACTCCTCCGTATTAACCTTTTCCTGTTCAACCCTGGTTCTTGTAATTTTTTAATTGAGAAAACATTATAGAAAAAGAAGAAATTGCTTGTAACAAGCAATGTCTTCTTTTTCCACAGTGTTTTCTACCCTACTGAATGGTTATTTTCCAATTTAAATCTACTTTTAAATTTTCTTGTGCAAAACCTTTGAATTTGGACTGGTCTAAAATTTTCCAAAGCGGGAAAGGGTTAAAATAATAATCATATACAGAAACTCTTATTTTAAATATTTCTGTGAAATATCAAGTAAAAGAAGATAAATCTTTTAACTAGAACATAACTTTTTGTATAACCAAATACAGCTTTTCCGTTTTGTCTAAGATGGGATGTGACGTAAAACGCTCCCACGGTTCTATATCAAATGGCTTTCAACATATCCTCACATCAGAAAAATCCTCTCCAATGCAGCGGCAAGGATAAACAATATCTAAGTAGAACAAAAACTTTAAGATATTTTTTATACAAAAGAATTAACCAATCGCTCGACCGGCCTAATTGCTTCGTTAGCCCCGCCCATTTACTCCAACAGGAAGTTACACTTCCATACTTAACGGCGTTATTTTGCAAAGTTTATCACTAGTAGCATGCAACAAAAAGTAGAATGGTTGGTTGGCGTGCTAAACGTCTTCACTACAGATTGAATTAGCTGTAGATATAGGGGATTCAGTCGCCAAACCAACAAGAATGTTTCACAAAAATGGCGGCCAATGTTGGAGTTCAAAGGTCAATTCCACGCTAAATGAATGATTTGATTGGTCGATTGACTTTTTTGATTGACAGTCGCGATTGGTCAATTGTGATATTAAAAGAGACTTTGTTCTGCATCGATATATGGTCAATGTAAGGGGTCTTTCCAATAGACGGATTGATGGCCACGCCTACTAAACACCGAGAGAAAATTCCATCTAGATTTGAAACGGTATAATTTTTGGCCAGTTTAAGACCAGTAACTTTCTATAGAACATACAAGAGGACCATGATGAACCTAAGACGCTCACCCGAGTCATCTGCAACATAACTCCTTCCTTTTTGGCATAATTTTAGACCTGTTTAAATTCAATTGTTTTGAGACAAACTTTGAGATTTAAACCATTTATTTTACATCGATTGAGAAACAAGTTCTTCCAACTTAGATCAATCCCTCTCGATTCTGCTTCCTGGAAATTGCACAAACACTTGTGCTGATTATATGGACAATAACGGAACCAAAATCGATAGCCGGGAATCGAACTCGGGACCTCTGCATCAATAAGCCTACACTAAACCTCTCGACCTAGAACACCACAACCTAAACGCCGTATAAATCGCAAAACAAACGAAAATGCCGTACATAAATGTCCTCAAATATCAGAGTTAAATATACACTTCCGGTCTAAATGAAGAATTTGATAGGTAAATTTATTATTTCATTGACGCGCGCGATCAGTCAAATAGTGCCCCGAAGCACCGAAATCGAATTTTCGAATAACAGCGGCGATTTGTCAATTAGGAAAGGTGAAATGAAGAGAACACTGTATATGATCCATTATAGGAAAACCTGCCTAAATGACAGTGAAAATTCAAATTTTAAAATTAACCCATTCTCCCACAACCCCTCTTTTACGCCCCTCAAGAAAAACGCTTTGGAAAGCATTGAGGACAAAGAAGAAATTGCTTGTGACAAGCAATTTCTTTTATGTCCACAATGCTTTCTACCCTAAAAGGCAAATATTTTCTAAATTTCACCTACTTGAAATGTTTGTCTGCAACGTCTTTCAATTTAGACTAGTTTAAAATGTTGCTATGTGGTAATTTGTTAACTATCTGTCTGATTTTCAATAAGAAAAAAAGTGTCCTAAAAGCTTATAGAGTTACAATTGTTTTTTAATGTTACCCCGTAATTGACGACAGCATTTTATAACGACCAAAATCGAAAGAAGTTACAAAAGATAGTTTTTTTGTTGATAAATTTCAAATCTTAATTTTGGGGTAAAAAACATAGGAATGTGTGACTATTTAAGACTGTTCTGGTGAACTCAGAATAGAAAGGGGCGGAATTTACAAATAACACATAATTCTATAATAATAATAAGCCTAGAAAATAGGTCCGTGGATTAGGGTGGCTAACTTCGAAACATTTCAAGATTTGGGGCGGGGAAGGGGTGGATTTGAGGGGTGTCTTTGATAGGATTTCGGAAATTTTCAAAGTGGGTAAGCTCAAATCAGTGTGCCTCACGGACAATGCTGAAACCGATGTCATTTAATGGTGTGAATAAAATTCAAACAGAAATTGATTATACTTACAAAACAATCAACATGACTCCATCATTAATTTTCCAAGAGACTGTCTGTAAACTGTTGTTTCGCAGATTCCTGCGCCAGAAAAATAAAACATTTGAGCTATATAAGTTCTGTCATACGACTGAAAAATAAAACATTTGAGCTCTATAGGACCTGTCATAAGACTAAAAATAAAACATTTGAGCTATATAGGTTCTGTCATAAGACTGAAAATAAAACATTTGAGCTATATAGATTCTGTCATAAGACTGAAAATAAAACATTTGAGCTATATAGGTTCTGTCATAAGACTGAAAATAAAACATTTGAGCTTTATAGGTTCTGTCATAAGACTGAAAATAAAACATTTGAGCTATATAGGTTCTGTCATAAGACTGAAAAATAAAAACATTTGAGCTATATAGGTTCTGTCATAAGACTGAAAAATAAAACATTTGAGCTATATAGGTTCTGTCATAAGACTGAAAAATAAAACATTTGAGCTATATAGGATCTGATCTTAGTCTAGATTAGAAGAATAATTACACGTATACATGCCGAGGTAAGACACATGTAAATTTTTTATTACATATTTTTCATGACATAAAATACTTAAGTAGAGGCGCTTAAGCACATGATTCGTTCCATCGGCATGAAGCTACTTATCGTAAAGGTATTTTCCGGGAACAGGATTTTCAAACGTTTCACTTCATACCATATCTTGCCTACATCCACGTTTTTTTTTTTCACCGAACTAAATTCAAAGAGTCACCCAAGGAATTTCCTGTCAAGTTTGGTTTAAAGCAATCGACTCGTTTCTGAGTAGAGGATTTTCAAAGTTTTCAGTATATGCAGTACATATATGGAAATAAGTCCGCCCATAAATACCATTTTTTCTTTCATCCGATCAATTTTTCAAAGAAATCTGATAAAGGGTCACCAAAAATCATTGTTATGAAATTTGGTTGAAAGTCATCCGCTGATTTTTGAAAAGAAGATTTTCAAAGTTTTCACTGTAAAAAGTTTTCACTGTATATGGAACTAAACTCCGCCAATAAAAGCCATGTTTTCCGTAAGATCAAAATTCTATGTAGGAATCTGAAAAAGTGTCTCCCATGGGTAATATCTGTGAAATTTTGGTTCAGTACTTTCAGAGAGGCGGAGTTTTAAAGTAAAAGTTTACAGACGGACGGACGAACGTACGACAGACACAACGCAATGACAATGGCTCGCTGGCTTTCAACCAGTGGAGCTAAAACATTTTATCGATCTCAGGAAAGAAAGTCAAACAACAACACCAGCATCACCCCAATCGCTGAGCCTTCCATATTATAGATGCCAATGATTAAAAGAAATACTCAGTAAGTAGATAGATAATTAAACAAATGTTATCAATAGATCTACATATAAGTAATTGTTAACCTTTTCCTGTTTTACAAAATTTTAGATCTGTCCAAATTCGAAGGTTTGGAAGACAAAAACTTATAGTGTTTTAATTTGAAAAATAATTATTCAGTAGGCTAGAAAATATTGTGAAAAGAGATGAAATTGCTTGGTACAAGCAATTTCTTCTTTTTCTACAATGTTTTCTCAGTTATAAAATCACAGGGGCGTAAAAACCAGGGTACGATCAGGAAATGGTTAAATCCATACGAATTAATTATATACATGCAAGCCACGAGCATATTCAAACCCATTATCAGATGACAACATTCAGGCTTGTCCAATTTGAAAGAAAGTGCAAACGACATTTTTCAGTAGATGGATTTCAAAAATTCTTTATCTTTTTAGATAAAAACATTACGGACAACGAAGAAATGGCTTATTAAAAGCAATTTCTAAATTATCCTCATTTTTTTTCAAGGCTCTTTTCTAAAGGTACGTGAAATAACGGAATTGTGCGGGGATGGGTAAACTATGTACACTTATATTCAAATATATGTAAACTTCATAATGCACTTTACAATCTGGCATCTTAGACACAAATACGCAAACCCAAAATGACAACTGAAGGAAGGAAAGACCTTGTTGACAACCATTCTATAAGAATTCCATTAATTTGATATATAAACACCAAAAGTTATTCCGTGTGATTTGTTCTCCTAATGACTTCCCTAATTGAATCAAATGTCCATTTTTTCCCAGTCTTTTTACGTAGCAATGAAAACATTCTATATCTAGGTCGAAAAGAAATGGAGTTTACTGGTACATTTTTTGTGGTGGATTTTTTTTCTAGTTTCATTCTTGACCTGTCCCAAAACTCACGATTTCTTTGATTTTCTGTACATATGCCCACACAATCCCTCTTTTTTTGCAAGAGAAGGGTCTTGGGAAAATTGTGGAAAATGAAGAAATTGCTTTTTACAAGCAATTTCTTCATTATCCACAATGTTTCCTAGCCGAGGAGACAAAGATTTCTAAAATTCATCCAACTTAAAGTTGTCGTCAACAACTTCTGTGAATTTGGACTAGTCTAAAATTTTGGACTAATGTCCGCTTTGCTAATAACTTCTGTGAATTTGGACTGGTCTAAAATTTTGGACTAATGTCCGCTTTGCTAATAGCAATAATGACCTCATACGTTTTGGAGTTACCAAAGCGCGATATCTTCAATTGACCAATCGCGTCTGTCAATCAAGTAATTAACTGACCAATCAAATCAGCTATTCAGCCTGGACCTGGCTTTCAACTCCAGCATTGGCAGCCATTTTTGTTAAATTGTTTTGTTGGTTTGGCGAATTAAACGCTTTGGACGCCAACCAAGCATTTTTCTTTTTTGTTACATGCTACTGGCCATAAATTTTGTATTATAACGCCGTTTAAAAACGAAACGAGACTTCCTGTCGGAGTCTGTGGGCGTGGCCAACGAAGTAAGTGGGCGGTTCAAGCGGTTGGCCAAAAGCACATTGCATAAATTAGATCCAATAATCCCTGGGCCCGAAATATCATTCCATTTTCAAACATAAAATCTTAAGGAAAATAATGGTGTAATATTTGAAAATATCCATATCAATAGAAAAGTATCGTGTTTTAAGAAGATATTACTTGGCATAAGTAATTTCTTCTTTTCTAACTATCTTTTTCATCATATCATATTTCCAGGTTGAAAAATACTCAAAATACCAAGGGCTATAGCGCAGTGGTAGCACGTAGAACTCCTAATCAAGGTGTCTCGGGTTCGACCCACGGCCGCGGCGAATATCTTTTCCGACATTTGTCTCCCACAAATGGATGGATAATCGTAAACCTAAGTGGTATGAGCAGCTGGAGGCTCGGAAAGGATGTAGTGGTAGTACTGATGTCTGGTGTCAGAAATACTAGGAATCCACGGTTAGGTGCAGCAGTCGCCGCGATATAATTGAAATACTGTTAAAAGTTACGTTAAACCTAAATCAATCAAACAATCCTAGTAATAAGGTAAGAATGAAGTCAACGCACATACGAATGATGAAAAATTCCTGCATTACATGCAAAGTTAACCCTTCCAACACAATTACACTTTTTGACACCTCAAGGAGAAAATGCTTTGGAAACATTGTAGAAAATGAAGAAATGGCTTGTTACAAGCAATTTCTTCAGTATCTTTAATGTTTTCTACCCGTAAAGGCATCTTTTTTTAAAGAATTCACCAACTAAAATCATCGTATGTAACATCGTTCAATTCGGACCAGTCTAAAATGTTGTCATGTGGCAACGGGATAAAATGGTCGACCAGCGGCTCCTTATATCAAAGATCTGATAGGAATAGATGTATGAATACTCACAACAGTCGAAGACCTTGGCTATATCTGAACGTGTCCTCGGCTATATAGGTTAGGCTACCGTTGGATATGATTCTGTAAAAAGATAAAAGTAAAAAATACATATTATGGTCTGAAAAGCATACAATAGAACCAAAGTAAATATATCTCACTCCTTATGACTGGGATTCTTAAACACAGTATCTCAGCTCATCTTAAGTTCAGAAAATGACTGAAATGTTGTTGAAAAAATATATTAACCTCAAATAGACAACAATCAAAAGAAACCCAATAATACCATTTACCAATGGCATCGCTATCCCTTTAATAGAGACGCACGAGAAGTCAAGGCACGTGCATTCATAACAACAGTAGTTGCAATTTTTAAAACAACAATAACAAAAAGCAGTAATCAATAGCAACTGCATGTTTCAAAATGATAAATTTCTTTCCCATGCTTCTTATCGCTTTTGACACGTGCTCAAAAATTTAGTTCAGTGCCTTCAAAAGAACCTAATTTCAATGAAATAATGACTACTTTTTCAAACTATAAACGTTGTCGACTAATTTGATTGGTGGTTCGCTGGCCACGTACACTGACCTCCGACAGGAAGTTCGGCTTAAGGTAGATTACCCGTAATGCGATATTTTGGAGTCGGCACGACGTTGGGATCCCTCGGGTGACGTCTCCATTATAATTAATATAATGACGTATTTACTACGTCATTTTTCTAATTTCGGCTAGCAAATCAATAGATACGAATTAGTCCGTAGATTTCCGATGTTCAAAAATGGCGCCTTACGAGATTTCTTTCCACGTTATCAAAAAGCGTTATTTTGCAAAATTTACGGTCGCTAACATATAAAAAAGCTAATAGTTTGTTGTCAACCTTAACGTCGTAACTACGACCTGAATATTTTGTAGGTACTACGTATAAGTTGCCAACAGTATCGCTTCACAGAATTGTCGACAGATATTATTTGAGTTCAAAGTTCACTTCCGTACGATTCGATTGGCCTTTCGATATTTTGTTTGACATCGAGGATCCATCATTTACGTCGCCAGGACCAACTATCAAGCGGGGTTCATTTAAGAGATGAAGAGAATATTTTTTGTGTTCGTGGAGGTATGAACCGAAAAAACTAATCACACTGTATGAATACCCGAAGCGGATTTATACAATGTGATTAGGTTTTCGGTTCATACCTCCATGAAAACAAAAAATACTCTCTTCATTTCTTATCATTTAATAGAATCGAGCGAAAAAAGCAAATTTTGATATTTTTTTGTATTGAACTATCTTGTGCGGAAGCATACAAAATGGTTGTGTGCTCAAAATTTTGTTCATGGAGGTATGAATTTTTTTTTTACCAATTAGATAGCTCGATTTTGATAGACGAAAGTAGCAATTAAATTATTCATTCGTGACTTTTGTTAAAGTCCAGTCTATACTCTGTAGCAACAAGAGCAATTCGAATTTATCCGCTTACAGCTATGTCGTAAAATGCCCAGGTGACAAAGTTTGAGACCAGTTAGGGTATATGCATGTGATACAAATGTAATACGTCGGTTTAAAATAGACTCGACCGTTTAAGCCATATTTAGGAAGGTAATAAACTAATTTTTCTGTTTATCCAATGACATAACAACATGACGTCATTATGACGTCAATATGAAATTGACGTAGTCATCAGTGGTATCATTAATTTTTTTCTAGTGACAAAGATGAAATTAATCCTTGTCAAGCTTAACCCGGAATATTCCTGTTTCGGCAGGAGGTATAGACATATTTCAGCCTGCACATCTTTGCATTCTGATCTTAGTCTTCACCTTCTGCTGGACTCTTTTAAGCCGGAGTTGTTAATATGATAAATTTTCAAAAGAATTATTAAACTACAATGTGTGCATCCGGAACTGTCAACCTTTTGATTTTATTGCAATTCTTTAGAGAATTTCATTCAGCATGATAAGTGTTAAAATATTATCAATATACAATACCTGTTCGCCGTAGCTAAAATAAGACATCTCAAAGTGCACAATCAATTAACAGAACAGTGATAAAGGGATATCAATAGACTGAAAACATAGGAACGCTTTCGTGCATCCTGAATCGTTGCCTACGCTACGTCACTTCATCGGAAGCAAAGAGGAAAGTTTGAGCATATACTCTCCATGTTACTACTGCAAGGTTCGAAAAGATATATGCCGAATCGGAAAGAGTACTTGAACGCCGTCCTTGTATTCTTTCATATTAATTTGATCCGTTATGTAAGAAATTCTGCCTATATGACGTTACTTTATTACGTAAGAAAGTTCAACGGTTTTCGCGACGTATTAATTTCATGATTATAGCTACGCCTTTTGAAATAGAAAAGATTTGGAAATTATCGTGATTTTCTTCATTATCCACAAAGTTTTCTACTCCAAAATACCGATTTTAAAAATCACATCGACTAAGAATTGTCTTCTGCCACTTCTTTAAAATAGGACATATGTAAGATTTTATCGAGTGGTGATTGCTTAACACTTTCCTGTACAAACCCGGAAATTTACAGAGCTATGACTTTATGTTGAAGAAAACATTATTTTCTACTACTATACATCGGATGGTCTCATTTCAAATTACAACCAATTTTATTGTTGTCTGAAACCTCTTTCAGATTTGACAAGACTAAAATTAAAAAAAAAAGTAAAAAGAAATAGGCTTAGTATAGAAAGCAAGTATAAATTTGTCAGTTTTTAATGTATTGACTTTTTTTCAAATCTGAAAGATAATCTATCTTAAAATTTATAAAGATGGAAAAAAAAGAGTTCTGTTTTGTCATTACGGCAGGTATTCGTGGATAACATATTATATATTTTGTTTGTTTGAATAGGGTTGAACGCCGCTTTTAACAAGTTTTCAGTCAAATCGCGTAGGCTGGAGCACATTACAATGGATATGTGCCACCGCCGGGTATCGAACCCATGACATCCCTTGATTGGAGATGGTGCGCAAACAACTGCGCTATGACGGCCGCTTGTATCATATCTATCTATCTTGGGTCATCGTAACATACATATCCGGTTCATCGCAAAACAGTTGTAACTGCATTTAAATATATAGGCAGTTACAACTGTTTCGTGCTGAGCCTTCGATAAATGTATTGAGATAATGAACAATAGTTCAATATGAGTGTATTTATTTTCTTTTCGTACAATGTCTTCCTCAATTTATATTGAGGATGGTAAAAACAAATGTATGAGTTGGTAAGATTAATATCTATACAAGTATTTACTATTAACTATGAAAGAAAGGAGGAGATATAGGGAGTACGATGAGACTCCATTGGGATTTAAACTTACCCGGTGTATTCATACATACGAAGCTACCCCTGTCCTGCATTAATTATGAAAAATAATAACCAACTGTTGAAATGTGGTACTCGCTTTGCACAAACATTTCTCTTTCAAAAGCGAATTTCTAGAAGAAAACTCTCGCAGGTGTTTTGTCACCCTGAGCGGAGTCCTGGGTTTCTTACAAGTTCGGTTCTAGCTCTACTGGAGAAGGCACGTAATATCCTACCACATTCCTTTACCCTTGTCATGCCGAGTAAATCCCTGTTCAGAATGGCATAACAATCAAAGGGCTGAAAGAACTGGAATAACTAGTTATGGGTCAATATTTCTTTTGAAAACTGATTCTACAAACGACTCTTTTCAAGAGAAAAGGACAAACAGAAAGTGAAAACTAAGATCCGACTGAACACATGTTTAGGCTGATCTTTGTCTATACCTCCTGTTAAAACAGGAACATTTCCGGGTTCAGCATGATACGACTTAATATCCTACCGCATTTGGGATTCGAACTACTGGGTACCTTCGTTTTTTCATCGACCAAACCGTGCCGCTGTCGATATGAGCGACGCTCTCTGAATACGATAGGTTTGGCAGTTGATACAGTAAGAATACTTAGATCTCCGCATGGTTCTTTAATGCGCTCGGGGTTTATGATAGGTAAACGATCCTCGGTTTAAAGTCTCACCCGAAATACAACTAATTCGTAAGTTAGATCTGCCCGGAGCTCGAACCAATAAACTCGTCGAGGTCTAAAGTCGAGAACTTTCCAACTAAACAATCGAGTTGACGAATTTACGTTAAAGAAATCGTTAAATATGGGACGAGTCCATCAGTAGATTTATGTAAGTATATAAATGAAATATGGGAATGAAAAAAAAAACCAACAAAAAAAAAAAAAAACAAACAAAAAACGAAAACAAAAAACACACGAAAAAGAAAAATGTGACCCGTTACGCGAAAAGGAACAACATGGAAATAGCAAAAAGTATCGATCTTGGTCAGTCTGTGCTGACTGCGCAGGCTGACCGAGTTCGAAATTGTTCGGCAGATTTTCTGACAGGAAACTGGTCACTTACCATCACTATGTGAAGAAACTCTAATTAATATGTGCTGGAGTCTTTCCGCTTATTTTCAAAATAATTTACCCCTTGTCATGCTGTTTATATTACCTTACTGAATTGCTGTAAAATCAAAAGGCTGAAAGCACTGATAGAACTTATTGTTCATATTTTTTTTTCATTTTAGAAATCAAATTCATTAACAACTCAAACTGGAAACGTACAAGTAGGAGGTGTAGACCAAGATCAGACTGTTTTTATGTGCAGGCTGATCTTGACTACACCTCCTGCTAAAACCGAAATAAACTAGGGTCAGCATGACAAGGGTTTTTTCCTGCTTGCATTTTTCGTTTGGTGAGTCACAAATAACGAAGTCACTTACAATTTGTCTATATTTCTGTACGGCTTTAAGTCTTCAGCATCAAGATGTGTCAGCGTATTTTGAAACAGGATCCGTCTGAAATCATAAAGGGAGGTATTTTTACTGCTTGACTTGGATAGACTGGCTTTAATTATCAATCGTTATAAGTCCTTTCCATAGCGGGCTATAATTTTAACATATACCCTTCTTTTGCTCCTGAGGAGCCTATCCGTGAGTATTCGTAGATTTTGTTTTAGATTTGATTATTAGAAATATAAATAATAGGTGTCGTTATTACCGCTCTTCTAAAAATCGGTCCTAAAAGTAGAAAATTTCAGGATTAGATACCCAGGCATTATATACTTCTAGCATCGCTTTAGAAGCTTTATTTCGTAACTGGGGTTGAAATTTTGGAATATTTGACTTTATTCCAAAAAGGTGTTCATCTGACAACGGGTTTGTGCCAAAGGACGAATGAGATGACTATACTGTCTAAGCGGGATAGTAGTTGAGACTTGGTGGGGCAATAATTCAAGATAAAGACAGTACATAAGGTAAATGTTGTTGTTGTTTTTCTTTTCAGGAAAGTGAGCACCGGTCTCTTAATTTTGCTTTCATTTCGGATGGTTTGATTATTTTTTCGGATAGCTACCACGTACTTAGACCCTTGCTAATTAGGAATTTATTTGATTGATTTACCTGCGGAAGCTTAGGAACCATAGTTAGCTAGATTTGGCTGTCAGATGTTGCATTCTGCAAGATTTTCAAATATTTAATCGATTTAAGGTTTGTTTTGTGTGCTTAACAAGCCATTCTCCCTGATTCGCTGTCTACAAGTGCTCATTTTGTATCCCCACTTACTTTATCCATCACAAAATAACACAAAAGTAGGAATGTATACGAAACGAACTGGTATCAGTCGTCACAGAGCTGGCATGACGGTAAGGCAATCAACAAATCAACCGCACTTCGTAAACGCAAACAACATTCAGGCATGTCTTATACTCATGAGAGCTCGCGTCGAATGGGCATTAAATTATTTGAACCGATTTCTATTTAAGGAATAAAGAGAATAATTTTGTTTTCATTTAGGTATGAAACGAAAAAACTAATCACGCTGTATGAATACGCGAAGCAGACTCATACAAAAGTGTGATTAGGTTTTTCGTTTCATACCGCCATGCAAGCAAAACATATTCTCTTCATTTATCATAATTTAATAACGCCGAGCGAAAAAAGTTGATAATTTACAAATGTTGATAGATATTTATGGAACTATTTTACGCACAAGCATACAAAATCGCTGCGTGCTCAAAATTTTGCTCATAGAAGTATAAATATTTTTTCGGCTTATCAGAATGCTAGTATCTGATAGAAGAAACTAAAATAAATTCAAGATTTGTGTGAGCTTTACTGATAGAGTTTTATGGGTAAGGGGAACTACCAAGACCGGTTTCTCATAAGTATACATAATTGAGCAATCGCGGCTGGCAATCAAAGAATCAATCGACCAATCAAACCATTCATTCAGTCAGGAATTAAAATTTGAAATCCAACATTGGCCGCCATTTTTGTGAAACATTGTTATTGGATCGGCTACATGAAAAAAAGTAACTAGAGCTTATTCAAGCTGTAGTTACGACGTAACGGTTGCCGATCAACCATTCCATTTTTTTGTTACATGCTACTGGCTACAAACTTTGTAAATGTGACTTCCTGTTGGAGTCAGTGGGCGTGGCAAAAAGAGTAAATGGGCGGGGCCAGTGATTGTTCAATTAACACTGCTCATAAAACATGGGCTCAGCTATGGTGTGGATGGTTATTAAAGCGATACGAAAAAAACGGGCCTATAAATCTTAAAAAAACAAAACACACACAAAAAAAAAAAAAACCTGCAGAAAGAACACCAAAGTTTTTTTTTTTACTAAATCCATTCAGCTTGGAATTGTCGTCTACAACGGTTACTTTTTTCAATTTGGACAAGTCAAAAAGTTTGTAGTGTGGTAATGAGTTACAAAAAACACCAAACTTTAACCCTTGTCATGTTGTATAAACTACCTTACTGAATTGCTGTAAAATCAAAGGGCTGAAAGCACTGATAGAACTTGTTGTTTAAAAATCAATATTTCTTTCCGAAATAAACTCTATAAACAACTCTAAAAGGAAAAGTACAAGTAGGAGGTGTAGACCAAGATCAGACTGCACTTATGTGCAGGCTGATCTTGGTATACACCTCCTGCCAAATCCGAAATATTCCGAAATATAGCATGACAAGGGTTAAGAATATAAGACAGGAAAAGGTAAAAAGGGTAAAATACCAGTTAATTGGTAAATACAAGAATGATTCTGTACGGAAAATATCATATACGGGCTCAAAGGACAGTCTTTTAATCAATGCCAGCTAATTAGGATGCTCAAGATTTATTTGAGGAATTAAATTTACTATTTTCAATCAAAAATTGTTCCATGAAGCCTATATTGTTGGTATTTCGAATGATTACCGACAACATAGGATCTTGAAGAGCAATCAAAGAAATATTTATCCTGACATGCTTGACCTAAATGCTCGCCTTTTTTTATAATCGTGAATATAGTCCTTGTGACATAAGATTCGAAGAAAAGTCCTTAATTAACTTGAATAAGACTGGAAACTTTATAGGGCTCATTAAACTAGCTCTTGGTCATTACTGTGGAATTGTTATGCCACGAGAGTGACACTCGTTGGTCTATTTATACAAGTAAGAACGTACTGAGAGCATATAAGGTCATGGTCTAAGAGGTAATATAACTTGGCACGAGCCATGTACATGGTAATATACAATTGGTTTTCTTGGTTGAAATAAACAACGATTTTGAAATGATGGATGGTCGCTTTAAGCCTATCATTGTTTGGTTGTTTGGATACACGCGCATGCCACATCATGCATACCCCTGCATTTTTATGCCTTTCTAGTTAATAAGTGACGAATAGAGAAATCATATAAAGGTTAGTATTTTAGGGTTAAACGTAAACACTGTCAGGTTTTTTGAATGCCTTTTACTAATTCATAGTAAGTGTTTACCGTGACTTTAAATAATAATTCAATAATATCACTTAAACCTTTACCAATATTAGACCAGGGGCTCAAAAATGTCTTGCCAATAGATATAGCCACAATACCAGTTGTGCTTCAGGAACTCATTTCACCGACCTCCTTTCCAGGCACAAAGATAGGACGGATTTGGCCTAGTGGTGACATAATAGACTCCATAGTTAAAGGTCCCTCGTTCGATCACCGGCTTCTTCGGCCCTTCAGATGATGCTTTCCCGTACAAGCCCGGATTTTTTACGTCCCTGTGATGTAATGCTTGAGAAAATATTGTAACAAGCAATTTCTTCTTTTACCACAATATTTTCTATCATATAGGATTTTTATAATGTCGCCTGCTACTTCTTTGAATTTAAACAAATCTAAAACTTTGAAAAACAGTAAAGCGTTAAACGAAGGTCCCGTCTAATTATGAGTAACCGTCCTAGCGCAGTCGTTAGCGCATCAGATTCCCAATCTTCAACCATGGGATGTCATTGGTTCGATCCCCGGCGGCGGAACATATCTTTTCCGACATTCGTCTCTCACCAATGGTTGGATAATCGAAATCCTAAGTGGGATAGCAGCTGGAGGCTAGGGTCGGAAATACCAGGAATCCATTCCTAGGTGTTCCAGCCGCTGCGATATGACTGTAATACTGTTAAAAGTGACGTTACGCCCCATCCAATTCATCCATCAAAGAGTCCCTAATCTCAAGGTCACATAGAACCCCATTTTACACTTTGACCTAAGGTCGGAAAATGGTACATCGTCGGCGTGCTACAACATATAACAACTACAGCTCGATTTTTGTCACCACTATAAGGATATCTCGTTCTCAATTCCAATCCAATTCGTCGGTAAGCCATACCCAAATCCCGGATAATTCCTAGTAATCCATTTACTATATAATGACGGCATCCTGCAGTCAAGGTCAGGTATATATCATAGGGAACGTTAATGAGCCCTGGATGACAATCTTGTTAACCCATTAGAATAAGACAAATTTTCAAGGCTAAAGGAAATTCCAGGAAATGTTTTATAATTCTATCACGGTACTTCATTCTGGTATGTAAAAGAGTGGTATAATAAAAAATCATTGATTAATTTGATGGGGTTAAACACCACTTTTAATGCTATTTCAGTCACATCGCGGTTCGGAACACCTAACGATGGTTCTAGGTATTTCTCACACCAGTACTAACACTACATCCTTTCCGATCATCAATCTGCTCACCCCACTTTGGTTTCTATTATCCACCGACTGGTAGAAAACAAAGGTCGGAAAGGATATATGCCGCGACCGGGGATCGAACCCTGGGCCTCATTATTGACTGTCCGACGCGCTACCAACTGCGCTATGGCCGCGACCGAATATTTATACACAATCGGTGCACGCACAAAATAGCGTAACTACAGCTTTGATAAAATATACTTGTTAATTATTTGATCAAGTATTCTTAAGAAGATCTCATCCGGACCTCATCATGCCAGTGTTTCGTTTCGGTTGGAAGTCTTAACAATTTTCCGAACTTTTCTTTTGAAAGTAGACTTAATTGAAAGATCTCTGGAAACGCCCACTGACCTCCCACATATCATTTCTATTGAGGTAATGAAAGAGATGACACTGTAAAATATATGGTCATGGATATAAAATTAATCGTAAAATCGTTAGCGAGCTTAGTGTCGTAAATACAGCTTGGATAATCTACAGTTCCGACATTTATATCTTCAAAAAATGAATGTCGTAATTCAAAGTTCACTTTCGGTCTAAATGAATGATTTGATTGGTCGATCGAATTTCTTAATGACAGCGGTGATTCGTTTCGCCATTTTCTTTTTCGTTACATGCTACTGGCCATAAAATTTGCAAAACATTTCCGTTAAAAAAACGAAGCGGACCATTATTAAGCCCAACGTAAATGAAGGAACCTATCACAGAAAGGATCTGTTTGAGGAAAACATTGCATTTTCCTGG
Organism: Fragum fragum; assembly: GCA_946902895.1. Taxonomy (NCBI): domain Eukaryota; kingdom Metazoa; phylum Mollusca; class Bivalvia; order Cardiida; family Cardiidae; genus Fragum; species Fragum fragum. The sequence continues at coordinate 47,016,876 of OX336370.1, forward strand.
AATTGACAGATTTGAGTCGGAAATAGACTTTTATCAATTCAAATAAGGAAAGTACAAAAACTGTGCTGACAGCATTAACGAAATAAATTGCATATCGTAAACAATGCTTCCAATATAACGTCAATGCAGGTTTCACGACATTTTTGTCTTTATCTAGATAATTCGGATAAAATAAACCAACAATAAATGAAAGAACATCAACATGTCGAATAATAATTATATTGTGAGAATTCGAAATGAGACATTTGCATGAGACATTCCCCCACAATCCATTCTTTTTACGCCCATCTAGAAAAAGTTTTAAAAAACATTGTGAAAATGAAAAAAATGGTTGCATCATGCAATTTCCTCATTATCTGTAATGTTTTCTACCCAAAAAGAAAAATAAATAAATAAAGCTCCGTCAGTTTGAAAATTGTAATCTGCAGCTTCTTTGAATTTGGATCAGTCTAAAATTTTGTTGGGTGGAAATGCGATAATTGAACCAACTGGAACAGAACCTGGAGCATGTCTTTCAATTGTTATCTAACACTTTCCAGCAGATAACAAAACAAAACAAAGTAATAAAGAGACTCGTCTGCCAATAAGAGATTACAGAAGGCAATCCAAAATAATATTTAATTTCAGTATCAAGTGTAAGTTTGGTTCGGAAAGGTGCATGTTTCCTTTTCTCATGGTGAATTTCCTTAGCCTTTCTTCTCTTTGGCGCCAAAATATGTAAAATCAACCGGGGCTATAAGGTATCAGTATCGAACCAGATGTCAGAGTTTGGTATCACTTAACAATAATCTCCTTGCATTGAAACAAACAAACAAATAAGCAAATAAAGAAAAGAAAACTACGTCGATTTCAATTTCGTTCAACATTCTATTACATATCACAAGACAAGGGAATCGTTTTTTTTATTTTATGCACGCGAATCAGAAAGAAAAGAAACACGCGAATGTTATATACACATATCTTTGCGTGAAATTTCCAACCATTTCACATGAGCGCCACGTAAAGACTCGGATTAGCCTGTGCACTCGTACAGTCTGATCAGAGTCTCCAGCTTGTGCTCTGTAGAGAGCTATTGACTCAAAGTTCCTTTTGACAACCAGCAAACATTCTAAATACCCCTAGTGGTTTACAAGGCTTCCAAATGGGTGCCCTTCACGCACATGTGAAATGGTTGAAATGTCACCCAAGGGCTCGAATAACGCACTGTATTACATTTACTTTCCTTAACCCATTACAACTCAATCCCTCCTTTTTACGCCCCGCAAGAAAAAAGCTTTTGAAAACATTGTGTATCAAGCAATTTCTTCATTATTCACAAGGTTTTCTACCCAAAATGACAAAAAAAAATCAAAATTCTATCAACATGAAATTGTCGTCTGCAGCTCCTTTCAATTTGGACTGGTCTAAAATTACACTGTGTTGGAATGGGTTAAAGGGGAGCACTATAAGTTTAATTGATGTCCCTCCATCGGACGCTGACTCATTATCGTAATAATTTAAATAGATGTACACGTTTCAGTAAGTGGTCGAAGGTCAATTTTGTCCACACCTGTATAGACAAAATTTACCTTTGACCACTCACTAAAACTTGTACATTCTATTATTATCTTCATGTTATATTGTACCTTGTGTTCTGGTGATGTACTAAGTGTTTAAAGGCGGGGTCTTAACCTAGGAAAGATTTTTTTCCCCAAATGACCCGAAGGACATATAGACGGGCTTTTAATATTTGAACATGAACCAGGTATTGTCTTTGATGGTTATTTGATGAGCTTTTTGTGAGTATCTAGCAAATGTTCTGTGGAATCGCGCGTTAATTTTAGAAATGTGGATAGCGTATGTAGACAAATCGTGACCTCATTTGCGTATGACCCAAATTTTTCGTAAGAGAACAAACAACATTACATGTGTCACATTAACATTAAGGAATAAGGACAAAACTGCTATATGTGCCTAATTTGATATAGACTCTTAAGACAGATTTGATCTGAGCTTTACAGAATTGAAAATCGGCTAGCGAATATAACTTCAGATGACGTCAGTATAACGTTATTTTTGAGACGCGAACAAGTATCAATCTCTTTCCAAACTGAAAGGATGGGGTTTGACGCACCATATGACGCAACAAGTTATTGTCAATTTCAGCGCGAAATCTCATATAAACATGTATTTACTCGAAATGTAGGCTATTAAGAAAGACCATATTTAATTTGATAAAGGACCTATGATTATCGCAAAATCTGTTGTCAGAATATTAAAGTCAAACAAAATTCAAAATAGAGGGAAAGAGAAAACAAACAAACAAACAAACAAACAACATAAACAACGACAACCCGAAATTCGTGACATAATAAAATAGTCTATAATAAAATGTGTTAAGTTCTTCAAAAAATTGCATTTCATCCCCGGCCATGTATATATACATCGAAGATTTATAAACCTTATTTATAAAGCTCAAACTTTGACCTAGTGACCTACTTTTTTCAAGGCCTTAATCAAGAATAAATATTTCTGCTTTCAGTTTCTCAAAGTGTCGTAGTTTTAAAGCTGAAATAAAATTGTGTTTAACCCATTCCCAAACAATCCAGCTTTTTATGCCCCCACCCCCAAGAGGCACAATAAGGAAAACAAGCAATTTCAAGCAATTTCTTCATTTTCCATAATGTTTTCTTCCCAAAAAGTTGAAAATATCTAAATGTCACAAACTTTAAAATGTCATCTGCAGTTCCTTTCAATTCGGACCATTCCAAAAATGTATTGTTTGGGAATGGGTTAAGACGATAGTGCTCGTAATTGCTTCGTTATCTTGAACGCCATCCACGAGATGCCTAAAAATGACTCTGAGAAGACAACCGGATTTGTCACATCTGAAGATCAAGTTAATTATATCGAGCTATTGGCGAAAGATTGTCTACAAGAACACTTTAAGGATTACTAGAATCGTGGACTGGTTTTTGTAAAATTACGATAGATGATGTTTTGCTAAGGAGTAGAGACTTTCGGTGGAAAATACGGGGGCTGTATAGAACTGTGTGACGTGTATAACTCAGAACGGCGTGTTGTACTATCAATGAGGATTTGGTTTCCGTAATACAGTTTACTGATGTCAGTAACATTGGAAAACTTAACGGATCATATCGAATAATATCAAACATATTTGACGAAATAGAAGAAAAATGATGGCTTTTTCTTAGTGCTTAAATCTTGAACATATCGACCATCAGCTCACCAGTGTTAGCGATTTACATTAAGTCGTCCTGAATTTGCTATAATGCGTCGAATGGACTAATACAATAAATTAATAAAATATATAATTAGATAAAAATGTGCAACCCAGTGTTAAAATATATTTGCTTGTCAACGAAGAAGTACACAAGGTCATATTTGTTCCTACGTCCCAAAAAGCAAGATATAACTTTAGACTGTAAAGAAATGGGCCTTGTCGGAAAAAAGCAACATTGAAGTATTATATTACCCTATTTGTAGAGATATATAGTACTTCATTCCGTTTTCTTTTTTCTATGATGATCTAAGTATTTACAAAGTATTGACGATGTCGATGCAAAGAGCAGAGAAGGGATCTGGAGATATCTAATATCTATCACAGATGATCAGACAAAAGCGATGTAGACATTCATGCAAAGTACCAATCGTACACGTGCGTTGGGGTTTATCTATACAAAACTGCTCAATTTTGTTAGAGGAACACTTAAAGTATTTCACATTAATGAATTTGAAAAAAAAAATACAATTTTCAACGGTTTGATACATTGAAGCTAGGCATACACATGTAAATCAATTCAACGTCCTTGAAGGCAAACTACATACGCTAAATATTCGAGCAAAAGCTGACTAGGATGACTTGATCGGATTTCCAAGTCTGGTTGTAATGATCGAACTGGAAACATACAAAGCTATGCCAATTTACCATGATAAATTAAAGTGGCTATTAGACCATATTCTTAGAGAAGAACAAATGCTAAAAGGAATCAACTTCTCCAGGAAGGTTTATAGTAAATCTATTCCTGATTTCGGGCAACGCCGAAACAATGTGGCTTCAACAAAATGAAAGCAAATCGCAGTCTCGACTTTTTCAGACATTCCGGAGAAAAATGGAACACGAAATTTATCATGCGACTACAGAAACTATTCCAGAATAATCTAAATTTAAGGTCGTCTATCAAGACTCAAGCGTGCTGGTTGGCTGAGATTATTTTTCATACTTACAGGAGCAATTTTGATAAAGAGAATGCTGGCTTTCGTTATGTTGTACAAATAACTTAATTCGTAACGGTTATCAAAAGAAAAAAGGAACAGTGCTGGAAAAGGAGGAAAATAATCGTATGAACTTTGAAAATTGGGTCAATATCTCAAACGCTTAGCGCATACCTATCTTAAGAATCTATATAGATATAGGAATTTTTGGAGGTTCTGCACTAGAATCTTCTTGAATTGTTAACTTTTTAAACCAAGGAAGGGCGGTAGTTTTAGAGCACCACTAAGGATGAATGAAGAAAAAAAATATTGCAACGGGCATGTTACCATGGTAATGATTCATTTAGTTCATTCAAGGTAATAAGGCAAATCATTTAACCATAACTCATGTTTGTGGTTCCTTGCATAAAGGACAATCATATTTTATGCTTTTCATATTCGTTCTATGTCTCTGAACCATGACATGCAGTCGTTCGGGGAGCACAACCCAACGGCTTGTACCTGCGTTCTTTTGAGCTCAATTGGTTCTTATCATTCGTCTTTTGACGACCCCCCCCCCACAAACAAACACACACACCCCCAAACAAACACACACACACACACACACACACACACAAAAACGAGATAGGGTTAAGAGCCACCCATTTCGACCTTGGTAATTCCGCGCAGTCTGATTAGAATCGATTAGAATCGATAAGACGGTGACCGAAACATCGAAACTGCAGCTTAACAAAAGCTGTAGTTACGATGTTTGTATCGCCCGATGCCGCTATGTACACACCGTGGTTTAATATATCTTCATTTTTGCAAACACAATTAAAAGTTTTGCGTGAATATAATCGCAAGAATTATTGCAACTCTCAATACTTTGCAGCTGTGTCCTCATTTTTACTGTTTGTCTCCATCTAAATATATGCCTTTATCATAGAAAACTAAATAGGCTGGAATTGAAGAGGCACGTTCATTTCTTCGTTTCGTAAACACCTTTTTGTTAATTCGAGAAATAATTGCTTTTCGCCACCTTTAAAGTGTTTAGCCTTGTGTATATTAAATATGGAATATTATGTCACGATATGGATAGAACATCTTGTATTTTCTTTGAGCTGCGAAGGAAAATTTTGATATTTCACGAGACCAAAGTATCAAGCAAATTTCTTCATTTTCCACAATATTTTCCAAATATTTTTTGAGGGGCGTAAAAAGCATATATATTGTGGCAATAGGTTAAACATCGAAGCCACAGCTTATACAAGTCTTTAGAGAGTACAGACGACATTCATAACGAAATGTATATCTAATCAATATTGTAGTAAGAGAAAGTTTATCTGAAAGAAATGATATTTTCAATTGTATCAGACTATCTTAACCCTTTCCTGTTTTTTCTTAAATTTAAGACTGTTCCAATTTGAAAGAGGCTGCAGACGACAATGAAAATTTGATGCGATTTGAAATGTAACCAACCTATGTGGTAGAAAATATTGTGGGAAAAGGAGAAATTGCTTGTTACAAGGTATATTTTTAACTTCTTATATTGAAAGTAAGCAATTTAACCATCAACCAGACGATAAAATTTTAGACTGGTCCAAATAGACATAATAATTTACAGACGACAACTTGAAGATGACTGAATTTGGAAAAGAAAAGTCAAAGGATAAGAAGATTTTGTGAGAAAAGGGAAAAAATACATAAGCAATTTCCACTTTTTTTCACGATGTTTTCTAAGGCCAAATTTTTGCAGTATGATTAAATGGTATAACATTACATAAAAGCTTAACCATGAATTAACAAGTAATAAAAAAAACACCTCACCACTATAATTTACTAGTTCAAGTTCTCTCAAAGGCCAAGCTGAAAAATATTTATTTGGCGACCTTTACACTTAACCCAAATGCACCTGCAAACCTTGACCTTTTTTGGCCCAGTTCCGACCTTGATCCCATGACATGTAATTTTGTTATCCTATTATATGATCAAGATGACAGGTGCATACATGAATAAATACCAATCATATTCAAATTAGATTGATGTACATTCCGATATTCAAATCATATAGACGATAATTCGCATATAAATTGGAACGCATTAATTACATTGCATTTGCTTTGAGATTATATAAGACGTTTCTTCATATATTCGAGTACATATGACGTCAACTGTCAAGCTATGAATCTTCAGCCAATTACCACAAGACCAGTAATTGCTTGAATGAAGTTACAGGCGACAATCAATGAAGTTACAGACGGCAATTAAAAACATGACTTAAGTCGCAAGGCAAACGGGCCAAGCAGGGAAGCCAAATATCAATTACTGGAAGGTTTTGCTAAGTAACCGTCTTCGTCAAAAGTCATCCGGATAAATAAAAAAAAAATGATAAAGTAACCAAGGAGTTAACCCATAAAAAGATGGCAAAATCTTAGGCTGGTTCAAATGGAAAGAAGTTGCAGAAGACAGTTTCAAGTTGGTGGAAGTTAGAAAATCTTTTCTTTGCAAGGTAGAAAATATTGTGGACATGGAAAAAAGATAGCTTGTTACAGGCAATTTCTTCGTTGTTCAAAATGTTTACCAAAACTTTTCTCTTGAGATACCTAAAAAGCGGGCTTGAGTGGGAATGGGTAAAAAAGCATGCTTTTCTACAATTTGAAAAGGGCTAACTCATGTGGCTAAACAAAGCATTGGACACAGTGAAGACTCTGATCAGACTCATTTTGAATACAATATCCCCAAGTGAGCTGAAAATATCTAGGAGGTGAACTTGTAGGCAGAAGAATTCCTAAAAGGACTACTTTTTATGGCGTTGCCATTCAATGGATTTAGTGGTTAAACCTCCGATGACAGGTTGCACTCGTTGACTTCAGAGATGACCTCAATTCTTTGTCTATTAACTAGTTGATGTTTTGCTAGCTAAAAAGTTTCAATTTTGAATTTATAAACATGAAAAATCACACGATTAATGCTCGAACCACAAATAGACAAATCAGACCAGATAGCGATACAATTAAGTGTGGAAACAAAGACAGGCCATTCATATAAACCATCATAGTGTTGACTAAAGTCAATTTTTGGGTTAAATTGTCCAAATGCTATTGGGGCTTCAACCCAATTACAGACGACAAAATTTTAGACTGATCCAATTTCAATAATGTTGCAGACGAGAAATTTTAGATAATGAGATTTTTATTTACTTTTTTTTTATAAATTTTACTTTTTGGATAGAAAACTATGTGGGAAATGAAGAAATTGCTTGTGACAAGCAATTTCTTTATTTTCCACAGTGTTTTCCAACGCTCTTTTCTTTTTTTTGGGGGGGGGGTGATTAGTTTTTTCGTTTTTAATGATAAAAGTACTGTTAGAGTCTCCTTGAATAATTTGTGTTTTTACTAAGTGAATTCAAATTTATCAACACTTTAAATAAAGTGTTAGACCCGAATACTTTTTTTCTATTTATCACTCGGACATAGATCGTGTGATCGTGTGATTTTTTCTCTTTTTTTTTAAACTAGAAATGTTTATTCAAGAGACGAAGAGAATAGTTGTGTTTTTCAAGGATGCATGAAACGAAAAACCTAACAACTGGTTTTCATTTCAAACCCTAGAATTAAAAACTGAAAGTATTCTCTCCATTTCATATATATCAATAACATCGAGAGAAAAAAGCAAACTTTTTTACAAATTTTGATTCTTTTTTTGGGGGGGGGGGGCGACAAAAAGCGAGATTGTGTGGCAGTGACTTAAGACAGTGCACGAGGAGATAAATCGTATAAAGTCATCGAATTTGAGTTGCTAGCGATAGATAATAAGTGACGGGATTTTTTTTATCGATAGCTTAGAGTATTCAAAGGACTAAAAGTACTGAGAAGTTGGAATGCGCTGAAAGGGTCATAACTGTTGAATTCGGTTCAAATTCATTTATTACTTTCCGAGTAAGCCTCCCTCCTTTAAACTTAAACCAGCATTCCCATTCGTGTACATTTGTGCGTGAATAACACACAAAAACATAAATCCAATCACAGAAATAAAAAACTAGTATTGTCTTTACCCGTTCCCAAACAGTGACGCTTTTAAATGACCCTCATTATAAAAGCTTTAGAAAACATTGTGGAAAAATGTTATTCACAATATTTTCTGTCCAAAAAGACCAGGATTTTAAAGATTTCATCAATTTACAATTGTCGTCTGCTACTTCTTTGAATTTAGACTTGTCTAAAATTTTATCGTGTTGGAATGGTGTGTCACGCACAGCAAAATTGGAATTTTCAAGCATAATATTCTCCTTTTGATCAAATGTTATACGTGAACTCCTTTTGAATAACAGCTTCTACAGTAAGAAATCAATGACCTCGATGATTATTTGACCCTCAACTCGGCCAGTTCTGTAACGATCATACTAAACTCATGTAGATTTTCACTTCAATTTTATGAGTGTATGCGGAAATTTGCGGAAATGCGGAAACTTGTTTCAGGGTGATCGATTTGAAATACCGGTTTAGACTTTGGAAAAAAGAATATTTAAAGCGTTGTGAGTAAAATTCAAAAGAAATAAAAGACGTTAACGTTATTGTTAAGTTATTGTTTCCACATGGTAGTTTTGCCCTTTTCCTAAAAATTCTTATAAAAATGCCTATAATATGATGAAGAAAGTATCAAATTATCTTCGGCGCCCTGTAGTCACGCGATTTCCTTATTCGTTATTCGGCTTTAGATCCGTAAAGAAGTTTAGGTAAAAAGGACCAAGCTGAAAGCTAGATGATACATGATAAAGGTTTGATGTGTTATTATTGATTTAAACTTGTAAATAACGACATAATAAAGCGTAATTATTTAGTAAATAAGTAGAAACCGGAAGTTGATATGTTTACATTCTAATTTTCAGAATCTTCTACTTTCGTTTTGCATCTACTTGATTTTTATTGAGTAAAAGCTGTAAATCCCACAATAATCGCGTTTGCTAGATGCCTAAGATCCTCATTAATCGCTCTAGAATGTTTTAAAGCACTGGGCGGCATGATAATTGTTAAAATGCATTTGCTACCTGAGCCATATTTGTAATAATTGCTTATCTATGGTCACATGACTACCATATGTCACTTGAGATCACGTGACTACCAAACACGGGACGGCGAATCACACACACACAAAATTACTGCGCTGATTATTACCTCATTTTTCAATAATCTAAAGCAAACTAAAGCATGTTTAGAAGTCTCTTAACGAATTTTTATATCATCCTTTACATGTGCCATATTATTGTCTTCGGCTACAACTTACTGATTGTCCGTGGAGAGTTGAGATGAGAAGTAATCCGAGGTGTATTCATATCTAAGAGATCACGTGATATGCGTTATCAAAAAAAAAACGAAATGAAATTGTCATGTTTTCATTTTGCGGTTTTGCTTAATCGAACATTCCAACTTAAAAAAAAAGTAAGTGTCTACTTACATGTTTTTACACTAGGCCATAGGTATATGATATATAAAAAAGTAATGGTAGGTTATACCAAAAGCTACGACTAGACCCGAGGAAATCCGACGCCAGACCGATTTCATTATTACGCATACCGCCATAGAAAGGAAATAATGAATGTATACTGGTGAACCTGTCCAACCTATACGCTGCTCTCCAGTATTGGTAACATCGTTAGATTAGGACAGAACGATTATTTATAGTGTTCCTAGCGAGAAGTGTCCCCCATTCAAACATGGCAATCCCTAGGCTGGGACAACATCCCGTTTGACACGGAAAAAGGTAAAATGCGTCAAATTCGCGTTAATTGTCTCAATAATTTATATATTAATAACAACCAGAGGCTGAGGTTTTTAAACTAAAGCAAACAAATAAATAGACAAATAGATAAGTAGGCTAAGTGGGTAGGCAAACAATAAAATGTAGCATGTGAGTGACATATCCAACAAAAGCACATGAACACCAAATAAAGACCGTGATCAGCCTGTGCAATCTCACAGACACACCAGAGTCTTCACTTTGCGTTATGAGAGTAGCAATTGACCAGCGTTTTTTCTAAATGCACTATATTTCTGTTCATGTTGCTTATCGTGTGCCGGTCACGCGCGTGCGAAGTTGCTGAAGTTAACACGCAAGTAGTTGATCTAAGAATGTGTTCTCGGGGAATCCACAAGATATTTCTCTTGTGTTGACAGAGCGACGACATAGTAACAGATTTGCCAGATTTCTCGAATTGGTCCCTTGGTGATCGAAAATTAGGTTACCGGACACAAAAGAAGCCCATTTGGATTACAGAATCTTGATTGTTTTCTCTTCTCAGTAATATCAAACCATGACCAAATAGTTCGTGTATATTATTCGCTATGGAATAGAAAACTGGAGAAAATGAGAAACGAAATTGAAGAAACCTACGGAACCCTTAAAGTGACAGTCCGAACTTAAGTATTTCGTAATTACAAAATATCATTTCCTAACACGAAATAGTATTTCGTAAATACGAAATAGTATTTCGTAACTACAAAATTACGAAACAACATTTCGTAGATACGAATAACTCTACAGAGTATTTCGTAATTACGAAATACGTTGAAGAGCATTTCGTAATTACGAAATAATTTGTTTAAGAAAAAAGGCCCGCGTGGAATGTCACTCTAGGGGTTCCGTAGAAACCAAATTTTCTTTCTTTATTTCTCATGTAATTCTCTAAAGCTATGCGCTTTCGAGTAATAAGCGGATCGCTGGCTACGCCCACTGACCTCCAACATGGCAGTTCGACTGAGATATAAAACGGCATTTATTTGAAATATATTTGACCAAGTGTAGCATACAAAAAAGTTAAATCCCTAGTTTGAGAACGAAAGCGTCGTAGTTTCAGCTTTAATATCTTGTAGTTATGGTGTTTCAGTCGCCACGCGAACAAAATATGATGGACATATATGCCTGACGTCCTGATACTGAAAGTCTTTCAGTACTTTCAAAGACGCCAAAGGTGTCCGTTGTTTGACAAACCATACAGGTCAACCAAAAGATCAATTCACTAATCAAATCTGTAATTCCATCTACAGGGTTAATCTCTTGCACCGACCACTTCGTCGAAATTAAATAAATCACAGTAACGACGTTATAGTCATTGTAAAACTTAGATTAAATAATTATTTACTTTTTAGTTTCGTCTATCAAAAACGAGCATTCTGATTGGTCGGAAAAATTCTTCATAGACGCATGAACAAAATTTTAAGCACGCAGTTATTTTATATGCTTCCGCGCAAAATAGTTCCATACAAAAAAGTAACAAAATTTGAAAATGCTTGCTTTTTAGCTCGATGTCGTTAAAGTAAAAGAAACGAAGAGAATACTTTTTGTTTTCATGGAGGTATGTAACGAAAAAACTAATCGCACTTATGTATCAATCCGCTTCGCGTATTCATACAGTGTGATTAGTTTTATCGTTTATAAATTAAATGATAAAAATACTGTTAGAGTCTCCTTGAATGAAATGTGTTTTTACTTTTTGAATTCAATTTTATCAATACTTTAAATAAAGTGTTAGACCCGAATACTTTTTCTATTTATCACTCGGACATAGATCCTGTGATTTTTTTTTTCTTTTTTTTCAAATTTAAAAATGTTTATTCAAGAGACGAAGAGAATACTTATGTTGTCCATGGAGGCATGAAACGAAAAACCTAACAACTGGTCTTATATTTCAAACCCTAGAATTAAAAACTGAAAATATTCTCTCCATTTCTTATAAATTAATAACATCGAGAGAAAAAAGCAAACTTTTCTTTTTACAAATTTTGGTACTTTTTTGTACGGAAGCATACTAAATTGCTGCGTGCTCAAAATTTTGTTCATAGAAAGTATGATTTTTTCGGCGGCCAATTAAAACGCTCCTTTTCGATGGACGAACATAAAAATTAAATTATTTAATATTATCAGTATAATTTTTTGATGTATTTTGCTTGAGATCAAGCGGAGAAATACCAGGGTCCATGGTTAGGCGCTCCAGTGGCCGCAATATGAGTGAAACACTGTTAAAAGTGGCGCTAATCCCATTCAATCACATGAGATAAAGTGTAACTGGGACATTAACCCTTTACTGTTTTGAAATTTTAGACTTGTCCAAATTCAAAGGAGTTGCAGATGATATTACTTGTATATATGATTTAATTTCTAGTATCGGGAGTTCTGATTGGTCGAAAAAATATTCATAACTCCATTAACAAAATTTTGAGCATGCAGTGATTTCGCATGCTTCCGCACAAAATAGTCCCATACAAATAAGTATCAAAATTTGTATAATTTTGATTTCTATCTCTCGATGCTATTAAATTATAAGATATGAAGAGAATATTTTTCGCTTATTCATACAGGTTTAAGGCAAAGGTTTAAGGGCGCAAACATTTGTTGGTCCACTGCTGATGCGCGTGCCGTGGACACATTAAAAATTATTTTGTTCACCTTTTCTTCATCTGTTGAAGTTGGGGTATTTTTCATACCTTTTTTCGTATCATTTTCCAATCAATTTGAAACTTAAATTGGATAGTATTTTTATACTTCTAGTGGTGACATTCCAGTTCTTTTCAATAATTTCTCTTTTGCTTTTATTTTTGATATATATACATTTATCTATTTTTACAAATGTTTTTGAAAATAATCACAAAATAAACATTATACGAATATAAGCGTATTTTTAGCTGGCAAAGCTTCAGCTTTGATAGCTTTAGTTAGCAGACACAATTTTGAGGTTTTCTTAGAGTGAAACGAGTGCAAACTGTCGTTGGTAGCTTAACCACTAAATCCATTGAATGCTTACAATATAAAAAGTAGCTCTTTTGTTTTTCAGAAATACAAAAATATATTGCAAACTCTGCCTGTAAGTCTATCTCCAAGGTATTCTAGCTCACTTGAGCACATTGTGTCCAAAATATGATTGGTGATCATTGAATGTCCGTCGTGCGTCGTCCGGCGGAAACAACTTAAAATATTAACACTATCGAGCGGCAACTTTTTCTCAATGTTTTTCAGATCATAAAGATGAAGCGGTGATGAAAGTGAGACATTTCCATACAAAAACACAGGAGAAGGGGCCTTAACCAATTTCCACACAAGCCCTCCTTTTTACACCCCTCTAGAAAAAAAGCTTTGTCCACAATGTTTTCTTCCCTAAAAGACAAAGAATTTTAGAATTTCATTAACCTTAAACTGTGGTCTGCATCTTCTTTCAATTTGGACCAGTCCAAATTTTTCTGACGTGGGAATGGGTTAATGACAGTTGTCCCGAATATCCTTGTTGAACACACGTGGAGAATAATTTTCAAAAGAGGTGATCTAAACACATAATCTTGTACGGCATCGATATTCTCCTTAGACTTAACCCTTTCCTGTTTTTCAAAATTTTAGATCTATCCAAATTCAAAGGTTGGAAGACGAAAATTTAAAGTGGATTTAATTATAATTATAGATATAAAAATAATCATTCAGAAGGGTAGAAAATATTGTAGGAAAAGAAGAAATTGCTTGTTACATGCAGTTTCTTCTTTTTCTACAATGCTTTCTAAATTGTAAAACAACAGGGGCGTAAAAACCATGGAATGAACAGGAATGGGTTAAAGAATGTTTACATATATTTTTTTCAGAAAAGCAATCTCCTGGTTGCGTGAGCAAAATGTCTTAACTACAGCTTAATTAAAGCTGTAGTTATGACATTTTGCTCGCACACCGACGAGAGTCTTCTTCTTTGAGAAAGGCTGATCTTAGCCACGCCTAGAATAGAAAAGGTATAAAGCTCGCAAACGCTCACTTACTATCTCTCTTATTCCCGAATAGTTTCAGATCAGATTTCCTCATGGAAACCCTGATGACAAATCAAATACGTCTATCCCTTTTTTGCGACCTCAACAGTCGCCAAAAGTTTTACCCCCAGAGATATCACCTAAATCTCATTTCCAGTTAAGCCAATAACTGAACAATGTGTGACTCTTTTGATAGAGGATATTTGAGTTTTTTGTAAATCTGGAGACATTTCAAACGAACAATTTCTGGGACATCTTAGGAGACGCGTAATGTTTAATTTTCCTCTGAAACGGGTTTATTTCAAGGCCAGTCTTCTAGTATTTTAGGGGACTTGTAGCATTTACGATTGACACTCAGTAACACATTTTTACGCAACACTTACGTTTTTGTAGTTTGCAGACACAACGCTTTCATTCATCAATTTCTATTAAAAAAACAAACTTTATTATCTCGGCTTAGTGGCAGGAAAATTTACAGCATATTACGATATACCGACTTTTCGTGACCAGTATGGCGGAAATACAGTTATTTGAAGCTGAATATGCGATATTCAGGTGCCATCTGACGATAAAGAGATAAATACATGTGTAAATGATTTTGAAAAAAATAATAAACCCTATATTGCATGCAAGACAACTTTAAAAAAGGGGCGCATCATGTTTTATCATATAAGGCATGTCCGGAACGATTGATCAACCGTTTTGTATTAAATAAAACACTGAACTAAAGGAACTTCGGCATTTTCAGCATTAACCTATTACCAAACGACAAGATTTTAAACTGGTCAAAATTCAAAGATTTGCAGACGACAATTTAAAGAAGACGACAATGTTTTCCCAACGTTTCGGAACAAAGGTGTGATTGTGTGGGAATGGGTGTAGGAATTCTTTTTCCGAACTCGGTTCATGTTGATTTCTGTTTATGTCAGACATGAAAGGAAATGTAGTTGTGACAATTTGTTAGTGATTCAATTAAGCAAAACTTATCGAGAGTGACTTTTAAACTTCTAACATGTCTTTCGAAAATCATAATTTCAAAGAAAAGTAAAAAGATCCCATTTGTACATTGACCAAGGATGGAAAGAACGTATATATCTCGCCATTAATGTTTCTATTTTTAGAATGATACAAGTATTCTTCCCAGAGTCTGTTTCCGGTGTACTGCTTCCTGTTTATTTACATAACGTGAAACATGTAGACTTTCATTTTTCATTGTCGAGATTTCTCGTTTATTAAAAGAAATAATTGAAATGATTATAGTAATAAAAAAAAAAGTAATATATAACACCCCCCAAAGAAAAAAACAACAAAAAACCCACTCACAAGACAAACAAACAAAATCAAAACAACAACTACAACAAACAAACAACAACAACAAGAACAAAAAAAAAAAAAAAAAAAAAAAAGAAAACAACATTAAGGAGCCATTTTTTTTTGAAATGAGAACGGCATTTTAGTAAGAGAAATTAAGTTTAATCCGTTGCCAGGAAAACCTGCCAAAATGACAAAAAACCCAATAATTTGGAGAAAAATCCTCTTTGTCATTATCTTAAAACCTTACACGGTAACAAATACCTTTGTACATTAATCCGTTGCAAGACAACAAAGTTAAAGACAGGTCTAAATTCAAAGAACTTGCAGACAACGATTTTTCGATGATGATTTTTTTAGGTCTGTAATTTAGGATATAAAAATATGGATAATGAAAAATTTGCTTGTATGAAGCAATTTCCTTATTCACGATAATGCTTTCCTGAGTTTTTCTTTTTCTTGGATGGCTTACCATTAATCAGACAATTGTGACGTAATCAAAACACTGGAATTCGTAACGTCATAAAATACGTCATCTAGGATAACGTATCATTTACAGTCATTCTAGATTACGCGACCATCTCTTTTAAGCGACCTTAATTAAATCTTCCTTCCCTCAAGCAAAAGCTTTCAAAAATTTGACGAGTTTGCTTTAAAGATTATTCTACCCATACCCATTGGTGTCGGTGCTCAGTATCATTGACATTTCGCTGGCCCCGCCCACTTACTTCGTTAGCACCCTCACATTGACTCCGACAGGAAGTACCGCTTCGATTTTAAACGGCGTTATTTTGAAACAATAATGGCTAGCAGCATGTAACAAAAGAGGAGAATGGTTGTTTGGCGACCTTTTTTCATTCTTTCTAGTCTGTAAATTCTCTCAATTTGTCTGATATTTTGTTCTCTGGCAATTGATGAATCGACCACCTTTTGGACGTCCCTTAAGGGGTCGCGTTATATACGATTTACTGTAAATAAACATCAGTAAACCTATGTGGTATATCGTCGATGGGAGGTCAAGACCTCGTAACTGAGGCTTATTCAAGCTGTAGTCACGAGATTTGACCGTCCATTGACGGTATGAGCATAACTGGGTTATGTTCCTCATGTTTAAAGTCCATCTTTTAACCAATTCCTAAAAAACGACGCTTTTGGGCACCCCTCGAGTAAACAATTGGGAAAACAATGTGGAAAATGAAAAAAAATGCTTGTCACTTGCAATTTCTGCATTTTCAAAAAAAGTTGAAAAAAATCTAACTTTTCATGAACATTAAATTGTCGTCCGCAACCATGATATCAATAAGGACTAGTCTAAAATGTTGCCATCTGGTAATAGATTAATTTTAATTTGATCCGAAATAGCAAAATAATCTTGATGAATTTATTCACAATCGGTCAGGCCATCTACCAGACAGACGTGTCGTGCTTTCTGTTCTTTGATTCAAATGATTATATTCTAATTTATGATCCCTGGTGTATTCTTTTATATAATTGCTAGACATTGAAAAATTCTTACCGACAGTTCCTTTGACAGTTGAACATTTCTTTATTATAATGCTTTATTATTCAAACTTTATGGCGAGCAGCATGCAAAAAAAAGTAAATAGTTGGTTATCGGCCTAAACGTCGTAACTACTGCTTGAATAAGCTGCAGTTACGACGTTTAAGTCGCCGAACCAACAAAAAAGGTTAATGAAATTGGCGCCGAATGTTGGCGGTGAAAGCTCAGGTCCGGGCTGAATAAATGATTTGATTGGTCGGTTGATTCCTTGATTTACAGCCGCGATTGGTCAATTGCCCCAGTGTTCCAAAAGGAGATACCGTTATAAATCGGTATGGAAAAATTGCATCACCCTCCCACGCCCATTTATATGGATTAGTCAAAATTACATAACAGTTTTTTTTCAAAACTATTACAAAGGGATATTTCTGCAAAGTTTTTGTTTTTTAAATCAAAACTAACAAAGCAGATTAGAAGATTCTGCTTCAACAATGCAAAGCGAAAAAACTGTCGGGTCTATACATTTGGATCAAACAAAATTTCACGAACATTTTTTAAACATTTTTGAAAGTTAAATAAAAAAGTTTGTTCCTACAAAGTTTGGTCGGATGAGTCTAGTAGTTAAGGTGGAGATATTGTTTAAAGAATTCCTAGTGAAAAATTGCTGCGTCGAATTTTATTGCTGAATCAGAATGTCACGATTTATTTCTAAAAGAGACTTGCAAAGTTTATTACAAGATAGCCCATATATAGATTGGGAGAAGATTTAACACATTCCCACAATGACGCTTTTAAACGCCCCTGAAAGCTTTGAAAATATTGTGGAGAATGAAGAAATTGCTTGTTACAAGAGATTTCTTCATTTTCCAAAATGTTTTCTACCCAGGAACTTGAAAAATATAGAATTTCTTAAACTTTAAACTGTCGTCTGCAGCTCCTTTTAATTTAGACCAGTCTAACATTTCATTGTTTGGGAATGGGTTAAACTGAAAAAATGCCCAATCTTACCTCGCCGATATTCATGGCCTATCAAAATTGTATGAACAATTACTCTAGAAACGGTAACCAAAAGAATAGTCTTGCTTGTTAAGTAGAAATTGGCAGTTTATGAGATGTTGTTTGAAGAAATGAAAGTGAAAAGCTACCTGGCTTGATACGTGAATATTTTAAGACCAATCAAAATTTCATGAAAATTTTTTCAAAGTTTTAACCCAAGAACATTCTTGCATTGGCTCCGTGTTTTAGGAGGAAAGGTTAACGAATGAAAAGGCAAAAACTTCCCTGCTATGCCAAATACATATTTCTGAACCAATTAACTGTGAGTGCGATTCATGACAGAGTTGTCTGGTGCCTTTTCTCCTTTATTTTTCGCCTCAGAGAAATATTTTTAAAAACAATATCGTGCTCTTTATTCAGAACACAGATATTATATAGAAATGCTTTTCAACTACAAATATTTCCTAAGTATCCAACCATTTTTGTCTCAAATCGGACAAGTAGAACACAGATATCGTTGGGGTGCTTTTTTTAACGATAAATATTTAAAAAGTGTCGACCCGATTTTTTGTATCTCAAATCGGACTATAAGAACATAGATTTTTTATAGGTAAGTATCTAACCGAATTATTTTGTCACAAATCGGACAATTAAAACACAGATATTTTTGAGATGTTTTTTTCACTTTAAATATTTCCATTTTTGTCTCTAATCGATGACAAAAAAGGAGGTCAAAATAATAAAGGGAATAACTGGCTTTGTGTAACACATGCCAGCTATTCCTGTAACAAAAGATTAAGCGTTAATTCCAGAGATAATTAGTCGTGTTCTTGCCCGACAATTGTTTCGTACGTTGCTTATTGGGTGAAATAACTTCGTTTTGCAACTTATTCGATGTCAAGATAGAAAATATTCATAGGCAATTATACATCTAGATAAGCTTTTCGGACAATCTTACCAAAGCAACCACCTCTATTGAGCAACCACTTTTATAATACGACCACAATCATCATTCACTTCAACTAAACAAAACAAAACAAAAAACATAAAACACACACACACACAAAAAAAAAACACAAAAAAAACACACACACACACACAATATTTTCAGGAGTTCAAGAATTCCATAAAGAAATACCGTAACTAAATCCAATGCTATTTGAATCGTCTCAATGAGATAAATGTAATGAACTCGAATTACATATGATTGAGTGAGGAAAATCTGCAATAATTTATGTATGATCCATCGATCCATCACATGATTGATTGAATGGGGTTTAACGCCACTTTTAACAGTACTTCAGTTATATCGCGGCGGCTGGAGCACCTAAGAATGGATTACTGGTATTTCTCACAACCATGTCACAACAATGTATTAAGAAACTTACCTATTCAGCGACTACTTTTTGGTCGCTTACTTGTACCTACTGATGCCATCATCATCGAAGGCTATAGCTTATGTCATGATGTACCAATAATATTCCTGGTTTTGCAGGAGGTATAACGAAGATCAACCTGTACATATGTGTAGTCTGATCTTAGTCTACACCACCTGTTTGTCCCTTTCAAGCCAGATTGTCGAAGAAATGTGGTTGTTTTTTTAAAGAAATATTGACCCACAATTAGTACTTTAGGTGCTTTCATCTCTTCGATTTTCATTCAGTTATGCAAAGAATATTAATTCAGCATGACAAGGATAGATATATTTTTTCGTACTTAAAAGCACACACACTCACACGCAAACTCCATTTCTACATGGGGTATATTTACATGCATCATCGATGAATGCATATTGGAAAAAGGCATTCGATAATCCTCGGGTGATCTTGGAAGTCTTCGATCAATCTCAATTTCTCTGCGAACAGCCGTCGCGAATATCTTTGATGTAGGTACGGAATCGGCCGAGTTGTGACGAATGTGGGAAAAATCATGTAAGTTGTCATAAAATGGCTGGTATGGAAGATTGAGTATTACACTAAAATGAGGGCGTGCAAAAGGTTCGCGAAATTTGTTTCTTAAGAACAAAATGAAATTTATAAGAAATAAAAACTATAGAGCAATATGGTCACAACAGAAGCTAATATCATCGACGTAAACGTAAGCTTTGGTTGCACGTCAGCGTTATATGAGATAATAACGTTACAAAGCGCAAATAGTAAAATACTTGCATTGAATTATAACATTGTGATGATAATATTAAGTTAGCTAATTTAAGAATGAATATCATTTATTCATTTCTTGAAAGGTTGCATTAGTTGTATTTGCTTAACCAATTACCACACAGTGAAATTTTGTACTGATCCAAATTGAAAGGAGTTGCAGACGACAACTTCAAATTGTTGAAATTTTTAAAGTCTTTATCTCTCAGGGTTGAAAACAATGTGGAAAATGCAGAAATTGCTTGTTACAAGCAACTTCTTTAATTTCCGAATTTTTTTCTAGAATTATTTTCTTGAGGGGCGTAAAAGGAGGGATTGTGTGGAAATTGGTGGAAAAAAAGTGCAGACGAAAAATTCAAATTATTGAATATTTTGAAACTTTGTCTCTCTTGGTAGAAAACAATGTGGAAAAAGCAGAAATTGATTGTAACCAGTATTTTTTTTCATTTTCCACATTTTTTTCAAGAACTATTTGGGGCGTAAAGGAGGGATTATGTAGGTATCGGCTAATTATCTTCAAACACACAATTTTAACTTTAAATCAAGCTACTCTGTTTTTACAAGGACGGTATGGACAACTCGGGAGTATGTCGATGTAACGTCAATAGAAAATGGCGTAAATTGACGTAAAAACAACGCCCTTGCGTTGCAGTAGCATTTGGTGCTCGTATGATAACGTTATATTTTCTTACATTATTAATTTCTATCAAATACATATCAGTTTCATTCGCACTTTTCATAGGATATCCATCAGTTGAATATGGCTTTCTTCTAGGAATAATTTGTTACGTGTTAAAGTCGAGAGGACTTTTCGTAGGTATCAGAAAAATATTGCTATTAATATTGGATTTTAAAAATAGACCGGATGTGAATAAAGAACTCTGAAATATGATCAAGCATTTTGTTTCGTGTATATTTCATGGTGAATATATTTCATTAAATTCTTAATTTCTATCAAACATATTGTATTTTTCTCGCATAATTCCTATAGGATTTCCTCTAGCAATTTCTTTTTTTTTACACATTGTTTTATCAAGCATAAAATCACAGTGACGTAATATCCCGGGTTTGTACAGGAAAGGGTTTTATCATATTCCTAGCAGAGAAGTCTTGGGATTTCCAAGTGTAATAAATTTTGATAACATCACTAGTGATGATATCAATTTTCACTCCGAAAATCGGGATCTACTTTTATATCAAAAGGGCCAGGTCACTCCTGGTTAATAATCATAGCTAGGATTGACAATTTTATATCTAAAATAAAGTAAAGTTTTGACTAAATCATCCACATTAAAAGTGAACGGTAATAAGATAAAACGGAAGCTACATATTTTACAATTTCAACGCCTAACAACGCATTGTCGGAAGGGTTTTCATACATGTGATTTAGGAAAGTCTTCTTCACCCTTGACGCGGGACACCTTGTACTTTTTTACCATTCAATTAAAATGGCATCTACAATTAATCAAATACGTAATATTTGCAAGCATTATACCAGAGAAAAATTGTTTATATTAGCAAATATTTGTAAGCAGTTGGGACGTCTTTTACAAAAATTTAGATAAATCAATCGAGCTTTTTGGTAAGCCCTCGTATTAACCTATTTACATTTATTATGTGTGATGGCTGAATGGTTAATAAAAAATCTTACATATTTAACGTATGTAGGTTGCGTGACCCAGACAACACTTATTGCCCGTAATTTTATTGCATTCCATATACAATACAGGCTGTCGGTTGTTGTAATCCGATTTGCTAAATGAGACCTGTCATGCGTTTAGAGGCAACCAAGCAATCGACAGATCGCTCACCACGCCCACTTACCTCCGACAAGGCAATTTGACTGAGATATCATGTTTGTTTGAATGATTCGTGGTCAAGAACATACAACAAAAAGTAAATCCTTGGTTTGCGACATAAACGTCGTAACTACAGCCAGAAGCAAGCTGTAGTAGTTACGACGTTTTAAGTCGCAAAACCAAAAAAACAAACAAACAAACAAACAAAAACAAACAAACTAAAAAAAAAACACAAGGTTTTGACACAAAAGTATGAAGTCAACGTTAACTTCTAAATGAGTGATTTGATTGGTTAACCGGTTCATTTTGCGGAATTTACCGGAGGTTCCTTTCCTTGTAAGTTAACGTGTGACACTTCTACACTTGAAGTTTTCCCGACCCAGATAGAAATTCATCGCGCGTAAATTTCATTGCGCTTTTAATAAAGTTAAGTGTTTCTTGTAATCCGATTTTCATGACATGACCCATTTCGTGATACGGAAACGAAAAGTGTCGATCTTGACTAGACGACACAGCCTAATCTTATTTGGCCATATCACATGTACACTGTAGCCTTACTGTTAATATTTGTTTAGATACGACCCTGCTTTTTGCTTTTGATTAATGCATCCAAACTATAGTAATCAAAATACAATTGTACTGATTTTCGACTCTCATTTTATTTGAGTGTTGTATTTACATTTTCGGTGTACTACCAATCTATCGTTACTTTGGATTATTTAACCCATTACCAGACGAAAAATCATATACTTGTCTAAATTCAAAGAAGTTTCAGACGACATTTCAAATTGTGCTGAAATTGGAAAATAAGTGCCAAATAGTTTAGAAAAACATTATGAGAAAAGGAGTTATTGCCTTTTACAAGACATTTCCACAATCGTAACTCTTTGATAAATTGTGTTCCTGTTTTAACTCATACACACATAATGACGATTTTAGATGCCAACAAGGAAAACTTTGTTACAAGCAATTTCTACATTTTACACAATGTTTCTTACCCAGAATTTTAAAAAAAATCTAAAATAGCATTAACTTTAAATTGTCGTCTGCAACCCCTTTCAAAATATTCAGTCTAAAATAATGCCATCGGGTAATGTGTTAAAATGAGTTTCCCGGAATATCAACTGTAAGAGACTTTTTTAAGAGACGAGCCCTACGTACGTATGATATATGAGCTAATCCTATTTACTGGGTTATTTCACGATGTACTTGTAAGCTGTCGTCAAAGTGTCAATATGTGTCGTAATTCTAGTCATAAAAGAAACCTACAACGAATTACCCCATTACCACACATCAAATTTTAGACTGGTCCAAATTGAAAAGATTTGCAGACGACAATTTAAAGTTGATAAAATTTGAGATTTTTCAACTTTCTGGGGAGAAAACTTTGCGTAAAATGAAGAAATTGCTTGTTACAAGCAGTTTCTTAATTTTATATAATGTGTTCACCTTGAGGGCCGTCAAAAAGCGTCGATTAATCTGCAAAACATCTTTGAGCGATCATCATCTTAACTGGTTCATTGATAGGCTATAATCACAACCCTATTAGCTCAGGTTTTACAAGTAGAGCAATCTAAAGAAAGGGGGTGACGAACCGCGGGCAGATCCAACAGACAATCTCTCTTTCGGATGAGAAGTTAACCCTTTCCCGTTTTTTTAAATCTTAGGCTGGTCAAAATTGAAAGAGGCTGTAGACAACATTGAAAATTGGCTGTAATTTGAAATGAAACCATCCTTACTGGTAGAAAATATTGTGGAAGAAAGAAAATTTCTTCTTTTTTCACAATGTTTTCTCAAGTATAAAATTACAGCAACGTAAAATCCCGGGTTTGAACAGGAAAGGTTTAAACCGAGATTTCACGTGACAGTGCTATATACCTAGCCCTTATCATCCTTACGAGTGAAGGAACATCGAGACCATCTTTTTTGGCTAGCAAAGCGTCAGCTTTGATAGCTTAAATTAACAGAAAAAAATTTGAGGACTTTTCAGCGTTCAACGAGTGCATACTGCTTCTGGCGTTTTAACCACTAAATCCACTGAATGCCTACTCTATAAAAAGTAGTTCTTATGTATTTTAGGATTATTGAAAACTCTGCCTGCAAGTTCATCTCCAAGGTATTTGTTTTCAAATTGAGCATCTCAAGAAAAAGGCGTTCTTCAATGTCCATCATGTTTTCTATGGCTTACAAGGCAAAGATTTTCTAAATTCCACAAACCTGAATTTGGCATCTGCAACGTCTTTCAATTTCAATTAGTCTAAGTTTTTGTTATGTTGTAATTGGTTAACTCATGTGATACTATTTATAATGATACCCTTTGACAAAGAAGATTACTTAACAAAACCATGCTTTGCTAGCTTACGGGACTTTCAGTACTTTGCTTCTCTAATATCGTAAGATAGAACGGTCGCCGCCCTTGGTTCGGCAAGATCAGCATTTGTAACAACCAGGCGGAACTACAAATATTAGCAACTATACAACTCCAAGGGGATTTGCTCATGTGCGCAAATGCTACGGAGCACAAACGGAAATACATATTTATGGTCAGCAGAATGTAACAAAATGGTAGAAGTTTGGCTGGCAGCATAAACGTCGTATTTACAGATTGAATAAGCTGAAGTACGACTTTTAAGTGTCAAACCCGACAAAAATGTTTCACTTTCGGTCTAAAAGAATGATTTGATTTGTCGATCGAGTCTTTAACTGACAGCCGCGATTCTTTAATAAATAAATTCTTTCTAAAGCAAATTCTAGGCATTTAGGTACAATCTATTTAAATACACAATGATGGTTAGTAACGTAAATGTTATATATCCTGAAAGTCACTCGCTTCGTTAAAATCTCTTCACACGATATTGTAATTCCGTTACCACATTACAAACTAATTTATTTTCGTCGCAGTAACATAGTGTGGAGGCATATATACCCGGAATTACTGATGCTGAGGTAACGGCCTTGTAATGGAACCCGATGTCAAAACCGAATAAATAGGATTGACGCGTATTGTCGTCGATGGGCGACGAAACTATCGTGTAGAAATCTGATTTAAGTCCTAGCTACGAATTTTTAGTCGTCTATTTGCACGATATATCACCATCTGGCGATCAAAAACCTCGTTTATTCATGTTATTACGAGGTTTTGATCGCCAGGTGAATACTTTACATAAGCTACGATGTTTTAGTCTCATATTTTACGATATATCGCCATTTGGCTATCAAAAACCTCGTAACTACAGCTTGAATAAGCTGTAGTTAAGTAGGTTTTGATCGCCAGACGGTGACATGTCATCACCACCCTGCAATGTTTCTAGGAAAATATCAGAAATTAGACGAACGTCAATAATGATACACTGATTTTCCGGTCTTGTGGAAAATATAGCAAAAGCTGTAGTTACGACGTTAAGATAGCGCATCATCCATTATACTTCTTTTCAATATGTCACAGGCCATAATTTTTTGAAAAAAAAAGCACCGTTTTATATCTAGGTAGAACATCCTGTCGGGGTCAGTGGGCGTGGCAAGTGGAGTCAGTGGTCATTTTACACAATGTTTTTCCAATAGTTTTTCTTGAAGAGCGTCTAAAAGCGTCATAATGTGGGAATGGGATAATCTATATAATTTACATGTTATGAAATAATAATAATGAAATAATAGTAATAAAAAAAAAGAAAAAAAAAAAAAAAAAAGAAAAAAACACAACAACAATGAAATAGTAAAAATTGTAGCTTTAGATTCTGCACTAACTGTTATAAAGGTTCATAGTCACAATCTCCCATGACTCTATTTATTCGCATTAACGTGACCGTGTGAATTATCAAGAAGACGTATATTTCACCCAGCAACAAAATGTCTGGCTAGTTCTTACTAATGTGAAAGTCCGCCGCAATGACAGATTCACAAATATTACTTCGTTGCAATTACCACGTGGCTTCATATGGATACTTTCTGAGTTTGCACCGTTTAGGACGTTGTGGTCAGATCGTGTCATGGCACCAGAAGTGTCCGAACTTAACCCTTGCCATGCTGAACCCGGAATATTCCTGTTTTGGCAGGAAATATAAACAAAGATCAGCCTGCACATATATGCAGTCTGATCTTAATATACACTACCTGCCTGTCCCGTTTAAGCAAGGGTTGTTTACAAGATATTTTTTTATCAAAATAGATATCAACCCACAATGAATACTTCATTACTTTCAGCTATTTGTTTCTAATTCATTTCTGTAGAGGATTTAAAAGATCATTATTTCAAAGGCAAGAAAATATTACTCAGTCGGTGCATCGAACTAATGGAAAAGAAAAGCACGGAAAGAACTGATAGATCACGCCATTAAATCTTCTATTTTTAGACTGCTGCAAGTATTCTTCCGGTCTGTTTCCGGAATACTACTTCCTGTTTATTTACATTGGAAATGATTCGCCTAGACTCTCTTGTGTGTGTGTGTGTGTTTTCAATCTACTTTGGGTTAAAAGGAACAATGTAGGAAAGAAATAACAAGAATCAACCTCTACCCCCCAAAAAGCATATCCCTTTAACCCTTTTCCCACAAAATGACGCTTTTGGAAGGCCCTCAAGAAAAAACACTAGGGGAACACATTGTGTAAAATGAAGAAATTGCTTGTGACAAGCAATTTCTTCATTTTACACAATGTTTTCATACCCAGAAAGTTAAAAGATAAAAAATGATAAACTTTAAATTGTCGTCTTCGACTCCTCTCAATTTGGACCAGTCTTATGCCTTCTAAGTTAACGGATAACTGATTGTTTAAATGAGGTTTAACGCCACTTTAAACAATATTTTAGTCATATCGCGCGGATGGAGCACCTAAAAATGGATTCCTGGTATTTCTCACACCACTACTACCACTACACCCTTCCTTAGCCCCCAGCTGCTATCCCACTTAGGTTAACGATTACACACCCATTGGAGAGAGACAAATGTCGGAAAGATTACGTGCCGCCGCCGGGATCGGATCCATGACGTCTCATGATTGAGGATTAGGAGTCTGACGCGCTACCGACTGCGCTATGACGGCGGCAAGTATAAACTGATAACGCTACATAGGGCCCCGCGTTATACCTATGTTATACGTTGTTCTGATGGGTCTGCTTTTCAAATGTCTTATACTCGTATCTATCCACAAAACTTTCAGTCTTTAATATATCCGACTTTACATAATAATCTTGATAATTTTATTCACGAGGGGCCATGCAATCTTGTCAGACACACACATCATGTCTTTTTTCGGTAATTAAAAGGATAAAATTCATAATTATTCTTGTAAAATTCCTTTGGGTAATGATAAGCTTTAACCAATTCCCACACAATGACGCTTTTTGACGCCCTTCAAGAAGAACAATTGGGAACACATTGTGGAAAATGAAAAATTTGCTTGGGTCAAGCTATTTCCTCATTTTCCACAATGTTTTCTACCCAGAAAGTTGAAAAAGAAAAATTCATTAACTTAAAATTGTTGTCTGCAACTCCTTTCAAATTGGACCAGTCTAAAATTTTGCCATCTGATAATGGAATAAATACATCTTCTTGACAATGAGCGGTTCCCCGGAGAAGCCCGATGACCTCGCACATGGCAGTTCGAATAGGATATTACAGTCTAACTTGCTCAAGCAACCACCTCTATTAAGCCACTTGCATTTAGCGCCCGGAACCAAAATCCCCTTTCAAAATCAAAAGCTGATATAAGAATTGGTCGTATTTGCTAAAAACATATCATAAATGAATCCAATTTCGTTTGAACCCATTAGAATCGCTTCACTGAGACCCAACAACACAGGATTTAGCAAGAACCTGTTATAGCTTGTGTATGCAATCGAATCAATTCTTTATATATTTAACCGAAATGTGTTTTAAGCGACCAATTTCTTAAGCGACCACTTTTTTTGTCGTCCCATTGTTAGAAGGCGACTTAACGACACGACTACAACTTTACAATTTGATTTATTGATCAGTTGCATTGGTTTTAAAGCTATTTTCAATAGTATTTCAGTTATAACGGCGACTGGTTTACCTTAACATGGCTTCCGGTGGTTTCTCACACCTGTATAGCCACAACATATGATCCGAGCAACAACTTGCTCTCGCTTAGGCGCGCAACTTTTTCACTCGTCTACTGTTGAGAGACCAATGACGCATTTTTGTCAGTTGTCGGAAAGGGTGTTGGCCGAGCTAGGGTTCGGACTTACGAATCAGACTTGAGAACCAAAAGTAATACCGACTGAGCTGGGCAAACTGTAGCTTGAATAGACATTGAATTTATTTAGCTGTTTAATACAGAATACAGAAGCTTGTATGAACCACAGGAATGAACACACACTCTAACTTGTACACCAAAACAAGTCGCCAACAATAGGCAGCATGACTCTTTATGTCACATTATAATAAGTCCCAAAATTACGGCGCCAAGCCCGCTGTCTTTTTTACCCACAATGTTTTCTCAAATATAAAAACACAGAGACGTTAAAACAAGGGATTAAACAGGAATTGGTTAATCTCAGTGATCAGGCCAGCATTTCTAGGAGGATGAGCTTGTCATTCGTGTATAACAGGATTAACAGATCATCTCAGAGATGATTAGCCGCGATCTTTTACGACAAGTGACTTGAACTTGACTGCTTGCAGGATTGATGATCTCTTTGAAAACCTTCTAGTTTAGTTCTGTCACCTTTTGTTTGTTTGTTTGAATGGGGTTTTACGCCGCTTTCAACAATCTTTCAGGCTGAAGCACCTTACAATGGATTCCTGGTATTCCTCACATCAGTACCGCCATCACATCCCTTCCTAGCCTCCAGCTGCTATCTCACATAAGTCTACGATTATCGAACCATTGTTGGGAGACAAATAGTCGGAAAGGATGATTGCCGCCGTCGGGGATAGAACTGTCACCTTTTGGATGTGTGTCATATGATCGACGCCCCCAGGAAACGGTTAGTATTTACGGGAGATAGTGCAAGGATACAGGACGAAACTGCAAAAATCTTTAACTTGCTCGATGGATAGCACATGGGGCCCCGGTTTAAAGTCCAATCCGGTTACAATTAGTTTGTTAGTTAATATGGTAAGTCCAGCACTCGAATCCGTGATCCTGAGGTTTAGAGCCAAGTGATCTACCACTTGAGCTAATCGGGCTAACCCTCTTGGATGTGCAATAGCTTTTTGGTTGCCGTTTAGCTTGTAGTAAATTTCGTTCAAGATAATGCATGAAAATTATTTTAAGAAAATTTGGTCTTATATGTTTTACCATCTAAGATTGAACGGAAAACGTTGTACTCCACGTCAGTATTTTATATGAGAACAAGATATAGTAACAATGCAACGACGTAAATGAAATGTTGTATAACGGGGTTTACGCCGTGATAATGCAATGTGTCATGCGTTTAGGAACTACCAGTATCCAGTAATACCAAAATATACACAATATTCACAAAGTAGTAATGTTGGACCAACTTTCCTTTCGTTGTTGGGCGTGCAACATGTGGTAACTACAGCTTGAATGTTGCCCGCCCAATGGCCATTTGTTTTATTTTGTGATCGCCGAATGGTTAGAGTAACTTACAAGTACTTTACTTAATGACCTTTGGTGAACAAATAAGATATCTCGATGTGTTAATATAAGCTAATTTCACTGGAAAACAATAAAAAACTCACGATTCATTTGATTGATTTTATACAATATGCAGAAAAAAAGCCGCCGATGACGTCATTAATTTTTCACCGCTATGCATGTGCAGAATGACACACTTTTTCGTGTATCTTGTTTTGTTGGGGAGTGGGGAGGTTTGTGTTTTGCTTAGAATTTTAAATTTCATCCGTTTTACATTAAAGACCTTTTACGTGTAAGATCGACATAACTAGTGAATAATTTAATTTTTAGTTTCGTCTACCAAAAACGGGTGTTCTGATTGGTCGAATACATTATTCATAACTCCATGAACAAAATTTTGAGCACGCAGCGATTATGTATGCTTCCGCACAAAATAGTTCCATACAAAAAGGTATCAAAATTTGTAAAATATTTGCTTTTTCGCTCGATGCTATTAAATCATGAGAAATGAAGAGAATATTTTGTTTTGTTTTGTTTTGTTTTCATGGAGGTATGAACCGAAAAACCTAATCACACTTATGTATGAATCCGCTTCGCGTATTCATACAGTGTGATTAGTTTTTTCGGTTCATACCTCCATGAAAACAAAAAATAATCTCTTCATTTCTTAAATAACAAAAGTTGTACATGTATTTACATTATGGCTCCGCAAGTCGTGAAAATGTATCCGTTTGTTGTTCAGTGAACGATAAATCTATCTTTATCATACAAGCGACAGTCAATAAAATGATTGACCAATTAAACACAATTTCAATAATTTACTAGCCTTCGGTACTATCAGTACTTTGAATATTTAGCCAGGCCTGAACCCGGATTTGGCTGTATTCCATTTCGAAACAGGACATACATAAACATCTGAAATACATATAAAGTGACCGAGTAAATAGGATTAGCCTATTTAAAACCCATATTTTAGCATAACGTCACGCATAGAATATATAAGGAATATAATTTTACGATATAGATACAACATCATGTATTTGCTTTGAGCTAGGGACGAAAATTTTGATATATCACGAGACCGAAGGTCGAGTGGAATATCAAATATCCCGCCGCAGGAAGAAGCAAATACAAGAAGTTGTATCACAATCGTAACGTAACAGTCCATTTATTATATACCTATTTTTTCTTCAATAAATTTGATGAAATACCTTCCTTCTCCTTTACCTTTAGATTGCTTTTATTTGCATTATGACGACATATACAGAATGACTACCTAATAGCGAACCGTATTTGACACTATCAGGTGCGCATTTTTCTGGCGTATCCGATTTTGTCTATGTGGAATGTATATTTTACTAGAAATATTTTTAGGTATATTTAACAAATAACACATGGCATTGCGGGCGATGTGCAAGTTTATGGACTGGTCTGTCGGGCCAAAGATGTTATATGGACCGAAGCGAAGAATTGAATGTTAGCTTTGATTTCTTTACCTTTTATCATTTAACCTTTTACCACACATTTTCACACACTTAAGAAGAAAACGTTGCGATTAATTCAAAATAGCATTTTCGGTAATGGGTCATGATTGATTGAATTGGGTTTAACGCATCTTTTGATAGTATTTAAGTTACGTCGGGGCGGCTGGAGCTCCTAACCATGGATTCCTGGTAGTTCACACACCACTACATCCTTATCGAGCCTCCAGCTGCTCCTCCTACTTAGGTATACGACTTACTCACTCATATTGATGAAATATGCTCGCATTATTGAGCGCGGTTACTGATAAACCAGCAAAACCGCTCTCAGGATTTTCAGTCCTTTGATTAACCCTTGTCATGCTGAATTAATTGCACTAAAATCAAAGCAACCAAATTTTCGGAGGAACTAGTTGTTGGTCAACGTTTCTTTTGAAAACTGATTTTATAAACAGTCCTGGCTTTAAGACAAACGGCAAACAGGTTGTGTAGACTAAGATCAGACTGCAAATATGTGCAGGCTTATCTTAGTCTATACCTCCTGCCCAAAAAGGAATATTTAGGTTTCAGCATGACAAGGGTCAATGGCGGTAAAGAAGTGGCTTTTCGATAGCCTGGCCTACTGACTCCGCTGTTCAAATCATCTCAGCTCCAACAGGAAGTTCCATTTCGATATTGAACGACGTTATTTGTTACATTTATGGCACGTAACCTGCATCAAAAAAGTAAATTGGTTGGTTGGCTGGCGGTCCAATCGTCCGAACAATAGCTTGAATAAGCAGGTTGTGTAGCCTAAGATCAGACTGCACATATGTGAAGGCTGATCTTAGTCTTTACCTCCTGCCAAAATCGGAATATCTCAAGTTCAGCATGATAAGGGTTAATTATACTGAAATTACGATCGGGCACTATACATCGAGGACAATCCGATCATTTTATCGTCGGTTGGCTTTATATACGGTGTAACTAAATCTAATTTAAGAGGTAGTTACAACATTTTGGCTAACGCAATAATCATCACTGCCAATATTATTATTCCTGGAAAAACAACAATGGGACGTTCAATAAGATTACAATGATTGTCCGATACCATGCTGGTCGAGAGATCAATTGAGTGATCGAGGTTAACTATGTCAGGGGTTATAAAATGTCTTATCACCTTATCCCTTTCCTGCACAAAACCGGGATTTTACGAAACTTTGATTTTATATTTGAGAAAGCATTATGTAAAATGAAGAAATTGCTCTATGCAAGCAATTCATTCTTTTCCCACAATATTTTTGCCCTGTTGGCTGGTTACTTTTCAAACTGCACTTTTTTTTAGTTGTCGACTGCAATTTCTTTCAAATTGGACAAGTGGGAATGGTTTATAAAAAAAAATAAAAAAAATCTCAAAATCCATATTTTTCTGCAGTGTCAGTAAAGGTAACCCAAAATATTCCGAAACAATTCCGATTTTTATCGCACGTAGTAAATCATGAAAACATTGCAGAAAGGGGAGATATTGCAACGGTTACTAGCAATTTTCTCATTTTCCACAATGTTTTCTAACACAAAAGACAAAGATTTTTAAAATTTCAAGTAGAGAAGTCATCTAGGGACTGCCTACTTTCACATAAAATAGAAAATATTACAGGTGGTGTAGACTAAGATCAGACTGCAAATGTGTAATGAACTTTGTCCATACCTCCTGCCAAAGTAGGAACATTCCAGGCTAAGTACGATAAGGCTTAAACGAAGAAGAGATTATTTTTGGTTTCATTTAGGCATGAATGTAAAAGGGTTTCGTTAACATTTGATATTGAAAACATTTTAAACGCGAAAATTTACTACCCGTGGTAGTTTTTTATGGAACTAATGTATGGGCGGAAAAGATTTATTGACCAGAATGTAGACAATTCGATAGGAGAAATTTAAAAGAACTAAATTATTTCAAAGTGAAAACGAAATCCAAGGTATAAATTGATTAACATTATTGATGATTGGGGTATTTTCAGACAGATAAATTCAAAATAACTGTCTAAATAACACCGGCAGACAATCGTAACTTTGCTGTTCAAGGCACATTATACAGAATTATGTTTCGGAACGAATCTTGTAAGAAAACAACTGAGTTCTGTGAAGACAGTCTGCTGTCTTGCGGGTCTTTTTACAATAGACTATCATCTGCTGACTTTCAAATCTAAAGCTTTTTCGATGTTTAGATCGATCGCAGAAGAAAACAATAACAATTAAAGTCAATGAAGGTTGATACTTCACGCAAAGGAAAAAGAAAGCGAAGTTCCCTTTTTACGCACAAAAGCTTGTCCAAAATTGGCTTTCAGATAAAGGTCTTTGAGTGACTACTTCTGTACATGGCCAAATTTACCTTAACCTTTTCCCACTCATTCTCTCCTTTTTTACGCCACTCAAGAAATATACTTTAGAAAACATTGTGGAAAATGAAGAAATTGCTTCTATCAGGCAATTTCTTCATTATCCACAACGTTTTCTACCAAAAAAGACGAAACAATTAAAATTCCACCAACTTGCAATTGTCACCTGCAGCCTCTTTCAATTCGGACCAGTCTAAAGTTTTGTTGTGTGGTAATATGTTAATTAGAAACATAGGCATATAGATTAAGGATTTTTTTTAACAACTTACAAAAATATATTTCTTCATATCAAATATAGACAAGGTAGTGCATCTGCCTTTTATTAAGTTATGGATGGTTTTACAGGCATCGCTGGTTCCATAAACATACGACTATTTCTGACAATATAACTTTTGAATAAATAGGGAATATTATTAGTTACATAGTTTCTTGTCTGGTTAAATCATTTTCTCTAACCAGGAATAAATTCGTCATTAACCCCTTCAGGAAACCGTTTAACGAATTTATTATAGGGCTTCAATAGACCAAACTACCCATTCATCCTAAGGCGCGTCTTATTAAAGTTTGTGACGTCATCTATTCCATGAAATACAATGACAGATTCGGGAATGTAGGAAGAGTAGAGAAGTCCATGAAGCTGCACGGGCTAAATGTAGAGTAACATGAAAGGTAGTGATTTTTATTTCTGTTGAATGATTTAAATTATGCTGGCTTATGAATATTTATGAAATTAATGAGGCTGTGGAGTCACATTTAAGATTATCACTCCCCGAAATTCATGTGCGAACAGTCAGGTGAAAGGCCTGGGTCTTTCTTCCGTGACGATCAGCTGGATTTACATTACAAAGATAATTTAGAAACAAGTTGAGGGAGATGTGCCAGCGACCTTCTTTAATCTACAAATTATATTTGTAAATAAAAATGATCACTGTGATATTATACCTGCAAAATACATGTATACCACATTCATGTAGAAACGCAAGTTTGGAAAATTATTTAAAAAAGACTTTTTTTATAAAAATTCAATGGATATATTAACGATTACTCGATTTATTGTGTGAAACTAAGTGTCTGACGAAGCAATAGCGTACTGGCCGCCATTAAAAACAAGGTACTGAAAGTACTGTAAGCTAACAAAGCATGGTTTTGTTGAGTAATCTTCTTTGACAAAGGTTATCACGATCAATAAACGAGGTTAGAGTAATCAATGAGTTAACCCATTCCCACACAATCCCTCATTTTTACGCCCCTCAATAAAATAGTTGTGGAAAACTATGTGACAAATGAAGAAATAGCTTGTTACAAGCCATTTCTTCATTTTCCGCATTGTTTTCTACATAAAAAGATAATCATTTTAGAATTTACAACAATATGAAATTGTCATATGTGTCTTCTTTGAAGAGTCATTTTGAACACGGTGTGCTCAAGTGCGCTAAAATACCCAGGAGATGAACTTGCATGCAGAGTTTCCGATATTTCTGAAATACATAAGAACTACTTTGTATGGCATAGGCGTTTAATGGATATAGTGGTTAAGCCTCTTTTGCGCTCGTTGAACTTTGAGACGACCACAAATTTTGTCTGTTAAGCTTTCAAAGCTGACGCTTTGCTAGCTAAAAAGTGCCTTGATGTATGACCGCAGCAATGTAAGCATGACCTTAACTCGGATGTTTAGTAACCAATCAGATTGCGACAATTTTCTTTGTATTGTAATTATATGTTTCAATAGAGATAGAGCATCTTGTATTTACTTTAAGCTACGGAGGAAAATTTTGATATTTCTTGAGACCGAAGGTCGAGTAGAATACCAACTTTTCCACCGCAGCGAGAAGCAATTACATGATTGAATGAGGTTTAATGCCACTTTAAACAGTATTTCTGTCATGTCGTGACGGCTGGAGCACCTAACGATGGTTTCCTGGTATTTCTCACACCAGTACTACCATTACATCCTTTCCTAGCCTCCAGCTGCTAACCAACTTAGGTTTACGATTATCAACCCGTTGGTGAGAGACAGATGTCGGAAAGATGTTGTATCGCTATTGTAACACAATATTCAATTTATTATATTACTCTTTTTTATTGAATAAATTCGATGAAATGATAGCAAATCTGTATTTCTACAAGTATTTCCATTCTCCTTTACCATTCTGATTACGTTTTTTCGCTCTATGACGCCACCTATAGAATAAAAAAGTGACGTCATCTTACGCTGCCTTATATGGAACCGTATTTGACAATATCAGATACTGATTTCTTTTCTGTCGTGTCCGATTTCATCTAGGTGGAATGAATATATTTTACTAGAAATAATTATAGGTATTTCTTTATTGCTTTCAGGTGGATTATCGAGAAATAACGGTAGATTATCATTTGATAAACTCACCGCCTATCCAGTGAAATTATCAAAAACTTATGCCCCGCTTTCGTTCATTTCACCCTATCTGACGTGATCTAAGCAGAGCCAAATAAGTGACGTCATCATAAGCGTTGCATAGCAATCACGTGCATAATGACGCGCTTTAAGAAAATCTGTCATATAATTTTCGCATTTTGTCTAGTTTTTGCATTAAAGAAATAGAAGAATCGTTTGTTTTTTGAGTAAGATGGATTTATATTTCATTGAGTGAACAACAAAAGCTTTTGCTGTTCACCCAATGAAATATATATCGAGCTTACACTGAAACAAAAGATGACCTTCTTTATAATAATCTAAATTATTTCAGGGCTATAATAAGTGGAATACTAAGTTGTAGCCTATTATTTGAATCTCGCAGTGTAGGTATATTGCACATTTCGCTTATAAGCCTTCTGTATCTTATATCAAATGCTTCTAAGCAGCTTGGATCAAATACAAGGTATCGAATAAATACTACAGCAATGTATGATATTAAATGACTCGTAAGTATCTACGTGCTCTTCTCGCTTGTGTTTGCAGTGAATAATTGTTAATTTAATATTTCTGTTTAAAAGTAATTTCTCACGAATGAATTTCTTTTCTGGCAAACTCCTACATCTTATACCCAAATTTATGGCGACAAATGCGCCAGACATGTCATTCATTTACGGTAGCGTTGGGTCGTTTTCCGTCAACTCGTACTATTACACTATATTTTTGTGGTTATGAATTACAATTACACAGTTTTATGTAGGGTTAAAAATTACAATTACGCAACGCATATGGGGTTATCAAACTTCTTCGTTCAATTGTGCTTGCCAAATAATTATTCTCGCAGTGACTGTGTTTTTAATCTAAATCCATGTATTTTTCATCTTTCAATATTAATTCTTGAATTGAAAATCAATTAATGATTATAGAACTATCTTAAGACTTAAGTTACAAGTGTTCTTGTATTTTTGTATATTTTGTATATCAAATTATTAACTTACGACAGCAATTTTTGACTGGTCCAAATTTAATCAAGTAGCAGATGACAATTTTAGTTGATGAAATTTTTGAAATCTGATTTTAGACAACAAAACATTGTGGAGAGGATCTATATAAGCTTTGCCTTCGTTCCAAACCTTTTTGCTGGTAGCTGTTGAGGGGACAGCATATTGCATGTGTTATAAATTTTGGTGACAAATAAAATATATTTAAACAAAAACATTATGGATTATTGATTGTGAAGAAGTTACTTATACATGTAGCAAAGCAAAGCTTTTTTCTTTGAGGGGCGTAGCAATAGACCAAACACGGCTGTCAATCAGTCGACCAATGAAATAACTCATTTGGACTGAAAGTGACTTTTGATTTCCGACAGAGGTCACCACTTTTGCTAAGCTCTTTTAGTGGTATGGCGACTTAAACATCGCAACTACAGCTCAATGAAGCTGTAGGCTGTAGCTACGACGTTAAGGTCGACAACCAACCAATCTAATACATACTAATCATAGATGATCATAAACTTTGCAAAATAACACCGTTCAAAATCGAAGTTAAACTTCCTGTCTAAGTCAATGGCGATGTCAACGTAGTAAGTTGGTGGGGCCAGTGATTTTGATCAGTTATCCGACGATTTTGACGTCACCAATAGATAGGTATTTTTCAACGTCATAAAGTAATGTCACTCAGGGAGGTTTTCAAAGAAAATATATCATTTATAACACACATAAAAGAGATTTAATCCATTACCAGACAACAAATAATAATAAGTAAATTTTATAATTTGAATCGTATATATCTATCTAGATAATTTTATAAAGACAACGAGATAAAGTGTCTTAACGGATTTCGAGACGGCAAAATTTTAGACTGATCCAAATTGAAAGGAGTTGCAGACGACAATTTAAAGTTTGGTTTTCTCAACTTTCTGGGTAGAAAACGGTGTTTTAAATGAACAAATTACAAGCAATTTCTTCATTTTACACAATGTTTTTCCATATTTTTTCTTGAGGAGCGTCCCTGTGGGGGAATGGGTTGAAGTCGCCTGTGTCTCATCAATACTCCATAACAAAGCCTTGATTGAATTAACTGGAAGATACCGCTATAACTCAGAAATAAACTGTCTTGCTCGTCGCCCTTCGTCTACGAAACATCGTAACAACAGCGTATTTAACCCATTAGCAAACGACAAAATTTTAGACCGATCCAAATTCAAAGAAATAACAGACGGTATTCTTAAGCTGATGAACTGAAAATCTTTGTCTTTTAGGACAGAAAACATTGTGGATAATGAAGAGTTTGCTTGTGATTTTTTCATTTCTCACATTTTTTTCTAAAGCTTTTTTTATACAAATCGTCTGAAAGCAGCATTGTATAGAAAAGCTGTAGTTACGACATGTTGCTCACGCATCGACATTATAATTTCATAACTTTTGGAGAGTACGCTCTTCCTTGGATAAAGGATATCTTGCGACCACACCCATAAAAACTTTATCCGTTTTTGAAACACTGTCGATTTTATTGCCTGCTGGATGACGAAAAACAACGACCTAGATTATTTCAAACTAATCTGGTCATGGAATCCTCTATCAAGATTAATACGATTTGATTGGTTTATTTCTATCCTTCCATTACAAAAATAATGAGCACGCAACTACTTTGTATGCATGCGCGTGCATTAAGTAGATCCATAAAATTTTACTCAAAACTAGTAAATGGTTTGCCTTGTTTTACTCGGTAGCATTGATCCATAAGAAATAAAAAAAATGTTTTGATTTGTTTTACTGAGTTATGAAGGCACGGAATTTCTATCCACTTTTTACAAATTTAAGACTCATCCTCGTTGGATATAATTGAAAAGTTAAAAAAAAAATGATCGAAAATCTTGTTTTCTTTGAGTATATTTTAAACAATATCACCACTACTCGGACAACATTATGACGTGACGTTGTTTAATTAACCAATCGCTGGTCCTGCCCATTGACTCCTTTGGCCCCGCCCATTGACTCCAACAGGAAGTTCCGCTTCGTGTTTGAACAGCGTTATTTTACAACGTTTATGGGCAGCAGTAGAATGGTTGGCTACCTAAACGTCGTAACTTCAGCTTGAATAAGCTGAATGAGCTATAGTTACGACGTTTAAGTCGCCAAACCGACAAAAATGATTCGCCAAAATGACGGCCAACGTCGTAGTGCAATCTGAACTTCCACTCTAAATGAATGATTTTATTGGTCGACTGATTATTTTATTGACAACCATGATAGGTCAATTGTAACAGTATTTACATATATAGGCTCATAACATCGACTCCCTGCGTCATTTTATTGCTCCTTATTCAATGTTTTAACCCTTTCCTGCTTAATCCCTGTTTTTTACGTCCCCTTCTTCAATTATCCAGAAAACATTTTGGAAAAAGAAGAAAGTGAATGTAACAAGCAATTTCTTCTTTTACCACATTTTTTTCTTCCCTACAGAGTGATTATTTTCAGATAAAACCACTATGGAATTATAATCTGCAAAACCTTTAAATTTGGATAGGTCCCAAATTTTGAAAAACAGAAAAGGGTTAAAAAGAGCGTTTGGGAATGCAAAATGTCGTCTCATTCAATTCTCTCATTTTTAACCTCAGCTTAATACAAAGTAAACTGTCTATTTTTGGGGAAAGACAAACAGTTTTTAGCTAGCAAAGCGTCAGATTTGATTGCATAAGTTAACAGACAAAGTTTTGAGGTCGTCTCACAGTTCGACGAGAGCAAAGTTCCACTGAAGGCTTGACTACTAAATTCGTGAAATGCCTACGCCATAAAAAGTAGTTCTTATTTCAGAAATAT
This sequence comes from Fragum fragum, assembly GCA_946902895.1. Lineage (NCBI taxonomy): Eukaryota > Metazoa > Mollusca > Bivalvia > Cardiida > Cardiidae > Fragum > Fragum fragum. The sequence goes on from OX336370.1 coordinate 47,056,250, forward strand.
TGCAAGCTCTGCCACTGCTTTTTATGGCCTCATGAATTAACTTTATTCAAATCATAGAAGATTCCTTCAGAAGTATGCCATTTAACCCTATCCCACCCAATCACGCTTGTGAAGCATCTCAAGAAAATAGCCTTTGAAACATTGTGGACAATGAAGAAATTGCTAGTATGTTTTTCTAAATTCCACTAATCATGATAACCTTTGACAAAGAAGATTACTTTACAAAATCATGATTTGCTAGCTTACAGTACTTTCAGTACTTTGAATTTTAAAGGTGTGACAATTTCTAACCTTTTCGACGAAGCCAGCTGCGCGATGGAGGATATGCGATTTCTCTCAAAAACTAATACGGTAACCCCCTTTTTTTCTGATTATTTCTGATAAGCATATATTGAATCGTATTCCAATCTATAAAGCTGATTTTCGGATAATTCTATTCATTTCTGTAAAACGAAAACTGTATGGTTATTATCCCCCGCCGTTTCGGCGAAGGGAATATAGTAATGGTCTCCGTTCGTCATTCCGTCCTTCCGTCATTCCGTCACTAAATTTGTCCGGAGCATATCTCTGAAAGTATAACTGCTAGCAACTTGAAACTTCATAGGTCGATAGATCTCATTGAGGAGAAGTGCAGTGCACAAGAACCACAACTCTTGTTTGCATAATTTTGGAGTTATTGCACTTTGTTGTTTTAAAGTCTTAGATTTTGTCCTATAGCATAACTCTGAAAGTATAATAGCTATTATTGAACTCATTGAGAAGAAAAGCAGTGCACAAGAAGCCTAAATCTAACTAGCTTCAGTTTACTATCAAGCTTTTATGGCGGGGGATGGCCATGTCCGACATGGCTCTTGTTAGGTCTAATTGTACCTACAAATTAAAACACGTTTAATTTTGCAATTAAAAGTAAGTGCATAAGTCACATGCGAAGATCTGCGACGTATAATTTAAAATCGTACTCGGCAACTTCTTTTTTTCTTGAATATTTGGTTAACACGCAATTTTATCGAAGACATAAGAAAAAAGAGAGGTTTCTATGGATGGAATCTAATTCTAGAAATCGTCTTAACCCTTTTCTGTTCGAACCCGGAATTCGACGTTGCTCTGATTTTAAACTTGGGAAAACGTTGTGGAAAAAAAAGAAAGTGCTTGTGACAAACAATTACCCTTTTTTCCACAATATTTTCTACCACATAGGATGGTTTCATTTCAAATTGCATCCAAATTTTTTAATGTTGACTGCACCGTCTTTCAACTTGGACCAGTCTAAAATTTCAAAAGGGAAAAGGGTTAACGAATACATAAATTAGTATTACCCTCGAATATGAAAAGTAAGATGGCGAAATTGCTAGCCCCGCCAACTTGCTTCGTTAGCCCCGCCCATTGACTCCGACAGGAAATCCTTCTTCGATTTCAAACAGCGTCATTTTGAAAAAAAAAACAATCAAACAAAAAAACAAACAAACAAACAAAACAACAACAACAACAAAACCACACACATGGCCAGTAGCATTTAACAAAAGGTAGTATAGTTGGTTCGCCACATAAATGTTGTAACTACAGCTTGAATAAGCTGTAGTTACGACGTTTTAGTCGCAAAACCAACAAAAAAAGTTAACAAAATGGCGGCCAATGTTGGAGACCAAAATTCATTTCTGGTCGCAATGAATGGTTTCATTGGTCGACTGGTTATTTGATTGACAGCTGTGGTTGGTCAATTACAGGTTCGCCTTAGAGAACTCTACAATTTATTTGTTCACCTTTCTTCTTGTACTTATTGCCGTCCTCAGCTTAGTCAATAGCGCATCAGGCTCTCAGTCTTCTATCATAGGTTGTCACGGGTTCGATCCCCGGCGGCGACACATATCCTTTCCGACAATTGTTTCTCACCAATGGGGGGATAATCGTAAACCTTAGTGGAATAGCAGCTGGGGGCCAAGAAAGGATGAAATGATAGTACTGGTGTGAGAAATACCAGGAATCAATTTTTAGGTGTTCCAGCCGCAGCGAAATGACTGAAATACTGTTAAAAGTGGCATTAACCCCATTCCTTCAATCAACCTTGTATTATAATATTATTATAATTATTTTGAAGTATATGCATTATTACACATGACCCATCTCCGGAGAAAATTATCTTTTCAAGAATCTCCCGGATTTCATAAACTATATCAACATCGATATTAATTTCTAAGTACTTCGAAGTTTGTTGAAGTAGGTCATGCGCTTTTCCATGGTAACACACTATAGATGAAACAATGCAATAAACTGTTTATGACAGCACCACGGGGTTAGCGTTCAATGGAATAATGTGTCAGACACAATATCCAAGAGCGTATTAAAAATCCCGTTTTTCTTTGTTAATTTAACTTCCGCTTTCCTGCTTAACCACATTTTTTATTGAAAAATAATTTAATTTTTAGTTTCGTCTATCAAAAACGAGCGATCTGATTGGCCGGAAAAAAATCATTACTCTATAAACAAAATTTTGAGCACGCAGAAATTTTGTATGCTTGCGCACAAAATATTCCAATTAAAAAAAAAAAAGGAATCAAAATTTGTAAAATATTTGCCTTTTTCGCTTGATGTCATTAAACTATAAGAATCCACAGCCCTCCTTTTTATGCTCCTCAAAAAAAAAAAAAAAAACCTTTAGAAAACATTGTATCAAGTAATTTCTTCACTATCCCTAATGTTTTCTCTACAAAATAGAGAAAAGATCTAAATTCCATTAATTTGAAATTGTAGTCTGCAGCTTTTGTCGGATTTGACCATTCTAAAATTTTGGTTGAATAGGTGAAAAGAAAAGCTTTAATGTTTAAATATGGAATCCACGTTTTCATTCTCATTTCTTCTGTAATGACAAATGCATTAATGACTATAGAGCTCTCCCAATGGTGGCATCGATTACACGCGGTTGTATGGTTTGAGGAAAGACACTAAGCAAATCCTAGGTAATAAAGTTGAAAACAACATTAAAAGTCAAACAATGAATTAGTTAATTTATCAATCAAATATAATACACGAATTGCCTTGGTGAAAAATTTTATATCCAAGTATGGCGGTTGCTAAGTTTTAACCCATTACCAAACATCAGAAATTTATACAGGTCCAAATTGAAAGGAGTTGCAGACGACAATTTCAAGTTTCTGAAACATATTTTTTTTCCCAACTTTCCGGATAGTAAACATTGTGTAAACTGAAGAAATTGCTTGTTACAAGCAATTTCTTCATTTTAAACCATATTTTCTTAATTGCCCCTCTTTAGAGGGATCCAAAGGCGTCACTGTGTTGGAATGGGTTAAGTTACCACGAGAAAACGTGGATACATGTATCTAGAACACCTTCCTACGCGATCACCATTTATACGTCCTGGAAATAGAAAGTTTTGAAAAACATTGCACTGTAAAGAAATTGCTTGCTACGTTCTATCTCCTTATTATCCACGATGTTTTCCTATCACTATGGAGACAAAGAATTTTGACGTGTCATATACTGTAAATTGCCGATCGCAACTCCTTTAAGTTTGGACCAGTCTAAAACTTTTGCTGTGTAGTATTGGTTAAAACTAGATCAAGGACTTTTGAGATATAAAATAGTTTAATGGCTAAAAAAATGTTGAAATGTCAAATAGCCTTTAGAATTCAGAGTTTCGAGTTCTATGAATTTCTCAGATAATATTCAGGGAATTAAACTACGTGAATCAATATAAATATAGCTCCTTATATGGCGAAATCGATTAAGCCTGACTGCCTGACTTTATCTGGGGGAGAGGGGGGAGGGGGGGGGGGGGTAACCAGCACGGGCCTTGGGTTCCAAAATGTTACACTGGTCCAATTGAAAGAAGTTACAGACGTCAATTTCTTATCGAAGGAAACGAAATAAAATATTCATCTCCTGGGGTAAAAAAGATTGTGAATACTGAAGAATGACAGGTTGATAGGTTAACCCCTTGACAGATGACATAATTTTACACTGGCTCGAATTGAAAGAAGTTCATTCATTCCTTTAACCCATTTCAACACAATGACGCTTATGACTCCCCTCTAGAACAACCATTGGGTAAACATTGAGTTAAATGAATCAATTGCTTGTAAAAAGCAATTTCTTCGTTTTCCACAATGTTTTCTTCCCAGGAAGTTGAAAAAATATAAAATTTCATAAACCCTAATTTGTCGTTTGCAATTTCTGTCAATTTTGACGAGTAAAGAATTTTGCCATCTGGAAACGGGTCAAACCCTATGTGAAAATTGACTCGATACTTTCACCTTAAAACATTTCCGTCAATAGGAGAACTAAAAATCCTGTTGAAGCAGTAATTACGACGTGAATGCGACAAAAGGACGAGTTGCCTTTTTATTATATGTCCTGGATCGTTTGATTTTGAATTTAGTGTCGGTTTTGTCGACCAAGCGGAATTATTGTAAGCCTATAGATGTGCCAAGGGACCCGTCAATTTCTTTGTACAATTGACTAATAACGTCTGTCAATCAAAGAATCAATCGACCAATCAAATCATTCAATTCAGTCCGGAATTAAAACTTGAACTCCTACATTGACCGCCATTTTTGTGAAACATTTTTGCTGGTTTGGCGACAAAATCGTCGTAACAACAGCTTATTCAAGCTGTTGTTACGATGTTTAGGTCGCCAACCAACCAGTTCTTTTTTTTACATGCTAATGGCTATGAAAATTTGCAAAATAACCTCGTTTAAAATCGAAACGGGGCTTCCTGTCGGAGTCAATAGACGTGGTCAACAGAGTAAGAGGGCGGGGCCAGCGAATGGTCAATTGTTTAATGCAAAGTAGGTGAAAAATGAAACCAAACCTTTTTTATCTTTTTTTTCGGGAGGTAGGGGCTAAGAAAACAAAATGGAAATACTGTGTAGGGCAATAGTTCTTATTACCTTTCAAAGCATGCTATATACGTGATGTACAAATCGTTTTACCCATTCCCAATTAAGAAGAAAAAAAATAACTTGTCCAATTTGAGATAAGTTGCAGACGACATATTAGAGTTGATGAATTTTTTAACATCTTTCTCTTTTGGGCTAGAAAATATTGGGGATAATGAAGAAATTGCTTCTCATAAGCAGAATCTTCATTTTCCACGATGTTTTCTGAAAGCCTTTTTCTCTAGGGCGTAGAAAGGAGGGATTGTGTTGGAATGAGTTAACCTACTTTTGAAACGAATCATTCGATCGCATTTTGAAAAAAAACGCAACACCATTCTGTATCGAGAAAATTGTCATCAGGTTAGCGAACGTTTTATTTCTGGTCAGCCTGCACAATCCGCACAGACTATACAGGATCGATACCCATCGCAGATTGTCTCCTTTTCGCAAGATAATTCACAGTTACATAACACTTAATAGTGTTGGTCTGTCACTGCCCAGAGAAAGCAAGCAATTTAGATTCCAAAACAGCCAAATGCAATTCAGCGAGGAACAAAAGGTGAGAACGAACCAAAAACATCATCACAGATTCCACTAACAATCAAAACGCCTACTAAGGTATCCTCTTCCACAGCCATGATATTGTTATTTTCTGCCATATCGCCATTCATTGTTGGACGCTTACTGTTTTATCTGGTGCGCAGGTACTATTTTGAAAGAAGACAAAATATGAACAAACTAGAAATTAAAGTCTGATGATATCCCAATAGTAGAGAAAACAATAAACGCCTACACGCGGAATGCCATAACGTTTTGATATTGATACAAATTTATAATGGACGCTTACTGTTTTATCTGGTGCCCAAGTACTATTTTGAAAAGAAGACCAAATATGAATAAAATACAATTTAAAGTCTTGTTAGATATCCCAATTGTCGAGAAGTAAATAAACGCCTACAAGAGGAATGCAATGGCTTTTTATCCCACGCCGTTTCGGCTAAGGGGATATAGTAATGGTCTCCGTCCGTCATTCCGTCCGTCCGTCCTTCGGTCACTAAACTTGTCCGGAGCATATCTCTGAAAGTATAACTGCTATCAACTTCAAACTTCATAGGTCAATAGATCTCATTGAGGAGAAGTGCTGTTCATAAGAAACACAACTCTTGCTTGCATAATTTTGGAGTTATTGCGCTTTGTTGTTTTAAAGACTAAGATTTTGTCCGGAGCATATCTCTGAAAGTATAAAAGCTATTAACTTGAAACTTCATAGGTGGATAGAACTCGTTGTGGAGAAATGCAGTGCACAGGAACCACAACTCTTGCTTGCATAATTTTGGAGTTATTTCCCTTTGTTGTTTTAAAGTTATTACGTTACGTTGTACTGATAATACGTTATGCGGTGCCTTCATTGTGTTAACTAGCTATAAAATGGTATCATTTGGTTTTTATGTTACGC